>JBBGZY010000605.1:3302500-4543333 GCA_037952925.1 Lithobates clamitans | reverse complement strand
CAGACACTCTAGTTGGAACGCAGGAACGAGCCCTGCTGCAAAGTATTGCATCAAAAATTGTAATTACACGCCCCTGTTAGACAGGGGCAGAAAAATTGGGTCTTAGGCACTGGTGCTGGTGCCACAACACTGCAACCCCTCACAGACACTCTAGTTGAAACGCAGGAACAAGCCCTGCTGCAAAGTATTGCATCAAAAATTGTAATTACACGCCCCTGTTAGACAGGGGCTGAAAAATTGGGTCTTAGGCACTGGTGCTGGTGCCACAACACTGCAACCCCTCACAGACACTCTAGTTGGAATGCAGGAACGAGCCCTGCTGCAAAGTATTACATCAAAAATTGTAATTACACGCCCCTGTTAAACAGGGGCTGAAAAATTGTGCCTTAGGCACTGGTGGTGGCGCCCAGAACCAAAAATGTTCTTACAAGCTATCAGCGTGATGATTGAGGAGGAAGAGGATAATTACTCAGGGATAGTCACTCAGCATCAGCATAGGCAGTCTTTGAAGGGATCTGAGATTTCAAAAAAAATTATTCGGTTACATCTGCATCAGGTGCTTGGTAGCTGGTGGTGATCCAAGACTGATTCATTTTTATGAAGGTCAGCCGATCGACCGAGTCGGTGGACAGACGCACCCTGTGATCGGTTACCACGCCTCCAGCAGCACTGAATGTGCGTTCCGAAAGAACGCTGGATGCAGGACAGGCCAGTAGCTCAATTGCATACTGTGCAAGCTCTGGCCAGTGATCCATCCTCAAGACCCAGTAACCCAGAGGATTTTCGGTGGGAAAGGTGTCCAAGTCTGATCTTGCCCCTAGGTATTCCTGCACCATGTAAAACAGACGCTGGCGATGGTTGCTGGAACCGATCATACCTTGGGGCTGCGGACCAAAAAATTGTCTGAACGCATCGGTCAGACGGCCACCTTCTCCACCGCTCCTTCTTTGACTGACCGAAGCCTCAGCAACACGTTGTCCAGAAACAGGAGTTTGTAACCTCCCAGTCTCTGGGAACGCGTTGCACAGACCTTTCTGCAAGGCCTCCCGAAGATGTTTCATCCTCTGCTCCCTCTGCGATGGCAAGATAAGGTCCGCAACCTTACCCTTGTAACGTGGATCAAGGAGGGTTGCCAGCCAGTATTGGTCCTTCTCCTTGATACCACGAATACGAGGATCCTTACGCAGGCTTTGCAGGATCAGGGAGGCCATGCAGCGTAGGTTTGCTGAGGCATTCGGTCCGGAGTCCTCTGGGTCACTAAGGACAACAACGTCCGCAGCCACCTCCTCCCAGCCACGTACAAGTCCATGTGTTCCTTGGGACTGATCCCTTAAAGACTGCTGATGCTGAGTGCCAGGCTCCACCTCCATACTGACACAATCTTCCTCCTCCTCCTCCTCCTCCTCCTCGTCCTCTTCCTGTGTGATCGGCGGGCACGCAGGAACACTGTCTGGATAAAGGGGGCCTTGAGAGCTAAGGAAGTCCTCCTCTTCCTGCCTCTGTTCTGCCTCAAGTGCCCTGTCCATTATTCCACGCAGCGTGTGCTCCAACAGGTGGACAAGGGGGACAGTGTCACTGATGCATGCACTGTCAGTGCTCACCATCCTCGTGGCCTCCTCGAATGGTGACAGGACAGTGCATGCATCCCTGATCATGGCCCACTGGCGTGGGGAAAAAAAACCAAGGTCCCCTGACCCTGTCCTGGTGCCATAGTCGCACAGGTACTCATTGATGGCCCTCTGCTGCGTGTGCAGCCGCTGCAGCATGGCCAACGTCGAGTTCCACCTGGTGGGCATGTCACAGATTAGGCGGTTCTTGGGCAGGTTAAACTCCTTTTGGAGGTCCGTCAGCCGAGCACTGGCATTATATGACCGGCGGAAATGCACACAGACTTTCCTGGCCTGCCTCAGGACATCCTGTAAGCCCGGGTACCTGCCCAAGAACCGCTGCACCACCAAGTTAAGGACGTGAGCCAAACAGGGCACATGGGTCAGTTGTCCCTGTCGGAGGGCAGAGAGGAGGTTGGTGCCATTGTCGCAAACCACCATTCCTGCCTTAAGTTGGCGTGGCGTCAACCACCTCTGAACCTGCCCCTGCAGAGCTGACAGAACCTCTGCCCCAGTGTGGCTCCTGTCCCCCAAGCACACCAGCTCAAGCACCGCATGGCATCTTTTGGCCTGCGTACTTGCGTAGCCCCTTGAACGCCTACGGAGCACCGCTGGTTCCGAGGAAGAGGCCATGGAGGAAGAAGAAGAGGAGGGGGTGGAGGAGAGAGGTGTGTCACAATCAGCATTTTGGAGGCGTGGTGGCGGAACAACCTCCAACACTACTGCACCTTGTCCTGCATCCTTCCCAGCTGCCAGCAGAGTCACCCAATGCGCCGTGAAACTTAAGTAACGTCCCTGTCCATGCCTGCTGGACCATGAGTCAGCGGTAATATGCACCTTACCGCTGACCGCCCTGTCCAGCGAGGCATGGACATTGCCTTCCACATGCCGGTAGAGAGCCGGAATCGCCTTCCGTGAGAAAAAGTGGCGTTTGGGTACCTGCCACTGAGGAACCGCACATTCCACAAACTCACGGAAGGGGGCAGAGTCTACCAACTGAAAAGGCAGCAGTTGAAGTGCTAGCAATTTTGCCAAGCTAGCATTCAACCGCTGGGCATGTGGATGGCTGGGAGCAAACTTCTTTCGGCGGTGCAGCAGCTGGGGCAGGGAAATTTGCCTGGTACAATCTGACGTCGGTGTACCAAAAGCAGATTGCCCATAAGTACTTGGCTGTGACACACCTAATTCTACACCTTCATTCCTCTCACTGCAGGTCGCAGAGAGGACTGAAGGTCTAGTGGGGTTGGAAATCTCAGCTGATGAGGAGCAAGGAGAGATCGTCTTTGTTCTTTGGTGTGGGTCTTTTAGATACGCTTGCCAACGAACTGCATGGCAGGTCAACATATGTCTGGTCAAGCATGTGGTACCCAAGCGGGAGATGTTTTGGCCACGCGAGATACGCTTGAGACATATATTGCAAATAGCAGCGGTGCGATCTGATGCACTCGTCTCAAAAAAGGCCCACACCAAAGAACTTTTTGAATAACGCGCAGAGACTGCAGCGCCCTGCACATGTGGAGCTTTGGGGTTTGATGCAGTCAATGTGCTGCCCTTAGGCTGGCCCCTGGAGGGCATCCTGCCTAGTTGGTGATGTGCCACCTCCTCCTCCTCCTCCTCCTCCTCCTCTCTCCTATCAGGCACCCACGTTGAGTCAGTGACCTCATCATCCCCTCCCTCCTCATCACTGGAGCAAACCTGGCAGTATGCTGCAGCAGGGGGAGCATGACTGCCAGATTGCTGTCCTTCTTGGGCACCCCCTCTGTCCGTGCTCATGTTACTGCCTTCATTGAGCTCAGTATCATCATCAGAGCCTTCCAAACGCTGGGCATCCTCCTGGAGCATGTACCCAACACTGTGGTCAAACAGTTCGAGGGAATCCTCAGGAGGACATGGTGGGGCTAGGGAAGGAGTCACTGATGACATTGAGCTGAGGGAAGAGGCCGCTGCTTTGCCAGACAAAGCACCCTGGGCATGGGTGAGAGAGGATGAGGAGGATGAGGACGGCTTGGTCATCCACTCGACCAAGTCTTCCGCATGTTGCGGCTCAACACGGCCAGCTGCCGAAAAAAAGGCCAAGCGTGTCCCATGGCCACGTGCTGATGAGGATGCACCGTCTCCACGACCAGCACTAGACACAGAGCCTGCTTGCCCTCTCTTATTGGCTTGTGACTGTCTGCCTCTCCTTCTTGGCCTTCCAGACATACTAATGGCCTGTAGCTGCACTAAGCTGGGATAGAACACCTGTAATTTTCTTCAGGTAGCTTTATATACTGTAACCAGACAAGCCTGCCTGTCAGTAGGAAGATAACAGGAACGGATCTAGCTGAACACTGTGAGCAGGACGTACTGCACTAAATGTATATAGCAGGAACGGATCTAGCTGAACACTGTGAGCAGGACGCACTGCACTGAATGTAAATAGCAGGAACGGATCTAGCTGAACACTGTGAGCAGGACGCACTGCACTGAATGTAAACAGCAGGAACGGATGTAGCTAAACACTGTGAGCAGGACGCACTGCACTGAATGTAAATAGCAGGAACGGATCTAGCTGAACACTGTGAGCAGGACGCACTGCACTGAATGTAAATAGCAGGAACGGATCTAGCTGAACACTGTGAGCAGGACGCACTGCACTGAATGTAAATAGCAGGAACGGATCTAGCTGAACACTGTGAGCAGCACGCACTGCACTGAATGTAAATAGCAGGAACGGATCTAGCTGAACACTGTGAGCAGGACGCACTGCACTGAATGTAAATAGCAGGAACGGATCTAGCTGAACACTGTGAGCAGGACGCACTGCACTGAATGTAAACAGCAGGAACGGATGTAGCTAAACACTGTGAGCAGGACGCACTGCACTGAATGTAAATAGCAGGAACGGATCTAGCTGAACACTGTGAGCAGGACGCACTGCACTGAATGTAAATAGCAGGAACGGATCTAGCTGAACACTGTGAGCAGCACGCACTGCACTGAATGTAAATAGCAGGAACGGATCTAGCTGAACACTGTGAGCAGGACGCACTGCACTGAATGTAAATAGCAGGAACGGATCTAGCTGAACACTGTGAGCAGGACGCACTGCACTGAATGTAAATAGCAGGAACGGATCTAGCTGAACACTGTGAGCAGGACGCACTGCACTGAATGTAAATAACAGGAACGGATCTAGCTGAACACTGTGAGCAGGACACACTGTACTAAATGTAAATAGTCTAGCTGCCTGACCGTGGTACTAATAGGATCAAAAAGAACACCTGTAATTTTCTTCAGGTAGCTTTATATACTGTAACCAGACAAGCCTGCCTGTCAGTAGGAAGATAACAGGAACGGATCTAGCTGAACACTGTGAGCAGGACGTACTGCACTAAATGTATATAGCAGGAACGGATCTAGCTGAACACTGTGAGCAGGACGCACTGCACTGAATGTAAATAGCAGCAACGGATCTAGCTGAACACTGTGAGCAGGACGCACTGCACTGAATGTAAATAGCAGGAACGGATCTAGCTGAACACTGTGAGCAGGACGCACTGCACTGAATGTAAACAGCAGGAACGGATGTAGCTAAACACTGTGAGCAGGACGCACTGCACTGAATGTAAATAGCAGGAACGGATCTAGCTGAACACTGTGAGCAGGACGCACTGCACTGAATGTAAATAGCAGGAACGGATCTAGCTGAACACTGTGAGCAGGACGCACTGCACTGAATGTAAATAACAGGAACGGATCTAGCTGAACACTGTGAGCAGGACGCACTGCACTGAATGTAAACAGCAGGAACGGATGTAGCTAAACACTGTGAGCAGGACGCACTGCACTGAATGTAAATAGCAGGAACGGATCTAGCTGAACACTGTGAGCAGGACGCACTGCACTGAATGTAAATAGCAGGAACGGATCTAGCTGAACACTGTGAGCAGCACGCACTGCACTGAATGTAAATAGCAGGAACGGATCTAGCTGAACACTGTGAGCAGGACGCACTGCACTGAATGTAAATAGCAGGAACGGATCTAGCTGAACACTGTGAGCAGGACGCACTGCACTAAATGTGAATACCAGGAACGGATCTAGCTGAACACTGTGAGCAGGACGCACTGCACTGAATGTAAATAGCAGGAACGGATCTAGCTGAACACTGTGAGCAGGACGCACTGCACTGAATGTAAATAGCAGGAACGGATCTAGCTGAACACTGTGAGCAGCACGCACTGCACTGAATGTAAATAGCAGGAACGGATCTAGCTGAACACTGTGAGCAGGAAGCACTGTACTGAATGTAAATAGCAGGAACGGATCTAGCTGAACACTGTGAGCAGGACACACTGCACTGAATGTAAATAGTCTAGATAGAAGATAACAGGAACGGATCTAGCTAAACTGAATACAGTGTATATATATATATGCAACACCTGGGATGCATATATATACACAATACACTGTAAGTGCAGCTAACTGACTGACTGTTCTGCCTAATCTATCTAACTCAAATCAAATGACACTGTCTCTCTCTCTCTCTATCGCTCAGCACACCGGAACACACACTACACAGGGCCGCCGTGCAGGCGGCCTTATATAGTGTGGGGTGTGTACTAAATCCCCTGAGCCATAATTGGCCAAAGCCACCCTGGCTTTGGCCAATTACAGCTCTCTCTACTGACGGCGCTGTGATTGGCCAAGCATGCGGGTCATAGTGCATGCTTGGCCAATCATCAGCCAGCAATGCACTGCGATGCCGCAGTGAATTATGGGCCGTGACGCGCCACACGAATTTGGCGCGAACGGCCCATATCGTTCGCAATTCGACGGACGGTCGAACAGCCGATGTTCGAGTCGAACATGGGTTCGACTCGAACACGAAGCTCATCCCTACCGTTGGATATAAGAAGCTGTGTAGTTTGGGGATACTGTCCGTTCTGAAGTGCATTTCCTGAAGGAAGACCACCTCACCCTTGGCCTCGGGAGTGTTGAGTCCCTTAACATTTAAAGAATATAGCTTGACCTAGGGGTGGGAGTGTCCGGTTCCTGAAGGTGACATAATATACTAGGGTTTTCACACTCTGTGTGTGAAATCAGTACTGGTGATGTAGTTAGGGATGGGGATACTGGAGGGGGAGAAGGGGTATGAGAAGGAAAAACCCTACTCCTGAGCCATAAACCGATAGGAAAAGGGATAGTCCCCTTGCCCTAAAACAGAGGTTTTGGTGGGGTACAGAGAGAAGTTAGAGAGAGCCTATCCAGGAGAGGCAGTCTCTAGTCCAATCTGCTGTTCGGGGGTTGAGAAAGACTGCACGGGAAAGATGTGTCCAGTTAACATCTTAGTCCGCCGTTGTTACTGCCTTTGGCGGGTGAGCTTACGTGCATGGGTAGCCTGTTGCAGGGATACCTTTTTAGCGTCACCTGCGTTCTTGTTATGAGAGACAAGTGCTTAAATTAGCTGGCCGTGAGACCCACTCTTATCTGGGTAGAGGTGACGTTACTCAGGGGGAGTGTACTTGAAGTGTCCTTCTTTCAGCCGTGCAGAGCTACATAGTAAAATGGGATGTTCAAGAGTGGGAAGTACCTATTCTGTCTAGCTAGGCATCATGGTAACTGAAGCAACAACTGTTGGACCATAACAAACTGTGTGATTGCTAATAAAAGCGACACTGAATCTCAGAGTCGGACCATGGCTATGCATTGTCATAAAAAGAATTTAAAAAAAAAAAGGGGTTAAGAGAGAAAAGTTTTCTATACAAATCCCCAAGGGCGTTTACACAGAAGACTGGTATAATTCTGTAAGTTCCTAACTGGTAGCAAAGGCATCAGGTTACCTGTAATGATTAAGAATAAGCCTGCTGCCGTAGTGTGTGTCGCTGGGGGGTTTTTTTTCTCCGTTTCCTTTGTTTTTTTCCCAGCCAGGGAGGAATAGGCAGTGCTATCCTCCACTGCGGACAAGGGTTTTCCCATCCACCGTGTGGGGCCCTTGATACCAGGTAGTCTTTAAATTGCAATCAACAGAAGCATTCAAAAGACCTGTTAGATGATTCTGGGCAGGACACCCTCATGGGCCCATCAGAACCCCCGATATCTGCAATATTACCCCTGGGTATGTACCCTAGTTTGTGCATCTACCACAGGGATGCCCAGGGTGTCACAAAAGAACTGCAATTCCCCGGGTACACGCAGCAGGGCTGTGTGACCTTGATGGGTAGCTGATAAGCCGAAAGTAAATTTCCATCTATAATGTATACCTTTGGAGCGCAGAGTATCCAGCAGCGGCTTCAGGTCTCTCCTGTGTTAGAGAGTGATACCAGAGAGATCCTGATAAATATGGATAGCTGAGCCCCATGTGATAGTTGAATCCTGTTCCTTGCCTTACGGAGTATGTCTTCCTTCAACTTGTAGTCCACCAAGCAGCATACCACATCTCTGGGGGGGTCAGTATCCCTTTGTTTGGGTCTGAGAGTGCGGTGAATGCATTCCATTTTCACATTAGTGTGTGCCGGTCTGTCCAGTAGGTTATTAAATAGGCCCGTTATGGTGGTCGTCAGCTGGTCAGGTTCAACTTACTCTGGCAGACCCCTTATGCGCAAGTTATGACGTCTGCCTCTATTGTCTAAATCCTCTACGTGGCGTTGGAGGTCTCTCAGTTGTAGGGTGTGCGTGTCAATCTTTTGGGTCGTTCGGTGGAGGACCATGTCATGCAGGGCTGAGGTCTTCTCTACCTCCTGCACCCTCTCAGCAATGGCGCAGATGTCCAGGTGCAGGTCAGCAATGGCCGCTGACAGGGTGTCTTTTATGTCTGTTGCTATCGCTCTGAGATCATACAGGCTGGGATGTTGCTGGAGGTGCGCTGTGTGATCTTCCTGCTCTGAGGTGGGGAAGACAGATGGCGCTCCTAGTGGTGACAGAGCCGAGGCTTGTGATGGACCCCAGGCGGAAAGCTGCCATGTTACTTCTCTGGGTCCGAAATAGTTCGGGAATATGTTGGCTTAAACCACTCTGTTGTCTGCGCGGCGAGCGGGAGCATGAGGCGGAGGAATTCCACGATACTTGTGTGGCTGGCAGTGTAGTGAGAGGCTGACCTGAAGTGGATAGGCAGTATAGTGGTGGGAGCTCGTCTCTCAGGTGTCCATCTTCCCGCAAGGTCAAGCCAAGACCCCCTAGTTGCTGTATTTTATATTGATTTAATACCTTTTATAATTATTTTATTTTTGATGAGATCATATTTATAGCGCGGCGTAGTATTTACTCAAAATATAATGTGACATAGTATAATGTGACATGATGGGTTTGCTTAGATAAAGAGTTAATGACTATGATTGGTTGATTGTATGTTAAAAAGGAAATGTGTCATTTGAATATGTATCCCTTATTGGTAGACGATGGTCGGTAACGTCTACCTTTCAACACATCAGTGTTAACATGCAGTGCATACGCAGGATGAGCCTCTTTGACACCATGCTCTCCATATTGTGCATGAGCAGTACAAATGTACTGCAAAATCTCGCAGATTAGGTATGAGATCTCCCTAAAGGCACTTGTCTATATTGTCTACCTCAGGGGTCTTCAAACTACGGCCCTCCAGTTGTTCAGGAACTACAATTCCCATCATGTCTGTGAATGTCAGAGTTTTACAATGCCTCATGGGACGTGTAGTTCTGCAACAGCTGGAGGGCCGTAGTTTGAGGATCCCTGGTCTACATCATCAGGGACTGGGCCAGTGCCTTCAGGGAAACCAGGACACAAGAAAGGTAAATTAATCAAAAACAACAAAATAGAATAAAAAAACACACAAGCAGTGATGCATGCTAATGTGAATTTTAGTAATATAGGGTAAAGGTCTGCATTAAGGCATTTATCACATGTTACATACAGTATGTGAGAACTACTGTATAGTTCAGTGGTTTCTCAGCTTATCAAAAGTCTAAAACCTAAGCAGACGATATGCTTACAGTGAATAATTAATGGTTACAAACAACCTGGAACACATTATAATCCATGTGTATCGTCCTGTAATTGATATTCTAAGTAAGAATGCTGTTTGCACTGTTTGCTTTACAATATTTGAAAGGTAAAATATTTTTAGGTGTACATTCTTTGTATAATGTTATTATGAACAATAGGGGCATATTTCTAAACATTCACCTGCAAATAATTATAAAGTAGATGTGCCCTAGGAATATTCAATTTATTTATAGTATGCAAAATGTATATTTTGCAAACGTGAAAGTAAAGTACAGGAGGTAGTAAAAGTTCAGCACTTTTTGAAACTGTTTTTTTTTTTTTTAAATAAGATCTGCCATATGCCCAACGTTACCGTCCAGGGACACTAGACCAGTGGTAACGTGGCAGCAAGCTAAAATTAAATCTCTGCCAAATAGATGCTGACCAAGTAGCTTGGCACCCCACATTTATCGGGGTGGGCTTATGTGCCACACTCCTGTTCCCCCCTGGGTGTAAATAATTGGTCACTTCCTCAAGGGATTTTATGATACATTATTCCCCCTAACCATAACCATAATCATAGTAGTGATGTAGGAAAGAACATCATTGCAGTCTAGGAAAAATTAAGAGTTATGCCGCGTACACACGGGCAGACTTTTCGACCGGACTTGTCCGACTTTCCAACGGAATTTCAATGGACTTTTGACGGACTCCCAATGGACTTTTGAACGAACGGATTTGCCTACACACGATCACACCAAAGTCCAACGGATTTGTACGTGATGACATACGACCGGACTAAAATAAGGAAGTAGCCAATAGCTGCCCTAGCGTGGGTTTTCGTCCATCGGACTAGCATACAGACGAGCGAATTTTTCGACTGGACTCGAGTCCGTTGGACAAATTTGAAACATGTTACACTACAGGATGGGCTAGAGAGGGGTGAGAGGGATGGGTGGAAAAAAGTTAGCTTTATTCCAGAAATATAGTTTTATGCATTAAGGTGAAAAATCTCCTGTGATGCAGAAGCCCCCCAGAGCCCCCCTTTACTTACCTGAACCCAGTCTTTCCAGAGACGGGGACCAGCACACCAGCTCCAGCTGGTGTCTTGGGTCCTGATTGGATAGATTGGTAGCAGCACAGTCATTGGCTCCAGATGCTGTCAATCAAATCTAATGACACGGGAGCATCTTTGCTATCTTTGTCAATGGATGCAGCAGCAGGACATGGGAGTGTGCCCACACAAGTGCCCGGAGGGAGAGCGTCTCTCCAAAGGGACACTCGAGAAGAGGAGGAGCTACTCTGCAAAACCCTTGCACAGAGGAGGTAAGTATGACATGTTTATTTTGTTGTGTTTTTTAAAACAAACCTTACATATCCTTTAAGTTGGGTTTGTGCACTTGGCTCTCTCTCCTATTCACCTGCTCAGTGTTTAGAATAGAGATCAGAAGACAAAAATATTCTCAAATTTTGCAGTGAAGTCCTTTCTATCATTAGCTCAGCTCCACTCTGCCAGCAGTAAGTTGACAGCTTGCCAGTCTTCTAAAATCTATTGTAAACACAGAGGAGGGAAAGAGCCAAGTGATGAAACCCAACTTGAACAACTTCACAGTTCCACAGTGTCTGCTGCTACAGAAGTCAGTGAGGCCTTTTTTTAAAACTTATTTACTGCTTGTTAAGAATTTGTAAATATTTGAATTCCATAGTTTTTTTTATACATTTCTAATTTAAACCCCACCCACTTTAAAGAATAAGAATAATAAAAAATTTTAAAATAATAGTGTAAGGTAATTAAATAGATGTAGCTAAATAAAATGCAGGAGGTATTTTAGTTTCTGAAGATAGAGGTGAAGAATTTTTTTAACATATGGGGTATTTTCAATATCTAACACTTATGCCCCGTACACACGGTCGGATTTTCCGACTGAAAATGTGTGATAGGACCTTGTTGTCGGAAATTCCGACCGTGTGTAGGCTCCATCACACATTTTCCATTGGATTTTCCGACACACAAAATTTGAGAGCAGGATATAAAATTTTCCGACAACAAAATCCGTTGTCGAAAATTCCGATCGTGTGTACACAAATCCAACGGACAAAGTGCCACGCATGCTCAGAATAAATAAAGAGATGAAAGCTATTGGCCACTGCCCGGTTTATAGTACCGACGTACATGTTTTACGTCACCACGTTCAGAATGATCGGATTTTCCGACAACTTTGTGTGACCGTGTGTATGCAAGACAAGTTTGAGCCAACATCCGTTGGAAAAAATCCTAGGATTTTGTTGTCGGAATGTCCGAACAAAGTCCGACCGTGTGTACGGGGCATAAGGCTGCATTCACAACTGAGCATAGCGTTTTTGAACCTTTCTTCCGGCGTTTTGTCACGCGTTTCTTTAGGCATATTTGCGCATTTCCATGCAGCGTTGTCCGGCGTTTTTGAGCTTTGCCATTTTTTTTATTAGCCAATAGGAAAAATGATCATCTGTTTTATCATTCGTTGCTATGTTGTTAGATTTTGTCATCTGCTTCCTGCTCCAAAAACGCCCAAATCTGCCCGATTCGCATGACAAAAAAGGGTCCAGAACTTGTTTGAGCTTCAGGCGTAGGGCTTCAGGCGTAGGGCTTCAGGCGACATGGATTGGAGATGTGAACCATCTCCATATAGAATAATGGATTTTTTCCCCTCAAGCTTTTTGTAGCTTCAGGCTTCAAGCTACAAAACGCTCAGGTGTTAATGGGCTCTAAGGGTTCGTTCACACGAGCTTTGATCTTTGAAGAGCAATCATTGTAGCCACAGCATGAGTACACCCATGGCTGCTGCCTGTGCAGCTAAAGGGGGAGTGGTTCAGGGCAGAAGAACTGTGGCTCAACTGCAGGGATTTACTACCCTTCAACCGCTAGTGTGAAGGAACCCTAAATGTTTTTGTTTTTTATTTGTGTGTAGTAAGTTGTATTTTTGTTTTAATGGATTTTGTGTTCTCACTGCAATAGGGACTATGGTCACAAAAATAACCAGGCCCCTGTACTATACCATGATAGTAAAGTGCAGGGAGCAGCAAAGGGGAGGGGACAGTAAGGGGGGAAAGGGATTGCTATGGCTAGACATGCAACTGATTCTGCTTAAAACAAGAGCTTCACTGCAACTGGTGTACCTCTTTAACAATGCCTGGGGACTGTAGATGGGTGCTGTGGTCAAAATTTTCAGCTATATATTCTGACGAATGGTTCTCTTTAAAGTGATTGTAAATGATCACCTTGTAAAACAACCCATTCAGTTTAAAATAGAAATTAAATGCAAAAAATGTTTGTATAGATATAAAAAAATGTTATAAGTCCCCTTTTTTCCCTTTTTTAGAAGTGATCACATTCCCTCCTTTCTCAGCTGCATAAGAGCTGGGGAGGAGAAGCAGCAGCACACTGAGCTTCCCAGTGAATGGCTGTGCAGCGGGAGCATGTCAGGACAAGTCTGATCATTGGAGGAGAGCAGGCTGCGTTCCCAGCACAGCTAGAGAACTGACCACGATGTTCTCCTGCTTAGTGCGGTCAGTTTTTAATAAGAAAGCAGAGGGACTCGTAGGAACACCAGGTATTTCACACAAAGGAAACAATGCAAAGAGAACAGGAGACTTTTTCATACAAGTACAGCAGCCACATATCAGGAATATGAAGTATTTGGGTAACAAATGCATTAAGTCTCCCCTTTTTTAATAAATTGCTCTTCACCTTCATTAACTAAAGGTGTAGCTTCCCAGTGCAACAAATATGAAATAAGTATTGTGGGAAAAAGGAGTGTTATTTTTTTAAATATATAATCAAGCTAGATTACCTTCCCTCAACAAAGCTACTGTCACTTCAGAGAGAAAACTACTTGCGTTGATTCCTTGCCAGGGGCACTGTTCTTGGATAGCCACTATTTATACGCAGAGCTGCTGCTTGTCAGGGAATTGGGGAGCTTAAAAACATCTCTGTGAATATGATCTTCAATAAGTCTAGTGATATCAACATGCACAGATTGAGCAGCTTACAAGTGACAGAAGACCCATTGGAAGCTCTGTATTATGTGCATATAGGATACCCAGAATATGAGGAGGCTTTGTCATTGATCTCTTTGTGAATGCTATGTATGTTACAGAAGTTTGACAACTTTGGCCAGTAGTGGTGTATTTACAAAACCTGCTTATATACACCATGGGAATAATGCTGTTTTTCCTTTTTTTTTTTTTTTTTTATATATATCACTATCTCATATGGATCTAAAAATTTTGCATGTGTGTATTTCCTTTTGTTTCAGGTGTGGCTGTGTGGAGGGCAAATGTTTGACGTCCCATGTTCCAGAGTTGGCCATATCTACAGAAAGTATGTGCCTTACAAAGTTCCAACAGGGACAAGTCTTGCAAGGGTGAGTAGGAGTGGTATGAAATAATTTACAAGTGAACTATATTTTAAATTCAGGTTCTGCCATATTTCTTTTTTTATGTTTGGATAGAGTGTGGAAGGTTTGGAACTTCATTCAGGTTTTATGTATTGTCTGTTTGCCCATTGAAGGGATTTTGTTGTCATATTTTAAACCTGTAAATGTTCCCAAACTAGAAGTTTCTATTCTCTTCCTGATATGTCTACATTCTGTTTATGTGGACAGTAAGTGAGGGAAAAAATCCCTTATGGGGAGAGAGACAGCAATACATGACTGGTAGAGCTTCTCCACTTTGCTGGATGTTGTATTGCTTCCCATGCCGACCTTTGGAGCAATTTCTCCTGCCTGTTCTGGTTGCCACCCATTAAATAGACCGTAAATGCAGAGATTTCTTGTTTTATTTGACACCTAAAAAGTTAGAAGTTCTAACCTGTCCTTGGTCTTGTAAAATGTGTTGTTGTTACTAGTACTAGCAACCAGATACAATATCAACTTTAAAACCTTCAGTGTACCCAGGCTAGTAAACATCCACCTTTATTTTGTCTTTTCCCCATTTTTTATCCCGACTCTCCAATTTAATGACAAACACCAAAGAACTAGTATGCCTCGGTTACCTTATTTGCAGGTTTAATTTAATTTTTACTTTCTGCTATAAAACATATCCAATAAAAATATAAGAAAACATAATGGCCTACATCATAAATGTAGGCCAATATGTATTCTGCTGCATATTTTTGGTAAAAAAATCCCAATAAGCACATATTGATTGGTTTGCACAAAAGTTCTAGCGTCTACAAACTATGGTTTATATATTGTCATTTTTAATTATTTATTCATTTTTTATAATAGTAATGTTGGTGATTAGCAACTTATAGTGGGACTACAATATTGTGGTGGACAATCAGACTCTTACTGACAAAGAGATCAGTGCTAAAAATATGCATAAAAAATACTACACTGTACTGTACTGACTGTATGTCACTGTACTACTGATACTGGCTGGGGAGGTTCAGGGCGATCAAAGGGTTAACTGTGTGTCTAAGCAGTGTTTTTGTGTAAACTGTTTGCTGCTTTTAGTAAGGGAAGTGATAAATTTTATTCCCCCTGTCAGAACAGAGCTCTGCCTTGTTTACATAAGCAGAGCTCCATCCTGTGTCTCTGCACTTCCGCATAGGGGGCGTGTGCCACCGGCGGTACTCACAGCAGAAGCAGTCCACCGGCGCCATGCACCCCCTAGGCAGAAGTCCAGAATCACATATATATATATATATATATATATGTATGTGTGTGTGTGTGTGTGTGTGTGTGTGAAGTGGCTATATAAAAGGGTTGAAGCGACCGCTCCTTCACCGCCCCTTCACCGCTCCTTCACCGCTCCTTCACCGCTCCTTCACCGCTCCTTCACCGCTCCTTCACCGATCCAAAGATGCTGCTTGCAGGACTTTATTAGCGTCCTGCCAGCGCACCTGGAGAGACAGGAGAGGCTCTTTACAGGCGCTATTTTTAGCGCTGTAGCGCCTGTAAAGCGCCTCATGTGAAAGGGGTCTTATGGTTTTTTGGATAAGTTATCAATTAAAAGGTTATAAACTAAAAATGCTTTTTAACTGCCTGCAACAGCACTTATTTTCCTATTTACTAGCATTGGAAACAATCATTTTACACTGTGATATAATGGTAACAGCAGCATAAGTACTTTTGGTAAAAATATGGTACACCAACTTTATCCTTCAGGCCTTAAAGAGGGACAATATAGAGCAGGGGTGCTCAACCTTTTGAAGAGCGAGGGCCACTTAAGTGATTTGGTAACTGGTCACAGACCACAATGAAATGAAGTGGTTTAGAATTTCCAATTTTTTATTTTGAATAGAATAATGAACATTTTCCTCCTGCAGCCAATGAATGCTGGTGGGAGAGAGAGGAGGAGAAGCAGGCTTTTAGTGGTTGCAGGAGGAAAATGGAGAGGATTGATTTCTGTATATGCTGCCCCCACAGAATGTGACAGGGAGGCTGCACGGGCCCCCTGGAGCATGGAGCAGGGTCACCATTCATGAGGCTACACCAGTGATTGGGGGTGTGTGATAAAAACATGTCTCAACTATGGGATTTTACTGTACCCTGAGCCGCAAATATAAATGAGCCCTTACTGTCCTGAGCCCCGTATAAGGCTGTTTTCACATTAATGCTCTGCAGTTTACCCGCACCACGAGTGCACTGCACCTGTGGCTTTCCTGCAGGTTAGCTGCGCTTTGCCATAGACTTCTAATATATCTTGCAGGTGTGGTGCACTTTCTGAAAGTGTACCAAAACTCCTGCATTCAGAAGTTTTGGGGCGCTTTCAGAAAGCGCACCAAACCTGCAGGATATAATAGAAGTGCGCTTCCCTGGTTTGAGGTCGAGAGCCACATCAGATGGCTCAGAGGGCCACATGTGGCCCGTCTGCCACAGTTTGAGCACCCCTAAAGTAGAGAATAGAGGACAGAGAGGTATGATCCTATACGAGAAGCTGTATAGAATATTTTGCTGTATGCAAATAATAATAATAAAATAGGTTTTACATTTTCAGAAATTGTTTATTAAAATAATAATAAAATTGATTACTATTGCTACTGACCAGAAGGGTCATATATTGTAACACCAGACTTACAGCTTGCCAAGGACGTACTCATTGGTGCTGGGACCCATCAAGGTCTGTGGCCATTCGGAAGTTAAACATTACTCCAACCCAAACATGAACCACTCGTGTGCAGCATTATGTGAAGTTCCTACAGAGAACGTGATCCCATATGCTACAAACTTGTGCAACTGTATACAATGCATTAGGAGGGACATGAGGAACCTATGGCCACCCCATCAGTCAGCATACTCTGCCACCTAACTAGGGATGAGCCGAACAACCCCCCGGTTCGGTTCGCACCAGAACCTGCGAACGGACCGAAAATTTGCACGAACGTTACAACCCCATTGACGTCTATGGGACTTGAACGTTCGAAATCAAAAGTGCTCATTTTAAAGGTTAATTTGCATGGTATTGTCCTAAAAAGGGTTTGGGGACCCGGGTCCTGCCCCAGGGGACATGTATCAATGCAAAAAAAACTTTTAAAAACGGCCGTTTTTTCAGGAGCAGTGATTTTAATGATGCTTAAAGTAAAAAAAAAAAAAGTGAAATATTCCTTTAAATATCATACCTGGGGGGTTGTCTAAAGTATGCCTGTAAAGTGGCACATGTTTCTCGTGCTTAGAACAGTCCCTGCACAAAATGTAATTTTTAAAGGAAAAAAAGTAATTTAAAACTGCTTGCGGGTTTAATATAATGTCGGGTCCTGGCAATATAGATGAAAATCAGTGAGACAAACGGCATGGGTACCCCCCAGTCCATTACCAGGCCCTTTGGGTCTTGTATGGATATTAAGGGGAACCCCACACCCAAATTAAAAAAAGGAAAGGTGTGGGGCCATCAGGCCCTATATACTCTGAACAGCAGTATACAGGCAGTGCAAACAAGACAGGGACTGTAGGTTTGTTGTTAAGTAGAATCTGTTTGTAATTTTGAACGGGTACATTTTTAACATGTTTAGCGCCACCAAAAAAAATCTATTTTAAGCTTTTTGGAAAACCTAGGGAAGGGTTATCACCCCTGTGACATTTGTTTTGCTGTCTGTGCTCCTCTTCAGAAGATTTCACCTCACTTTTTGTCCCAATGACAAATTTTTTTTGAAAATGTGGGGTTTTTAGTGAAACAAGGATTGGTGATAAAGCATCAGTGGAAAGGAGAAAAGTTTTTCCCATATTAACTCTTACAGGGGAGAATTTCCCTTCCTAGGGGTAGATTTCATCTCACTTCCTGTTGTCCCCTTCCGTTTGTAAGTAGGAGTCGTTTGTAAGTTGGATGTTTGAAAGTTGGGGCCTGCCCTATATACTCAGCAAAAATTTGGGCCTTAGGTGTTGTTGTGGCCACAACACTGTAAGCCCTCACAGGGCCCTGCTGTGAAATATTAGATCAAGAGTTGTAATTACATGCCCCTGTTGAACAGGGGCAGAAAAATTGGGCCTTTGGTGGTGGTGGTGGTGCTGGTGCCACAACACTGTAAGTCCTCACTCACTCGCTCTTGGTGGGTGCAGAAACGGGCCATGCTGTGAAATATTAGATTAACCACTTGACCACTGGGCACTTAAACCCCCTTAATAACCAGACCAATTTTCAGCTTTTGGTGCTCTCACATTTTGAATGACAATTACTCAGTCATGCAACACTGTATCTATATGAATTTTTTGTCCTTTTTTTCACACAAATAGAGCTTTCTTTTGGTGGTATTTAATCACCGCTGGGTTCTTTATTTTTTGCGCTATAAAAGAAAAAAGACCGAAAAATCTGTAAAAAAATAAATTTTTCTTCGTTTCTGTTATAAAATTTTGAAAATTAGTAATTTTTCTTCATATATTTTGGCCAAAATTTATACCGCTACATATCTTTGGTAAAAATAACCCAAATTAGTGTATATTATTTGGTCTTTGTGAAAGTTATAGCGTCCACAAGCTATGGTACCAATATCTGAAAATTGATCACACCTGAAGTACTGACGGCCTATCTCATTTCTTGAGACCCTAACATGCCAGAAAAGTACAAATACCCCCCAAATGACCCCTTTTGGGAAAGAAGACATTCCAAGGTATTTAGGAAGATGCATGATGAGTTTTTTGAAGTTGTCATTTTTTCCCACAATTCTTTGCAAAATCAAGTTTTTTTTTTTTCACAAAATTGTCATATTAGCAGGTTATTTCTCACACACAGCATATGCATACCACAAATTACACCCCAAAACACATTCTGCTATTAGTCCCGAGTATGGCGATACCACATGTGTGAGACTTTTACACAGCGTGGCCACATACAGAGGCCCAACATGCAGGGGAGCACCTTCAGGCGTTCTGGAGCACCCAGGCCAATTCTGACATTTCTCTCCTACATGTAAAAATCATAATTTATTTGCTAGAAAATTACATAGAACCCCAAAACATTATATATGTTTTTTTTAGCAAAGACAATACAATACACAATAATACAATACAATAGTGGTCATTGCAGCTTTTTATCTCGCACGATATTTGCGCAGCAATTTTTCGAACGCGTTTTTTTTGAAAAAAAACAGTTTTTTGCTTTAAAAAAAAACAAAACAGTAAGGTTAGCCCAATGTTTTTGCATAATATGAAAGATGAAGTTACGCCGAGTTAATAGATACCTAACATGTCACCTTTCAAAATTGCACACGCTTGTGGAATGGCGCTAAACTTCGCCACTTAAAAATCCCCATAGGCGACGCTTTAAAATTTTTTACTGGTTACAAATTTTGAGTTACAGAGGAGGTCTAGGGCCAAAATTATTGCTCTCTCTCTACCGATCGCAGCGATACCTCACATGTGTGGTTTGAACACCGTTTTCATATGTGGGCGGGACTTACGTATGCGTTCGCTTCTGCATGCGAGCACATGGACAGGGGCGCTTTAAAAAAAATTTATTTTTTTTTATTGTTCATTTTACTTTATTTATTTTAGTTTGACACTTTTTTCCCCAAAAAAAATTTTTTTGATCACTTTTATTCCTATTACAAGGAATGTAAACATCCCTTGTAATAGGAATATGGCATGACAGGTCCTCTTTACAGTGAGATATGGGGTCAATAAGACCCCACATCTCACCTCTAGGCTGTTCCTGAAATAAAAAAAAAAAAAAAAGATCCTGGCTTCGATCGTAGCGGTGAGTCGGTAGAAGCACCGGAGGGCGGCGGGAGGGGGGGGCGTCCCCTCTCGCCTCCTGTAAGAATGATCAAGCAGTGTAACAGCCGCTATGATCATTCTTATGGTGTAGGGAATCGCCGGCTGAAAAAGATGATATCTGAATGATGCCTGTAGCTGTACCCATCATTCAGATATCCCCACACAAAGTCAAGGACGTTGTATGACGGAAGGCGGGAAGTGGTTAAAATGCTTTTTTTTTAACACAAAGTTGTCCATTTATACAATATTTCTAACACATAACATGTATATACCAAAAATGACCCCCCAAAATAGATTCTCCTACTCCTCCTGAGTACGGGGATACCACATGTGTGAGACTTCCACAGCCTGGCCACATACAGAGACTGGGTATGGCTGAGCATGGCTGGGTATTGCAGAGTATCGCCAAGTATGACTGGGTATGGCAGAGTATGGCTGGGTATCACCAAGTATTGCAGAGTATCACCGAGTATGGCTGGGTATGGCAGAGTATGGCTGGGTATCACCGAGTATTGCAGAGTATGGTTGGGTATCACCGAGTATTGCAGAGTATGGCTGGGTATTGCGGGGTATTGCAGAGTATGGCTGGGTATGGCAGAGTATTGCGGGTTATGGCAGAGTATTGCAGATTTTTGCGGGGTATTGCAGAGCATGGCTGGGTATGGCAGAGTATGGCAGAGTATGGCTGGGTATCACTGAGTATTGCAGAGTATGGCTGGGTATTGCGGGATATTTCAGGGTATTTCAGGGTATTCCAGGGTATGGCAGAGTATTGCGGGGTATTGCAGGGTATGGCAGAGTATTGCGGGGTATTGCAGGGTATGGCAGAGTATTGCGGGGTATTCCAGGGTATGGCAGAGTATTGCGGGGTATTGCAGGGTATGGCAGAGTATTGCGGGGTATTGCAGGGTATGGCAGAGTATTGCGGGGTATTCCAGGGTATGGCAGAGTATTGCAGGGTATGGCAGAGTATTGCGGGGTATGGCAAAGTATTGCGGGGTATGGCAGAGTATTGCGGGGTATTTCAGGGTATTGCAGGGTATGGCAGAGTATTGCGGGGTATTTTGGGGTATGGCAGAGTATTGCGGGGTATTTTGGGGTATGGCAGAGTATTGCGGGGTATTGCAGGGTATGGTAGAGTATTGCGGGGTATTTTGGGGTATGGCAGAGTATTGCGGGGTATTTTGGGGTATGGCAGAGTATAACGGGGTATTTTGGGGTATGGCAGAGTATTGCGGGGTATTCCAGGGTATTGCGGGGTATT
Source organism: Lithobates clamitans (assembly GCA_037952925.1). Classification (NCBI taxonomy): domain Eukaryota; kingdom Metazoa; phylum Chordata; class Amphibia; order Anura; family Ranidae; genus Lithobates; species Lithobates clamitans. The sequence goes on along the minus strand of JBBGZY010000605.1, from coordinate 4,522,331 downwards.
CTAGGGTATGGCAGAGTATTGCGGGGTATTGCAGGGTATGGCAGAGTATTGCGGGGTATTGCAGGGTATGGCAGAGTATTGCAGGGGTATTGCAGAGTATTGTGGGGTATTCCAGGGTATGGCAGAGTATTGCAGGGGTATTGCAGAGTATTGTGGGGTATTCCAGGGTATGGCAGAGTATTTCAGGGGTATTGCAGAGTATTGTGGGGTATTCCAGGGTATGGCAGAGTATTGCAGGCAGCATGCAGAGTAGTGAGGGATGGCTGAGCATGGATGGATGGATGGCTGGATGTCTCTGTGCAGCGCTGTGGGCACTACAGATGCAGCCCACAACGCTGCAGCCATCCATCCATCCGCCTCTCCGGTCACTGTGTACCGATCGGTACACAGGAGGGGAGGAGAGGGGGAGGAGAGGAACCGGCGTCATCAGATGACGCCAGTTTGTTTACATGTGATCGCTCCGTCATTTGACGGAGCGATCACATGGTAAACGGCCGCGATCAGCGGCCATTTACCGGGATCTGTGATGCGCCGGGTCCTCTGGACCCGGCGGTCACGGATGCTCTCGAGTGCGCGCCCTAGGGGGCGCACGAGAGCAGAATTCTGGGAGGACGTCCCTGGACGCCCTCCCAGAGTTAAACAACCGCCCTGTAGCCGTCATTTGGCTATGGGCCGGTTGTTAAGTGGTTAAGAATTGTAATTACATGCCCCTGTTGAACAAGGGCAGAAAAATTGGGCCTTTGGTGCTGGTGGTGGTGCTGGTGCCACAACACTGTAAGTCCTCACTCGCTCTTGGTGGGCGCAGAAATGGGCCCTGCTGTAAAATATTAGATCAAGAATTGTAATTACATGCCCCTGTTGAACAGGGGCAGAAAAATTGGGCCTTTGGTGGTGGTGGTGGCGCTGGTGCCACAACACTGTAAGTCCTCACTCGCTCTTGGTGGGCACAGAAACGGGCCCTGCTGTGAAATATTAGATCAAGAATTGTAATTACATGCCCCTGTTGAACAGGGGCTGAAAAATTGGGCCTTAGGCACTGGTGCTGGTGCCACAACACTGCAACCCCTCACAGATACTCTAGTTGGAACGCAGGAACGAGCCCTGCTGCAAAGTATTGCATCAAAAATTGTAATTACATGCCCCTGTTAAACAGGGGCTGAAAAATTGGGCCTTAGGCACTGGTGACAGCGCCCAGAACCAAAAATGTTCTTACAAGCTATCAGCGTGATCATTGAGGAGGAAGAGGATAATTACTCAGGATAGTCACTCAGCATCAGCATAGGCAGTCTTTGAAGGGATCTGAGATTTCAAAAAAAAATTATTCGGTTACATCAGCATCAGGTGCTTGGTAGCTGGTGGTGATCCAAGACTGATTCATTTTTATGAAGGTCAGTCGATCGACCGAGTCAGTGGACAGACGCACCCTGTGATTGGTTACAAAGATTCCAGCAGCACTGAATGTGCGTTCCGAAAGAACGCTGGATGCAGGACAGGCCAGTAGCTCAATTGCATACTGTGCAAGCTCTGGCCAGTGATCCATCCTCAAGACCCAGTAACCCAGAGGATTTTCGGTGGGAAAGGTGTCCAAGTCAGATCTTGCCCCTAGGTATTCCTGCACCATGTAAAACAGATGCTGGCGATGGTTGCTGGAACCGATCATACCTTGGGGCTGCGGACTAAAAAATTGGCTGAACACATCGGTCAGACGGCCACCTTCTCCACCGCTCCTTCTTTGACTGACCGAAGCCTCAGCAACACGTTGTCCAGAAACAGGAGTTTGTAACCTCCCAGTCTCTGGGAACGCGTTGCACAAACCTTTCTGCAAGGTCTCCCGAAGATGTTTCATCCTCTGCTCCCTCTGTGACGGCAAGATAAGGTCCGCAACCTTACCCTTGTAACGTGGATCAAAGAGGGTTGCCAGCCAGTATTGGTCCTTCTCCTTGATACCACAAATACGAGGATCCTTGCGCAGGCTTTGCAGGATCAGGGAGGCCATGCAGCGTAGGTTTGCTGAGGCATTCGGTCCAGAGTCCTCTGGGTCACTAAGGATGATATGGTCCGCAGCCACCTCCTCCCAGCCACGTACAAGTCCATGTGTTTCTTGGGACTGATCCCTTAAAGACTGCTGCTGATGCTGAGTGCCAGGCTCCACCTCCATACTGACACAATCCTCCTCCTCCTCCTCTTCCTCTTCCTGTGTGATCGGCGGGCACGCAGGAACACTGTCTGGATAAAGGGGGCCTTGAGAGCTAAGGAAGTCCTCCTCTTCCTGCCTCTGTTCTGCCTCAAGTGCCCTGTCCATTATTCCACGCAGCATGTGCTCCAACAGGTGGACAAGGGGGACAGTGTCACTGATGCATGCACTGTCACTGCTCACCATCCTCGTGGCCTCCTCAAATGGTGACAGGACAGTGTATGCATCCCTGATCATGGCCCACTGGCGTGAGGAAAAAAAACAAGCTCCCCTGACCCGGTCCTGGTGCCATATTCGCACAGGTACTCATTGATGGCCCTCTGCTGCGTGTGCAGCCACTGCAGCATGGCCAACGTTGAGTTCCACCTGGTGGGCATGTCACAGATTAGGCGGTTCTTGGGCAGGTTAAACTCCTTTTGGAGGTCAGCCAGCCGAGCACTGGCATTATATGACCGGCGGAAATGCACACAGACTTTCCTGGCCTGCCTCAGGACATCCTGTAAGCCCGGGTACCTGCCCAAGAACCGCTGCACCACCAAGTTAAAAACGTGAGCCAAACAGGGCACATGGGTCATTTGTCCCTGTCGGAGGGCAGAGAGGAGGTTGGTGCCATTGTCGCAAACCACCATTCCTGCCTTAAGTTGGCATGGTGTCAACCACCTCTGAACCTGCCCCTGCAGAGCTGACAGAACCTCTGCCCTAGTGTGGCTCCTGTCCCCCAAGCACACCAGCTCAAGCACCGCATGGCACCTTTTGGCCTGCGTACATGCGTAGCCCCTTGAACGCCTACGGAGCACCGCTGGTTCCAAGGACAAAGCACAGGAAGAGGCCATGGAGGAAGAAGAGGAGGTGGTGGAGGAGAGAGGTGTGTCACAATCATTGGTAGTGGCATTTTGGAGACGTGGTGGGGGAACAACCTCCAACACTACTGCACCTTGTCCTGCATCCTTCCCAGCTGCCAGCAGAATCACCCAATGCGCCGTGAAACTTAGGTAACATCCCTGTCCATGCCTGCTGGACCATGAGTCAGCGGTAATATGCACCTTACCGCTGACCGCCCTGTCCAGCGAGGCATGGACATTGCCATCCACATGCCGGTAGAGAGCTGGAATCGCCTTCCGTGAGAAAAAGTGGCATTTGGGTACCTGCCACTGAGGAACTGCACATTCCACAAACTCACGGAAGGGGGCAGAGTCTACCAACTGAAAAGGCAGCAGTTGAAGTGCTAGCAATTTTGCCAAGCTAGCATTCAACTGCTGGGCATGTGGATGGCTGGGAGCAAACTTCTTTCGGCGGTGCAGCAGCTGGGGCAGGGAAATTTGCCTGGTACAATCTGACGTCGGTGTACCGAAAGCAGATTGCCCACAAGTACTTAGCTGTGACACACCTAATTCTACACCTTCATTCCTCTCAGTGCAGGTCTCAGAGAGGACTGAAGGTATAGTGGGGTTGGAGATCTCAGCTGATGAGGAGCAAGGAGAGGTCCTCCTTATTCTTTGCTGTGGGTCTTTTAGATACGCTTGCCAACGAACTGCATGGCAGGTCAACATATGTCTGGTCAAGCATGTGGTACCCAAGCGGGAGATGTTTTGGCCACGCGAGATACGCTTGAGACATATGTTGTAAATAGCAGCGGTGCGATCTGATGCACTCATCTCAAAAAAGGCCCACACCAAAGAACTTTTTGAATAATGTGCAGAGACTGCAGAGCCCTGCACATGTGGAGCTTTGGGGTGTGATGTAGTCAGTGTGCTGCCCTTAGGCTGGCCCCTGGAGGGCATCCTGCCTCGTTGGTGATGTGCCGCCTCCTCCTCCTCCTCCTCCTCTCTCCTATCAGGCATCCAGGTTGAGTCAGTGACCTCATCATCCCCTCCCTCCTCATCACTGGAGCAAACCTGGCAGTATGCTGCAGCAGGGGGAGCATGACTGCCAGATTGCTGTCCTTCTTGGGCACCCCCTCTGACGTGCTCACGTTATTGCCTTCATCTAGCTCAGTATCATCATCAGAGCCTTCCAAATGCTGGGCATCCTCCTGGAGCATGTACCCAACACTGTGGTCAAACAGTTTGAGGGACTCCTCAGGAGGGCATGGTGGGGCTAGGGAAGGAGTCACTGATGACATTGAGCCGAGGGAAGAGGCCACTGCTTTGCCAGACAAAGTACCATGAGCTTGGGTGAGAGAGGATGAGGAGGATGAGGATGGCTTGGTCATCCACTCGACCAAGTCTTCCGCATGTTGCAGCTCAACACAGCCAGCTGCCGAAAAAAAGGCCAAGCGTGTCCCACGGCCACGTGCTGATGAGGATGCACCGTCTCCATGACCAGCACTAGACACAGAACCTGCTTCCCTTTTTTATTGGCTTGTGACTGTCTGCCTCTCCTTGTTGGCCTTCCAGACATACTAATGGCCTGTAGCTGCACTAAGCTGGGATATATATATCAACTGCCTGCCTGTAGTATGAGAACACCACCAACCTTCTACAGGTAGCTTTAGCTGAACACTGTGCAGAGCTCGCAAAAAACGAACTTGTAGCTTATTTAGCTGCCTGCGGTAGTGATAGGATCAGGAAAACACCACCAACCTTCTACAGGTAGCTTTAGCTGAACACTGTGCACAGCTTGCAAAAAAATAACTTGTAGGTTTAGCTGAACACTGTGAGGAGGACGCACTACACTAACTTGTAGTTTTAACTGAACACTGTGAGCAGGAAGCACTACACTAACTTGTAGCTTTAGCTGAACACTGTGAGCAGGACGCACTACACTAACTTGTAGCTTTAGCTGAACACTGTGCAGAGGTCTCACTACACTAACTTATAGCTTTAGCTGAACACTGTGAGCGGGTCGCACTACACTAACTTGCAGCTTTAGCTGAACACTGTACAGAGGTCTCACTACACTAACTTGTAGTTTTAGCTGAACACTGTGAGCAGGATGCACTACACTAACTTGTAGCTTTAGCTGAACACTGTGCAGAGGTCTCACTACACTAACTTGTAGTTTTAGTTGAACACTGTGAGCAGGACGCACTACACTAACTTGTAGCTTTAGCTGAACACTGTGCAGAGGTCTCACTACACTAACTTGTAGTTTTAGTTGAACACTGTGAGCAGGACGCACTACACTAACTTGTAGCTTTAGCTGAACACTGTGCAGAGGCCTCATTACACTAACTTGTAGTTTTAGCTGAACACTGTGAGCAGGACGCACTACACTAACTTGTAGCTTTAGCTGAACAATGTGCAGAGGTCTCACTACACTAACTTGTAGCTTTTGCTGAACACTGTGCAGAGGTCGCACTACACTAACTTGTAGTTTTAGCTGAACACTGTGAGCAGGACGCACTACACTAACTTGTAGCTTTAGCTGAACACTGTGCAGAGGCCTCAGTAACGTGTAGTTTTAGCTGAACACTGTGAGCAGGACGCACTACACTAACTTGTAGCCTTAGCTGAACACTGTGCAGAGGTCTCACTACACTAACTTGTAGTTTTAGCTGAACACTGTGAGCAGGACGCACTACACTAACTTGTAGCTTTAGCTGAACACTGTGCAGAGGTCTCACTACACTAACTTGTAGCTTTAGCTGAACACTGTGAGCAGGTCGCATCACACTAACTTGCAGCTTTAGCTGAACACTGTGCAGAGGTCTCACTACACTAACTTGTAGTTTTACCTGAACACTGTGAGCAGGACGCACTACACTAACTTTTAGCTTTAGCTGAACACTGTGCAGAGGTCTCACTACACTAACTTGTAGTTTTAGCTAAATACTGTGAGCAGGACGCACTACACTAACTTGTAGCTTTAGCTGAACACTACTGCGCAGAGGTCTCACTACACTAACTTGTAGTTTTAGCTGAACACTGTGAGCAGGACGCACTACACTAACTTGTAGCTTTAGCTGAACACTGTGCAGAGGTCTCACTACACTAACTTGTAGTTTTAGTTGAACACTGTGAGCAGGACGCACTACACTAACTTGTAGCTTTAGCTGAACACTACTGTGCAGAGGTCTCACTACACTAACTTGTAGCTTTAGATGAACACTACTGTGCAGAGGTCTCACTACACTAACTTGTAGCTTTAGCTGAACACTGTGCAGAGGTCTCACTACACTAACTTGTAGCTTTAGCTGAACACTGTGAGCAGGTCGCATAACACTAACTTGCAGCTTTAGCTGAACACTACTGTGCAAAGGTCTCACTACACTAATTTGTAGTTTTAGCTGAACACTGTGAGCAGGACGCACTACATTAACTTGTAGCTTTAGCTGAACCCTACTGTGCAGAGGTCTCACTACACTAACTTGTAGCTTTAGCTGAACACTACTGTGCAGAGGTCCCACTACACTAACTTGTAGCTTTAGCTGAACACTGTGAGCAGGTCGCATCACACTAACTTGCAGCTTTAGCTGAACACTGTGCAGAGGTCTCACTACACTAACTTGTAGTTTTAGCTGAACACTGTGAGCAGGACGCACTACACTAACTTGTAGCTTTAGCTGAACACTGTGCAGAGGTCTCACTACACTAACTTGTAGTTTTAGTTGAACACTGTGAGCAGGACGCACTACACTAACTTGTAGCTTTAGCTGAACACTACTGTGCAGAGGTCTCACTACACTAACTTTTAGGTTTAGCTGAACACTGTGCAGAGGTCTCACTACACTAACTTGTAGCTTTAGCTGAACACTGTGCAGAGGTCTCACTACACTAACTTGTAGCTTTAGCTGAACACTACTGTGGAGAGGTCTCACTACACTAACTTTTAGCTTTAGCTGAACACTGTGCAGAGGTCTCACTACACTAACTTGTAATTTTAGCTGAACACTGTGAGCAGGACGCACTACACTAACTTGTACCTTTAGCTGAACACTACTGCGCAGAGGTCTCACTACACTAACTTGTAGTTTTAGCTGAATACTGTGAGCAGGACGCACTACACTAACTTGTAGCTTTAGCTGAACACTGTGCAAAGGTCTCACTACACTAACTTGTAGTTTTAGTTGAACACTGTGAGCAGGACGCACTATACTAACTTGTAGCTTTAGCTGAACACTACTGTGCAGAGGTCTCACTACACTAACTTGTAGTTTTAGCTGAACACTGTGAGCAGGACACACTACACTAACTTGTAGCTTTAGCTGAACACTGTGCAGAGGTCTCACTAACTTGTAGTTTTAGCTAAACACCGTGAGCAGGACGCACTACACTAACTTGTACCTTTAGCTGAACACTACTACGCAGAGGTCTCACTACACTAACTTGTAGTTTTAGCTGAATACTGTGAGCAGGACGCACTACACTAACTTGTAGCTTTAGCTGAACACTGTGCAGAGGTCTCACTACACTAACTTGTAGCTTTTGCTGAACACTGTGCAGAAGTCGCACTACACTAACTTGTAGTTTTAGCTGAACACTGTGAGCAGGACGCACTACACTAACTTGTAGCTTTAGCTGAACACTGTGCAGAGGTCTCACTAACTTGTAGTTTTAGTTGAACACTGAGCAGGACGCACTTCAATAACTTGTAGCTTTAGCTGAACACTGTGCAGAGGTCTCACTACACTAACTTGTAGTTTTAGCTTAACACTGTGAGCAGGACACACTACACAAACTTGTAGCTTTAGCTGAACACTGTGCAGAGGTCTCTATACACTAACTTGTAGTTTTAGCTGAACACTGTGAGCAGGACGCACTACACTAACTTGTAGCTTTAGCTGAACACTGTGCAGAGGTCTCACTACACTAACTTGTAGTTTTAGCTTAACACTATGAGCAGGACGCACTACACTAACTGTAAATAGTCTAGCCGCCTGACTGTGGTACTAATAGGATCAAAAGAACACCAGCAATTTTCTTCAGGTAGCTGTAAATGCTGTAACAAGACAAGCCTGCCTGTCAGTAGGAAGATAACAGAAACGGATCTAGCTAAACTGAATACAGTGTATATATATTCACAATACACTGTAAGTGCAGCTAACTCACTGACTGTCCTGCCTAATCTAGCTAACTTAAATGAAATGACACTGTCTCTCTCTCTATCTCTCGCCGGAGCACACTACACAGGGCCGCCGTGAAGGCGGCCTTATATAGTGTGAGGCGTGTTCTAAACCCCCTGAGCCATAATTGACCAAAGCCACCATGGCTTTGGCCAATTACAGCTCTCTCTACCAACGGCGCTGTGATTGGCCAAGCATGCGTGTCATAGTGCATGCTTGGCCAATCATTAGCCAGCAATGCACTGCGATGCCCCAGTATATTATAGTATTATAGTATAACCTCATGGAATGTCCGGGGCCTAGGGATCCAATTAAGAGAGCTACGATCCTATTGACATTGGAGGGGAGTGGGCCTGAACTGCTCTGCCTACAGGAGACGCATTTGACCAATGACACTGCGGTACAATTCCGCAATCGGAAGTTCCAAGCCCAATACCATTCGGTCCACTCCTCCTATTCAAGGGGGGTGAGTATATTGGTTGGGAGAGGAATGGCATTCTCCTGCAAGGAGAGTTGTATTTATGAACAGGGCCGGTATATTTTTTTGCTTTGCTCGATTGAAAACAAACTGTGTTGGCAAATATTTATATTCCCCCTCCATTCAAGCTGGAGGTTCTACATAAATTATTGGAGTTTGTATTGGATAAAGCAGGAACCCCGATAATAGTGGTGGGAGACTTCAATGAAGTACTGGACAAAAGCCTAGATAGATTCCCGTTGGGAAACAGGTCCAATACAGCAGGCAAGGGTTGGTTATCTCGATTCTTGGAGGAAATGGGTCTGAGTGACATATGGCGAATGCGCTATCCGCAAGAAAGGCAGTATTCATGTTTTTCAAGCTCCTACCTCACCTTTTCTAGAATGTTTATGGCCCTGGGCAATAGGGAGGTAATATCAACAGTAAGTAATATAGAGTAGGGTCCAAGAGGAGTCTCGGACCACTCCCTGCTTGTGTTGATAATAAATACTGGGATCAAATCCCAGTCTAAAGAATAGAAAATCAGCCCTTGTTGGCTGGAATTAATTACCAACCCTGGAGAAGTGGTGTCTAGATTAAATGAATTTGTACAAATCAATACAGGCACGGCACTGCCTGGAGTGGTTTGGGACTCCTTGAAGGCCTATCTCAGAGGCATCTTGATCCAGCAAGTGTCAAGAACTAAGGGGAAATCTAGAGAGTGGGAAGGGGATATCAGGAATGAGGCAATGCAGACAGAGAAGCGATATGTTGAAGACCCAACCCCAGACAGGCAGAGGGAATGGCTAGATAAGCAACAAGTCTATAAAATGGTTATTACTAGGAGGATGGAGAATAGATGAATATTCCAGAGGCAGTGCCATTTTGGAAAGGGGGAGAGGGTCGGTGGTATGCTGTCCCTTTTGATTAAATCTAATGCCCCGTACACACGGTCAGCTTTTCTGACAGAAAATGTGTGATAGGACCTTGTTGTCAGAAATTCCGACCATGTGTGGGCTCCATCACACATTTTCCATCAGAATTTCTTACACACAAAGTTTGAGAGCTTGCTATAAAATTTTCCGACAACAAAATCCGTTGTCGGAAATTCCGATCGTGTGTACACAAATCCGACGCACAAAGTGCCACGCATGCTCAGAATAAATTAGAGGTGAAAGCTATTGGCTACTGCCCCATTTATAGTCCCGACATACGTGTTTTACGTCACCGTGTTCAGAACGATCGGATTTTCAGGCAACTTTGTGTGACCGTGTGTATGCAAGACAAGTTTGAGCCAACATCCATCTGAAAAAATCCATGGATTTTGTTGTCGGAATGTCCGAACAATGTCCGACCGTGTGTATAGGGCATACTACCCCCCCTCTACTGTTTCGGCGAATAGGACATCAAGTGGAGATATCATTACCGATGCGATAGAGATAATGCATGCATTCAGCATCGATTATAAGTCTCTGTATAAATCTAATAGGGGAGCCGGGGGCGAAATAATGGATGATTTTCTCCAGGGAATACCAATCCCGACATTATCAGAGATAAAATAGATATAGAAGCACCAGTGACTCTAGAGGAGCTAAAACGGGCAGTGGCTGGGATGCCCAGCCAAAAATCACCAGGCCCAGACAGGCTCCCCGTAGAAATATATAAACGATATGGTGAGGTATTACTTCCAGAACTGCTGAAAACACTGGGATGGGCGTTAGCCAATGGGAGACTCCCTACCTCAATGTCGGAAGCCACTATTATCGTAATATACAAGGAGGGGAAAGATCAATTGGAGGTCTCCTCTTATCGCCCAATTTCATTATTATGCACTGATGTAAAAATCTTGGCTAAAGTTTTAGCAACCAGCCTAAACAGATGTATCCAAGAGTTGATACATCCTGACCAGTCGGGTTTTTCCCCAATAGATCAACTAGCATTAATATCAGAAGAAACTTCTTAAATATGCAGATCCCAACTGACAACTTCGGCTCTAAGGCCATATTGGCCTTGGATTCCGCCAAGGCCTTCGATAGTCTAGAATGGGACTGTCTATGGAAGGTGCTAGAGCGATTTGGGTTTTTTCCCTCCTTTATTAGACGGGTGAAACTACTCTATAGCAAACCAAGAGCAAAAATAAAAATTAACAACGAACATTCAGAAGTGTTCCAGTTGGAGAGAGGGACAAGACAAGGTTGCCCCCTATCTCCCCTTTTGTTCGCCCTTGCAATGGAACCCCTAGCAATTATGACTAGATCAAGGCTAGACATACAGGGGTTTCGGCGTGAGTTAGAAGAGGACATGATAGCACTGTTCGCAAATGACGTCATGTTTTTCCTTGGGGATGTTGAAACCTCGTTAAATACAGTGATACAAATGGTTGGTGAGTTTGGGCTATTTTCTGGTCTGGTCATCAATTGGGATAAGTCGGCTCTGTAACTGGTTGACCCACTTGGTGACCAGATACTGCCGGGAACTGCCCAACTGAAAGTAGTAGCCAAGTTGAAATATATGGGTGTTTGGATTACGAGCGATATAAACCAGTACGTCAACAATAATTTAGCCCCATTGCTATTGAAATTGAAGCAAAAGGGAGACATTTGGTGCCAATTCCCCTTATCTGTTGCAGGGCGTTGCAATCTAATAAAGATGATATGGCTACCGTAGATATTGTATCTGCTCCACAACTCTCTGACCTGGATAGGTCAGAAGTGGTTTAAGAGAATAGAATTCCTTTTTAGGGAATTAATTTAGAAGAAGGGCCAATCAAGGATTAGCTTGCAAACTATGCAATTACCGATCAAAGAAGGAGGTATGGCGATCCCGCACCCGAGACTATGTTTCTTGTCATCCCAGCTGCAACACCTAGTGGGCTGTGGAGCCCTAGGTGGTGGGAACTCCAGCAATAGAATGATGATAATGGGAGCCCCACACAGTACACTAGAGGAGGCATTACAGGCAGACTGTTTTATACATAGATGCCCAACGATAAAACTAGTTAGTAAAGTGTGGCAGGTAAAAAAGGCACTAATGGGGAATAATGGGGTAACAGAATATACCCCTTTATGGCACAACAAAAACTTGGCCGAAATAAGGGATAAAGTGAGACCTAGGGAATGGGAAAGGCAGGGTATTAGCCGTTTAATTCAATTGTATGAGGGTAACCTCATGAAGACATTCTTAGACCTAAGATGGGAATTTAATATATCAAACAGGGCGTTTTATAAATACCTGCAGATTAGGCACACCATTCAAGTACAGTTCAGGTCTCAAATTATTGAATGGACCCAGATCCCTGTACTCCTAAAAATAAATAAATCAGCCTCAACTAAAGGTCTAATTTCCAAGTTGTATTCTAGATTGGGGGCTAGAATTATAAGTGGAGTAGGACCTCTTAAGAGCAGAGTGGGTGGGAGAGAGACGTAGGGGCAATAACTATGGAACAATGGGATAAGATTTTAGAACAAGGATCCCTGGTCTCAATTTCCCCCTCGCAGAAATTCTCTCACCTGTTCCTAATCCATAGAATCTACTATACCCCCCAAAAAATGTTTAAACTTTGATGGAAACAAAATGATGAGTGCCCCAGGTGTAAGGCGACAGGAGATCTTATCCACATGGTGTGGAAGTGTGCAAAGCTGTTTAGTTATTGGGTGGAGATAGTTGATAGGATAAATAAAATCTTTAGGATCACAATAGAACCTGAGGCCAAGACATGCCTATTAAGGAGCTTGGAGGAAGATGGAGCTCTGCCCGTTACTACTGTAGCAGTGTTGAGATGCCTGTTCCAAGCGAGAAAATTAATAGCACAGAAATGGCAGGCACAACCCCCTCCCCCCCCCCCCCGACTGTGAAGAATTGGATTGAGACTATCAATTCAATGGTTTGGGGTGAGAGAGTGCCATGTATTAGGCAAGACAACCTCAGAAAGTTTGTGAGAATGTGGAGACCTTGGTCGGAGAAGATGGGGTGTCCCTTATGAGGGGATCAGGGGGAGTTGGGGAAAATTCCTCTCCCGCTCCCCACCATGCCCCTGTCTCCACCCTTTTTTTCTTTTTTTCTGTGGCCTCTTTCATATACTTTTTCTTTGCTCACAGAGAAGTTTCTTTCTTTCTCTTTGTAGATAGATAATAGACAAGAAGATATGCATAATTAATGATTGGGTGGTGTGGGGGTAGGGGGGTGGGTGCAGGGAGGGATGGAGGGAGGGAGAGGGAAGTAAAAGCAACAATTGTTTTTTGCATTATGCGATACTATATGATAATTCATGATGCTGTATGTCTTTACATTTTGCAATATGAAAAACAATAAAAAGGAAATAAGTTTAAAAAAAAAAAGTTCTTATGAGTGAAGTCCAAGGCTGGCATGACTCATGGGAGAAGCTCAAGACTTAAAAGCCGGAGCTCCATAGAGAAACTGTAAGTGTCTGTGTGTTTAGTGCATTCCCATCCTTTTGTTCACTTACCTGATGCCTCTGAGATCTGAACCTCCGCCTTTTATATATCACAGGAGCCTGGACCCCAAAAACTCTTTCTCCCTCTAATCTGGGCAGCCACACTAGTCTAGCTACCATTAACACAGTAGGCAACCTGCTTACAGATGGATAGATCGTGGTGGAACCCCGGTTGAGGAATCCTGGTGTAAAAGAAGCAGTGGACCTGTTAGATCGGAAGAGAGCCTGTTCCAGATAATGTATTTCAGTACCCAGGGTTTATTTATAAGGCAGTGAATGCCACCTAACATTCTCTGGGTGAGAAGCAATTAATGTCATTTAAAAGACATGCACCTGGAAGATTCCCCTGCAGGAAATGTACAATGAATGTTAAATATTAATATGATTGAGATTTTCTTTTTATAGGGAGCAGCAGGGGAAGGCAGGTAGCTCAATTTACATTGTTTTGCTTTAGATCCACTTTCTCCACCTGCTAAAAGTAGAAACGCCAAGGGCATATTTACTATACAGCATGATAAATTGTATATGATAGATATATATTAGTAGACTTACTGATTATGTAATGCAGTACATTTTTACATGAACAGTAACTATCTTTATGAAATAGCTTTCTCACATAGACAGATTTAAATAATTCATAGTATATAGGTCATGTACACCAGAATAAGTGGGGTGTGTGTCATTTAGCTTAATATATTTATGTTTTCCACTGTAAAACCATTATAGCACATTCACCTTCTCTCCTGTCTCATTTGTCATGTCTTTCAGGGCCCTGCTCTTATGTTCTGCAAGATTTTAATTTATTTATTTGTTTACCAGAGAAATGGGATATTTTACAGGTCAATACTTTTCCACGGGCTCTTGAGAGCTTTTTCAGCTCTCTGAGTGCAAATTTAAAACTGATAACACTACCAGGGAATGCTGTGTCAGGTGAAATACATTGATTACTCAGCACAACAATGTGTTTACTGTGTCACAAACTACATTTCCTATCTCACAACTATTTATGTATAAATCTGGAGAAAAGCCAGTTTTTTAGAGGTGTTGTGCCTCCTCCCTTCCATCTCGAAACATTGTTTAACCTTTCTTTTACCAGTGCTACTATCATTGAAAAGCAAGTGCTTGAAAAAAATATTCTTTTGCAAATTTAGCAGTTGTTCATTTTTTTTACTTTAAACTTTGTAGATTATGTATGTTTTTTTATTTCTTTTAGCAAGCTCATTATTTATAGATCATGTAACTGTATGTATAGGATTTAGGTTCTCTTTAGGTAATAATACCTTTATTCATAATATTTTATGCATACTATTTTGATTCATACATATCTGTAGTTCTCCAGCTGAATGATGCCGTGTAACAACCAAGTTTTGTGTTACATTTGGTGTACGAATATGAATGACCTCTATGTAATATTTCAAGAGTCCCAATGGTCATTATGATAAGGATTTAATCGCAGTTTTATTGTGATAAAGTTGCTCCATTGCTGCTACAATATCTGAAAATGAGCAAAGTTTTAAAAATGTGCCTTTCTTCTATTTCCAAGTCATGTAAATCAGGGTGATCTGGGTCACACCAAAATTAGTACTTTCCAGTTCATATATCTCTACTTGTAGAATAAACTAGAATGAATGTTAAGTACAAAATAGAGACATTACAGATGGCATCTTAGCTGATTTTAGCTGTCATTTCTTAACTGCAACTTCAAAAATTGGCACTTTCATTTTATGCAAAACCCCAAGAAATGTTGACAGATTCGTACAGAATAAATGTGGAACAGGGATAGTGGAATAGGTGAATTTTGCAGATGAAATTCAGTTATAATTGCATATTAGTCATGTGTAAGTGTCTTTTTGGAGTATTATGCTATGTTTCATAGTCCTTAAAGGAAGTTCACCTTTAAAAACAAAATAATAAATGCACACTTTTTTCAGAAAAAAATGTGCATTTATAATTTTTTCCACAGACGCCTACATAGCATTGCACTTGCGAACAGAGGATTGCAGGTGCAGTGATGGGCTTCTGCAAACACTTCCTCCAGCTCTCTGCCCATCCCTCTGTCCAGGTTTTCAGTTACTGAACTGGAAAGGAAGTGTCAATGGGCTATGAGTAAGCTGATTACTGCACTCATGGTTCCGTGTTAACTATAAGGCCGGGTTCACATATGTTTGGCCACGGGTTCGTGCCTGGGGTCCAATACGTATCCATGCACCAGTTCAGGTGCTATTCAGGTCCGATTTTTTGCCTGAATACACACCTGAGCAGGATCCAAACATGCAATAGGACCCTTTTTAAATCCAGACTGCGACCACCCTGGACATATGTGCACCAGGTCCATTGAGAGTCGGTCACACTTGCTTGTCATGCGCATTGGATGTGGGAAAACCTGCATCCAATTTGCATATGTGTGAACCCGGCCTAAGTCCGTTTGCCACTGTGGAAGATGAGACTTGTAATTTATTAATTCATGGATCTCTGTGAATGACTGACGTGTCTGTGCAGTTTTAGCAATGAAAGAAAGGAATATACATTTAATCCAAGGTCTTTGACCTTTTTATGATTAAAGATCCCCACTGGATTGCCTACTATGTCCCCATACTCATCGGCTGGCAAAAAGACAACATAAAATTAATCACAAAGTGTAGCGCTAAGAATATTCTGGCCTTTGCTGTACTCTCAATAAATGTACTTGTCGGTAATACTGCACAATGAAGTTTTTTTTATACCTATTTACATGATGTCCTTATGTGATGAGTGTCTGCCTAAGGAGGATCTTGTTGGTGTTCATGCAATCTATCTCCCCATGTGTATGGTGAAATCCAAGTGGAGGATTTTCAAGTGTGTTTGACTGCTTTTCATTGGGGTAAGAGTCAGTGTGAACTTTTCCTTCTTGGTTACGGATTCTTCCCAGCACTTTCCTTTGTGTGGACCTACACCTATTGGACTGTTTTTATTGAGATGTCATATTTTCTCAACATTGGGGCTTTTTATTAATTCTTAGCGCTACAATTTGTGATTTATGTCAGCAGCTGTGTTACTATTATTAATGCTATCATTCATTAGTATGGATTTTTTTGGTTTTAACATCTTGCACAATAGAAGCACAAAGATGCTTTATTGTTGATTAAATTTGAGGTTTATTTATTGCTACACTTAATTGGCAGCACAGAGTCACTTTATTATTTTATGAATTAAGTTATTTAATGAACTATGTTTTTGTGATTGAAGGTATTCCAGGTTATTTGAAGCACTGAGCAATTTTATTTTAGTTTATTTTTAATGTATGAATTATGTATTTGTTTATTGTATGAATAAGTTGTTCACATAGAAAGCATTTTTCTTTGGTAACATGTTACATGTTATACACCAAATAAGTGTGTAACATGTTACCAACTTTAAGGTATTTCCAAGCAAAGTCAATCACAAATTTTAACATGCTGGGGTACAGGACTATAAAGAAATACAATGTTATGAGACTTCAGTTGGGCTTTAACTGTTTTGGTATAAAACTAAAAATAATTGAAATGATAGGGGGGTTTAGGGTAGAACTCCTGTTAAAAATTATAAAAATTAATAACCCACCAAAAGATAAAACAACAAAACGAACTTTCATTACAATATTCAATTTCAATCCAAATTCCCCATCATTTTTCACTCTTTTACCTGTATATCCCTTATTGACCATGCCAAATTTTTTGTTTCAACTATGTTCTACTAACTCAGTGGTTCTCAAATCCTGTCCTCAGGACCCACTAACAGGCCAGATTTTAAGTATTACCGTGGGGAGATGCAGACTAGAATGCTGCAATCACTGAGCACCAAATGATATCAACTGTGATGTATTTCAGTTATCTTACAAACATTGGCCTGTTAGTGGGTCCTGAGGACAGGAGTTGAGAACCACTAAACTAATTGTTTATTAAGCAATAACTTTGTAACTGTTCTGCTCCCCGAATCTAAGCATTGCAAATGTGATCTCTATACCTGATACAGTTGTGGTGAGATATAATTTACAATTTCAGCAGTGTTGGCAGACAGTGACTTGATCCAAATTATAGCTTGCAGATCATAGAAAGTTTTAATCAACAACTTTAGTTATTTAGTTAGGCTTGTGCAGATCTTTATAAATGAACATCAGATAAAAAAACATAGTATGCTTTTTCCAGTAATTACATTTTCTCAGAACAGAAACTAAAGACACACTGTAAAGAGGGTGGGACTAGCTATATAGAGCATCTCCAAGCTATAGAGTGAGGAAGGAACAAAATTATTTAAAGGCAAACAGACAATGCATGTGTAAGATGATACTGCTAATTGAAATCTATTATTTCAAATATTAAGCAAATTGGAAATCAGGTCCAAACATTGTAAGAGAGGACTATTCTTGAAACTCCTGAAAAAGAAGAAAGGGGGAAAAATAATGAAAACATTAGCACAGTCTAAAATTTGCAAAGTCATTACTGGTGTCTTTAAAATAGCACAGACAGTTCATGAGTGTATCTTCAAAGGAGAAGGCAGTAACATGCACCAGTCCTTCTTACCTCTCTTTGAATCAAGTTTTTCAGGGGGGAAATCAGCAAAATGCACCAGTCCTTCTTACCTCCCTTTAAATTAATTTGTTGGTTTATAAGTCAAATCTTCTTCCTTTGGCAAAATAAATACCAGTTTATTAGTAGCCCTGAAAGTTAGTTATGCTGATCCTTCCTTAATTACTTTGACTTCCAAAATTTTCCATCATTACTTGGTGCAGTATTTGTAATGAGACCTATAGGTCAATGGTTGAGGTGGGCATTCATTTATTTCAAGAAGGCCATTTGCCACAATTTGAAGGTTGCAAAGGTCCTCTTTCTTCCAATGACTCCAGAAGACATTGGCAAGGTGCTAAACCTGTCTTTACTGTCATCTATAAATATTAGGGTAGTCATATTCTCCAACAGGGGTGGTGTCAAGTCTGTAGTGTGAGGCCGGGTTGCTGAGAGGGCGCCCCTTGCGGCTGAGTGCAGCACGTCCCTGGATTTGGGTACAGGGAATGCGATGCACAGAGGTGCATGGGTTGCCAGGAATACCGCAAGCTGGCTGGTTGGCTGTAAGTAGCTAGAGTGCGTTGTGGCAGCCGTGCGGAGAGAAGTTTTGAACGGTAACAGCAGGGTAAACCAGGAACAGGGTCCGCAGCCAGGCCAGGGGTCAGATACTAAAAGACAGTCCGAGAGAGGTACAGGAACAAGCCGGGTCATACACAGAGGGCAGAAGATCGGAGAGTAGTCAGCCAAGCCGGGGTCAGAGCGAGGAGATAAACAGGAACACAGGTCAAGCCGGGCAGAGGTCAAGCAGGGGTCTTCAGAGTATACAAGGCACAGGAACACAGGAGCTGTTTGATAATCCAGCAAACTGCAAGTGTCAGTGGCAGGTTTAAATAGGCCAGAGGGGTGTGCCTACAAGATCAGGGCGTGCTCACTAGACTCGCCTGCCACCATGACGGTTACTGGCGGAATTGCCCACAACATGGCCATTTCCCTGACATTGCCCCCCTCCAAGGGGCAACCTCCGGATGCCCAACCGGGCCATCTTTCGGGGTAACGAACTCGGAATCTCTGCAAAAGTCTAGGAGCATGTATATTGGCTGCAGGTTCCCAAGAACTTTCTTCTGCTGGGTAACCCTTCCACTTTATAAGAAATTGAATGATCCTACCTCTCCGGCGGCAGTCCAGGATGGCCTCAACTTCATACTCTGTTTCATCTCCCACAGAAACTGGAGGCGGAGGATCTTCTTTCCTTCCTGAAAAAGGACTAGAGATAACAGCTTTAAGTAAGGAGACATGAAACACAGGGTGCACTTTATAAGAACTCGGTAATGACAGTTCAAAGGCTACTGGATTGATCTCCCGTCTAATCTTGAATGGGCCAATAAATCTTGGTCCCAATTTCCGGGAGGGACAAGGAAGTTTAAGATTTGCCGAGGAGAGCCAAACCTCATCTCCAACCTTAAAGCTAGGGCTCTCCCCCCTCTTTTTGTCACATTGTTCCTTGTAGTCCTCTTGGGCCTTTTGCATGGTTAACCGGAGAGTTTGAAAGTTAGTCTGAATGGATTTTATCCTGTCTTGAACTGCTGGAACTGAGGTCTCTGGAATGACATTAGGTAGAAATGAAGGATGGAACCCATAGTTGGCCCAAAACGGTGATTGATCGGTGGTTGAGTGTACTGAGTTATTGTATGCGAACTCCGCACAGGGCAGTATCAAGTACCAGTCATCCTGGGAAGTGGAGCAAAAACAGCGTAAATATTGTTCTAAGGTCTGATTAGTCCTTTCAGTCTGACCATTGCTCTGGGGATGATAGGCAGAGGATAGGCAAACTTCAATAGACAAAACTTTGCAGAGCTCTTTCCAAAATCGGGAAGTAAATTGGACCCCTCTATCAGACACAATGCTGTCAGGAAGGCCGTGAAGTCTGACTATCTCTCTTATGAAGGCCTTTGCTGTGTCTGCAGCGGAAGGAGTACCTATCATAGGCACGAAGTGTGACATCTTGGACAGACGGTCTACAACAACTAGAATCATTGTGAATCTTTCAGAGGGTGGCAGCTCTACTATGAAGTCCATAGATATATTCCTCCATGGTTGTTCTGGTACCAGCAAAGGACGTAGCAGACCCCAAGACTTAATGTTGGACCCCTTGTTTCGCTGGCAGGTAGTGCAGGAGCTTACATACTTTTTGCAATCAGTTTTTAAGGTAGGCCACCAAAAGGATCGCTGAATAAGATCTATAGTTTTCCGTACACCGAAGTGGCCAGCAAGTTGATGATCATGTAAAGTTTGTAAGACCTGGATTCTGGCTTGTTGTGGGACAAAGATCTTGTCCTGATACCAGAGATACCCCCCCTGGCTTCTTAAAGAGGAAGTCTCTGGTTCCTGGCATTGGCGGGAGGCCTGTTCAAGAGAAGACCTTAGACCAGGTTGAATCAAAGGAAAGTTTTGTGGAGACAAGATTGTACTGGATGTTGTTTCTTCTGGGGTATCAGGAAACATTCGGGATAAAGCATCGGCCTTGCCGTTCTTGGAGCCAGGGCAGTAGGTGATGTAAAAGTTGAATCGTGAAAAGAACAGAGCCCAGCGAGCTTGACGGGGTCTCAGTACTCGAGGTTTCTGTGATCAGTGAATATCATTATTGGGTGCGTGGCTCCCTCAAGAAGGTATCTCCACTCTTCTAAGGCTGTCTTAATAGCCAGAAGCTCACGATCACCTACTACGTCGTAATTCCTCTCGGGCTGGCTCATTTTCCGGGAGGAGAAGGCCACAGGGTGAAGCAGCGACTTGGGTCCCAGGCGCTGTGAAAGTACTGCTCCTGTACCTACCTCTGAGGCATCGACCTCTAAAATATAGGGCAGGGCAGGATCGGGGTGTCGAAGAATTGGTGCAGAAGTAAACAAAGACTTCAGTTTCTCAAAGGCAGATTGGGCTTCGGAGGACCACAGGAAGCGAACATGTAGGCGGGTCACTTGGGTTATGGGCGAGATGATGGAAGAAAAGTTCCTTATAAACCTTCTATAGAAGTTTGCAAACCCTACAAACCTTTGTACACCCTTCTTGTCTGACGGAGTTGGCCAGTCTAGGATTGCCTGCACTTTCTGTGGATCCATAGCTACACCACCGGTAGAGATGATGAGCCCTAGGAATTGTATGGATTTCTTTTCAAAGTCACACTTTTCTGCTTTCGCGTAAAGTCTGTGTTTTCTTAGTGTGAGTAATACTGTCTTTACGTGAGTCCGATGGAGCTCCAAGGTGGTTGAGAAGATAAGGATGTCATCCAGATAGATGATGACGAAGTAGTCAAGATATTCGCGGAAGATGTTGTTTATGAAGTGCTGGAAAGTAGCCGGGGCATTACAGAGCCCAAACGGCATCACCAAATACTCAAAGTGCCCGAACCTCGTTCTGAATGCCGTCTTCCACTCATCGCCCTCACGGATGCGAACGAGGTTGTAGGCACCCCGGAGGTCGAGTTTGGTGAACACTTGGGCTGAACGAAGTCTCTGGAAGAGTTCAGGGACCAGTGGGAGTGGATATCGGTTCTTTATGGTGATTTTATTTAAATCCCTATAGTCCACACATGGTCTTAGAGTCTTATCTTTTTTTTCGACAAAGAAAATGCCGGCACCGGCAGGAGAAGAAGAAGGACGAATGAAGCCCTTTGCCAAATTTTCATCTATGTACTGTCGTAGTGTCCCCAATTCCACTTCAGAGAGGGGGAATATACGTCCAAATGGAACTTCGGCCCCTGGAAGCAGCTCGATGGGACAATCATATGGCCGATGTGGTGGTAGAACCTCTGCCTTTTTCTTATCAAAAACATCCAGGAATTCATGGTACGCCTGGGGTACATCCTGGTTGGTGGAGGATACCGACTGGACTGTCAGACAACTGGTGGTATCTCTGGATTCAGGGATGAGGCAATGTTGTTGGCAATAGGGGGAAGTGAACAGGACTTCCTTCTTGAGCCAATCGATCTGGGGGTTATGGGCTTGGAGCCAAGGGATACCCAAGATAATTGGAGACATAGGTGAACTCAAAACGTCAAAACGTATGAATTCCCGATGGCCATCGGGAGAGGTAATAAGGAGAGGAGAAGTCTCTTGAGTAACAAGGCCGGAGTTAGGTAGGGTGCCATCTGCTAAACGGACTTCCAGACCCCGTTTCTTGTGGAGGAGGGGCAACCTAAGGTTCCTTGCCAGGTTCAAGTCCATGAAGCAACTGCATGCTCCAGAGTCGATTATAGCCTGGAGCCGGATCTCTTCTTCTCCCAACTGCAGTGAAATGGGAAGAACGAGTTGTGAGGGAGAAGTCCCAGAAACCTGGAAATATGCTGGAGAGTAGGTAGGTGGCTTCTTGAACTTCCTTGGACAGTCGCATAGAAAATGTCCATTTCCTCCACAATAGAGGCAAAGATTGGCTAGGATACAACGACGTCTTTCATCAGGAGTTAGTGCGGAACGTAACAGGCCAATCTGCTTGGGAACTGATCCAAAGGTGGGTGTACTGGCGGGTCTGCAGGTTCGTGATCGTTCGGACTGTCTCTCCCGCAAACGTCGATCCAGTTGGATGGATAATTGGATGAGACCCTCGAATGTAGTGGGAATCTCGATCCTGGCCAACTCGTCCTTGAGGGATTCGGAGAGTCCTAGACGGAACTGGTGTAGTAAAGCTGCCTCATTCCAGGCTGTGTCTGTGGACCACCGCCGGAAGTCCAGGGTATAGTCCTCTACTGGTCGCCTACCCTGCTGCAGAGAGTGAAGAGCGGCTTCAGCGGTGGCAGTACGCTGGGGATCCTCGTAAAGCTGTGCCATAGCTGCCAGGAATTTATCCACCGTGCAAATGACTGGACTCTTTTGTTCCCATAAGTTATGGGTCCAGGCCTGAGGTTCATCGGACAGCAAAGAGATGAGGAACCCGACTTTAACAGTCTCTAAAGCAAAAGTCCGGGGTTGCAGGGCTAGGTACAATAGACAGGCAGTCTTGAATGATCTGAACTTTTTCCGGTCTCCGAAGAATCACTCCGGAGCGGGAACTCGGGGTTCTGGAGGCGGGAACATCATCAAGGGAGCCACAGAGGTTTGTTCATGAGCAGGTGACTCTGACAGGTGTTGCAACTTATCCGTTAGTTGCAGATAACCTTCCTGTAATTTCTGAACTGCTTGGGTCAGAGTGATGGCTTGTTGGCACAAAGTCTCTAATGGGGACGCACCTCCGCCGGCCTCAGTAATGGCTGGATTATACTGTCAAGTCTGTAGTGTGAGGCCGGGTTGCTGAGAGGGCGCCCCTTGCGGCTGAGTGCAGCACGTCCCTGGATTTGGGTACAGGGAATGTGATGCACAGAGGTGCACGGGTTGCCAGGAATACTGCAAGCTGGCTGGTTGGCTGTAAGTAGCTAGAGTGCGTTGTGGCAGCCGTGCGGAGAGAAGTCTTGAACGGTAACAGCAGGGTAAACCAGGAACAGGGTCCGCAGCCAGGCCAGGGGTCAGATACCAAAAGACTGTCCGAGAGAGGTACAGGAACAAGCCGGGTCATACACAGAGGGCAGAAGATCGGAGAGTAGTCAGCCAAGCCGGGGTCAGAGCGAGGAGATAAACAGGAACACAGGTCAAGCCGGGCAGAGGTCAAGCAGGGGTCTTCAGAGTATACAAGGCACAGGAACACAGGAGCTGTTTGATAATCCAGCAAACTGCAAGTGTCAGTGGCAGGTTTAAATAGGCCAGAGGGGTGTGCCTACAAGATCAGGGTGTGCTCACTAGACTCGCCTGCCACCATGACGGTTACTGGCGGAATTGCCCACAACACGGCCATTTCCCTGACAGGTGGCAAGTATCCCGATTTTCTGGGTGACGAGCATGGCTGGAGTCAGCAACACTGGACACTTTCGGTCTGGGGACACTGAAACCAGTGGTCTAGCTTTAATTATGAAGCGCACTTCAACAAGATTCAAGGTCAAGTAGCATAGGGTCAAGAATAAACCTTGCAATCCCATTTATGCATTCCCAACCTTGCATGTCAGAGGAATGAGGTGGGTTGAATTCCCATCTAGACTGGTTATCATTCAAGACATTTTTCACCTTCACTGCCCCTGTAAAATTAGTTCCACAGTCAGATCCCCGTAACTTTACAGATCCTCGTACAGAAACAAATTTTCAGAAGACATTAGTAAAGGAAGAAGTGTCCATTGATTCTCTCACTTCAATATGCACTGCATGAATACTCAAACAAGCAAACAGCAAGTCCTAACATTTATTTTTAACTCCACCACAGAAGTGCAAATACAGACCAAAGATGTCTATACTGATATTATTAGTGAAAGGCGATTCTGTACTTAATCTGTCAGATCAGAGCTCTGCATTTGCTGTTGTTGGTGCTTTCCTTGCAATTGTTCACACTTGACACATTTGTGAAGAATAGAGGATGTTTTCATCCTGACTATCCAAAACCCTGCATATCTTACTGCTTCCTCTGTAAAGTGCTGTCCTTGGTGCTGAACTTGCTCATGGTGATGTTGAATGAGCAGTGCAGTAATATGATGTTTATCTGAAACAAAAACGTGATTCTGTTCTTCATTTAACAGACTGAACTTTCCTATGTGACCTCTAACTAGAAGTAACTTGTTGTGATCAATCATTGGGTTTAATGTGTAAAGCGGGCTATCCTTAGAAAGGTTGAGTTCCTTTAATATTACCAACTTGTGAGTACACCTTATGTTGAACACATTGAATAATGACTTTTTCTGCTTGTGAAATTTCCTTGAATGTGGAGGGCCCTTTATGGGTGTCCCATCCATGACACTTTTCATCGACCTCGGTATTGGTTGCAAATTGATGAGCAATATGGGTAGGCCATGCGATAGCTCATACAACAGAAGGCCACTTTGGAAAGCATTCAAAACCGTGAGAACTTAGCCTCATCTTTGAATTCACAGAGGTGTTGAGTGTAAAGAACAATTAACAGAACCGCGCTAAAAATCTATAGTAGGTAAAATTCCCATCAACCAAATATCTCAAATATTGTGTTATAATCAAAACAACATATTATATTCTAAACCCAAATATCAACACAACATGATTGTGATTAAATAAATAGTTAATGACTATTGTGACTGTATTAAAAAACTATAAGGCAAATAAATTATAAGAGGTGATAAAATAAGAATAAGTCCGTGACTGATAGTGACTTCAAATGAAAACAGTCCTTAATGTAAATAATTCCACCAGTAGTGATTTAAGGCTTAATGAACAAAAACACCTCGTGAGAAGGATCCACCACCTATAATGATGTACGCTTACCAGAGGTAAGCTTTATTAAAGCTTATGTTTGAAATCCCCTCTGCGGGGACACCACCATCGGTCTCAGCATAGAGGGAGGATCACCCGGAACTCTCCGTCATAGAGGCCAAAAACTCAGCAAGAGGAACCCAGGGAAATGAAAGACACATCCTCCATAGTGTGAAGCCGCATAAACAATTTAATAAATAAAAGTAAAAGTAACACACTTACATAGAAATATCGAATAAAACAGCATGTATTGTATAACAGCCGGCCGGCCTGCATGCACCCGTTCACAGTGGGATAGAAACGATGACATCAGCGCGTCTGCCTTCCGTCGTACGTTTCGTCCTATTGGACGTTGTCATAGGAACGTTGAGTGTAAAGACTCAAATCAGACTCAAGATTATCCAGTTCTGTAGAATCAATGTGAAGTGTGATGGACTCCTCATTGTTGCGATACCATGAATAAGTTTTGTTTTCTCTAGCTATAAAACAGTGGAACATTTGCTGAATGTTGCCATAACAGCAACTGGTTCTTGTCTGACGAGGAGCAAAACTTCGATAAGGTTGTTTAAATTAGGCCCATTGAGAAGGAAAACATTAAGGGAAACACCTTCATATCGGGCACTTGAATCTGATCTGAACTGGCTTTCAAGGGTGGTACATTCCAAAGCATGGGAACTGACATTCCTCTCCTTTCTCGCCAATACCTCATTACTGTCACAGTTCAGGTTCAGCTCGTGGAATTTATTCAGCCTTAAAGAGAAGCTGAACTCTGGCTTAAAGAGAAGCTGTGGCCAAAAAAAAGGCAGACAGAAAGCAAAAGACTAGTCTCTATTGCCTGCGGTCACCAGGTAGGCAATGGGGATGAGCCGAACCCCCCCCCTGGTTCGGTTTGCATCCAGAACATGCGAACGGACCGAAAGATCACGCGAACATTCGAACACTGTTAAAGTCTATGGGACTCAAACGTGAGAAATCAAAAGTGCGAATTTTAAAGGCTAATATGCAAGTTATTGTCCTAAAAAGGGTTTGGGGACCCGGGTCCTGCCCCAGGGGACATGTATCAATGCAAAAGAAAGTTTTAAAAACTGTCATTTTTCCGGGAGCAGTGATTTTAATGATGCTTAAAGTGAAAAAACAAAAGTGAAATATTCCTTTAAATATCTACCTGGGGGGGTGTCCATAGTATGCCTGTAAAGTGGTGCGTGTTTCCCGTGTTTAGAACAGTCCCTGCACAAAATCACATTTCTAAAGGAATAAAAGTAATTTAAAACTGCTTGCGGCTGTAATGTAATGTCGGGTCCCGGCATTACACTGCAACCCCTCACAGATACTCTAGTTGAGCGTCGGAACGTGCCCTGCTGCAAAATACTACAGCAAAAAATATAATTACATGCCCCTGTTAAACAGGGGCAGAAAAATTTAACCTTAGGCACTGGTGCCACAACACTGCAACCCTTCACAGATACTCTAGTTGAGCACAGGAACATGCCCTGCTGCAAACTATTACAGTAAAAATTGTAATTACGTGCCCCTGTCAAACAGGGGCAGAAAAATTGGGCTTTAGGCACTGGTGGTGGTGCCCAGAACCAAAAATGTTCTTAGAAGCTATAAACATGAACATTGAGGAGGAATAGGATAGTCACTTAGCATAACAGGATAGTCACTCAGCATCAGCATAGGCAGTCTTCAAGGGATCTTACATTCATCAAAAAATTAATCGGTTACATAAGCATAGGTGCTTGGTGGCTGGTGATCCAAGACTGATTCATTTTTATGAAGGTGAGCCGATCAACCGAGTCTGTGGACAGGCACACTCTGTGATTGGTTACAAAGCCTCCAGCAGCACTGAATGTGCATTCAGAAAGAACGCTGGATGCAGGACAGGCCAGTAGCTCAATTGCATAATGTGCAAGCTCTGGCCAGTGATCCATCCTCAAGACCAAGTAACCCAGTGGATTTTCGGTTGGAAAGGATTCCAAGTCTGATCTGGCCCCAAGGTATTCCTGCACCATGTAAATCAGACGCTGGCGATGGTTGCTGGAACCGATCAGACTGCGGACTTAAAAATTGTCCGAACGCATTGGTCAGACGGCCACCTTCTCCACCGCTCCTTCTGTGACTGACCGAAGCCTCAGCAACACGTTGTCCAGGAGGACCAGGAAATTGTAACCTCCCAGGCTCTGAAAACGCATTGCACAAACCTTTCTACAAGGCCTCCCGAAGATGTTTCATCCTCTGCTCCCTCTGCGAAGGCTGGATAAGTTCCACAACCTTTCCCTTGTAACATGGATCAAGAAGGGTTGCCAGCCAGTACTGAACCCTCTCCATGAATCCGATGGTAATTTCGCAGGCTTTGCAGGATCAGGGAGGCCATGCAGTGTAGGTTTGCTGAGGCATTTGGTCCGGAGTCCTCTGGGTCACTAAGGATGACATGATCCGCAGCCACCTCCTACCAGCCACGTACAAGTCCATGGGTTTCTGGGGACTGAAAACAATCCATTGAAGACTGCTGCTGATGCTGAGTGCCAGGCTCCACTCCATGCTGACACAATCCTCCTCCTCTTCCTGTGTGATAGGCGGGCCTGCAGGAATACTGTCTGAATAAAGGAGGCCTTGAGAGGTAAGGAAGTCCTCCTCTTCCTCCCTCTGTTCTGCCTCAAGTGCCCTGTCCATTATTCCACGCAGCATGTGCTCCAACAGGAAGACAAGACGGACAGTATCACTGATGCATGCACTGTCACTGCTCACCATCCTTGTGGCCTCCTCAAATGATAGGACAGTGCATGCATCCTTGATCATTAGCCACTGGCGTGGTGAAAAAAAGCCAAGCTCTCCTGTCCTGGTGCCATACTCACACAGGTACTCATTGATGGCCCTCTGCTGCGTGTTCAGCCACTGCAGCATTGCCCATGTTGAGTTCCACCTGGTGGGCATGTCACAGAGGAGGCGGTTCTTGGGCAGGTTGCATTCCTTTTGAAGGTCAGCCAGCCGAGCACTGGCATTATATGACCGGCGGAAATGCCCACAGACTTTCCTGGCCTGCCTCAGGAGATCCTGTAAGCCCGAGTACCTGCACAAGAACCACTGCACCACCAAATTAAGGATGTGAGTCAAACAGGAAACATGGGTCAAGTGTCCCTGTCGGAGGGTGGAGAGGAGGTTGGTGCCATTGTCGCAAACCACCATTCCTGGCTGAAGCTGGCATGGTGTCAACCACCTCTGAACCTGCCCCTGCAGAGCTGCCAGAATCTCTGCCCCAGTGTGGCTCTTGTCCCCTAAGCAGACCAACTCAAGCATCTCATTGCATATTTTTGCCTGAGTGCTTGCATAGCTCCTAGAACGCCTACGGAGCACTGCTGGTTCCGAGGACAAATCTGCACAGGAAGAGGCTATAGAGGAATAGAGGCTATAGAGAGCTGTGGCAGAATCACTACTATCAGCATTTTGGAGGCGTGGTGGCAGAACAAGCTCCAACATTAATGCACCCTGTCCTGCATCCTTCCCAGCTGCCAGCAGAGTTACCCAGTGCACCGTGAAAGAAAAGTAACATCCCTGTCCAAGCTTGCTGGACCATGAGTCAGCGGTAATATGCACCTTATCGCTGACCGCCCTATCCAACAAGGCCAAGACATTGCCTTCCACATGCTGGAATGGCCTTCCGAGACAAAAAATGGCGTTTGGGACCATGCCACTGAGGTACTGCACATTCCACGTATTCTCGAAAGGTGGCAGAGTCTACCAGCTCAAAAGGTAGCAGTTGGAGTGCTAGCAATTTAGCTAAAACTAGCATTCAGCCGTTGAGCATGTGAATGGCTGGGACCGAATTTCTTTTGACGGTTTAGCAACTGGGTTAGGGAAATTTGCCTGCTACAATCGGATTTAGGTGTAGCGCTAGAAGATTGCCCGCAAGTGCTTGGGACACCTAATTCTACACCTTCATTCCTCTCAGTGCAGGTCTCTGAGAGGACTGAAGGTATAGTAGGGTTGGAGATGCCAGCTGATGAGGAGCAAGGAGAGGTCCGCCTTGTTCTTTGGTGTGGGTCTATTAAGCACTGTTGCCAACAGACTGCATGGGAGGTCGTCATATGTCTGGTCAAGCATGTGGTGCCCAAGTGGCTGCTGTTCTGGCCACACTTAATCCGCTTCAGACATAGTTTGCAAACAGCAATGGTGCGATCTGCTGCACACGTGTCAAAAAAGGTCAACACCAAAAAACTTTTCAAAATCAACGGGGAGTCAGCAGCACCCTGCACCTGCGGATCTCTGCGGTGTGATGCAGTAGGATGGCTGCCCTTAAGTAGCCCCTAGAGGACATCCTGCCTTGTTAGAGATGTGCCTCCTCCTCCTCCTCTCTTCTATCAGGCACCCACGTAGAGTTAGTGATCTCATCATCCCCTCCCTCCTCGCCACTGGAGCAAACCTGGCAGTATGCTGCAGCTGGGGGAACATGACTGCCAGTTTCTTGTCCTTTTTTGGAGACCCCCTCTCTCTGGGCTCACGTTTATGCCTCATCCTCAACCTGGGTACCATCATCAGAGCCTTCAAAGCGATGCGCATCCTCCTGCAGCATGTACCTGACACTGTGGTCGAACAGTTCGGGGGACTCCTCAGGACATGATGGTGGGGCTAGGGAAGGAGTGACTGATTCCATTTAGCCGATGGAATAGGCCACTTTGGCAGCTGCATTGGCAGCCAAACTTTTCTTAGCCTGGGTGACAGAGGATGAGGAGGATGGGGACTGCTTTGTGATCCATTCTACCAATTGCATGTTGTGGCTCAACACGGCCAGCTGTCGAAAAAAAGGACAAGTGTCCCCCACGGCCACATGCTGAGGATGCACTGTGTCCATGACCAGCACTGTTGGCTGTAGACACAGAGCCTGCTTTCCCTCTTTTAGTGGCCTGTGAGCATCTGCCTTTCCTTGTTGGCCTTCCAGACATGCTGTAAAATTGGATTAGCAAAACACCACCTGAAGTTTACTAGAAAAATTACACCAGGAATGGCCTGCAGTCAGGTATAGGCTTGGCTAGACTACAATGCAGTGGATATATATGTAGGAGACTGCATATATATCTTTATGCACTGCAGATCACTGAACCACCTGCCTGCCTGCCTGAAAGGGTAGTTGAAAATGTACACCAGGAATAGTCTGTAGTCAGGTATAGGCTTTGCTAGGCTAGAATGCAGTGGATATATGTAGGAGACTGTATATATATCTTTATGCACTGCAGATCACTGAATCACCTGCCTGGCCTGTCTGCCTGAAAGTGTCTTTGAATACGTACACCAGGAATGGCCTGTAGTCAGGTACAGGCTTGGCTAAACTAGAATGCAGTGGATATACATGTAGGAGATTGTATATATATCTTTATGCACTGCAGATCACTTAATCACTTGCCTGCCTGCCTGTTGGAGACTGTATATATATATTTAATGCACTGAAGATCACTGAATCACTTGCCTGCCTGAAAGTGTATTTGAAAACGTACACCAGGAATGGCCTGTAGTCAGGTACAGGCTTGGCTAGACTAGAATGCAGTGGATATACATGTAGGAGATTGTATATATATATCTTTATGCACTGCAGATCACTTAATCACCTGCCTGCCTGCCTGTTGGAGACTGTATATATATTTAATGCACTGAAGATCACTGAATCACTTGCCTGCCTGCCTGCCTGAAAGTGTATTTGAAAACGTACACCAGCAATTGCCTGCAGTCAGATATAGGCTTGGCTAGACTAGAATGCAGTGGATATATATATGTTGGAGACTGTATATATATTTATTGCACTGCAGATCACTGAATTGACTGCCTGCCTGCCTGCCTGAAAGTGTATTTGAAAACATACACCAGGAATGGACTGCAGTCAGATATAGGCTTGGCTAGACTGGAATGCAGTGGATATACAGTATATATATATATTGGAGACTGTATATTTATTAAATGCACTGCAGATCACTGAATCTCCTGCCTGCTGCCTGAAAGTGTATTTGAAAACATACACCAAGAATGGCCTGCAGTAGGGATGAGCTTCGTGTTCGAGTCGAACCGAATTGCAAACGATATGGGCCGTTCATGCCAAAATTGTGTGGCGCGTCACGGCCCATAATTCACTGCGGCATCGCAGTGCATTGCTGGCTAAAGATTGGCCAAGCATGCACTATGACCCGCATGCTTGGCCAATCACAGCCCTGTCTTTAGAGAGAGCTGTAATTGGCCAAAGCCAGGGTGTTCAGCTAAAGCTACAAGTTAGTGTAGTGCGACCTCTGCACAGTGTTCATCTAAAGCTACCTGTAGCAGATTGGTGGTGTTCTCATACTACAGGCAGGCAGTTGATTTTGCTAGCTGCAGTATCAGTATATATATATATATATATATATATATATATATATATATATATACAGTATATATATATATATATATATATATATATATATATATATATATATATATATACAGTATATATATATATATATATATATATATATATATATATATAGTATATATATATATACAGCTACAGGCCATCAGTATGTATGGAAGGCCAACAAGGAGAGGCAGACAGTCACAAGCCAATAAAAGAGGGCAAGCAGGCTCTGTGTCTAGAGGCAACAGTGCTGGTCGTGGAGACGGTGCATCAGAACGTGGCCGTGGGACAAGCTTGGCCTTTTTTTCGGGAGCTGGCCGTGTTGAGCCACCAGTCATCCACATGCCCAGCCATCCACATGCCCAGCAGTTGAATGCTAGCTTGGCAAAATTGCTAGAACTTCAACTGCTACCTTTTCAGTTGGTAGACTCTGCCCCCTTCCGTGAGTTTATGGAATGTGCAGTTCCTCAGTGGCAGGTACCCAAACGCCACTTTTTCTCACGGAAGGCGATTCCGGCTCTCTACCGGCATGTGGAAGGCAATGTCCATGCCTCGCTGGACAGGGCGGTCAGGTGCATTTTACCACTGACTCATGGTCCAGCAAGCATGGACAGGGACGTTACCTAAGTTTCACGGCGCATTGGGTGACTCTGCTGGCAGCTGGGAAAGATGCAGGACAAGGTGCAGTAGTGTTGGAGGTTGTTCCGCCTCCAAAATGCCACTACTAATGATTCTGACACACCTCTCTCCTCCACCTCCTCCTCTTCTTCTTCCTCCATGGCCTCTTCCTGTGCTTTGTCCTCGGAACCAGCGGTGCTCCGTAGGCGTTCAAGGGGCTACTCAAGTATGCAGGCCAAAAGATTCCATGCGGTGCTTGAGCTGGTGTGCTTGGGGGACAGGAGCCACACTGGGGCAGAGGTTCTGTCAGCTCTGTCAGGTGGTTGACGCCACACCAATTTAAGGCAGGAATGGTGGTTTGCGACAATGCCACCAACCTTCTCTCCACCCTCCGACAGGGACAAATGACCCTGTTTGGCTCACGTCCTTAACTTGGTGGTGCAGCGGTTCTTGGGCAGGTACCCGAGCTTACAGGATGTCCTGAGACAGGCCAGGAAAATCTGTGTGCATTTCCGCTGGTCATATAATGCCAGTGCTCGGCTGGCAGACCTCCAAAAGGAATTTAACCTGCCCAAGAACCACCTAATCTGTGACATGCTCACCAGGTGGAACTCAACGTTGGCCATGCTGCAGCGGCTGCACATGCAGCAGAGGGCCATCAATGAGTACCTGTGCGACTATGGCACCAGGACAGGGTCAGGGGAGCTTGTTTTTTTCCCCACGCCAGTGGGCCATGATCAGGGATGCATGCACTGTCCTGTCACCATTTGAGTAGGCCACGAGGATAGTGAGCAGTGACAGTGCATGCATCAGTGACACTGTCCCCCTTGTCCACCTGTTGGAGTACACGCTGCATGGAATAATGGACAGGGCACTTGAGGCAGAACAGAGGCAGGAAGAGGAGGACTTCCTTAGCTCTCAAGGCCCCCTTTATCCAGACAATGTTCCTGCGTGCCCGCCGATCACACAGGAAGAGGACGAGGAGGAGGAGGATTGTGTCAGTATGGAGGTGGAGCCTGGCACTCAGCATCAGCAGCAGTCTTTAAGGGATCATTTACAGTCCCAAGAAACACATGGATTTGTACGTGGCTGGGGGAGGTGGCTGCGGATCATGTCGTCCTTAGTGACCCAGAGGACTCCGGACCGAATGCCTCAGCAAACCTACGCTGCATGGCCTCCCTGATCCTGCAAAGCCTGCAGAAGGATCCTCGTATTTGTGGTATCAAGGAGAAGGAACAATACTGGCTGGCAACCCTCCTTGATCCACTTTACAAGGGTAAGGTTGCGGACCTTATCTTGCCGTCGCAGAGGGAGCAGAGGATGAAACATCTTCAGGAGGCCTTGAAGAAAGGTCTGTGCAACAGGTTCCCAGAGACTGGGAGGTTACAAACTCCTGTTTCTGGACAACGTGTTGCTGAGGCTTCGGTCAGTCAAAGAAGGAGCGGTGGAGAAGGTGGCCGTCTGACCGATGTGTTCAGACAATTTTTTAGTCCGCAGCTCCAAGGTATGATCGGTTCCAGCAACCGTCGCCAGTGTCTGTTTTACATGGTGCAGGAATATCTAGGGGCAAGATCTGACTTGGACACCTTTCCCACCGAAAATCCTCTGGATTACTGGGTCTTGAGGATGGATCACTGGCCAGAGCTTGCACAGTATGCAATTGAGCTACTGGCCTGTCCTGCATCCAGCGTTCTTTCAGAACGCACATTCAGCGATCGACTGACCTTCATAAAAATGAATCAGTCTTGGATCACCACCAGCTACCAAGCACCTGATGCTGATGTAACCGAATACATTTTTTTGAAATGTCAGATCCCTTCAAAGACTGCCTATGCTAATGCTGAGTGACTATCCTGTTATATTGAGTAATTATCCTCTTCCTCCTCAATGATCATGATGATAGCTTGTAAGTACATTTTTGGTTCTGGGCGCCGCCAGTCCCACCACCAGTGCCTAAGGCCCAATTTTTCAGCCCCTGTTTAACAGGGAGGTGTAATTGCAATTTTTCATGCAATTCTTTGCAGCAGGGCTAGTTCCTGCGCTCCAACTAGAGTAACTGTGAGGGGTTGCAGTGTTGTGGCACCAGCACCAGTGCCTAAGGCCCAATTTTTCAGCCCCTGTTTAACAGGGGCATGTAATTACAATTTTTGTTGCAATTCTTTGCAGCAGGGCTAGTTCCTGCACTCCAAC
The DNA here is from genome assembly GCA_037952925.1 of Lithobates clamitans. Taxonomy (NCBI): domain Eukaryota; kingdom Metazoa; phylum Chordata; class Amphibia; order Anura; family Ranidae; genus Lithobates; species Lithobates clamitans. The sequence continues at coordinate 4,488,239 of JBBGZY010000605.1, read as the reverse complement.
TAGAGTATCTGTGAGGGGAATTTTTCAGCCCCTGTTCAACAGGGACATGTAAATAGAATTCTTGATCTAATATTTCACAGCAGGGCCCGTTTCTGCGCCCACCAAGAGTATCTGTGAGGACTTACAGTGTTGTGGCACCACCACCACCACCACCACCAAAGGCCCAATTTTTCTACCCCTGTTCAACAGGGGCATGTAATTACAATTCTTGATCTAATATTTCACAGCAGGGCCCTGTGAGGGCTTACAGTGTTGTGGCCACAACAACACCTAAGGCCCAAATTTCTGCTGAGTATATAGGGCAGGCCCCTACTTTCAAACATCCAACTTACAAACGACTCCTACTTGCAAACGAAAGAAGACAACAGGAAGTGAGATGAAATCTACCCCTAGGAAGGGAAATTCTCTCCGGTAAGAGTTAATATGGGAAAAACTTTTCTCCTTTCCACTGATGCTTTATCACCAATCCTTGCTTCACAAAAAAACCCAACTTTTCAAAAAACATTTGTCATTGGGACAAAAAGTGAGGTGAAATCTTCTAAAGAGGAGCACAGACAGCAAAACAAATGTTACAGGGGTGATAACCCTTCCCTAGGTTTTCCAAAAAGCTTAAAATAGATTTTTTTTTGGTGGAGCTAAACATGTTAAAAATGTACCAGTTCAAAATTGCAAACAGATTCTACTTAACAGCAAACCTACAGTCCCTGTCTTGTTTGCACCGCCTGTATACTGCTATTTAGAGTATATAGGGCCTGGGGGGCCCACACCTTTCCTTTTTTAATTTGGGTGCGGGGTTCCCCTTAATATCCATACAAGACCCAAAGGGCCTGGTAATGGACTGGGGGGTACCCATGCCGTTTGTCTCACTGATTTTCATCCATATTGCAGGACCCGACATTATATTAAAGCCGCAAGCAGTTTTAAATGACTTTTTTTCCTTTAAAAATGACATTTTGTGCAGGGACTGTTCTAAGCACGGGAAACACGCGCCACTTTACAGGCATACTATAGACACCCCCCAGGTATGATATTTAAAGGAATATTTCACTTTTTTTTACTTTAAGCATCATTAAAATCACTGCTCCCGAAAAAACGGCCGTTTTTAAAAGTTTTTTTGCATTGATACATGTTCCCTGGGGCAGGACCCGGGTCCTCAAACCCTTTTTAGGACAATACCATGCAAATTAGCCTTTAAAATGAGTACTTTTGATTTAAAACGTTCGAGTCCCATAGACGTCAATGGGGTTCTAACGTCCGTGCAAGTTTTCGGTCCGTTCGCAGGTTCTGGGGCGAACCGGGGGGGTGTTCAGCTCATCCCTAGCCTGCAGTCAGATATATCCTTGGCTAGACTGGAATGCAGTGGATATATGTATGTTGGGGACTGTATATATATTTAATGCACTGCAGATCTCTGAATCACTTTCCTGCCTGAAAGTGTATTTGAAAATGTACACCAGGAATGGCCTGCAGTCAGATATAGGCTTAGCTAGACTGGAATGCAGTGGATAAATATATGTTAGAGACTGTATATAAATTTAATGCACTGTAGATCACTAAAACACTTGCCTGCCTGAAAGTGTATTTGAGAATGTACACCAGCAATGGCCTGCAGTCAGATATAGGCTTGGCTAGACTGCAATGCAGTGGATATATATATGTTGGGGACTGTATATATATTTAATGCACTGCAGATCACTGAATCACTTGCCTGCCTGCCTGCCTGAAAGTGTATTTGAAAACGTACACCAGCAATGGCCTGCAGTCAGATATAGGCTTGGCTAGATTAGAATGCAGTGGATATATATATGTTGGAGACAATATATATATTTAATGCATTGCAGATCACTGAATCACTTGCCTGCCTGCCTAAAAGTGTATTTGAAAACGTACACCAGCAATGGCCTGCAGTCAGATATAGGCTTGGCTAGATTAGAATGCAGTGGATATATATATATATATATATATGTTGGAGACTGTATATATATTTAATGCACTGCAGATCACTGAATGACCTGTCTGCCTGCCTGCCTGAAAGTATATTTGAAAACATACACCAGGAATGGCCTGCAGTCAGATATAGGCTTGGCTAGACTGGAATGCAGTGGATATATATATGTTGGAGACTGTATATATATTTAATGCACTGCAAATCACTGAGTCACTTGCCTGCTTGCCTGCTTGCCTGCCTGCCTGCCTGAAAGTGTATTTGAAAACGTACACCAGCAATGGCCTGCAGTCAGATATAGGCTTGGCTAGATTAGAATGCAGTGGATATATATATATATATATGTTGGAGACTGTATATATATTTAATGCATTGCAGATCACTGAATCACGTGTCTGCCTGCCTGCCTAAAAGTGTATTTGAAAACGTACACCAGCAATGGCCTGCAATCAGATATAGGCTTGGCTAGACTAGAATGAAGTGGATATATATATATATGTTGGAGACTGTATATATATTTAATGCACTGCAGATCACTGAATCACTTGCCTGCTGCCTGAAAGTGTATTTGAAAACGTACACCAGGAATGGCCTGCAGTCAGATATAGGCTTGGCTAGACTGGAATGCAGTGGATATATATATGTTGGAGACTGTATATATATTTAATGCACTGCAGATCAATTAATCACTTGCCTGCCTGCCTACCTGCCTGAAAGTGTATATGAAAATGTACACCAGGAATGGCCTGCAGTCAGATATAGGCTTAGCTAGACTGGAATGCAGTGGATAAATATATGTTAGAGACTGTATATATATTTAATGCACTGCAGATCACTAAAACACTTGCCTGCCTGCCTGAAAGTGTATTTAATACGTACACCAGCAATGGCCTGCAGTCAGATATAGGCTTGGCTAGATTAGAATGCAGTGGATATATATATGTTGGAGACTGTATATATATTTAATGCATTGCAGATCACTGAATCACTTGCCTGCCTGCATGCCTAAAAGTGTATTTGAAAACGTACACCAGCAATGGCCTGCAGTCAGATATAGGCTTGGCTAGACTGGAATGCAGTGGATATATATATGTTGGAGACTGTATATATATTTAATGCACTGCAGATCAATTAATCACTTGTCTGCCTGCCTGCCTGCCTGCCTGCCTGAAAGTGTATTTGAAAATGTACACCAGGAATGGTCTGCAGTCAGATATAGGCTTAGCTAGACTGGAATGCAGTGGATAAATATATGTTAGAGACTGTATATATATTTAATGCACTGCAGATCACTAAAACACTTGCCTGCCTGCCTGCCTGCCTGCCTGAAAGTGTATTTGAAAACGTACACCAGCAATGGCCTGCAGTCAGATATAGGCTCGGCTAGATTAGAATGCAGTGGATATATATATGTTGGAGACTGTATATATATTTAATGCATTGCAGATCACTGAATCACTTGCCTGCCTGCCTGCCTGCCTGCCTGCCTGCCTGAAAGTGTATTTGAAAACATACACCAGCAATGACCTGCAGTCAGATATAGGCTTGGCTAGACTAGAATGCAGTGGATATATATATATGTTAGAGACTGTATATATATTTAATGCACTGCAGATCACTGTATGACCTGCCTGCCTTCCTGCCTGAAAGTGTATTTGAAAATGTACACCAGGAATGGCCTGCAGTCAGATATAGGCTTGGCTAGACTGGAATGCAGTGGATATATATATGTTGGAGACTGTATATATTTAATGCACTGCAAATCACTGAGTCACTTGCCTGCCTGCCTGAAAGTGTATTTGAAAATGTACACCAGGAATGGCCTGCAGTCAGATATAGGCTTGGCTAGACTGGAATGCAGTGGATATATGTTGGAGACTGTATATATTTAATGCACTGCAAATCACTGAGTCACTTGCCTGCCTGCCTGAAAGTGTATTTGAAAATGTACACCAGGAATGGCCTGCAGTCAGATATAGGCTTGGCTAGACTGCAATGCAGTGGATATATATATATATGTTAGAGACTGTATATATATTTAATGCACTGCAGATCACTGAATCACATGCCTGCCTGAAAGTGTATTTGAAAACGTACACCAGCAATGGCCAGCAGTCAGATATAGGCTTGGCTAGAGTACAATGCAGTGGATATATATATGTTGGAGACTGTACATATATTTAATGCATTGCAGATCACTGAATCACTTGCCTGCCTGCCTAAAAGTGTATTTGAAAACGTACACTAGCAATGGCCTGCAGTCAGATATAGGCTTGGTTAGATTAGAATGCAGTGGATAAATATATATATATGTTGGAGACTGTATATATATTTAATGCACTGCAGATCACTGAATGACCTGCCTGCCTGCCTGCCTGAAAGTATATTTGAAAACATACACCAGGAATGGCCTGCAGTCAGATATAGGCTTGGCTAGACTGCAATGCAGTGGATATATATATATATGTTGGAGACTGTATATATATTTAATGCACTGCAAATCACTGAGTCACTTGCCTGCCTGAAAGTGTATTTGAAAACGTACACCAGCAATGGCCTGCAGTCAGATATAGGCTTGGCTAGATTAGAATGCAGTGGATATATATATGTTGGAGACTGTATATATATTTAATGCATTGCAGATCACTGAATCACTTGCCTGCCTGCCTAAAAGTGTATTTGAAAACGTACACCAGCAATGGCCTGCAGTCAGATATAGGCTTGGCTAGACTGGAATGCAGTGGATATATATATATGTTGGAGACTGTATATATATTTAATGCACTGCAGATCAACTAATCACTTGTCTGCCTGCCTGCCTGCCTGCCTGAAAGTGTATTTGAAAATGTACACCAGGATTGGTCTGCAGTCAGATATAGGCTTAGCTAGACTGGAATGCAGTGGATAAATATATGTTAGAGACTGTATATATACCTAATGCATTGCAGATCACTGAATCACTTGCCTGCCTGCCTGCCTGCCTGCCTGCCTGCCTGAAAGTGTATTTGAAAACATACACCAGCAATGGCCTGCAGTCAGATATAGGCTTGGCTAGACTAGAATGCAGTGGATATATATATATGTTAGAGACTGTATATATATTTAATGCACTGCAGATCACTGAATGACCTGCCTGCCTTCCTGCCTGAAAGTGTATTTGAAAATGTACACCAGCAATGGCCTGCAGTCAGATATAGGCTTGGCTAGACTAGAATGCAGTGGATATATATATATGTTAGAGACTGTATATATATTTAATGCACTGCAGATCACTGAATGACCTGCCTGCCTTCCTGCCTGAAAGTGTATTTGAAAATGTACACCAGGAATGGCCTGCAGTCAGATATAGGCTTGGCTAGACTGGAATGCAGTGGATATATATAAGTTGGAGACTGTATATATTTAATGCACTGCAAATCACTGAGTCACTTGCCTGCCTGCCTGCCTGAAAGTGTATTTGAAAATGTACACTAGGAATGGCCTGCAGTCAGATATAGGCTTGGCTAGACTGCAATGCAGTGGATATATATATATATGTTAGAGACTGTATATATATTTAATGCACTGCAGATCACTGAATCACTTGCCTGCCTGAAAGTGTATTTGAAAACGTACACCAGCAATGGCCAGCAGTGAGATATAGGCTTGGCTAGACTGGAATGCAGTGGATATATATATGTTGGAGACTGTATATATATTTAATGCATTGCAGATCACTGAATCACTTGCCTGCCTGCCTAAAAGTGTATTTGAAAACGTACACCAGCAATGGCCTGCAGTCAGATATAGGCTTGGCTAGATTAGAATGCAGTAAATATATATATATATATATATGTTGGAGACTGTATATATATTTAATGCACTGCAGATCACTGAATGACCTGCCTGCCTGCCTGCCTGAAAGTATATTTGAAAACATACACCAGGAATGGCCTGCAGTCAGATATAGGCTTGGCTAGACTGGAATGCAGTGGATATATCTATGTTGGAGACTGTATATATATTTAATGCACTGCAAATCACTGAGTCACTTGCCTGCCTTCCTGCCTGCCTGCCTGAAAGTGTATTTGAAAACGTACACCAGCAATGGCCTGCAGTCAGATATAGGCTTGGCTAGATTAGAATGCAGTGGATATATATATATATATATATATATATATATATATATATATATGTTGGAGACTGTATATATATTTAATGCATTGCAGATCACTGAATCACTTGTCTGCCTGCCTGCCTAAAAGTGTATTTGAAAACGTACACCAGCAATGGCCTGCAGTCAGATATAGGCTTGGCTAGACTAGAATGAAGTGGATATATATATATGTTGGAGACTGTATATATATTTAATCCACTGCAGATCACTGAATCACTTACCTGCTGCCTGAAAGTGTATTTGAAAACGTACACCAGGAATTGCCTGCAGTCAGATATAGGCTTGGCTAGACTGGAATGCAGTGGATATATATATGTTGGAGACTGTATATATATTGAATGCACTGCAGATCAATTAATCACTTGCCTGCCTACCTGCCTGCCTGAAAGTGTATTTGAAAATGTACACCAGGAATGGCCTGCAGTCAGATATAGGCTTAGCTAGACTGGCATGCAGTGGATAAATATATGTTAGAGACTGTATATATATTTAATGCACTGCAGATCACTAAAACACTTGCCTGCCTGCCTGCCTGCCTGCCTGAAAGTGTATTTGAATACGTACACCAGCAATGGCCTGCAGTCACATATAGGCTTGGCTAGATTAGAATGCAGTGGATATATATATGTTGGAGACTGTATATATATTTAATGCATTACAGATCACTGAATCACTTGCCTGCCTAAAAGTGTATTTGAAAACGTACACCAGCATTGGCCTGCAGTCAGACATAGGCTTGGCTAGACTGGAATGCAGTGGATATATATATGTTGGAGACTGTATATATATTTAATGCACTGCAGATCAATTAATCACTTGTCTGCCTGCCTGAAAGTGTATTTGAAAATGTACACCAGGAATGGCCTGCAGTCAGATATAGGCTTAGCTAGACTGGAATGCAGTGGATAAATATATGTTAGAGACTGTATATATATTTAATGCACTGCAGATCACTAAAACACTTGCCTGCCTGAAAGTGTGTTTGAAAACGTACACCAGCAATGGCCTGCAGTCAGATATAGGCTCGGCTAGATTACAATGCAGTGGATATATATATGTTGGAGACTGTATATATATTTAATGCATTGCAGATCACTGAATCACTTGCCTGCCTGCCTGCCTGCCTGAAAGTGTATTTGAAAACATACACCAGCAATGGCCTGCAGTCAGATATAGGCTTGGCTAGACTAGCATGCAGTGGATATATATATATATATATATATATATATATATATATATATGTTGGAGACTGTATATATATTTAATGCACTGCAGATCACTGAATGACCTGCCTGCCTTCCTGCCTGAAAGTGTATTTGAAAATGTACACCAGGAATGGCCTGCAGTCAGATATAGGCTTGGCTAGACAGGAATGCAGTGGATATATATATGTTGGAGACTGTATATATTTAATGCACTTCAAATCACTGAGTCACTTGCCTGCCTGAAAGTGTATTTGAAAATGTACACCAGGAATGGCCTGCAGTCAGATATAGGCTTGGCTGGACTGGAATGCAGTGGATATATGTTGGAGACTGTATATATTTAATGCACTGCAAATCACTGAGTCACTTGCCTGCCTGCCTGAAAGTGTATTTGAAAATGTACACCAGGAATGGCCTGCAGTCAGACATAGGCTTGGCTAGACTGCAATGCAGTGGATATATATATATGTTAGAGACTGTATATATATTTAATGCACTGCAGATCACTGAATCACTTGCCTGCCTGAAAGTGTATTTGAAAACGTACACCAGCAATGGCCAGCAGTCAGATATAGGCTTGGCTAGACTGGAATGCAGTGGATATATATATGTTGGAGACTGTATATATATTTAATGCATTGCAGATCACTGAATCACTTGCCTGCCTGCCTAAAAGCTTATTTGAAAACGTACACCAGCAATGGCCAGCAGTCAGATATAGGCTTGGCTAGACTGGAATGCAGTGGATAAATATATGTTAGAGACTGTATATATACCTAATGCATTGCAGATCACTGAATCACTTGCCTGCCTGCCTGCCTGCCTGCCTGCCTGCCTGCCTGAAAGTGTATTTGAAAACATACACCAGCAATGGCCTGCAGTCAGATATAGGCTTGGCTAGACTAGAATGCAGTGGATATATATATATGTTAGAGACTGTATATATATTTAATGCACTGCAGATCACTGAATGACCTGCCTGCCTTCCTGCCTGAAAGTGTATTTGAAAATGTACACCAGGAATGGCCTGCAGTCAGATATAGGCTTGGCTAGACTGGAATGCAGTGGATATATATAAGTTGGAGACTGTATATATTTAATGCACTGCAAATCACTGAGTCACTTGCCTGCCTGCCTGCCTGAAAGTGTATTTGAAAATGTACACTAGGAATGGCCTGCAGTCAGATATAGGCTTGGCTAGACTGCAATGCAGTGGATATATATATATATGTTAGAGACTGTATATATATTTAATGCACTGCAGATCACTGAATCACTTGCCTGCCTGAAAGTGTATTTGAAAACGTACACCAGCAATGGCCAGCAGTGAGATATAGGCTTGGCTAGACTGGAATGCAGTGGATATATATATGTTGGAGACTGTATATATATTTAATGCATTGCAGATCACTGAATCACTTGCCTGCCTGCCTAAAAGTGTATTTGAAAACGTACACCAGCAATGGCCTGCAGTCAGATATAGGCTTGGCTAGATTAGAATGCAGTAAATATATATATATATATATATGTTGGAGACTGTATATATATTTAATGCACTGCAGATCACTGAATGACCTGCCTGCCTGCCTGCCTGAAAGTATATTTGAAAACATACACCAGGAATGGCCTGCAGTCAGATATAGGCTTGGCTAGACTGGAATGCAGTGGATATATCTATGTTGGAGACTGTATATATATTTAATGCACTGCAAATCACTGAGTCACTTGCCTGCCTTCCTGCCTGCCTGCCTGAAAGTGTATTTGAAAACGTACACCAGCAATGGCCTGCAGTCAGATATAGGCTTGGCTAGATTAGAATGCAGTGGATATATATATATATATATATATATATATGTTGGAGACTGTATATATATTTAATGCATTGCAGATCACTGAATCACTTGTCTGCCTGCCTGCCTAAAAGTGTATTTGAAAACGTACACCAGCAATGGCCTGCAGTCAGATATAGGCTTGGCTAGACTAGAATGAAGTGGATATATATATATGTTGGAGACTGTATATATATTTAATCCACTGCAGATCACTGAATCACTTACCTGCTGCCTGAAAGTGTATTTGAAAACGTACACCAGGAATTGCCTGCAGTCAGATATAGGCTTGGCTAGACTGGAATGCAGTGGATATATATATGTTGGAGACTGTATATATATTGAATGCACTGCAGATCAATTAATCACTTGCCTGCCTACCTGCCTGCCTGAAAGTGTATTTGAAAATGTACACCAGGAATGGCCTGCAGTCAGATATAGGCTTAGCTAGACTGGCATGCAGTGGATAAATATATGTTAGAGACTGTATATATATTTAATGCACTGCAGATCACTAAAACACTTGCCTGCCTGCCTGCCTGCCTGCCTGAAAGTGTATTTGAATACGTACACCAGCAATGGCCTGCAGTCACATATAGGCTTGGCTAGATTAGAATGCAGTGGATATATATATGTTGGAGACTGTATATATATTTAATGCATTACAGATCACTGAATCACTTGCCTGCCTAAAAGTGTATTTGAAAACGTACACCAGCATTGGCCTGCAGTCAGACATAGGCTTGGCTAGACTGGAATGCAGTGGATATATATATGTTGGAGACTGTATATATATTTAATGCACTGCAGATCAATTAATCACTTGTCTGCCTGCCTGAAAGTGTATTTGAAAATGTACACCAGGAATGGCCTGCAGTCAGATATAGGCTTAGCTAGACTGGAATGCAGTGGATAAATATATGTTAGAGACTGTATATATATTTAATGCACTGCAGATCACTAAAACACTTGCCTGCCTGAAAGTGTGTTTGAAAACGTACACCAGCAATGGCCTGCAGTCAGATATAGGCTCGGCTAGATTACAATGCAGTGGATATATATATGTTGGAGACTGTATATATATTTAATGCATTGCAGATCACTGAATCACTTGCCTGCCTGCCTGCCTGCCTGAAAGTGTATTTGAAAACATACACCAGCAATGGCCTGCAGTCAGATATAGGCTTGGCTAGACTAGCATGCAGTGGATATATATATATATATATATATATATATATATATATGTTGGAGACTGTATATATATTTAATGCACTGCAGATCACTGAATGACCTGCCTGCCTTCCTGCCTGAAAGTGTATTTGAAAATGTACACCAGGAATGGCCTGCAGTCAGATATAGGCTTGGCTAGACAGGAATGCAGTGGATATATATATGTTGGAGACTGTATATATTTAATGCACTTCAAATCACTGAGTCACTTGCCTGCCTGAAAGTGTATTTGAAAATGTACACCAGGAATGGCCTGCAGTCAGATATAGGCTTGGCTGGACTGGAATGCAGTGGATATATGTTGGAGACTGTATATATTTAATGCACTGCAAATCACTGAGTCACTTGCCTGCCTGCCTGAAAGTGTATTTGAAAATGTACACCAGGAATGGCCTGCAGTCAGACATAGGCTTGGCTAGACTGCAATGCAGTGGATATATATATATGTTAGAGACTGTATATATATTTAATGCACTGCAGATCACTGAATCACTTGCCTGCCTGAAAGTGTATTTGAAAACGTACACCAGCAATGGCCAGCAGTCAGATATAGGCTTGGCTAGACTGGAATGCAGTGGATATATATATGTTGGAGACTGTATATATATTTAATGCATTGCAGATCACTGAATCACTTGCCTGCCTGCCTAAAAGCTTATTTGAAAACGTACACCAGCAATGGCCTGCAGTCAGAAATAGGCTTGGCTAGATTAGAATGCAGTGGATATATATATATATATATATATATATATATGTTGGAGACTGTATATATATTTAATGCACTGCAGATCACTGAATGACCTGCCTGCCTGCCTGCCTGAAAGTATATTTGAAAACATACACCAGGAATGGCCTGCAGTCAGATATAGGCTTGGCTAGACTGGAATGCAGTGGATATATATATGTTGGAGACTGTATATATATTTAATGCACTGCAAATCACTGAGTCACTTGCCTGCCTGAAAGTGTATTTGAAAACGTACACCAGCAATGGCCTGCAGTCAGATATAGGCTTGGCTAGATTAGAATGCAGTGGATATATATATGTTGGAGACTGTATATATATTTAATGCATTGCAGATCACTGAATCACTTGTCTGCCTGCCTGCCTAAAAGTGTATTTGAAAACGTACACCATCAATGGCCTGCAGTCAGATATAGGCTTGGCTAGACTAGAATGAAGTGGATATATATATATGTTGAAGACTGTATATATATTTAATGCACTGCAGATCACTGAATCACTTACCTGCTGCCTGAAAGTGTATTTGAAAACATAAGTGACAAAAAGCAAATGTCTGAAAAATAATGTGAAATGTGAAGATTGAATGTGGGTCATTAAGTGGAAGTGTCAAACACTATAAAGGAAACTAAAGGTGCTATTGAGTGAATGAATATAAATCAAAATAACTGTGTATATGACAAAAAAACAGATGTTGCATATCACAATCAATGAACAATATGTAGCTCTAGTGTCAATAAATACATTAATACAGCTTAACTATAACCACAGAGCCAAACCATATTGGTGTAACAACATAAAAAATAATGTAAAAAACTGAAGAAAGTCCGTGATTCAAAAGAGCAGTATTAAATGAAGTCCATCCATATTACATTGACATGCATAGATTAAAACTGATCTCCAAGTGCTCTGTGAGATAATGTGACAGGATCTCGCTGTGATGGGATATAGGTGCGTAGATAAACCTCCACCTCCAAGAAAAAAATTTCTGCCTCTTACCAGATGGAATTGGTCTCTAAATTACAGGAGACCCAGGAGGCAGATGGCTGTAACCCCAGCCAGGGATCCTTAGGCAGGCACTCAGCGTACGGGACCAGGGACTCACTCCAAACAGCCTCAGCATTTATGGAAATATAGCCATGTAAAAAATAAATTGCTCCACATAGTGTGAAATCCAGCGATTTATTATATAAAAAGTATAAAGGTTGCACTTACAACAGCATCGTAAATTGCAGGCATGTAAAATAGAAAGCCGGCCGGCTCCAAGAAAACGCGTGTCCTACGGGTCTGTGTATCGCGGTGTCGTCGGGACGTAGCTCCTCCTCCCTACGCCGTTTCGTTACAACAGGACGTGGTCACGGGATGTGAGCAACGTCCCGACGCGCCGCTTAAATAGACACATCAATCACAGCCCTCCACCACAGTAAACCGAAAGCGCCATCTTGTGTCAGGGAAACAATATGGGCAAGAACAAAAACATTACTCGAGTGGTAAATGTATAGATATATACCAAACGGTATTATAAGGCTAAACGGGCCACAAGGATAAATGATAAAGGAATATTGATAATACGAATTGGTTAGTGGCACCAAAACAGAAAAAGAAAAAGACAGAAAAAATAACAGACAACGTGCAAACAGTCCCCGTATGGTATAGGGCTGCATATATAGACAATAGATATTAATCCAAGTGTAAACATCCATTGTGCATTAGACATCTAATGCATGCACATGTTGCTGAAAAGGAAACAAGTGCCCCAAAGTTACTGGCACTAGCCTCTAAAAAGAAAAAGTGAAATAATAATTAAATTAAAAATGTTTATGAAACGTTAAAAAATAAAATGGAAAATAGAGTGAAAAATTGAAATGCAAATAGAATAAATTAAAAATAAAAAATATTTTAATGAAAAATAGTAAAATTGAAAACCAGAAAAAGAAAAATGGATCAGAATCTGAACCATAACAATGGATACATATGTAGAATATTGATATAGTTAGGAGAACCGTTTCCCTGAAACAGGAGTGCTCTAAAAACAACTAATAAAACATATAAAGTATTAAAAAACAGACTAATGGAACTTCTAAAACATAAAAATATTGGACAGGAATGGTATTAACAGGAAAACCCCTTATATCCTATGAGTTGTCTATAAAGGCGTTAACGTCTACATCAATGTTAAGACCAAAGGGGGTGTAGGACTTCAATTTATGAACCCAGGCCATCTCTAATCTAGAGATGCTACGTACCAGGGCACTCCCCCTCCAGTGGGGCCTAAACTTGTCTATCCCTAAAAAGATAGTACCTGTAGGGTCTCGATGGTGAGCTGTCAAATAATGCTTCGACACAGAGTGCTTTGTGAACCCTCTCCTAATATTATTAATGTGCTCGTTTAGTCTCACCTGCAAGGGTCTTTTAGTACGGCCCACATATTACAGGCCACACGGGCACTGCAATAAGTAAACTACTCCAGTGGTGGAGCATGTGATAAAGGGCTCAATGGTGTAGGACTTGCGTGTACATGTAGAAATAAAATTCATTGTCCTTCTACTCCTACAGCCATTCAGTGAACAAACCTGACACCTCCTACATTGGAAATATCCTGTCAACTCAGAAAAGAAACTGGGCCTTGAAACTGGGGGATCAAAAATATTGGGTGCCACTTTATCCTTAAGGGAAGGGGCACCCCTAAAAATCACCCGCGGTTTGTCTGGCAACATAGATGCCAACACCCTGTCATTTCTGAGGACATGCCAGTATTTATTAATAATGCGCTTGACCCTGAAATGCTGGCAGGAGTAATCAGTGATAAAGGGGCAACGAAATGAGGTATCATCCGGGTCTCTAGTTCGTTCAACAAGTAGGTCGTTACGATCCACTTTCTCAACCTGATCTAATGTGCTAGCCACAAAATCTAAGGAGTACCCTTTGGCGACAAACCTCTGAGTCAAGATTTGTGCCTGATCGCGAAAAGTAGCAACATCTGTGCAGTTCCGCTTGAGCCGAAGGAACTGGCTTTTGGGCACAGATTTAAGCCATGAAGCATGGTGACAGCTGTCATGGGGGATAAATGAGTTCCTATCGGTCGGTTTGAAATAAGTAGAAGTGACAAATTGGTTGTTACTAATAGAAATGGTAAGATCTAGAAAGTGAATCTGTTCGAGGCTAGTTTCATAATTGAGCTGAATGCCCCTATCATTGTTGTTAAGAAGGCACATAAAGTCAGATAGATCAGATGCTGTGCCATCCCACAGGAGGAGGATGTCGTCTATATAACGGACCCACAGGACCAACTGGGGTCTTGATTGGGCATAGACGACATCCTCCTCCCACCTGGCCATGAAAAGATTCGCCAGGCTAGGGGCGTATTTCGCCCCCATGGCTACCCTCCTATCCTGACGATAATAATTCCCATCGAACCAAAAGAAATTATGCGTTGCCGCAAATTCCAACAGTAACGTGATAAATCGGATTTGTTCCTCCGGGAGATTGGACAATCGATGAAGATGGTCCAATACAGCCTCCAGACCTAACTGGTGGGGGATGACCGTATAAAGGGAGGTAACGTCAGCCGTTACCAGCAACATCCCATCCTTTGGTACATGGTTCGAGAGAAGGTTAATAACGTCACGAGTGTCTTTAACATAGGACCTCATGGTACGTACTAATGGTTGCAGATAAAAGTCTATATATTTGCCCACCCGGGACGTGATGGAATCTATCCCACTGACTATGGGACGTCCCGGGGGGCAAACAAGACTTTTATGTATTTTTGGTAAATAATATATAACCGGTACCCTGGGTGCCCGGGGAATCAAAAAAGACTTTTCTTTGTTGTTCAAAATACCGGAACTATGGCCTTTAGTGATCAAAACCTCCAACTCCCTTGTATAAGTCACGTTAGGGTTGGATGGTAACAAGGTATAGGTCGTGTCATCACCCAGAATCCTATGCATCTCATGCATATAATCACTTTTGTTCAAAATGACAATCCCACCCCCTATTTTTTAACGTTTCATAAACATTTTTAATTTAATTATTATTTCACTTTTTCTTTTTAGAGGCTAGTGCCAGTAACTTTGGGGCACTTGTTTCCTTTTCAGCAACATGTGCATGCATTAGATGTCTAATGCACAATGGATGTTTACACTTGGATTAATATCTATTGTCTATATATGCAGCCCTATACCATACGGGGACTGTTTGCACGTTGTCTGTTATTTTTTCTGTCTTTTTCTTTTTCTGTTTTGGTGCCACTAACCAATTCGTATTATCAATATTCCTTTATCATTTATCCTTGTGGCCCGTTTAGCCTTATAATACCGTTTGGTATATATCTATACATTTACCACTCGAGTAATGTTTTTGTTCTTGCCCATATTGTTTCCCTGACACAAGATGGCGCTTTCGGTTTACTGTGGTGGAGGGCTGTGATTGATGTGTCTATTTAAGCGGCGCGTCGGGACGTTGCTCACATCCCGTGACCACGTCCTGTTGTGACGAAACGGCGTAGGGAGGAGGAGCTACGTCCCGACGACACCGCGATACACAGACCCGTAGGACACGCGTTTTCTTGGAGCCGGCCGGCTTTCTATTTTACATGCCTGCAATTTACGATGCTGTTGTAAGTGCAACCTTTATACTTTTTATATAATAAATCGCTGGATTTCACACTATGTGGAGCAATTTATTTTTTACATGGCTATATTTCCATAAATGCTGAGGCTGTTTGGAGTGAGTCCCTGGTCCCGTACGCTGAGTGCCTGCCTAAGGATCCCTGGCTGGGGTTACAGCCATCTGCCTCCTGGGTCTCCTGTAATTTAGAGACCAATTCCATCTGGTAAGAGGCAGAAATTTTTTTCTTGGAGGTGGAGGTTTATCTACGCACCTATATCCCATCCCAGCGAGATCCTGTCACATTATCTCACAGAGCACTTGGAGATCAGTTTTAATCTATGCATGTCAATGTAATATGGATGGACTTCATTTAATACTGCTCTTTTGAATCACGGACTTTCTTCAGTTTTTTACATTATTTTTTATGTTGTTACACCAATATGGTTTGGCTCTGTGGTTATAGTTAAGCTGTATTAATGTATTTATTGACACTAGAGCTACATATTGTTCATTGATTGTGATATGCAACATCTGTTTTTTTGTCATATACACAGTTATTTTGATTTATATTCATTCACTCAATAGCACCTTTAGTTTCCTTTATAGTGTTTGACACTTCCACTTAATGACCCACATTCAATCTTCACATTTCACATTATTTTTCAGACATTTGCTTTTTGTCACTTTAGTTTTTAGCGCGACTTTTTTTGAATCACATTATTTAGTTTACTACTTTATAGTCGCAGCTTTTCTTTAATCAGTGTAAGCGCAGTATTTATCTCTCACCTATTTGAAAACATACACCAGGAATGGCCTGCAGTCAGATATAGGCTTGGCTAGACTGGAATGCAGTGGATATATATATATATATGTTGAAGACTGTATATATATTTAATGCACTGCAGATCAATTAATCACTTGCCTGCCTGCCTGCCTGAAAGTGTATTTTAAAATGTACACCAGGAATGGCCTGCAGTCAGATATAGGCTTAGCTAGACTGGAATGCAGTGGATAAATATATGTCAGAGACTGTATATATATTTAATGCACTGCAGATCACTAAAACACTTGCCTGCCTGCCTGCCTGCCTGCCTGCCTGAAAGTGTATTTGAATACGTACACCAGCAATGGCCTGCAGTCAGATATAGGCTTGGCTAGATTAGAATGCAGTGGATATATATATGTTGGAGACTGTATATATATTTAATGCATTGCAGATCACCGAATCACTTGCCTGCCTGCCTAAAAGTGTATTTGAAAACGTACACCAGCAATGGCCTGCAGTCAGATATAGGCTTGGCTAGACTGGAATGCAGTGGATATATATATGTTGGAGACTGTATATATATTTAATGCACTGCAGATCAATTAATCACTTGTCTGCCTGCCTGCCTGCCTGAAAGTGTATTTGAAAATGTACACCAGGAATGGTCTGCAGTCAGATATAGGCTTAGCTAGACTGGAATGCAGTGGATAAATATATGTTAGAGACTGTATATATATTTAATGCACTGCAGATCACTAAAACACTTGCCTGCCTGCCTGAAAGTGTATTTGAAAACGTACACCAGCAATGGCCTGCAGTCAGATATAGGCTCGGCTAGATTAGAATGCAGTGGATATATATATGTTGGAGACTGTATATATATTTAATGCATTGCAGATCACTGAATCACTTGCCTGCCTGCCTGCCTGCCTGAAAGTGTATTTGAAAACGTACACCAGCAATGGCCTGCAGTCAGATATAGGCTTGGCTAGACTAGAATGCAGTGGATATATATATATGTTAGAGACTGTATATATATTTAATGCACTGCAGATCACCGAATGACCTGCCTGCCTTCCTGCCTGAAAGTGTATTTGAAAATGTACACCAGGAATGGCCTGCAGTCAGATATAGGCTTGGCTAGACTGGAATGCAGTGGATATATATAAGTTGGAGACTGTATATATTTAATGCACTGCAAATCACTGAGTCACTTGCCTGCCTGCCTGAAAGTGTATTTGAAAATGTACGCCAGGAATGGCCTGCAGTCAGATATAGGCTTGGCTAGACTGCAATGCAGTGGATATATATATGTTAGAGACTGTATATATATTTAATGCACTGCAGATCACTGAATCACTTGCCTGCCTGAAAGTGTATTTGAAAACGTACACCAGCAATGGCCAGCAGTCAGATATAGGCTTGGCTAGACTGGAATGCAGTGGATATATATATGTTGGAGACTGTATATATATTTAATGCATTGCAGATCACTGAATCACTTGCCTGCCTGCCTAAAAGTGTATTTCAAAATGTACACCAGCAATGGCCTGCAGTCAGATATAGGCTTGGCTAGATTAGAATGCAGTAAATATATATATATATATATGTTGGAGACTGTATATATATTTAATGCACTGCAGATCACTGAATCACTTGCCTGCCTGAAAGTGTATTTGAAAACGTACACCAGCAATGGCCAGCAGTCAGATATAGGCTTGGCTAGACTGGAATGCAGTGGATATATATATGTTGGAGACTGTATATATATTTAATGCATTGCAGATCACTGAATCACTTGCCTGCCTGCCTGCCTGCCTAAAAGTGTATTTGAAAACGTACACCAGCAATGGCCTGCAGTCAGATATAGGCTTGGCTAGATTAGAATGCAGTAAATATATATATATATATATATATGTTGGAGACTGTATATATATTTAATGCACTGCAGATCACTGAATGACCTGCCTGCCTGCCTGCCTGAAAGTATATTTGAAAACATACACCAGGAATGGCCTGCAGTCAGATATAGGCTTGGCTAGACTGGAATGCAGTTCATATATATATATGTTGGAGACTGTATATATATTTAATGCACTGCAAATCACTGAGTCACTTGCTTGCCTGCCTGCCTGCCTGCCTGAAAGTGTATTTGAAAACGTACACCAGCAATGGCCTGCAGTCAGATATAGGCTTGACTAGATTAGAATGCAGTGGATATATATATATTGGAGACTGTATATATATTTAATGCATTGCAGATCACTGAATCACTTGTCTGCCTGCCTGCCTAAAAGTGTATTTGAAAACGTACACCAGCAATGGCCTGCAGTCAGATATAGGCTTGGCTAGACTAGAATGAAGTGGATATATATATATGTTGGAGACTGTATATATATTTAATCCACTGCAGATCACTGAATCACTTACCTGCTGCCTGAAAGTGTATTTGAAAACGTACACCAGGAATGGCCTGCAGTCAGATATAGGCTTGGCTAGACTGGAATGCAGTGGATATATATATGTTGGAGACTGTATATATATTTAATGCACTGCAGATCAATTAATCACTTGCCTGCCTGCCTGAAAGTGTATTTTAAAATGTACACCAGGAATGGCCTGCAGTCAGATATAGGCTTAGCTAGACTGGAATGCAGTGGATAAATATATGTTAGAGACTGTATATATATTTAATGCACTGCAGATCACTAAAACACTTGCCTGCCTGCCTGCCTGCCTGAAAGTGTATTTGAATACGTACACCAGCAATGGCCTGCAGTCAGATACAGGCTTGGCTAGATTAGAATGCAGTGGATATATATATGTTGGAGACTGTATATATATTTAATGCATTGCAGATCACTGAATCACTTGCCTGCCTAAAAGTGTATTTGAAAACGTACACCAGCATTGGCCTGCAGTCAGATATAGGCTTGGCTAGACTGGAATGCAGTGGATATATATATGTTGGAGACTGTACATATATTTAATGCACTGCAGATCAATTAATCACTTGTCTGCCTGCCTGAAAGTGTATTTGAAAATGTACACCAGGAATGGCCTGCAGTCAGATATAGGCTTAGCTAGACTGGAATGCAGTGGATAAAAATATGTTAGAGACTGTATATATATTTAATGCACTGCAGATCACTAAAACACTTGCCTGCCTGAAAGTGTATTTGAAAACGTACACCAGCAATGGCCTGCAGTCAGATATAGGCTCGGCTAGATTACAATGCAGTGGATATATATATGTTGGAGACTGTATATATATTTAATGCATTGCAGATCACTGAATCACTTGCTTGCCTGCCTGCCTGCCTGAAAGTGTATTTGAAAACATACACCAGCAATGGCCTGCAGTCAGATATAGGCTTGGCTAGACTAGAATGCAGTGGATATATATATATGTTGGAGACTGTATATATATTTAATGCACTGCAGATCACTGAATGACCTGCCTGCCTTCCTGCCTGAAAGTGTATTTGAAAATGTACACCAGGAATGGCCTGCAGTCAGATATAGGCTTGGCTAGACTGGAATGCAGTGGATATATATATGTTGGAGACTGTATATATTTAATGCACTGCAAATCACTGAGTCACTTGCCTGCCTGCCTGAAAGTTTATTTGAAAATGTACACCAGGAATGGCCTGCAGTCAGATATAGGCTTGGCTAGACTGGAATGCAGTGGATATATATATATGTTAGAGACTGTATATATATTTAATGCACTGCAGATCACTGAATCACTTGCCTGCCTGAAAGTGTATTTGAAAACGTACACCAGCAATAGCCTGCTGTCAGATATAGGCTTGGCTAGACTAGAATGCAGTGGATATATATATGTTGGAGATTGTATATATATATAATGCACTGCAGGACACTGAATCACTTGCCTGCCTGCCTGCCTGCCTGCCTGTCTGAAAGTGTATTTGAAAACATACACCAGCAATGGCCTGCAGTCATATATAGGCTTGGCTAGATTAGAATCCAGTGGATATATATATGTTGGAGATTGTATATATATTTAATGCACTGCAGATCACTGAATCACTTGCCTGCCTGCCTAAAAGTGTATTTGAAAATGTACACCAGCAATAGCCTGCTGTCAGATATAGGCTTGGCTAGACTAGAATGCAGTGGATATATATATGTTGGAGACTGTATATATATTTAATACACTGCAGGACACTGAATCACCTATCACTTGCCTGCCTGAAAGTGTATTTGAAAACGTACACCATATATATATATATATATATATATACATATATATATATATATATATATATATATATTAAATACACTGCAACTGACTGAATCACCTGCCTGCCTAAAGTATATTAGAAAGAGCACACCAGGAACGGACTGCAGTGAGAACACACTACACAAGGCCGACGTGCAGGCAGCCTTATAGTGTGGGGTGTGGACTTAACCCCCTGAGCCATAATTGGCCAAAGGCACCCTGCCTTTGACCACTTATGGCTCACTTTGCTGACGGCGCTGTTTTTGACCAAAGCATAGTGCATGCTTGGCCAATCATCAGCCAGCAATGCACTGCGATGACGGAGTGCATTATGGGGCGTGACGTGCCGCTCGAATTTGATGCGAACGCCCCATAATGTTTGACCTTCATCGAACGATCGAACAGCCGATGTTCGAGTCGAATTCATGTTCAACTTGAACGGAAAGCTCATCCCTAGTAGGCAATATTTTACCAATTTCTGAATTGCTTTGTTCCACACTGCGTTTCTGTGTAAAGGCAGATGTCTCAGTGGAAACATGGTTTTGCTTTTTCTAGGAGGAATTAGAGACAAAATCAAGATGTTTCAGGGTACTGAATAAGCACAATTAATATTTATAAATGTTGCCTATAACATTGTAAATCCACACTTTTTCAGCTCCATTTTAAGCCATTTACCTGGAGTTCAGCTTGAAAATCTGTCTGCACTTGATGTTTCATCTGTATTTATTTAGTTACGAAATCACCTACAGATGAAAATAGGGTAAAAAGAAAATCTTAGTTTCCAGACAACAAGCAACATCAGCAGTTCTCATTTTGGTGTTAAGATACAGCAGAAAAAGAAGATGGACTCTGAACAACAGCATAACAGCTCCTGCAATCTTCCCTATTATTGTGTCTCTGTATCACGCTATCTTTGCTTTTGTAGTTTAAGTAAATAAAAAAATGAACATTTACAAAAAGGAAAACTGATACCGAACATAAGGAAATGTGTTTGAAATGAAAAAGCTATATTGATATTCGCAGACTGTGAGGATATGAGTGTAGCATTCACATTGTGCAGAGATTATAGTAGGTAAAGCAGTGAATAATTAAATCCCCCGCACAACAGAATGAAGTAATGTTTTCTGAGTTATCTAACTGTTGACTGGACTTGTTGTGTTTCCAAACAAGACAAGTAGAAGGACAAAGAACATTCTAGACAAGCTGTGATTGAATTGAAATCCTAGAAAGAACAGGGGACACATGATTAGGTGTTTGGAGATGTAGCTGTTGTAGTCTACTAGACTTAATCATCAGAAGATAAAAGAGTTGTTATGTAGACAAACAACAGTGAATGATCTTAATAAAGGAGGATTGTTTAGCAGAATAGGTTCGTAAAGACGGTGCATTGAATGACATCATCACACATGCTGCAGATGAATCTCAGCACTGACACAGTCCTGGCTGCCCCTCAGACTATTCCCTCATCTATAGTAAAGACAATTCCCAATTTCTAAATGACATTTGTTTGGGTAAAGCACTGGGTATTTTTTTCAAACAAGTTGCCTTTTATTTTTTAAATTTTTTGCTTTCACCTTTTTTTTAACATCAGTATATCAATGTGGCTTGCATGAACTTCAGCTTGTAAAAAAAAGTTAGTGTTCCATAAAGGCAGTGTCTGCCTTGTGTACATTCAGTCTGGGCTGGACTTCCTTTCCTTAGCTAGAATATTTGAGGAAGTAGCTGCTATAATGATTTGTGAAAAGGGAAGAACTAGCCATGAAGAACCCAATTCGATAATGTTAGTAGAAACACATGATCCTCCTAAGTGGGCCTCAGCTAGGGGCTGGTTCAGCAGCGTCAGGGTAATAGACTGTGGCAGAAGAATGTGCTGATATTCAAAACACTAATAACCAATACCTATATGTAGGTCCATGTGCTTACAGAGAGGGCTGTTCTGCCATATATTTGTACATTGTGTTGTGTTGATGTTAAAGGGATGATAAAGGCTCCTTTTCTAAATTAAAATAATAAATTGATCCTCTGCTGGTGTTCCAGGCTCCTCTTCTTCTCTGTGTGCCTCCATAGGAATCTGCTTCCTATGGTGACAAATGTGTGGCCAAGCTCCCAAGCTCTGCTATGTGCGTCTATAGACACACACAGCATGGCTCAGCCAGATCCCCTGCTCTCTGCTTGTGGTGGTATGCACATGAATTTGCATTCAAAAAGATAGGCTGTATCCCACCAAAATGCCAGTGAGTATTAAAAGTTAAAGTGAATGCTACTCCAGTACATTTCTTTGATTGACTGCTTGCTGCATTGATATTCACTAGGTATGAGCTTTGAGTTCGAGTCGAACTCATGTTCGACTTGAACATTGGCTGTTCGCAAGTTCGCCGAACAGCGAACAATTTGGGGTGTTCGCGGCAAATTCGAATGCCGCGGAACACCCTTTAAAAGTCTATGGGAGAAATCAAAAGTGCTAATTTTAAAGGCTTATGTGCAAGTTATTGTCATAAAAAGTGTTTGGGGACCTGGGTTCTGCCCCAGGGGACATGGATCAATGCAAAAAAAATTTTTTAAAAACGGCCGTTTTTTCAGGAGCAGTGATTTTAATAATGCTTAAAGTCAAACAATAAAAGTGTAATATCCCTTTAAATTTCGTAGCTGGGGGGTGTCTATAGTATGCCTGTAAAGGGGCGCATGTTTCCTGTGTTTAGAACAGTCTAACAGCAAAATGACATTTCGAAGGAAAAAAGCCATTTAAAACTACTCGCGGCTATTGCATTGCCGGTCCGACAATACACATAGAAGTTCATTGATAAAAACGGCATGGGAATTCCCCACAGGGGAACCCCGAACCAAAATTTAAAAAAAAAATGACGTGGGGGTCCCCCTAAATTCCATACCAGGCCCTTCAGGTCTGGTATGGATATTAAGGGGAACCACTGCCAAAATTAAAAAAAAAAAATGACGTGGGGGTCCCCCTAAATTCCATACCAGACCCTTCAGGTCTGGTATGGATTTTAAGGGGAACCCCGTGCCAAAAAAAAAAAATGGCATGGGTCCCCCCAAAAATCCATACCAGACCCTTATCCGAGCATGCAACCTGGCAGGCCACAGGAAAAGAGGGGGGGATGAGAGAGCGCCCCCCCCTCCTGAACCGTACCAGGCCACATGCCCTCAACATTGGGAGGGGGCTTTGGGGTAGCCCCCCAAAACACCTTGTCCCCATGTTGATGAGGACAAGGGCCTCATCCCCACAACCCTGGCCGGTAGTTGTGGGGGTCTGCGGGCGGGGGGCTTATCGAAATCTTGAATCCCCCTTTAACAAGGGGACCCCCAGCCCACCTGTGTGAAATGGGAAGGGGGTACAAAAGTACCCCTAACATTTCACTAAAAAACTGTCAAAAATGTTCAAAATGACAAGAGACAGTTTTTGACAATTCCTTTATTGAAATGCTTCTTCTTTCTTCTATCTTCCTTCATCTTCTTCTTCTGGTTCTTCTGGCTCTTCTGGTTCTTCCTCCGGCGTTCTCGTCCAGCATCTCCTCCGCAGCGTCTTCTAACTTCTTCTCCTTGGGCCGCTCCGCACCCATAGCATGGGGGAGGCTCCCGCTCTTCTCTTCATCTTCCTTATCTTCTTCTTCATCTTCTTCTTTTCTTCTTTTCTTCTCTTCTTCATTTTCTTCTCCGGGCTGCTCTGCATCCATGCTGGCATGGAGGGAGGCTCCCGCTGTGTGACAGCGTCTCCTCGTCTGACGGTTCTTAAATAACGGGGGGCGGGGCCACCGGTGACCCCGCCTCCCTCTGACGCACGGGACATGACGGGACTTCCCTGTGGCATTCCCTGTGACGTCACAGGAAAGTCCCGTCAAGTCACCGTGCATCAGAGGGGGCGGGGTCACCGGGTGGCCCCGCCCCCCGTTATTTAAGAACCGTCAGACGAGGAGACGCCGTCACACAGCGGGAGCCTCCCTCAATGCCAGCATGGATGCGGAGCGGCCCGGAGAAGAAAATGAAGAAGAGAAGAAGAGAAGAAAAGAAGAAGATGAAGAAGAAGATGAAGAAGATGAAGAGAAGAGCGGGAGCCTCCCCCCATGCCATGGGAGCGGAGCGGCCCGAGGAGAAGAAGATAGAAGATGCCGTGGAGAAGATGCTGGACGAGAATGCCGGAGGAAGAACCAGAGGAGCCAGAAGAACCAGAAGAAGAAGAAGAAGATGAAGGAAGATAGAAGAAAGAAGAAAGAAGAAGCATTTAAATAAAGGAATTGTCAAAAACTGTCTCTTGTCATTTTTAACATTTTTGACAGTTTTTTAGTGAAATGGTAGGGGTACTTTTGTACCTCCTTACCATTTCACACAGGGGGGGGGCAGGATCTGGGGGTCCCCTTGTTAAAGGGGGCTTCCAGATTCCGATAAGCCCCCCGTCCGCAGACCCCCACAACCACCAGCCAGGGTTGTGGGGATGAGGCCCTTGTCCTCATCAACATGGGGACAAGGTGTTTTGGGGGGCTACCCCAAAGCACCGTCCTAATGTTGAGGGCATGTGGCCTGGAACGGTTCAGGAGGGGAGGCGCTCTCTCGCCCCCCCTCTTTTCCTGCGGCCTGCCAGGTTGCGTGCTCGGATAAGGGTCTGGTATGGATTTTTGGGGGGACCCCATGCCGTTTTTTTTTTTTTTTGGCAAGGGTTCCCCTTAAAATCCATACCAGACCTGACATAGACTTTTAAAGGGTGTTCCACAGCATTCAAATTTGCCGTGAACACCCCAAATTGTTCGCTGTTCGGCGAACTTGCAAACAGCCAATGTTCAAGTCGAACATGAGTTCGACTCGAACTCGAAGCTCATCCCTACTAATGTGTATCAGTACCATCTCTACCATTATTAAAATAGTATTGGAATATGTGAGAAAATAAAACTAAATCCTGAGGCAAGGATGTTACCGCAGATCATGGGGCCCAATAGAAAGTTTTGATGGAACCCCAGTGACTATGACTGGTAGCAAGAGAGCTTTCAGCATAGTCAGTACCCTGCTACAGACCAGTACTATGGACAGAAGCTGTCACTGAAGATGCAGTAGTTTAGCAGTAGACAGTAAATTGTGGACAGTAAATTGACTGTAAACCTTAATTTTTAAGGTAACTGCTTTGTCCTCTTCTGTTCTAAAGCTGGCCACAGCTACTGATAGTGAATGGCTAAATTTCTATTGTGTAGGGTCCGCCACTTAACAGACTTGTGTTGAAGGGAAACTTTGAAACATTTTTGACGATTAGTGACCGCAGCCAATCATCTGCAGCCACTGATCAGTGTATTCTATATGAAGGGGGGAGGGGCTTTCCATCATTCACCTTGTTTGCTGGGATGGAGGAATCAGTTTTTATTTGCGCCTTGTCTGGACTAAAGGACCAGCCAACCTCACACCACGCTGTCACTTACGTCACAATGGCGCTCTCAGCTGCGCCTAGCACAAAGATTTTCTAGCTCTAGGACCACAATCTAGGTGCCAGAAGCCTGAGAGGGATTGTCACTAGGCTAATTACACAATTAACCCTTCAACTGCCACCGCCCCCATTTTAAAAGACCGAGCCGCCGGAGACTCGTAATTTTAGCAATACCAATTATGATTTAGAATAACCGTCTGTAACACACACTGCCACCACAGACAGGTCGGCTCAGAGGCCTTGCTCTACAACAGTAGCGCTCTTCAAGAGGCAGAACTAGGCATGGGAGACCTGGCAGGTGTGTATTTGTTTGAATGCAAATGTCCCGCTGATCAATAATATGGATATTCGCAGTCTGTAAACAGTAAGGGTTTAATAATGAAAAGGTCAACGTTGGTGCAAATAAAATATTTACAAAAAAGATTTTTCAAAAAGATAAAGACAATATACAGCTACAAAGAATAAGGTAGAATTGGGGAGGAAGAATACTTGCAATTAATGTCCAAGGGCTGATCAGAGTTCAATCGATGAGCTGTGTAATTGGTTCTCAAACTTGGCAGATGTTCCTGTTTTGGATGGTAAAAGAAAAACTGGTCATTGTCTTGGCATCTCCTCTTTTCTGTCAGATCAAATGGGTGTTGACAGTGACCAGTGACCAATTGTCTGGTCATCTTGTTTAGGGGTTGGTTGCTGGGAGGTCTCTACATTCATGACCATGTCTCAGGTACACTTTGTGATAGATATTCATATCTCTGCATCTCTACTGTTTACAGACTGCGAATATCCATATTATTGATTAGCGTGACATTTGCTTCAAAACAACACACATGCCAGGTCTCCCAGGTCTAGTTTACCTAGGAGGAATAAGGGGTACCAGTGGTTTCCCATATGATCTGACATAGGGGGGTCTGGACTTGGAACGTTACAAATTATCTGAGGAAACTAAATATGTCCATATTATGGATGTGCTCTTATTAATTTGGAACTTATGAAACAGGCTGAAATTTCAGACTTATCCCAACTGTTTAAGCTCTATGTGCATTAAAGTATTTACAACCGGTATCTGTTGGTTCTCTGAATTGAGAGGGTGACAGATTTACGACAGGCCTGGACATTCTGATGCTGTTTTTTCAGACCTAGCCTGGTTCTGCTTCCTCTATGTTGAGATAATAGCTCTTTTGAAGTATAAGCCTATAAATTCCTGGAAATAAGGGAGGAGGGAGGGGGTTCAGATTTCTACTGCAATGTTTAACTGTAAGCCAAAGCTGTCATGGTTTCCCGACAACACGGCCGCTGGCTACAGCTTTTCGTGTGTTCAGTACGGGATAGTATTACAATGACCATCACAATATTTACTATAATTATTACATATTTGTTAATGCTCCTACATACTCTCACTATCCCAAATGCAAAATTTGTTAAACTGCTGGGGTTTCTTTTTTCAAAACTACAGATCTTTTTCGTCTTATCAACTTTTAGCTGAAAAGGCACACTGGGACGTTTTACAGTTCGAGGAAGATTGTGTAAGGCATTTATTGTTAATTTCAGAGGTGCTGACTACCCTGAAGAAGTTCTGGGGGCAATAAATCTATACTAAGACAGCCAAACAGATACTGTTTATGCTGCTTGCTTCAGAGAGTAAGTGAGGGTGATTTGAGACTAGTGACAATAATCCTGAAAGCACCCTCCCCATATTGAGGGCATGTGGCCTGGTACGGTTAAGGAGGGGGGAGGGGCGCTCTCTCGTCTCCCCATGTAGCTTGCTTGGATAAGGGTCTGGTATGGATTTTGGGGGCCCCCACGCCATTTTTTTTTACATTTTGGCACGGGGTTCCCCTTAAAATCCATACCAGACCTGAAGGTTCCACTTAACCACTTCAATACACTATAATATATATACTACACTGCCTAAATATAGATTCTACACGGAATATCTAATCTACACTAAATGCAGACTACAGGCATACCCCACTTTTAAGTACACAGTGGGGTTTATTTACTAAAGCTGGAAAGTGCAAAATCAGGCTCACTTCTGCATAGAAACCAATGAGCTTCCAGGTTTTATTACCAAAGCTTAACTGAACAAGCTGGGGTTAGAAGCTTATTGGTTTTTATGCAGAAGTGAGCCTGATTTTGCACTTTCCAGCGTTAGTAAATAAATCCCATTGTGTACTTTAAAGTGGGAAAGTGGGGTATGCCTGTATATACTAGGCTATTTATATACAGTACTGATTGAATAAAGATTCTACACTGATTAGCTAATCTACACTAAATGCAGATTATATATATATATATATATATATATATATATATATATATATATATACACTAGGCTATTTATATATATATATATATATATATATATATATATATATATATATCAAATACACTGCCTGCACACCACTTACTAAGCTGCCCAATCTCTCTTCATTCATTACACTATATACGGCCACCGTGTAAGCAGCAGCCTTATATAGTGCGGGGCATGGACTTAGCCCCCCGAGCCATGATTGGCCAAAGGCAATCATGACTCAGGGGGCTCATCCCTACTCATTAGTGACAAAGAAGTGGACCTGACTATAAATAAGGCACATAGTTTGGTTCTTGCTTTCTTGTTTTGACTTCTTAAATTACACTAATCCTTATTGCTACTAGAAATCTACCCAGATCGAGTCAACTTAAACCCAAGGTACAATTGTATTCTTCTGTTTTTTCAAAGATAAAAGAGAAAAAATAAAACGTGCTTTGTAGGAGTGTGTGGGTCAACATTGGCCAGACAGACCCTCCTCACTGTTGTAGACTCTATTTGTATTAAATCTAAGATACAAAGAGGCAATAAAATAAAAGTCAGTTTATGTGAGGCGTCACTTTGGCTGTGCTGAAGCCCATTAAATAATATAAAGTTTTGTTATATGAAAACTGGCTACATGAACAAAATGCTAAAGTAGAATTGGTTGGTTCTAAAAACAGCCATGTCTCCAAATTGGAAGCAACAAAAGCAATTTAAGCATCTACTAGCCAAGCTTTTGGTACAGCACGTTGTTAAATCAAGATCTGTTCCATGATAGCTGTGACTGCTGTGTATAATTCTGTCTGGTCCAGATAGAAGCCACTATATGTCCTTATGAAACCAGACTTATCACCTCCAACAGCTCCAAATACACAGTTATGTAGTAAACCTTAGTGACAGTGCTACCAGATAACAAATTTAATCCATGCATCTGCTGAAAGGAATCTGTAAGAAGATAAACACATTGTTATTCTTGTCTAAATTGGAAAACTAAAATAAAGTGCTTGGAAAGTTTCAAATAACATCTATGTACAAATGCATTTCTTGTTCTAATGTAGTCCTACTATGACACTACCTGAAAACAGAAACATCAGCACCTTTTTGCACTGAAAAGCTTGGCTTACCGTATGTTTTGTTCTTGTCAGTTTGAAAATCCAAAGAAAGTGGCAGGATATTGAATTGAATATAAGTAAAATATAGGCTTTTCCTGTCCAATTGATGAAATTTTGATTCACTTGATTTCACTTTCATTCCAAAATGAAGGAAAAAACTCTTAAACTGGTCACAGAATCTCCTCCATCCATGCTATACAATGCAGATGGACAAATCTTCAGATGCGGCTATTGAATTTTAACAGCTGGCCCTACCCAAACAACAGTTTCATCTGATTGAATGCAGTCAATTTTGTGCTGATAATTTCTACCTGGCTCCTTTTTTTTTAATCAGGAACTAGCTAAAATTTGCAGTGTATAGCCAGTGATAGAAAGTTGTGACTAGAAAGAGTGCCCCAGCTAAAAGATTTCAGCCTGTTTCAGTGACAAATATAACATCTTAGATTTTTTAAATTTTTTTAATGACAATGGAAGCCAGGCCAAATACAGAGGGTGAGTCTCCCAGTGGTGTTACAGACAGCTGACATTGGTTGTAACTCTTCCGTTTCTATCGAAAGTTTAGGTTAAAAGGTACTGGCTATAGATATACTCGAAAGCATACCTGTACCCAGACTATACACCCTAAAGTAGTGAGCTCTCTCTGTGGGCACGCCATGACAAATGAGAAAACACAGTGAAAAACCGAATCGTCCACACCGCACCAGCGAATTACATCTCCCACAGTTCTCTAGGCTAGCGGTGACGTGTCCGAGTGGGCGTGACAAAGAATAAGCGCCTGGAGTTGCGTTCATGCGTGCGTGCATACGTGCGTGCAAATGCTAATCCGATTAAAGAAGCTGTCTCATCTACACCGCCCCCACCATCAAACAAATCAGCGGTGATGTGCTGGGCCTGACTGGGAGAACACGCAGAGGAGACGTGCGGGAATGAGCTGCTGGAGCAAGGTGAGACACTGGGAGACAGGAGTTATCTAAGCAAAAAAGGCCTCATTTAGTGTCATTGGGAAACATTGTGCCCCATCATTGGTGTTATTCGGCCTCATTATTAGCATAATTGGAAAACATTTTCCCCCCTCATTGGAGTCATAATGCCTCATTATTGGTGTCATTGGGAAATATTGTGCCCCATCATTTGGTGTAATTGTGCCTCATTATTGGTGTCATTGGGAAACATTGTGCCCCATCATTGGTGTCATTGTGCCTCATTATTGGTGTCATTGGGAAACATTGTGCCTCATCATTGGAGGGAATAGTGCCTCATCTTTGGTGTCATTGGAAGGAATGTATGGCCCTTCATTGGTTCAATTTTTTCATTCCAGCCCTCTCTCCTGGATTATTCTCTGCAGTTCTTGTAGAATCTACAGCAGCTTCCAGACCCAGCAGAGCAGTGTCAGCAGCGGCACAGCGCGCCTTGTTGTTTCACAGGACATTGGACGATTTGTGACTGTCTACAAAACCTTGAGTTGCTCTTCTACAATTCTGTGTTTATTACATACTTTTTTTTTGTGAAATGTTGCAATAATATTTTTGGTATAGATAGGTAGGGATAGATTTGTATTGGGTGATTCATCTGTCTTTATTTTATAAATTTTGTGTTTTTTGTAGACTTGAACAGCCAAAAATGAGTACATCAAAAAAAGCGAAATTAAAAACAGATAGTGGAAGATCATTCCAAGAGGCCTGGACACAGTCATTTGAAGTGATTGAACGCAATGGGAAAGCGTTATGTGTTCTGTGTAGTGAAAGTGTTGTATCTCGCATATCAAGTGTCAGACGTCATTTTGATACCAACCACAAAAGTGTTGGCGAA
This sequence comes from Lithobates clamitans, assembly GCA_037952925.1. Taxonomy (NCBI): domain Eukaryota; kingdom Metazoa; phylum Chordata; class Amphibia; order Anura; family Ranidae; genus Lithobates; species Lithobates clamitans. The sequence continues at coordinate 4,456,870 of JBBGZY010000605.1, read as the reverse complement.
CTTGGTGAAGCTGAAAGAAAAGAGTTTCTTGATGGGAAATTGAGAAGATATCACTGCCAGTATCATATTTTTTGCAACTATCTTTCTAAAACAAATTATCTGGCAACTGCCAGCTTTGAAATTTCACTGTGCATAGCAAAATATGGTAAGCCACACTCTGATGGGGATTTTAGCAAAACGGCCATGTTGGCTGTGAGTAATTCCTTTTTTCATAATTTCCCAAACAAGGACAAAATTAGGCAACAAATCTCTAAAATAAATCTCTCTCTTAGCAGAAATATTGTTAAAGATAGAGTCCTGCGTATGGCAAGTGATGTTAGTCAGCAGCTCACCACTGACTTACAAAAGGCAGCCTGTTACTCCATGTGCTTGGATGAAAGCACAGATATAAATATTCATTTTACGTTATGCTGTTGGTGACACCATGAGAGAGGAGCTCATTAAACTGGTGTCTTTGCCTGGAAGAACACAAGGGATAGATATCTGCAATGCTGTGATGGAGGCTTTTTTTGTCACAAGACATAAGGCCAGAAAAAGTGGTTTCAGTTACTAGTGACGGGGAACCTTCCATGGTGGTAATAACATCTGGTTTTATACAGTTTTTTGTTAAAGACGCAAAGCATCCAGTCATTCAATTTCATTGTATTATACATCAAGAAGCTCTTTGTGCCAAGGAAAGCAGCAAAAAATTAGACGATATTCTCAAGAATGTCACAAAAATTGTGAATTACATCATGGCTCATGCTCTTAATTTTCGACAGTTTCTAGCACTTCTTGATGAGGTACAGGCACAGTATAATACTTTACTTATGTACAATGATATACGGTGGCTAAGCAGAGGACGGGTCCTGGAGAGATTTGTAGCCTGCTTGGATGAAATTAGGCTGTTTATGAATGAAAAGGGGCAGAAATATCCACAGTTCACTGATATGTCCTGGCTTACCAACCTTAGTTTTTTACTGATTTTACAATACACTTCAATGTACTGAACAAAAAACTGCAAGGTTTAGGGAAAACAGCAGAAATGATGTTTTGTGATATCAGAACATTTGAGAGAAAACTGCAAGTTTTTAAAAGAGACATTGAAAGTGGGCAGCTGAAATATTTTCCAAATCTAAAAATGCATTTGGAAAATTCTACATTTACAGACAATCCAAACCATCATGAAATCTACAAGGAATTTTTTAGCATTATAGCAGTTGCAAAGGAGAATTTTAGTAACAGATTTTTACAGTTCCGTAAGATGGAGAAAACCCTGTGTTTTCTTACTTCTCCAGAAAAAGCCAAATGTGAAGAACTTGATCTTTCCTGCTTACACTGGTTAGATTTAGGAAATCTTGAAATGGAGCTACTGAAATTTCAAGAAAGCTCTATCTGGAAAAATAAATTCTATGACCTGCGTGCAACACTTGAGAAGATTGAAGAGTGTGAAGGGATGACAAAGGACAGCACAGTTGCTAGTTCGGAAAATGAAATCCTTAAAGTGTGGAATTCTCTGCCAAATAATTTTAAGTCAATAAAAGCACTTGGGATTGCTTTTCTTACTTTGTTTAGGTCATCCTATGCTTGTAAGCAGCTGTTTTCAGCATTGAATTATATCAAATATGGTGCCAGAAACAGACTAACAGATGAACTGAGTGCTGTATGTGTTGCGCTCAAACTAACGGAGTATGAGCCAAGGTTTGATAAATTATCGGCATACATACAATAGCAAACATCACATTAATTGTGCAAAAGCATAAGAAATGTCAACTTGTACCTAATGCAGTGTTTGCAGTCCAAGACAAAAAGGTTTTTTCTGTGTTAATCAAGTTTAATTTTCTTGTTGATCTTGCTCACCCTCACACAGGTTGACTTTTACTTTTACTAATACAACACCTGTAGAAGCAGGAAAAGGGACCCAGAGTAAGGCTTTCCTAATACAATTTCAGCAATTACCAGTGCCCAGCAAAGGCATCCTTACCAATGCCCAGCAAAGGTATCTTTACAAATGCCCAGCAAAGGCATCCTTACAAATGCCCAACAAAGGCATCCTTACCTATGATCAGCAAAGGCATCCTTACCAGTGCTCAGCAAAGGCATCCTTACCAGTGCTCAGCAAAGGCATCCTTACCTATGCCCAGCAAAGGCATCCTTACCTATGCCCAGCAAAGGCATCCTTACCTATGCCTAGCAAAGGCATCCTTACCAGTGCTCAGCAGAGGCACCCTTACCAGTGCTCAGAAAAGGCATCCTTAGACTCGTCCTCTGCTTATGTACATTAATGTCCGGTGGCTATGCAAAGTATACTGTGCCTGTACCCATCACAGCATTGTAGATCTCTATCCCTTGTGTAAGCAAATGCATCCTTACCAGTGCCCAGCAAAGGCATCCTTACCAGTGATCAGTGGGGTGTTCGCGGCAAATTCAAAAGCCGCGGAACACCCTTTAAAAGTCTATGGGAGAAATCAAAAGTGCTAATTTTAAAGGCTTATATGCATGGTATTGTCATAAAAAGTATTTGGGGACCGGGGTCCAGCCCCAGGGGACATGTATCAATGCAAAAAGAAGTTTTAAAACCGGATGTTTTTTCGGGAGCAGTGATTTTAATAATGCTTAAAGTGAAACAATAAAAGTGTAATATTCCTTTAAATGTCGTACCTGGGGGGTGTCTATAGTATGCCTGTAAAGGGGTGCATGTTTCCCGTGTTTAGAACAGTCTGACAGCAAAATGACATTTCAAAGGAAAAAAAGTCCTTTAAAACTACTCGTGGCTAGGGATGAGCTGAACACCCCCCTGTTCAGTTCGCACCAGAACATGCGAACAGGCAAAAAATTCGTTTGAACATGCGAACACCGTTAAAGTCTATGGGATTTGAACATGAATAATCAAAAGTGCTAATTTTAAAGGCTTATATGCAAGTTATTGTCATAAAAAGTGTTTGGGGACCTGGGTCCTGCCCCAGGGGACATGGATCAATGCAAAAAAAAGTTTAAAAAATGGCCGTTTTTTCGGGAGCAGTGATTTGAATAATGCTTAAAGTGAAACAATAAAAGTGTAATATTCCTTTAAATTTCATACCTGGGGGGGTGTCTATAGTATGCCTGTAAATGGGGCACATGTCTCCTGTGTTTAGAACAGTCTGACAGCAAAATGACATTTCAAAGGAAAAAAAATCATTTAAAACTACTCGTGGCTATTAATGAATTGTCGGTCCGACAATACACATAAAAGTTCATTGATAAAAATGGCATGGGAATTCCCCACAGGGGAACCCTGAACCAAAATTTTAAAAAAAAATGGAGCGGGAGTCCCCCTAAATTCCATACCAGGCCCTTCAGGTCTGGTATGGATATTAAGGGGAACACCGTCCAAAAATTTTTTAAAAAATGGTGTGGGGTCCCCCCAAAAATCCATACCAGACCCTTATCCGAGCATGCAACCTGGCAGGCTGCAGGAAAAGAGGGGGGAATGAGAGAGCGCCCCCCCTCCTGAACCGTACCAGGCCACATGCCCTTAACATTGGGAGGGTGCTTTGGGATAGCCTCCCAAAGCACCTTGTCCCCATGTTGATGGGGACAAGGGCCTCATCCCCACAACCCTTGCCCGATGGTTGTTCTCAGGAATACCACCGGTACATCGAGCCACACCAGAAAGGAAGAGGGAGATTAGGGAAGTAAACAAGTGGCTGAAGAGCTGGTGTAGTAAGGAGGGGTTTGGGTTCCTGGAGGACTGGGCCGACTTCTCAGTCGGTAACCGGTACTATAGAAGGGACGGACTGCACCTAAATGAGGAGGGTGCAGATCTGCTGGGAAGGAAGATGGCCAAAAAGTTAGAGGGGTTTTTAAACTAGGCGATGGGGCAGAGGGTCCAGAGGCAGAGATAGCCAGCGCGGAAGATATTCCAGAGGGTAGTATTGGGGGCATTAGTGGTAGGTTAACCAAAGCACAAAAACACAAGGTGAGTATAGTAGCAAGTCCTAGTTGCAATTTCAAAACACCCAATACGAAGACAATATGCGACCGGTCTAAACTATGTGGCATGTTCACCAATGCCAGGAGCATGGCGGACAAGATGGGTGAACTAGAGATACTGTTGTACGAGGAGGATTTGGATTTTGTGGGAATTTCAGAGACCTGGTTCAACAGCTCTCATGATTGGCTGGCAAACATTCAAGGGTATACCCTATACCGCAAGGATAGAGAGGGTAAAAAGGGGGAGGGTTATGCCTATATATCAAGAATAATGTACAAGTGAATGTGAGAGATGACATCACTGAGGGAGCTAGAGAGGAGGTGGAATCCTTATGGGTAGAGCTCCAAAGGGATAAAGCTAAGGGGAAAATAATACTGGGAGTATGCTATAGGCCCCCTAACCTGAGGGAGGAAGTGGAGACGGATCTCCTATCACAACTTGGAGTAGCAGCAAGGATGGGAAGTGTTATCATAATGGGGGATTTTAATTATCCAGACATAGACTGGGCGGAGGGAACCTGCGCATTCATTTAAGGCTCGCCAGTTCCTTAATGTCTTGCAGGACAATTTTATGGGTCAGATGGTAGACGCACCAACTAGAAATAAAACATTACTGGATCTACTGATTACCAACAATACAGACCTGATCACGGATGTGGAAATGCGGGGCAATTTAGGTAACAGCGATCACAGGTCAATTAGTTTCAGTATAAATCACACAAATAGGAAACATAAAGGGAATACAAAGACACTGAATTTCAAAAGAGCCAAATTCCCTAAACTACAAACCTTGCTAAAAGGCATAAACTGGGATAAAATATTAGGAACAAAGAATACGGAGGAGAGATGAGTTTGCTTTAAGAGCATATTAAATAAGGGCATTAGCCAATGTATCCCATTGGGTAATAAATTTAAAAGAGCGAACAAAAGTCCTGCATGGCTTAACTCCAATGTAAAAATGCATATAAAAGCAAAGGAGAAGGCCTTCAAAAAATACAAGGTTGAGGGATCATCCTCAGCATTCAGACTTTATAAAGAATGCAACAGGAAATGTAAAGGTGCAATTAGGACAGCTAAGATAGAACATGAAAGACACATAGCGGAGGAGAGCAAAAAAAATCCCAAGAAATTCTTTAAGTATGTAAACAGTAAAAAAGGGAGGACAGACCATATTGGCCCCATAAAAAATGAGGAAGGACATCTGGTTACAAAGGATGGGGAGATGGCGAAGGTATTGAATTTATTCTTCTCCTCAGTCTTCACGAGTGAATCGGGGGGCTTCAGTAACCAAAACTGCATTGTTTATCCTCATGACACAACACAGGAAGCACGACCATGGTTAACAGAGGACGGAATTAAAATTAGACTTGAGAAACTTAACATTAATAAATCACCGGGACCAGATGGCTTGCATCCGAGGGTACTTAGGGAACTCAGTCAAGTGATTGCCAGACCGTTGTTCCTAATTTTTACAGATAGTCTACTGACTGGAATGGTACCAGCTGATTGGCGAAAAGCCAATGTAGCACCTATATTTAAAAAGGGCCCAAAATACATCCCTGGGAATTTCAGACCAGTTAGCCTAACATCGATAGTATGTAAACTCTTGGAGGGGATGATAAGGGACTATATACAGGATTTTAGTAATACGAACGATATCATTAGCAGTAATCAGCATGGATTCATGAAGAATCGTTCTTGCCAAACCAATCTATTAACCGTCTATGAGGAGGTGAGTTGCCATCTAGATAAAGGAAGGCCTGTAGACGTGGTGTATCTGGATTTTGCAAAAGCATTTGACTCCGTTCCCCATAAACGTTTACTGTACAAAATAAGGTCCGTTGGCATGGACCATAGGGTGAGTACATGGATTGAAAACTGGCTACAAGGGCGAGTTCAGAGGGTGGTGATAAATGGGGAGTACTCAGAATGGTCAGGGGTGGGTAGTGGGGTTCCCCAGGGTTCTGTGCTGGGACCAATCCTATTTAATTTGTTCATAAACGATCTGGAGGATGGGATAAACAGTTCAATCTCTGTATTTGCAGACGATACTAAGCTAAGCAGGGCAATAACTTCTCCGCAGGACGTGGAAACCTTGCAAAAAGACCTGAACAAATTAATGGGGTGGGCGACTACATGGCAAATGAGGTTCAATGTAGAAAAATGTAAAATAATGCATTTGGGTGGCAAAAATATGAATAAAACCTATACACTGGGGGGAGAACCTCTGGGGGAATCTAGGATGGAAAAGGACCTGGGGGTCCTCAGCAATGGCAGGCAATGCCAAGCTGCTGCTAACAAAGCAAACAGAATATTGGCATGCATTAAAAGGGGGATCAACTCCAGAGATAAAACGATAATTCTCCCGCTCTACAAGACTCTGGTCCGGCCGCACCTAGAGTATGCGGTCCAGCTCTTGGCACCAGTCCTCAGGAAGGATGTACTGGAAATGGAGCGAGTACAAAGAAGGGCAACAAAGCTAATAAAGGGTCTGGAGGATCTTAGTTATGAGGAAAGGTTGTGAGCACTGAACTTATTCTCTCTGGAGAAGAGACGCTTGAGAGGGGATATGATTTCAATTTACAAATACCGGACTGGTGACCCCACAATAGGGAAAAAACTTTTTCGCAGAAGAGAGTTTACCAAGACTCGTGGCCACTCATTAAAATTAGAAGAAAAGAAGTTCAACCTTAAACTACGTAGAGGGTTCTTTACTGTAAGAGCGGCAAGGATGTGGAATTCCCTTCCACAGGTGGTGGTCTCAGCGGGGAGCATTGATAGCTTCAAGAAACTATTAGATAAGCACCTGAATGACCACAACATACAGGGATATACAATGCAATACTGACACATAATCACACACATAGGTTGGACTTGATGGACTTGTGTCTTTTTTCAACCTCACCTACTATGTAACTATGTAACTATGTTGTGGGGGTCTGAGGGCGGGGGGCTTATCAGAATCTGGAAGCCCCCTTTAACACGGGGACCCCCAGATCCCTTCCCCCCTATGTGGAATGGTAAGGGAGTACAAAAGTACCCCTACCATTTCACAAAAAAATTGTCAAAAATGTTAAAAATGACAAGAGACAGTTTTTGACAATTCCTTTATTTAAAGTCTTCTTTTTTTCCATCTTCTTTCTTCTATCCTCTTTCTTCTATCTTCCTTCGGTTTCTTCCTCCATCTTCTTCTTCTTCTGGTTCTTCTGGTTCTTCTGGTTCTTCCTCCAGTGTTCTCGTCTGGCATCATCCTCCACGGGGTCTTATTCCCTTCTTCTTCTCGGGCCGCTCTGCATCTATGATGGGAGGCTCCCGCTGTGTGATGCTTCTTGTCTTCTGACATTTCTTAAATAACGGAGGGCGGGGCCACCCAGTGACCCCGCCCCCTCTGACGCACGGGGACTTGACGGGGACTTCCCTGTGGCATTCCCCGTGACGTCAGAGGGGGGCGGGGACACTCGTTACGGAGAAGAAGACGCCGCAGAGGAAGATGCCGGATGAACACCAGAGCAAGAAGCAGAGGTTCGGAGGAAGAACCAGAGGAAGAAGAAGATGGAGGAAGAAACCGAAGGAAGAAGGAAGGAAGAAGGAAGAAGACCCGAAAAAGATGGAAAGAAGAAGACTTTAAATAGAGGAATTGTCAAAAACTGTCTCTTGTCATTTTTAACATTTTTGACACTTTTTTTGTGAAATGGTAGGGGTACTTTTGTACCCCATTACCATTTCACACAGGAGGGGGAGGGATCTTGGGGTCCCCTTGTTAAAGGGGGCTTCCAGATTCCGATAAGCCCCCCGCCCGCAGACCCCGACAACCACCGGCCAAGGGGACAAGGTACTTTGGGGGCTACCTCAAAGCACTATCCCAATGTTGAGGGCATGTGGCCTGGTAAGGTTCAGGAGGGGGGGCTCTCTCATCCCCCCTGCCAGGTTGCGTGCTTGGATAAGGGTCTGGTATGGATTTTTGGGGGGACCCCATGCCATTCTTTTTTTTAACTTTGGCGCGGGGTTCCCCTGAAGGGTCCAGTATAGATTTTGAGGGGGCCCCCCACGCCATTTTTTTTCAATTTTGGCTTGGGGTTCCCCTTAATATCCATACCAGACCTGAAGGGCCTGGTATGGAATTTAGGGGGACCCCCACGACATTTTTAAAAAAATTTTGCCCTGTGGGGAAATCCCATGCCGTTTTTATCAATGAACTTTTATGTGTATTGTCGGAGCGACAATTCATTAATAGCCGCGAGTAGTTTTAAATGACTTTTTTTCCTTTGAAATGTCATTTTGCTGTCAGACTGTTCTAAACATGGGAAACATGCTCCCCTTTACAGGCATACTATAGACACCCCCCAGGTACGAAATTTAAAGGAATATTACACTTTTATTGTTTCACTTTAAGCATTATTAAAATCACTGCTCCCGAAAAAACTGCCATTTTTAAAACTTTTTTTTGCATTGATCCATGTCCCCTGGGCAGGACCCAGGTCCCCAAACACTTTTTATGACAATAACTTGCATATAAGACTTTAAAATTAGCACTTTTGATTATTCATGTTCGAGTCCCATAGACTTTAACGGTGTTTGCGTGTTCGAACAAATTTTGTGCCTGTTCGTATTTTCTGGTGCGAACCGAACAGGGGGGTGTTCGGCTCATCCCTAATCCTTACCAGTGCTCAGCAAAGGCATTCTTACCAGTGCTTAGTAAAGGCATCCTTACCAGTGCTCTGCAAAGGCATCCTTACCAGTGCTCAGCAAATGTATCCTTATCCTAAAATACATGCATGTGTATAGTTGATGTTTTTTTTTTTTTTAATAAAAAGACTGTTTAATTGAAAGCTCTGTTATTGTGTTTTTCTTTTAAAACAAAAGCTGTTAATTAGTTTGGACAACTGTACGAGTTGTTTTTTTCTAAACTAAACCTTGGTATTCAGGTTTAATTACAGTGTTGGCACTTTGAAACAAATAAATAGTTTTATGTTGCAGTTTGGTCACTCAGGCTCAAAAAGGTTCGCCATCACTGCCCTAACGTATTTACATATTTTGGGCAAACAGCAAAAGTACTTTACAACAAGCCCCTGTTCCCTTTTATAGCTGTAGGCATTGTGGAGAGAGCAGATCAAGGGTCCTTACACACAGGCTTTCCGATCAGGTCAGTTTTTAAGGCGGACTTGATCGGACCTTGGAGTCTCCTCTATGAAGCAGCGGATATCAGCGGACACATGATCCTGCCTGCAAAAACCAGACGAATGGTGGTTCTATTATACATCCATCTGGCGGATCAGATTGGAAACGGACAGGCGGTCTGTTTCCATCAGATTTTCCCATAGAGGAGAGCAGGACTGTGTCTGTGTCCGCTCTGCATAGGGGAGTGGACAGGACCGGTCATCTGCCTGCTCAGCGGGGATCAGCGAAGAGATCCCCCCGCTGAGCAAGCGTAATCCGCTGCATGGATCTGCCGGGGAGAAGGGTCCTTTGATATCCAGACTTCTAAAGTAAACACACAGCAGATGTTTCTAAGCTGTTAGAAACTGACTGTAATCAAACGTTAGAGTCTTTGTTGTGATCTTTTAAGGTTCTTTAACTATGGATTACTTTACATTATAAGCAGCTGGAGAGGTCAGGGAAAGGATCGCTTTAGACCCCTTTCTCACTAAGGCGCTTACAGGCACTATAGCGCTAAAAATAGTGCCTGCAAAGCGCCTGTAAAGTGCCTCTCCTTTCACTCCAGTGCGAAAGCCTGAGTGCTTTCACACTGCAGCGGTGCGCTGGCAGGACGCTCAAAAAATCGGCTTCTTTGAGGCGCTTTAGGAGCGGTGTGCAAGTGCTTTGCGGGTGCTAATAACCCTTTTTCAGCAACTAGCAGGGGGTACAAAGCACCCCGCTAGCTGCCGATGTCCGGGGTGACTCAATGTGAAATGCCCTTACAGCTATTTCACTGTTTGTTAACAGTGTTTGCATATCTAATCCAAAAGTACAATAGAAGCATGATCATCACTCAAGAGAGACTTCTACGTCCGATATACTGCTACATGGCAGCACTTCTCTGCAGAATCATATATACATATACATATATATATATATATATATATATATATACGGCAGAAACTGATCTGGGGGTGCCAGGCCCTGGATTTCTGCCGGCACCCGCTGATCGTCAGGCAATGTAAAGAAAGCAGAGCTCGGTTCTACCAGGGGTGAAGTGATAGATTTTGTGTCCCTACAAAGCAGGGGAAAAAACTTTGCTTAGTAAAAGCAGCACACACTTTACACAAAAACACTGGCTAGGCACACAGTTAACCCTTTGATTGCCCTAGATGTTTAATGCCTTCCCAGCCAGTGTCATTAGTATAGTGACAGTGCATATTTTTAGCACTGCTCACTGTATTAGTATCAATGGTTCCCACAAAGTGTCAAAAATGTCAGTTAGGCTACTTTCACACTGAGTCGCTTTACGAGTGCTATATCGCTAAAAATAGCACCTGTAAAGCGCCTGTAAAGCACCTCTCCTCTCACCCCAGAGTGAAAGCCTGTAGGCTTTCACTCTGGAGCGGTGCGCTGGCAAGAGGCTCAAAAAAGTCCTGCAAGTAGCATATTTAAGGCACTGTAGAAGCGGCGTATACACCACTCCTAAAGCGCCCCTGCCCATTGAAATCAATGGGCAGAGCCGCCGAAGCTTTGCCGGCGCTTTTAACCCTTTTTTGGGCATTATCGGGGGTTAAAAGCTTCCCGCTAGCGGCCAAAATGCACCGCAAAACCGACAATAAAGCACCACTAAAAATAACGGCGCTTTACCGCCAACACCCGCCCGCCCCAGTGTGAAAGTACCTTTAGTGTTTGATTGCCCATTGCAATTTTGCAGTCTTGCTATAAGTCGCTGATCACCGCCATTACTAATACAAAAAAAAAATCAATATATATCATAGTTTGTAGACGTTATAACTTTTGTGCAAACCAATATACGCTTATTGGGCTTTTTTTACCAAAAATATGTAGCATATTGACTTAAATTTATGAAGGAATTTTATTTTTTCATTTTTTTTATTGGATATGTTTTAAAGAAGAAAGAAAAAATATTGTTTTTTTTTTTTTCAAAATTGTCGGTCTTTTGTGTTTATAGCGCAAAAAAATAATAATAAAAACGGAGTTGGTGATCAAAAAAAGTTACATAAGTTTTATTTGGGTACACAATTGAATGATTGCGCAATTGTCAGTTAAAATAACGCAGTACGTTATCGCAAAAAATGGCTTGGTCATGGGGGGGGTAAATCTTCTGGAGTTCAAGTGATTTAAAACATCAAATCCTGATGGAGTGTGTGGGAAAAAGGTTCTCTGGTCCAATGGGAGCATGACTGGACCTTGTGGCCTTAGTGTAAAACAATATGTGTGTCAAAAATATTGCTTATCATCCTGAGAGCATCATCCCTATAGTAAAGCATGGTGATGGCAGCATCATGTTGTGAGGGTGCTTTTTTTTGGCAGGGAAATAATCAAATATAATGGGTTTTGTGAAAAACCCATTTCAATCTTCCAAAAAAAATCTATGGCGAAGGTCCACCTTTCATCGTGGCGATCTAACCCTAAACACACAGAAAAAGCACCTCTGGGGGCTTTCGAAACAAGAACCAGAATTCAGACTGACCTATTCTTCAATCCAATTGAGAGTATGTGGCTAGATTTAAAACTTTTATTCAGAATTGGAAGAATTTTTCCAAGAACAGGCAAAAACTCTAGGATTCAACTATGCCAAGCTTGTAGCTGCTCGCACCAAAAGAAACTCACATTTGTAATTGACTCGGACGTAAATACTTATACAATCAACAAATATTCACTGTTTGGCTGATTAACTTTTGTTTTGCAATAAAAAATAGATTTCAACAACATGATACGAATTTTGTAGTAAAAATCCCAATTAAATAATTTACAACTCCAAATGCTAACACTACTAAATGTGGGAAAAATACAAATAGAGCCAATATTTACGCAAAACACTGTAGGCAGACCAACCTGAGCACATCCATATTTGCTCCACTTCACTTTCTTTTACGATAAATTAGGTTTATTACACTTCTTCCTTATCATATTACTTCTCACATGGTTAAAATGGCAAAAAATCTGGTCAGGTGGCATAATAATTTCCTCTCGTTATTTAACTATCTTAGGGTGACACCTGACATTGAGAAGAAGTGGTCATCATGTGCACCCAGAAGTTGCGGTCTTTTGTTTTTTAAATGGGAATTGCTTATTTTACTGTGTGATTACAAATAAAGCACTTAAAGAGAAGTTCCACCCAGGGGGTCCATTAAAAAAAAAAAAAAAAATTAAAAGTCAGCAGCTACAAATACTGCAGCTGCTGACTTTTAATTGGACACTTACCTGTCCCTGGGTCCAGCGATGCGGGGGAATCGAAGCCCCGCTCGTCCCCCCCCTCCGCTCGTCGGCGCCGGCATTTCAACTGTGGGCGCCGGGCTGTGGCTTCACAGCCTGGCACCCACTGTGCATGCGCGAGCGGCGCCGCACGCCGTGATTGGCCGCTCGGTCACCTGGGACCTGTAATGAGTCCCAGATGATTGACAGGAGTGAGGGAGCAGAGCCGAGCCCTTCCTGTGCCGAGGGGGAAGTGTTGTCACCAGCCCAGGCAAAGGAAGAGGCAGACTACGAGGGACCACCTAGCAACAGGCATTTAGAGGTAAGTAACAAAAAAAAAATATCCAAATGTTTTTTTGTTTTTGTTTTTAGAATTTTTCAGGTATTTTTGTTTTTTTGGGTGGAACCCCACTTTAAGAATTAAAAAAAAACAATTACACTGTGGAGATGCCTGTTTTTATGGTGATCCTGAGAGGTGGAGGAGCTACCAGGACAGGAGTGGCTCTTACTCTGATCTCTGGATAAGCAAGGGTTTATCTTACCTGGCAAGTGAAGCTGAGTGGTACAAGGTGGTTTCCTGGAGGAGACAGGGGTGACCTGAATATCTCACACACTGCTGTTGCTTCATAAAAGTCCAGTGAGTCATCATTCATTCAGAGTACCTGGGGCATATGTATTTAAAGGGGCAGTTACATGGTTACATGGTGATTGTTGTATAGTATAATATTTATTTCTACTGCTAATTTGTATGATTAAACATACTACACTATTGGGTTGATTTACTAAGACTGCAGAATGCAAAATCTGGTGCAACTCTGCATAGAAACCAATCAGTTTCCAGATTTTTAGGTCAAAGCTTAATTGAACAAGCTGAAGTTAGAAGCCGATTGGTTTCTATGCACAGCTTCCCCAGATTTTGCACTCTTCAGTTTTAGTAAATCAACCCCCATAAGTCTATTTATGTTTTTATGTGGGTCCCAAGTGGATGAGAAATGGAGGCTTAAAGCAGTTGTAAACCACAGATGTTGTAAAAAAAAAAAAACACCTGCAAGTCAGTGGCATAATGTGCTAGCATGCATAGCATACTAACACAATATGAAGTACTCACCTTGGAACGAAGCCCTCCAGCACTGTGCTGTCACCGTTGAGAGGGCTGACATTTTCCCTTGGTCTTTGTACCGGGTTCACGCTCTCCGGCTATGTGAATTGGCCGGAGCCACAATGACATCACACCCACATATGCACACTGGAGCCCTCGGTTCCGATACAGAGCTCTGAAGTTCCAAAAAGGTATGCCAGACCTTTAGAGCGCATGCGCCAATGATGTAACTGGCTGCATCGAGGGTAAATACATGCTAAACATTGCATATTTAGGAGATATTCATTTTACCTACAGGTAAGCCTTATTATAGGCTTACCTGTAGGTAAAAATGACCAAATGGGGTTTATTAACCGCTTTAGGATCTTGTGTGTATGAGTGAAGCTTCAGTTCAGAGAATAATCAAGGTTTTGCTGAGTCTATGGAAATTGTGAGTTTTTTATTTGCTTATAGTTAATGGATCATGAGTTCCTGGTTTGCCTTCTACCTACCCATAACATTGAGGATTGAGAGATTATTGTCCTCATTGTTGTATGGCTAGATTCATATGTGATTGATTTATGATGTTCTGATACTTACTACACTATGAAGGTATTTATGTTTTGATTCCAGTATTCTGTTGTCCTGTCCATACCTAGTGGAAAGGGGGATCTTGGGTGTCCTGCCAGATATAATTTGTTTAAAGCATTTTATGACTCTGTAATGAAACTCCGCTTGAGTGCTTCTGTCAGCACACTGCTTCCTCCAGTCTGGAATTTCAGATATCAGATATTGTAAGAACCATGGAATGTTTATTTGAACAAACTCACCCTAATATATACACCAGGAGGACATCTCTCTAGCAATACAAACTGTAGCAGAACCAGAATTAACATAGCTAATTAACTAGTCCCTTAAAGCAACCGAGGTATCTCCATGCCCACCTGGCCATTGGTGTGATTAATCAGGGTTTCACTACAGGTCAGGCTTGTTGCCACCGAGCTTCACACAGTAGATTATACATTATCATAAGTATAAACACAGGATACCTTCTCACAATAGCAGGAGCTTCCAGTAGCAGACGGACCACCTCCTACATTGTACAGAGGTCAGTGTGACCAGCTCTTTCAATTAACATGTCGAGTTCAGAATCAAACAAACCAAGAATAGTCTTTATATACGTCCTGGGATATATTGTGGATAAATATTACTGTCCTATGTTAAGTAATCCAAGCCACATTTTCTCAGTCACCCTGTGCCCCTAAAAGACACAGGGTAACTTAGAGATAGGGGGTGCATGGGGAGCTGAAACAAGAGTTTCTGGGTTCCACGGGCCCTCCCATCTGGGTTTCTGGGTTCCATGGGCCCTCCCATCACAGACTCATTTACAAGAGGGTCATAATTATCCAGTAAACTTTTTAGCTATCAGAGGAATATTGAGCAAGGAGGTTAAAATATTGCTGGATTTTTAAGGATTATACACTTTATTACATGGACAATATATTATTGATGTCTACACTGAATTCACTTTAACTTTGGATTTCACAAAAAAAATGTTTTACATTTTTGAATATTTATTTCACACTATATAGTTTTGTGATTTATTTGTAATTCTTTCTTACAAGTGTTGGTTATTTATTGTGTTAGTTCCATGCACTAGTGTGTGTTAGTGTATCACCAACAGCTTGGGGTGTTTTGTTTGTTTTTTGTGCTAAAGCACGGGGGATTAGTATTTTTTTTATTAATGGCAATGATATTATTGAACATTTTACAAAGTTGCACAGATGTTTAATATCTACTGGGGCCCCTTGACTATAATATGCTATTTTCAGCAAAAAAGGTGAGTATTTACATGCACATTTGCCATATACATTTGTTTATATATTTTTTTCTAACATCCAACACCATTAACAATTGAAGAATATTTGTGGGTATTTGAGACATTAATTGTAAACAAAACCTACCTGCTGCATGAACTGTTCTGCCTAACTTGCAGTGTGCCTGGGATCAGGCAGATAGATGTAAGCCATTCTTACTCACAACCTGACAGCCCAGAATCAATATTCATTTATTTATATATGACTTATTGTTTGCAAAGACTTTTGATGAAATGCCAATCTTTAGGCCTTTGCACAACTGAAGATTTGAGATTATAAACCCAAGCTAATATTGTATAATATGTTCTGTTTCTTAGAGAAAATAAGAAATAAAATGAATTGCCTAAAGTTACTGGTCATCAAAAGGTCTCATACAAAATAAATACATACAGTATTCTTACCCAGACTACTGCAAGGCTTTATTATTATTATTATCATTATTATTATTATACATGATTTATATGGCGCCAACAGTTTACGCAGTGCTTTACAATATAGAGGTGGGACAGCACAATTACAGTACAATTCAATACAGAAGGGATAGGAGGGCCCTGCTAGTAGAGCTTACATGCTAAAGGGTGGGGGTGGTGGTACAAAAGGTAATAGCCTGGGATGATTTGATGGGGTGGCTCGGGTACAGTTCTTAGGTGGGTGTGGGATAGGTTTCCCTGAATAAATGAGTTTTCAGGGGTCTCCTAAAGGTGGACAGGTTAGGGGCTGATCGGACATACCAGGGCAGGGAGTTCCAGAGGATGGGAGAGGCTCTGGAAAAGTCCTGAAGGTGAGCATGGGAGGAGATAACAAGGGAGCTACTGAGCAGGAGGTCCTGGGAGGAGCGGAGGGGACGATTTGGGGGATATCTGCAGATGAGGTTGGTGATGTATCTGGGGGCAATGTTGTGCATGGCCTTGTATTTTGTGGTTAGTATTTTGAATTTTATACGGTGGGGTAGGGGAAGCCAGTGAAGGGGTTGGCAGAGAGGAGCAGCAGTCATGGAAGGGTTAGTGAGGTGTATTAGTCTGGCAGCAGCATTCATAATAGACTGAAGGGGGGATAGCCTGTGTAAGGGTAGGCCATTAAGGAGAGAGTTACAGTAGTCAAGGCAGGAAATAACCAAGGAGTAAATAAGTTGCTTTGTGGTGTCGTTAGTCAGGAAGGGTTGAGTTCTGGAGATGTTGCAGAGGTTAAGGCGGCAAGATTTAGCCAGTGATTGGATGTGGGGGCTGAAGGTCAGAGTCAAGGATTACACCAAGCACCCTGGCATGTGTGGAGGGACCAATGGTTGTGCCTTTGATCTTAATGGTAAAGTCATGGGGGGGGACCGGGAAGGAGGAAATATAACAAGCTCAGTTTTAGAAAGATTGAGTTTGAGAAAGTGGTGTGACATCCATACTGATATGTCATTCAGTAAGTTTGAGATGAGGAATGGAGAGATAGAGCTGGGTGTCGTAGGTGTAGAGGTGGTATTGGAAGTTATGGGAGGTTATCATCTGGCCCAGGGAAGAGGTATAGAGAGAGAATAGGAGGGGCCGAAGGATGGAGCTTTGGGGTACCCCAACAAAAAGAGGAAGAGGAGCAGAGGAGATGGAGTTGTAAGTGACACTGAATGTCCGCTGAATTAGGTAGGAGGAGAACGAGGATAAAGCAGAATCACAGAGGCCAAGGGAGTTTGCTGAGGAGGAGCAAGTGGTCAACTGTGTCAAAGGCAGCAGAGAGGTCCAAGAGTATGGGTATGGAGTACAGGTCATTGGTTTACGCAGTTAGTAGGTCATTGGTGAGTTTTAGTAGGGCAGTTTCAGTGGAATGTTGTGGGCGGAAGCCAGACTGTAGGGAGTCAAAAAGGTTGTTGTCAGTGAGGTAGCAACTCATTCGGTCAAGGACAAAGTGTTAGATGAGCTTGGAGCAGGGAGATGGGTCTTAAGGTATACAAACAGGTGGGGTCTAGTGAGGGTTTTTTAAGTATGGGGTAACCAGTGCATGTTTGAGTGGGGAAGGAAAGGTGCCGTAGGAGAGGTTGAAGATGTGGGTTATGGAATTTAAGATAGAGTGGGAAGGTGGCAGTAATTTCTGTGGGGACAGGGTCCAGGGGACAAGTGGTGCGGTGGACCATGGAGAGGAGTTTATCAACTTCATTGGTGGTAACTGGGCAGAAGGAGGAGAGTATTAAGTGCGGTGTTGGACCTGATGTGTTGGGTAGGGGAGGAAGTTGAATGCTGGATATCTCCTTGCGAATTGTGTCGATTTTGCTTTTAAAATGGTTGGCAATCTCCTGAGCGGTAAGCAAGTTGGTGGGTGGGGACAGTGGGGGGGGGGTGAATTAAGGAATTAAGGGTAGAAAAGAGTTGAAGAGCTTTTCCCACAATCCCATCTGTTTTTAGACATGCCCAGAGGAGAAGGTTCTTCACCTTCCCTCCCTCAGAGTAGCCATACCTAACAAGGCAAATGATATGCAGCCAGGTGAGAGGCCCTCCACTGTCAGAATTTGTGAGCCTTATAGCCCACAGCTTCTTGAGAAAACCCATCTACTGTGGGGAGACTCACCACGATCTCTGCCAGAGTACTCCAGTTGTAGTGGGATGACTCTGCCCTTGGATTCTTCCAGCAGCTTGCCTGTGTTACCATAAGCATACCTCCCAACTTTTTGAGATGGGAAAGAGAGACCCCTATTAGCAAAAGTATGTAAGCATAGGACACACACCCTGCCACGCCCCCTTAATGGAGAATTATACAATGACAATGATTAGCTATATCCACTTTTTTTGTTTTTTTTTACCACTACTATTTCTTTATACTGCCTTTTGAAATTAATAAATGCAGCAATTTAGAAATTGGATGAAAGGTTTAACACTGAGAAATAGGGATGAGCTTCGTGTTCGAGTCGAACCCATGTTCGACTCGAACATCGGCTGTTCGACCGTCCGTCGAATTGCGAACGATATGGGCCGTTCGCGCCAAATTCGTGTGGCGCGTCACGGCCCATAATTCACTGCGGCATCGCAGTGCATTGCTGGCTGATGATTGGCCAAGCATGCACTATGACCCGCATGCTTGGCCAATCACAGCGCCGTCAGTAGAGAGAGCTGTAATTGGCCAAAGCCAGGGTGGCTTTGGCCAATTATGGCTCAGGGGATTTAGTACACACCCCACACTATATAAGGCCGCCTGCACGGCGGCCCTGTGTAGTGTGTGTTCCGGTGTGCTGAGCGATAGAGAGAGAGAGAGACAGTGTCATTTGATTTGAGTTAGATAGATTAGGCAGAACAGTCAGTCAGTTAGCTGCACTTACAGTGTATTGTGTATATATATGCATCCCAGGTGTTGCATATATATATATACACTGTATTCAGTTTAGCTAGATCCGTTCCTGTTATCTTCTATCTAGACTATTTACATTCAGTGCAGTGTGTCCTGCTCACAGTGTTCAGCTAGATCCGTTCCTGCTATTTACATTCAGTACAGTGCTTCCTGCTCACAGTGTTCAGCTAGATCCGTTCCTGCTATTTACATTCAGTGCAGTGCGTGCTGCTCACAGTGTTCAGCTAGATCCGTTCCTGCTATTTACATTCAGTGCAGTGCGTCCTGCTCACAGTGTTCAGCTAGATCCGTTCCTGCTATTTACATTCAGTGCAGTGCGTCCTGCTCACAGTGTTCAGCTAGATCCGTTCCTGGTATTTACATTTAGTGCAGTGCGTCCTGCTCACAGTGTTCAGCTAGATCCGTTCCTGCTATTTACATTCAGTGCAGTGCGTCCTGCTCACAGTGTTCAGCTAGATCCGTTCCTGCTATTTACATTCAGTGCAGTGCGTGCTGCTCACAGTGTTCAGCTAGATCCGTTCCTGCTATTTACATTCAGTGCAGTGCGTCCTGCTCACAGTGTTCAGCTAGATCCGTTCCTGCTATTTACATTCAGTGCAGTGCGTCCTGCTCACAGTGTTTAGCTACATCCGTTCCTGCTGTTTACATTCAGTGCAGTGCGTCCTGCTCACTGTGTTCAGCTAGATCCGTTCCTGCTATTTACATTCAGTGCAGTGCGTCCTGCTCACAGTGTTCAGCTAGATCCGTTCCTGCTATTTACATTCAGTGCAGTGCGTCCTGCTCACAGTGTTCAGCTAGATCCGTTCCTGCTATATACATTTAGTGCAGTACGTCCTGCTCACAGTGTTCAGCTAGATCCGTTCCTGTTATCTTCCTACTGACAGGCAGGCTTGTCTGGTTACAGTATATAAAGCTACCTGAAGAAAATTACAGGTGTTCTTTTTGATCCTATTAGTACCACGGTCAGGCAGCTAGACTATTTACATTTAGTACAGTGTGTCCTGCTCACAGTGTTCAGCTAGATCCGTTCCTGTTATTTACATTCAGTGCAGTGCGTCCTGCTCACAGTGTTCAGCTAGATCCGTTCCTGCTATTTACATTCAGTGCAGTGCGTCCTGCTCACAGTGTTTAGCTACATCCGTTCCTGCTGTTTACATTCAGTGCAGTGCGTCCTGCTCACAGTGTTCAGCTAGATCCGTTCCTGCTATTTACATTCAGTGCAGTGCGTCCTGCTCACAGTGTTCAGCTAGATCCGTTGCTGCTATTTACATT
The DNA here is from genome assembly GCA_037952925.1 of Lithobates clamitans. Lineage (NCBI taxonomy): Eukaryota > Metazoa > Chordata > Amphibia > Anura > Ranidae > Lithobates > Lithobates clamitans. The sequence goes on along the minus strand of JBBGZY010000605.1, from coordinate 4,437,016 downwards.
CAGTGCAGTGCGTCCTGCTCACAGTGTTCAGCTAGATCCGTTCCTGCTATATACATTTAGTGCAGTACGTCCTGCTCACAGTGTTCAGCTAGATCCGTTCCTGTTATCTTCCTACTGACAGGCAGGCTTGTCTGGTTACAGTATATAAAGCTACCTGAAGAAAATTACAGGTGTTCTTTTTGATCCTATTAGTACCACGGTCAGGCAGCTAGACTATTTACATTTAGTACAGTGTGTCCTGCTCACAGTGTTCAGCTAGATCCGTTCCTGTTATTTACATTCAGTGCAGTGCGTCCTGCTCACAGTGTTCAGCTAGATCCGTTCCTGCTATTTACATTCAGTGCAGTGCGTCCTGCTCACAGTGTTCAGCTAGATCCGTTCCTGCTATTTACATTCAGTGCAGTGCGTCCTGCTCACAGTGTTTAGCTACATCCGTTCCTGCTGTTTACATTCAGTGCAGTGCGTCCTGCTCACAGTGTTCAGCTAGATCCGTTCCTGCTATTTACATTCAGTGCAGTGCGTCCTGCTCACAGTGTTCAGCTAGATCCGTTGCTGCTATTTACATTCAGTGCAGTGCGTCCTGCTCACAGTGTTCAGCTAGATCCGTTCCTGCTATATACATTTAGTGCAGTACGTCCTGCTCACAGTGTTCAGCTAGATCCGTTCCTGTTATCTTCCTACTGACAGGCAGGCTTGTCTGGTTACAGTATATAAAGCTACCTGAAGAAAATTACAGGTGTTCTTTTTGATCCTATTAGTACCACGGTCAGGCAGCTAGACTATTTACATTTAGTACAGTGTGTCCTGCTCACAGTGTTCAGCTAGATCCGTTCCTGTTATTTACATTCAGTGCAGTGCGTCCTGCTCACAGTGTTCAGCTAGATCCGTTCCTGCTATTTACATTCAGTGCAGTGCGTGCTGCTCACAGTGTTCAGCTAGATCCGTTCCTGCTATTTACATTCAGTGCAGTGCGTCCTGCTCACAGTGTTCAGCTAGATCCGTTCCTGCTATTTACATTCAGTGCAGTGCATCCTGCTCACAGTGTTTAGCTACATCCGTTCCTGCTGTTTACATTCAGTGCAGTGCGTCCTGCTCACAGTGTTCAGCTAGATCCGTTCCTGCTATTTACATTCAGTGCAGTGCGTCCTGCTCACAGTGTTCAGCTAGATCCGTTCCTGCTATATACATTTAGTGCAGTACGTCCTGCTCACAGTGTTCAGCTAGATCCGTTCCTGTTATCTTCCTACTGACAGGCAGGCTTGTCTGGTTACAGTATATAAAGCTACCTGAAGAAAATTACAGGTGTTCTATCCCAGCTTAGTGCAGCTACAGGCCATTAGTATGTCTGGAAGGCCAAGAAGGCGAGGCAGACAGTCACAAGCCAATAAGAGAGGGCAAGCAGGCTCTGTGTCTAGTGCTGGTCGTGGAGACGGTGCATCCTCATCAGCACGTGGCCATGGGACACGCTTGGCCTTTTTTTCGGCAGCTGGCCGTGTTGAGCCGCAACATGCGGAAGACTTGGTCGAGTGGATGACCAAGCCGTCCTCATCCTCCTCATCCTCTCTCACCCATGCCCAGGGTGCTTTGTCTGGCAAAGCAGCGGCCTCTTCCCTCAGCTCAATGTCATCAGTGACTCCTTCCCTAGCCCCACCATGTCCTCCTGAGGATTCCCTCGAACTGTTTGACCACAGTGTTGGGTACATGCTCCAGGAGGATGCCCAGCGTTTGGAAGGCTCTGATGATGATACTGAGCTCAATGAAGGCAGTAACATGAGCACGGACAGAGGGGGTGCCCAAGAAGGACAGCAATCTGGCAGTCATGCTCCCCCTGCTGCAGCATACTGCCAGGTTTGCTCCAGTGATGAGGAGGGAGGGGATGATGAGGTCACTGACTCAACGTGGGTGCCTGATAGGAGAGAGGAGGAGGAGGAGGAGGAGGAGGAGGAGGAGGAGGAGGAGGAGGAGGAGGTGGCACATCACCAACTAGGCAGGATGCCCTCCAGGGGCCAGCCTAAGGGCAGCACATTGACTGCATCACACCCCAAAGCTCCACATGTGCAGGGCGCTGCAGTCTCTGCGCGTTATTCAAAAAGTTCTTTGGTGTGGGCCTTTTTTGAGACGAGTGCATCAGATCGCACCGCTGCTATTTGCAATATATGTCTCAAGCGTATCTCGCGTGGCCAAAACATCTCCCGCTTGGGTACCACATGCTTGACCAGACATATGTTGACCTGCCATGCAGTTCGTTGGCAAGCGTATCTAAAAGACCCACACCAAAGAACAAAGACGATCTCTCCTTGCTCCTCATCAGCTGAGATTTCCAACCCCACTAGACCTTCAGTCCTCTCTGCGACCTGCAGTGAGAGGAATGAAGGTGTAGAATTAGGTGTGTCACAGCCAAGTACTTATGGGCAATCTGCTTTTGGTACACCGACGTCAGATTGTACCAGGCAAATTTCCCTGCCCCAGCTGCTGCACCGCCGAAAGAAGTTTGCTCCCAGCCATCCACATGCCCAGCGGTTGAATGCTAGCTTGGCAAAATTGCTAGCACTTCAACTGCTGCCTTTTCAGTTGGTAGACTCTGCCCCCTTCCGTGAGTTTGTGGAATGTGCGGTTCCTCAGTGGCAGGTACCCAAACGCCACTTTTTCTCACGGAAGGCGATTCCGGCTCTCTACCGGCATGTGGAAGGCAATGTCCATGCCTCGCTGGACAGGGCGGTCAGCGGTAAGGTGCATATTACCGCTGACTCATGGTCCAGCAGGCATGGACAGGGACGTTACTTAAGTTTCACGGCGCATTGGGTGACTCTGCTGGCAGCTGGGAAGGATGCAGGACAAGGTGCAGTAGTGTTGGAGGTTGTTCCGCCACCACGCCTCCAAAATGCTGATTGTGACACACCTCTCTCCTCCACCCCCTCCTCTTCTTCTTCCTCCATGGCCTCTTCCTCGGAACCAGCGGTGCTCCGTAGGCGTTCAAGGGGCTACGCAAGTACGCAGGCCAAAAGATGCCATGCGGTGCTTGAGCTGGTGTGCTTGGGGGACAGGAGCCACACTGGGGCAGAGGTTCTGTCAGCTCTGCAGGGGCAGGTTCAGAGGTGGTTGACGCCACGCCAACTTAAGGCAGGAATGGTGGTTTGCGACAATGGCACCAACCTCCTCTCTGCCCTCCGACAGGGACAACTGACCCATGTGCCCTGTTTGGCTCACGTCCTTAACTTGGTGGTGCAGCGGTTCTTGGGCAGGTACCCGGGCTTACAGGATGTCCTGAGGCAGGCCAGGAAAGTCTGTGTGCATTTCCGCCGGTCATATAATGCCAGTGCTCGGCTGACGGACCTCCAAAAGGAGTTTAACCTGCCCAAGAACCGCCTAATCTGTGACATGCCCACCAGGTGGAACTCGACGTTGGCCATGCTGCAGCGGCTGCACACGCAGCAGAGGGCCATCAATGAGTACCTGTGCGACTATGGCACCAGGACAGGGTCAGGGGACCTTGGTTTTTTTTCCCCACGCCAGTGGGCCATGATCAGGGATGCATGCATTGTCCTGTCACCATTCGAGGAGGCCACGAGGATGGTGAGCACTGACAGTGCATGCATCAGTGACACTGTCCCCCTTGTCCACCTGTTGGAGCACACGCTGCGTGGAATAATGGACAGGGCACTTGAGGCAGAACAGAGGCAGGAAGAGGAGGACTTCCTTAGCTCTCAAGGCCCCCTTTATCCAGACAGTGTTCCTGCGTGCCCGCCGATCACACAGGAAGAGGAGGAGGAGGAGGAGGAGGAGGAGGAGGAAGATTGTGTCAGTATGGAGGTGGAGCCTGGCACTCAGCATCAGCAGTCTTTAAGGGATCAGTCCCAAGGAACACATGGACTTGTACGTGGCTGGGAGGAGGTGGCTGCGGACGTTGTTGTCCTTAGTGACCCAGAGGACTCCGGACCGAATGCCTCAGCAAACCTACGCTGCATGGCCTCCCTGATCCTGCAAAGCCTGCGTAAGGATCCTCGTATTCGTGGTATCAAGGAGAAGGACCAATACTGGCTGGCAACCCTCCTTGATCCACGTTACAAGGGTAAGGTTGCGGACCTTATCTTGCCATCGCAGAGGGAGCAGAGGATGAAACATCTTCGGGAGGCCTTGCAGAAAGGTCTGTGCAACGCGTTCCCAGAGACTGGGAGGTTACAAACTCCTGTTTCTGGACAACGTGTTGCTGAGGCTTCGGTCAGTCAAAGAAGGAGCGGTGGAGAAGGTGGCCGTCTGACCGATGCGTTCAGACAATTTTTTGGTCCGCAGCCCCAAGGTATGATCGGTTCCAGCAACCATCGCCAGCGTCTGTTTTACATGGTGCAGGAATACCTAGGGGCAAGATCAGACTTGGACACCTTTCCCACCGAAAATCCTCTGGGTTACTGGGTCTTGAGGATGGATCACTGGCCAGAGCTTGCACAGTATGCAATTGAGCTACTGGCCTGTCCTGCATCCAGCGTTCTTTCGGAACGCACATTCAGTGCTGCTGGAGGCGTGGTAACCGATCACAGGGTGCGTCTGTCCACCGACTCGGTCGATCGGCTGACCTTCATAAAAATGAATCAGTCTTGGATCACCACCAGCTACCAAGCACCTGATGCAGATGTAACCGAATAATTTTTTTTGAAATCTCAGATCCCTTCAAAGACTGCCTATGCTGATGCTGAGTGACTATCCCTGAGTAATTATCCTCTTCCTCCTCAATCATCACGCTGATAGCTTGTAAGAACATTTTTGGTTCTGGGCGCCACCACCAGTGCCTAAGGCACAATTTTTCAGCCCCTGTTTAACAGGGGCGTGTAATTACAATTTTTGATGTAATACTTTGCAGCAGGGCTCGTTCCTGCATTCCAACTAGAGTGTCTGTGAGGGGTTGCAGTGTTGTGGCACCAGCACCAGTGCCTAAGACCCAATTTTTCAGCCCCTGTCTAACAGGGGCGTGTAATTACAATTTTTGATGCAATACTTTGCAGCAGGGCTTGTTCCTGCGTTTCAACTAGAGTGTCTGTGAGGGGTTGCAGTGTTGTGGCACCAGCACCAGTGCCTAAGACCCAATTTTTCTGCCCCTGTCTAACAGGGGCGTGTAATTACAATTTTTGATGCAATACTTTGCAGCAGGGCTCGTTCCTGCGTTCCAACTAGAGTGTCTGTGAGGGGTTGCAGTGTTGTGGCACCAGCACCAGTGCCTAAGGCCTAATTTTTCAGCTCCTGTTCAACAGGGGCATGTAATTACAATTCTTGATCTAATATTTCACAGCAGGGCCCTGTGAGGGCTTACAGTGTTTTGGCCACAGCAACACCTAAGGCCCAAATTTCTGCTGAGTATATAGGGCAGGACCCTACTTTCAAACATCTAACTTACAAACGACTCCTACTTGCAAACGGAAGGAGACAACATGAAGTGAGATGAAATCTACCCCTAAGGAAGGGAAATTCTCTCCTGTAAGAGTTAATATGGGAAAACAATTTTTCCTTTCCACTGATGCTTTCCAATCCTTGTTCCACAAAAAAACACAAATTTTCAAAAAACATTTTTCATTGGGACAAAAAAGTGAGGTGAAATCTTCTGAAGAGGAGGAAAGACGCAAAACAAATGTCACAGGGGTGATAACCCTTCCCTATGTTTTCCAAAAAGCTTAGAAAAGATTTTTTGGCTGGAGCTAAACACATTAAAAATGTTCAAAATTACAAACAGATTCTACTTAACAACAAACCTACAGTCCCTGTCTTGTTTGCACCGCCTGTATACTGCTGTTCAGAGTATATAGGGACCTTTCCTTATTTTAATTTGGGTGCGGGGTTCCCCTTAATATCCATACAAGACCCAAAGGGCCTGGTAATGGACTGGGGGGTACCCATGCCGTTTGTCTCACTGATTTTCATCCATATTGCCATGACCCGACATGACATTAAACCCGCAAGCAGTTTTAAATGAGATTTTTTCCTTTAAAAATGACATTTGGTGCAGGGACTGTTCTAAACATGGGAAACACGCGTCACTTTACAGGCATACTATAGACACCCCCCAGGTACGATATTTAAAGGAATATTTCACTTTTTTTTTTTTACTTTAAGCATCATTAAAATCACTGCTCCCGAAAAAACGGCCGTTTTTAAAAGTTTTTTTTGCATTGATACATGTCCCCTGGGGTAGGACCCGGGTCCCCAAACCCTTTTTAGGACAATACCATGCAAATTAGCCTTTAAAATGAGCACTTTTGATTTCGAACGTTCGAGTCCCATAGACGTCAATGGGGTTCTAACGTTCGTGCGAACTTGCGGTCCGTTCGCGGGTTCTGGTGCGAACCGAACCGGGGGGTGTTCGGCTCATCCCTACTGAGAAACACTTTTTGAAAGATAAAAAGTCAATTGTATATACAACTATATAGTTTAGAACAAAATGAGGGACACGTAAGGAGGAAAGAGGGACTTTGTTCCACATCAGGGACACTTCCTCAAAATTAGGGACATTTGGGTGCTATGCATAACCACCCTGGACTTCACTGAAAGGGGTGTTCTGTTGTGTATTACTCTGCTACTTTTTGCCCTCCTGAACATGTTTTTCACACTGACTTCTGCTAAAATGCAGGGAAAATGCATGTATACTTACATCCATTTTATGCACGTTTTAATGCACGTTGTCTTTTTGTTGATCTGAGTTTTAGCACACTTGTAAAATGCAGGTCAATGCATAGACACATAAAAAACTATTGTTTTCTATGTGTCCTGTTCGCATTACAATACTGCATTAAGCTGCGCTGCATTAAAATGTTGCATTATAACACAGGTTAACGCAGCATTGTAGTGTGAACGGGACACTTAAAAAAACAGTTTTTTATGTGTCCATGCATTGACCTGCTTTTTACAATTGTGTCAAAATGCAGATTAGCACAAGTCAACGAACGTTAATGCGCATAAAATGGATGGAAATGTACATCCATTTTCCTTTCATTTTATCCCAAGTCAATGTGAATTCAGCCTTAATTTTGCTTCTAACTTTGCACCTATTTAGTAAAGTGCAAGTAATGCCGCGTACACACGGTCGGACTTTTCGTCTACAAAAGTCCAACGGACGCTGACGGACTAAAGCTGGCTGGTAATCCGATCGTGTGTGGGCTGCTTCGGACTTTCAATGTACTTTTTTAGCCTCAAATCCGACGTACTTTAGATTTGAAACATGCTTCAAATCTTTACGTCGTAACTACGACGGACCCCGAAGTCCGCTCGTCTGTATGCTAGTCCTACGGACAAAAAAACGACGCATGCTCATAAGCAAAAACTAAACGGAAGCACTCGGTCTAGTAAAACTAGTGTTCGTATTGTAGGTAGCACATTCATCACGCTGCAAAATCTGTGATCGTTGAATGCAGCGCATTTTATTTCTTCTTTACGAATGCTCTAAAGAACGAAGGTGTTTTGCTGTTCATAATCAGAGTTCTCCCAAACTGATTTCTGAATTCTTTTTCTCTTTGATCTCATGAATGATATAGTATGCTTTTTATAAACAATGTTTCCATAATAATAATACTTTTTCCCTTTTATTTTTTTTTTTTTTTAGGTTTGTAAAGTTACCACAAAGAACCCATTATTCTTTTTTATTTTTTTTCTAGTGATTATTTTTTAATTTTTAGATAAAGTTAACCCAAAGCACCGTTTTTGTTTATGTATATATTTTTTTTTCAAGACTTACCACTTGAACATTCTTAACATTAGTAATGTATTTTTGGTGTGTTTTTTTAAAACTCAATGAGATTGTTGTCCCTTGTTAATTTAACATTGTGTGTAAAATCAATGATTTAAAAGAAAACACATAAAAGTCTTTTGCTAAACTCAAAAAAGATCCATTTATTCATGGTCAAAATAAAATAAAGAGGAAGTCAACGCTGGAAAAAGTCGGTGTACAAGAAAATTGGGATCTTGAGGAGTCCATATAAGAGGGAGCACAATCTGGTCCAAGAATCCCAGAGATCAACAGCACCAGCAGATGATCTAGATGTCCCCAGACTGTGGTACTACAACAGCCTGCGTCTTCTGTCAGACCAGACTGAACCCAGGTCATCACTTTCTTCTCTTCCCTGCAGCCTTTCCTCCACGCTGCCCTGCAGCCTTCCCTGCAGCCTTCCCTGCAGCCTTCCCTGTAGCCTTCCCTGTAGCCTTCTTTTGAGGCTGTGGCTCTGGTGTTTCAGTTGTGGCAGGAGGAGGAGGAGGAGGAGGAGGAGGAGGAGGAGGAGGGGGGGGGGCTGCCTCATGTAGTTGGGTGTTTTTGGTTAGCGTGCCCTGCAGCCCCTTATGGATTGTTTCCCCAAATAGGCGCTCACAAATGAGGCGCTGCTCCCAATCCATCTGAAGAAGCCTGCTGGCTAAGTAGCAGCCATAGGCTTCTTCCGCTTCGGGGGGGCTTGTTAAAAAACGGGTGGCCTGTTGCATGAGGCGCAGGGACGCGTCCTGTGTGACCATCCCCTTCCTGGCCCTTTTTTTGGGAAGGTGGAGGGGAGGCACTTGGGATTGGGTGAGGCTCCTACTGGGCCCAGCCACCTCACTTGGCCCAGCCACCTCACTTGGCCCAGCCACCTCACTTGGCCCAGCCACCTCACTTGGCCCAGCCACCTCACTGGGAGCAGCCACCTCCTGCCTGACACTGGGCCCAGCCTCCTCCAGGATGATGGTGAATCCGGCCTCCTCCAGGCTGTCCATGGGCCCGGTCTCCTCCTGCCTGCCACTTTCCCCACATTCCTCCTGGATGGACTCATCCTGTGTATAAAAAAAGGACAATAGTTTTAGTTTCTTTTTTTGGGTTCATCAATGACACACAGTTTGCTTCTCATGACTAGCAAATTCAATGTGAATACATCTCTTTAATAAAAGAGTCTAATCAGACACCCTAATTATTTCAAGCAGGTGCCAAACATATTTAGTCACTACTATCATTTGATATGTATACACAATTTGGAGTGCTAAATTATTTGAGACAATTATAACATCCAGTTAACATCATTAATATTAGTACAGTAAATCTTTGTTAAAATAATTTACCTGACTCCAGATGGTCATATCCGGTTCATCCAGGATGGAAGACCCAGCTTGCTCCTCATCAGCCTCTGCTGGGGTGGAGGGAAGGGTGGAGGGAAGGGTGGAGGGAAGGGTTGAAAGTGATGCCCTGGCTTCATTCTGGTCATCAAGAAAACGGAGTTGTTTGTAGTACCACAGCCTGGGTACATAAACATCATCTGCTGATGCTCCTGATCTCCTTGATTCCTGGATCTTCCTATGCTCCCTTTTATACATGTTCCTCAAGACCCCAATTTTCTTGTACACTGTCTCCATTGTTGCTCCAGGGATGGTCTCCTGGACAAAGGACAGAAGTCTCTCCAGCGTTGACTTCCTCACATGCTTGTTATAATACTGAGGGTGTTTCACCTCCCACAAATTCCTCATCTCTCGATACTTTGAAATAAAAGAAGTAAGGAACTCTGGATCCTTCAATAGGGGATTCATTATATCTGGAAAAGAGAAAGTCACAAGACCAAAAAAACTTATTATATGTTTCTGCTAACCCCTCATCATCTTCTCCCTATGTAGGCCTCATCAATCTATCAAGCCATATAGGCCGCTTGCTACAAAGTCATGACCATAAACCCCCCCCCCAAAAAATATATATCTCAAATTACCTTCGTTTTGGAACGTCCTGGTCCACTATCACCTACGCACAGAACGTACGTACGACACGCGCGAAAGGCCCTCCTTTATACACTACGCATGTGTGAAACTCCGCCTGCGTCGCCCGCCCCTGACGTTCGAAATGAACTCATGTTCTCCGCCCCCTAATTTGACGCACAGAACGTACGTACGACACGCGCGAAAGGCCCTCCTTTATACACTACGCATGTGTGAAACTCCGCCTGCGTCGCCCGCCCCTGACGTTCGAAATGAACTCATGTTCTCCGCCCCCTAATTTGACGCACAGAACGTACGTACGACACGCGCGAAAGGCCCTCCTTTATACACTACGCATGTGTGAAACTCCGCCTGCGTCGCCCGCCCCTGACGTTCGAAATGAACTCATGTTCTCCGCCCCTTTTTTGTTACGGCGCGTAGTGGAGTTAAAGAATGGCGGAGACACCTGAAATGTTGACGACCTCAGGTAGTGGAGACAGCCCGCAGGCTGGAACGTCTGGAACGTCAACCAAATCTGTGAGGCCTAGATTTAAGGCCTCTAATATGAGTTTCAAAGAGATGGTGGAGATGGTGGCCATTCTTCGCAAAGACGACTATGATGGCAATTATGGGCCGTACGCACGGCCAAATTTGCGCAAGGCCAAAATCATGGCAAAGGTCGTGGACACTTTGCAGGCATCATTTGGGGTCCAGCGCTCCAAGGATCAATTGCGCAAAAGATGGTCTGACCTGAAAATCAGGGAGCCGGATCAATACCGACGTATCCGGAAAGTTCTTAAAAAAAGTAAGTACTTGTCGTGTTTTTCTCTTGTGTTTATTACCTTGTATACTGCTCCATGTGCTTTTCCTTTCTATACGATTTTTGTTCATCGTTCTAAACGATCTTTGAAGAAACCTCGTTACATATCCATATCTATATCTATCTATCTATCTATCTATCTATCTATCTATCTATCTATCTATCTATCTATCTATATCTATATATATATATATATATATATATATATATCTATATATATATATATATCTATATATATATATATATATATATATATATCTATATCTAATATATATATATATATATATATATATATAGATATAGATATAGATATAGATATATATAATCTATATCTATATCTATATATATATATATATATATCTATATCTATATCTAAATATATAAATATAAATATATAAAAATATAAATATAAATATATAAAAATATAAATATAAATATATAAAAATATAAATATATAAAAATATAAATATAAATATATAAAAATATAAATATATAAAAATATAAATATAAATATATAAAAATATAAATATATAAAAATATAAATATAAATATATAAAAATATAAATATAAATATATAAAAATATAAATATATATATATATATATATATCTATATATATATATATATATATATATATATATATATATATATATATTATATATCTATTTGAAATTCTCTTAATTTTTTGGATTTACATTTAGTTAGATATTTAGAGATTTTGTTACAGATATAGAGAGAGATCAAAAGATTATTAACTATATTTTGAGATATTGATATCTATCTATCCGGTATGTCTTTATAATTTTAAATATTGAACTAAAATAGGAACTCTACACAAACCACTTCACTACAAATGTTGGAAAATTATTATGTCCTAAAATATCTGTGTGCTAATTAGATTACTCATTTTTTGTTTCACATAGGGGAAAAATCACTCAGCCAACCAAAAGAACACAGTCCACCCCAAGCAAAACAGGATTGGGCAATCAGTCCAAGTCCCATTGACGATGTGGAGGAAGGAGAGGTGGGCGACATGGGCACCCCACCAGGTGAGTGTCTGACACACCAGCTTACGTTAATCTATGCATGGCTGCCTTTTGTTTAATTGAATTTGTCTACTCTATTTTAGGGGATCTGCTTCATTCAAGCAACAGTGACACCCCCGAGGATGTGGAGGAATTAGGCTACATGGCCACCCCACCAGGTCAGTGTCTGAGACAACAGCTTTATTTCTGGTAAGGTAAACTATGTATGTGTGCATATTTGTAAAGACATTTTTTGGTTTCATTCCACTTTAGGAACAACAAGAAGTGACCATTTCACCTCGGAAAGTGCCCAACGTCTAATTGGTCAAATAATGGGCTGGAATCAAGACATGGATCAAATGCGTAATAGGCTGGATCGTATGCAGCAGGAAATGAAGGACATGATTGATGTTTTGGGTCGAATCTAAATGCCCTTTTTTAAACCCCAAAACATCAATCATGTCCTTCATTTCCTGTTTTGCTGACCCCATTCTGGGCCTTCTCTTTGTTTTTTTGGCATAACATAAATGGCTGTTTAACCTAATGTCAAAAAGGAGGGCTGTCAAAAATCCACAAAAAAATAAAAATTGATTTTCTAAAAAACAACCAAAAAAAAAAAAAAAAGTGATTTTAAAAAACCCAAAAAAAAAAAAAAAAAGTGATTTTAAATAACCCAAAAAAAAAAAAAAAAAGTGATTTTAAAAAACACAAAAAAAAAAAAAAAAAGTGATTTTAAAAAACACAAAAAAAAAAAAAAAAATTGATTTTAAAAAACCCAAAAAAAATTCAAAAAATTAATGTTAAAAAACCAAAAAAAATTAAAAAATTGATTTTAAAACACCAAAAAATCGAATAAATAATTAATGTTAAAAAACCAAAAAAAGTAAAAAAAATTGATTTTAAAACACCAAAAAAATTAAGAAAATTAATGTTAAAAAACCAAAAAAAATTAAAAAATTGATTTTAAAACACCAAAAAATCGAATAAATAATTAATGTTAAAAAACCAAAAAAAGTAAAAAAAATTGATTTGAAAACACCAAAAAAATTAAGAAAATTAATGTTAAAAAACCCAAAAAAAAAAAAAAATTGATTTTAAAAAACAAAAAAAAAAAAATAAAAAACTTGCTTTTAAAAAAAAACAAAACTTGATTTTCCAAAAACAAAGCCTGTTTTTGAAAATCCAAAAGCCCAAAATATTTTTTTGTGGATTAGGTAGAAATATTTCAATATAATTATATTTTGCTACATCATTAAGATACCATTATATTTTTGTCTCGGAACATTTTATACTAAATGCAGAACTGAATGCATACCAACCATTAATAAAAACATCTCCTTTTATAGGATTTTAACAAATGTGTGGTTTGTTATTTCAAGGCTCAGTATCAGTTTGGTTATAATTGTCAAAAAGTTGTTTACAGTGGCAATGGAGCTTATTTATACATTTTTAAAATTCTAATACAGTTGGCACTACAACTGCTCGACCATAACCTAGGAGACAGCCCAAAAGAAAGGCAAGCAATAAATATAATGCCAGATTTCAGCAATATTTTTTTTATTGTAAAAAAAATTATATATCCTGGCCCATTGCAATGGCCCCCCTACCCATAAAATAATCAACATATTGCTGTCTAACCTGACGGGAACTTTGGGGGGCCAAGCCAGTACGGACAGTATCCAGGCCTGTAAGGTTGGCTTCTATTTGTCCGGCCTCAGGCCCAACTGTGCCTATATAATTGGCAGAATGCTTATTTAAAAAGTTGTGCAGAATGCAGCATGATAAAATTATAAAATTAAGTTTGTATTCCGCCAAATTAATGGCTGTTTGAAACAGGCGGAACCGGCTGGCCAGAATTCCAAACGCATTCTCAACCACTCTTCTAGCTCTGGCCAGCCGGTAATTAAAAACCCTCCTCTCCGGGGTGAGGGTTCTTTGGGGGAATGGCCTCATGAGGTGCTTGCTCAGAGCGAAGGCTTCATCGGCAATGAAGACAAAGGGGAGTCCTTCCACGTTATCCTCATCAGGTGGCAATCCCAGGCCACCACTCTGGAGACGCTGGCAGAACTCCGTCTGGGCAAATACTCCTCCATCCGACATCCGGCCATTCTTCCCCACGTCCACATATAAAAAATCATAGTGTGCCGACACCACCGCCATTAAAACAATACTGTGGAACCCCTTATAATTAAAATAATATGACCCCGAATGGGGTGGTGGCACAATGTGGACATGTTTCCCATCTATAGCCCCTCCACAATTGGGAAAGTCCCAACGGCTTGCAAAATGGGATGCCACAGTCTGCCATTCCTGTGGCGTTGAAGGAAACTGGGGAATCAAACAAGAAAACAAAAATCAATTAATTTGGAAGCTAACATTGCAAGAAAATTAGACAATTAAAAACATTATTCCCCAGCATCAGTATAACATTCAATAATTTAATTCTTCTGGAATAACTAATATGGAAAAAGGCACACTTATCAGATTGCTCACCCCCTCTGATAGAACATTGATTACATTTTAGGGGGTTGTGAAATCCCCAAAAAAAATTACTTTAACAACACGCAGGAATTTAGGGATAACAAAGGCTACAAGACTGCAGTTGTCGCACTCTGCAGGTGCAGTTGCAAACCAGCTTACAGTAAATGAGGTAATGTCAAAAGGCATTCATGTTGCAAACAGTACACAATCACATGCAAGGGCAATTAATGAAAACACTTTGAGGCTTGCATATGATTTGATGATGGAAATCAGCAGAGCTTCTGCTCATTTACTAAAGCACTGGAACAAATGCACTTGTAGAGTGCACATGCATTTTGCAAAGTGCAACATAGATTTGCTTTAGACAAATCAACACCACAGAACATTCAAGCAAATTTTAACGAGGGTGGGGGTGGGGGGGTTGTGAAATCTAGCTAATTGCTAATTAGCAGCACACTATTTGGAGTGAGTTCAGGTGGGGGGGGGGGTTGTGAAATCTAGCTAATTGCTAATTAGCAGCACACTATTTGGAGTGAGTTCAGGTGGGGGGGGGGGTTGTGAAATCTAGCTAATTGCTAATTAGCAGCACACTATTTGGAGTGAGTTCAGGTGGGGGGGGGGTTGTGAAATCTAGCTAATTGCTAATTAGCAGCACACTATTTGGAGTGAGTTCAGGTGGGGGGGGGGGTTGTGAAATCTAGCTAATTGCTAATTCTAAGCACACTAAATACACTCCAACAAAATACATTCAAAATGAGTAGACTAGGTGGATATGTTCCCATCACTTCATGCTGGGAAGGTTATTGAAGGAAACTATACATGCATGACAAAAAATAACAGGAAAAAATCCCAGCATGTGTGAGGATAAAAAGGGGACATTCACACTATATTGCAATGATGGGAAGTAGTGTTTGAAGCAAGAAATACATTACTTTATCAAAGATTACATAAAAGAACATGTGATGCTAATAAACTAAAAATAGCTTACCTTAATATAGTCCTTCTGCAGGACCTGTATGATGGCAGAACAGGTCTCTGGGATAATGATCCCCAGAGCCTGGGGGGAGATGCCTGTCGAGAACTTAAGGTCCTGCAGGCTTCTCCCTGTGGCCAAATACCGCAAGGTAGCGACCAGCCTCTGCTCCGGAGTGATGGCTTGCCTCATGCAGGTATCCTGCCTGCTGATATAGGGGGTCAGCAAAGCCACCAAACGATCAAAAACGGGGTCCGTCATCCGGAGAAAGTTCCTGAAATCCTCAGGATTATTCTCACGGATCTCACGGAGCAAAGGCATGTGACAGAACTGGTCACGCTGAAGCAACCAATTCTTGGTCCATGAACTCCTCCTCGCCCTGTTCATGGACTGGTCTTGGGCTGAAGAATAAACTACAGCACCAAGCACATACAATGCACGAGCTCTACGACGAGTACGTACAGGTAACATGGCTTCAAAACGGTCGGCTGGTCAGAACGCACTAAACAGAACGCACTGAAGAACAGCAAGGCCTGTGAAGAACGACCTGAAAATCAGGAACGAGCGGCCAATAAAACAAAGATTTCTCAATGCCAACTGACCAAACGCACTGAAAAGCAGATACAAACCTCACAAGCACAGACTGAACACCAGTTAAAACGAACTGAAAAATACGAGTCTCACAAGCGCGAATCGTCTCTCACCAAACTTCTACTAACACGAGATAAACACGAGATTAGCAGAAGGAGCCCAAAGGGTGTCGTACGGGCTATTGAACTTCCGTTTTATAGTCTCGTCGGACTTGGTGTACGTCACAGCGTACTAAACTGGCGTACTTTTGTGTGGTCGTGTGTGGGCAAGTCCGTTCGTAAGAAAGTCTGCCCCAAGTCCGCCGAAGGTACGCCGGAAGTATGTCGGACAGACTGTCCGACTTTTGTAGCTGCAAAGTCCGACCGTGTGTACGCGGCATTACAGTGATTTCCTGTCTGACCGTTTGGCTGATGAAAATCTGTTAAATCTGTTTGGCTGATTAAATCTGTTAAGTCATCATACGCAAACCGATTTGCAATTAGCCAGTTGAAATTGTTATGACTAACTATGAAGTGGAGTGTTCCCCAGCAGCCAATAACGTTACCGCTTACCAGTTCAATTAGAGCATGATTGCTATTGGTTGCACATTTTTCATTACCTTGTTAGCAAAGACAGTATGGGAACTATATCATGCACCAAGAGGCTAATTTGCTTAAAAAGTTGAGACTCTTCGCACAATGAATTGTGTGAAAATGCACTTCAATTATCCACTCATGTGAAAGCAAATTTCCATTTACTTATTTTTATCTGCAATTGATTGGACAATTGAAGTGAATTTAATGTGTGAACATTATTAGCTCTTCAGTAAATCAGCTCATAAATCTAAAATGTATCTAAAAATGATCTAATAGTATAACAAATTATATGTTGAAAGCAAATACAATACTATTTTATAGTTTGGTTACATTTAAATGTTGGAAGCTGAGCTCCAGGCAAAAAGCTACAGTAAATACAGATATAATAGATGTTTAACCAGCCAATGGATTTATGTCTGTGCATCCTGTCCTGAGATTACCATAACCCTGTCTGTTAGGGCAGGAGATCTGGCTTTTCTCTGCTGTAGTAATAGTTTCAGTGCAGGTGCAGCTCAATGTACCTGCGGTTTTCGTGCGGGTTACCTGTGATTTCCCATAGATGTCTAATATGTCCCGCATCCTGCATGCTGCATCTTTGGTGTGCTTTCAGAAAACACACCAAAAATGCAGGGACATAAGAGAAGGCTATGGGAAACTGCAGGTACACTGCACTGTGGTCAAAGTGCAGGACCGCATCATACACTTGCTCTGCTAGTCTTTATCTGTGTGGTCTCTGCCATATAATGGCATAAAGAATTGTAGAAGGTGCACACAAACCACAAAGTGCAGTAACCCAAAGCAGATTTCACCATTCAGTCATCTAATTGTGATAAATTGCAATCTTAATAATTATTCAATGAAACCTATAATAAGATTATAGAGGCCTACATTTCATTCTACAAATGCCTGGCTTTATGCTGATCTACTGACAACTTACTTTGCGCGCTGCTTGCTTGTTCTGAGTCTGTGATTTAAAAGGTATTGAATGTTGCAGTCTCCTTATATCTAAATGTACAAGTTTCCGTTGAGGGCTTGGGTGGGCTCATGTGTTAGCAGGCTCTCGATATGCACATGTCACAATGCCTTTTTAACTTAATGCTTACCCTGCGCCGCAGAGCATTGTGTTGGGCAAGTGTGATCAAGCTTTATAGGATAAGTTTACTTTTTAGAAAAAATAATAAATGCACTTTTTTTTCCAGATCACTGATGTCATGCAGGTCTCCAGCAGTCAGTGTACCTGTGTGCCCATTCATCCGGTATGGGCAAGCAGATACAATCTGACAAGAAGAGACAATGAACTACCATGGCACTCCGCAGCACTGTGATAGTTCATTGAACACTACAAGCTGACAGCCACAAAGGCTTTCGGACCTTGTAGCTTTCCATTCACAGGACATTGTGAATGAGTGAGGCAACTGAGTGGGCGGAGACATTGTGACAGCCAGCGAAGGGAAGGAAAACCCCCACTAGCTATCAGATCGGGGATAGGAGAGGTGCAGGGGCAGGTCCGTACGTAACATGTTGCATGTTATATCCTGAATATGTTACGAGACATGTTGCCCTGTTATATGTTACGAAAAGGTGAACTTATCCTTTAAATGCTGTGTTCTTTGCAGTGTCCTAATGACTATGGAGGAGTTTACTAAAATTGTTTAAACCTGGTGCACATAGAATCTGGTGCAGCTGTGTATAGTAACCAAGCTGATGTTAGAATCAAAATGGTTACTATACACAGCTGCACCAGATTTTGTTTGCACCAGGTTCAGTAAATCTCCCCCCCGTGGGTCATTATGCCTCTTATGACACTGATGCAAAGGCTGAGCTTTTTAGGTTAAACTTATTAAAAACTTTGTACCATTTGAAGTACTTGTTATCAAACATTTACCTCCTCAGAGAAAAATGATGGAGAATTTGTAATGTTGTAGGGAGCCACTTCATGGGAGTCCTTAGGTCCAGTAATTGCTCTGAATTATATGTTCGAGAAACTGTTACAAAGCCAGGCACATTTCCAATCACAGGATTGAATATCTACTTCAACTTTCTATATTTCAGAAAGAACCAAAGACTTTTTTTACTTGAAGAAGGGTGTAAAATGTCAATACACACATGTCTACAATAGATTAAGAGCATTTTTTAGAGAGCCGTTAACCATTTGGAAGGCAAAGAGTGACCCTACTTATTATTGCATTCTTGATATTATTGGACTGCATGTTGTTTCTGTTATACTGTGTATCCCTTGTTGATTAGCATTCTGAAGTGTCTTGCTGAAGTCATTTTCATGCACATTACTGTTGAGTAGGACACTTGCAGCAAGCAGTGCATAAACACATAATAGCAGGTTAAAGTGCACAGTCAACATTTCTATATCATCTTATGCATGTTCTGTATTTGGCTTTTTTTCTTTATGTCTAGACTGCCAGTTTTGACCTTTGTGAGCTTCTGGTCTGCTTTTTCAAAACATATTTTAACTGTCTCTTGGTGTCTTGTGATTTGTGACAACAGCTGGCTCTGGATCCTACTAATACTTTATCAATCAAATCTAGTTACAACAACAGTAAATACATCTTGCAAATGTAAAGGATTCAGAACTCAGGATGTATTCATAAAATAAATGCTTAATTTTGCAAAATATCATATTCTGAACTTGGGATGTATTCATAAAATAAATGCCCAATTTTGCAAAGGGTAAATTGAAATAAATTATATGTGGAGCTTTAATTGAAGTATTCCTTGTTTCATTGTACACAGTACACAGCATCTGACTGTAATCGGGGAGACTTTTTCTTCTTTAGAAGAATAATATTATCACTTTAGCTAAAACACATTGATTAATTTTTCTTCCCAATGTAATTTGCTTCACACTCTTGATGCCCGCTGTCATACCTCTCATACGTGCTGGCCTACCCGCCACACTAATTTCCTGCATATTTTTCCCCCTGTCATACAATCCACTATCTTCTTTTCTACATGCTGCATGCACTACTCTGTACTTCCCATGATCATACCCTCACATACTGTCTGTTGTCATACCCTCCACACATTGTCCAAACATACTGGCCCCCGTCAGAACCTCCACACCACTATTCTGCACATACTGCCCTCTGTCAAACCTCTTTGCCATATTTTCCTTTGCATTCCCCCCCCCCCCCCCTACATACTCTCCACACTCCTCCCCTGCATATACTGCACACTAAGGCATTTCTTGAGCATTGTTTTTTATATCCCCATTCTTTCTGAAACAGGTACAGTTTTGTTAGTACACATTATATCAGTACATCAGTATATGTATTTTATATTCTTATCCTATTTTATATATATAGTTTGTAATGTAGTTATCCTATACTAAGCACTCAAAGATCAGCACATCTGTCAGAAAGAACTCAAGTTAAATTTGATTATTATGAATCTTGCACATTTGCCAACTGCTGCAAAAATTAATTCTGTCGGATTTAATTAGTACTTACTAATTTGCTCAGTATAATGTGATTAAACATATAGCTATGTAATAAAGAAAGCACCTTGCTAAAGCATGTGAGTAGTGCCATTCCCAATGTCAATACA
Source organism: Lithobates clamitans (assembly GCA_037952925.1). Lineage (NCBI taxonomy): Eukaryota > Metazoa > Chordata > Amphibia > Anura > Ranidae > Lithobates > Lithobates clamitans. The sequence continues at coordinate 4,417,313 of JBBGZY010000605.1, read as the reverse complement.
AAGTTAATAAATGCATTTTTAACTAGAGAAACTCTAAAATAATACAGTACATTTAAATGACATGCATGTTTTTTAAAGTTGATGGGAAAAGGAAAGTAAAGGATGGTCCTTGAAATGTTTATAGAGAATGACACAAAAAATTCAAGACCTGCAAAGTTATGAATGACATTATATGTATACCAAATAAGTAAAAGAGTTAAGTTTGTTTAGATTTTACGCTACTGTAATTCATTGCTGCAACAGTGCCACCTAGTGGTTATTTGTTAACATGGCATTTTAACAGATCACTAGCACTAACTTTATTTGTGAGGAGGTTATTTTCTTTATACATTTTTGCTCTCCCTATATTGTAAACACAGTTTATTTATTTTCCTATTCTATTTTATTTCTTTAGCAATGTCAGATTTACTTTTTTATTTGCCTTTCCAGAAGCTTGTTTTAGGAAGCACTACAGATAACACAAGCTTGACTTAACTCGGCTTAGTAAAACGATGAAATAATATCAACAACACTTGTAATGACTCCAGATCATCTTAATTTCTCACAGTGATTTGGGGTCTTCATTTAAAAAAAAAACATAAATCCCTAATGACCCTCTTTAAAAAGACTCATGAACTAACGCCATAAAGGAAAAATAATAATAATCAAAAAACATCAAAGAGATAAATAGAAAAACACTGCCTTCATGTTTCAGCGTATTTATTAATCCAAATACCAAAATAGTTATACATATTTAAAAGCCATAGTTACAAAGCCTATTAAAAACTCTGGTGTAATGTTCTTTTACAAATATATATAGCATGGCCTACAATAAGAACATGTACATATTAAATCAGCACTAAGAATACTAAAGCATATTTGGTATCACACTATAAGTGCATCATATCAACATATTAAGTCACGTGATCTGCTTGGTCCACCAGCATTCAGCAAATCTCTATTGTGTGCCTTCCTCTGACAAGAAATTATAACATCCAACAGATGTATGTAACAACACAGCAGGCATGTCATTCTGATACCTGTGTAGTAGAAACAATGAAAACATAGTAGGGATGAAAGCATCCAGCAAACTAACAACTATAACTGAGTGTGAGAAACGTGTTTCCAAGTATGAATGAAATGGATGGACCTGTGGCTAATGGCAATTGGCAAAATGTAGTTGTAATGTACAGATCTGTTGCTAGTGACAGCTCAATGAGCTTCTTACGCACCACCTATTGCACAATTGAATATATTCTCTTTTGAGAAGAAATAATTAAAAGAGGGTTTTTGTTTTCTCTTGGAATCATACTTACCTAGATGGATGCTGCATCTGTCCCCTGCTGGCTCTAAGACTGAGAACTGAGCGATCAAACACCGCTGATCGCTCAGTTCTTAGTGCCCCGTGAGCAGAGAGCTGATGACTATCAGCCACTGCTGTCTGCTCTGCTTTCCCCCTCCCACGCGGGGTCACTGGTGCACTGGCCTGTAGAGGGGGTGGGAGCGGCTGGATCAGGCCCTCAGTATGATGCTAGGTGCTTATCCAGGCTCCTGGATAGATCCCGACTATATGGTTGCGATCTTTCCCTAGCCTGTACCTGCTCTGTAACGTCAGCCAACATAAGGCTTCAGCCTGTTGTCTGCTGAAAAGGGGTCACAGGAGTGCCGCACAGACTGCAATCCTGTGATCCACAGGAGAAGTACAGCCAAACAAGCTTTGGCTGTAATTCTCCTTTAAGGGGAATGTGATTCCCATGTATAAATAGATAAGTAGTCCATATAGTGAACGTGATGTTAATTCATTCACTTTAAGGTCATTACAAGGAAAAGGGGGTATTTTTAAGCATTTGGAAGAAAAGATATTTAACCTCTACATACGGAAAAGCTTCTTCACAGTAAAAGCTGTGAAAATGTGGAATAGACTCCCTCAAGAACTAGTTTTGGCCAGCTTAGTAGATTGTTTTATAAAACAGCCAGAAGCATTTCTAATTCCTAAATGAATAACACATAACTGGATATGAGCATGTATAGGTAATGACACCGGGGAATTTTGATCCAGGGAATATTGGACTGCCCCCTTGGGGATATGGAAGGAATTTATGTTACACCTGCTACAGCAAATTGGACCATAGGAGTCTGTATATAGAGGTTTTCTATTTATGTATGTAACTATGCTTGGGCTTGTAGTGAAACTTGCTCCTTTCAAATAGCAGACCCTTTATGGATATTTTACAATACAAATACAAATTGGAAGATTTGTAAACTCAGTGAGAACTGTATGACACTGATGTTTGCAACATAACTGTGCATTACAACTATGCTTGAAAATAAGTCTGCACGGAAATGGTAATTTTTTTCACTTATTGTCAGAATCTTCCCAATATATGTAGTTTTGCAGCATTGCAAGTTCACTAAGAATAATATGATGTTGTCATTATCAATAGATCCATGTAATTCCTTCATACTTTGAAACAAAGTTAATTTGTTGTGCAAATGTTACAGGCATTCACCTCTCTCTCACACAAATTCTGCCAGTATTGTGCTTAATATATTGATCTCCTATGATTGTCAGCGCCATCTAATGTCTATAATGAAGTATTTTCCCTGAAAGAGCGCAATCAGGAGAAAAACACATTGTAGCCACTAGATGGAGCTATTGAGCCCAAAAAACAAAATTGTAATACAAGGCAGCTTACCAATCCTCAATTGTGGTGTGTGCAATCCCTTTCTTTATTTTTCTTTCTATTTATTTCAACTGTGTGATCTGGTTGGGATTTAAAGAAGTCTTTTCGACGAAACATGTCTGCGACATGGTTACACGGCATTCCATCGCACTGACATTAGACACTACTGTCTGGAGAGGACTACGCCGATTGGACTGCTGGGCCTTAGAAGGTTGGGTGAGAAACGCACCAGTTTACACTCCGGGTCCGCTGTGACCGTGGTGCACCGTTGGATCATTGATCCTGTTGTTTGCTGTGGATTTTTTCAAAGGCTTATTTGTTTAAAAGTGAGTGCAACCATTGAAGTGTGCTTGGAGTGATTTTAATCACGCAATGTGGAGCACTTTATTCATTTGTCTTTCACATATGGAGCCGGCTTGATTGCAGTCACGGTTCATCACATGCAACCCAGGTGTGCTTCAATTGCTGTTTTGCCAAACACAAGAGTGGGAGGCTATAAATTCTGGTGAGTGCGCTCTTCAGAGGGAGTGGTGTCACAGTGGTGTGGTGGAAGAGTAGAAGATCTATCACATAGGAAGATTGAAAAACTACTGTTGTGCTGGATTTTTTTCATGTGAACTTTTTCCATGGACTGTTCACAGTTTATGATTTTTGTAATGTTTTTATTTTTATACTGACACTTTTCACAGGGTGTTATATTTCTATTGTTATTACTGTTTTTTGTATAGAATCAGAGTGTCACCGGTATCATGCTGTTTTGACTCATATCTTTACAAATATATATTAGCACCACTATCTCTATCTGTACACATGTGAGAGGTATAGTTTTGGGATTCAGAACAATGTACACATTTATTTAAATGGATGTGTATATGTACACATCTTGTATTAATTTACACAACAATCATTTCGTTTTGTCACTGGTCTTTGGCGCAGTGGAGTGAGAGAGAACCAGGGGCGGCTTATTGTTACCTCTCTTGCTACAAACCACTGTATGTAGATTGTTGTGTACTAGCATTCTTACTATTTTTTCATTTATAAAGCACATCCTTGCAGGTATCAGCTCCTTTTTTTCACAACAGCAGCTGTCACTTTGATAGATGGAAAAAGCCAGTAAAAGCAGCAGAGGAGGGGGGTGTCAGCAACACAGTGATAGGGACAGGACATGCTCAGAACTCCCTGTATTGTTTTATTAAAGTCTTTTTAGGGGTGTACATAGCAAAAAAAAAAGTCACAAAAGATAGCCATGGATCTAAAAGTAGAGCTGCTGCAAACATGAGCAGACAATGAAAAATCCATAACCAGAAGTTACTGGAGGTGGAGCCTTGAGGTAAAAACTGCCTGTACAGTAAAGGCAGCTAAAGTCATGTGCAGATCTGGAGTTTTTCTGTAAAATGTAAGCAGCCTCAGGACTGATCAAACTCACAGTGCCTTGAAAAAGTATTTATACGCCTTGAAATTTTCTACATTTTGTCATGTTACAACCAAAAACAAAAATGTATTTTATTGTGATTTTATGTGATAGACCAACACAAAGTGGTACATAATTGTGAAGTGGAAAGAAAATGATAAATGGTTTTCAATTTTTTTTTACAAATAAATATGTGAAAAGTGTGGCGTACATTTGTATTCAGCCCCCCTGAGTCAATACTTTGTAGAACCACCTTTCACTGCAATTACAGCTGCAAGTCTTTTTGGGGATGTCTCCACCAGCTTTGCACATCTAGAGATAATTTTTGCCCATTCTTCTTTGTAAAATAGCTCAAACTCTGTTAGATTGGATGGAGAGCATCTGTGAACAGCAATTTTCAAGTTTTGACACAGATTTTCAATTGGCTTTATGTCTGGACTTTGACTGGGCCATTCTAATGCCCTGTACACACTGTCGGATTTTCCGACGGAAAAAGTGCGTTCGGATTGTGTTGTCGGAAATTCCGATCGTGTGTGGGCTCCATCGGACTTTTTCCGCCGGAATTTCCGGCAGACAAAGTTTGAGAGCAGGATATAAAATTTTCTGACAACAAAATCCGATCGATTACATTCCGATCGTGTGTACACAAATCCAACGCATAAAGTGCCACGCATGCTCAGAATAAATTAAGAGACGAAAGCTATTGGCTATTGCCCCGTTTATAGTCCCGACGTACGTGTTTTACGTCACCGCGTTCAGAACGATCAGATTTTCCGACAACTTTGTGCGACCGTGTGTATGCAAGACAAGTTTGAGCCAACATCCGTCTGAAAAAATCCATGGATTTTGTTGTCGGAATGTCTGATCAATGTCCGACCGTGTGTACAGGGCATTACACATAAATATGCTTTGATCTAAACCATTCCATTGTAACTCTGGCTGTATGTTTTGAGTCATTGTCCTGCTGGAAGGTGAACCTCCACCCCAGTCTTTTGCCGACTCTAATGCCCCGTACACACGGTCGGACTTTGTTCGGACATTCCGACAACAAAATCCTAGGATTTTTTCCGACGGATGTTGGCTCAAACTTGTCTTGCATACACACGGTCACACAAAGTTGTCGGAAAATCCGATCGTTCTGAACGCGGTGACGTAAAACACGTACGTCGGGACTATAAACGGGGCAGTGGCCAATAGCTTTCATCTCTTTATTTATTCTGAGCATGCGTGGCACTTTGTCCGTCGGATTTGTGTACACACGATCGGAATTTCCGACAACGGATTTTGTTGTCGGAAAATTTTATCTCCTGCTCTCCAACTTTGTGTGCCGGAAAATCCAATGGAAAATGTCCGATGGAGCCCACACACGGTCGGAATTTCCGACAACACGCTCCGATCGGACATTTTCCATCAGAAAATCCGACCGTGTGTACGGGGCATAACAGGTTATCTTCTAAAATTTCTCTGTATTTAGCTCCATCCACCTTCCCATCAACTCTGACCAGCTTCCCTGTCCCTGCTGAAGAAAATCATCCCCACAACATCATGCTGCCACCACCATGTTTCACGGTGGCGATGGTGTGTTCAGGGTAATAGTTTTACACCACACAAAGCATTTTGCTTTTAAGCCAAAAAGTTCAATTTTTGGTCTCATCTGACCAGAGCACCTTCTTCCACATGTTTGCTGTGTCCCCCAAAAAAAGAGAAACAAGAAAAGGCGCCTCTTAGTAAAGCTGTATATTTAATGATAACATTCCATTAAAGCCACTCACATGTAAAACTTAGTTAGTCCGGCGTGGGAAGCTTCAGTATAGCTATACAGGATAGCGTCCTCCTCTGTCACATAGTCTCACTCCTTTCTCTTGCTGCCGGCCGGTCTGTGTAGCGCGGACTTCCGGGATTCAGTGAGACTCCAGAACGAGGCTTGGACATCCGCCGAGCAGTCGATAGGAGGACTGGGACGCTGGAACGCAAATCCAATTGTATTCGCTGTACTGCCGAAAAGCAACGCGTTTCGGAGCATTACTTCTGGGCTATCAAAATATATAGATCACCATCTACAGCCCTTAGCACAAGGACTGCAATCATATATTCGAGATGGAACACATCTGCTGGATCTATTGAAACCTTACAGATGGGAAGACCAATATATTTGGATATCTTTAGATGTGAACTCATTGTACACGTCTATTCCTCATGACTTTGGAATAACAGCACTTAGTCACTTTTTATCTCTAGACCCATACATGAGCAATAAACAGGCCACATTCATTTTGGATAGTGCTAGATATTGCCTAACACACAATTATTTTACATTCAATGAACAGCATTATCTACAGATCCAGGGGACAGCTATGGGGGCCAATTTCGCGCCCTCATATGCGAATCTGGCAATGGGTCTATGGGAGCACAGATATATTTGGCAGAATAATCCCTTTCTCAGACATCTCATTTTTTATGGTCGTTTTATAGACGATATCATTATTATTTGGGATGGTCCAGTAGATGCTGTTAACGAGTTTGTGTCCCATTGCAACAACAACCCACATGGTCTGAGCTTCACCCATGTCATGGATAAAGAGAGATTAGCTTTCTTAGACCTTGATCTTTTCCATGTAGGCAACGAGATACATGCGAAAAACTTTTTCAGACCCACAGCAGGAAACTCTTTACTGCATTACAAAAGCTGCCATTACAACAAATGGAAAAACAACATCCCTAAAGGGCAGTTCTGCCGATTACGGAGAAATTGTACAAAAACATCAGATCACGTGGAACAGAGTCAGCTACTCAGAAAAAAACTTAAGGACAAAGAGTATCCAGAGTCACTGGTAGACCAAGCACAAAAGTACTACCTACAACCAACACCTGTGGTGAAACACAAAAATGAAGAAATGCCCAATTCATCGGGACGTTTCATTACTAGGTTTCATACTAAATTTTCACAAATGGAAGCAATTTTTAGAAAGTATTGGCCTATCCTTTTAGAGGACCCACATCTCCAACCAGTTTTACCCAATTACCCAAAAATCACTTACAGGAAAGCCCCCAACATTAAAAACAAAATAGCGCCAAGTAAATTAAAGTCCATAAAAGAGACCACAGTAGCACAGGCCCACATGATTCCTTTGAAGGGCATGTTTCAATGTAAAAAAGCCATGTGCAAAACTTGTAATTTTGTCAAGCATGGAAAAAAACATTTTTCCACTAAAGGAAAGACCTACGTGCTTGACAATTTTTACAACTGTGGCTCAGACTTTGTAGTTTATGGTTTGAGCTGCCCCTGCAACCTCCTCTATGTAGGGCGCACCATACGTCCACTAAGGCAAAGATTTGGTGAACACAGAAGAAAAATAGAAGGAGGGAGGGACAAACATAGTGTCCCCCGTCATTTCTGTGAACACCATGCAAAATCCACTGAAGGTCTTGAGGTATGGGTTATTGAGCAAATACCAAAAAACCTACCCGCAGCTGAAAGATTTTTTAGATTATGTGAAAGGGAAACCTTCTGGATTTATTCTTTAGACGCTCTGAATCCTGGTGGAATTAACGAGGAATTAGAAATATCCACCATTTTATAAAATATTTTATTTGGGTATGGCACTCGCCTTTTATGTAATAATTTTTTTATAAAAATACGGCCTTAGTCTAATCATGCTTTTTATACGAGTACATGAGAATAGTTTTTACACCAAAAATTTTATGGAATATATACTTATATATTTATTACAATATATTTTAGAATGATGTTTTTAAAGTATGTTAGTGTTATCATATACAACGATAAAAGAACACCACTATCCCCATATACTTTACATAGGAGCTTTCCCCATATAATTGGACAAGCTGATAGAGTTTGCTCACATTCATACATTATAGTTGTTTACACATATAATCTAAATTGTAATATATGAAACATACAAAAATCCATTTTTACTATATGTTTAGATACAGTGTATGTACATAGTGGAAACTAGTACATACAGAGGAACATTGCACAATAGGAATATCATTTTTCTTTTCAATATCTGTTTTTAAATGTTTTATTTTCCTGTAATTATATTAGTAACCATTAGGCGGCGGTGCTATGAGAGCACTTAAATAGGCTGCAACGTAATACCATCTCCTTAGCTTGAGAAAGGAGCGCGCTCTAGTGCGCATGCTCCGAAACGCGTTGCTTTTCGGCAGTACAGCGAATACAATTGGATTTGCGTTCCAGCGTCCCAGTCCTCCTATCGACTGCTCGGCGGATGTCCAAGCCTCGTTCTGGAGTCTCACTGAATCCCGGAAGTCCGCGCTACACAGACCGGCCGGCAGCAAGAGAAAGGAGTGAGACTATGTGACAGAGGAGGACGCTATCCTGTATAGCTATACTGAAGCTTCCCACGCCGGACTAACTAAGTTTTACATGTGAGTGGCTTTAATGGAATGTTATCATTAAATATACAGCTTTACTAAGAGGCGCCTTTTCTTGTTTCTCTTTTTTTGCATATCTGGAGCTGCTTCATCTCCCTTTAAAAAGGCTGCCCTGCATATAGACTGTTCATATCTCACAAAGAGCAGTTTGCTCTAAAGGACATTCTTGTGATAACATAGATAGATGATGAACATTGGGACTTGCGCTGCTTGTTTTTTATTTCTTGCTGTGTCCCCCACATGGCTCCTCGAAAACTACAAATGGGACTTGTTATGGCTTTCTTTCAACAATGGCTTTTTTCTTGCCACTCTTCCATAAAGGCCAGATTTGTGGAGTGCACAACTAATAATTGTCATGTGGACAGATTCTCCCACCTGAGCTGTGTATCTCTGCAGCTCCTCCAAAGCTACCATGGGCCTCTTGGCTGCTTCTCTGATTAATGCTCTCCTTCCTTAGCCTGTCAGTTTAGGTGGACAGCCATGTCTTGGTAGGTTTGCAGTTGTGCCATACTCTTTCCATTTTCGGATGATTGATTGAACAGTGCTCTGTGAGATGTTCAAAGCTTGGGATATTTTTTATAACCTAACCCTGCTTTAAACTTCTCCACAACTTTATCCCTGAGATGCCGGGTGTGTGCCTTGGCCTTCATGATGCTGTTTGTTCTCTAAGGTTCTCTAACAAACCTCTGAGGGCTTCACAGAACAGCTGTATTTATAGTGAGAATAAATTACACACAGGTGGACTCTATTTACTAATTAAGTGACTTCTGAAGGCAATTGATTCCACTAGATTTTAGTTAAGGGTATCAGAGTAAAGGGGGTGAATACAGATGCACGCCACACTTTTCAGATATCGATTTGTGAAAAACAATTGAAAACCATTTATCATTTTCCTTCCACTTCACAATTATGTGTTGGTCTATCACATAAAATCTCAATAAAATCCATTTACGTTTTTGGTTGTAACATGACAAAATGAGGAAAATTTCAAGGGGTATGAATACTTTTCAAGGCACTGTATGTATGTTTTCTTATCAAATATTACCTTTTAATTGCTCAGGCTTGTGACAAATTCTATATAAAATATATTTACAAATAAGAAACAAATGACTTTCCCTATTAATGTTCAGTGTTCTCTCTATTTCACCCCTCCAATATTAAATGATGGAACCACTGGAAACTACTAATATGAAGCTACCAGTAACATAGCATGGTATGCTGGGAGCTCTGCAATTTGTAATTAGAACACAACAAATGCAATTGTGTTACTGTTACTCAATACGGCAGAAACACAGTCCTGTCCAACCATTCTAATACCCATAATAACTGCTTCCAGAGAGAACTGTCAAGAATTCTATACCTTCTTTTATGAGAAAGTGTCAACAGTTGCAAGGCAAAGAACTCAAGAAAGTGAAGAATTCTTTGTCTGTATGGGCAATCTTTGACAGTGTGAGTCAGACAGATATTGTAAGACTGCAGTAATTGTAGTGCCATCATGTGATCTTGATCCCACTACAAAGGTATCTTAGACTTCAGCTTTCTGCGAAATAACAGAGTTCATTGCAATCAGGGATCTTTAAAAGAACCATGGCAATCATTAAAGAAATCCTAAAAAACCCTTTTCTGGACCCCAAAATCAACAGATTACTATAGACCTGTTGCTAACCTACCATTCATATCAAAGATTATTGAAAAGACAGTTATCAACCAGCTGGAAGTTAAGCTCTCCTAAAATTCTATACTTGACAATTACAGCATCAACCTCCCGGATGCAATAATGAGCAGCATATGTTTCCACATGAAAGACTTATTGGGGAAAAGCACTCCAGACTAATTTTGCTTGATCCCTATTTAGCATTTGATACTGTAGATGAAATATTAAAGTTTATCTATGGTCCAAATGTACATTTTTATTTTCATTTCTACATTGTACATTGTATTTTGATTGCTTCTACCCTACTCCTATTAATCAGAATGATAACTTGATATGATAACTTACTCCCCATTTACTTCCTTTAATTCTATGACACATAATCACTACGTCCTGTGAGTAGGCACTACTGTGTCACATATTTCACAAAGCCTGCCTTCTGAACTACAGAGGTGCTAAGAGGAGGAGCATCAGTAGGAGGAGTCAGTACAAGAATCACTGCTTACAAACTTTAAGGTTCCATGGGATATATAGTCCTTAGAAATTTAAAGCACAAAGTAGAAAGGAGAAACTGGAAAGCATGCTGGGAATCCAAGAAGTTGTGGAAAAAGATGAACAGGAGTCAGGCAGAATTCAAGACATTAAAGATGATTTTTCACGTAAGCTTATATTGGATTGCTAATATTGTTATTACAAAGCTGATGTTATAAAAATTAAATGTGATTTCCTTTAATACTGATATAACAAAGGTACTGTAGTCTGGAGAGCTAACATCAACTGACCCCAGTGCTTCTAATCAGGCAGGTCACAACAGGATGGCCTAGTATACTAATGATTTAGTCCAGGTGAAAAGGTCATAAAAATGACTGCGCTAAAGTCTTGCAGCAGATAGCAGCCAGCAGATAGCAGCCAGCACTACAATCTAACAGAAATTGTATAGCAGATAAATAAGAAATAAAAAAGTGCAGCACTATATATAGCTAATTATAGACACAAATAAATGGTGGTGATCCTAACATATATACATGATAAAGTGCATTGTGCAAAAATACGTGTAATAAGTCCACAACAGGAACCGTCTACATGGAAAAATAAACAGAAGACTGAAATAGTAGTATACAGGCAGTCCCTGAGTTACGAACACCCAAGTTACGAAAGACTCCTACTTACGAAAAAGCCTCAAATGCCGGCCACTTGTGCTCCACGCTGGTCCTGGATACCTCCGGATACATCCCATACTGCAGTACTACATGTCCTGCATAGCCAGAAGAGCCCCAGGTAACATAACAAGCGCCTGGAACATCCCATATCCATGTACAAGCGGATGTTACACTTACAAATGCAGTGTTCCGACCGGAAGTTACACTTACAATTGCAGTGTTGCGATTTACGAACAACTTCGACTTACGAACAAACCTACAGTCCCTATTGTGTTCGTAAAGCGGGGACTTCCTGTATCTACCATGTGGTAAAACAGTCCAGATAATGAGTAGACAAAAGTTTGTTTCAATAGTGGTTATAAGGGACAATCCATGTCATCCTTAAGAGTCACCATGGTGCATGCATCTACCACCCAGGAGAGAGAGTAAACACGCTTACCAGAAACAAAATCAAATGAGCATGAAGAAGAAAAATTCATGGTGATGGTCAAAGGGATAATATCCAGGGGTTTGACACCAAGGTTCTCCACACCAACAACCCTGCTTTTTTTTTTCAAATACTTTTTATTGAAAGTTTTTTGTACAATTAACATTCAAGTACACATACAAAGAGAAATAACCAGAAGGGATTTTACAAGTAACACAAACCATTGGATCTCAGATTTTAGCTACCACTGCAGAGAGAAAAACACCATAAAAGCCAACAATGAAAGCAGGCATTCAGCCAAAACCAATGATATATAGGTCATGGAAAGTGAGATCCTAATTATGCGTTCACACCTACAACCCTTCTTGGTAAATCATAGACTGAGGTAAAAAAAAAAAAAAATGGCGTACAGTGTCAGATGACCACACGGGAGGGGGCGGGGTCTATGACATAGATAGTGCTGCACTTTTTTAATGCTTTAGTCCGGGTGACACACAGCTGTTATTTTTCTTTTAGGGCAGGACTACAAGATCTCTCATTAACCATTAATGCTTGCCTGAAGGAACATTAAAGTGGACCTAAAAAATTGCCTTTGTCATCAAGTTTATTGGCGCACTCTTTGATATGTGAGTGTGCCTGGGTACTCTTGTGCCTACAGCTTCGTAGCTGAGTATCTGAGGTTTGGATCTAAGCAGTGGTAGCTGGTGCTCAAAAATTTTGGGGGGGCGCAAACAAACTGAAAAATTCTGAAAAAAAACACATCAATTGCAGCCCCACTGTACCATCAATCGCAGCCATTGTGCCATCAAACGTAGCCACTGTGCCCATTAATTGCCGCCACTGTATCATCAAACGCAGCCACTGTGCCATCAAACGCAGCCACTGCGCCATAAAATGCAGCCACTGTGCCATAAAATGCAGCCACTGTGCCCATCAATTGCCACCATTGTACCATCAAATGCAGCCACTGTGCCATCAAACGCAGCCACTGTGTGATCAAATGCAGCCACTGCGCCCATCAATTGCCGCCAGTGTGCCATCAAACGCAGCCACTGTGCCCATCAAACGCAGCCACTGTGCCATATCAAATGCTCCCACTGTGCCATCAAATGCTGCCACTGTGCCATCAAATGCTGCCACTGTGCCTCATTAAATACAGCTACTGCGCCCATTGAATGCAGCCACTGTGCAGCATTGAATGCAGCCACTGTGCCCATCATATTCAGCCACCGTGCCCATCTAATACAGCCACTGTGCCCATCAAATGCAGCCTCACTGTGCCCCATCAAATGCAGCCTCACTGTGCCCCATCAAATGAAGCCTCACTGTGCCCCATCAAATGCAGCCTCACTGTGCCCCATCAAATGCTCCCACTGTGCCTCATCAAATGCAGCCTCACTGTGCCCCATCAAATGTAGCCTCACTGTGCCCCATCAAACATAGCCTCACTGTGCCACATCAAACGCAGCCTCACTGTGCCCCATCAAATGCTTCCACTGTGCCCCATAAAATGCAGCCTCACTGTGCCTCATCAAATGCAGCCTCACTGTGCCCCATTAAATGCAGCATCACTGTGCCCCATCAAATGCAGCATCATTGTGCCCCATCAAATGCACTGTGCCCCATCAAACGCAGCCTCACTGAGCCCCATCAAATACAGCCTCACTGTGCCCCATCAAACACAGCCTCACTGTTCCCCATCAAACGCAGCCTCACTGTTCCCAGGGCCGTCTTTAATATTGATTGGACCGTGGGCAAAATTTTCTTGGGGCCGCCCATGCAGTTTCGCTCTCCACCTGCTCTGAGACATACAATAAATAGCAGCTAGACTCAAAATCAGTTTACTGAATCAGATCAGGCAGCTATTGCGATTGGTTGCCAGAGGCTACAGTGTATTATTACCGCTCACTGACTGGTTGCTAGAGGTTACAGCACACATTACGGATCACAGATTAGTTGCGGGATTACTGTGGATATGACCTCAGGAGGGCATGATATACATATCAATGCCACCGGCCGCCGCTATTTACATATGAATGTCGGTAATTTACATATAAACACAGAGTCTGCAGGTGAGTCATTTGTACGCAACAAAAGGGCAGAGCTGGGCAGCATTAGTAGCAGCACTTCACACTGAGATATTGGGACACAGCACGGGACTAAAACCTCAAGGGACGTGGGAATTTAAACCAGGATAGTTGGCAAGTATGAGGCAGCTGCTTTGGGCCCCACCACAATGACAGGGCCCAGGGCAGCTGCCCCTTTTGCCCTGCCTTAAAAACGGCCCTTACTGTTCCCCATCAAAGGCTCCCACTGTGCCCCATTAAATGCAGCCTCAGTCTGACTGGGAACTTGTTGGAAAAGCCCACAGTGCTGACTGAGTGAGTCTTACTTACCTTACAGGCAGTTCCGCTCGGGCCGTGCATTCCACGGAGCTGTCAACGTCACTTCCGGTTCACCACTAGCATTTGGAAACCGGAAGTAACCACTGCAGTTAGCTAGAAGAACAAAGCTCCCGCCCATAGTAATACTACGGGTGGAAGCTGTTCGGCGCTTTGGACTTTGCCACAAAGCAGGTCAAAGCCTGCAAATGAAAAGCCTCATCTGCAATTTTGTGATTGTATTGACATGGCTCTTCCCATTATGCACTGTGTCCGGCGCCCGAACACAGTGCACTTAAAGAACTTTTTTTTGTAACTCCTGGGTGGGGGGGAGGCGCCCGTGTGCCCCCTATGGATGGGCCGCCACTGGATCTAAGGTACTGTAGTGGTTATTTACGAAAAGTAAACTTTGCACTACAAGTACACTTGGAAGTGCAATCGCTGTAGATCAAGAAAACTTGAAAAGTCATAAAAGTGAAAATTATCAATTGTAGTGAGAACAAAGACAATACAAATGATTAGTTCTTTGACATCTGCTTGGCCTTTTTTTTGTCACAGCTTCCAGAGTTAAAGTGTAATTAAGGGCAAATCTTTTTTTTAGCTTTGGATGGAGTGAAGAGGGATTAGAACACCTGCCAGTTTTAATTTCTGTCTATACCCCCGCTAGAGAGATTCCCCTCTCTATTTGTCCTATTTACCATTATGATTGAAAGTGAAAATAAAATAAAAGCTAAAATTTTGGGTTGTCCCCAGAAAAGTAATTGAGGGGAAATCTTCCAATGAGACACTAGTTGTGGTGACTTGCGGATCCCCAAAAAATTCCCCTTATTTGCATGGATCACTTACTTCCTGTTTGGCTATGAGACAGGAAGTGAAGAGAAATCTCTGCAATGGGACACAGATGGCAAAAGTAAACCTTACAGGGTTTATAATCCTCCCTTACTCTATCCAAAATGAAAAAAAAAAAGTTTTGCCTATAGTTTTACTTTAAGTCTTTCTTTAAAGTGGAGTTCCACCCACTTTTACAACTCTTCAGCATCCCTCACTAAACTGTACACTGTAAATGAATTGGATATTTAAAAAAAAAATTCTCAGCACCTACTGTATATCTGCTGTATTCATTTTTCACTTCCTCCTCCCTGGCCGTGGCCCATAGCATCATTTCCTGTTTGCAATGCCTTCTGGGAAGGGGCGGCAACTTCCTCTGACACTGCCGTTGCTATGGAAACCTGACCTAAAACCTATTACACTGCTTGTGCTGCACTGAGCATGTGCGAGATCTGCAAGGATGAGATCCAGGAAGAAATACAGTCTGGCTTCAGATGCCCACACTTAAGATGGCCATGGCCTGCTGTAAGTTTATAAAATAACAAACTACTGCTATAAACTAACAAAACAGACCTTAGTTTACAGACTAACTTTACTAGAATACATTAAGCTTGTGTATTATAGGGGTATTTTTATTTAAAAAGTATAATTTCGGCCGTAACACCACTTTAAGATGGAATAAATTCCATCAAGCTGAACCAGAACAGTAATGAGGTTTCTGTGCCAGTAGACCAGCATTTAACAAAAACCTACATCCTTTTGCCTGACAGATGGTAGGGACAGAGGTTGAACAAATGCAAACGCATGACAGGTTTCCACCTCATTGTCAAAATTTTGCTGAGCTAGCCTGCTGTCTTCTGCACTCTGCAGAGCCTGGGCATCAAATTGGCAGCCCAGATATCACTGGGAAAGCAGCTCTTTAGGAGTAATTAGTGTGGCTTCTATATGAGCCAAGTCCTGCTCTGTATCAGGAGTGGTGAGGTTCCTGATATACAGAGAATAGCAGATCGGTGACAGAGGAGTCCCACTGAATACACAGGGAGATGCTCTCTTGTTCAAGTGCAATTTGAATGAGTTATAAGCTACTTTAGTTCCCAGATGGGAAACGAGTTTTATGATTATAAAGATGAGGAGAAGGGGAGGCAATTTGTAATCCAATCAAGGTCAAGAAGCCTAGTGTAATAAAGGTATTGTGCCACTGGCAAGATTATCAGGTAAAAATAAAGAAAAAAAAAAGCTGAAAAAAAAGGAAAGGAATAAAGCTACTACATCCGAAGACCAGTAAATTGTAATACATGACATGTTTGTTCCTGAGTTTAGATGCTCTTTAAATCCTTTACTGCTCAGACAGCAAAATACTGGACATTTATAGAAACTACCTGAAATCATACGGTGTACTATGAGCCTTCTTACATGAAGCTCCAGCAATGTATATTGTTCTCCCCACTTCTGTCTGAGAGCCTTTATCCCTGGAGAGAAATGACTAAGAATGCACTTTTTAATCAAACCTTTTGGATTTGTCAGCCATTATTTTAAAATATTGTTTTTGCATTTACCATTTTGCAAAGTGCTTTAAATTCTGTAGGGAGTTGAAAAATGTTACTACTATTATTAAGCTGAAAAATTGCTACAAAAAGCCCCTGAACTGGACTGCAAAATAGAATGTAAACAATTGGCATTGTGAATTTGTGGTAGTTTACTTGTCTCTACTTTCAAACAGACAGAAAAACTAAGCACAGACAAGCTATATATTGTAACTATGAATCAATGTAAAAACTATGCTTAACTACACTTAAAGTGGAACTAAACTCTCTCAATCAACATTAACTGCTTTTAATCCTTATGCTGCTAAAATACGTAAATAGATAAGAAGGTATATTATATGTACTTGTTTTAACCTTTTTTCTACATTTCTTTAGTTTTATTCCTGGTTTTGGGCCTAGGCCAAAATTATGTCATACATCTCAGACATCTTCATGGGCATTTTTTTATTACATCTGGAGGAGGGGAGGAGGGACTTTCTCAGCTAAGCACATCCTCCTGTCTGCATGCCCGAGCTAAGGGCAGATGGATTCCAGTAAGTAAATCACCTGCCCTTACTCAAGATGGCCATGTCTAGAATTGCCAGTTGGGGTATTCTTCAAAGTGATTTCTCAACAAGTGGATGGATAGATGGGTGTGTTTGCTTTAAAGAGGAATTAAACCCTGATGGGTGTTACTTCCTCTTTGTTTCCCTGCAAAGGTAAAGCATAATGGGCTACTATGCATTGCATGGTAGCCCATTATGTGACACTTACCTGCAGGAGAAGCCCGCAATGTTCCCGTCTTCTTCGCTAGTATTCTTCACCACTGTTCCTTCCGGGGCGGCGAACTCCGGCTCTGTGACTGGCCGGAGTCGCGTGACGGCGCGTGACGTCACTCCCACGCGCATGCCTTTAACAACATGACCCAAGCTAGAAACGGCACAGCGTGCCCTTTCTAACTCCGGCATATGCGCAGAAGAAATCGCCCTACGGTGATTTGCAAATATCTCCTAGACCGTGCAGGTCTGGGAGATATTTCAAGCACCTACAGGTAAGCCTTCATCTAGGTTTACCTATAGGTTAAAGTGGTTGTAAAGGGTTTACAACCACCTTAAATATTAAAAATGAACTAAATGGTGTTTTTAGTTTGTAGTACTCAAATATAATTTAGTTCCATTTTAACAAAATGGATTATAGTCTGTTGTCATTATTGGTGATTTTGGTGACCCACACCTTCCTAGCAAATCCTGAATTTAGATTTTTTTCAAATTATACAGAATATATGTTGCAGCAGTTCACACTTAATTTGAAAAAAGATATTACTTTATGAGATCTATATGCACCTCTTAGGCTTTCCCATGAGATTAGTTAGGACAAGTCAGCAAAATAGAATATGGTGAATAATGTAATCACTGACACATGGTTGACAGTTTCTTGCACAGATTCTTTCCAAGTAGATGGATAATATGCTTGACCCATACAAGATGTGTGGTATTTGGTGAAGGGAAGGCAGTGCTCTACAGGCAGGATGCTATCACAGAATATTACATTTACAGTTAAGTTAAGTGACACCTCAAATTAAATAATACATAAATAAATAAAACGGCTGTCACTTGAGATTTGGGAGGCTAACACCTAGATGGCAAACCAGGCCTCCTTATGTCCTGGTCAAGGTTTTACTCATAAATCATAGAGTCATGACTACTATGCTACCACCTGACCATCTTGTTCATATGCTGTTTAAGGTTTTTCTACAGCATATGGCTTAGTGTGCTTCCATGACTGAGAAAAAATTCCATCATGTTAAATATGCTGCAGTAGCTACTGCTGCTGTTGTTGCTTCTAGGATTGCTATGCTTGCCAGTTCAGAAATGATGAATAGAAGGTTCAGTGTAGGGTGAAGTAGAGCATGATGCTTAGTATAGGAGACAAGCTGTTGTGTTAAAGCTTGTTTTTCTCTGCAGCCTGTGCTTCTCTGTTTTCCAATGCAGTAAACCATGGATGATTATTTGCTAGAATAGTACTAGACATAATGTGCGACAGCAAGTGATAGGGGGATTTTAAATGGCAACCAAACTGATAAAAAAAAGGAAGAGGGTGGACTTATTGATATTAGCTACTGTTCTTTTCTTGTGTGATGCTGTGTGACAGGTAAAGTTTTCAAAGTATCCTAAAGTGTGCCTGGACAGAATGGTTTAGCCTTTCTAAACACAACATATGACAGGACATACACTATATTGTCAAAAGTATTGGAACGCCTGCCTTTACACGCACATATCATCAACGTTTAGGAGTGTGTCTATGGGAATGTTTGACCATTCTTCCAGAAGCGCATTTGTGAGGTCAGGCACTGATCTTGGATGAGAAGGCCTGGTTCGCAGTCTCCGCTGTAACTCATCCCAAAGGTGATCTATCGAGTTGAGGTCAGGACTCTGCGCAGGCCAGTCAAGTTCCTCCACCACAAACTCGCTCATCCATGTCTGTATGGACCTTGCTTTCTGCACTGGTGTGCAGTCATGTTGGAACAGGAAGGGGCTAAACTGTTCCCACAAAGTTGGAAGCATGAAACTGGGACATGACTGCACACCAGTACACAAAGCAAGGTCCATATAGACATGGATGAGCAAGTTTGTGGTGGAGGAACTTGACTGGCCTGCACAGAGTCCTGACCTCAACTCGATAGAACACCTTTGGGATGAGTTACAGCGGAGACTGCGAACCAGGCCTTCTCATCCAAGATCAGTGCCTGACCTCACAAATGCGCTTCTGGAAGAATGGTCAAACATTCCCATAGACACACTCCTAAACCTTGTTGACATGTCCGTGTAAAGGCAGGCGTTCCAATACTTTTGACAATATATGTATGTCCTGTCATATGTTGTGTTTAGAAAGGCTAAACCATTCTGTCCAGGCACACTTTAGGATACTTTGAAAACTTTACCTGTCACACAGCATCACACAAGAAAAGAACAGTAGCTAATATCAATAAGTCCACCATCTTCCTCTTTTTTATCAGTTTGGTTGCCATTGAGTTCTGATCTCAAACTGATAGAACACCTTTGGGATGAATTAAAGTGGAGACTGCGAGCCAGGCCTTCTCGTCTAACATCAGTGCCTGACCTCACAAATGCGCTTCTGGAAGAATGGTCAAACATTCCCATAGACACACTCCTAAACCTTGTGGACAGCCTTCTCAGAAAAGTTGAAGCTGTTATAGCTACAAAGGGTGGGCCAACTTAATATTGAACCCTACGGATTGAGACTGGAATGTGCGTGTGAAGGCAGGTGTCACAATACTTTTTACAATATAGTGTATGTCACCTGGAACCTGGGATCATGTAAACCTGGGTGGCACAGCAAGAATCAGGCGACATATTCCTCCTAAAGACTTAAAGCGGTATTAACTAAAAAGCAAACATTTATTATATTGCAGCTTGCCATTTATTAGATGTGATGGCTGCAATTTTTTCAGGCTTTCTTTTTTTCCAATTTCATCTGCTGATCCAGACAGTATGTTATTTTTTGAAAGAACAAGCTCTCCAGCAATGTGTCAGCTACAGAGATAAGACAATCCATTTAACACCAATAGGGGAGCTTACAATGGTCAGGTTTTATTTAATTATGTTAAACCTTTACCCCAAAAGTAAAAAAAAACTATTTGTTCTAACTGCCTATAAAGAACTAGCTGGAGTTTGGCTTCAATTTGTTACTGTATTTAAATCTGCTAGTAGAGCTAACACTTACCTCCCACCAGACTGACAATGCTGCTGTCCAAAGGTGCCCTTTTGGTTTTGGATACAGTAGGGAGGGATTAAACCTTCTATCAGGTTTCTGCTGTCTTTGTCCTGATGTTAAGGTTTCCCTTAGCTTGCTGTTTTGGAGACACAAAAGTAACTGAGGGAATTTCCCAAATATGAGGGGAAATCTGATCTTGGACAGTTGTCACCATCTTTCCTCTGATCTCTTGCTGTAGACATATCTAAAATTTAGTATTTCCATTTACTTTCTGGCTTGGTGACACGTGCTACCTGGACAAACAGTAGGGACACAAACTTGACAGAAGGCGTTATTCTTTCCTATTCTATCCAAAACTAAAGAAAAAAATTGCCTTTACATATGGTTCACTTAAGTGTATCCAGTGTACACTTTTGTATGTTTTTTTTTTTTGCAAAAGAAGACCAGCTACCATGAAATTCAGTACCCAAGCTTCTGAAAAGTAAAACGGGCTTATGTCAAGCAGATTAGTGTAAACTCATATTACATTGTGGAAGCAGGTCTTTTACCTATACACTATGTAGACAAAATGATGTTACACAAGGCGTAATTCTTCCTTTGGAGACCTTTTACTACTGGAGACATAGGGATTGACTTACTAAAGGCAAATAGGCTTTGCAATAGACTTTGCAATAAATTTGCACTTTGCAATGGCATTTTCCCTAGAGCTTAATGAATGATGGGAAACTCTGCTGTCATCTGAGCTGTTTTTTTAATTGTTCTTACACATTGTTTGGTATTCTTTGCAAAGTAAAACTTCATCTCATACACTAAGTTTTGGGGAAAATTCCCTTGTAAACTACAACTTCCTGTGCAAAGTGATTGGCTTACCTGCCTTTAGTATAAGCACAGAAAGAATTGTGCTCTGCAAAAAGAGGTAATGCAACAGCCTACAGTATATTCCAGACACAAAGGAATTTCAAAAATAATTCATCTACAAGGTGCGCTAAACCAATACCTTTGCAGTGATCAATGCAAAAAATATGTGTTTGAAAAATAAAGGTAATTCATATGAAACCATAATGAACAATATGCATCAAATACATATACATTACATATTTTTGCATAGATCACTACAGAGATATTGGTTTTGCGCTCCTTTTAGATTTATTGATTGCCTTTAGTAAATCAACCCCATAAGATCTCACAAACACCTTTTTTTTTATTAATCACAGTACAAAATATTGCTTAGCTCCTTTCTTTGACAACATAATTTAGAATTTTATAGACAAATATGTGATAGTATACCCGTTAATAATTTTGAGTGTTTATGTTTTAATAAAGAAAAAAACAAGTTTGAAGTAAGTCAATTCTGTATTAAGATCAATGTACAGTAATTACCAGTAAAATAAGTTTTACTAGCAGCCCATGTATTTTAAGCAAGAAGCGCTGTGTGAATGGTATGAACTGCAAAGTACACTTTCTGGCTATCCTCGGGAGTCTTTTTAATGGCTGGTTTCCAGGTGTTGGAATTGGTCGTATATATTGTTTTTTCTAAGAGAAAATGTCACAAGAGGCACAAAAGCTCACAGGGAGATATAACATTAAAACATGTTACCACACCATATGTTAGGCTTTATTTTCATTACAAGGAAATTTCATAGACAACCACTAGACAAAGTGCTTAAGATTGAATTAAAATGAATCCCGTGTTGCATGTCCAACTGTTTGGGAATTTAAAATTAAATACAAACTCTAAAGCTCAGTAAATTGCCATGCTGGTTTGGGGTATGGGCAGTTTTAATAATAGCACAGCTTGAACAGTAAAACTTATAAACATGTGAACACAGCACATGCTGATAATGCAAAGCTCTGACCATCAAATATTTAAGTTGTTTTTCTATAGAAATACAATTGCTGTTTCTTGCTTGCTAAGGAGAAAATAATAAGATTATCTCTATATGTAGTTTACTCACTATGCCCCATGTTGGTGTAATCAAGATATTTCTAGGTCTATTTTTGAACATACTAACCAAAGAATATTAGCTAGCAATCTGAACATTTGTTTTTATACTTGAATAATCATTATATTTTTTTTTACAGCAATTTGACCTCAGCAAGCTTGTTTAAAGGTAGTTTCCAATTTAGGCGCAAATCAGCTTATCACCCCTATACAGAATATGGTAAAATGGAAGGCGTTTAGAGAAAGGAGCCAGGGACTACCCCAATCATGTCCCTGGCTAAGAAGGAAAAAATTTAATTCAATAAAAGATATAATATATATTATATCTTTTAATGAATTTGTACTACTAAAATGTTATTGCTTTTATGAAAATTTCTGTTAATTTCTGTTAATTTTTGGGTACCGAGTCCATTTTTCCTTCTTAGCCAGGGACATGATTGGGGTAGTCCCTGGCTTCTTTCATTAAACATACTCAATTGAGGATGATGGTACCCCCATGTATCTTATCCTAATTTTTATAATTTTAAATTGGAAAATGGAAGGCGATTTAATTACACTGGTGATACCAGAATTCACCATAAGAAGGTGCTAAAATGTGAAATATGTAATTAGTAATTTCAGTTTTGATAAAACCTAGCAATTGTCATGCACATAGTTGGATATAATTTAATATGTTGTCACCTGCAGCATCAATCGTTACTGATCTTTGAATCATCTTTTACAGTCTAATTGCAGGGTGGGCAAATGATAGATCCTGATCCTAAATCTCTCACCAACCCACAGACATTTTTTTTTTTTTTGTGTACTTCCTTTTTTTGGAGCTGTCTTTCGGTACGGTCAGGTGACATCCAGGGGTCCTCTTTTTCTTCTTCATACATTGGCCGGCCCACAGTAATGATGTAGAGGCTGGACTCAGGATGGCTTTATAACATCTTGAATGCCCTGGGTTCGCAGGAAGTGAGTTGAATGTTGCTGGTAGTCATTCAGCCAAGAAGATTAGTGGCAGCCAGGGCTGCAAAATAATGTGGAATGATGCACTGAAGTGTGGATAGTGTGATTTCTGCGTTGGAACCTTGTTCTTTAAATATCAGGTGGGAAAAAACAATATTTGGGGTCATTGAGCTTTAAATAAAACCCACTGTGCCTTTATTATAGTTGATCATTTGTAGATGTTTAAAAATCCAGCTGAGAAAAAAATTGGGAAGGGGATTATACAGAGCAGTGACTGGTTGTAACCGGTGTCTGTATTCCCAAGAAGGAGATATTTATGTAATATGTTAAATGCTGTTTATACCTCCATAGAGGGATTTCTTATCTCTTCCTGTTCTGTCTTCTACACCCTAAAAATGTTGTCTGGAGTTGGGCATAAATAAAGATAAATAAAGCAAACCACCATTTTCTTTGACTGAGTCAGAGTGATTGCTTTAAATTACGTACTAAAGGATGCCCGCCAAAACAAGGCTTTAAAAAAAAGTGTGCTGTATAGTAATCACATGACTTCAGTTTGAACTATCTAACCTCCTAAAAACTTTAATTACAGGAAAGTATAGAGGGCACACAAAGGTTGAATTGGACCATTCATTCTGCCTCCTGGTCAGGACACCTTTTCGACTCTGCCTAGACTGATTAGACTATCCATCAGTAGTAAAAAGCATAGACAGGTTTACTTTCAGCTGCCTTCACTTCTGCAAATCCAAACCTGTCAAAATGTGAGGAAACTGGCCAAGGTATAATAATTTCCAATGCTGTACAAGGGTTGGGAAGACAAAAGTGCCAGGCATGGCTTGCTTAACACAGTCTCTCTATCTGTAAAAAAAAAAAAAAGAAAATACAGCCACAGCTAGCAAGTATTTCATGTCACTAAAATAATTTCAGTCCGTTATTAATTGCTAATCAGCAAGTTTTCCCTAAGTGATTTCTAGTAACCTCCTACAAGATACATATAAATCAGTGGCTTTCACTTGATATTTGTAGTTACATATCCATTAGTGTCAAGTGTTTTAATTTACTTCTCAAGATTAGAAGTGAAACACATAAAATGCAGCTGGTAAGTAAATGCTATGCTATTAATACTTCCAGATATTAGGAGTTAAAAGCCCTACAAAAATACATCTAGCTATTTTAGGATTAGACTTTTGATTTCTGTATTGTTTAGGCATGACATAAGAAGCTTAATCTCCAATATAAAATGTAAAAGTAGAAGGGAACATAAAATGTAGCCAATGACTTATACTGCCTGCAGCAGCTTTTCATTAAACTCTAGTAGTAAGCCATGAGTTTACATTCCATGCTATGTGTGGATAGCCCTTGTCAGGTCTGGAAAGCATGTGCTATTGCAGCAGCATAGCAATCAGTAAATTCCCATGGATATTAGCAGAAAAGGATCTCCCCAGCTGGGGCCCAATTAGTAATAAATGCCCGACCGGGTTTTAACACTTTCCAACAAGTTTTAAGAAGTTTTGAATTTTATACAGTTTAAAATTAATCTTTATGTTGCCCATGCAAGGCAAAGAAAAATACTTCACCCAACCTCCCCTCTCTCCCCAGCAGCATCTGCCCAACTTTCCTCCCTTCAACTCTAGTCCATTTGGCTGCTCAGGAGAAATAGACACCACTGTAGGGTATGTGAGAATGAGTGACCTACTCCCATCTCTCCCATGTGACAATGCAAGGTGCCCAGAACTGTCACATAGGCCTGGAAAGGGGTCCATAGCCCTGTGTAATCTCCGATAAATTACTCCTAAGCTTACAAATAGATTTCTTTCCCCAGTCTCAGCAGGCAAATGGAGTGACATGAATGTGAGGAAAGGTGAGTATATGCTTCTAGGGAGGAGAGAGTTTTGAGGCCCTTTACCTTTGTCTTGCATGGGCATGGGAAAGGTTGACTTTAAAACTGTATATCTTGCGAGTTTAGGTCCCACACCCAAGGATCATTTTAAAATTAAAACATAGTTTTCTCATATATTTATTAACATATCCCATAAATGCTGTTTTGTGTCTCCACTGTGCAATTTCCAAAATATCTGAACACATAACCTTCACAGACCAAACCAATGAAACAAGATACAGGAAGAAAAAACAGAGGGTGAACATGAAGATAATACTGTATGTACAAGACAAAAACAAGAATATTTAGGAGCTCTAGTAGGATATCAAGGGAAATCACACCAGCAATATAAAATAATTATTACTAGTAATTTAATCACAAACCCAGAAAACAATCCACATAAGACTGCACTCACAGAGAAGTAAAAGTCCACATGGATCAGTAAAAGCATAACCCGCTCATTCCAAATGTGACCAGCAGTGGGAAGCCCATGAAAAAAAATGGGACAACAAATAAACCAAGACAGTGCTGACAGAAATTCTATTACCTCTATATCAATCACCGGTACATATTTCAAGTTTTCACATATACAGTATGTTCAAAGTGTGACACCCTGTGCCAAAAATAAAAAAGAGAGCTAAAAATAACTGGCTAATAACCAAATTTTGACATTAAAAAATTTATCCAAATGGACACCAAAATAAATAAATAAATAAATCAATTGTAGGATAGAAAAAGTAAAAACATATTATGAGAATAAGAATATCAAAATGCAACAAGCTAAAGACAGAGAAATGGGCAAACGCAAATATTAAATATGAAAAATATTTCTAAGCACATAAATGACTCTTTTATACACATGCATAATAACAATCCAAAATATAAGAAGGTCAGCACCACTCAAACACTACTGTGTGATACACCAGCTAGTCCCACGGTTGTCCGGTCCTGGTCTGATGCCAGAGCACGCCTGGCTCGATACGTAACACCAAAGAATGTTGCAGGTCCTGCACACCGAAATCACAGTAGCAAACCTCCACAGAACGGCTTCAGCTCATGCTCCCACCCATTAGACACATGCTCCAATGGGTTTCACCTGTTAGGAGCCTAATCATAGTTCCTATAGGAAATAAAAAAAGACAAGAGTCTTTGTTTTAGTCTCATGATCAGGGAAGCTGGATGATATTAACCTACCAGAGAATTTGGAGGAAATTAGGGTTCTGTATAAGAAAGCTGACCAGGCATGCAGGAAACTTCAGCTGCCTTCTATGTCCTGCCAATAAAGGATTTAGCAAGGTTGGTTTGATTCAGATATAGTTAAAGTGGATATTCACTGCATTTGAGCATCACACACCAAAAACACAATTTAAATAATTTCTAATATTCAAAGCAAGCTCCCCCATCCATTCATGTCTCTATGCTTTCATTTGTTGAGAAATCATTTTGAAAAACAACCCCCTAGCATTTCTGGCCATGGCCATCTTGAGTAAGGGCAAATGATTTGTGTAGCATTTACTTCCTGGAATCCATCAGACCTTAGCTCTGGCATGCTTGCAGGAGAGTGTGCTTAGCTGAGAAAACACCTCCTCCACTCCTTCCCTCCTGAAGACTTCTTGGATGTATGACATAATTTACCTAAAGAAACCAAAAAGTATTTAAAGAAATGTAAAAAAAAACCTTTAAAACAAGTTAATATGATAAACTTTCCTATCTATTTACTAATGCTAGCAGCACGAAGATTAAAAATAATCAATGTTGACGAGGAGAGTGAAGTTCCACTTTAAAAGGAAGACATTATCTTACAAAGGTGTTCCCCTAACTTCCCATTCAGGTCATAGATGTCACTGCAAACAGCAAAAAAAAACTACTCAATCTAAAAGTGTATTCAAAGGTTTGGATAGACTATAAAACATGCAACATTTACCATTTTTGATTTTGCTGTGAAATCACTAATTTCCTCTTTAATTAAGTTTCGCCAAAAAGTTTTGATAATTGAGGTACTTAGATGCGCTTGAAAAAAAAATTACTCTTCTTTTCCTTTATTTAGAGGGTGTGGTTTGGGGAGTATATTTAGATTAGTTTACTTTATTTCATTTAGTGTTCTTTGTATTAGTGTTTTCTTTGTTTTTTTTTTTTTGTTTTTTTTGTATACAAATATGTGTACTGCTGCCTTTTTTTGGCACAAGAACAATCCCAATGGTTAAACAGTGAGCCACCAACCTTCATGAGCCAATTGAAGCCCACCGAATCCCTATAACCTAGCAAAAATCCCCTTAAAGTGACACTAAATTCTGATTTTAAAAGAAAAAACCCCAACCTAGCTGTGACAGGTATCAGATCCCTGCCCTACTCACAAACTCATGACAAAGGACCAGCCAATCTCACACCATGCTGTCATTTACGTACAATGCTACTCTCAGCTGCACCAGGCACAAAGATTTTCCAGCTTTTCCACCCAATCTAGGTGCCAGCAGCCTGGGAGTGATTGTCACTGGGCTAATTAAGCAATTAGAAATATACAAGGAAAAGAGAGCGCACAGCTGCCCTAGTGTAATTCCATTTTATTGATACAAATGCAAAATAAAAAAAATAGAGGATTGCACTCACAAACATGGGACTTAGATCGCATGTACAGCAGGATGTATGTCTCCCTTCCTGGCCTGTATGACTGGGTTGGCTCCCAGACTTGACAACCGTTTTTTGTTAGGTAAAGAGGAGACATCTCACTCACCTTGTCCTTCCTCTCCAGCCGTGAGTGACGTCACACAGCTTCGGCTGGACGGCGCGCATGCCCTACAGCAGACACAGCCTGACGAGACGAGGAAACAGAGTCTGCAGTGACTTCTCATGCCATCACCACTCGTTCTTGGGAGCCAACCCAGTTATACAGGCCAGGAAGGGAGACATACATCCTGCTGTACATGCGATCTAAGTCCCATGTTTGGGAGTGCAATCCGCTATTGTTTGATTTTGCATTTGTATCATTGAAATGGAATTACACTAGGGCAGCGTTGCGCTCTCTTTTCCTTGTATATTTCAGATTAAGTCTGCCACTCAGTGGATCTTTGAGAGAGCTGCAGCACCTACAGCAAGAGAACTTTTTCTATATAGACTGTGAACATTTGAGAGTTGGTTGTGGGGTCTGACTTTTACTGAAGAGTCAGAACTTCCACCAATTTAGCATTACAAGTATGATTTTAAAATAAATGTCTGTAACACACACTGTCACCACAGACATGAATGTTCATAGGATTTATTCTATACAGTAGCACTCTTCAAGAGACAGGTTCTCTTTTAGCTTGCATTAAGAGCTTAGGGACAAGGTTAACACTTTTCAAAATAAGGTTTTAGTAATAATAGGGTCAAAATTGGTGCAAATAAAATATTTACAGAAAAAAAGGTGTTTCAAAGAAATGAAGAGATAATTTAGCAACAGAGAAATAAGGCAAAATTGAGGAGGAATGATACTTGCAATCAATGTCCTGGGTGTTATTAGAGTTCAGCCGATGAGCCAGGTGTTATCGGTTCTCAAACTTGACAGATGTTCCTGATTTGATGGTAAAGGAGAACTGTCAGCTGTCTTGGCATCTCTCTTTTTCTCTGGGATCAAGGGAGTGTTGACAGATACCCTTTGACCAATAAAACATCTAAGGAGTGTCCTGGATTTATGACAGTATAATGGCCTAGCTTTACATGCAGTTTTATACCACTATTCATATCTCCCAATATATACTGGTTGCATTCTTGAAACTGATAGATTATTGTTCAGCATTGATATTTGTGTCCCGGGGATACTAAACACAGGGTAGCTCAGATAAACTTGGCACCCAGGGGATATCTGACATCTACCTTCCCTTCTGTAGGTGCTAGCATTATCATGTATGGCCTTGATTCATTCAGTATTACATTCCCCATTCAAATATATACTTAATATTAATGTGGCATGTTCCTGTCTGATTTTATGAATCGTGTGTGGATTTGTTATGTTTTGAATTGGGCAGAGGCCTCTAAAGGGTCCCTTGTGGCTCTAAATGCCTTTTATGATCACCATTAGTTCTGAGTATCCTTTTATGGTATGCTATGTATTCTTAATGGATTTGGTCATAGTTTTACGAAAGGCCCGGACAGCAAAAACAGACATCCTGTTAGAACTCAGTTAGCTATTTACAGGTCTGCCCAGGCCCAAGCGCTGGTTTCTGATGTTTCTAAGTTGAGATAACAGGCTCTTTTGAAGTGTGCTAAAGTTAAGCCTATGAGTTTGATGAATTAAAGGAGGAGTGAGGGGGTACGATTGAATCGAATCAATCAAGATTGAATCCTTTGAATCACCTGTAGGTTTAGGGTTTTGAGAATGCAAGTTGTTTTTTGGTTGAACAAGTGTTTAAAAAATAACTATGCAACTATTTAACAGAGTTTATAATGTTTCATCATTATGAAAATTAAAATAACTATTTTAATAAATAAATACAAATAAATAGGGAAACATGATATGTGATGCAATTTGTCAAAGTAAAGTAAAGGACTAGAGGCAACATTTAGTAGGAGGGCCTAAGATTTCTGATTCCAGCACTAAGAAGTATCACTATTGCAACAACCCTATTGATTTGTTCACAGTTTATTATGGAGATTCCTTTAAAGGAATGTGATACTGTCATTTGGTTTTGTAATAGCTTCAGCGTATAGGCAGGACTAGCAGTTCTGTTGGGGATGTGATGCTATTGGAATTCCTAAGAAAGGAAGATTCACCTTGCCAGAAACCACAATAAACAAAACATTTAATGGTAATTTTGATCAATTATAATATGGTAATTCTGGATTTTTATTTTAATTAAAGTGTTAAATAAACAAAATATATGGGTTCTAAGAAAATATGCTAGGCTTTTTGTTTTTTATTTCATTCCTATATGGCTACTCCTTGGAGAGGGAAGTTATTGATGTGCAACAAAGCCTTTACTTCCTGAAAATGACTTAAAAGCATCCAATCTATACCTGAAAGCTAAAGCAGAGAAAGCTGATAACTCCAGAGTATTGTGCCATAAATACAGACAGCTTTGTGGAGAACATAAACAGCCTTGTTAACAGGTTAAAAGAAATGTGTGCTATTAATCAAATTACAGGAGCTGAAGCTATAAAGTGTATCATGACATTCTTATAATGCTGCAAGCTAAGGTGTGATTTTTTTTTTCCATGCCGACATGTCAATAAAATTAAAATATGGTGTACTGCTTAAGATTAATTGCTGTGGGTGTAAACATTTCTTAGTATGATAGTTTTAGTAGTCTTATTGCAATGATGCTTTAGTAAATTTGCTTCATGAAGCAGAACACTATAAAGGTATTTTTAAAGACAACACAATTTGTGAATTTATCACTGTCATGATGGCACAAGGCTGGGTTATATACTTTCACAATATTTTAGTGCTTGATTTAATGCAGAATGATTTTATTCTGTTAAACTTGTTGCAGTTGATACTCACCTAAGGGAACTAATTTGCCTCTAAGAATTTGAAGTGTTTTTTCTTATTATTTTTATTTTGCCTTTCTGTCTTTCTTCCTTCTCCTTTCTTCTCTCCTCCCCACGTAAAAACAATCAGTAATGTTACATTTAGCATACAACACATACAATATGTGGTTTGCTTGAAAATGCCCACTGGACAGTTCTATATCTTTTGCTCTTATGTTGTTTTTCCCAATGCATTTATGGATATACATTACATATACCTACATGTATGCTTGGAGGTGCACTGTCAGCTCTCCTCCTACCCCTGCGTGGGCTTGGATTTCTGGTTCTTTCATGTGTTGAACTGTTTTTTTATGATGTTTCCTCTTGCACTAACTCTCAACAAAACATTTCAGTACCAGAGAATGTAAAGTGATGTATCCATGAGGTTTGAAAAAAACTCGCTCTACTTTAGGGTTACATGCTTTAAATCAGGGCAAACCTAGTGTCATTTGGGTTGAAATATATTCTTAACCACTTCCGGACCGCCCACCATCATTATATGTCGGTACTTTGAAGGAGGATATCTTTGCTATGGCAGTAGCTAGCTGCCATAACCCTGGTATCCTCTTCTTCAGTGAGCAGTCCGGTTTAAGATAAAAGTGGTCTCTGCAGCGGATTCGGAGCAAGATCAATTTTATCAGCCCTCCGCCGCTTACCGGAGCCGTCGGCATTGGCAGAGGTGATCGCGCCCTTCTCGTGGCCTGACATGGAGACGAGTGAGGGAAGATGACCCCCACCATATCATTGCAAAGCGGAAGCAACGTCAAAAAGTCACTTCCACCCATAGCTCTGAAAGGGCCATTTTTTTTTTAATTTTTTTAAATGACAATTTTTTTTTTTTTATTGCATTTTAATGTAAATATGAGATCTGAGGTCTTTTTGAACCCAGATCTCATATTTAGGAGGTCCTGTCATGCTTTTTTCTATTACAAGGGATGTTTACATCCCTTGTAATAGGAATAAAAGTGACACAACTTTTTTTTTTTTTAAACAGTGTAAAAATGTAAAAAAATAAATAAATAAATAAGAATAAAAAAAAAATTTTTAAATGCACCCTGCTCCGACGAGCTCGCGTGCAGAAACGAACGCATATGTGACTAGCGACCGCATATGAAAACAGTGTTCAAAGCACATGTGAGGTATCGCCGCCTTCGGAAGAGCGAGAGCAATAATTCTAGCCCTAGACCTCCTCTGTAACTTAAAACATGCAACCTGTAAAATTTTTTAAACGTTGCCTATGGAGATTTTTAAGGGTAAAAGTTTGTCGCCATTTCATGAGTGGTCGCAATTTTGAAGCGTGACATGTTGGGTATCAATTTACTTGGCGTAACATTACCTTTCACAATGTAAAAAAATTGGGCTAACTTTACTGTTGTCTTATTTTTTAATAAAAAAAAGTGTATTTTTTCCAAAAAAGTGCGCTTGTAAGACCCCTGCGCAAATACGGTGTGACGGAAAGTATTGCAAAGTATTTTATTCTCTAGGGTGTTAGAAAAAAAATGTGTAATGTTTGGGGGTTCTAAGTAACTTTCTAGCAAAAAAAACAGTCTTTAACTTGTAAACAACACATCTCAGAAAGAGGCTAGTTCCTAAGTGGTTAAAGAAGAACTAGAATGGTATGTTTTAAAGAAATGTATGTGGCGTAGCAGGGGGAGTGCAGAAGGGGCCGTGGCACCGGGCGCAAAATTTAGGGGGGCGCAGCATCCGGTGCCAATGTCACTCCGTCCTATGGACGGTGTTACTTGCTGCTCTCCAGCCGCCATGTTGCGGCTCAGAGATGGGCAGCTGCTGCCCGGTGATTGGGCGAACGCGTGTCATGTGCGGTGGCAGGGGCTGGGTTGCTCTGGGAGTCCTGCCTCTGCCTCGCTGTGTGAGCCCTCGCTGTCATCTTCTCCTCCTCCGCGCCGGACTGGATTTTCCCTTTTCCCCATTGTGGCAGCCAGTCTAGGACTGGCACGGCGGCGCCTGCTCTACTCTACAGGGCAGCACATGTGATGAAATGACATCTCCAGGGATCTTCCTGACCAAGTGAACTGTGGTATGTGACACAGATGTACAGTACAGTCACACAGTGTACACTACTATACACATACACAGAGCATCACCATCTCCCCCACTAATCTCCAATGTCCCTCCTGTCTCCCCACTGTTCCTCCTGTCCCCCCAATTATCCCCAATGTCCCTCCTGTCCCCCCAATGTTCCTCCTGTCCCCCCAATGTTCCTCCTGTCCCCCCAATTATCCCCAATGTTCCTCCTGTCCCCCCAATTTCCCCCAATGTGCCTCCTGTCCTCCCAAATGTTCCTCCTGTCCCCCCACTTATCCTCAATGTTCCTCCTGTCCCCCCAATGTCCCTTCTGTCCCCCAATGTCCCTCCTGTCCCCCCCCAATGTTCCTCCTGTCACCCACTTATTATCAATGTCCCTCCACTTATACCCAATGTCCATCCTGTCCCCCCAATTATCCCCAATGTTCCTCCTGTCCCCCCCAATTATCCCCAATGTCCCCCCTGGACCCCCAATGTTCCTCCTGTCCCCCCACTTATCCCCAATGTCCCTCCTGTCCCCCCAATGTTCCTCCTGTCCCCCAATGTTCCTCCTGCCCCCCACTTATACCCAATGTCCCTCCTGTCCCCCCAATGTTCCTCCTGCCCCCCCCACTTATCCGCAATGTCCCTCCTGTCCCCCCAATGCTCCTTCTGTCACCCCACTTATACCCATTGTCCCTCCTGTCTCCCCAATTATCCCCAATGTTCCTCCTGTCCCTCCTGTAACCCAAATAACCCCCAATGTCCCTTCTGGCCCCTAATGTTCCTCCTGTCCCCCCACTTATCCTCTCATTGTTCCTCCTGTCCACCCACTTATCCTCAATGTCCCTCCTGTCCCCCCAATGTTCCTCCTGTCCCTCAACGCTCCTTCTCCCCCCCCCACTTATCCTCAATGTCCCTCCTGTCCTCTCAATGTTCCTCCTGTCGCCCCACTTATCCCCAATGTCCCTCCTGTCCCCCCAATGTTCCTCCTGTCCCCCGATGTTCCTCCTGTCCCCCCACTTATCTCCAATGTTCCTCCCATCCTCCCAATGTTCCTCCTGCCCCCCCACTTATACCCATTATCCCACTTATCCTAAAATGTCCCCCCTCTCCTCCCACTTATCCCCAATGCCCCTCCTCTACTCTCACTTATCCCAAATGTTCCTCCCCCCCACTTTACCCCAATGTCCCTCCTGTCCCACCACTTATCCCAAACACTCCCCCACTCCCCCCACTTAGCACCAAATCCCCCCTCCCCCCACTTAGCACCAATGTTCCAACTCTCCCCCAAGTTAGAAATTAGCACATTGCCCCCCCCCCCATTTAGCACCAATGCGCCATTAACTTGGCACCAATATCATCGCCTATACCCTCTCTTTGCACTAATGCCCCTTATCCCCACCTAACATTGCACTCCTACTGTAAGTTATAGCTGCTCTTCTGTAGCAGCCCCTCTCACTGATACTTTGTAGGTGGGGAAGAGGGGATTTGGGGGTGAGAGAAGAGCTCTTACTGGAAGGGGGTTGTAAACTGTCCTGTGAGACATGCACTCCTGAGCCCTGCAATCTGTACCTAGCACACTCATGAACTCTGCAGTGCACTTTCTACGCAGGGCATTTCTGAACTCTGCTCACTCTGCATAGCGCACTTCTGAACTCTGCTCAGTCTGCGTAGTGCACTTCTGAACTCTGCTCACTCTGCATAGCACACTGCTGAACTCTGTGCACTCTTGAGCTCCTCACTCTGTATATAGTGCACTCCTGAACCCTGCACTCTGTACCTAGCGCTCTCCTGAACTTTGTACTCTGTACGTAGTAGAATCTTAATCTTTTCTCTTTGTATATAGCACACTCCTAATCTTTGCACTCTGTACGTAGCGCACCTCTGAAGTCTGCACGGTGTATGCAGTGCACTCCTGAACTCTGTTTGCAGTGCACTCTTAAACTCTTCACTCTGTATGAAGTGCACTATGAACGCTGTACTTAGCACTCTCCTAAACTTTACACTCTGTACTTAGGGTACTCCTGATCTTTGCACTCTGTACGCAGTACACTCATGAACTCTGTATGTACTGCACTCCTGAAAGCTGCACTCTGTGCAGAATGCACCACTAGTATTTAACAATGCCCCATTAAGACTCTCTCACTGTTAGGCGGTGGTGGTGTGGTTAAGGTCCTGGATTTATTCTCTGAGAAAAAACACCCTGCCTATAGTATGTCTGCAGTCTCTGACCATTTCCTGTAGTGTGTCTGCAGTCTCTGAAAGTCTCCTGTAGTATGTCCGCAGTCTCTGAACATCTCTTGTAGTATATCTGCAGTCTCCGACCATCTCCTGTAGTATGTCCGCAGTCTCTGAACATATCTTGTAGTATATCTGCAGTCTTTGACCATCTCCTGTAGTATGTCTGCAGTCTCTGCCCATCTCCTGTAGTATGTCTGCAGTCTCTGATCAGCTCCTGTACTATGTCTGCAGTCTCTTACTGTCTACTGTAGAATTTCTGCAGTCTCTGACCATCTTCTATAGTATGCCTGCAGTCTCAGATCTAACCAATAATAAAAGGCTGCAGGTAGCCAATCAAAGGCTCAGGCTGTGAGTGGAGGAACCTGGGCCCCCATTCTTGGGTGCTAAAAGTCCACAGGTTGGGGGGCGCAAATTACTTGCCTTGCCCTGGGTGCTCACAACCCATGCTACGCCACTGATGATAGGCCCAGGTTACTGGTTTTGCATAGCATTATGGGTTTTCAAAAGAAGGATTGCAAGCTTTTTTCTTTCTTGACCATCCCTCTCTTATTGAATTTCTTTATGATGCAGTGAACAGATCGTGGGGGATGGGTCATTTCTTCAAATCATTTAGATGTGTAATTTGGGTTGGACAAGAAAAACAGCTATGGTTAGCCTGGTAAATATGTGAAAGTTAGCTAAAGCTCCGGCTGCTGGTTGGAAAAAATAAATATCAAATGTGTATGCAATATTTTATATTTATCTGACTAATGGCAATTTAAAAATATGATTTTAAAATGTATTTTAAAACCTGAAATACTTTAATTGTTGAATAATACTATAGTCCTATACATATTTTTTCATGGCAATTATGGATTTTAAATATAGAATGTTTATTTCTAATTGTGCCTTGTTTATTGATTGCTACAGTTTCAAAAATAAGTTCCAGAAGGTAAATTTGAAGTAAAGAAAAACACTAATATAACCTTCAGTACTTAAACTTATCTTAATAAAAGTATCTCTGTTGCCTAGAACAATAAAAGGTTAAGAGAAAAGCAATCTGATTAATGCTTTTGCCTGCTCTTGATTAATTTGAGTCTCATTAATCCCAGTAGTGCAGTTACATTTCAGTACTTTTTCGTTTAATAAACTAATTGAGCCATTAATCTGACTGTATCATACAAAGGTCATAATTAGTTGATGTACAGTGCTGCATGAAATATTTGAAAAAGACTCTGCCAGTAACAGACTTACTGTTCTTCTGTGTTAGAATCTGAAACGTGTGGCAGAGACGTGGATGGATGAGTATGCTGAGTACATTTATCAGAGAAGACCTGAGTACCGACACCTTTCTACCGGAGATCTCTCTTCCCAAAAAGAACTACGCAAACACCTGAAGTGCAAAGACTTCAAATGGTTCATGACTGAAGTAGCATGGGATATACCAAAGTACTACCCACCAGTGGAGCCTCCACCTGCAGCCTGGGGAGAGGTACTAATAGATGTATAGTCACGTGTCTAATGAATAATGATTTTACTTCTGGGCACAGATTTCAGGAAGCTTCTAGCATTTCCCACATTTATTAAGAGAAAGTGGAACATATTTTAATTTTGTATTTTTTGGTGATGAGGTGACCTTAGTAGAAGGGGGTACTCCATAAATGCTTGTTCTGCAAATCTGAATGTTAACACAAAGAAAAAAAAGTATCATAGAAAATCCTCAATCATTTTTTTCAAAAGACTTATGCCTCGTACACACGGTTGGACTTTCTGGGAAGCTAGGTCCGACGTACTTGCCGCCAGACTTCCGGCGGACTACCGCCGGACTTTCTGAATGGACGGGCTTGCCTACACATGACCAGACTTTCCGGCAGACTAGGTCCGCCGGTCTTCCCGACGGACTTTCGCCGGAGTTACGGCGGACTTTCCGAATGAACGGACTTGCCCACACACGGCCAAGTCCGTTCATTTTGAATGTGACCCAGGTACGACAGGACTAGAAAAGGAAGTCAATCTCACCACTTTTATTGGCGAGATTGACACCTTGCGAGCCCCGTCGTGGGGCATGCCAGGCCCTTATGTCTGGTATGGACTTTAAGAGGAACCCCCTACACCGAAAAAATGGCATGGGGTCCCCCCAAAATCCATACCAGACCCCGATCCGAGCACGCAGCCCGGCCGGTCAGGAAAGGGGGTGGGAGCGCCCCCCTTCCTTAACTGTACCAGGCCACATGCCCTCAACATGGGGGGTGGGTGCTTTGGGGGAGGGGGCGCCCTGCGGCCCCCCACCCCAAAGCACCTTGTCCCCATGTTGATGAGGACAAGGGCCTCTTCCCAACAACCCTGGCCGTTGGTTGTCAGGGTCTGCGGGCGGGGGGCTTATCGGAATCTGGTAGCCCCCTTTAATAAGGGGGCCCCCAGATCCCGGCCCCCCACCCTATGTGAATGAGTATGGGGTACATGGTACCCCTACCCATTCACCTAGGGAAAAAGTTTCAATAAAAAAACACACTGCACAGGTTTTTAAAGTAATTTATTAGACAGCTCCAGGGGCTTCTTCCGGCTTCAGGGGTCTCTCCGGTTCTTCTCCGTGCTCTCCGGGTCTTCTGGCGGGCTCCTCCGCTATCTTCTGCTCTTTTGCAGCTCTTTTGTTAGCAGGGGCCCGGACTTCTGCCTTCTGTCTTTGCCTTCTTCCTTCTCTTCCTCTCTTCTTCCGATGTTGACACGACGCTCTCTCCGGCTGGAATGCTCTCTGAGCGGTCCGATGTGACTTATATAGGCGGTGACCCCGCCCCCTTATGCCGTCACAGTCCCTGGGCATGCTGGGACTGTGACATCATAAGGGGGTGTGGTGGCATAAGGGGGCGGGGTCACTGCCTATATAAGTCACATCAGAGCGCTCAGAGAGCATTCCAGCCGGAGAGAGCGTCGTGTCAACATCGGAAAAAGAGAAGAAGAGAAGGAAGAAGGCGGAAGACAGAAGGCAGAAGTCTGGGCCCCTGCTAACAAA
The DNA here is from genome assembly GCA_037952925.1 of Lithobates clamitans. NCBI lineage: Eukaryota > Metazoa > Chordata > Amphibia > Anura > Ranidae > Lithobates > Lithobates clamitans. Next base: position 4,379,589 of record JBBGZY010000605.1, on the reverse strand, counting down.
AGAGCTGCAAAAGAGCAGAAGATAGCGGAGGAGCCCGCCAGAAGACCCGGAGAGCACGGAGAAGAACCGGAGAGACCCCTGAAGCCAGAAGAAGACCCCGGAGCTGTTTAATAAATTACTTTAAAAACCTGTGCAGTGTGTTTTTTTTTTATTGACACTTTTTCCCTAGGGGAAAGGGTAGGGGTACCATGTACCCCATACTCATTCACATAGGGTGGGGGGCCGGGATCTGGGGGCCCCCTTATTAAAGGGGGCTCCCGGATTCCGATAAGCCCCCCCGCCCGCAGACCCCGACAACCAACGGCCAGGGTTGTCAGGAAGAGGCCCTTGTCCTCATCAACATGGGGACAAGGTGCTTTGGGGTGGGGGCCGCAGGGCACCCCCTCCCCCAAAGCACCCACCCCCATGTTGAGGGAATGCGGCCTGGTACGGTTCAGGAGGGGGGGGCGCTCGCTCGTCCCCACCCCCTTTCCTGACCGGCTGGGCTGTGTGCTCGGATCGGGGTCTGGTATGTATTTTGGGGGGACCCCACGCCGTTTTTTCGGCGTAGGGTGTTCCCCTTAAAATCCATAAGGGCCTGGCATGCCCCGCGCTCACCGCAATAGGAAAATTTGGTTTTCCTATTGTAGCGAGCGCAAGATGCAGTACTCTGCCCTTGCGTCGTATCTGGTCCATCGGACCAGCATACAGACGAACGGGCTTTCCGTCAGGAACTCAGTCCGGCGAAGTTACGACATAAAGATTTGAAGCAGGCTTCAAATCTAAAGTACGTCGGATTTCCGACCGAAACGGTCCATCGGAAGTCTGATGCAGACCACACACGGTTGGATTGTCCTTCAGATTTGGTCCGGCGGTGTCCGTCGGACTTTTGTAGCCGAAAAGTCCGACCGTGTGTACGCGGCATAACCCATCCCACATCGCTGATCATGCGTCTACTATTCGAGATGAACAGTTAAATAGTTTTTACTTAACCCTTTACAACCCAGTTACTATTTTAAAATTGTGGCAGAAACTAGTGCTTTATTTTTTTTTCAGCCTCTTTATCACCGGGCATACATTCAAAGGGTGAGCATATAGTTTATGGTGGTGCAGTATTACCATTTATAAAGACATAACAAAAAAAATACAAGATATACAACAAGGCAAGTGATTTAAGTCTTAGTTTACAATTAGTAAATGTAGATAACTGTGTAATATAATGCACAAGTGTTTATCAAGGTCATTAAAACTGTAGGAAGTGTAATATAGGTGTGCTCAGTGATCCAATCTGACAGGTTATGAATAAGCGCTGAACACGCAAAACGTGTCAACCTCTCTCCCCCCCACTGTATGTATCTCTGCCTTGGATTTTAATGTTTATTTACAATAAAGAGGATTGTTTAAGTGTGGGGCCATCCAGACATGTCCTTGCTTTTCTACACCCTTCTGATGGAGCCACCTTGGGGTGAATGGGGAGATTCCACTCACCAGCAAGCCAGAAGGCAGGCTTTTGGCAGCATTTAGGAGGTGTCTTACAACTGATTTCTTGTATGTATTTGTGGGAATTGAATTATTGTGAGGGTGGATAAAAAGAGGATTCAAAAGGGATGTTGATCAGAAAACTCAGAAAATATGGATAAGGGAGCCCTTTTCCGTCCCACACTTTCAGGGGTGATCTTGTGAATCTGGGGTGATGTGTTCTGTACCAATGAGAGAGGATAAAGGGGAGTCAGGCTTCAGGTCTCAGCCTGATTATTGTGGAATAAAGAAGTGATAGGGAGTATAGTAGGAGTCCCGTGTCAAGGCATATATTCTCAAATCTTGTTAATAAGTAAATAAAATCTGCAGCTAGAGGTAACTTAGTGAGATATTGTCAGAGTTGGAGTGCATTCCAGAAGCATAGGCAAAAGGAGTCCATAAGAGATGACTAGAGTGTAATTAATAGCCAGCTTGAGCCTATGCAAAATTGATGTTGCATTTGCCAAAAATAAATATTCTACATAATTGGGCATGGAGAGAGGTCTTATTTTTATAACCTTTCTGCAAAAAATTAGTGTTGGGGCAATAAATGGGTGCAGTATCAAATTGATCAGGATGAGGCTAAGGCACCAGGGGAGGCTTTTTTAGGGGAATCTTTGAGTAAAATTGTTTTAAGATGACTAAGGCCTTGCTAGACTCATATCTGGTCCAGTCAATCAGCCTCACTGGGTGGCATGCAGTTGTACAGTGCCCAATCTTGTAGGGCAGTCCCGTAATGGGCTTTTGGAAGAGTTAGGATCTGGTGCCTAAGCTGGGGGTGCTTATTGATCCAGATACATTTTATAAGGATGAATGAGGCTGAGTGGAAGACACTTGAAGGAAAAAAAAATATCAGGGCATTAGGTAAAAACAAATTTGAGAGAATCATAATTTTATTGATGCTGCAATGTCAGGACCAAGGTTCCATTTTTGGATAAATACTTGGAATTTCTTCAGTAATGACGGGGAGTTTAAAGTGTAAGTCTCTTGGTGAGTGCCTTGGTGGCTCATTTGAATTTAATGTTAGAACATAATATCCATAGCTGGTAATGAGGGATAATGATATGTAGAGGCTCCGACTTAATTATTTTCAGGTTAGACAGTTCTCTACATTTTTTTTTGTTTGTTTTCATTTGGAAAGTAGGTTGGGGAGTGAAATGTCCAGGTTAGTGATTGAGCAAAGCATATCATCTGCATATGCAGGCTTTTTGTGTTCAATATGAATTTGAAGTCCACTTATATTTGACCTATTTTGGATAATGAACACCAAGAGTTGTAGTGAGTGGATGAAAGCCATTGGGGATAGTGGATATCCTTGATGTTGCCATTTAAGATGTTAAAGGGGTTAGAAAATATGCAATTTACTTTCACCTGGGCTGTACGATTCAAATATTTTAGATAGCTTCTAACCATCCTAGCATAATGTCATCTAGACTTATATATTTTTGAAGAGGGTTTATGAAAGTCCAGCTTACGAGATCAAAAGGTTTATCTGCATCTGCATGAGTAGCAGGCATGGTTCAGAGATATACCGTATTTATCGGCATATAACACGCGCCGGCGTATAACACGCACCCAAGTTAAGGAGTGAATTTTAAGGAAAAAAACTTTTAGGAGTAAAGTTTAAGGAATAAAAACTTACATTAAAATGCCCATCAATGCAGCGTTATCGGTGTCCATCTGCAGCCTTGTCAGTGTCAGTGCAGCCTTGCCCCAGTGTCCAGTGCAGCCTTGTCAGTGCAGCTTTGCCCCAGTGCAGCCATGTCAGTGCAGCAATGTCAGTGCAGCCATGTCAGTGCAGCCATGTCAGTGCAGCTTTTCTCCAGTGCAGCTTTGCCCCAGTGCAGCCTTGCCCCAGTGCAGCCTTGCCCCAGTGCAGCCTTGCTCCAGTGCAGCTTTGCCCCAGTGCAGCCTTGCCCCAGTGCAGCCTTGGTCCAGTGCAGCCTTGCCCCAGTGCAGCTTTGCCTCCATGCAGCCTTGCCCCCCCGTGCAGCCTTGCCCCCGTCCAGCTTTGTGGGATCGCCGCGATCCCTGCCGTCATACACAGCCCTGTGTAAATTTAAATATGGCGCCGAGACTGCAGTGTCTCGGCGGAGCGCTGATACACATAGCCGAGAGTCTTCGGGTTTTCTCGGCGCCGCTTACAGTCCCGCCCAGTTCCGCCCTATGGGCAGGACTGTAAGCGGCGCCGAGAAAACCCGAAGACTCTCGGCTATGTGTAGCTCCGCTCCGCCGAGACACTGCAGTCTCGGCGCCGTATTTGAATTTCCACACGGCTGTGTATGTCGGCGGCGATCGCGGCAATTGCCGCGATCGCTCCGATCACACACAATTGGGGGGGGGTATCGGCCTATAACACGCACCCACGATTTTCCCCTGATTTTCAGGGGAAAAAAGTGCGTGTTATATGCCGATAAATACGGTAATTCAACGCTTGAAATAGGTCTTTTGATAGCAATATCCCTAGCCTTTCTAGGTGGAGTAAAGCCCACCTGATCTAGACGAGCTAGGCTGTGCATATGAGGAATCAGACAGTTAGCTAAGATTTTCATTGTTAGCCCGAGATCAACATTCAGTACAGAGATAAAGTTATAGTCAGAGCATGAATGTGGGTCTTTTCCCTCTTTGTGTATCACTGTGATGTGAGGTTTTGTCACTGGTGTCTCTCCTGACTCCTGACTGTACAATGACAAATTCCACCTTATCTTCAGCCTCCCCCAAAATTGGGAGCCTAAAGATAAGGAGTTATCAGCAGTTAATAAATGGTTTTCAAGTCGAGGCAGAACAATTTGCCTGTCTTCATGCTCTTGATTGTTGCAGATAACTCTGCCATCAAGATGGGGTCATCCAACCTCTTGCTAAGATTTGGTATGAGTTTGCGTAAATAAAAGGAGGTAAGTTAGGTGAATATTTTCACCACCAGGCGTTCATGGAAGATGTTAAAACTCTGAGAGGTCTTATTACGTAAATAAGTGTAAAATGATCTTTGGCTATATCTATATTGAGGTGTATTCTTTTTGTCCTGTGGAAAATGAATGTTTGGGATGTATGATTGCGTCTGCTGTTCTTTCCAAGAGGCAGCCACATTTGTTTGCAGAAAACCCTACAACGAGCCAAAGTGGCTTGCCTTTGAAGAAATATAAACACTTAAGCTGGTTTCTCAGAGAGGCTAGTTCATCTAGGTATAGGAGTCTGAGTAGGTTTCAATTTGTGGCTGTCGTGTAGAAGTTGGGTAACTTTGGCTTGTCTGTCTCTTTTAATTCTTAAGTAATTACTCGATTATTTGATTACTTCATCACATATTTGGAGGTCATTTAGCAGACTTGTGTTTAAATACTATTGTCTTCAAATCCTCAAGCGGGGGGGGGGGGTCACTATATCTTATGAAGAACAAATTGATATGAGAATAATAATAAAGGACAGTTAAATAATTGTTATATTCATGGATATTAGGATGGAGAAGGCACCATGACAAGCTGAGAATAGGATAAGGCATGAGCCATGGATTTATACACGTCGGGGAGGCAGGAACAGCCTTTAGAAGCGTCCATAATAGGGTCAGCAGGAAGCTAAAGTTTCCACCAAGAGCCAAGGCTTCTTCCATAAAAGATTTCAGTTTGGCTAGAATAGACTGAAGGAAGTTAGCTTGGGAGTAGTTTGGGTCATACACTAAGGCTAATGTCACATTAGAGTTACCAATAAGGCCTTTAAGAAAGAGGTGTCGGCTGTCTTTTCTAGTACAGGAGTCAAGTAGTTGCCAGGGGGCACAATTTGAAATCAGGATAGTGAAACCCTTTGATTTGAATTCAGTGTTTTGCATTGTGATATACTATAAGGCAGGGCTCAAACTTTCACGTCCTGAGCTACTAGCCAGGCCTTAAGGGTTACTCACCACCGGTTGCCCCACCCAACCCCTACCATGCCCGCCCCTAATTCCCTAAACATGCCCTCATAAATGATCTCATGAAATGACACTTAAATATTTTATGCAGAATTAAGTTATAAAAATAAATATGAACAAAAACTTTCAGTGCCCATTAGTGCAGCCTCACCTGTGCCCAACAATGCAGCCTGACCTATGCTCATCAATGCAGCCTCACTTGTGCCCAACAATGCAGCCTCACCTGTGCCCAAAAACGCAGCCTCACCTGTGCTCATCAATGCAGCCTCACCTGTGTTCATCAATGCAGCCTCACCTGTGTCCATCAATGCAGCCTCACCTGTGTCCATCTATGCTGCTTAACCTGTGCCCCAACAATGCAGCCTCACCTGTGTCCATCAATGCCACTTCACCTGTGCCCAACAATGCAGTCTACCTGTGTCCATCAATGCCGCTTCACTTGTTCCCAAGAATGCAGCCTACTTGTGTCCATCAATGCCGCTTCACCTGTGCCCAAGAATGCCGACTACCTGTGCCCATCAACGCCACTTCACCTGTGTCCAAGAATGTAGCCTACCTGTGTCCATCAATGCCGCTTCACCTGTGCCCAAAATTGCAGCTTACCTGTGTCCATCAATGCCTCTTCACCTTTGCAGGAAAAGAGAGGAGAGGAAAAGGATTGCCGGCCAGATCATCAGAGAGCAGGGGACATCGCTGTAGCAGCTTTCATTTTAATTGCCGAGTGTCGGTGTTCCCTGTGCTTGCTGTCACATACAGCCCCGGCTCCTGGCCCGGGTACTTTGATATATGTCCAGGCATTGGACAGTTGCTCAATATACAGATCAAGAAATTACAGCTGAACTGCCAGAACACAGAAACAATTGCCTAGTAATCTCTACTTCTGGCCTGGATACAATAAAGCAGCAGCTACTGCATGGATGGTCATGTGGTTCAGTTCTGTCTCTACTTCTTGGAAACTCACCTTCAGAAAATATCACAGTCCTCCCACTGGGTTTTTTGACCCAGTCAGCAGGGACAGGAAGTACCTGTCTAAGACCAACTAACTATGTAGTATTAAACAAGCAACAGCTATTTACACATACAGAAAGTAGAGGGCAGCAGATCCCCACACAAGGAACAGGAAGGGTTGGATGTCCCTCGAGGAGTGAGATGGATGGCAGGAATAGGGTTGGTACAGGGATCGAAGGAGATAGGGGGAGAATGAAGGTGAGTCAGAAGGGGCTAGGGGAAAATTAAGGGTTTAGGGCAAATTCTAAGGGGCCTATAAAGAAAATAATTTGTTAGACAGCCCTGTGACTTCCCAGAAGCCACAGGGATGAAATCCTACAGGAGAAGAGAAAGGCACGGAAGTTTCAGAGTGAAGGGGTGTGCTCCAAGTGACATCCAATATCAGATTATGTGAATTAGGTCATGCAGTAAACGAATGATCTATTGGGCAAGGGAGTTAGGGCAGCTAGTTGGTTGCGGGAAATAATGTGTGTATAATCAGAGAGGCTAAGAAAGCCACAGTATATTTGGTGGCAGCCAAGGTTAGAAGTGAATCTAGGGTTAAGGATCCCATATGGGTTTAAGCAGATGTTGAATGTTATCTTGTAACAGGTGAATCTTCATTACATAAACAGGGTAAAGGGCCTTGTGGAGTAGTGAAGTGAAGATGCCAGGGGGACCTGACCTTGTCATGAATCGGCTTATCTATAAGACACCCAATCCTCACGCCCTGAGGGATACTTCAATTTTTTTATATTGTGAGAGAGTATGATATTTAAGGGTAGGTAAGATGGATCAACCTTAGCTTATCTATCAGAATCTGAGCTTGGGTGTATTGGGATCATATTAACTGGGTTCAGGGCTTGTAGTGCACTAAATTGCTAAGAATGTATGCAGTAAACTCCATGATCATGGATATTCACTCTACAGCCAGTCAGAGTATATATCAGATAAACATTTGTATTACAATGAGTTGATGGTGTCTGACAGAATATTTAGTTGAAGCTTAAAATAAAGAGTTTCTATGTAATAATGGGACTCAGAAAGAGGTCATGGTGATATAGAGGTAAAGTTTAGAACTGCAATGATATCTATCTAAGACTCTTCTGTAGACTGTGTGACTGTACTTCTCTGCATAAATAACGGAAAGAATCTTCAACTATGCAGCTTGAAGGACAATTGACGTTGTTCCCAAAAAAGGAGGCAATGCAAGGTTTCCAGTAGGGGAGCACATTGGCTGTTTTCTCAGCCTGCTGAATAGTACAGAGAAAGGGCCACCTCTGTAGTAAAAGGTCCCTTCGGCATAGGCGGGTCAGCCCCTGAAAGTATAAAAAAAATATATATATATATACATATATCAGGGTTACAACTATTTATGACAGTATTTCTGCATAGGGTCAATGTACTATATGTGTGGTAAGATACTTCCCATATGGGAAAAGCAAAAGTTCATACTGAAGTTTAGATATACAGTAACTATTACTGAAAAATTTAATTCTTGGATTTATTATCGAGTATAACTTGCATCATGTACGTAGTGACACTTATTTGGATTGTTACATTTTAACAACCTAATCCTATCTATGATGATGTATGAATGATTTACTCAGCTTTCACATATCTTTTTCAAATATGTTTAGGTTTTTTGGTAGCGGCAAACTTTTATTTGCACTGGGTGTCGACTAGTCCTTTATAATGCTGAGCCATTCTCTGATCTGTTCTGATATTCTCTCTCTTCATCAAAGAGGTCTTTCTCGTCAGACATTGTTCCTCTCTGTACATTTTAGAATACAAGAGTGCTTTATATTCCGTGCCAGTAGAAAATAAACAGCTTTATTAATTTCCTGTTCAAGTAACTGATTAATCAGATTCAGCTTCCTATCTTTATGATCATCAGATTATGCAGAGCCTGTGAATAAGCCTGAAAAATAATAAGTATGACTCATAAACATCACAAATAATTTAAAATAAAGCAATATTTTGAGTCCACGCAGGCTCCCTTTGAATCCAAGTGAAAACTCCCAATTTTTATTATTCTAGATCAATATTATTATTATTCAGAATTCATATAGCACTAACAATTTCTGCTGCGCTTTACAAAATAAAGGGAGTGTGCAGTTACAAAACAATTCAACAGAGGAAGATTAGGAGGGCCCTGCTCATGAGAGCTTACAATCTAAAGGATATTATAGATGTATATATTAGTATAATTAGTGTGTTTGTGTAATACAGAAAGTAGAAAAATAGGAACAAATGTCCATTGCAATCAGTCAGATTCTATTCTTTATTTTTCTCCTGGCCTTCCTCTATGTTTACAGATTTACTAACTCTCCAGGGGCCCAAATGCATATAGTACTTAGTCCCTTTCCAGTTATATGTATACAATGTGTGGTCTCATGCACAAATTTGGCATTTCTACATCCCATTAAATGCAAGGAACAACCAGACAATTAATGTCCAAGGGACTTTACCTAAGAAATGCCAAAACAATTAATCTTAAAATAAAAATTGTTTATTACAAAAATAATTTAAAAGATTAACTTGAAAACAAATATGTGAATTCACAGGTATCTATAGGAGAATATTCACAATAACATCAACAATCATAGGTTATAAATTGAATGGGCTATATCATTGATGCGTTCATAGCATTCTCAACGCGTTTTATGAAATTCAATTCACTTCACATTTGGAAAAGATAATGTAAATATTCAACTGCAAAAAAATAAACAGATTAAGTGTGACAAAGGGACACAAACCTCTTATTCATCCCAGTGGCTAATTGTGCAAACATATATGTTTACTCGTACCCACCCAGTCACAAAAGAAGGGGGGTGGTGATTGATCATCATCTACTGAACATCCAGCAAGAGGATTGCCACGTTACGTCTGTCCTGGAAGCTGGCAGAGATCGAGGACACACAAAGGGAATCCACACAGAGAGCTGTGCAAGAGAAAAGATTACTAAAAAAGGAAAAAAATAAACCCATAAGTATAACATAATAAAATAATGAAGAAAAAAACAGGGGTGTCGAAGATTGTGATAATAGAGTAACTAATAGGCATGTGTGCTTAATAAAGTGACAAATAAAAAGGAAACCAAAATAAATTTCTAAAGGGGGGAAAAGGACCCCATACATATGAAATGAAAAAGAAAAAAGGAGGATAATGAAGTGGAATAATCCTAATAGTGGCACCATAATGAAAAAAAAAACACTAACTAAAATAGCAAACTGGGAATCTCACATCTGACAAGATGATGTTGTGATGTTGCCTGGCACCTTGCAAATGGGGAAAGAGGACCAACCTCCCCATCAGCCACCTTATAGTCTCAGGTGGAGCCGAAAAACCATCCCTCAACATCATGGTAATCGATGCCAACTGACAAACCAAAACAGCCATCAACCACAAGGTGGATCAAATCCACATGTGCAATATCACAAGCATACATATGAGCAATGATGTCACATGGCTGTAACTCCCCTCTACATTTGAAGCTAAAATTATGCACATTCCTGTGGGGGGGGAGATATAGCCAGCAGAAAGCTGAACCCAATGTCTAAGATGCATGATCTTTCACAACTATAAATGAGCAATCTTTACTTTAAAAGTAGAAGATAGACGCTGATTGGTTGCCATGCAAATCTGCTCCAGTTTTATAAATTCACCTCAAGGAATTAACAGGCGGTACTGATTGTTCATTCATAATAGTGACATATCACTCAGAGCTGTAACTCTGTGTGTCTATCACAGGCTACTGTGATAGACACACAGGCTACTTTTACATATACAAAACCCAATCACTGTGACACTGTGTGAGCGTTCACCTTTATGAATTGATGATGTTGGGCTTATGTGCCAATCAGCAGTGCTGTTTTTTCATTCATAAATCTGAAAGATCACACAGCTCTGTGGCAGAGCCTGACGTGTAGAAGCAGATCTTTCGTACAGCCCCAATTCAAGGACCACTGGAGTTTCAACAGTGGCCGCGAGAGCACGGCGAGGTAGGAGTGCCTGCAAGATCTTCCGTTGGAAGCTGTGGTATGTGGCTGGTAAGTAACCAGAGCGGTGATGGATGGCTGAAGCAGAGGATGGCTACAGGAACAACGAATGAAGAGAACACAGTAGATGGAGGGCCAGTCACATCAGGCACTATGCAGAGCATGGCAGACAGATAACTGGATGTGGAATCAGACAAGCCAGGTCAGCAACAGAGGATTAGACATCAGCATCAATGGCAGGCAATGGCAGGCAGATAATGGTCAAGATGCAGGCAAGGTTTGGCAACAGGAAATCAAGCAGAGGAGAGGTCAAGCAAGCAGAGAGGTTAAGCAAGGTCAACAAAGCAAACAAGGTCAGGATAATAGATAGCAAGCATAGTCAGAGGAAGCCGGTTCAAACACAGGAATCAAACAAGGATCACAGGAACAGGTATACGGATGCAAGCTGCAGATCCGACAGCAAGGTACTAGTAAACCTGCTGCCCTTATTTATGGCATTTGGGTGACAGTTATTGGCACCTGCGTGACTATTCATGCACAGACACACATTTGTGTGCCTGGTTAGCCAGACAATTGTGGGATCATGCATGCAAATTTGCATCTGCTTTTGAACAGCCACTGCGCCGTGGACAGCACGTCCCTGACAGTTGTGCAGTGTAAAAGCAACAGCTGATAGACACACAGTGCAGCAGTTCTTTAATGAAAGCTCTAGGCTCAGGATTTCTTTACCATGTTTTTATAAATCAACTTAGTATATCAGTTAAAGCCACACCTTGAGCCTCCAAATTGTTGTTCCCACTTCTGGCCAGCATCGCTAAGGTGTCACTCCAGCATCATTGCCACAAGCTGTTAAAAAGAGAAGCAGGAGGAGGAAAAAACTGGACGAAGTACACATTATGCTCCCCCCTATTTGCACTTAGGGATGGAATCTACTCTCCCTTCCCTCAAGTCACAAGCAAAAAGTGAAAGCCACCCTTTCACTATTAAATTAATCTCAGACTGAACCAGCTTGTAAAAGAAGAATTGTAATACCTACCTTTTCTGGGGTGGTGTGTTAAATCTTCATTCTACTGAAGAATTATGGGTGGCACTACTATCCATAACTTCTGGGTGTGTCCTCTGCTGATTGATGTGGTTCCTGTTACTGAAATAAACAGTGGTGGACCTAGCAGTCAACGAGAGGAATCGCTGCAAGTACAAATGTAGAGGAGGTTTTATACAGCAGGAGAACGATTTATTGTTCTTGCCAGAATATGGGTAGGGGTCTGGGCTTAAGCTGGGGGAAGGGGCTCTTGGCAGACTTACCACGAAGTTTGGCCTCCTCTAGCACTAACATGTTCATGCTCTCCCTAACTGTGTCATCAGTCACTGCCATCTTATTCTCCACTTCTTCTGGGTTGGTGTTTTCTTAGTTCATCCACTGTTGATGTCATTTCTGCACATGTACACTGGAGATACATTGTTCTGGCAAGAGGCTCCACTTTCAGCATTTTACAGATTTGGACATGTATACAGCACTATACAAGGTTGTTTTTAAAGATACACACATGGCCCCTCATTAGGTCCACGTCTACGAGAGTACAGAAGAGTATAAGGGAGAAATTAGAAGGTGGAACATTGGAACAAAGTGCTTTGCCAGAGGGGACCTCTGACAAGGTAGCCTCCCTATGTTGAGAACATTTGGCCTGGTATGTGTCAGGAGTGGAAGCACACATTCACTGCCCACCCCACTTTCCTGGCCAGCCAGCTGTCATGTTTTACTTTGTTCATAGGGTAAATGTCTTCACTGGCAGCACCATTTTCCCCATGTTTGGTTGACAATCCCTTGCCTATTAGTCTTGAAACTGAAGCATTTTCTTCTTCAAACTGAAGTGATTTTCATAACATGTTTCCCATTGATTTCCATGAGGTTCAAGGGACACAGAACAGAAATGGGAATTCTTCAAAAAAGACTATGCAAACTCACTGCAAAGTATATTCCCATGGGCAAAATAAAACCTATGTGTCGCACAGTCAAAGTTAAAATGGCTATAAATAATAAGAAAATAACTTTTAAAAAATGTAAAAATGAAGGAACATTATCATCGTTTAAATGCTGCAAAGAATATAACAGAATATGTAAAAAGGAAATTCAACGAACGGCAGATTGCAAAAGATAGTATGACAAACAACCAAAAATTCTTCAAATATATTAATAGTAAAAAGGTCAGGTCTGAGCATGTAGGCCCTTTACAAAATAATCTAGAGTGGGTGACTGGGGATAAAGAGAAGGCAAATTTATTAAATACTTTCTTCAGCTCTGTATATACAAAGGGGCATGGGGGGGGCTCATGTCCATAATGGGGATGGAATTGACACAGCCCAAAATGATCCTCAATTGCTCAAAAGTGATATGATCCAGAAATATTTAGACAGAATAAAGGTGGATAAAGCACCTGGACCAGATGACATCCACCCACGGATCGTAAAAGAATTGAGCTCTGTCATTTCAAAGCCATTGTTTCTAATTTTTAGGGACTCATTACTGACTCGAATGGTGCCACTGGATTGGCGTAGGGCCGATGTGGTGCCCATATTTAAAAAGGGATCAAAGTCTTTACCAAGTAACTATAGACCTGTTAGTTTAACTATAGTCAGGGAGATACTGAAGAGTTTAATAAAAGATCACATAGACAAATTCTTGCTGGAAAAAAATATTTTAAGCAACAGACAGCATGGATTCATGAAAGACAGTAGTTGTCAAACAAACCTGATTCCTTTTTTGAGGAGGTGAGTAAAACTTTGGACAGAGGGGTAGCTATGGACGTGGTATACTTGGATTTTACCAAAGCGTTTGACACAGTTCCCCACACACGACTAATGTGTAAAGTAACGTCTACAGGCTTGGAAAGATCAATTTGTAAATGGATAGAAAACTGGCTGAAAAACTGAATTCAGATAGTAGTGGTTAATGACTCTTACTCTGAATGGTTTAAGGTTATCAGTGGTGTCCCACAAGGTTCAGTGTTGGGGCCCTTACTTTTTAATACCTTTATAAATTATATAGGGTCTGGGATTAAAAGTAACATTTCTGCCTTTGCAGATGACACTAAGCTATGCAGTGGAATATGTCCTTACAGGATGTCTCCAATTTACAAGCCGACCTTAATGCACTGTCTAATTGGGCAACTAAGTGGCAAATTAGGTTTAATGTTGATAAATGTAAAGTTATGCACTTGGGGGCTAAGGATATGCATGCATCATAGATACTAGGGGGAGTACAACTGGGGGAATCCATAGTGGAGAAGGATCTGGGGGTTTTGGTAGATCATAAGCTCAATAATACATGCAATGCCAAGCTGCGGTTTCCAAAGCGAGCAAAGTACTTTCTTGTATTAAGAGCGGTATGGACTCCAGAGAGCGAGATATCATTTTGTCCGTGTTCAAATCATAAGTAAGACATTATCTGTAATATGTAGTTCAGTTTTGGGCACCAGTTCTCAAAAAGGATATTGGGGAACTGGAGAAAGTGCAGAGAAGGGCAACCAAACTGATAAGAGGCATGGAGGAGCTCAGCTATGAGGAAAGATTAAAGGAACGGAATTTATTCTCTCTTGAGAAGAGATTAAGGGGGATATTATCAACATGTACAAATACATAAGTGGTCCATATAGTGAACTTGGTGTTGAGTTATTCACTTTAAGGTCATCACAGAGAATAAGGGGGCACTCTTTACGTCTAGAGGAAAAAAGTTTTCACTTCAAATACGGAAAGGTTTCTTCACAGTAAGAGCTGTAAAAATGTGAAATAGACTGCTTCCACAGGTGGCCAGCTCAGTTGATTGCTTTAAAAAAGGCCTGATTCTTTCTTAAATGTACATAATATTACTGGGTAATTGATCCAAGGAAAATCCGATTGCCTCTCTTTGGATCAGGAAGGAATTTTTTTCCTTGCTGTAGCAAATGGGTGCATGCTTTGCTGGGGTTTTTCATCTTCCTCTGGATCAACTGTGGATGAAGGATTGTGTATATGGGATTGCATTTTTTATTTTTTTTTGTTGAACTGGATGGACTTTTTTCAACCTGACTAATTATGTAACTATGTTCGTATAACATTTAGCAATTTGTAGATTTCTAGCTGTATTCACTGAACGTGGCCAGTCAGTGAACCCAAGCAGATTAGCCCATCGCTAGCTATTTACGTCCCCATTGACATTTGCTGACTTGAAATCGCAGGCAGAATCTCTGTGATTCTATCCACGATTCCAAATCATGTGACCGTCACTGCTTTGTGCAAATTGTGCAACGCATGTTTGGGTTCCATTCATTCTAAATGGCACCTCGAATGCGATGTGAATTTGCCTCAATTGTCACCCGACAAAATCGCAGGAAATCGCGTTTTTAAAAATTGTATGAAGTTTGTTGCCCAGATAGGAGCAGGGGCTTTTTTGGGCAACAAGCACACAAAGGGCAGCCCATTGAAGTGAATGGGCTGCCCTATGTACGACACGTGGAATCGCCTGAAAATCGGCCACACAAAATTGCGAGCGGGAATGCAACCACTGTGTACAGGCTTCACTTTAACTGAAGCTACTGTCAGCGCACATGATATAAAGAGGACAGGACCTAGCGAGACATCTGATCTGACATCTGTTAGCATTATAAGGCACGGTGGTTCTATCTAAATAAAAAAAAAAGAAAAAGAAAAAAACAATGCAATGTAAGGTGCGATCTAGACTGTTCTTTCAGTTTTTATACACTCAGGCAGGCCCTCAACATACATGTTGTTAGGATGAAAGGAGATTGCACAATATGGCTGTAACATGCATGGTCCACATTACCATTGTTCTGTTCAACCACTGTAAATTTCCCTTTAATCTAACTGAAACTGAAAGCACAAGCAAGCACCCAGCTGCAGCACAGCAAAGGGTGGAAACACTTTAAATGTCTTTACAACCTTAGCTTCTTTTCACATTCTGTCACCAATGGCTCATTCAGTTGCACATAAAAATCATGAAGTTAAAATTATTTTCATTGTATTCCTCGTGCATTCACCAGCCTACTTCAGTTAGAAATGAAAGCCTAAAATGTTTGTCTCATGGATTTTAATTTATTGCTTTATTTCTGTTTTGGTTGTTTTATTATATATCATTGAACACAGAACATTTGTAAAGCAGCTGAGATTTTCCAATAACCATTATGCACAATAATTAAATCACATACAAACAATTTTTCCCTCAGTTTCCTAACAGCCCCACAGGCAAATACCATCTTTCTGAATGCTGGCTGCACTTACAAAGAACATAGTATGCTTCAGTTCCCTGCATCTTAGTGAAGTATACAGAAAATATATACTTACCTACTTCACTGTTTGTCTGTTATTTGATAATAAAATCAATCTTCTATATTCACTATTTACTTATACAATAGCAAACATCTTACTTGCCATGTTCAAAGTACCCCTCCAAAGAAAAAACTACACTCTACTAGCCGTTGTTGAGGCTGCAACATTGTCATGATGGTGGAATGTACAGTACCTAGTGCATGTTGGGGGGGGGGGGGGGGGGCTAAATTCCACATACAAAACACAATCTTTATTCTGTAATGTATTGGTTGGCAGGCATTATTGTCTTATTGTTTAGGTATTCAAACTAACTTAGACAAAGAAAGCACAATTGTGAAGCTTTTTGTTATAGGTACTGCTGCTAGCTTGTAGGGAAAAAATTCAGTTAGTGACGCAAGAAAAGTACTTGATCACTGACACAGCAATCTAGACTCTCTTCTTACGTTTCTAAAGAATTTTCGAAAGAGAAATAGATAGTAGCCAGAGCAGTGTACTATCATTGTCATCAAGGTAATAGGCCTTTGTAGACATCTTGAATGCATCTTCTGAAGGTGTACTCATAGCTAGAGCGTGACCAGATTTGCTTCAAATGCAAAATATTATGCACAGGCCTCAGCTACAAATAATTAGAACTCTTGGTTGGCTGGGTCAGTGTCAGTACATTGATTTGAATTGAGGCAGGTGTCAGCATGGGGTTAGTCCCTGTAGTGCACACATCAGAAATGGTGCAATAGCCATTCTATGTGTATCCAAACTATCTATACTAACCACTGGTATTTCTTATCATCATTTGACTTTCAATCCTTGCTATACACCCACACAGTCTTAAGTTGGCCATTCTCCATCTCTACAGTGGATGGAGGACCCCCCCCATCCAAAGAGCGCCCCCACCCCCCAACCTGTTAGGACATTGTATTCTGACAGCGGGACCCACCCCTATCAGAATACACAGCAATCTAATAAAGTAAAGACACTGCTCTAGTTCGGCCCACCTCTCAAGCCCCCTATTCCATACAAGGGGGTGCTGGTCCGGTTATCAAGCAACAGGATACTTCACGTAGAGAAGTGGATGACCTCACTCAAATGTATGAAAAACGTTGTTTCCTGTCTGTTGTTGCTGTGATGTCTTTGCATTGATGGATTACCAATAAGTTTACTTAGAATTTGCATACATTTAAGTGCAGTCATCCACTTTTCTCCACGAGGTATCAGAATACAGACTGGCTGCAGCCACTGATTGACATGATTGACAAGTCCTTTTTTCTTCCTTTATTTTCTCCTGGTTAATTTGGCCAGTAAGTCTGTTGTTTTTTCCTTTTTTTAACAGACCAAGCTGTCCAGCAAAAGTGGCAGTTAGAGTGATTAGACAAACCATTCTGAAGGGTTGCTTACAATGGTCCCTTTTTTTATTCATATATATAAAACTTTTATCCCAAAAGAAAAAAAAAACTTTTGCTGTAACTGTTAGCTGGAGTTGAGTTTGAACTTATTAGACAAGTCAATCTAAACTACCCTCTCCCCAGATTTACAATGGTAAAGGTGTGTCCACAGCTTCTGAAGTGGAGTGAAGACACCCTAAGACAGGAAGTGTGTTACTGGCTGGATCACCATGTACAGGTGTGTGTAAAGAAAATAATGAATAAGGCCCCTTTCAGGCGGGGAGGATTCCATCAAGTGGATCCGCTTGCTCAGCGGGGGATCTTTTTGCTGATCCCCACTCAGCAGGCAGTTACATAGTTACATAGTAGGGGAGGTTGAAAAAAGACACAAGTCCATCAAGTCCAACCTGTGTGTGTGATTATGTGTCAGTATTACATTATATATCCCTGTATGTTGCGGTCATTCAGGTGCTTATCTAATAGTTTCTTGAAGCTATCAATGGTCCCCGCTGAGACCCCCGCCTGTGGAAGGGAATTCCACATCCTTGCCACTCTTATAGGGCGTACACACGGTCGGACTTTGTTCGGACATTCCGACAACAAAATCCATGGATTTTTTCCGATTGATGTTGGCTCAAACTTGTCTTGCATACACACGGTCACACAAAGTTGTCGGAAAATCCGATCGTTCTGAACGCGGTGACGTAAAACACGTACGTCGGGACTATAAACGGGGCAGTGGCCAATAGCGTTCATCTCTTTATTTATTCTGAGCATGCGTGGCACTTTGTCCGTCGGATTTGTGTACACACGATCGGAATTTCCGACAACGGATTTTGTTGTCGGAAAATTTTATCTCCTGCTCTCCAACTTTGTGTGTCGGAAAATCCGATGGAAAATGTCTGATGGAGCCCACACACGGTTGGAATTTCCGACAACATGCTCCGATCGGACATTTTCCATCGGAAAATCCGACCGTGTGTACGGGGCATTACAGTAAAGAACCCTCTACGTAGTTTAAGGTTAAACCTCTTTTCTTCTAATTTTAATGAGTGGCCGCGAGTCTTGTTAAACTCTCTTCTGCGAAAAAGTTTTTTTCTATTGTAGGGTCACCAGTATGGTATTTGTATATTGAAATCATATCCCCTCTCAAGCGTCTCAAATTGAGAGGTCCGTATCCGCTCCGCTATGCAGAGGGGACACAGACACAGCCTGCTGTTCCCTATGGGATGGTTGGATGGAAAAATACCACCTGTCTGTTTCCATTCGACTGTCTTTCGATCTCCCGGACAGATGGGGAATGGATCCCCATCCATCGGTTTTTAGTGGACAGGATTAGATCAGATGCTGGTGGGTGTCAGCGGACACATGTCCACTGACATTCGCTGCTCCATAGAGAGCAATGGATCAGTCCATCAGGGTAAAAGGGGCCTAAAAAAGAATAATAAATAAAGATAAAAGAGCTAGATCAGGACTTGATCGAGGTTATTGTAAAGGTCAAAAGGCTAGGGTCAAAAGTCATGGTTAGTACGTTTTATATTATAAACTATTTATTTATTATAAATATTTAGTGTCAGTGTGTTATTGGTACAAAAAAATAAATAACAAAATGATGAACACTTTTGTTTCTTGGTCCTGCTATTCATGCAAACAAATAATATACATATATGTTATTGACACAAACGCCAGGAATAGGAACATTTATTTTATTTTGTTTTTTGGTTTTTTTTAGTAGTAGGTCATGGTAATGACAAGAGATATACAGCTATTCTTTAAAAAAAATATTTGTTTTTTTTGTTATTCGGGGCTACATTTCCTAAATAATAAATAAACTCAGAGATATCCATTAATATTTGCCACCAAATGAAGGCCCAAATTATCCTGTAGAAAACAACGTATAATTCACTTGAATAAGCTAAGAGTTTTCATATGTACAATTAAACAAACACAAAGTTGCAAAACTTCAGGCATTAAGACCTGTTTTACCTTCACGTATAAGGAGGTTAAGCTTGATCTTTTCATTTTTTTACGTTTTCGGGGCTTTTTTGGTGTTGATTGTAATTTTCTCCCTCTGACAGTAGTGAAGCAGCTAGGGAGGTAGAAGAAAGCAAGAACAGGTTGTTTCAGACAAACACTGAGGGATATATTTGTCCAGGAGCAGACATGCTAAAACAAGGGCTGTTTCTGGAAATCAGACAGCTGGTCACTGTATAACAATAACAATATGTATTACTATACAACCAAACTATCCCACAGCACTCATAGTAGTTATAAAATCATGTTTTTCTATCAAGAATTTACTGGCTGAAATACCCAAATGTAGAGTTATGAGACATCTAGTGGTTACATCCAGGAAGTCAAATTTTTGCAGATATGGAGATGTCATTGTGTTATTGATGTAAAGTTTGCAAGCATAAAAAAAATAAGATTTGTGATAGTTATTTTCATGTTGTTTAGGGTAAGGGTCCTTTTTTAAAATGGTAAGTGTAAAAACAAATATTTCTAATTTCAACGCTTCCTAACTTGAGGTAATTATAGCTGTATTAGTGCACTTGCGACAGAAACAATTGAGTACTGTCTGTGATACTTTCTTTATTTGCACTAACATACAATTTTTCAGGACAAGCTTTCAGGGTATGTCCCCTTCTTCAAGGTCCCAGCAGTACCTAAAGTTTAACGCTCACGCGCTTAGCACCTGATTCCAGCTTTGCAGCATATAATTACATATGACTTTAATGCACATATTTCTGCAAAAAAAAGTGCATTTATTTTTTTTTTTCCTGCAGGAGGCTGGAAAGTATTGTACCAAGAGGTTTATAGGTGCTATGTGGACTCCTGCAGACAAGTCCACCGGCTTTCAGCTCGTACCTCCATACAAGCTTACTGTTTAAAAACTGTTGGTGGACTAAGAGAGTGCTCATCAGCATCCCCGCAGTCCATTGAAGCTACAAGTCCATCTGCCATGGTGGCAGACGATACTTGTAGTTTATTCATTGACAGGAATGTTAATGAATAAACTGTGGGGGCATAGCCCCACACTGCCTTGCTGTTTTCAACTTAATTTGTGACAACAGGTGTGGGCAGAAGAACCCCCATCTGCTAATCTCCTATTACAGGGAGGGCGGATCGAGGGGAGAGGGGGCAGGAGCTGGAACATATTACATGTTCCACCCTAAATATGGGTAGAACATGTAACATGTTCCAAAAGGTAAACTTATTCTTTAAATGTACACATCATTGCTATAAATGGGAGGTCCTGGAAGTCGCACATCTCTGCAAAACCCTGTAAGAAGGTGCATGACAGTCTCAGCCCGGGCTCCAATCAAGCCATGCTCCCAACACGTTTCACTCCTCCCATGGAGCTTAGTCATGACTATTTTCTTTCTTATATCAGTTGCTGCCAGTTGTCTCTTCCAGGTTCTGCCAGACAGCCCTCCTGGTCCTACCTTCCCTAGCTACAGTGTGAAGGCCATTGCCTCCTGGGATATGTGATACATATATCCCAAGAGACACAAGAAACAGGGTTCATGTATTTCTAGGCAAGAATGGAGGTAGGATGGGGTGAGTGGGTGGGACGGACTGTGAAGAATAAAAAGTAAATAAACAAAAACAAATCAAAAATTTTGATTGCCAAGGTGTGGAGGGATACAGTGGTGCAGGTTTATTTTTTCTGAGTAAAGGTCCACTTACAAGTAATCTCTCAGAATCATCCAAATGTATAGGAATCATGTGTGATGACTTCAAGACAAAACATAACTGGATGGAGGACCTATAGAAGTTGAGCAATGACTACTCATGTAGTCTTGGGTCCCAGAGACATTTTCACACCAAATTCTTACCTTAGTTTTAATCTTTTATCATGTTTAGAATATACCCATTTGAATTTTTTGGTTAAATAAGTTCTTGATGTTTTTTTTTAAATATTGTACCCTAACACACAGTGGGTTTAGAAATCATAATGACTACACTAAAACAACATATATTCTGCTATGCCAAAAAGTAGATATTACTAAGAAAGACAGGAGACCCACCAAAACCACAAGGTTTGTCCCAGGTTGGTTGGGTAAAATGTACTTTTGTTATACAATCTTCATTATTTCCTGTTAAAGGTGACAGCATTTGTCAGGTTACATACACCTAGGTGTTGCTGACTGCTACATAATAGGTCATATGTTAGAGAGAGTCTTTGTTCAGTGATAAAGTCTATACTTGGAAGTAACAGTCAATCTGTCTGGTGCTACAATAGACATTTTTACATAAAATTAATGTTTTCTGTTTCTCCGGCCCCAGAGAATTCTTTGCGAGTTAGCTAGAGAAAGTATTGTATGCACAGATCCATATGTGGTGCACTTTAAATATTTATTCAAATAACGTATTAAAATTTTCTTCATAGATACGAAATGTGGCCTCTAACCTCTGCATTGACAGCAAACATGGAGCTACTGGAACAGAACTCAGATTAGACACCTGTGTCAAAGATGGCTCTGAAAGGACATGGTCACATGAACAGGTACACTCCAAAACATGCCCTTTTAAATTTGTATATTTCAATGCTTCTCTTGAACTGTGCCATACCTCATAAGAAGCCAATTTACTATGTTAAATCAAAGATGGCTATGAGCCTTGTAGGTTACACTTAAGGCTTATTGCTAGACATCTTCGTCCCTCCTCCAGATTACTTTCACTGCTGAATTTACCTGTAAATGAATTTACCTGAAAGTGAAAAGAAAATGTTAAAAATGCTATAGGTATAGGCTTAGGGGCTTATTCAGTAAAGACTACAAATACCTCAAATGACGTGTAAAACATATTAAGCGTGGGAAAATTCAGTTTATTGAATTAATTAAAAAAATGAATTCAGCTGGGTTGCTATAAGATACTGCAGTCTATTATTCCCTTGCTTGAAGATGTAAACGGTGAGCTAACACTCTATTCTAATATTGAGTAAATACTTTTATGATCCCTATGGTGAAGCATTTTTAATCAACTGAATTTATAGGGTTATTTTTTTAATTTAAGGTCTGGTAAATTTTAGACTGGCAGATGTGAACAAAGTGTAGGACTTCCCAGGATTTCCGATCAAGCAGATTAGGGATTATTATAGGATACAGGTAATTTTTACTATTGCACTGTCATTTTCCTCTGAGTGAATGGAGTGCACAACTGTATTAGCAGACAATGAGAGATCAGCACTGAGGTCAGGGATGGCTATGTAGGTTGTATCAGCAGACTGTGAGAGGCCAGCACTGGGTCAATAATAGCGCTAAACAAATTTTTTATTTTTTTCCCCAAAAGGTAAGCAAAAATCAGAAGAATTCTGCAAAGTTTCTCCATTATGGTGATTATTGAAGTCAGTTAGAAAGGTTAAATTAAGTATTTCCTGTGATTTTTAAGAGTGCAGTGGTCTTTAAATGGCCCCTAACGGTTATAGACGCCCATTTTCAACTCTCCTAAACCCTTTTGTGTGCCAAAAAACATCCCTCAATAGCCTCATAATTTACACAGAAAATATAAAAACAAAAAAGGAAAAAAATAGTCAAATAAAAGCCAAATATGTAAAGCCACAGTACACAAATAAAAAGCAAATACACATGGTGTAGGGTACGGTGAAGGGGTGGTTGTCATGTACTCAGTGTTAATTTTGACAGCAAATTTCGATTTAGTTTAAGTCTTAGGATTAAAATGGCATTTTAGTTTTCTGCTTTTGTTTTAGTTTTGGTCGTATTTAGTTGACTAAATCTCCAGTACATTTTAGTCGACTAAAATGTCATACATTTTAGTTGACTAAAATCAAATGTGTTTAGTTAAATAATGCATTATTTAAGCAATTTCAAAAATCAAACTCCAGGGGTAAAAAAAAAAACTAATATTATTTATGGTTTGAACAACCAACACAGACACATATTTAGCTGTTATATAACGTCTTTACTCTGTAAAACCAAGTTTCGTTACAAAAATATTGCTTTTTTGAGTCAAACGGCTTCATTCCTTGCTATAAGTGCATGCTATGTTACTTTTCTGTTGTTAAGAACAAGTAGCCCAAAGTCCACCCCACCCAGGCACCCAAACACTGCACAGTCAATTAAATCACTGCGTGGACAATGCTTGCATGAGTGGGACATACCAAAAAGGAAGATCCTAAGCATTATAACAGAAAATAGGAGTAGTAAGGTGGCAGCATTTAAACAAACCATTTCTTTACAAATGAAGTCTCAGCAGCTCACTGAGTGACATTTCCCATTTCTGCTAGATTTTTTAAGCAGTAAATTTTATGGCAAAATACATTTTGCCAAAATTACTCCACTACTAGCTGGGACCTTGTGTTATTAGACATGAAAAACAGCATCCGTGTAACTAGCAGTTAGGCAGGTTCTGTGAGCAGACCATGGGAGATCAGTGTTGGGGTTACTAACAGTTAGTAGTGTTGTGCCCTCAGACGAACATTGGAGTCCATATAAGTCAGGTAGGTTGTGTCAGGAGGCTGTGGGAGAAGAGAATTGTGGTCACTTGCAGTTAAAGTGGTTCTAAAGCCTCAAAGCGGAGTTCCAGTCTGTAAAAAAATAAATAAAATAAAAGTCAGCAGCTACAAATACTGTAGCTGCTGACTTTTAATACAAGGACACTTACCTATCCAGGGATCCCGCAATGTCGGCACCTGTAGCCGATTTTTCAATCGGCTTCGGGTGCAGGCGCTCGCATCTGTAGTAAGGAAGACAGGAAGTGAAGTGTGGCGGCTTCACAGCCTTTTTCCTACTGTGCATGCACGAGTTGCCCTGTGCTTTCTGAATGGTCCCGCCGTCTTCTGGGACCTCTGTGTCTCCCAAAAGGCAGCAAGGGAAGGGGCCGGAAATGGCGTAGATCGCCGTGTGGCGATCCTACCAGGAAGTGGGAGCAGGTACTGGTAAAACCAGGTACCTGCTCCCCCCTCCTCTCCAAAAAGTTCCAAATTTGGCAGTGGAGAGAGGGAGGGTACAAACAAGCAGAGCTTCTCCTTTTGGGTGAAGCTCCGCTTTAAGGTTTTTCCCCTTAATGCACTCTTTACATTAAGGTGAAAAATCTTTGGTGCTGCAAAATCCCCCCCCCCAGCCTTCCCTTATACTTACATGTGCCCAATCCGATCCAGCAATGTGCACAAGAGCAGTGGCTCTCGCTGCTGTCTCCCTCCTCCCTGGGCAGATTGATAACAGTGGGAGCCATCGGCTCCTGCTGCTGTCAATCAAATGCTGTACCGAGCAAGTGGGGTGGCAGGGCCAAGCCACCCTCTCTGTGTCAATAGACGCAGACAGGGCGGCTTGGAAGCGAGCGTGCTTGGGTGCCCCCATAGAAGGCAGCTTTCCATGCGGGGCACTTGCTGAAGAGGAGGAGCCTGGAGCACTGGCAGTGGACCCCAGAAGAAGAGGATAGGGGCTGCTCTGTGCAAAACCGTTGCGCAGAGCAGTTAAGTATACCGTGTTTGTCATTTACAGTTTTTTAAATTGAAGCTTTGTCATTTTAAATCATTTCATAGTCCCCGTATAAGATAATAGGACAAAACAACACTAATAGATATAGCAATATCTACAAGGATGCAAAATAGCATACAAAATATTCCCATTATTATGCCAGTATCCATAGTTACATATGTAGCATAGCCCCTGAAGAGCAGCTGGTGAATGTGGTCCTATTTCCCCCCTTTGTGGCACATACAGCCATGCACACAGCATTTTCTTCATTCTTTCACTGGTTCAGGAAACAGTCTAGGGGTTTTTCTTTAGGGTTTTTATTGGAACAGGAACTTGGATAGGGATGGGGAGCATGGGATAACCCTGGTGAACTGTAACTGGAACCAGGGCTGCTGTTAGAAAACACGGGTCCCCATACAGCCAACTTGACAGGGCCCCCACCCAAATAAACACAGTTTACTATGCTTTAGTTATGAATGAGCACAGTGGGTGATCGGTACCGATCACTCATTATGTTCATTGAGGAAGGGAAGGGGCTGGTAAATATGACATTTACCAGACCCTTTCCCCACTCTCCCTCCTGAAAGATCCTATTTTGTGCCCACAGCTGCCTGTGGGAAGGAGAGGAGGGAAGCTGGCAGCACTGTGGGGGTAGGGGGGTACATAGGGGTGTCTGGGCAGCAGACCCCATGAGGCAATTAGATATTCCCTGGATCAACTACCCCTGTTGTTATTACCTCTAAATATTAATATCCAGTTATATATTTAGGAATGCATCCAGCTCTTTTTTTAAACAATCTACTGAGCTGGCCCAAAACCAGCTCTTGAGGGAGTTTATTCCACATTTTCACAGCTCTTACTGTGAAGAAGCCTTTCTATATGTGAAGGTTAAATCTCTTTTCCTCCAGCTGTAAAAAGTGCCCCCCTTGTCCTCTAATGACCTAAAAGTGAATAAGTCTACACTAACTTCACTATATGGATCGCCTATGTACTGTATGTATTTATACATGTTAGTCATATCCCCCTTGCTTTCTTTATTTCAAGAGAGAATACATTCAGTTCCGCTAATCTTTCCTCATAGCTGAGCTCCTCCATGCCTCCTATCAGTTTGGTCACCCTTCTCTGAACATCCCATTCCGTTTACCAATAACCTTTTTTTTTAAACTGGTGCCCAAAATTGAACTACATATTCCAGATGAGGTCTTAATAATGATTTGTACAGAGGTAAAATGATGTCTCTCCTACTGGAGTCTATACCTCTTTTGATACAAGAAAGTATTTTGTTAGCTTTATAAACTACAGCTTGGCATTGCATGCCATTATAAAGTCTGATGATGATCTACCAGAACACCCAGATCCTTCTCCACCCTTGACTCCCCAAGCTGTTCTCCTCCTAGTATGCAAGATGCATGTTTTAAGGCCACCAAATAAATAACTTTACATTTAACAACATACATATCAACCATATACCCAACATTCTCTTTACAACTTATATTGTAAACTAAGCTGGTTTGTTCTCACAAATACATGAGTAGAGTAATGGTAGGCTAGTGGCATTGTTACATATTTCACAGGTGAACTTCTTGCTTGCACTTGCTTCTTCAGACAATGAGACAATGGAATCTACAATTATTAAAATACATATTACCACATTAATACCTTTACATGTGGTACACAAGTTTCCATTTGGTTACAGACATGCATACAGAATGTCTGTAACCAACATTACATTTGGTTACAGACATGCTTGCATGTAGAATGTTTACAGCAGACAATACAGGCACATATGATCCCTGAAAGAATTGCAAGGGACAACACAAAGATAGGCAGGGTTGATTCACAGCTAGACCTTTATGGAGTGCCATGTAAAGAAAGCAGAATAAGAAATTCATACCCCCATCACTTATTTATTTAATTTTTTTACAGATCTCATAACTATCACACTAGGCTTACCTTAAACTGAAGCAGTTAGGCAGGTTTTATCATGAGACCATAAGACACCAACATTGAGGTTGCCTGCTGCTAATAAGGTTGTTTCAAAAGACCATGAGACACACCAGCACAGGAGTTACTAACAGTCATGCCCCGTACACACGAGCAGAATTTCTGTCAGAAAAATCTTGGATGGTTTTTCCAACGGAAGTCCGCTCAAGTTTGGCTTGCATACACACGGTCACACAAAAGTTCTCTGAACTTTCGACCGTGAAGAACGCGGTGACGTACAACACTGCACCGAGCTGAGAAAATGAAGTTCAATGCTTCTGAGCATGCGTCGAATTGTTTCTGAGCATGCGTGTTTTTTTAGCGTCGGAATTGCATACAGACGAGCGGAATTTCCGTCAAGAACTTTTTCCGTCTGAAAAAAAGAGAACCAGCTCTCAATCTTTTGCTGGTGGAAATTCAGACAGAAAAAGTTGGATGGAGCATACACATGGTCGGAATATCCGACCAAAAGCTCCCATTACACTTTTTTTGAAGAAAATTCTGCTTGTGTGTACAGGGCATTAGGCAGGTTTTATTAGGACACCATGATATACCAACATTGAAGCTACTAGCAGTTGGGCAGGTTTTATCAGGAGATTATGAGACACCAAACTTGGGGTTACTAGCAGTTAGACAGGTTTTATTAGGAGACCATGAGATACCAGCCCTGGGGTTGCTAACAGTTGAGCAGGTATTATCAGGAGACCATGAGTTATACCAAAAGACCATGAGACACACCAGCATTGGGGCCATTAGCAGTTAGGCGAGTTGTATCATAAGACCATGAGACACCTCAGTATTAAGGTTATTATCAGTTAGGCAGTTTGTATCAGGGGACCATGAAACATCAACACTGAGGCTACTAGCAGTTAGGCAGGTTTTATCAGGAGACCATAAGACACACCAGCATTGGGGTCTTTATTCAGTTAGGTAGATTTTATCAGGAGATCATTGGACACACCAACACTGGGGTCTTTAGCAGTTAGGCAGGTTTTATCAGGAGATCATGAGACACACCATCATTGGGGTCTTTATTCAGTTAGGCAAGTTATAGCAGGAGAGGGAATATTCCTTGAGAACGTGCGTGTGCACAAAATTCGTCAGAGGGGCCTATGTGCTGAGGTCACGCCACCCTGTCTGCATGTTCAGAATGGCGGCCATTATTGTAAGTATGGCCAGTCTGTTTTATGATTGATTGCGCTGCAGAATTTTTATATAAAAACGACTTTTAATATTTCTATAATAAAATACTACGCTATGTAAGCACTCTCTGGGCTCCTGGTGGTGCAGTTCATTAGTTCCTATGATGGGGATTCCACTCTAAACAAGAACAAGCAGGGAGGAGTACCTGCTAAAACAAATTGCATTGAAGCTCTCATATGATTTGTTTGTACTGGATCTTTTCATAACACTTTGTGAAGTTTGTTGGATGTTGTTTTGCTCTTGGTTTTTTTATATGTGAGTGCATAGTAGAGTCTACAGCGAACCCCTCAGCCCTGCACTCTGCGCACAGTGCACCCGTCCACCCTGCACTCCATGAACAGCGTACCCCTCAGCCCTGCACTCCGCACACAGCGCACCCCTCAGTCCTGCACTCCGCGCACAGCGCACCCGTCTGCCCTGTACTCCATGTACAGTGAACCCCTCAACCCTGCACTCCATGCACACAGCTCACCCCTCAACCCTGAATTCCACGCACAGCACACCCCTCAGCCCTGCACTCCATGCACAGTGCACCCCTCAACCCTGCTCTCCGTGCACAGCGCATCCCTTAGCCCTGAGGGGTAATGATGTGATGATGTGCAGTAACCTCTAGCATATAATTGGTGAGCAGTAATGATGTGCAGTAACCTCTAGCAACCAATCAGTGAGTGGTAAGGATGTGCAGTAACTTCTAGAAACCAATCAGTGAGCAGTAAAAATTGTGCAGTAACCTCTAACAACCATCAGCAAGCAGAAATTATGTGCTGTAAGCTCTAGCAACAAATCACTGAGCCGTAATGTGTACTGTAACCTCTGGCAACCAATCGCTGCCTGATCTGCTGCAGTGAACTGATATTGAGTCTAGCTGCTATTTATTGTATGTCTCAGAGTGGGGGTTTTGGGGGGGGCCCAAAAAAAATGTTTGCCCAGGGTCCAATCAATATTAAAGATGGCTCTGGGTATATTCTGTGCAAACGTGCAGGCATGAGGTAAATCCTGTGTAGGATTTTGTATTGAATCAACCTATCCTTTGCAGAAACTAGCTGCAGAAAGGAACACTCCCACATTTCCTCCCAATTTTCATCGTCTAAGTTAGGGAGGTTTAGTGCCCATTTAGATTTAAGAGTCTCCAACTACGAGTGGACAGAGGGAGACATAGTCTTGTATATATTGGAAAGGGGTTTGGTGAGGGTGTCATCTCAGTACATCTTCAAGGGTAGAGGTATAGAGGGCTACTGGTTGCTGTGCATATTGTGTTTGACAAGCATGCCTCAATTGAAGAGTATCAGAAGTCTTCAATTCTAGACCTACACATATCTGTTCCAGATATTTAATGCCCTTTACTGCCCAAATCTGGGGGTCGGGTATAGAGATAAATTCTGGTAATAATGGATTAAGCCGTAAAGGGGTATGTTGGGAAATGTGTCATGGGGGGTAGGACATAGCGCTTGGGCCATCGACTATGCTTTCAAGATATCTTTCATGGCAGCAGTCAGGGGAGGGAGGTGGCTGCACCTCTGTATAGGAGGTTTTTAAGAGTTTCAAAGGAGCCTACACAGGATGCCTCTAGCACTACCACAGCATTAGAATTATTCTTTATAAGCCAGTTGTGGGCATGTGTGAGCATGGCGGCCAGAATATATTTATGAAGGTCGGGGCACGCCAAGCCCCCCTGCAACCACGGCCGCTGCAAGACCGTCAGCCTAAACCTCGGTTGTTGCAGGCCCCAAATAAAAGTTATATTGGAATTTATCATTTTAAAATACTTCTTATGGATCCATATTGGTGCGTGTAGTACATATAGGAAACCCGGTAACAATTTAATTTTAAATATATTTATGCACCCTATCAGGGAGGTTAGCCCAAGCCTTCAATTTAGACTTCCTGTTAAGAAGTGGGACTAAATGTAATGTACAATATTCTGAGGGCTTCGAAGAGATCTCAATACCAAGATAATTAATACTGCGTGTCCATAGATCACCACTACATTGAGCCTCCCTATCTATTGGTAGGATTTGTGATTTCCCCCAATTGATTCTTAGTCCTGAGTAAACAGAGAACTCAGACAAAATTCATAGGGCCTCCTTAAGGGAGGGCCCCGGTTCATTTAGGAACAGACTAAAATCATCTGCATACATAGCTATCTTCTCAACCAAGGTACCTACCTGGATACCTATAACAGTAGAGGCCTTCTTTAGGGCCATTGCCACCGACTCCATCACTATAGCAAACAGTGACGGAGACAATGGACAGCCCTGCCTCATGCCTCTTCTTACTGGAAAGGGTTCTGAGAGCTCACCCCCTAGTTTGAACTGCGCCTGTGGGGATGATTACAGCAATTGGACACATTTTAAAAATACTGGTCCGAACCCCATACTTTCCATGACTGCATGCATATAAGTCCAGGCTACTGAGTCAAAGGCCTTCTCAATGTCGAGTGCAGCCAAGACTCTAGAAGTGGAATCTATTGAGGGTAGTTGTAAATGGGGGAAATCCCTGCGTATGTTTATATCAGTGGGCTTTCCAGGGATAAATCCAGTTTGATCAATACAAATAGGTCCAGAATAAATTTCATCAATCTAGTGGCCATTATTTTAGTTAAAATGTTACGGTCATTATTTAGTAATGAAATAGACTTGTATGAGGCGCATTTGGAAGGTACCTACTCTGGTTTAGGGATTAAAACTATGTGGGCCTGATACATAGAAGGAGGTAGTATCATCCTTTACAAAGAGTCAGAGTACAGACTTTGTAGTTTGGGTGCTAGTGTGGGTGCCAGAGGCGTAACTAGAACCTTCAGGGCCCCGGTGCAAGAAACCATGATGGGCCCCCCTTCCTTCCGAGCCCCGGGCTTCCAATTTTGGGAGGGTGTCCATGGACATCCTCCCAAAACCGTGCTTCCTGCATGACCCCTTGGACATGCATCCAGCGCAATCACATCGGCCCTTTACCATGTGATCAGCTAATCACATGTAAACAGACTTGCCGGTTATCCACAGCCCTTTCCTCACACGCTGTGTCTGTGTTAGGAAAGGACTGCCGTTAACTGTCAAGAAGGTCAGTAAATTGTTTACACTGATAATCAGTGCCCCAATTATCAGTGCCATCTATCAGTGCCCATCAGTGCTGCCTATCACTTCCACCGACAAGCGTTACCTATCAGTGCTCATTAATGCTGCTTATTAGTGCCCATCAATTCTGCCTATCAGCACCACCTATCAGTGCTCATTAATGCCGCCTAACAGCGTCCATCAGTGCCACCTATCAGTACTCTTCAATTCTGCCCATCAAAGTCCATCAATACTGCCTGAGTTCTGCCTATCAGTGTTTCTCAGTGCCCATCAGTACCACCTATCAGTGCCCAACAGTGCCACCTATCAGTGCAGCCTATCAGTGCACATTAGTGCCTCCTATCAGTGCTGCCTATCAGTGCTCATCAATGTGGCCTATCAGTGCTCATCAGTGCCTCCTATCAGTGCTCATCAGTGCCTCCTATCAGTGCTCATTAGTGCCTCCTATCAGTGCCCATAAATGCCTCCCATCAGTGCCTTCTATCAGTGCCCATCAGTGCCTTCTATCAGTGCCGTCTATCAGTGCTTATCAGAGCCTTCTATTAGTGCTCATCAGTGCCCATCAGTGCCTTTTATCAGTGCTCATCAGTGCCCTCTATCAGTGCTCATCAGTGCCTTCTATCAGTGCTCATCAGTGCCTTCTATCAGTGCCCATCAGTGCCTTCTATCAGTGCTCATCAGTGCCCATCAGTGCCTCCTGTCAGTGCTCATCAGTGCCTTTTATCCATGCTCATCAGTGCCTTCTATCAGTGCTCATCATTGCCCATCAGTGCCTTCTATCAGTGCTCATCAGTGCCTTCTATCAGTGCTCATCAGTGCCTTCTATCAGTGCTCATCAGTACCCATCAGTGCCTTCTATCAGTGCTCATCAGTGCCTTCTATCAGTGCTCATCAGTGCCTTCTATCAGTGCTCATCAGTGCCCATCAGTGCCTTCTATAAGTGCTCATCAGTGCCTTCTATTAGTGCTAATCAGTGCCTTTTATCAGTGCTCATCAGTGACCATCAGTGCCTTCTATCAGTGCTCATCAGTGCCTGCTATTAGTGCTCATCAGTGCCTTCTATCAGTACTCATCAGTGCCTTCTATTAGTGCTCATCAGTGCCTTCTATTAGTGCTCATCAGTGCCTACTATTAGTGCTCATCAGTGCCTTCTATCAGTGCTCATCAGTGCCTTCTATTAGTGCTCATCAGTGCTCATCAGTGCCTTCTATTAGTGCTCATGAGTGCCTGCTATTAGTGTTCATTAGTGCCTGTATTAATTTCCATCAGTGCCATCTGCCTTCTCAGGACAGCACGGCTCTGAGTGGAGATCGTGTGTCATAGAACAATAGCACAGAGACACCGGCGGCATTAATGTTCTATTTGTCGGTCCTCTCTGGCAGGGGATGAAATATTCTTAGATATCATATCCAGTAAAAAAAGAATTGTCTGATATGTTCTGCTTTATGAATACAAGTCCCCTTAACGTTGCCTTTATAGTCTGATTTATATCATTGAGATATAATCAAAAACCAATTTAATTACATTTGTAAACACAAGTCTCTGCTGGAAAATCACTGTGATCTATCATTAAAGCCATTAAACTCACAATAAATGCAATCAACCCTGACTTGTATAAAGGACCCACACAGTATATTACCAAAAGTATTAGGAAGCCTGCCTTTACATACACATGAACTTTAATGGCATCCCAGTCTTAGTCCGTAGGGTTTAATATTGAGTTGGCCCACCCTTTGCAGCTATAACAGCTTCAACTCTTCTGGGAAGGCTGTCCACAAGGTTTAGAAGTTTATCTATTGGAATGTTTGACCATTCTTCCAGAAGCGCATTTGTGAGGTCAGGCACTGATGTGGTCGAGAAGGCCTGGCATGAAGTCTCCGCTATATTTCATCCCAAAGGTGTTCCATCAAGTTGAGGTCAGGACTCTGTGCAGGCCAATCAAGTTCCTCCACCCCAAACTCGCTCATCCATGTCTTTATGGACCTTGCTTTGTGCACTGGTGCGCATTCAGGTTGGAACAGGAAGGGGCCATCCCCAAACTTTTCCCACAAAGTTGGGAGGATGAAATTGTCCAAAATGTCTTGGTATGCTGACGTCTTAAGAGTTTCCTTCACTGGAACGAAGGGGTCGAGCCCAATCCCTGGGAAACAATCCCACACCATAATCATCCCTCCAATAAATGATTTGGACCAGTGCACAAAGCAAGGTCCATAAAGACATGGATGAGTGATTTTGGGGTGGAAGAACTTCACTGACCTGCACAGAGCCCTGATTTCAAGCCGATAAAACATCTTTGGGACGAATTAGAGTGAGGACTGTGAGCCAGGACTTCTCGTCCAACATCAGTGCCTGACCTCACAAATTTGCTTTTGGAAGAATGGTCAAACATTCCCATAGACACATCCCTAAACCTTGTGGACAGCCTTCTCAGAAGAGTTGAAGCTGTTATAGCTGCAAAGGGTGGGCCAACTCAATAATGAACCTTACAAAGTAAGACTGGGGTGCCATTAAATTTCATGTGCGTGTAAAGGCAAGTGTACCAAAACTTTTGGAAATATAGTGTATAATCCTAGAACAGCATGACTAGGACAGGTAAACACTGCAGTATGGTACAATAAGACATTTCTACTTTATTTCATGACTACTTGTTTACTGTAGATGCAGAGAACTGTGACACCACTGTCATCTCTGGTCCTGGGAATGACACAGTTACAATCCAGTGGTGGATAATTATAGTAGAAGCCTTTGATGCCGAACAGGGTTAGACTGCTCACTTGGTCATTTACTAGAAAGTATGTGTTTGTGCACTGATATACTGTATGTTCCAGCAGGCTGCTCAGATCACACAGATCTCTAAAAAAAAAAGAAAAAAAAAGAAAACAGTATCGATCTGGATTTACAGTATTTGGTTTGTAGTGATGGTCAAAAGTGGTTACAATGCATATATAATGTGATAAAACTTGGTTCCAGTTTTGGGCACAAATGTGCACTGTATTTCTGTATCAGGTCAGTTTTTCAGTCTCAACTCTGCATTGGTTTTGGTATTTATCCTTTATAACCTCTGACAGCTCGTAAATCAGAAAAGTTCACTTTTCAGATGAACTGTATTTGCTTTCATTTATCCCAGATTCTGTACTGGCTGTGATATAAGGATTTTTCACTTTCAACGGTGGCAACCTTTCCTCATAATGGCTGTTGCTAACTGGAAGGGATTGCCACCTTCATCTCTCTGCAGATCAGCTGTCTGTCTTGCACAACGAAGCCGCTTCATAACTGAATGAGCAAATATAGCTATTTGGCCTTATTTGATTTGATGTGATACAGCTCTAGCCTCATAAAACTTGCTGCCTTTCACTAACAAGTAGAACCAGTTATCAGTGGGGATTTGGCTTGGTGAGCCCCACTGATCAGCATCAGCTGACAAATGTGTTAAACCCATATAATGGTTTCCAATTTATAGCCCATTCATTAAAAAGTAACTTAAGGAATAACTATTTTCCAATGAAATGTAGTTTGGAATGTCTCCACTAGAGGGTAGCATTACATAAAGAATGGGTAGATAAAGGAGCACATATCAAAGCAATCAGTGTGCATAAACAATTTAAGACATTACCGAGAATTCAAAATTGTATCTAGCATAGTGTAATGCAAAGAGAAATGCATTATAGTGTTAGGAGAATATTTTGGCATGCATCTATTTCTTCCTAAAGCAAAAATATATTACCCCAGCTGACTTATATGTCTTTTGTAAGCAGAACTTCAAATTCTAACCTGTGGGCACTTTAGGAAGATGATGCATTATATATGCAGGCACCTATTGATTATGTCAGCTGGTATAGTTTATCATTATTAGGGGTGAGCCAGACTGCCTTGGGTTCAATTTGAGCAGTGTTCGGTGAACTTCAAAGGAGTTTGAGTGCTGAACCCAAATACAATTGGAATTAATGGGGGCAAAATCTGTCAAATAAGAAATGCTCTTTTTCTGGGGTAATAAGGGTTGTCAAAAACAGCATGGAAGGAGGTGGGTGCTGCCCTGGGCAATATGTACAAAAGTAAAAAATGTTTTTAAATATTTCATTCAGCCAAGAGCAGTGATTTTTTTTTTTTTTTTTTTTTTTTTTAAGCGTAGACATTTACAGTACAATTGAAAATGTGTTTAAAATTGCCTGCAAATTACATTTTCCTGCTGCCTCCAAGAGTCCCCCTTAAGGGTCTGCTCTGTAATTTAGGGAAGTTTTGGAGGGGTCTGTGTGCTTTTTTATTTTTTGTAAGAAAACGGCAATGAAATGTCATTTGCCGGCAATTTAAACTGTATTTTTTTCAAATGGCACTTTTGGTGTAGCACATTCCACAGCAAGAATGAGAGAACATTTGTGTAAAATCCCCTTCCCGCAAATACATACCTGATCCTTTGCATCTGGCATGGATTTTAAGGGGGACACCAAACAAAAAAAAATTTGCAGTCCCCCAGGAAATCCATACCAGACCTTATTGTGAGAATACAGCCTAGCAGGGAATCCTCTGGCTAAACACTTTGGGCCCCATTCACAGAACCAAATCCTGAAAACATCAATTCACTAAAACACTCGGTAAATACTGTATAAAACAGGAGTGAAAGGCAATTCACAAAAGGAAAAAAAATGCATGCGGTAAATAAGTAGTGGTCCCGGCATGTGATATTTAAACATGCCCCGGGTCAGTGACATCACACGGGGGGTGGGGGTGGGGCCACCTGGTGACATTACCCCTGAGTTTAGTTTATTTAGCGGCGGAGCAGTCAGACAATGGGAGCAGTTTTTTTTTTTCTTCCAGTCAGCGGTGGCAGTGGGCATCTTGATTGACGATGGATCTAAACCAGGGGACTTTTTTTGTTTTTGTTTTTTAAGTAAAGGACTTGTCAAAAACTGCCTACTGTCTTTTTTTACACTACACTTTTTTTGGTGAATGAGTAGGGGTACTATGTACCTCTACTCATTGACATGGGGAGGTGGAATCTGGGGCCCCCCTTGTTAAAGAGGGCTTTCAGATTCCAATAAGCCCCCCACCTGCAGACCCCCACAACCACTGGCCAGGGTTGTGGGGAAGAGGCCCTTGTCCCCATCAACATGGAGACAAGGTACTTTGGGGGAGCATGTTGAGGGCATCTGACCTGGTATGGTTCAGGAGGGGGGCTCCCCTCCCCCTTTTCCTCATCTGCCAGGCTGCATGCTCATATAGGGGTCTGGTACAGATTTTGGTGGGGACCCCATGCCGTTTAAAAAAAAATTGGCATAGGGGTTCCCCTCAAAATCCATACCAGACCCGAATTGTTGGCAATTCTTTTTTTAACATTCAGCTGTCAGCGGGGATCCCTGCTAACAGCTGATGACTTATCGGTTGTGACGACTATGACAGTTACTGGTTGTTAAGGACAACGGTGGCCGCAAGCTCCATAACAACCAGCTATTTACAGTCCGTATTAAGGACGCCAGCTACCGCTGGCAGGAAATTACTGCAGGCGTTCATTACTAAAATAAAGAAAAGTGTAGCGCTAACAATTATAAACATAATCAATAATCATGTTCATGGTTTAACCAAGTATATAGAGTACATAAATGTGTATAATAATCCTTGAGAATGACACACATTAAGATATCTTAAATCCATAGTAAAAAGAGAAGTGCTGGTGATACACTTATCATACAATATCCATGAAAAGTAAAAAGTCTTTAGAGAATATATAACACCAAAAGAATGTGAAGAAACTTGTGTGTGTGTTGATAGGAGATCCACCACCACTTAGATTGGGGGCTTACCAGAAAGATTGGACACAGATGGGTGTACACCCACTGAGTCAATCTAGCTTGTAACTGTGGAGATCCACAGTGGTATCTGTATAGCGTGAGCGTTAATCCAGATGAACCAGGTACTTGCGAATGTTATATACAGTAAAGGGAATAAATCCACTCAGGCGTCCAAAGTATATATAGAAAAAACGTAAAAGTACATAGCGTGATACTGTATAAAGGGTTTAAAACTCATTTTTTGAAGGTAAGAACACTCACATTTCAGAAGAAAAACAGCGCTTTTAAAATGCAGATATCTGGCAATGTTGGTGGTGTCAGCAGTTCATCCCGACGTGTTTCGTCCTAGGGGACATCATCTGGGGTGCTGCACCACCCCAAACATTGCCTTTTTATATGTTAAGGGACCCCCATGCTGGACTGTGGCTCCAATCCGCTTCGTCGTTCGATTAGGGTGACTTCCGGGTATCGGCAAGATGGCGCCGGCTGCGTGCGTCTCAAGCCTCACTCTCAGATAGAGGAGATGAAACGCACGGGTCACAGCGTCATGCGCTCCACGACTCACTTAAGAAGTGCTGGCATGAACCGCATCCTCCTACAATTAACATGCGTGTGAGTAAAGGGAAAAGCGTCATGATGTCACGGCGCTGTCTCCCGGATCTAGCAGCGGAGAGGGAATAAATGAAGCACACAGAGGGGAAGTCCTAAAGTTGAATACAAAACACTTAAAAATAGGAGAAATGAAGAAAATGAAAAGACTCTTATTAGGGAGTATGTCAGTAGGGTAGAATGTATGTAAGAACATACAATTAAAATTATTTATATACAGAGGGCAGCACATCCCCTATATATACGTATGGTATCTATGGTTCAGCATACACAGTAGTACCAAACATATAAAGAGGGGTATAAATCCGAAGGGAAATTAAAAAGCTTAAAAAAAGAGTGTTATTTGAAAAATAGAAGTCAGATCAAAAAGGTCCACGGTCCAACATGAAGGTCCATCATAGCAAAAATTATAAGTCAAAAATGGCCAATACATGTTATATGATCATACTATGAATATTAAATAATATTCAGATTGAGTAAAAACTGAAAATCTAAGATTAACAATAACAAATAAGAATAAAAAATAATAAAAGTAAAAAAAAATCAAGGGGAGAGTGAATCAGGGACAGATACGAGAAGGCAATGATATTCTATGATTGGTTAATAAAGGCATTAATGTCCTACTCGACATTGAGTCCCAATGGCGAGTGGGACTGGATCTCATATATCCGATAAGTTTCTAATTGTGATACACCACGAGTTAGAGCCCCTCCACGCCACGGGGGAACATATCTATCAATAATAAGGAATTGTGTTCCGGACGGATCTCGATTGTGATGCTGTCTGTAATGTCTAGGGACAGTATGTTTGGTATCGTCCCCAATGATTTTTGCCACATTTTCCCCTACCCGAGTGGAAAAGGTCCGAGTGGTACGGCCCACATAATGTTTTCCACAGGGGCAGATGATAAGGTAAACAACATGCTTTGTTGCACACGTGCAGAACATTTTAATTGGGTAGGTTTTATTAGTCACATTTGATCGAAATTCAAGTGTTTTATGTCTACCACTGATGTTATATTGGCACACTGTGCACTTTTTGCATGGAAAATAGCCCACTAATTCATGAAAGAAAGTAGGGCGTACTGGGGGATCGATTATATTTGGGACGACTTTATTCTGTATAGAGAGAGCCCCCCTGTAAATGATTTTGGGTCTTTCTGGTAGGATGTTGACTAGAACGTGATCACTTTTCAATACCTCCCAGTAGCGTTCTATAATGGTTTTAATATCTCTGTGCTGAGTTGAAAAAGAAGTCATCAGAGAATATTTATAGGTGTCACTGGGTGTAGGGGAAGTTCTAGGACTCAGAAGTGATCTCCTATCTGTTTCTAAAGCATGTTGTATCTCAGATTCAAGTGTGACTAAATCA
Organism: Lithobates clamitans; assembly: GCA_037952925.1. NCBI lineage: Eukaryota > Metazoa > Chordata > Amphibia > Anura > Ranidae > Lithobates > Lithobates clamitans. The sequence continues at coordinate 4,341,040 of JBBGZY010000605.1, read as the reverse complement.
TAACCTTTATCTAAGAACCTTTGTTTCAAAGATAATGCTTGAGTTTGAAATACATCAATGTTACTGCAATTCCGCCGCAACCTTAGGAACTGGCTGCGAGGGACTGATCTCAACCAGGACTTATGATGGCAACTGTCCATAGGTATGAAACTGTTGCAATCAGTTGCTTTGAAGTGAGTTTGAAATTTAAATTGTCGAGAACTGATCTCTATGTCCAAGTCCAGAAAATGTACTTTAGTAAAACTATATTCAAGAGTGAGAGAGATTCCCCTATCATTATTATTAAGAAAAGAAGCTCGCAAGAGATTCGGGAGGGCCATCCCATAGGAGGAGGATGTCGTCTATGTATCTGGCCCAGAGGATCAGATTGGGTCTCTGTTCTGAATAGACGACATCCTCCTCCCACTTGGCCATAAAAAGATTTGCGAGACTGGGGGCAAATTTAGCCCCCATTGCTACGCCCTTGTGTTGCAAAAAAAACTTATCATTAAACCAAAAATAATTGTGTGATGTGGCAAACTAGTAATTCTACAATAAATTGTCTTTGGGTGTCAGTGAGTCACAAATCTCTAATCAAATAATACGTGACTGCCTCAATGCCCAAATCGCGTGTGGAATACACGTGTAGAGTGAGGCCAGGTCTTCCGTGTCTAATAGATAATCTCCTTTTAACTGGACATCCTCCAACCCAGTGTTTCTCAACTCCAGTCCTCAAGGCGCCCCAACAGGTCATGTTTTCAGGCTTTCCATTATTTTGCACAGGTGATGTGATCAGTTTCACTGCCTTAGTAATTACCACAGCTATTTCATCTGAGGGAAATCCTGAAAACATGACCTGTTGGGGCGCCTTGAGGACTGGAGTTGAGAAACACTGCTCCAACCGTCTTATGGTATCTGTGGTGTCTTTTAAATATGATGTTTTTTTTTGACTAGTGGTTGTAAGTAAGTAGGGATGAGCTTCGAGTTCGGGTCGAACTCATGTTCGACTCGAACATTGGCTGTTCGCAAGTTCGCCGAACAGCAAACAATTTGGGGTGTTCGCGACAAATTCGAATGCCACAGAACACCCTTTAAAAGTCTATGGGAGAAATCAAAAGTGCTAATTTTAAAGGATTATATGCAAGTTATTGTCATAAAAAGTGTTTGGGGACCCAGGTCCTGCCCCAGGGGACATGGATCAATGCAAAAAAAGTTTTAAAAACGGCCGTTTTTTCAGGAGCAGTGATTTTAATAATGCTTAAAGTCAAACAATAAAAGTGTAATATCCCTTTAAATTTCGTACCTGGGGGGTGTCTATAGTATGCCTGTAAAGGGGCGCATGTTCCCCGTGTTTAGAACAGTCTGACAGCAAAATTACATTTCGAAGGAAAGATTCCATTTAAAACTACCCGCGGCTATTGCATTGCCGACAATACACATAGAAGTTCATTGATAAAAACGGCATGGGAATTCAACACAGGGAATGGCAGTGTAAAGGCAGGTGTCCCAAAACTTTTGGTAATATAGTGTATAATCATAAGAACAGCATGACTAGGATAGATAAACACTGCAGTATGGTACAATAAGACATTTCTAATTTATTTCATGACTACTTCTTTACTGTAGATGCAGAGAACTGTGACTCCACTAGCCTCTCTGGTCCTGGGGATGGCACAGTTACAATCCAGTATATGGTTTATAATTAAAGTAGACGCCTTTGATGCTGAACAGGGTTAGAATGCTCACTTGGTCATTTACTAGAAAGTATGTGTTTGTGCACTGATATACTTTATGTTCCAGCAGGCTGCTCAGCTTCACACAGATCTCTAATAAAAAATTGAAAAAAAGAAAAGAGTATCGATTTGGATTTACAGTATTTGGTAGTTCTGGTCAAAAGTGGTTGCAATGCATATATAATGTGATAAAACTTGGCTCCAGTTTTGGGCACAAATGTGCACTGTATTTCTGTATCAGGTCAGTTTTTCAGTCTCAACTCTGCATTGGTTTTGGGATTTATCTTTTATAACCTCTGACAGCTAGTAAATCAGAAAAGTTCACTTTTCAGATGAACTGTGTTTGCTTTCATTTATCCCAGATTCTGTACTGGCTGTGATATAAGGATTTTTCACTTTCAACGGTGACAACCTTTCCTCATGAATGCTGTTGCTAACTGGAAGGGATTGCCACCTTCATCTCTCTGCAGATCAGCTGTCTGTCTTGCAAAAAGAAGCGGCTTCATAACTGAATGAGCAAATTATATATATATATATATATATATATATATATATATATATATATATACCGTATTTATCGGCGTATAACACGCACCCCAATTTAGGAGGGAATTTTAAGGAAAAAAAACTTTTAGGAGGGAAGTTGAAGGGAAAAAAACTTACATTTAAATGGCCTTCATTGCAGCCTTGTCAGTGCAGCCATGTCAGTGCAGCCATGTCAGTGCAGCCTTGCCCCAGTGCAGCCTTGCCCCAGTGCAGCCTTGCCCCAGTGCAGCCTGGGATCCCCTGTCCCTGCTTCCAGGGCTTCAAAATCGCGGTCCGCGATTTGAAAATGGCGCCGCCGGCGCCGAAGTACACAGAGCCGGTCCTCGGCTCTTTCCGGCGGCTCTCGTTTACTTTCGGCTCCACTCGTAGTCCCGAGCGGAGCTATCCGAGTAGGTTCAGATAGCTCCGCTCGGGACTACGAGTGGAGCCGAAAGTAAACGAGAGCCGCCGGAAAGAGCCGAGGACCGGCTCTGTGTACTTCGGTTCCGGCGGCGCCATTTTCAAATCGCGGTCCGCGATTTTGAAATTTGGACAGCTCGGGATCGTCGGGGATCGGCGTATAACACGCACCTGCGACTTTCCCCTGATTTTAAGGGGAAAAAAGTGCGTGTTATACGCCGATAAATACGGTATATATATATATATACATACATACATACATACATATATACATACATACATACATACATACACTGATGTAGATGAGAAAGCCAGCCAAGTTCCTCCACCCCAAACTGGCTCATCCATGTCTTTATGGACCTTGCTTTGTGCACTGCTGAGCAGTCATGTTGGAACAGGAAGGGGCCATCCCCAAACTGTTTCCACAAAGTTGGGAGCATGAAATTGTCCAAAATGTGTTGATAGTTACATAGTTACATAATAGGCAAGGTTGAAAAAAGACACAAGTCCATCAAGTCCAACCTATGTGTGTGATTATATGTCAGTATTACATTATATATCCCTGCATGTTGTGGTCATTCAGGTGCCTATCTAATAGTTTTTTTAAATTATCGATGCTCCCCGCTGAAACCACTGCCTGTGGAAGAGAGTTCCACATCCTAACCATTCTTAAAGTAAAGAACCCTCTACTCAGTTTAAGGTTAAATCGCCTTTCTTCTAATTTTAGTGAATGGCCGTGTCTTATTAACGCCTTCAGCTCCGGAAGATTTTACCCCCTTCCTGACCAGAGCACTTTTTGTGATTCGGCACTGCGTCGCTTTAACTGACAATTGCGCGGTCGTGCGACGTGGCTCTCAAACAAAATTGACATCCTTTTTTTTCCCACAAATAGAGCTTTCTTTTGGTGGTATTTGATCACCTCTGCGATTTTTATTTTTTGCGCTATAAACAAAATAAGAGCGACAATTTCGAAAAAAACGCATTATTTTTTACATTTTGCTATAATAAATATCCCCCAAAAATATATAAAAAAACATTTTTTTTCCTCAGGTTAGGCCGATCGTATTCTTCTACATATGTTTGGTAAAAAAAAAATCGCAATAAGCGTTTATTGATTGGTTTGCACAAAAGTTATTGCGTTTACAAAATAGGGGATAGTTTTATGGCATTTTTATTAATAATTTTTTTTTTACTAGTAATGGCGGTGATCAGCGATTTTTATTGTGACTGCGACATTATGGTGGACATGTAGGACATTTTTGACACATTTTTGGGACCATTGTCATTTATACAGCGATCAGTGCGATTAAAAATGCACTGATTACTGTGTAAATGACACTGGCAGCGAAGGAGTTAACCACTAGGGGGCGGGGAGGGGTTAAGTGTGTCCTAGAGAGTGATTCTAACTGTAGGGGGGATGGGCTAGCAGTGTCACTACGCTGATCACTGCTCCCGATGACAGGGAGCAGAGATCGAGTGACACTTGTCACTAGGCAGAACGGGGAGATGCTGTTTACATCAGCATCTCCCCATTCGTCCTCTCCGTGAGGCAATCGTGGGTATCCCCGCGGCGATCGAGTCCGCGGGACCCGCGACCCGACTCACGGAGCTCCCGGCCGGCGTGCACGCAATGGCACGGCGGGGAATTCAAATGGACATACCTGTAAGTCCATTTGCCCAGCCGTGCCATTCTGCCAACGTACATCAGCATGCGCCGGTCGGGAAGTGGTTAAATTCCCTTTCGCGGAAAAGCTTTATCCCTATTGTGGGGTCACCAGTACAGTATTTGTACCTTGAAGTCATATCCCCTCTCAAGCGTCTCTTCTCCAGAAAGAAAAAGTGCAGTGCTCGCAACCTTTCCTTATAACTAAGGTCCTCCAGTCCCTTTTATTAGTTTTGTTGTCCTTCTCTGGATTCTCTCAAGTTCCAGCACATCCTTCCTGAGGACTGGTGCCCAGAACTGGACTGGAACTGGAAATGCATTGAGTGTGCAGTGAGCATAGGGGGTTGTGGGGAATGCATGGAGTGTGCAGCGAGCATAGGAGGTGTATGAGAAATACATGGTGTGCAGCGAGCATAGGAGATGTGTGGAGAATGCATGGAGTGTGCAGCTAGCATAGGAGGTGTGTGGGGAATGCATGGAGTGTGCTGTGAGTATAGGGGGTGTGTGGAGAATGCATGGAGTGTGCTGTGAGTATAGGGGGGTGTGGGGAATGCATGGAGTGTGCTGTGAGTATGGGGGGGGGGTGTCGGGAAAGCATGGACTTTGCAGCAAGTATAGGGGGTGTATGGGGTGTACTGTGAGTATAGGGGGTATATGTGAAATACATGGAGTGTGCTGCAAGTAGAGGGGGTGTATGGGAAATGCATGGACTGTGCTGTGAGTATAGGGGGTGTATGGGAAATGCATGGAGTGCTGTTTTTAAAAATGTGTCATTTTTTTTTGGGGGGGGGGGGGTCTTGCCTAAGGCACAGAATTGTCTAGGACTGGCCCTGTCTGGATACTGTCAATCAGGCACTCCTGATCTGGGGGGCAGTTTAATTGCAGTGGCAGTGCCCAAGGCAAACCAGAGTGCCAAGATAACATCACAGGGCAGGATTCCTCTTACAGTAGCTCAGCTGCCTGCTGTTACCATAAATGAAATGACAGAGAACTTCAGAGTGTAGTCTCCCTCCCCCTCCCTAGGCACAGCAGCAGCTCTCTTATGAAAAGAACAGCCAGCAACCATCCTCCTAATCCTTCCTCCTCCTCGGATCACAGCCAGCCTCACACAACAGGAAACCTCCGTTCTCCAGGGGGTTCTTCTAAAGAAGTGGGGTTCTTTAAATAAGTGGCACTTCTGCTCTTGCACTTCAGCGACTTGCACAAAGCAAACCACAGCAAACAGCAGGTGACCTCATTTCCAAATTATCTCACCTTCCTCTCTGAAACATGCACTCTTTACCTCTCCTCCTCTTCACAATTGCAGCCTCTCTCCTCAAACTCTCTTTGATTCACCCCTCTGCTCCACCCCACAATCTGTACCTATCACCCTCACTTCTCCCCTCTCTCTATTACTGCACTCATCATCTCTTTCTAACCCTAAGCCCACTTGCTAACAAACACCCCAGGATTAGGGATGAGCTTCCAGTTCGAGTCGAACTCATGTTCGACTCGAACATCGACTGTTCGCCAGTTCGCTGAACAGCGAACAATTTGGGGTGTTTGCGGCAAATTCGAAAGCCGCAGAACACCCTTTGATAGTCTATGGGAGAAATCAAAAGTGATAATTTTAAAGGCTTATATGCATGGTATTGTCATAAAAAGTGTTTGGGGACCTGGGTCCTGCCCCAGGGGACATAGATCAATGCAAAAAAAAGTTTTAAAAACGGCCGTTTTTTCGGGAGCAGTGATTTTAATAATGCTTAAAGTGAAACAATAAAACTGTAATATTCCTTTATATTTCATACCTGGGGGGTATCTATAGTATGCCTGTAAAGGGGTGCATGTTTCCCGTGTTTAGAACAGTCTGACAGCAAAATGACATTTCAAAGGAAAAAAAGTCATTTAAAACTACTCGCATACACATAAAAGTTCATTGTTAAAAATGGCATGGGAATCCCCCATAGGGGAACCCCGAACCAAAATTTTAAAAAAATGACGTGGGGGGTCCCCCTAAATTCCATACCAGGCCCTTCAGGTCTGGTATGGATATTAAGGGAAACCCTGGCCAAAATTTTTTTTAAAAATGGCGTGGGGTCCCCCTCAAAATCTATACCAGACCCTTCAGTTCTGGTATGGATTTCAAGGGGAACCCCGTGCCAAAATTTAAAAAAAAATGGCGTGGGGCCCCCCCAAAAATCCATACCAGACCCTTATCCGAGCACGCAACTTGGCAGGCCGCAGGAAAAGAGGGGGGCGAGAGAGCGCCCCCCTCCTGAACCGTACCAGGCCACATGCCCTCAACATTGGGAGGGTGCTTTGGGGTTGCCTTATCCCCACAACCCTTGCCCGGTGGTTATGGGGGTCTGTGGACGGGGGGCTTATCGGAATCTGGAAGCCACCTTTAACAAGGGGACCCCCAGATACTGGCCCTCCCCCCTGTGTGAAATGGTAAGGGGGTACAAAAGTACCCCTACCATTTCACACAAAAAATGTCAAAAATGTTAAAAAATGACAAGAGACAGTTTTTGACAATTCCTTTATTTAAATGCTTCTTCTTTCTTCTATCTTATATCTCCTTTCTCCTATCTTCTATCTTCTATCTTCCTTCGGTTTCTTCCTCCATCTTCTTCTTCTTCTGGTTCTTCTGGTTCTTCTGGTTCTTCCTCCAGTGTTCTCGTCCATCATCTTCCTCTGCGGCGTCTTCTTCCCTTCTTCTTCTCGGGCCGCTCCGTATCCACCATGATGAAAGGCTCCCGCTGTGTGACGCTTCTCGTCTTCTGACGGTTCTTAAATAACGGAGGGCCACCCGTTGACCCCGCCCCCCTCTAATGCACGGGGACTTGACGGGGACTTCCATGTGACATTCCCCATGATGTCAGAGGGGGCGGGGTTCAGCAGGGGGCCGCTCTCTTGTCCCCCCTCTTTTCCTGCGGCCTGCCAGGTTGCGTGCTCGCATAAGAGTCTGGTATGGATTTTTGGGGGGACCCCACGCCAATTTTTTTTTCATTTTGCCCGGGGTTCCCCTTAATATCCATACCAGACCTGAAGGGCCTGGTATGGAATTTAGGGGGACCCTACACGCCATTTTTTTAAAAAATTTTGGTTGGGTTCCCCTGTGGGGAATTCACATGCCGTTTTTATCAATTAACTTTTATGTGTATTGTCGGACCGGCAATACATTAATAGCTGCGAGTAGTTTTAAATGTCTTTTTTTCCTTTGAAATGTCATTTTGCTGTCAGACTGTTCTAAACACGGGAAACATGCACCCCTTTACAGGCATACTATAGACACCCCCTAGGTACGAAATTTAAAGGAATATTACAGTTTTATTGTTTCACGTTAAGCAATATTAAAATCACTGCTCCCGTAAAAACAGCCGTTTTTAAAACTTTGTTTTGCATTGATCCATGTGCCCTGGGGCAGGACCCAGGTCCCCAACACTTTTTATGACAATAACTTGCATATAAGCCTTTAAAATGAGCACTTTTGATTATTCATGTTCGTGTCCCATAGACTTTAACGGTGTTCGTGTGTTCGAACTAACCACTGATCATACCTCTTTGTCACTAATTCCTTTAATCTACTTGCTCTCACTGAAACCTGGCTCCACGAATCGGAGACCCCTTCTCCTGCTTCCCTCTCCCAGGGTGGCCTTCACTGGACTCACTCCCCTAGGCCTAATGGACAAGGGAGGTGGAGTGGATTCCTCTTATCACCCCAAAGCACCTTCCAGGTTATTCACTCCCCTCCTTCTCTTTCCCTCTCATCATTTGAAGCTCACTGTATACGTCTATTCTCTCCTACTTCCCTAAGATTGATTTCAAGATCCCTGCTAATACAAACACTCCTGCTACTTCTAAACTTCTTAGTCTAACCTCTTAATTTGACCTGAAGCAATGGGTACAGGCTTCTACTCACTCTGATGGCAACACCCTTGACCTTGTATTCTCCTACCTTTGCACTCCATGCAAGTTCCCAAACAATCCTTTTCCTCTCTCCGACCATCAACTTATTCGTTTTTTTCTCTCCCTGCCTTCCACCACCTTTCCCTCCAATCGCCTAACCATCACCCGTAGAAACTTTCGCAACTTCAACTCTTCTCTCCTCTATTCTGCTACTGACCACCTCTATGACAAAATCTCCCCCTGTCCTGCCCCAACCAAGCCATATCCATCTACAATAAATCCCTGTCCTCCACCCTGGACAAGCTTGCTTCCCTCACTACACGTCAGGCCTCGACCCCTACAACCCTGGCAAACAGATGACACTAAAATTCTCAAAAAACGTAGTCGTGCTCTTGAGCGTCTGTGGCACAATACCAAGTCTCTCAAAGACTTCAGCCAATACAAATCTGCCCTCCAAAAATACTATTCTTTCCTCCACACTGCCAAGCAGACCTATTTTACAACTCTTATTAACACCTTCTCATCCAGTCCCCGTAAACTTTTCTCTACCTTTAACTCTCTACTTCGTCCTCCACCGCCTCCACCCACTGACTCGCTCACTGCCCAGGAGATTGCTAATCACTTCAAAAACAAGATTGATACAATCCATGATGAAATTTCCACTCTACAGGTATCTCCCCCAGTTAAGACCCCATATCAACCGGTACAATTGACACTCCCCTTATTCAAATCTGCTACTACAGATGAAGTTGCTAAACTCCTTTCTAACGCCTACCTAACCACCTGCCCCCTGGGCCCTATTCCCTCTCAAACACTACGGTCGCCCTCTGACTCTATCCTACACTCTCTAACTCACATCTTCAATCTCTCCCTCACCTCTGGCATTTTCCCCAATGCTCTAAAACATGCACTGGTCACTCCCATACTTAAAAAGCCGTCCTTGGACCCCACCAATCTTAACAACCTAGCTCCTTGCTCCCCTTTTCCTCTAAACACCTTGAATGCCTGGTTCACAACCAACTGAGTGACCACCTCATTAAGAATAACCTTCTTGATCCCCTTCAATCTGGATTTCGCCCTCAACACTCCACAGAAACTGCTCTTTTAAAACTCACAAATGACCTACTAACTGCAAAAACCAACGTACACTATTCTGTACTCCTACTTCTGGACCTTTCAGCTGCCTTTGACACGGTTGACCACCCCCTCCTCCTCAAAAAACTTTACTCCCTTGGTCTCTGTGACTGTGCTCTTCAGTGGCTCTCATCCTACCTATCCCAACGCACCTTCAGTGTCACTTACAATTCTACTTACTCCACTCCTCTTCCCTTATCTGTCTGGGTCCCCCAAGGTTCTGTTCTTGGACCTCATTTATTTTCAATCTACACCTCTTCCCTGGGTCAGCTGATAGCCTCTCACGGCTTTCAATATCATTTCTACACGACACACAAATATATCTCTCTACCCCTCAACTTACTCCATCAGTCTCCTCACGCATCACTAACTTACTAACAGACATATCTGTATGGATGTCACACCACTTCCTCAAACTCAACTTGTCCAAAACCGAACTTATAATATTTCCTCCCCCACGTGCCTCTTCCCCTGACTTATCTGTCAATAGCAATGGCACAACCATCCACCCATCCCCACATGTCAGCGTGCTAGGTGTTATCCTGGACTCTGAACTCTCCTTTCGGCCCCACATCCAATCACTTTCCAAAGCTTGCTGCCTCAACCTCTGCAACATCTCTAAACTACGTCCCTTTCTAACCAATGAAACCACAAAGATCCTGATTCAGTCCCTGGTTATCTCTCGCCTTGACTACTGCAACTCCCTCCTTGTTGGCTTACCTTTAAATAAACTATCCCCCCTTCAGTCCATCATGGATGTTGCTGCCAGACTCATCCACCTTACAAACCGCTCAGTGTCTTCTTCCCCTCTCTGCCAATCCCTCTATTGGCTGCCACTTGCTCAACCAATTAAATTAGAAATACTAACAATAAGTTACAAATCCATCCACAACTCTGCCCCCAGCTACATAACTAGCCTAGTCTCAAAATGCCAACCTAATCACCCTCTTCATTCCTCCCAAGACCTCCCGCTCTCTAGCTCCCTCATCACTTCCTTCCATATCCGCCTCCAGGACTTCTCCCGAGCCTCGCCCATCCTCTGAAATTCGCTACCCCAATCTGTCAGACTGTCTCCAAACGTATCTACTTTTAGGCGATCCCTGAAAACTTTCCTCTTCAGAGAAGCCTATCCTGCCTCCATCTGACAACTGCACTATTTTCTCCATTAGCTCATTCCCCACAGCTATTACCCTTTTGTATAACTTGACCCTCCTTCCTAGATTGTAAGCTCTAACGAGCAGGGCTCACTGATTCCCCCCTGTATTGAATTGTATTGTATTTATACTGTCTGCCCTAATGTTGTAAAGCACTGCGTAAACTGTTAGCACTATATAAATCCTGTTTATTAATAATAATAATAATAATAATAATAATAATGTAAAGTAGTGAGTGTACAGCTTGTATAACAGTGTAAATTTGCTGTCCCCTCAAAATTACTCAACACACAGCCAATAATGTCTAAACCACTGGTAACAAAATTTGAGAACACCCCTAAGTGAAAATGTCCAAATTGGGCCCAAAGTGTCAATATTTTGTGTGGCCACCTTAATTTTCCAGCACTGCCTTAACCCTCTTGGGCATGGAGTTCACCAGAGCTTCACAGGTTGCCACTGGAGTCCTCCTCCACTCCTCCATGGCGACATCACAGAGCTGGTGGATGTTAGAGACCTTGTGCTCCTCCACCTTCCATTTGAGGATGCCCCACAGATGCTCAGTAGGGTTTAGGTCTGGAGACGTGCTTGGCCAGTCCATCACCTTTACCCTCAGCTTCTTCAGCAAGGCAGTGGTCGTCTTGGAGGTGTGTTTGGGGTCGTTATCATGTTGGAATACTGCCCTGCGGCCCAGTCTCCGAAGGGAGGGGAGCGTGCTCTGCTTCGGTATATCACAGTACATGTTGGCATTAATATTTCCCTAAATGAACTGTAGCTCCCCAGTGCTGGCAGCACTCATGCAGCCCCAGATCGTGACACTCCCACCACCATGCTTGACTGTAGGCAAGACAAACTTGTCTTTGTTCTCCTTACCTGGTTGGTGCCACACATGCTTGACACCATCTGAACCAAATGCGTTTATCTTGGTCTCATCAGACCACAGGACATGGTTCCATTAATCCGTGTCCTTAGTCTGCTTGTCTTCAGCAAACTGTTTGCTTTCTTATGTATAATCTTTAGAAGAGGCTTCTTTCTGGGACAACAGCCATGCAGTCCAATTTGATGCAGTGTGCGGCATATGGTCTAGGCACTGACAGCCTGCCCCCCCCCACCCCTTCAACCTCTGCAGCAATGCTGGCAGCACTCATACATCGATTTCCCGAAGACAACCACTGGATATGACGCTGAGCATGTGCACTTAACCTCTTTGGTCGACCATGGCGAGGCCTGTTCTGAGTGGAACCTGTCCTGTTAAACCACTGTATGGTCTTAGCCACCATGCTGCAGCTCAGTTTCAGGGTCTTCGCAATCTTCTTATAGTCTAGGCCATCTTTATGTAGAGCAACAATTCTTTTTTTCAGATCCCCAGAGAGTTCTTTGCCATGAGGTGCCATGTTGAATTTCCAGTGACCAGTATGAGAGAGTGAGACCTTGTAACACTAATGAGTCACATAACACCGGGGAGGGAAAATAGCTAATTGGGCCCAATTTGGACATTTTCACTTAGGGGTGTACTCGTTTTTATTACCAGCTGTTTAGACATTAATGGCTGTGTGTTGAGTTATTTTGAGGGGACAGCAAATTTACACTTATAAACTTAAACAATCCTACGAGCTACCAGAGGTATTCACTAGAGATAACATATTTATATATCCATACAGTGTTTTCAGCTGCTGGCACTAATCACACTCCCATATGTTCTGTTCAATATACTTTTATTGAAAAGAATGGTATTGTACAACAACAATACTGAGAAAAAAGAAGGAAAGAAAAGGGAATAATTATGCTTAATTACCATGGCCTAAATATCCTTAAGTTAACCAGATTTTATATTTCCCATTCCCACTTGTATTTTCATGTAGCACCCTGGAGTTTAGGCAGGGATGCTCCTCACAAATTTACTTGCCAGGAGTAGATATCCTGGTTGATTTTTAGAGATCTATTGCTTCCTCCATAAGTTTGGCCTTGTTGCACTTGTCTCTACTACCACTAGGTGGCCGGGTACTTGGTGGTACTACAGTGGTACAACAAACAACCCAAAAAAAAAAAAGAAGGGGGAAGAGAGAAAAAAAAATTAAATATAGCATCGAACAGACAGCATCCCAACAGTTATGCCCCGTACACACGGTCGGATTTTCCAATGGAAAATGTCCGATCGGAGCGTGTTGTCGGACATTCCGACCGTGTGTGGGCTCCATCGGACATTTTCCATCAGATTTTCCGACACACAAAGTTTGAGAGCAGGCTATAAAATTTTCCGACAACAAAATCCGATCGCGTCAATTCCGACCGTGTGTGGCCTGTTCCGACGCACAAAGTCCCACGCATGCTCAGAAGAAATTCCGACACGGAACAGCTCGGTCTGGTAAAATTAGCATTCGCAATGGATACAGCACTTTCGTCAAGCTGCAATGTTAAAAATGGTTTAATACAGCGCACTCTCTTCTTCTTTATAATGTGACAAGAATTAAGTATTTTTGCTGCTCATATTCACACAGACTTCTCACAAACTTATTTCTTTCCTATTTATCGGGATTCCCTCAATATATTTTGATTTGTCACATCTGACATCATTATTTTGGTGTTTTTCTTTTGTTTGTTTGTTTTTTGTTTTTAAGGCCGATTATTTTTTTTTGGTTTGTATTTTTTTCAAGGCTTTTTTTTTTTTTTTGCGACTGGTCCCAGGCTTCTCTTGGCTGACACTTAGCCCCGCCTCCTCCTGGCTGCCACTAATCCCAGCCTCCTCCTGACTGCCACATTCCACAACCTCCTCCTGGCTGAGGTCTTCCTGTGTATGAAAAAGGGACATAGTTTGAGTTTTTTATTCATCAATCACACACAATTTTTACCTCATGACTGTTGTAAATTGAATGTTAACAAATATAAAAGACTATCATTCTGAGCCCAGCATTTTTCATTCTTGTCCCAATTATTTTTGCCCACTACTGTCTATTGTAAAACACTTTTTTCAATCAGCAATTAGTGATCAATAATAACATCTAGTAAACATCATTTATTTATTGACCAGAAATCTGTAGAAGAATGCTATACCTGGCTCCAGCTGGGCTCCTCCACCTCTTCCTGGCTGGAAGGCCCAGGTTGGACATCGGAAGCCTCAGCTGGGATGGAAGGAAGAGTGGAAGGAAGAGTGGAGAGGGATTCCCTGACTTCAGTGTGGTCTGACAGAAATCGCAGTCTCTCATAGTACCACAGCCTGGGGACATAAACGTCATCTGCTGACCTCTGGGAATCTGTGACCTTCTTGCACTCCCTAAGATAAGTGCTCCTCAGGCCACTAATTTTGGTTTTTAAATAGGGGATGGTTGCTGTGGGGACCACTGGCTTCACCAACTCCAGCAGTTTCTCCAGCGCTGCCTGCCTCTTTTGTTTATGATTATAATGGGGGTGTCTCACCTGCCACAGACAGGGTAGCTCCCTGTACTTGTCTATGAACAGGGGGAGGAAATTGTGGTCATTGAAGCAGTATAGGCCCAAGTTTAGATCTTACCTTCGTTATCACGATCGGCGCTTTCGATGCTCCTTCCTCCACTCACAGATCGTACATAATACGCACGCGTGTTACACTTTATACACACTGCGCATGCGTGTAACTCCGCCCGCCCCTGACGTTCTTTCTAGTCTATTCCCCGCCCCTTTTCGTTCTGCGCAGTGGGGGAAGAGCACATGGCGGATACACAGCAGGTACGTGCTAATTATAGCAACGAGGAGGAGGGGGAGGAAAGCCCGGAGCCTGAAACGTCATGATCCAGAAGGCATCAAATATGTCCTTTGTGGAGATGTTGGAGATGGTGGACATCCTGAAGAAGGCCGACTATGACGGGAAGTATGGACCTTACCCCAACCCCAATGTCAGAAAGGCCAAGATAATTGCGAAAGTGGTCAAGAGTCTGCACCGGAAATTCGGGGTACGACGATCAAAAGATCAGCTCAGGAAACGGTGGTCGGACCTGAAATTACGAGAACATGAGCAGTACAGAAAGATCCGAGGAGTGCAGCAAAAAAGTAAGTAGTTGTCCTGTGTTCCTATTCTTTATGTTGCTTACGTTCGTGCTGCTCCATGTGCTTTTCTTACAAGTGTACATTTTTTAATGGCAAATTTCATGTTCATGGGTACATTATTCGTTCGTATCAAACATTTTTCTTTCGGCCTATAAAACACCATTGTTTAGGCCATATGCATTTGGCCACAATTTTTACGCCCTACTTGTCTGAAACTATTTTGGTTGTGTAGATGGCTTTGTTACTAGAATGAAATGCAAACTAGATTCTGTGTAAGGAGAGGACACTCAGCAGCAGTTTTCACATGTGGACACTGGAGCACTAGTGTGGGACACAAGAACACCATTTTTATTAGGGGTCCACACAGGTGCTCCAGTGTATACTATAGGGGGGGCTACATCTGTGAAGCTTGTACCAAACTGGTAAAGTATTGAAGCTTGACAAAGGACACTGAAAATGCTACATTTTGGAACTCTGCCAAAATAGACAATTGTACCCCACTTTCAAGCAATGTTTCCTATTTATAGTTCTTCCATCAAATCACTGTGTGCTAAGTATAGCATTTTTGTTTTACATAGGAGAGAAAAGACTCGGAGGACACCCCTCATCCGAGGAGACCACAGACCCCCCACCTCTGGAAGAAGGGGAAATCCCACCAACCCAAGAAGAGCAGGAGGAAGAAGACGTGGTGGAACTAGTCACCACAACAGGTGAGTGTCTGCGACCACAGGCTCAGGTAAGAGATAGATGCCGGCATATTTTTGATACCTTTTTTTGGGGGGTTTCTCTCTTTTTAGGTGATCGTGATGTTGTGGATCCAGATCCTTTCACATCAGAAAGTGCCCAGATCCTGATCGAGGAGATCATGGGGTGTAATTTACAATTGGAAAACCTCAAGAAAAACATCAATGATGTTATTCAAAAAAATAAAAACATCATTGATGTTTTGGGGCGAGTTTAAAACCTCTCCCAATCCCTTTGTTTTTTTGTGTGCTACAATGTTCAAAATGTTTTAGCGAATTTTAGAAAAGCCTAATTTGGAGGATGCACACAGTGTGTCAACATGTGCTATCTGCCATCACGGGAGATCATGGACGCGTTTTGGGGGTGCAACCCCTTCCTCAATAATAAAGTAGCTGAGAGGAAGGGGTTTCTCCCTCAAAACACGTCCCTTGATCCCCCGTGATGGCAGCTAGCACATGTTGACATTGGGAAATTTGTGTGCACCTTCCAAATTTGGCTTTTCCTGGGGTGACTTCACCCCATCTGAACGCAATATCAAACACAGTTCCTAAATACTCATGTCTGATATTGCCTTCAAGTTCTACCAAATGTGAACTTTGTAAGTTCAAGATTTGTGTCTTTCTTGTTGGTTTTACACATGCCTGTTTTATCTTAAATGGACATTTCGATTTTTTTATAATGCTACCCCAAAAATTGTTATACAACAAACATGTTGGTTTGTTTGTAAAACCTTTTCTAAATGCACATGTGATTGTGCAGGTATTAAAAAGATTGTTAAGCAAGAATGTGTGGATTATTGTGTCAACGATAAAACACTTTGGTGGTGATGTAATTGGTGTTTTCTGTGAAAAGGGGGGTTATTTCCTAAGGGCAAATCCTCTTTGCACTACAAGTGCAGTTTCACTGCAGTTGCAAGTGCACTTGTAGTGCAAAGTGTCTTTGCCTTTAGTAAATAACACCCAACAGTGCTTTGTATAAGGTTACACAATCACGCCATTTTCTGGACTCAACACATTTCTGTCAGGGTGAGCTAAAACAAACACAAGCAGTAAATGTCCACAAAGATTTTCTTTTTTTTTGTTTTTTATTTGATAAAGGCTTCACAAATTTGCTGGCATATTGATGGCCCCCCTACCCGCAAAGAACTCCAGGTATCATAACCGGACATTACGGGGCACTCAGGGAGGGCAAGCCAGGACGGCCACTTTCAAGCGCCGTCAGTGTTGTTTCATGTATCATTCCGGCCTCAGGCCCAACTAAGCCAGCATAGTTGGCCGAATGTTTGCGTAAAAAGTTATGGAGAATACAGCACGCCAGGATTATATGATTACGTTTATACTCCGCCATATGGATGGGTGTCAGAAATAGGCGGAACCGGCTGGCCAGGATTCCAAATGTGTTCTCCACCACTCTTCTGGCTCTGGCCAGCCGGTAATTAAAAACCCTCTGTTCCGGGATGAGGGTCCTCATAGGTAATGGCCGCATAAGATGGTCCCCCAGCGCAAACGCTTTATCAGCAACGAAGACGAATGGGAGTCCTTCCACATTGTCCTCTGGAGGTGGCAAGTCCAAGCTGCCATTCTGGAGACGCCTGTAAAACTTCGTCTGGGCGATGACTCCACCATCGGACATCCGATCATTCTTCCCCATGTCCACATACAAGAAGTCGTAATTAGCCGACACCACCGCCAACATCACAATACTATTGAACCCTTTATAGTTGAAATAGTACGACCCCGAGTTGGGTGGTGAGACGATGTGGACGTGTTTCCCATCAATTGCCCCTCCGCAGTTAGGAAAGTCCCACCGCTGGACAAAGTGGGAGGCCACAGTCCGCCATTCCTGTGGCGTGGAAGGAAACTGTTGAGAAAAACAAAAATAAATTACTATTTTTGCACATAAACATGGCAAGCAGATTAGACACAAACATTCTTGGCCAACCTCCAGATAGCATTTATTATTAAGGGGAATTTAACAACACCAAAGTATAAGGTACACCTATCATATCCCCCCCCCCTCTCATGGGCCATTTCTAACATTATGGGGGGGGATTTTGGACAGGTAACCCTCTCAACTTCATTGAGAGATGAATGCCTAAATACAGGGTATTACTTGGAACAGCCCCTCCTTAGTTACACTATTGGCAGCCCACTGGACAGGTAAGAAGTGTCATAATACAAAGATATAAATACACACTGTACACATTTGAGGACATTTGGACATTCTGCTATTACCTGTCAAGATAATAATAGGATATAAAAACTTTAAACAGTACCATTTGAAAGTATACAGCAGGCCCTTGCACTACATGCTTTGGGTAATTCATCCATAAATCTGAGCACAAAAGAGATGGGTATAGTGTGTATGGGTTTGGCAAAGTCAGCAGATAGATGATTGAGGATAGATAGAGAATTGGGATCAGCTGACTTAGCAGTTGGGGGGAGGGAGGGTTAATAAAAATGATTTGGGGACACCACAAAAAAAAAGCCTCTGGCACTCTACCTGAATTTAAAGCACAAATCCCATTTCTAAACATTTTAGGGGGTGTTTGGGGTAAAGCACTACTATGGAGCAGATAAAATACATTGTTAAGTGACTACATGAGGTGAATATAGGGCAGGAGAACATGCTGGGGAGGTTATTGAAGGCCAATCTGTATGAAGGACTAAAAAATTAATTACAGAAAAATCCAGCATGCATGAGGACAAAGGGGACATTCACAGCATATTACAATAATGGTAATTAGGGAATGAGGAAAGAAATACAAGATATTAGCAAACATTCAATGCAATAAAATGTGATATTAAAGGATAAATCTTACCTTCATATACTCCTTCTGCAGGACCTGGATGATGGCAGAACAGGTCTCTGGAATAATGATCCCTAGAGCCTGGGGGGAGATGTCTGTCGAGAACTTCAAGTCCTGCAGACTTCTCCCTGTCGCCAAGTACCGCAGGATAGCGACCAACCTCTACTCCGGAGTGATGTCTTGCCTCATGCAGGCATCCTGCCTGCTAATATAAGGGGTCAGCGAAGCCAACAAACTGTGAAGCATGGGGTCCGTCATCCTGAGAAAGTTCCTGAAATCATCAGGATTATTCTCACGGATCTCACGGAGCAAAGGCATATGAGTGAACTGGTCACGCTGAAGCAACCAATTCTTGGTCCATGAACTCCTCCCCACCCTGTTCATGGACTGGACTTTTGTCAAGGTCAGGACTCCAACACCAAGCCCCCGCACAGCATGAACTCTACAAAGAGTACGTATACGCAACATGGCTAGAAAACGGTCGGCTGCTCAGAACGAAGTAACAGGATGCACTGAAGAACAGCAAGGCCTGTGAAGAGCGACCTGAAAAACAGTAACGAACGAACAAGAATACAATGACTACTTAAAGTCACGCGGAACTTGCTTGCACACAATGAAGAGCAGATACAAACCCACAAGCACAAACTGAACCGCAGAAAACGATCTGAAAGCCACGAGTCTGAAAAAACGCGAATTGTCTCTCACCAAACTTTTACTAACACAAGATTAGCAAAAGGAGCCCAAAGGGTGCCGCGCTTGGTTCTGAACTGACCTTTTCTAGTCTCGTCGTACGTGGTTGACGTCACCGCGTTGTTGGCGATCGGAAATTCCGACAACTTTGTGAGACCGTGTGTACGCAAAACAAGTTTGAGCCAACATCCGTCGGAAAAAATCCTAGGATTTTGTTGTCGGAATGTCCGAACAAAGTCCGACCGTGTGAACGGGGCATTACAGAAAAGATAACATCTGAGGAGACTCCAGCAACTCCACCCATGGGGCCCAGACTTCCCAGAAGTTACATTCACCATTACTTGCTGTACATATTAGCTCTTCCGTCCGCATTATATGGTTCATCTCTACTATCCATTCCCGTATTATTGGTGTTGTTTGGAATTTCCAATGTCTTGGAATTAAGGCTTTTCCTGCCATCAAAAAAATCTAAATATTCCCTTTTTAATTGATTTAATTGACCCAGGAATTAAAGAGAGAAGCACTACCTCGGGAGTCTCCTGCTAATTTTTACCAGTGACCACAAGACTCAGTTTAAATACAGTTGTGATCATACGTTTACATACCCTGGCAGAGTTTATGATTTCTTGGCCATTTTTCAGAGAATATGAATAACACAAAAACCTTTCTTTCACTCATGGTTAGTGTTTGGCTGAAGCCATTTATTATCAGTGAACTGTGTTTACTCTTTTTAAATCATAATCACAACAGAAACTACCCAAATGACCCTGATCAAAAGTTTACATACCCCAGTTCTTAATACCGTGTATTGCTCCCTTTAACATTAATGACAGCTTGAAGTCTTTTGTGGTATTTGTGGGTGAGGCTCTTAATCTTCTCAGATGGTAAATCTGCCCATTCCTATTGGCAAAAAGACTCCAGTTCCTGTAAATTCTTGGGCTGTCTTGCATGAACTGCACGTTTGAGATCTCCCCAGATTGGCTCAATGATATTGAGGTCAGGAGACTGAGATGGCCACTCCAGAACCTTCATTTTATTCTGCTGTAGCCAATGACAAGTCGACTTGGCCTTATGTTTTGGATCATTGTCATGTTGGAATGTCCAAGTACGTCCCATGCACAGCTTCCTGGCTGATGAATGCAAATGTTCCTCCAGTATTTTTTGATAACATACTGCATTCATCTTGCCATCAATTTTGACCAAATTTCCTGTGCCTTTGTAGCTCACACATCCCTAAAACATTAGCGATCCACCTCTGTGTTTCACAATAGGAAAGGTGTACCTTTCATCATAGGCCTTGTTGACTCCTCTCCAAATGTAGTGTTTATGGTTTTGGCCAAAAAGCTCAATTTTGGTCTCATCACTCCAAATGACTTTGTGCCAGAAGGTTTGAGGCTTGTCTGTGCTGTTTGTCGTATTGTAAGCGGGATACTTTGTAGCTTTTGCGTAGTAATGTCTTTCTTCTGGCGACTCGACCATGCAGCCCATCTTTCTTCAAGTGCCTCCTTACTGTGCATCTTTCTTTGCATTCCGAACAATTTTCCTGGCAGGTGTCGCTAAAACTTTAGTTGGTCTACCTGACCGTGGTTTGGTTTCAACAGAACTTCTCATTTTCCACTTCTTGATTAGAGTTTGAACACTGCTGATTGGCATTCTCAATTCCTTGGATATCTTTTTATATCCCTTTCCTGTTTTATACAGTTCAACTACCTTTTCTCGCAGATCCTTTGACAATCCTTTTGCTTTCCCCATGACTTAGAATCCAGAAACGTCAGTGTAGCACTGGAGGAAAGATGCAAGGGTCTGTCAGGAGTCTAGAAACTCATTGACCTTTTACACACACACACTAATTACAAGCAAACAGATCACAGGTGAGGATGGTTACCTTTAATAGCCATTCAAACCCCTATGTGTCAACTTGTGTGCATGTTATCAGGCCAAAATCACCAGGGTATGTAAACTTTTGATCAGGGTCATTTGGGTAGTTTCTGTTGAGATTATGATTTAAAAAGAGTAAACACAGTTGATTGATGATAAATGGCTTCAGCCAAACACTAACCATGAGTGAAAGAAATTATTTTGTATTATCATTCATACTCTCTGAAAAATGGCCAAGAAATCATAAATTCTGCCAGGGTATGTAAACGTATGAGCACAACTGTATAGCTGACCAAAATGGTTTTATTTTTGGTTTTATTTTTGAACAAGACCACCATAGATGTAATAATGTGCCTCTCGATTTACCACATCTCCAGCATAGGTCAGACATAGCTGGATTAATTTTATTTAGTAAGACCGGACAGCGATACCATCTCATCATAATCTTATAGTTATGTTCCTGTGAATAAGACGACAAAGTTATTTTAAAGGTGAGGTAGAACACCTTGTCTCAATCTTCATGGGACAGATTTTTACCTTATTCTCGCTCCCAGTCTCAGACATAAAAAGCCTTCGGGTGAGAGCGGAAACTAAGCTCACCCATGGTTTTCAAGCCTCTATCCGTACATCATTGACAAACAGGAGAAGGATGTAGGTTGCCAGCAAAGAAAACTTGTTTCTGGCATTCCCGGTGGAAAACCAGGGTTATCCAATTATGGAGTCAATGGCCCTGGGCGTGAAGTCACTTTGTATGTTGTGATAAATTTGTCCCATACATATAACAGAGATGAAATCAAATGTGTTACCTGTGTTAAACGTGGCCGATCAATAGGAAGAAGCCATGGGAGGGAAGTCAGTGATATAGGCACTAAATTGGACTCAAGGTTCCTAAGAGCACAGTGGCCTCCATAATCCTTAAATGGAAGACGTTTGGGACGATCAGAACCCTTCCTAGAGCTGGCCGTCCGGCCAAACTGAGCTATCAGGGGAGAAGAGCCTTGGTGAGAGAGATAAAGAAGAACCCAAAGATCACTGTGGCTGAGCTCCAGAGATGCAGTCAGGAGATGGGAGAAAGTTGTAGAAAGTCAACCATCACTGCAGCCCTCCTCCAGGTGGGGCTTTATGGAAGAATGGCCCAACGGAAGCCCCTCCTCAGTGCAAGACACATGAAAGCCTGCATGGTGTTTGCTAAAAAACACTTGAAGGACTCCAAGATGGTGAAAAATAAGATTCTCTGGTCTGATGAGACCAAGATAGAACTTTTTGGCCTTAATTCTAAGCGGTATGTGTGGAGAAAACCAGGCACTGCTCATCACCTGTCCAATACAGTCCCAACAGTGAAGCATGGTGGTGGCAGCATCATGCTGTGGGGGTGTTTTTCAGCTGCAGGGACAGGACGACTGGTTGCAATCGAGGTAAAGATGAATGTGGCCAAGTACAGGGATATCCTGGATGAAAACCTGCTCCAGAGTGCTCAGGACCTCAGACTGGGCCGAGTTAAAAACTCCAGTGAGATTATATGTACGTATGCCCCCTGAGAAAGACACATCCCTGTGTCTACACGCGTTGGGCAGGGGATAGAATGGTGTAGGAAGAGGCTCCACCGCCAGCTCGAGTAGCTGCGGAGGACGAATACGGACATATAATCTCACTGGAGTTTTTAACATTTCTGCCTGCTACAGAGTGGTGCGCACAGTTTATCGCACAGTTTTGCTTACAGTGAATAGCGTGGCATTTTGTGTTTGATTAACAAATTTACACTGTTATACAAGCTGTACACTTATTACTTTACATTGTAGCAAAGTGTCATTTTTTCAGTGTTGTCACATGAAAAGATATAATCAAACATTTACTAAAATGTGAGGGGTGTACTCACTTTTGTGAGATACTGTATATGTAAAGTTACCTATAATTGAATGCAATAGAGCAGATGCACTAGAATGACTTTGTAGTAAAGTATGTGTCATTGCTTGATGAAAGAGAACGTTCAAGGAAATAAAGTCACATAATCACCAGTGTGGTGTATACAAAAGTCTCGTAGGGACATTTACAGAATAAAAAGCAACTTTACCATGAATATTTGAAAATAAAAAGTTGGTAAATAATTGAGGGCTTATGATTTATTTATATGTACATCTTCTGAATTAAAAATATGAACCCCATGTGCACTAGGGGACTACTGAGTACAGCACTTTTTATATATCTGTATAACTTAGCTAGATAAAATGCTCTACTATTACTGCTTACAACCATCACAACCAGCTTTGTCATTAGTATGGTGTATGTAAAATGTAGGGAACTGTAAACATAAATCTAGTTTATAAAAGAGATTCTAATTACATTCATGAATATATATGTAAATGCACATTCTTTGTCCCATAAGGAGTAGAACTGTAAAATAAAAATTATAATGATAGATCTTTAAGGGAAGGTATAAGTTTAGCGATCACATCTAGGCATACTCAGCCTTTTTCCCACAATGCCGTGCTTTGTTCTAAGTTGACCTGTTCTCAGACATGACAACAATCATATGTAAAGGGGTAGGAAGGAAATTTCTAGTCCTTTACAAATACCAACTTTTCCCGCAGTGAATAGAGGAGGCAGGTGAAATAGCAGCCGGCATATATGCCAAATTAGAATGTATAACATACAGTATGTACTGTATTGAGTGTGTTCATTTGAACTGAATATATTCAGTTCAACCATTATGCTATATCATATCAATGTTTAACCGCTTGACATGCACTCTATAGCCGAATGACGGCCACAGCTTGGACCTGAATTTCCGGGAGGCTGTCATATGACGGCTTCCCCTGTGCACGCCCTGTGCACGCCCTACGGAGTGCGCTGTGATTACCGAGTGACTGAGACTAGGGTGAACACCAATCCCAGTAAGGGCCGGTCCCGGACCCTTACCATGTGATCAGCTGTCAGCCAATGACAGCTGATCACATGATTAAAACAAAAGCTCTGTGATCGGTTTTTTTTTTCTCCTCACGCTGACAGCACAAGGAGAAAAAAAAGCCGATTACTGGCTTATCTGCAAGGGACATCGGTCCCGAAGAGGAAGAGGCAATTCTGCCTCATATGTGCCACCAGTACCCCCTGCCAGTGCCACCTACCATTGCCAACTGACAGTGCCCACAGTGCCCACCAGTGCCACCTATGAATGCCCATGAGTGCCACCTATCAGTGCCCACAAGTGCCACCTATCAATGCCCACAAATGCCACCTATCAATGCCCACCAGTGGTGCCAATCAGTGCCACCTAGCAGTGCTGCCTATCAGTGTAACCGATCAGTGCCTATTATTGCCACCCATCAGTGCCCATCACTGCCACCCGTCAGTGCCCATCACTGCCACCTATCAGTGCCCTCAGTGCCGCCTCATCAGCGTACATCAATGAAGGAGAAAAATTACCTTTTTTAAATTTTTATAACAAAATATTTAAAAAAAAATTTATTAATTCGGTCTTTTTACATTTTTTTAACAAAAAATAAAAACCGCAAAGGTGATCAAATACCACCAAAAGAAAGCTCTATTAGTGGGAAAAAATTTCATTTGGGTACAGCGTTGTATGACCGCACAATTGTCATTCAAAAGTGAGTCAGCGCTGAAAGGGTTTAAGTGCCCAGTAAGCAAGTGGTTAACAAAACTTGACATTCATAGAATGTGGAAATTCAAGTGTAGCATAAAAAAAATGTGTGCAGTGTATGTGCTAGCCACAAGCAAATAAGTTGTGGTTTTTACTAATAAACTCAAATATGCAGTGTTTATCAGTAAATAAATCAAATCATGAAACTAAAAATGTCTATGACTAAAAAATGAAAAAATAAATACTACACCATTAAGACACTTATGTGACAACAATGTCAGTAAAAAAAGACTTGTCAACAAGTTTTAAGCTTATACCGATGACATCAGTATGACATCAGTTTGACACTTCAGAATTCATTGACAGGAGCATTTGATCTGCAGTTGACCTCCTTCTGATCTGCATTGCACCAACTTCAAGTTCCATAGACTTTTATGGGAATGCAAAACCAGTTTGAAGCAAACAAAATCCTGTCGACACATGCCCTTAGTCAAATCATAACCTGTAAAACATAATCAAATTTAGACAGGAATGACATATTGAACTAAGTAGAAAATATTTTAGACCTTTCAATCAATGTCTTGGGGTATATTTCTTGTCAGACTGGTCCAATGCTGTAAAGTTGCCCATATCCAAAAGATTAGTAGAGCTTACATTGGTGATTCAGAATCAGAGGAAAATACTAGTTACCATTCCCCTCTGTACAGCATGTAACAGTGTCACGACTAGGGATGAGCTCAATGTTCGGGTCGAACATAAGTTTGACTCGAACATCGGATGTTTGCCCGCTCGCAGAACAACGAACATTATGGGGCATTCACAGGGAAATTTGAGTGCCGCGGAACGCCCCATAAAGCACTGCAAGATCGCAGTGCATTGATGTATGATGATAGGCCAAAGCATGCACCTGATCTGCATGCTTTGGCCAATCACAGTGCGCTCTGCTGAGAGAGCCATAATTGGCCAAAGGCAAGGTGCCTTTAGCCAATAATGGCTCAGGGGGACTAAGTCGACGTTCCACACTATATAAGGCTGCTTACATATCGGCCGTGTGTAGAATCATTGACGTGGACAGAGGCAGGTTATTCAGTTAGTGGCAGTGTATTTGATATATATATACAGTCAGTCTAGTACAGTGTTTCTCAACTCCAGTCCTCAAGGCGCCCCAACAGGTCATGTTTTCAGGCTTTCCCTGAGATGAAATGGTTGTGGTAATTACTAGTGAAACTGATCTAATCACCTGTGTTTACTCTATATCCACTTCAGCTGCGGAGGATTTGGCTGCTCAATGACCAGAGCACTTTTTACAATTTGGCATTGCGCTGTTTTAACTGGTAATTGCGTGGTCATGCAATGCTGTACCCAAACTCAATTTGCATTCTTTTTTCCCACAAATAGAGCTTTCTTTTGATGGTATTTGATTGCCTCTGCGATTTTTATTTTTTGTGATATAAACGTAAAAAGACAGAAAATTTTGAAAAGAAATGATGTTTTCTATATTTTGTTATAAAAAAATCCAATAAACTCAATTTCAGTCATTTAGGCCAAAATGTATTCAGCCACATGTCTTTGGTAAAAAAAAATGGCAAAAAGGATATATTTATAGCGTCTACAAACTAGGGTACATTTTCTGTAATTTACGCAGCTTTTAGTTTACGACTTTTTTATCACATTTCTTGAGGTGCTAAAATGGCAGGGCAGTACACCCCCCCCCCCCCCCCCCAATGACCCCATTTTGGAAAGTAGATACCCCAAGGAAATTGCTGAGAGGCATGCTGAGCCCATTGAATATTTTATTTTTTTGTCACGAGTGATTGAAAAATTTAAAAAAAATTGCACAAAGTTGTCACTAAATGATATAATGCTCACATATGCCATGGTTATATGTGAAATTACACCCCAAAATACATTCTGCTGCTTCTCCTGTGTATGAGAATACCTCATGTGTGAGACTTTTTGAGAGCCTAGCTGTGTACAGGACCCCCGAAAACCAAGCATCGCCTTCAGGATTTCTAACGATGTAAATTTTTGATTTCACTCCTCACTACCTATCACAGTTTCGAGGCCATAAAATGCCAAGATAGCACAAAACCACCCCAAATGACCCCATTTTAGAAAGAAGACACTTCAAGCTTTTTGCTGAGAGGCATGTTGAGTCCATGGAATATTTTATATTTTGCCACAAGTTGTGGGAAAATGACAAACTTTTTTTTTGCGCAAAATTGTCACTAAATGAAATATTGCTCAAACATGCCATTGGCATATGTGGAATTACACCCCAAAATACATTCTGCTGCTTCTCCTGAGTACGGAGATACCATGTGTGTTATGCCCCGTACACACGGTCGGATTTTCCGACGAAAAATGTGTGATAGGACCTTGTTGTCGGAAATTCCGACCGTGTGTAGGCTCCATCACACATTTTCCATCGGATTTTCCGACACACAAAGTTTGAGAGCAGGCTATAAAATTTTCCGACAACAAAATCCGTTGTCGGAATTTCCGATCGTGTGTACACAAATCCGACGCACAAAGTGCCACGCATGTTCAGAATAAATAAAGAGATGAAAGCTATTGGCTACTGCCCCGTTCATAGTATGTGTTTTACGTCACCGCTTTCAGAATGATCGGATTTTCCGACAACTTTGTGTGACCGTGTGTATGCAAGACAAGTTTGAGCCAACATCCGTCGGAAAAAATCCTAGGATTTTGTTGTCGGAATGTCGATCAATGTCCGACCGTGTGTATGGGGCATAAGACTTTTCGGGAACCTAGCCGTGTACAGGACCTACAAAAAACAATCACTGCCTTCAGGCTTTCTGAGGGCGTAAAATGGTGATTTCACTTCCTCATTACCTATCACAGTTTCGGAGGCCATGAAATGTAAAGATAGCACAACCCCCCCCCCCCCCCCCAAATGACCCCATTTTGGAAAGAAGACACCTCAAGCTATTTTCTGAGAGGCATGTTGAGTCCATGGAATATTTTATATTTTGCCACAAGTTTCGAGAAAATTACAATTTTTTTTTTTTTTTTACACAAAGTTGTCACTAAATTATATTTTGTTCAAACATGGCATGGTTGTATGTAGAATTACACCCCAAAATACGTTCTGCTGCTTCTCCTGAGTATGGGGATACCACATGTGTGGGACTTTTTGGAGTCTAACTGCGCAGTCAAGACCCCGAAAACCAATCACCGCGTTCAGGCTTTCTAAGGGCGTACATTTTTGATTTCACTCCTCACTGCCTATCACAGTTTTGGAGGCCATGAAATGCCCAGATAGCACCCCCCCCCCTAAATGACCCCATTTTGGAAAGTAAACACCCCAAGCTATTTACTGAGAGGCATGTTGAGTATTTTGCAGATCTCGCTTTTTGTCACAAAGTTTTGAAAATTGAAAAAAGAAAAAAAAAATACACTTTTCTTTTCTTCCTTAATTTTCAAAAATAAATGAGAGCTGCAAAATACTCACCATGCATCTTAGCAAATACCTTGGGGTGTCTACTTTCCAAAATGGGGTCATTTGGGGAGGTTTTGTGCTATCCGGACATTTCAGTCCCTTCGTAACTGTTATAGGTAGTGAGGAGTAAAATCCCAATTTTACGCCTTTAGAAAACCTGAAGGCGGTGCTTGGTTTTTGGGGCCTGTACACGGCTAGGCTCCCAAAAAGTCTCACACATATGGTATCTCCATACTCAAGAGAAGCAGCAGAATGTATTTTGGGGTGTAATTCCACATATAACCATGCCATGTTTGAACAATATATCATTTAGTGACAAGTTTGTTTAAAAAAAAAATTGTAATTTTCCAGAGACTTGTGGCAAAATATTAAATATTCCATGGGCACAAAATGCCTCTCAGCAAAAAGCTTGAAGTGTCTTCTTTCCAAATTGGGGTCATTTGGGGGGGGTTGTGCTATCTTGGCATTTTATGGCCTTCAAAACTGTGATAGGTAGTGAGGAGTGAAATAAAAAATGTACACCCTTAGAAATCCTGAAGGCGGTGCTTGGTTTTTGGGGTCCTGTACACAGCTAGGCTCCCAAAAAGTCTCACACATGAGGTATCCCCATAATCAGGAGAGGAGCAGAATGTATTTAGGGTTGTAATTCCACATATGACAATGGCACGTGTGAGCAGTATATCATTTAGTGACAACTTTGTGCACAAAAAAAAAGTTTTTAATTTTCCTGAAACTTGTGGCAAAATATAAAATATTCCATCGACTCAACATTCCTATCAGCAAATAGTTTGGGGTGTCTACTTTCTCAAAAAGGGGTCATTTGGGGGGGGGGTGAACTGCCCTGGCATTTTATGCACAACATTAGAAGATTATGTCACACATTACCCACTCTTCTAACCACTTGAAGACAAAGCCCTTTCTGACACTTTTTGTTTATATGAAAAAAAAATTTTTTGCTAAAAAATTACTTTGAACCCCCAAACATTATATATATTTTTTTAAAGCAAAGGCCCTACAGATTAAAATGGTGGGTGTTGCAACTTTTTTTGCGCAGCGATTTTTCAAACGCTATTTTTTTTGGGGAAAAAAACACTTTTTTTCATTTCAATGCACTAAAACACACTATTTTGCCCAAATCTTTGATGAAATAAAAAAGATGATCTTATGCCGAGTACATGGATACCAAACACGACATGCTTTAAATTTGCGCACAAACGTGTAGCAGTGACAAACTACATACATTTTTTTTAAAAACCTTTAAAATCCTTTATAGGTTACCACTTTAGATTTATAGAGGAGGTATAGTGCTAAAATTATTGCCCTCGTTCTGACCTTCACGGTGATACCTCACATGCATGGTGCAATTGCTGTTTACATATGACACCAGAGCGATGCTTGCGTTCGCCTTTGCGCGTGGACATGGGAGGACAGGGGTGCTTTTATTTTGATTTTTTTTGGTTTCATTTTAAAATGTTCCTTTAATTTTATTTTTTTTATTTTTTTTATCATTTTTATTGTTATCTCAGGGAATGTAAATATCCCCTATGACAGCAATATGTAGTGACAGGTACTCTTTTTTGAAAAAATTGGGGTCTATTAGACCCTATATTTCTCCTCTGCCCTCAAAGCATCTGACCACACCAAGATCGGTGTGATAAA
The DNA here is from genome assembly GCA_037952925.1 of Lithobates clamitans. Lineage (NCBI taxonomy): Eukaryota > Metazoa > Chordata > Amphibia > Anura > Ranidae > Lithobates > Lithobates clamitans. Next base: position 4,311,689 of record JBBGZY010000605.1, on the reverse strand, counting down.
ATGCTTTCCCAATTTCCCAATGGCGCTGTTTATATCCAGCGAAACCTAAGTCATGAAATGCTTGTAGCTTCTGGTTTATTAGGCCATAGAGATGGTTGGAGCCATTCTGGTCTCCGATCAGCTCTATGGTCAGCTGGCGAAACCACTGGCTGCATTCTCGGGTTCCCTGTTGTGACAGAAGAGCCCGAGAAAACCATGGAAGATGGTGGGAGGGGGGACAGTCTAAAGTAGTCTAAAGGCTAATTAGCCACTAGGATTGCTTTTACATGAAAGCCGATCCGCTGGCTGAAAAGAATGATACCAAGATGATACCTAAACCTGCAGGCATCATTCTAGTATAACCACTCAAAATCCAGCAACATACCATTACGTTGCTGGTCCTTGGGCATATATTGTAATGTTTTTTTTTTCATGCAGCCTGTGGGCTGAATGAAAAAAAAGAGATTGATCGGTGGGTATGCCCACCATTAGAATACCGCCCTTCATCCACCCACTTCTAATGATGGGCATACATGCACCATTTTTTTTAACTGATAAAATCACCTCCTACAGCGCTGGAGTCGCTAATTTTCGAATTGTGAGAGCAAATGCTGTTGCTGTCAAGATAAATAAATCAGTGCTAAATGGCGTACCTGAAAAGCAAACAATGGTAATGATAAAACATTAACTCAATAAAACAACTTGATTTTTTAACACAATCTGTCCCTTAAAAATATATGCCGAAGCATGGGGGCAATCTGCCCATAATGTTAGGAGCAAATCGCTCCTCCACCCCTGCCCCATGCTTCGGCATATATGCTCTTTTTTTAACTTTAGTGGTGAAATCAACTCCTACAGTGCTGGAGTCATGGCTTTACTGATCGTGGGAGCAAACTCTGTTGCTGTCAGAATAAATGATGGAGCTAAATGGTGTACCTGCTAAGCAAATGATGGTTAACAATAAAACAAAGTAACATTACAGTATAACAGTAAGACATACCATACCTGCAAAGCAAATACAATAAAACATAGTAAAAATAAAACATTACAGTTCTAAAATACAGTAACAATAGAGACAGAACAATAGATATAGAATAGAGAGCGAACAATAGAGCGGACAATAGAGAGTGAACATAAGAGAGAGAACAATAGAGAAGAAAAATAAAACCACAACTATTTTTGGCTTTGACTTTTTGCACTTTTATATAAACTGTAAACTGTAAACATTCCAGATTAGGGTCTCTCAAAATGTGAGCATAATGTGTAATGTGTAAGTGTGCCTAGGACTTTGCAATGTTGTACCCTATGCTAATACTACACTAGTGTGCAGTAGCATTTGAAACAGTCACCAATGCACCAGGTTGGTCAGGACAATAAAAGCGGGTGTCACGCCTATATCCGCGCTTTCTACAGACACAACATCCTCTTTGGGGATTTCTTTGGGTAGGGGTACCACGGAGGACATGCGGAAAATGCCTCCCATGCAGCCGACTCACTGCATTTGGATTGGGCAATTGGGCCACAGCACCGTCTGGAAACAGAAGGGCTGTGATCTCTTCTTGGAATTTAAAGAATTGTACAATGGCTGCACTGTATTGTATACTATGTATACTGGTGTAACAGTATACAATACAGTGCAGCTGTTTATAGTTTCTAATACAGTGCAGACGTTGTACACAGTATCTAATACAGTGTGTACAGTTTCTATTACATTTCTGGTGGTGTACACAGTATCTAATACAGTGTGTAGTTTCTAATACACTTCAGGTGGTGTACACAGTATATAATACAGTGTGTACAGTTTCTAATACACTTCTGGTTGTGTACACAGTATACATACAATACAGTGCGGCTGTTGTACAGTTTCTAATACAGTGCAGACAGTGTACACAGTATCTAATACAGTGTGTACAGTTTCTATTACATTTCTGGTGGTGTACACAGTATCTAATACAGTGTGTACCATTTCTAATACACTTCTGGTGGTGTACACAGTATACAATACAGTGCAGCCGTTGTACAGTTTCTAATACACTTCTGGTGGTGTACACAGTATATAATACAGTGCAGCCGTTGTACAGTTGCCAATACAGTGCAGGCGGTGTACACAGTATCTAATACATTGTGTACAGTTTCTAATACACATCAGGTGGTGTATTAATATATATATATATATATATTACAATACAATACAATACAATACAATGCCAGTGATTGGCTGGCTGACATTCAAAGGGAATGTAACATGCCCACCAACCGCCTCATTTGTGATATGCTCACCAGGTGGAACTCAACGTTGGCAATGCTGCAGTGGCTGCACACACAGCAGAGGGCCATCAATGAGTACCTGTGTGAGTATGGCACCAGGACAGGGTCAGCAGAGCTTGGCTTCTTTTTGCCATGCCAGTGGCTACTGATCAAGGATGCATGCACTGTCCTGTCACCATTTGAGGAGGCCACAAGGATGGTGAGTAGTGACAATGCATGCATCAGTGACACTGCCCCTCTAGTCTTCCTGCTGGAGCACACGCTTCGTGGAATCATGGACAGGGCAATTGAGGCAGAACAGCAGGAGGAAGAGGAGGACTTCCTTTCCTCTTAAGGGCTCCTTTATCCAGATAGCATTTCTTCAGGCCCACCAAACACACAGGAAGAAGAGGAGGACGATTGTGTCAGCATGGATGTAGAGGATAACACTCAGCAGCAGTCATCAAGAGATAGTTTTCAGTCCTGAGAATCCCAAAAAGTGGTACATGGCTGGGAGGAGGTAGTTACAGATAATGTGATCTTAGTGACCCAGAGGACTCAAAATCGCATGCCTCTGCAAACTTATGCTGGCTGACCTCCCTGAATCTGCAAAGCCTGCAAAAGGACCCTAGGATTTGTGATATCAAGGAAAGAGATCATTGCTGGGTGGCAACCTTTCTTGATCCACCTTACAAGGGTAAAGTTGCAGAAATCATCTTGCCTTCACAAAGGGAGCAGAGGATGAAACATCTTCAGGAGGCCTTGAAGAAAGGTTTGCGCATTTCCAGACTCTGGGAGGTTATCATTTCCTAGTGCTGGACAACGTGTTGCTGAGGCTTCGTTTAGTCAGAGAAAGAGCGGTGAAGAAGGTGGCCGGATGACCGATGCCTTTAAACAATTTTTCAGTCCTCAGCGCCAAGGTCTGATCGGTTCAAGCAACCATCGCCAGTTTCTAATACAGTGAGCAGTCAATTTTAAGCAGAGGCCAGAGAGTGTTGAATCCTAGAGGGCAATATCTAAAATGCGCAGTTGACTGCTCTATAATTTAAGGGTCAACACTGTCTGGTAAGCTCATTGTTTTTTTCACTTTGGCGTTGTGTGGATCCTTCTATATACTAAAAACAGTGTTGGGATTGTTCTCTCTAGAGTCAGACTCCTTATATGGATGCTTATAAGTTCTTATATGGCCATTACTATTATTATTATGATTAGCACTGCATATACATATGCACTCACCGACTACTTTATTAGGTACACCTGTTCAATTGTTTGGTAACACAAATTGATAATCAGCCAATCACATGGCAGCAACTTAATGCATGTAGGCATCTAGATGTGGTGAAGATGACTTGCTGATGTTCAAACCGAGAATCAAAATGGGGAAGAAAGGGGATTTAGGTGACTTTGAATGTGGCATGGTTCTTGGTGCCAGGTGGGCTGGTCTGAGCATCTCACAAACTGCTGATCTACTGGGATTTTCACGCGCAACCATTTATAGGGTTTACAGAGAATGACTCAAAAAAGATAAAATATCTAGTGAGCGGCAGTTGTGTGGATGAAAATGCTTTGTTGATGTAGGAGGTCAAAGGAGACTGGGCAGACTGGTTTGAGATGATAGAAAGGCAAGAGTAACTCAAATAGCCACTCGTTAAAATCAAGGTATGCAGAATACCATCTCTGAATGCACAACACATCGAACCTTGAAGCAAATGGGCTACAACAGCAGAAGACCACACCGGGTGCCACTCCTGTCAGCTAAGAACAGGAAACTGAGGCTACAATTCGCACAGGCTCACCAAAATTGTACAATAGAAGATTGGAAAAATGCTGCCTGGTCTGATGAGTTTCAATTTCAGCTGCAACATTCAGATGGTAGGGTCAGAATTTGGCATAAACAACATGAAAGCATGGATCCATCATGTCTTGTATCAACGGTTTAGGCTGGTGGTGGTTTAATGGTGTAGGGGATATTTTCTTGGCACATTTTGGGCTCCTTAGTACCAATTGAGCATAGTTTAAATGTCATGGCCTAAGTGAGTATTGTTGCTGACCATGTTCATCCCTTTATGACTACAGTGTACCCATCTTCTGATGGCTACTTCCAGAAGATAATGTACCATGTCACAAAGCTCAAATCATCTTAAACTGGTTTCTTGAACAAGACAATGGGTTCACTGTACTCCAATGGCCTCCACTGTCACCAGATCTCAATCCAATAGAGCACCTTTGGGATGTGGTGGAAAAGCAGATTTGCATCATGGATGTGCAGCCAACAAATCTGAAGGAACTGTGTAATGCTGTCATGTCAATATGGACTAAAAACTCTGAGGAATGTTTCCAACACCTTGTTGAAACTATGCCATGAAGAATTAAGGCAGTTCTGAAGGCAAAAGGGGGTCCAAGCCCGTACTTGCAAGGTGTACATAATAAAGTAAACAGTGAGTGTATATCGGATATATGTGTTAAACGGGTGGCAACAGGTTAATAAATAAACACAAGACATGCATCTGAAGTAATGCTATAATGCTGTATTGCAGCAGGAAGTATAAAACCATAGATGGACTAGAGATTGGGTACAGGTTCACTGCACTCAAGGGTTTGTGGTGAATCCCCCAGGTGGACAAAAATGTTGCAGGTTTGCCACCAGGAATAAAGAACACTGATAATGCTGTGCCTTTGACCCTGATCAGATGAGGTACAAGCACCAATCATTTGAAGGAATGTGAATTCCAGCCTCCTTTTTTTATCAAAGAACGGGCTCACAGAATCTATATTTTTCAGTGTTTCTCGGACCTGTTAGGGAGAACTGTGCCTAGCTTCCCATGCCTTATGTGTGAAAATAGCTTACTTATATGACCTACAAATGAACCTATTATCTCATTTACAAAGTAAGCAGCACCGCAGGACATCACACTCTTCACAGTGTACTTTGTATGTTTATAAAGGTGCAGTGTGGGAGTTTATTGTGATGTTTAGTGGTTTTTGATAGACTTATACAAATGGGTTACATGGTCTACAGATGGACAAAACACATTGAGACATGTCACTCCTCAGCATCTCACCTTGCTGTACCTACCTAAAATGATCTTAACAGCAAAAGGAAAAAATGAAAGAAAAATTATTAGTGTTCAACTTGTTTTTTTATACATCAACCTGACTGAGACATATTTGACAGTTCATGTTTCAAGTATCAAGAATAGGGATGAGCTTCGAGTTCGAGTCGAACTCATGTTCTACTCGAACATTGGCTGTTCGCAAGTTCGCCGAACAGCGAACAATTTGGGGTGTTCGCGGCAAATTCGAATGCCGCGGAACACCCTTTAAAAGTCTATGGGAGAAATCAAAAGTGCTAATTTTAAAGGCTTATATGCAAGTTATTGTCATAAAAAGTGTTTGGGGACCCGGGTCCTGCCCCAGGGGACATGGATCAATGCAAAAAAAAGTTTTAAAAACGGACGTTTTTTCAGGAGCAGTGATTTTATTAATGCTTAAAGTCAAACAATAAAAGTGTAATATCCCTTTAAATTTCGTACCTGGGGGGTGTCTATAGTATGCCTGTAAAGGGGCGCATGTTTCCTGTGTTTAGAACAGTCTGACAGCAAAATGACATTTGGAAGGAAAAAACTCATTTAAAACTAGCCGCGGCTATTGCATTGCCGACAATACACATAGAAGTTCATTGATAAAAACGGCATGGGAATTCCCCACAGGGGAACCCCGAACCAAAATAAAAAAAAAAAATGATGTGGGGGTCCCCCTAAATTCCATACAAGGCCCTTCAGGTCTGGTATGGATATTAAGGGGAACCCCAGCCAAAATTGAAAAAAAAAATTGACGTGGGGTTCCCCCTAAATTCCATACCAGACCCTTCAGGTCTGGTATGGATTTTAAGGGGAACCCCGCGCCAAAAAAAAAAAAAAAAAAACGGCGTGGGGTCCCCCTAAAAATCCATACCAGACCCTTATCCGAGCACGCAACCTGGCAGGCCGCAGGAAAAGAGGGGGGGACGAGAGTGCGGCCCCCCCCCCCTCCTGAACCGTACCAGGCCACATGCCCTCAACATTGGGAGGGTGCTTTGGGGTAGCCCCCCAAAACACCTTGTCCCCATGTTGATGAGGACAAGGGCCTCATCCTCACAACCCTGGCCGGTGGTTGTGAGGGTCTGCGGGCGGGGGGCTTATCGGAATCTGGAAGCCCCCTTTAACAAGGGGACCCCCAGATCCCGGCCCCCCCCCTGTGTGAAATGGTAAGGGGGTACTTACCCCTACCATTTCACTAAAAAACTGTCAAAAATGTTAAAAATGACAAGAGACAGTTTTTGACAATTCCTTTATTTAAATGCTTCTTCTTTCTTCTTTCTTCCTTCATCTTCTTCTGGTTCTTCTGGCTCTTCTGGTTCTTCCTCCGGCGTTCTCGTCCAGCATCTTCTCCGCGGCGTCTTCTATCTTCTTCTCCTCGGGCCGCTCCGCACCCATGGCATGAGGGGGGAGGCTCCCGCTCTTCTCTTCATCTTCTTCTCTTCTTCATCTTCTTCTTCATCTTCTTCTTCTTCTTCCTTCTTCTCTTCTTCTCTTCTTCTCTTCTTCCTGTCTTCTGCGGGCCGCTCCGCAGCCATGCTGTGGCATGGAGGGAGGCTCCCGCTGTGTGACGGCGTCTCTTCGTCTGACGGTTCTTAAATAACGGGGGGCGGGGCCATCCGGTGACCCCGCCCCCCTCTGACGCACGGTGACATGACGGGACTTCCCTGTGGCATTCCGTCACAGGGAAGTCCCGTCATGTCACCGTGCGTCAGAGGGGGGCGGGGTCACCGGATGGCCCCGCCCCCCGTTATTTAAGAACCGTCAGACGAAGAGACGCCGTCACACAGCGGGAGCCTCCCACCATGCCAGCATGGCTGCGGAGCGGCCCGCAGAAGACAGGAAGAAGAGAAGAAGAGAAGAAGGAAGAAGAAGAAGAAGATGAAGAAGAAGATGAAGAAGAGAAGAAGATGAAGAGAAGAGCGGGAGCCTCCCCCTCATGCCATGGGTGCGGAGCGGCCCGAGGAGAAGAAGATAGAAGACGCCGCGGAGAAGATGCTGGACGAGAACGCCGGAGGAAGAACCAGAAGAGCCAGAAGAACCAGAAGAAGATGAAGGAAGAAAGAAGAAAGAAGAAGCATTTAAATAAAGGAATTGTCAAAAACTGTCTCTTGTCATTTTTAACATTTTTGACAGTTTTTTAGTGAAATGGTAGGGGTAAGTACCCCCTTACCATTTCACACAGGGGGGGGGCCGGGATCTGGGGGTCCCCTTGTTAAAGGGGGCTTCCAGATTCCGATAAGCCCCCCGCCCGCAGACCCTCACAACCACCGGCCAGGGTTGTGAGGATGAGGCCCTTGTCCTCATCAACATGGGGACAAGGTGTTTTGGGGGGCTACCCCAAAGCACCCTCCCAATGTTGAGGGCATGTGGCCTGGTACGGTTCAGGAGGGGGGGGGGCCGCACTCTCGTCCCCCCCTCTTTTCCTGCGGCCTGCCAGGTTGCGTGCTCGGATAAGGGTCTGGTATGGATTTTTAGGGGGACCCCACGCCTTTTTTTTTTTTTTTTTTTGGCGCGGGGTTCCCCTTAAAATCCATACCAGACCTGAAGGGTCTGGTATGGAATTTAGGGGGAACCCCACGTCAATTTTTTTTTTTAATTTTGGCTGGGGTTCCCCTTAATATCCATACCAGACCTGAAGGGCCTTGTATGGAATTTAGGGGGACTCCCACATCATTTTTTTTTTTTAATTTTGGTTCGGGGTTCCCCTGTGGGGAATTCCCATGCCGTTTTTATCAATGAACTTCTATGTGTATTGTCGGCAATGCAATAGCCGCGGTAGTTTTAAATGTGTTTTTTCCTTCAAAATGTCACTTTGCTGTCAGACTGTTCTAAACACGGGAAACATGCGCCCCTTTACAGGCATACTATAGACACCCCCCAGGTATGAAATTTAAAGGGATATTACACTTTTATTGTTTGACTTTAAGCATTATTAAAATCACTGCTCCTGAAAAAACGGCCGTTTTTAAAACTTTTTTTTGCATTGATTCATGTCCCCTGGGGGAGGACCCGGGTCCCCAAACACTTTTTATGACAATAACTTGCATATTAGCCTTTAAAATTAGCACTTTTGATTATTCATGTTCGTGTCCCATAGACTTTAACGGCGTTCGCGTGTTCGAACGAATTTTTTTCCTGTTCGCATGTTCTGGTGCGAACCGAACAGGGGGGTGTTCGGCTCATCCCTAATCAAGAATTGCCTTTACTAAAATAAAACAATATTCTATTTTAGAATATTTTAGCAGAAATATGAAAAAAAGAAGAAATAATGTTGTTCTTAGTCCTCCAAACTGAAGCTCTGGATTAGTGAAAACATACGGCTTCATAATTGCCCGCCATACTTAGCTTGCATAATAGTATTTACCAAAAGGTAACCTATGGTAATATGAAAAATCATAATGCCACAGGTTAGGGTAATATTCTTTCTTTCTGCAGATTCTTGTTCACTTTGTCCTTGTACACTATATGGTTGATTTACTGAAGGGAAATTGGCTGCTCATTTTGCACGGGGATCATTCCTAAAGCAGCTCATAGTTGACTTGATTTTTTTCCTTCCACCCAAAAGAAAATTGCTGGAGTCCCCCCATCAGCACAACCCCCTCCCCACCCCCACCCCCAAACACAGTGGCGGCTGGTGATAACACATTTTTTTTTGGGGGGGGGGCGCAAACCCCTCCAGGTCCTTACCTGCCCATCCTCGGCTGTCACGGCTCCCAATACCTGGACACACTATACACAGAGCACACATTGTATATTATACACAGAGCAAACACTATACACAGAACACACAGTACATATAGAACACACAGTACATACAGTACACACAGAGCACACAGTACACACAGAGCGCACAGTACACACAGAGCGCACAGTACATACAGAGCGCACAGTACATACAGAGCACATAGTACATACGGAGCACACAGTACATACAGAGCACACAGTACACACAGAACACTATATACAGAGGTGGAGGGGATCCAGCAGCACTCACATTAGTTATATTAGCACCTGAGTCAGTGAGGATGATCTAGCCCTGTAATGTAAGGTGACCAGATTTTTAAAATAAAATCCTGGGTCATTTTTTTTATTGGCAAATAGTAAACAATTTTATAAGCATATTTTCATCAAATTATATATGCAGTGCATGTGGTATGTGTTTATGGAAAAATTGTATCATATACATTATTTCTAACATTTTGTCCATAAATAAAGATAAAAAAAATGCTTAGAATTTTTTGAGATATGACTGCCAAATGTTATGAAGATAAGACAAGAAAAAACAGAGTTCAGAGTTCAGGAGTGCGTTACATAAAGAATGATTGGCTTATACAGCCTGACCAGTGCCCATCTATGCAGCCTCACAAATGCCCAGGAATGCAGCCTGACCAGTGCCCATCTATGCAGCCTGACCAGTGCCCAGGAATGCAGCCTCACCAGTGCCCAGCAATGCAGCCTCGCCAGTGCCCAGCAATGCAGCCTCACCTGTGCCCAGGAATGCAGCCTCACCAGTGCCTAGGAATGCAGCTTCACCTGTGCCCAGGAATGCAGCCTCACCAGTGCCCAGCAATGCAGCATCACCTGTGCCCAGGAATGCAGCCTCACCTGTGCCAAGAATGCAGCCCCATGTGTGCCACACACTGGGGAGTGTCAGACTCGCGTCTTCCGCTGTGCCAACTTTAATTTGCTTTGCCGGACCATTAAACAATTCCCGCCTCCTGGACAGCTCCTACATATGATAGACAGCACACATGCCCTGGCATTGGACAAGTTTGCTGTCTGTCAAAGGAGAAAACCAGGAGGCGGCACTTGTGTGATAGCAGGCACCTGGCGAATCAAATTAAAGTTGAAACAGCGGAATCCATTTGCTCAGTGGGGTATCTCTCCCCTGATTACTGCTGAGTAAATGGATTACATGTCTGTGTCTGGTCCCCTGATGTAGAGTGGACATGGACACAGAACACTGCTCTCTATGGGGCTTTTGGATGGAAATGAGCAATCCAATCTGATCTGCCAGACGGATGGGGAATGGATCTCCCATCTGTCTATTTTTAGTGGACCGGATCGGATGGTGGCGGGTGTTAGTGGACACAGGTCTGCTGACATCTACCGCTCCAAAGATGTCAATGGATGGTCTGATCGGGTCTGCCTGAAAAACTGACAGGGGGACCCGATCAGTCCGTCAGTGTGGAAAAGCCTAACACATCTGTGTACCCACTCCACCACCAACCCCCAGCACATCTCTGTACCCCACCCCACACTTGTACCCCATCGTCGCTCACCAATCAATGGTTGACAGTCTGTGGTCAGCATCTCCCCCTGCACTTCAGTTTACTATACAGTGGGGGAGGTGGAAGGGGGCGATCGGCAGCTCTGTGGTGTCTGTGGGCATTGTAGTAGTCTTCCTGAGTCTATACAGTGGAGAGGGGAGGGGCCTCTGACCCGAGCATGTATCAGCAAGAGTATACAAGCAGAGTGATTCACTTGTACACTTAAGAGTGAAACTGATACTGTACATGCCTGGGTCAGAGGCCCCTCCCTTCTCCACTGTACAGACCCAGGAAGAGAACTACAAGCCCCAGGGAGATCCCGCCGCCCACGGACACCATAAAGCTGCTGTTTGCCACCTCCCACCTCTCCCAATGCATAGTGAACTGACAGGCAGAGGTGCAGGGGGAGATGCCGGGTCTTGGGCCACCCCACCGCCCCTCCAATCCGGGGACAAATCCGGGGACAGACGATCTCTAGGGAAAGTGGGCTCGATCTGGGGACTGTCCCCGGAAATTGGGGACTGTCCCCGGAAATCAAGGGAAGTCTGGTCACCCGACTGTAATGTGATGGAGTTTGCATGTTCTCATCCTCTCCCACAGACCATGTTCTCTCTCTCCTCCCATACAGTTAATGTTTGGTAACTTCTTCCCTGTCTGAATGCCCGTTTTGACACAGTTTAAAACAGCCTGTTGCTGTGAAACTCACCCATTTTCTTATAACAAAGTCAGAGTCCCACACAGTAGCTGCCATGCCATGAGTTACTACATGTGCAGAAGAGACGTCCAGCCAGACAGTCAGCCTGAAGAGGGGAGGGGGAAAGAGCAGCAGCGTGATAGACAGACTGCAAGTACTCTGATATCAGCCGATCACAAATCGGCTGATATCAGAACTGCCAGATATACACAGGTGGCCGTCCTTACTGGAGCTTGTTCCTGTAAATTGCAAATAACGGCGCTGGCACTTACCATTTCTCTCAGACCTTCCTCCTTCCACCGCACCCAATCCTGCATGCATAGTCCATTCCACTCAACAAAGAGCATAGTGAGTGGTGGCCAGGAAACTGGAAGTGGAGCCGCAAAAAAGCACCGCCCACCGTCCTCCGGTCCCTGCCAATAACACACAGACAAGTAGCCAAAGGAACAAATGACTGAAGAGTGGAAGTGTTTGCGGGTGCACCACTTGCGCCCTGAACCTCCCCTAAACATGGGCAAATCAGCTTCCCAGCTTGTAATCAGTTGATTGCAAGCTGGAAAGCTTCCCATAGACTGCTGTGTGTCCGGCGCCTGGTCAATCTTAAAGTGGCCACTTTTCTTTTTTTAATAGCTTGGGGGGCAGCGCCTATGCGCCCCCTATGGACGGGCTGCCACTGCCCAAACACTTACCTGACTCCTACATTAATTCAGCGTTGTGCCCAGCTGCCGGTCCTCTCTCCCCTTCCTTCTTCCTGCTCTCACTACACTACACTGAGAGCAGCGGGAGCTATTGCTAGATCCTGTGAGCAGAGAGTGGGGGCGAGGCTGAACCACGCCGTGTTTGTCTTTGGATGCACACAGCCCAGCTTTGGAGTGAGCCCATACATCTGCCCCCATAGCAAGTGGCTTGCTGTGGAGGCAGACACAGAAGTGGAGGAACCAAGATCGCTGACAGAGGACTCCATAAGAGGAGGTTGGGGGGCCGCTTTATACAATACCATTGCATAGAGCATGTGAGTATAATATGTTTGTTTTTTAATAAAAAACATTGTAGCCTTTAGAAACACTTTAACAAAAAGTTCATATTTACCACTGATACAATTTTACCTTTAAAAACGTAACTTTGGTGTGAGGCCTGCTTTGTAAGGGGCCTTTCACATGGGCAATCCGATCATGTCTGCCTGTCAGTTTTTCAGGCAGACCTGATCAGAAGGTCTATGTAACAAAACGTCCTACACTCCGCTTGAGTACTTTTGTCATATACGGCTTCCTCCCAGTCTGAATATAGATATCAGATATTGCAACCGCTAACAACCACAAAAAAAACAATACTCATTTGGTTGCTGAACATGGACTGTTTATTGAAAACACATGTACACAGGTAATACTCTGGACAAACCCCCCCTTTGCATTCTGGGCGGGGTAGACTGTCCAATCAGCAGTGAGAGCTGTTGGAGAAATTGGCCCCTACCAATCTCACAGCTAATCTACATACACATCCCATAATATCAAAGGATAATATCAAAGACAGGCACAAGAGAACATTGGAATACAGCCACAACCCAAACGACCCAGCAATGAGTACACAACAAAATGAGACAATATACAATATATATATATATATCCGATTAGTACAGATCAGACTGGATTTCTCAGTCACCCTGTGGCCCTATTAGAGACACAGGGTAACTTAGACATAGGAGGTGCATGGGGAGCTGAAACAAGGTTTTCCCAACCACCCCAAAGGATTCTGGGTTCTATGGGCCCCCCTGCCCAAAGTGACTCCGTCACACCTCTCCTCTTTCCTCTCCTCTCCTCTGCCTGTACCCACACAGTACCCCAAATAAATTGTACCAAACAGAGCATTACTCTCAACCGCTGCTGGGGAGAGGCCTAGACTGGCCCTTCTCCCTGGAGTTCTTTCAGCCACTGGAGAGAAGACAGGGTGGCTGGGCTCACTCCGTCATGCTGTTGGGGATCTGGGCCGACTGTCCAGGCTTCCTGGAACTCCACAGTTGTTGCCGGTGCTGGGCAGAGGTTGGTAGCACTCTGCCCTGTTGCCAGCACTTCTTCTGGGGACTCCACATCATCCACTTCAGCTAACTGTTGGGGCAGGAGGCTGGATTCCTCCACTCCCAAACTGTGTAGCGGCCATTGGCTGCTGGGACGACATGTCTCTGGTACTGTCTCCCAGGTGCATGGATCTTTGCTGGGGAGGAAAGACTGCTTTCTCCACCCTGGCCAACTGTTAGGGAAGGACGACGAACATCTCCTCAACCTTCTCCCCCTGTATCCTGATCTTCTGCTGGGAAGTGACCGCCACCTTCTCACCCTAAACCTCCAGAACTACCACAGATGTGGGGCAGAGGTCTTGGACCCTCTGTCCAGTGGCCAGTGCTTCAGCTGGGGAAGTTCCTTGTAACTCCACAGATGCTGCCTTTGGTGCTGGGCAGAGCTCCGTGATGTTCTGCCCTGATGCTAGCTCTTTTGCTGGAGGCTCACTCGGTTGTTCTTCCTCAGCAGAAAAGTCAATTAAATCACAAGTCTCTGGAATTGCTGAAAATCCAGGGCATGGGTTGGCTGCACTTGGGCCCAGTGCCAACACTTTGGCAGGTGACTCATAATCCATAACATCCTCTGATGAACGGTCATATAAATCCATATATTCTGTAGTCTGTGGCTGGAGAGATGAGCTGACTGCTCCATCTCCCGTACCCTCATCCAGCTGCTGAACAGATACATTCCTCCATCCAAGATCATCCCATGTAGAAACAGGATCATCAAGGTCAGTCAGCACTTGCTGCATCCGCCATAAGACCTCCGCGTCCATAGCTGCGGGGGCAGGTTGGCAAAGCACACTGTTACTCTGCCACATTGCCGACTCTTCAGCCAGGATTTCAGAGTTGTCAGCTGGTATTTCCTGATAGTCCCAGGCAAAGGGAGCCCAGACCTGTTGCTGAGCAGAATCTAGCAGCTGTCTGTAGGCAACCTCCAGCTTCCATTCCTGGTTGGCTAGAAACTCCAAATCTTCCATTGCCCAGGAAACTTCCGAGACATTCAGCACCTGTTCTCTGTATTCCAAGATTTCTTCCAAACGCAGCTCCAAATCACTCCCAAATTCAGGGTCCTGTGACAGCCTCTCTAATAACAGTCCCAGGCCGCCGTAGCCAAAGCCTTCTGTTGAGGTGTCGTCCGATGTCCATAGACACACTTGGGCTACATACGAGCGGAGGGCTCTGTAGCTCTCATTCAACCACATCTCCACCTGGACCAGCCTGGTTAACTCATCTTTCCATTCCTCCAAAAACCCCAAAAAACCATTCACACTTCGTACTGCGACCAGTACCTTTCCTGGAAGGAGGAGAGAATTTTTCCCTGGTGTCGCTGCTCACGAGCTAGCACTTCCTTCCAGAGTTCCCAGTGGATTGAATCATACCATTCCAGGAGGACCTGCTCTGATACTGGTCCTCTGTGCTGTATCTGCATCTCTCACAACCTCCTTCCGAGTTCCTCTTCCATGTGTAGCTCTCCTCCTCTCCTGCTATGCGGAACTTGGATTCAGGTGGAGGTTTGGATGTCCCAGACTGCAGGAAGCATCCCACTGCTTGCCACCAATGTAACGAAACGTCCCACACTCCGCTTGAGTGTTTTCGTCATATACCACTTCCTTTCCAGTCTTAATATAGATATCAGATATTCCAACCTCTAACAACCACAAAACAAGACAATACTTGTTTGGTTGGTGAACGTGGACTGTTTATTGAAAACACATGTACACAGGTAATACTCTGGACAACCCCCCCCTTTGCATTCCAGGCGGGGTAGACTGTCCAATCAGCAGTGAGAGCTGTTGGAGGAATTCGCCCCCACCAATTTCACAGCTAATCTACATGCACATCCCATAATATCCAAGGCAGACAGACACAATAAAACATTGCAATACAGCCCCCCCCCAAATGACCCAGCAAAGAGTACACAACAAAATTAGACAATATACAATATATACATATATATATATATATACACGCACAACATTCCAATGTGGCTGTACAGTGAGTCCGATTAGTACAGATCAGACTGGATTTCTCGATCACCCTGTGCCCCTATTAGAGACACAGGGTGACTTAGACATAAGAGGTGCATGGGGAGCTGAAACAATGTTTTCCCAACCACCCCAAGGGATTCTGGGTTCCATGGGCCCCCCCGCCCAAAGTGATTTCGTCACAGTCTATGCATTCCTATGGACCGGTGGGTGTAAACTGACTTGTGTCCATTTACATTTACATCCGCTTACCTCCAGGTCCGATCAGACCCGATTAAAAAAAAAAATGGAGGAGGACTGTGTCTTTATTCCATTTGGGAAAACAAGATCAGAGGCAGCCGGATGTAAACAGATAGAGGAGTCAGTTTACTCCCAGCCACCCAAAGATCAGTCCTTGTACACTCTGCAGAAACTAAACAAATACAGACCTGTTATCTGCCTGCTGTGCTCCGATCAAGCAAGGGATCAGCTGGCGATCAGCTCAAAAACCCCCTGCTAATCGAAATGGCGTGTGCCTGTGTGAAAGGGCCTTACCAGCATAGGAACTGTCAGCGTGGATCAACAGAATAGACATTATTTAATGCCGTTTAGTGTTGGATTAGTGTTAGGCTGCTAATTCACTGTTTTATTAGAATTAAAGGAAGTAAAGGTCAGCTTCAGCCAAAACTTCTTTTTTTTTTGTTTTAAACAAAGTGACGAAGGCATAGTACTCCTGTCATTTTTTATTTTGCATAAAAAGAAAGATTTTGCCTCACTGTTGTGTCCTAGCAGGAAATGAAAGAAAATCTATTCAGTGGGGACAGACACTGAAAAAAAACAAATTTTTCATTAAAATAGAGAATTTGAACCTCTATCAGGTTATTATTACAGTCAGTTACTTCCTGCTTCCTTAATTTTCTTAGAGTAGACTCCAAAATGTTCTAAGGTCATTGAAAAGAACAGGTCACTGAAAACATGGGGAAAAACAGGAGACACCACAATAGCAAAGCTTGTATCTGAACTAACATTTATGCATGTGGAGAAATATGTTTGCCTCCACGTAGACTTGTTGGTGGATCTCCCTCTAGTTATCAGGGTACTTGTAGGCCTTGTCATTAATCCCATTGTAGCAGTTTAAAAGGGAACATAGTTTATGAAAAAAAAGTTGCAGAAGCGATATTATCAATGTGTGTTTTGGGGGAAGTGAAGAATTTAAGCACAATGTCTTTCACAATGTCACTGGCACTGGCACAATGTCGTTCATAGAAAAAAAAAATGCCTTAATTTTCTGTCCTCCTGTTAAACAGTTGTCAGAGGGACAGGGTGTAAGGTTAAATATTGCCAATAGCGTCTATCTAAAAAAAATCCATCAATCTATCCAAAAAATTAAAAAAATAAGAATTTTAAGTGTTAAGGACCCACTTTAAGGCATAAGTATTCTGTAAAGGTTGCGAGTGTAAGTGTCATGGCCTGTGCACACATTACGTTCCATCAAAATACTGTCATTGCATTATTGCAATGAGTGTGCATTGTTTCACTACAGTGGCATTCATTTTAAATTACACTCAAATGCACCTCCACAACGCATCTAATGTAGTGCCTACCTTGAATTATTGTCAAGATTTCATTTATGACCATAACATTTTTAGATTGCGCTTCTCCATTGCTGTAAAATTTGAAGGTTATAATAAGTAATATATTGTAAGTGAGTCCTAATAGCTTATTTTTTTAAAACATAGCACAACACTCATGTAGAAATGTAAAGGTTTTTTTTAGCGCAATTGAGTCCCAATTATGTCAATTATTACCATTGTTATTATTATTTTAAAACTATTAAAATGATAATTATTAAAATAAGGTAAATTTTAGGTTGATTTTACACATTGGAATGCTCACCAATGTTACCTACCCCCTGCAACTTTACATTTCAGAGATTGTACATATAGATGAACACTTTTTTATATGACTTTAGGGTTCTAGTGCTATATCTTGTTTAATATGTAGACATATACTGTACAGTAAATACTATGTGTCAGCATATTTCATTGAATTGTGTACTCATAAAATAAAATGCAATAAAGTGCAATAAAATGCTATAATATATTTGAATCAACATTTTTATGTTGTCTAAGCTTGGGTAGTTTGAGACATTGGAGCTTGTATAGCACATTTCCTTGGCCAAAAATGATTAACCACTTAAGGACCACCTCATAGCATATATGCAGATATACTGCTACAGGGTGGCCCTCCTGTGCAGAATCGTTTATATATACGTGATTCTGCACTTCCGCCATAGGGGCCGTACGCGCACCGCCGGTGGCCTGCTTCTGCTACGATTATTTACTTCAGAAGCCAATCTGCAGGTGCCAGGCACTGGATGTCTGCCAGGACCCAGCGATCATTGGGCAGAAACACAGAACGGAGCTCTGCCTATGTAAACAAAGCACAGCTTCATTCTGACAGGGGGGGGAGTGATACATTTTGTGTCTCTGCAAATATCCATCACTTCCCTTAGTAAAAGCACCTAACACAGTACACAAAAACACTGGCTAGGCACACAGTTAACTCTTTGATTGTCCTAGATGTTAAACCCCTGCCCAGCTAGTGTCATTAGTACAGTGACAGTGTTTATTTTTAGCACTGATTACTGTAGTACTGTCACTGGTTCCCACTAAGTGACAAAAATGTCAGTTAGTGTCCAATTGACCGCCGCAATATCGCAGTAGCCATCGATAGTATAAAAATAAATAGATAAATAAAAATCCCAGTATATATATCCCATCATTTGTAGACGCTATAACTTTTGCGCAAAGCACTAAATTTTTTTTTTTTTACCAAATATATGTTGCATAATACATATTGGCCTAAACTTATGAAGAAATTAGATTTGTTCATTTTTTTTATTGGATATGTTTTATAACAGAAAATAACAAATATTGTTTTTTTTTTGTTTTTTTTTTAATTGTATGTCTTTTTTTTTATAGCACAAAAAATAAAAAATGCAGTTGTGATTAAATACCACCAAAGGAAAGCTCTATTTGTGGGACAAAATGACACAAATTTTACAGTGTTGCATGACTGCGTAATTGTCAGTTAAAGAATCGCAAAAAATGGCCTAGTCATGAAGGGAGGTAACTCTTCTGGAGGTCAAGTGGTTAAAATCGTTGTTTGAGTTAATTCTTTTCTCCTGTTTGCTTCTGTCATTTATTGTGTATATGCACTAATGTTTACCTTTGAAGCTCAATTAATTTTCAGTTTTACTCAGCTAAATACATTCCAGGTGCATCAAAACAAAAGGTGTTCAATGTCTTAGGTCCATTCGCACCAGAATGAGGTGCAGGAAACCCTGTTTTGTGAACGTTTCCAGCACTGCGTTCACACTGGGTGCGTGATCTGCTGTCAGTGTCAATTTATTATTAATGACACCCCAAATGCAGCCTGCAAACAGTGTTTGCCCACAGCAGATCGCATGCACTATTTTTGGTGCAATCCAGTGTGAGTCAGACCTATAGCTCTCCTTCCAACAAAGCTCATGCTCTCGTATGATTGGTTATAGGTCTGATTTAGCGATCAGACCACTGAATCAGAAACCACTGCTTCCACATAGAAAGAAAGGGTCCTTCTATGCAGTGTGCTGGCAGGGGCAGTCATTCTTTCTCAAGCTGTAGCTGCTTTCTAAAAAAAATGATCTGTAAAGCCGTGCATACTTTTTGTTTTGGTTCACCTGTAATCTATTTAGTTGATTTAAAAGTTCAATTGGGCTTTAACAAATTCACTGCACTGTTATTGAAGAGATGCTTGTTTATAGACACTGCATCTTTTATTAGCAGCACTGGAAAATGAGGTCTCCAAAAGCAGTCTACAACAAGACACCATTGATAAATGATGTGGGCTATAGTCTTTCAGTTATGAAAGTGCTACCCAGATAGAAAGCTGGAGTGTGTTCTTAATTGTTGTCATTGTAGTAACAATGTATAATGTTGTTCTCTAGCTCTTCACCTTCGGATGGAGAGAGGACATCCGCCCCGGGGAGCCGCTTCACACAAGAAAATTCTGCTTCGATGCGATTTTTCGTAATAGTCCTGTCACACTTTATGACTGTCATGGAATGAAGGGCAATCAGCACTGGAGTTATAGAAAGGTAATGTAAATTAAATGTACTATAAATACCACAAAAAAAATAGAATTTAAAGCCTGGAGCCACATCACTTAGCCACCATGAAGTTTCCTCAACTTATAAAAGGGTCCCTTTATGTTATCACTGCAAGGAAGCAGTGGGAAAATTCGTTTTACAGTGGATGTGTTGCCTCCAGCAGTTAAATGGCCAATACTGTGTACCGTGTTTCCCCAAAAATAAGATTGGGTCTTACATTAATTTCTGCTACAAATAACACAATAGGGCTTATTTTGGGGTGATATCTTATCTATGTCCCCTGTCTTCTTTTCCCCTCTCCCCCTACCAGCTCAGGAGTCATCATTATGGCATCTTTAATCCCAAAAATAACCATTTTTTTTTTCAAGTATTTGTTTATTGGTTTTCAATATAAAGTTTTTTACAGGCATTTTGCAAAAGGTACATCATGTATACAATGAGCATTATATAACCGGTAGCCAAACATGGCCAACTTTTAGCACACCGGTAACTTAACCCCTGGTTTCCCTAATGGAGGGAAACCTCATAGAATGGCTTATCAAGATTACCATATGTGGACCACGTAGGGCCCAAAACCAGTACGTTATAGTGCTACAAATAGTAGAAGACATCAATTTGCCATTCACACACACACAACTACATGTAACCACCATTCAAACCTCACCACCCCCTCCCTGTCGGTTGGATTGAAGGGTCACGGGGCCACCAAAAGAACGCCCTGCGACCTATAGACACAATGAGCTAAACAGAAGTCAGCTACCCACTACTGTTGGGAGAGGGGAGTGTCACTCCAAAAGGAATCAGCAATATCAAGCCAGGGTTGCTAGACCTTGGAAAACTTTTTTGGGCAAGCCCTGCCGGCTATATACAGAGCAGAGTCATCCTTCCATTACAACAAAACTAATTTCCTGGCATAAAATAATAATATACATACAAGAGTAGGAGCATGAGTCCTGTGTATAAAGTCATTTAACACACCCAGTAATCCAACTTCAGGAGTGTGAGGTACAGGTAAATGTAAAGTGTTGTCAAAAAAAGAAAATATGCCAACAATGCAGGACAGGACCAAAACATATGTAAGTACTCTGCGTCTGTAGACCCACACCTGGAACAGGATGCAGCAGAGTCAAAACCCATTAGGACCAACCTGGCAGGAGTGTAATGCAACTGGTATACGAATTGAAACTGTGTATATTGATTATTGGAACCAAGAAGGTCCTGGAAGCAGATTTCAGAGGCCTCTTCCCACCCCTCCTCAGACAGCCCAGGAACCTCCGCAACCTCCCATTTCTGTAGGAGGAAGGTGGATAAAATCAAATTTATTTTAAGAAATATTTTTTTTAACAAAAAAAATAGGGGATGCCTGGAAAACGTATAAAAATTTGGATAAGTATATCATTTTAAAAATGTTTACAATCAGATTTAGAGGCAAGGAGGTTCAGGTTTTTAACCTAGTCTCCATGTGAGCTATAATTGGGGTTATATTAAGGGATTCAAAAGTGGATAGATCCACGTTTATATAAATCCCTAAATATTTAAAGGTGGGCTGAATGGTCAGTTTGGATTGAGATAGATAGGTATAATCGAGGTTGGGGCCAAAAGGAAACGCCACAGATTTCTCCCAGCCAACACGTAGCCCGGACTGCTCCGAGCCATCTAAATACATTAAGACATCATCCGCATAGAGGGAGATCTTTTCAGACAGCTCCCCATAATAGATGCCATCCACCGCCACTGTCTGTCGCACTGCCAGAGCAAGGGGCTCTATTGACAGTGCAAACAGAATGGGCGAGAGCAGGTAGCCCTGCCTTGTTCCCCTCTGTAAGGAAAAAACATCAGATATATCCTTATTAGTACATACCCTAGCCCTAGGGTTACTGTAGAGCAGGCGGACCCACTTAATGCATTGGGGGCTAAAGCCCATGCGGTGCATAGTTTCCCAAAGAAAAGATCAGTTAACAGTATCAAAGGCTTTCAGCACATTCATCGATAAATCCAGTCTTCTTTTTTGGTCAGTAGCCGCCCTATGAATATGTAAGTAAAGACGACGAATATTCTCATACTCCTACCAGGCATGAACCCCGTCTGGTCTTGGTGGACAAGGTGAAGAATAACCTTTTGTAGTCTTGTAGCTAAGAGTTTAGCCAGCACTTTAACATCACTATTTAATAGTGAGATTGGATGGTAGGACCCACATAAAAATTTATCTTTCTCGTGTTTGGGCAACATTACAATCAGGGCTTCACACATAGAGGCAGGAAGCTCGCCTTCCTCCAATGCCTGTCCGAACAGAGAATGTAGTTTCTGTGCTGTCTTCCGCATAGTTTTTGTACCATTCAGCAGGTAAACCATCTAACCCTGGAGTCTTGTTAGGGGGGAAAGAATATATGGCCTCTGTAATTTCCTCAATCGTCAGGAGTTTGTGAGAGTCCTCCAATTCAGGGAATTGGATGGATTCAAATAACCCCACCAACTTAAGTTCGGCTGGGGGGACGAGTCTGACTATAGGCGCTCATAGAAGGACTTGAATGTCTGGTTTATGGTCAAAGGATCTGATGAAACTGAGAAATCGGGTAGTTGGATTTGTGGAATGGACCTATTTGTGTATTTCGTGCACGAAAGATAAATAGATCTTACCATTTTTCCCACTATGCTCGTGTAACCCAACCGACAAATAGAGTTGTTGTTTCTGAGTTGTGTCCACACAATGGAGATCCAGTGCCTTATGTGCCCCTACCAAGACAACTTGGGAGTCCGGAGTGGGGAGTGCATTATATTGGGCCCTAGCTGTCTCTAAGGAGGACTCCAAGATCCGAAGGGTAGCCTGAGTAGATTTCCTATGCATAACAATTTTAGAGATATAGGAGCCCCGAACAGTTGCTTTAAAGGCATCCCATGTGGGGCCTGTGGAGGAGGACCTGGCATTGTCCCTCCAGTAGTGAGACATGTCCTGCTGGATGGGTTCCTGAAGCTCAAGAGTGAATATCCAGAGGGGACTGATCTTCCACAGCCGAAAAGAGGGCCTATGTCCTAATAATAGTTCTACACAAAGGGCAGAATGGTCAGATATCGTCTGAGCTAAATATGAGACTGTCTGGATATAGGGGACTAGATCCAGCATCCCCAGGGCATAGTCCAGCCTGGAAAGAGTATGGTACGTCTGAGATTGGCATTATTTAACCTTGACTGTGGGATTTTTCTGTTGCCGTAGGTCGACATACCCAAAGGAACCGCACCACTGACCAAACAGCCTAGATTCATAATGAAGAGGCTTCAATCTGTCCAGACCAGGGTCAAGTACCGAGTTAAAGTCCCCAACAATAAGGGTAGCAAGTGTTGGTAAAATTGAGAAATGGACACTCAATTCTGTAAAGACTGCAGCCGTGACAGGGGGGAGCATATACCACCACTAACAGTAATGGCAAAGCGTATACTGTGCATAGGAGACAAATATATTGGCCCTTTATGATCCAGAACAATCCGGTCACATGAAAAGGGGAGACCTTTCCATATTAAAATGGACACTAGGTGTAATGGTACCCATGCATTACCCAATGTTTTTTAAAAGCGAGGATCTTGGACCCCATTGTGTTTCCTGCAGGCACAGTATATGCGGTTTGTGTACCTTAAGGAAATCAAATAGGGAGGCCCTTTTAAATTTAGAATTTACCCCCCCCCCCATTCCAGGAGATACAGGTGACTTGAGACATGATAAAATAAAACCGAAATTAAACCAAATAAAGGAAAGGTACCAGCAATCAGCTCCTTGAGCTGTCCACACAGCTGCAAGCCCAGAGGGAGGAGGTGGCAAGGTGAAAAACAGTCACACACATCATTCATACCAACTAACATTAAAACTATATCAAGAATATACATCATAAAAATGTAGCTACCTGCCCCAGCAGTGATTCCAGAATCTGGGATGGAAAAGGTAGAACACATTACCAGAGGGAGAGCCCAGATCAGGTTTCAGGTGCCCTGTCAGACAAATGACCAGGATATTGCAGGGGTTCAAACCAGGAGAGAGCATTCACAGGGGTTTGGAAAAAATGCACCTGGCCTTGGTAGACAACACTCAATGTGGCAGGAAATAACATGGAGTATTGGATGGTCTTCTCCCTCAATTTTTGCTTGACGTGTTGGTAGTTGGCCCTCGAGGCACGGACAGCTGGGGAGTAGTCAGAGAAGAGGGACACCATTGCATTGTTGATCTTTAGGCTCCCTTTCAGGCGAGCAGAGTGCAGAATGGAGTCCCTGTCCCAGTAGTTTAGGAGACGGATCACCATGGTTGAGGGGACAGATCACCATGGGTTACCTGCAGGGAGCGGTCTGCCAGGAAATGTATGAGCTCTTTCCAGGACAAAGCAGGGAGATAGACAGTCCTTCCCAAATTCCTGGGTAAACCAGCTTTCCAGGAAGGATACCGGGTCAGAATCACCAACCCGCTCGGGCAGGCCTACCAAGAGCAGGTTGTTCTTTGCGCAGATGGTTTTCCAAATCGTCCACCTTGTCCTCCAATGATTTTATTTTGGTGCCACAGGTTTTTATAGCAGGAAAGACAGGCTTGACTGTGTCCTCCAAATCGCTAATGCGGCGCTCCGTGTCCGAGACCCAGTCCCGTATCTTATTCATGTCCTGGTGCAATATAGTTATATCCAGTTTAGGCTCTGCCACCTTACCCATAAGATAAGTGTGATTCACCTTAATGATCTTAAGGACATCCAGCAGGGTAGGCTCCGGTTCCGGATCGTCTTCCATGCCGTCATCACTAGGAGAGTTTTGGGACAGCAGCGCCAGAGGAGCGGGGGCTGTTTTTTCTTACGATTTCCCATCCACCAAAGTCCCAGGAGATGTCACAGGGCCTTCCCCAAGTAGCTAAGAGAGAAATCAGCCAAATTGGATAGGCAGGTATGAAGGATTACACAGGATTATGCAGAGGGATCCCGGAGCTGCTAAGAAAGATGTCCGTTCACATGCTGTGTTAGGCCACGCCCCTTTCAAAAATAAGCCTTAGTTAAAGTCATTGTAAAAATATGTAATTCATTTTTTAAAAAGATTATATAATGTCCAGTGTGTCTCCTTTTGTAACTCACGTGATCTGCCAGAGCTCTTCTTCCCCGCTCTGAGCACTGCTGAGAGAAGGGCCGAGATGCTTGCTGATGTCAGCCCCGCTCCAAGCACTGCAGAGGGAGGGGCCACTGACGTTAGCCGGGAGGAGAGGAGAAGATCTCCAACGGGTCTTGTGAGCACCCAGCAGTGCTGTAAATAAGGTATTTTCGACAATAAAGTTAAAAAAGGAGACACACTGGAAATCTTTTTACAAAACTGATTATATATTTTTACATGGACTTTACTAGGGCTTATTTTCGGGGTAGGGCTTATATTACAGCCCTCCCCGAAAATCAGGCTAGGTCTTATTTTCAGGGAAGGGCTTATTTTCGGGGAAACACGGTATTGTGACTTAGTCAGTTGCTTATGGGTATACTATTGTGACTTAGTCAATTGCTTATGTACTATAAGGCTTCATGTAGACGAGACGTTTTTACAACCTCTCCTGAACGATTTAACTTGACAGATAATAACCCACATTTAAAACGCTTGTTTTGCCGTGTTTTTATGCCGCATTTGCATTTAGAATTGTTTGGCGCTTGAAATGTCTCTAAACTCAGCTTCTAAACCCATTTTTTTGCATTCCAAAAAAGCCTCTAAACTCAACTGCCTAGAAATGACTATAAACAACCCTGTGTATATGTACTGATAAGATAACAGAGGAGAGTTCAGAAGCATTTGAAAAAAATGCCTAACTGCTCCTAAACGTTCATTTACCAGCAGCAGTGTACATGACGCCAAGTCTACATTCACACTGGTGATTAGGACCAGTGTGAATTTTAGTGTCAGGAACCAGAGATTCCTTCTTCAGGTCTCAACGGCTAGATGTGCTATTCAAGGCTATACACTCTATTATCAAAAGTACTGGGACACTTGCCTTAACATGCACATGAACTTTAATGGCATCCCAGTCTTAGTCTGTAGGGTTTATTATTGAGTTGGCCCACCCTTTGTAACTATAACAGCGTCAACTCTTCTGGGAAGGCTGCCCACAAGGTTTAGGAGTGTGTCAATGGAAATGTTTGACCAATCTATCAGAAGCACATTTGTCGAGGTCAAGGATGTGGATGAGAAGGCCTGGCTCACAGTCTCCGCTCTAATTCATCCCAAAGGTGTTCTATCTGGTTAAGGTCAGGACTCTGTGCAGGCCAGTCAAGTTCCTCCACCCCAAACTCGCTCATCCAATTCTTTATGGACCATGCTTTGTGCACTGATGCGCAGTCATGTTGGAACAGGAAAGGGCCATCCCCAAACTGTTCCCATAAATTTGGGAGCATGAAATTGTCCAAAATGTCCTGGTATGCTGGTGCCTTAAGAGTTCCCTTCACTGGAACTAAGGGGCCAAGCCCAACCCCTGATAAACAATGTCACACCATAATCCCTCTTCACTAAATGATTTGGACCAGAAAGGTCCATAAAGACATGGATGAGAGAGTTTGGGGTGGAGGAACTTGACTGGCTGACCTCATCCAAATAGAACACCTTTGGGATGAATTAGACTGAAAAACTAACCTTCTCGTCCACAGCAGTGCCTGTCCTCGCAAACCGCCTTCTGGAAGAATGGTCAAACATTCCCACAGACACACTCTTAAACATTGTGGACAGCCTTACCAGAAGAGTTGAAGTGGGTTTATAGCTGCAAAGGGTGGGTCAACGCAATATTGAACCCTATGTACTAAAACTGGGATGCCATTAAAGGTCATGTGCGTGTAAATGCAGAAGTCCCAATACTTTTGGTAATATAGTGTAGCTTAATACAAATACCATCATCTACCTCATCGTATTGTTTGCCTGAACCCATCTGCTAGCAATAAAGATAATTGTAGTAGCAAGGTATTTGCTGAGTTCAGCTATCTGATGAAAATTGTCTGCAGTGATTGTCTCTGCTCCACTCAGGCCAAGCATAGAGGTGTCAGGAAGGGATCAGTCACATTACACCAATTGGAGTCCAAATAATAGAAAACTCCTTTAATTCTCCTATATCAGAAAGCATGCACTCTGAAAGTAAATTATATGGTCCCATATTTATCCTTGTATGGTGGAATCCTAAAAGAACCCTCTACTAAGGAAAAAATGTTGGCTGCCATTGCTGACCTCTCCTGAAATTGTTAGATGCCTGGCTGTCATACTGACTTGCTTGGGTCAATAGTTCAATAAATCAATAACCTGTAACAAGAATATCAAACCCCTTTTAAAAAGTGCCAAATTCAGTAGATGAGCAGTTAAAACTAATGTAAGTTGGACTGATTTGTTGACTAGCATTCAGAGCTTAGTTTATATGTTAATAATGGTATGCATTTTAGCCATAGGGTTCAAAGTTTACAGTGGTGCCTAAGATTTCGACTTGTATATTTCATTTTTGCATAGACCCTATCTCCACCTACCTGCATTGGTCATTATAAGTCTTGCCACTGAATATCCTATTTATCTTACATCATGGATGATTTACCTTCCCTGAGTATTAGGATCTTTCAGTTAATGACAGATGTACCATAAGTAACATCATTTTGGTTTTATCTTGCATTGCCTTTTTTATGTTAAACACATTAGAAAAGATGTTCTGCTATTATGTACCCTTCATATAAAATCATCTTTCTGAATTCATCATTACTCTGCGTGACAAAATAATAAAATAGAGGCATAAAAAAGTAAATTGCAATTGCTCTCAAGGATACTGTAAAACTTGTGTCAGAGAATGATTAGTGCTCAAAATAATATGCTGATGTGCTTTAAAAATGTAATTAGTGAAGTCATTCAGTACTCAAGGTTGCTTGCCACACATAAATAGGCTCCTTAAATATTTATTCACACAGCCAGTCTGTCAGATGCTTGTCTTTCAACACTTTCCTAAAATGTACTAATGTATAAGCCTTTATATTTAAAGAAATGGTCATATAAACAGATCTTCATACACTTCTTGGCAGCATGAAAATCAAACCAAGGTTATTGCTGGGGCAAGTTGTATCAGCATAACCATATAGGCCAGAGCATCAACATTAAAGCAGAACTAAACTCTGATTAGTAAATAAATAGGAAAGTATTATATATTTATTTTGAGGAGAGGTTTTCTCAGCTTAGCACACCCTTCTGCCTGCATGCCTGGGATAAGGGCAGATGGATTCCAGGAAGTAAATGGCATTTCAATCATCTGCACTTACTCAAGATGGCAGCAGCTAGAAATGCTAGGGGGTGTTTTCAAAGTGATTTCTCAACAAAATAAAGCATGGAGGCATGGATGGATGGGCGAGTTTGCTTTGAATATTTAAGATGAATTACCATAAATAGAATTTTCAGTTTGTGGTGCTCAGATACAGTTTAAATCTGCTTTCCTAAAATATTCAAATTCCCAAAGGTCATCTTTAAAGGGTAATGTTACATTCAGATAGAAACTGTTTTGTTAAACATCCCACAATCTTTGCGATTCCTTCTATACCCCCTACTACAGATCTCACATCCATCAGCCATCTTCTTTCTCTACTGTTTACTGAGGCTTCAGCAGGTCTGCAGTTATCTTCTTGAGTTGTTGGATCATAAAAAAAGGCTATCAAGATCAAGTACAACACTATCAAGATTTTAAAACATATTTAAGGGTGAACAAAAACACTGTTTAATTCATTTTTAATAGTCAAAGCAAACTCCCCCAAGTATTCTTGTCTCCATACTTTATTTTGCTGAGAAATCACTTTGAAAAACTCCCCTAGCATGTCTGGCAGTGGCCATCTTAAATAAGGGCAGATGGTTAACGTAGCATTTACTTACTGAAATCCATCTGCCCTTAGCTCAGACATGCAGGCAGCAGGGTGTGCTTAGCTAAGAAAGCCCTCCTCTCCTGAAGACTCCTGGGATGCATGGCATCATTTGCCTAGGCACTATTTTATGAAGAAACACTGTTAAGGAGCACTGCGTTGTGAATGGGCACTGTGTTGTGAAAGGGCACCGTGTTGTGAAGAGGCGCTGTTAAGGTGCACTGGGTTGTGAAGAGGCACTGTGTTATTAAGGGGCATTGTGTTATTAACCACTTGCTTACTGGGCACTTAAACCCCCCTCCTGCCCAGACCAATTTTTAGCTTTCAGCGCTGTCGCACTTTGAACGACAATTACGTGGTCATACAACACTGTACCCAAATTAAATTTTCATCATTTTTTCCCACAAATAGAGCTTTCTTTTGGTGGTATTTAATCACAGCTGGGATTTTTATTTTTTGCTAAACAAACAAAAAAAGATGGAAAATTTTGAAAAAAAAAAATCATGTTTCATAGTTTGTTATAAAATTTTGCAAACAGGTAATTTTTCTCCTTCATTGATAGGCGCTGATGAGGTGGCACTGGTGGGCACTGATAGGCTGCACTGATGGGCACGGATAGGCACATTTAAGGCAGCACTGATAGGCTGCACTGCTGGGCACGGATAGGCACATTTAAGGCGGCACTGATAGGCACAGTCAACCCCAGAAGCAGAAAGTGATAAACATAATTTACATTAAAGTGTAATAACAGCAGCTTACAGTAGACAGCAGCGGATCTCTACATGTGCCAATAGAATAACCATGAGGCATGCTTTTTATGTGTTGACCGACATGTTTGCAACACATTCAGACAGACAGGAATGTAGCAGACACAAAAACACACTACAGAGATTTCTTTATTCCTTATTTCATGAGTGAACACCGAGCATATGGTTCCCATTGAAAGCTAATTAGACAGAGTTTAGATAATAATTAGACTCTGTTACGCTTTAATATACGTTGTATATGCCACTCGTGTGCTTACATATCTTCCGTGGAACAGTTACCAATTAACAGCATAATTAGTGATTATAAACACAACACAGTTATTAAATAAACATTTAAAATAGATTGTAAAGTGAAATAAAACTTGCATTGGTTATGGCCATGGAGAAATATAGATGTCTAGCTGAACATCAATGGCATTGAGTGCCCATCTGTCTTTAAGGACAACCTTCTTCAGGAAACAACATGTATGACAGAATGTGCAAAAAGCTCCTTGATTATACCTTTCCATTACAGAGTACTTCTCTGCTAAAAATAGGAGACTTGAGGAAGCTGAAAGTGACTTTGTGAAGCTTACAACTGAAGAAATTCCAGATTAGTTGCATTACAAATAATGCAGGTTCATTTCTATAGTCAGATTTTGTCTGCACCCTCCAGTGCCAGATATGCTAGGTACACCATATTTTCATTTACATTTTGATAGAGCTGTATTGTATGCCATTGTAAGTTTATATCTAAAGCCAACTGAAGGAGGGGACACAGAGCAATGGCAACTGCTGGGCCCCCATAAGAGACAAAAGTAAACAAAGTAAACAAAAATGTCCCGTGAAATGGCATGGCTACAAGGCAATGTACTAGCCCCCTTTAGAAGGAATAAAAAATACTTTAGCAAAATGAATGATATAATACCAGTGGCGGCCGGTGGTAAATTTCTTTGGGGGGGCGGCAAACAATAACACCCCCCGGGGGTCCCTTGTTCGGTTGGCGGCTGGGTCTGGTGCACTTACCTCATCAATGCAGTTGCTTCCCCCAGGCTCTCAGCAGCGGCTCTCCCGTTCTCCTGCTCTGGCTTCCATTTCCTCCCTCCTTCTCGGCGGCCAATCGGGAGTCTTCCCTCACACCCACTTCTGATTGGCCGGATTGAGGATCAGTGTTAAAACAGTGAATATTCATTCACTGTTCTAACACCTGGGTAGGCTCATGGCACAATGCTCTGTGCCACAAGCCCACATATTTTGAAGCCTATTAGAGCTAATCAGGTGCTTAAAAAAAACACTCCTGCCGCTGTAATTGAATAGGGTGTGGCAGCAGTGGCCGTGGATAGATTCATGCTACACATGAATCTATCCATTAGTCATATAGGGGGTGGCGTGGAGAGAGGGGGCGGTGCCCGGGCAACCCTAATGGACGGGGTCGCCACTGTATAATACCATTGTTTCAAACAAAAATTCCCCTGAAAGGAATCAAGGGATTTCAGCAGTTGATCACTCCCCACTGGGCTTATGCTTGACAGATTATAAATAAAGGGACTTTGAAGTGGTTCTAAAGGCAGAAGGTTTTTTTTTTATCTTAATGCATACCATTCATTAAGATAATAAACCTTCTGTGTGCGGCAGCTCCCCTCAGCCTCCCTAATACTTATCTGAGCCCCATCTCGATCCAGCAATGTTGCACTAGAGCCTCAGCTGTCCGCAACTCTCCTGATTGGCTGAGACACAGCAGCGAGCACCATTGACTCCCACTGCTGTCAATCAAAGTCAATGAAGAGAGAGAGGGGGCAGGCCGAGCCGTGGCTCTATGTCTGAATGGACATATAGAGCAGCGGTTTAGCTTGGGCAACCCCACAGCAAGCTGCTTGCTGTTGGGACATTCGGCAGGAAGGAATGCCTAGGAGCACAGAAGAGCGACCCGAGAAGATGAGGATCCAGGCTGCTCTGTGCAAAACCACTGCACAGAGCAGGTAAGTATAATATGTTTGTTTTCTTTATCGTACATCATGGGACACAGAGCACCGTAGTAATAACTATATGGGTTATAGGTCACCTTTAGGTGAATGGACACTGGTATAACCAAAAAGGAAACAGGAAGTGCCCCTCCCTATTTAACCCCTCTCATACCGGGAGTACCTCAGTTTTTTCACCAGTGTCTAAGGTGTTAATCACGGTTGATGAAATGCTAAGAGAGCTCCGCTAAGCAATCCCTGACGGGATCAAGGGGCTGTGCAAATGGATCCATCTAAAATGCTTGAAAGCCAAATGGATGGCACCCGGGTCTCGTGGAGGAAGAAACAAGGTTTTTGCCTGTAATGCTTCTCTTTTGAGAGCTGGACCCTGGGACCCGACACCTTGGTCATGTTAATACAGCCAAAGAGTTTTCCGGCAGGGTGCTGTACAGGTCCCAAGGGAGTGGACCCGTAAAAGGGGACTCGGTCCTTGAAGGACTGGCATGACACAGCCCGCCGTGATGGGTGAAGGCTGGATCTGTCTGTGATCATTTCCAGCAGTCCTGGAGCAGGATCAGGTAAGTCAGAAAGATTACAAGGAATGTATTTTTTTATATTCACTTGGTCTTTCTGGTGTGAGTATGCGTGCCTTGTCTGTGTTTAGCCACTAGAGGGTGTAAAAGCACATACCTGGCTCCAACATTCCATGCTTCCCCTGTCTGTGCTCAAGTGTCAGCAAAGGCTTCTGCGGCAGCATTGCTATTTTCTCCTGCTCTGTCAGCCATCAGAGGATTTTGGGGGGACCATCCACCATCAAAGAGGTCAGGTCCCTCCTGCTGAGACCCCCCACCCCCGCACACAGCGCGGGAAACAGAATTTTTTTGGGGAAAAAGAAGAGGGCGGAGTCCCAGAACTGGGGGCATGGCTTAGACGCCATCGGCGTGCACGTGGAGCGAAGTGCATGTGAGACACGCACAGGCGCAATGCTCACTGGCTTAAAAAGTTTACACTCTGGAAGTGTCTGGTTGGCTGACGGGGGGACACAGAGCACAATTGGTATGTAAGCTGCATGGGTGTGTGGATACAGGCATTTTTAAGGGGCACGTTTTACTCAGCATTGAGACTGAGCATTTATAGCAGCATGTTATGTAATTGCTAGACTAAAGCTTGACAGTAGATGCTCTTTGTTTAGTACCTCTGCTTTTATTGTGTTTAGGACTATGTCTTCCCGCAGGAGGAATAATTCATCAGGGGGGAGTGCAAAGTCGCTGCGGTCAGAGCCTGAGGCTCCTAGTCGTATGCCCGCAGTTCCATCCCCCCCTGAAAGACCCGGAGCATCTGGCAAATCTGAGACATTTTGTCTCACAGGCATGGTGGCTACCTCCAACGTCCCAGCCTCTGCATACGTCAATAAGGGCGATTTTGCTTTGGCTATGGCTGGTTTGGAGGGGAAAATAGCTGAGATGTTAGCGTCTTCCTCCCAGGAGGTGTGAAAACGCGGCAGACCCCCTTCTCCTGCCCCTGACTTTCCAGTATTGGAGAAACAATGGGCAGATGATATTGGGGTGCCATTGAGAGAAGGAGGTTCAGGTGACGCCTCTTCTGAGGATTCAGCATCTGAAGAACCTTTCTCAACTTCGCAATCTCAGAAATTGCTAATCCAATCCCTTATGAACTTGGTTCGTTCAGGATTTAAGTTGCCTCCTGCAGAGGTGGAGGATGTTTCCTTCTCATCTTTGGGTTCACTAAAAACAATACAGGGTTCTCCTGCTTTCCCTACGCACCCGTTACTGGAGCAACTGATTTATGCTGATTGGGATCACCCAGATAAGCAGTTTTTTCCTCATAAAAGATTTTCAATTTTTTTTCCTTTTTCAAGTTCTCAAAGGGATTGGATGTGCCAGTGATAGATGCAGCTACCTCCTCTGTGAACAGGTATTTAACTTGTCCAGTGGACAACGTACAAGTACTTAGTGATCCAGCTGATAAGAAGTTGAAATCTCTACTTAAGGCCTCATTTGCTGTAGTTGGTGTGGTAGTACAACCTGCAGTGACAGCAATAAGCATCTGTCAATCCCTTCGGGATGAATTCAAGCAGGTTATTAAAAAAGTTCCTGCTCAAACTGAAGAGGCCCAAAGTTTAGCTGAGCTACCTAGGGCCCTATACTTTGCAGTGGATGCTATCAAGGATTATATCCATCAGGCGTCTCGCCTTGCGCTCATGTTGATACATATGCGCAGGATTCTGTGGCTGGTCAGAACTGGTCAGCCGAGTTACCATGCAAGAAGCTCTTGGCTGGGTTTCCATTTTATGGAGAAAGTTTGTCTCCAGAGTCTCCTTAGATGTCTGAGGCAACAGCCTCCAGGCAGTCTTGACGGCCTCCACTGTCAGGGGCAAAGGGTAAACCTCATAACCAGACACAGGGCTACAGAAAGCCCTGGAGTCAGAAGTCCACAAAATAGAGTCCCAAGGCTTCCTTGTGAAGGGGTGCCCCTGCTCAATCAAGTTGGGAGAAGACTGCGGTGGTTTTCAGAAAACTTGGCAAGAGGAAATCCAAGACAAGTGGGTCCTCTCTGTAGTAGCCCTAGGCTACAAACTAGAGCACCAAGAGTTTCTACCATCACGTTTTCTAAAATCAAGGACCCAGTAAAGAAAAAGTACTTATTTCTGGCACTGGACCGATTACTGTATCAGGGAGGTTCCCTGAGAAAAGAGGGACATAGGGTTTTATTCAAATCTCTTTATGGTACCAAAACAAAATGGAGATGTCAGACCCATTTTAGATCTCAGAAATCTGAATCACTTCCTAAACATTCGCTCCTTTTGAATGTAGTCGATTCGGTCGTTTGTTTCCACCCTACAGGGAGGAGAGGTTCTAGCATCGATACATATCAAGGATGCGTATCTACATGTGCCAATATTTCCCGCTCACCAGAAATTTCTGCGGTTTGTGGTAGAGCAGCACCACTTTCAGTTTGTGGCTTTGCCTTTCGGGTTAGCCACCGCTCCCCGACTGTTTAAAAGGTGTTAGCCCCAGTATTAGCAAAACTAAGGGGCCAGGGTATAGCAGTAATAGCATACCTAGACGACCTGCTACTGGTAGATCAGACAATAGCAGGGTTAAATCAAGGGGTGTCCAGAACAGTCAGTTATCTGAGACACCTGGGTTGGATTCTCAATCTAGAGAAATTATCCTTACAGCCGGTAAGAAGGCTGCAATATTTGGGCCTGGTCATAGACACAACCCAGGAAAGGGTGTTCTTGCCTCAGACAACAGTCAACGCTCTAAGAGAGCTGGTCCAGGCGGTCAAGGAAAAGAAGGGTCCTTCCATACGCCTTTGCATGAGGTTACTAGGGAAGATGGTAGCTTCCTTCGAAGCAGTTCCCTATGCCCAGTTTCATTCAAGACTGTTGCAACACAGTATTCTGTCAGCTTGGAACAAACGGATCCAAGCCTTGGATTATCCAATGAATCTGGCTCCAAAGGTACGCCAGAGTCTCAACTGGTGGTTGATAACCAAGAATTTACAGTAGGGAAAATCCTTCATTCCATTTTCCTGGAAAGTAGTAACAATGGATGCTCATGTACTTTTTGGAGCTTCAAGTGTTTTGCTTCATGCTACAAAACGCTCAGATGTGAACAGGGGCCATTGAAAATGAATGGCATTTTGCTTGTTGGACATTTTTTGGGCATTGTTTCTCGCGTTTTACGAACGTTGTACGAGCTGAAAAAAAGTCCCTTTATTTGTAATCTGTTATGCCTTGATTCCTTTCAGGGAAAATTTAGTTTGTGTTTAGTCTTTTTGGGTTATATCCCCCACACTAAGGAAGAGTGAAAGAGTGGCCGATAAAGATTAATTTTCCCCCCCAAAACAGTTTTGTATCTTGTTTTTTAATTCCCTCTTCAGCCCTGGAAAATGTCTTGCCTCTTTTCTAAATGAGTATATTAACCACTTGCACTTAAGCCACTGGGCACTTAAACCCCCTTCCTAAATAGACCAATTTTCAGCTTTAGTGCTCTCACATTTTAAATGACAATTACTCAGTCATGCAACACTGTACCCAAATGAAATTTTTGTCCTTTTTTTTCACACAAATAGATTTATTTTGGTGGTATTTAATCACCTCTGGTTTTTTTATTTTTTGCGCTATAAATGAAAAAAGATTGAAAATTTTGTAAAAAAAAAAAAGCATTTTTCTTCATTTCTGTTATAAAATTTTGCAAATTAATAATTTTTTTTCATAAATTTTGGTCAAAATTTATACTGCTACATAATTTTGGTAAAAATAACCCAAATAGTTCATATTATTTGGTCTTTGTGAAAGTTATAGAGTTTACAAGCTATGGTGCCAATCACTGAAAATTTATCCTGATCACACCTTATGTACTGACACCCATCTCATTTCTGGAGACACTAACAAGCCAGGAAAGTACAAATACCCCCAATGACCCCTTTTTGGAAAGCAGACATTCCACGTTTTTAGTAAGAGGCATGGTGAGTTTATTCCCACAATTCTTTGCTGTCAGAAACCATGAATCAGACTGAGACAGAAGTACAGTAAAATCACACTTGTTTAATAATAACAAAAAAAAGGTAAACAGAGTAAACATAGTCAAAACATAGCCAGAGTTTAGGAACCGGAACAGATAGTTAGACAAGCCAAAATGTCAGGGAACCGAAGGAATGTCAGCCAAGCAAGTCTTTAACAGGAACACAGGAGAGCATCTCTAGAGATGTGACCTAGGCGAAGGCAGAGATTATCTGGACTGGATGGCTTAAGTAGGCAGGACCAATGAGCAGGATCATCAACAGGTGAGTCACTGTGGAGAGATAGAAGCTGGCAATTACCCGACAGCTAAGCGGCCAGCTCAGAGAAGGAAGGACTGGGCCCAGCCCTGAGAGTACCCCCTCCTCAACGACCCCTCCCCCTCGGAGGACCACCAGGCTTAAGGGGAAAATGCCTATGGAAATCAAGGAGGAGGACAGGGTCATGTACGTCCGAGGATGGGACCCAAGAGCGTTCCTCTGGGGCATACCCTTTCCAATGCACCAGGTACTGTATGCACCCAGGGAACCTACAGGAGTCAACAATGGACTGTACTTCATACTCCTCATGGTTCTCAACCTGAACAGGGTGAGGACATGGCACCGAGGTGGTAAAGCGTTTGCAGACCAAAGGTTTTAATAAGGAGACATTAAATACGAGCACTGAACTTATTCTCTCTGGAGAAGAGACAATTGAGAGGGGATATGACTTCAATATTCAAATACCATACTGGTGACCCCACAATAGGGATAAAACTTTTTTGCAGAAGGGAGTTTAATAAGACTTGTGGCCACTCATTAAAATTAGAAGAAAATAGGTTTAACCTTAAACTACGTAGAGGATTCTTCACTGTAATAGGGCGTACACACGGTCGGACTTTGTTCGGACATTCCGACAACAAAATCCTAGGATTTTTTCCGACGGATGTTGGCTCAAACTTGTTTTGTCTACACACGGTCGCACAAAGTTGTCGGAAAATCCGATCGTTCTAAACGCGGTGGCGTAAAACACGTACGTCGGGACTATAAACGGGGCAGTGGCCAATAGCTTTCATCTCTTTATTTATTCTGAGCATGCGTGGCACTTTGTCCGTCGGATTTGTGTACACACGATCGGAATTTCCGACAACGGATTTTGTTGTCGGAAAATTTTATCTCCTGCTCTCCAACTTTGTGTGTCGGAAAATCCGATGGAAAATATCCGATGGAGCCCACACACGGTCGAAATTTCCAACAACACGCTCCGATCGGACATTTTCCCTTCCACAGGCAGTGGTCTCAGCGGGGGGCATTGATAGTTTCAAGAAACTATTAGATAAGCACCTGAACGACTGCAACATACAGGGATATACAATGTAATACTCACATATAATCACACACATAGGTTGGACTTGTGCTTTTTTCAACCTCACCTACTATGTAACTATGTAATACATTTGAGATACGCATATTGGAAGGAAGGTCTAATGCGTAAGCCACTGGTTAATCCTGCAAAGAATACAGAAAGGCCCAATAAACCGAGGTTACACAAAGTCGGAGGTTGCGAGATGACTGCCAGACCCTGTCCCCAACCTGGTAGGAAGGCGCAGGCAGGCATCTGTGGTCAGCATGGAGTCTGTACCTATAATTAGCATGTTGCAAAGCCTCCTGGACTTGTGCCCAAGTGGAACGAAGACCATGGAGATGCTCCTCTAACGCAGAAATACTCTGCGGAATAAAAGAGTCAGGCAACATGTAAGGTTGGAAACCATAGTTCACCGTAAACGGGGAGAATCGGGAAGCAGAATTCAAGGCACTATTGTGAGCAAACTCTGCCCACGGTAAGAGGTCTGACCAGTTGTTATGATGGTCAGAAATATAGCAACGTAGGAATTGCTCCAAGGACTGATTGACTCGTTCTGCGGCTCCATTAGACTGCGGGTGATATGCAGAGGAGAAGGCAAGCTGAATTCCCAACTGTGCACAAAAGGCTCACCAGAACCGGAACACAAACTGACTACCCCTGTCTGATACAATCACCTTGGGTAGCCCATGTAAGCGAAAGATCTCCCGAGAAAAAATGGAATCCAGGTCCTTAGCAGTGGGCAACTTCTTAAGTGGAATACAATGAGACATTTTCGAGAAACGGTCAACCACCATAAGGATGACTGTGTTGCCCTGGGAGTTGGGTAACTCCACAATGAAATCCATAGACAGGTGGGTCCAGGGCCTCTCTCCATTGAGTATGGGTTGTAGGAGACCCACTGGAAGGTGTTGTGGAGTCTTACTCTGAGCACACATGGAACAGGCAGCTACAAAAGCGGTCACATCAGCATGTAGACGAGGAGGCCACCAGAATTGTTGGGAAATGGCCCAAAAGAGTTGATTCTTCCCAGGGTGGCCAGCAGCCTTGGAAGAATGGTAAGTCTGGAGAACGGCAGTGTGGAGATTCTCAGGGACAAATCAGTGGTCACAAGGTTTCTCAGGAGGAGCATGAACCTGAACAGCAAGAATTTTGTCACCCAAAGGAGAAGTGAGACTGGTGTGAACCATAGCCAGAATACGATCAGGAGGAATCACAGGGGCCGGACCGACTCCATCTTGGAAGTGGAGGAAAATTTCATGACAAAGCGTCAGCCCTTACATTATTAGTACCGGGTAAGAATGAGACACTTTATTTGAAACTTGACAAGAAAAGAGCTCATCGCGCCCTTCTGGGAGAGAGGCGTTTAGCCTCAGAAGAGAATGTGAGATTCTTATGGTCAGTAAGAATGAGAACCGACACAGTGGTACCTTCGAGGACATGTCTCCATTCTTTCAGGGCTAAAATGATCACTAACAGCTCTCTGTCATCAATCTCATAATTGTACTCCGCAAGTGACATTTTCTTGGAAAAGTAGCCACAAGGATGCATAGCGCTCTCAGACGTAGGACGGTGAGACAGAAGGGCGCCAACTCGAGTCTCAGAAGCATCAACCTCAAGGATTAAAAGGTAACGTAGGATCAGGATGTGCCAACACAGGAGCAGAAACAAAGGCAGCCTTAAGACTCTCAAAGGCCTTAATGGACTCAGGAGACCACCTCTGTGGGTTGCCGTCCTTTCTGATCATATCAGTCAGGGGCTTGACCAGAGACGAGAAGTTACAAATAAACTTCAGATAATAGTTGGCAAAGCCAAGAAAACACTGCAGAGGATGTAAACCCATGGGTCGGGGCCACTGTAGGACTGCTGAAAGTTTCTCTGGGTCCATCAAAAAACCAGCTGTGGAAATGACATAACCCAGGAATTTACCCTGTTCTCAAGGGAATTCACACTTCTCCAATTTACAATAGAGATTGTTCTCTCTTAGTTTCTGAAGCACACCACAGACATCTGTGTGGTGGCTCTCCAGGGACTTGGAAAATATGAGGATATCATCGACATAAACCACCACACATAACTGCAACAAATCTCAGAGGACATTGTTAATAAATTCCTGGAAGAATGCCGGGGCGTTACAAAGGCCAAAAGGCATTACGAGGAACTCATTATGGCCTGTTCTGGTATTAAACGCAGTTTTCCACTTGTCGCCCTCCTTAATGCTCATGAGATTGTATTCCCCTCTCAAATCAAGCTTTGTGAAAACCGTTGCTCCCTTGAGGCAGTCAAACAACTCCACAATCAACTTAATCGGATAGGCATTCTTAATCATGAAACTTTGAGACCCCTATAATCAATAGAAGATCTCAGTTCACCACTCTTCTTCTTCACAAAGAAGAAACCAGCAAACACCGGCAGAAGACAAGGATTTGCGGATGAAACCTCGAGAAAGTGCATCTGCAACATACTCCTTTGTGGCCTTATCCTCCAAGTCCAACAAAGGGTAAACCCAGCCAAGAGGGGGTATGGCAGAAGCAGAGTCGGTAGGCAGGCAGAGGTCGGCAACGGTATTAGTAGAAGCAGCAGCAGGGTCAGGCAGGCCGGGTCGGATCGGAGAAGGAGGGATGGTCAGCCAAGCCGGGTCAAATAAGGTAAACGATCAATCAGGTGCAGGTTAACAGATTCACAGTGCTGAGACGAAACAGCAGCGCATCCCTGCAACAGGAGGACTCTTATGCGCTCCTTGGTGCCAAAATGGCGCTAACGCGCACGTGCGCATGCACACACGTGCCGCGCACCCGCGCACGCCC
Organism: Lithobates clamitans; assembly: GCA_037952925.1. Classification (NCBI taxonomy): domain Eukaryota; kingdom Metazoa; phylum Chordata; class Amphibia; order Anura; family Ranidae; genus Lithobates; species Lithobates clamitans. Next base: position 4,271,987 of record JBBGZY010000605.1, on the reverse strand, counting down.
GAGCGCCGCGCAGAAAGTTTGGAAAAGCCGTACGCGATAACATTTTGTGTGAAATTGGGTAAAAGTACATCAGAATCTTTGGAAATGGTGAGGAAAGCTTATGGAGAAGCTGCGCTATCATCTGAACAAGTGGCATCAATGGCACAAGGCCTTCAACTTGGATCCTTCCTCACAACAGTGCACTGAGTCACAATTTTTTTTGGCTGGAAAAACGCATTAACCAATCCATCCTAAAGCTCCTACTTGGCTCCCTGAGACTTTCATATTCCCAAAGATGAAGAAGGGTTTGAAAGGACCGCATTTTGTTAGTGTGGATAACGTCCAAAGAGCCACTATGCAGGCTCTGGATGCCATCCAACTTGAAGACTTCCAGGGATTCTACAAAGAATGGAAAAATCGATGGGAGTGTTGTGTACACTCACAAGATGCATACTTTGAAGATGACAATGTTGTATATTGTATATTTTCAAAAAAAAAATAATGTTTAAAATATCATTCTCCTTACTTTCTGGACACACCTCTTATATACAGTATATGAATATATAGAGATATCTATATTTATATAATTTAATGTTTTGTTATGTTAATAGGACAAAAAGTCTCTCCATTTAATAAAGAGGGGATGGATTAGTATCCCTGTCATAATTTAGTTGCTGTCAAAATGTGCTCACTTCTTATAGTGTCACTGCAATAGCAAGTGATAAATCCCAATATGGGACAAAATGTGGGACAAAGGCAGTCTTAATCATTTTAAGGAGGTTCCAATCAAAGATGTAAAGCTGTGGCTGAGATTTTACTTTACAATCACTTTGACGTAAAACATGCTGCCAAGTAGCATCAGAACAGCATCACCTTGTTCTGATGAATGCTAACATCTTAACATCCTTCCTAGGAGATCCCAGATTTTCAGTAGCGTTATATAACTTTCACTCCTTTCAATGGTGGATAGAGAATGAATTAACAACTTTAGCGGACTTCCAATTAAACAATACATTCGTCTCTTTTACTCACTTTACAAAATCAAAATACCAGTAAATCCCTTTACAAGAATTAAATCGCTATTTTTTTTTAACACATTATTCTCTTGATTTACTAATTCTTGCACTTCTTTTGAATATTTATGTCACAACTCTCCCAGACAGAAAGGTTTAATTTCCACTCTTTATAACCTTGATTTCTACAGACAATGGTTGTAAATTGCTTTATATGTCCAAATGGGAGAAAGAATTAGACACACAATATAGTTTACAAAGATGGGAAACCAAATGGACTAACATGCGTAAATGTACCAAATCTTTGATGGTATGTGAAACTGCACTTAAACTCATAACATATTGGTACTATACTGGACAACGCTCAAATAAGATTTTTCCACATGTCTGTTCTTTTTGTCTTACTGGTTGCCCTATTCCAGGCTCCTTCTTACCTATATTTTGGGAGTGTGAGAAATTACAGCCTACCTGGAGTGAGATATTCTCTGTATTTAACAAGATGGCAGGTAAAACACTTGCTCTAATGCCATGTACACACGGGCGGACTTTTCGACCGGACTGGTCCGACGGGACGAATCCGTCAGACAATTCGACCGTGTGTGGGCTTCATCGGACCTGCAGCTGACTTTTTCGGTCGAAAATCAGACGGACTTTAGATTTGGAACATGTTTCAAATCTTTCCAACGGACTTGAGTCCGGTCGAAAAATCCACTCGTCTGTATGCTAGTCCGACGGACGAAAACCGACGCTAGGGCAGCTATTGGCTATCAACTTCCTTATTTTAGTCCGGTCGTATGTCATGACGTATGAATCCGTCACACTTTGGTGTGATCATGTGTAGGCAAGTCCATTCGTTCGAAAGTCTGTTGGAAGTCCGTCAAAAGTCTGTCGAAAGTCCGTTGGAAAGACCGTCGGACCTTTGATTCCGAAAAGTTCACCCGTGTGTACACGGCATAATACTCGACCACTGTCTTCTTTTTGATAACATACCAGAAGTCAGGGGCATTGCTAGGGGGTGGCTTTTGGGGCTATAGCCCCGAATCTGAGGCCAATAGCCCCGAGTCTCTGTAGGGGTTTCCAAGGGGAGGGGAGGCTCTCTGGGGAACCTTATGTAAGTGGGGGGGGCTCTCTGGGGACCCTGATGTAAGGGAGAGGCTCTCTGGGGACCCTGATTTTAAGGCCTAGGCTCTCTAGGGACCCAGATTTAAGGGGGAGGCTCTCTGGGGACTCTAATGTAAGGTGGCCTCTCTGGGAACCCTGATGTAAGTGGAGGGGGCCCTCTGGGTACCCTGATGGAAGGGGGAGGCTCTCAGGACTCTGATGTAAGGAGGAGGCTCTCTGGGGATCCTGATGTAAGGTGATGTAAGGGGGGGCTCTCTGGGGACCCTGATGTAAGCGGGGGACTCTCTGGGGATATATATACACCCACACGTATATTACTGTATATACATGTGTATGCCCGCCCAAGCGTATGACTTTCTTTACTACGCTGCTATGGGCTCTAGCCCCAGATCTTTTGTAGACCTAGCAACGCCCCTGCCAGAAGTTCCTAAATACCTTTTTGAAACGAATCCTTACTATATGTGTTATAAAAGAAAAAAAGCCCTAAGGCTAACACTGCGCTAGATGATAATTAGTAGCTAAAGTAAATATATGAAAACAAAAAATAAAGCAGCCAGCACCTAAAGTTACACAATACAAAAAACTTAAATGAAATAAATAGCAGAGTGAGTGCAGCGCTAGATATGGTGTGAAATTGATTGTTATATCAATACATGATAAAGAATTGAATGATCAATATATTAATAAACAATAAATCCATTGAAAAAAATTACTATGTAAAAAACAAAAAAAAACAAAATTCCAAAAAAAAAGAAAAAAATTTAAAAAAGAAAAGAGAAAACTAAAGCAACGTCCCATTCAAATAATGATAAGTGAAAAAGTTAGAGCAAAGTTAACCTTCAGAGGGGAAAAGATGAATTGCAGGAAAAAAAAAAGTTGTGACACCAATCTTCCCAAAAATCAAACGTGTATTCAGGTAAAAACCCAAAGTGTAAGGTAGCCTGCTTACCAAAAAGCCGTGACTGCTGATAACAGTCTCACCCAGCACAGGGAATTAACGGTCTCTCCAAAACCAATATGACATCCGGAACAGGATTATTACACTATTGTTGATCAAGGATAGAAAACAAAAACTCCAGTGCAGTATATCAATTCAAATCATTTAATAAAAGAAGAGTTTGCTTTACAGGAACAAAGTATGGTAACAAGCAGTTGTGTCAAATGAGAGTCGCGGCGTCTCTATTAGCTTCTCCCTATTTCCTATGTTGTTCATCTCACCACCGTCGCGGAAGGATAGTATGTATAGAAATTTATTCAGCCACATGTTTTCTTGATGTCAGGTGGCCATTGTACCTTAGAGTACAACGGCTGTTCCGGATGCCATATTGGTTTTGGGGAGACCGTTAATTCCCTGTGCTGGGCGAGACTGTTATCAGCAATCACGGCTTTTTGGTAAGCAGGCCACCTTACACTTTGGGTGTTGACCTGAATATACGTTTGATTTTTGGGAAGATTGGTGTCACAACTTTTTTTTTTTCCTGCAATTCATCTTTTGCCCTCTGAAGGTTAACTTTGCACAGACTTTTTTACTGATCATTAATTGAATGGGGCGTTACTTTCGTTTTCTTTTCTTTTTTAAATTTTTTTTTTTTTTTGGATTTTTTGTTTTTTACATAATACTTCTTTTCAATAAATGTATTGTTTATTAATATATTGATCATTCAATTCTTTATTATGTATTGATATAACAATCAATTTCACACCATATCTAGCACTGCCCTTACTCTGCTATTCATACTATATGTGTAGCCATGCAATGGGCTACAGCACTAAACTGGAAATCTGATCTGGTACCATTTCCACAAGGGATCTCTCGAGTTGACTAAATTATGCAGATGGGAAGAATTTTTCACACCTTACATGATCCTACACCTCTTTTGATGCTAAATGGACACCTTAGTTTCTTTACTGACTTCCAAAATAATATAACTTCCAATCCAGACTTTATGAACATGTTCTTTATTTTTCTTTATTCCTATGTCTTATACATATAGTCTTTTCTTCTTTTATGTTCATCTTTTATTTTGCTTGATATTGATAAATACATACTTATTGTTTCAAATTATATCCTCATATATATGTTTGAGATTTAACTAACATATTGTAAACTGTGATTATTATTTTCTCATCAAATATTGTATTGTTAAATTCAATATTGCTTTATCATAGATGTTTGTTCTTTTATATTGTCAATATGAGATAAAAACGTTGTAACCAAAAAAAGAACAATATCACCTGTGTTATGACCTCCTTTGTCTAGAAAAGCGTCTTCACAATGTCCATGTTGGGTATCAAAGCACTGTCAATGTAACGTGGATAGGCCCAGCCACTTGCACTTAAGTGGATTAAGTGGATGCTTGCACATACACTGAACACTGGTGGAATAGTTTGCCAACTATGGCTGGACTTTCTCCTGATGCAACAGGAACTCCTCATTCTAACACATCACAGATGCCAAGAATGAAGACTGTAGGTGGCAAATGCAGTATACTAGAAAATTCAGCTTTCAATACTTAGTTCACTGTGATGCCTTAGAAGCTTAAAAAAAGCCAAGTTTAGAGCTTTTATTGACAAAATAATTTTTGGTAGTAAAATTCCACTTTTAGACCACTTAAAGACATTTTGTTTTATACATCAATGGCATCATCTGTCCCTTGTGTAGCTTTTTGAAACATCCCTGGATCCATTCCCTCTAGAGCTCACTTTGACTGTAGCAAAAGATTATCTGACCAACAAAATTATATGTTCTATAGATAGATGGGCTCCAGTAGCTTGTTGCAGAATTAGACATTGAGTAGCTTTTTGTAACCCCAGAAAATATTATTGTATTAGGTCACTTTAGTGGTCTCCAACATCATTCAGTTTGACTTTGGGTTAGGATGGCTTACCTGTCTAATCCCTAATCATTATATGAAAATGGAATAGAAATAAAACTTTAATTTCTTGCCGTGTTAGAGTAAAGATTTTAAGCAAGTGAGAGTCGACACATTACATGCTCATTAAGTTGCTGATAATAGTAACTGACATGTACTAACTGCATCATGCAAAATACCCCTCTATGTATCTTTATGTAACAATAGCGCATTACATAAAGCAATCATCATTAAATTTACTCTCTGGAATAGTAAGTGTATTCTGTGGGAGGATGCAGAAAGACAAGATTTATTCTCTTTTATGTGTACATAATGTGCAGGGATCAGATTAGCTTCTCTTTCTCTGAATAATATAATGAACACAAAAAAATAGTACAAAGAGCAAAACTGATTGGAGGGCCAGCCTTATATGGCAGTTGGTAGGTTCAAGGCTTAAAGTGAGGAAATGTTCCAAATCTGCACATAAATGGGCTAATTTTGAAGATTAGGACATAGGAAAGTGAAGGGGTACTGATATTGTCCAATTGGACGTCAGCTTTATCTAATCTGCATTAGAAAGTAACAGCTGGAATCTACCATGGGCAACATATCTACTTTTCTATGATATGGAATATCTACTTTTTATAATATGGCATTACAATAAAAACATTTACGAATTTAGTAAATGAAGTCTACTGTCATGTCAAAATTCATTAAACTTCCAAGGTTATCTTTCTTCCATACTGTAACTGCCATGTTCTAGAACAATTGTAGTCAACCCAGCAGGCTGCACATATTATTTAGTGTATATAATGCTGCAGAAAACAGACAGACTGTGGACATACTAAAATATATGGTCGGAGACTAAGGACATGCTACAAGAGTGGTTGGAGACTAGGGATGGGACTATAAACGGGGCAGTAGCCAATAGCTTTCATCTCTTTATTTATTCTGAGCATGCGTGGCACTTTGTGCGTCGGATTTGTGTACACACGATCGGAAATTCTGACAACGGATTTTGTTGTTGGAAAATTTTATAGCCTGCTCTCAAACTTTGTGTGTCGGAAAATCCGATGGAAAATGTGTGATGGAGCCTACACACGGTCGGAATTTCCGTCAACGAGGTCCTATCACACATTTTCTGTCGGAAAATCCGACCGTGTGTACGGGGCATTACAACTGGCTGCTTGGGTCCATGGCCACAGGCTGAGCACCAAACGGCCCCTTTAACTCTCCATGGATTTTAAGGGCTCGGGCATAATGCGGCAGGTCGGCACAATCCCTCGAGCCATCGTAGCTGTACATAGGCTCCTTTAAGCGGGATAGCAGGCACGGCACAGCGGCTGCACTGCAGGGGTGCCGATGAGCGTGGTCAGCGGTCATGATGACCACCGGCCACGTGCGATCGCGGGCATGAGAGGCAGAACAGGGACGTTTGTGTGTAAACACAAACAGATCCCTGTTCTGTGAGGAGAGGAGAGGCAGATTGTGAGTTCCTACTAGGTAGGAACCACAATCTGTCATCTCCTATAGTCAATCCCCTCCCCCCACAGTTAGAACACACACTAGGGAACACAGTTAAACCCTTGATCGCCCCCTAATGTTAACCCCTTCCCTGCCAGTGACATTTACACAGTAATCAGTGCATTTTTATAGCACTGATCCCTGTATTATTGTCAATGGCCCTAAAAATGTGTCAAAAGTGTCCGATCTGTCTGCCATATTGTCGCAGTCCTGATAAAAATCGCAGATCACCGTCATTACTAGTAAAAAAAAAAATTATAATAAAAATGCTATAAATCTATCCCCTATTTTGTAGACGCTATAACTTTTGCGCAAACCAATCAATATATGCTTATTGTGATTTTTATTACCAAAAATATGTAGAAGAATACATATTGGCCTAAACTGAGGAAAAAAATAGCTTTTTTTAAAAAAAATTGCAGATATTTATTACAGCAAAAAGTACAAAATATTGTCTTTTTTTTTTCAAAATTGTCTCTCTTTTTTTGTTTATAGCACAAACAATAAAAGGAGCAGGGATGTTTAAATAAATAATAAGGTCCCTCGCGCTATCACAGTGAATCTAATAATAAACCGATGAATAAATAAATAATTGAAGCTAGATCTAAAGTGTATACAGTGCACTAAAGTATATAAAGGTAAAAGAGGTGATCAGCGCTATATTAGAGATGATTAAATACCACCAAAAAAAAGCTCTATTTGTGGGAAAAAAGGACGTCAATTTTGTTTGAGTACAGTGTCGCACGAGGGTGCAATTGTCAGTTAAAGTGACGCAGTGCCGTATCGCAAAAATTGGCCTGGTCATTGAGCAGCCAGATCTTCCAGGGCTGAAGTGGTTAAAGAAGCTGCTTCTAGAGGCTTTTGAGAAGCTCTTTTTTGAGCTCTTTTAAAGAAGCTCTTTTTTTTTTTTCTTCCTAGAAACTCCCCTCCACGTTAGCCAATGTGTCGATGCAAACTATGGCTTTTTCAGGCGTTTTCAGGCATATGCTCCTGCAGGCAGAAACCCCCCACCCCAAACTCATGTTTTTGAGAGGAGTTAGTGCCCCAAAGAGCTCAAAAGAGCTCAAAAAAGCTCAAAGAAGCTCGAAAATGTGCAAAAACGTTTGTTCCAGCTTTTTGTTCTGTTAATATAGTGATTAAAAGAAGCTCAAAGGAGCTAAAAGAAGCTTGAAGAAGCTCAATAAAAAATTGCACAAGAGCACAAAAAAGCACAAGCTTCTTCAAGCTGAAATAAAAGCTGCAATGCCTGTATAAGCAGCTTTTTTTGAGTTGCAGTGTGCAAAAGCCCTTACACAAACCTTCAAGAAGGAAAATGAATTATTTTAATGGCAATGATGGCCTTTTAATTTAAAATGATCTTATATTCCTGTCTGCCAGCTTTCAACATCTATAACACTAAATTTGTGTTATCAAATGTTCTAAAAATTGTACTGCCCTGTAACACAATACAATTTTTTCAGTAGAAGGGTAAGAAACTGTGCAGATGGAGCCAGTTGCTGAGCTACAAACCCAGCTAAAGTGACCCCAGTGCTAATGGAAAGGAGCAAACAAGGATACAGGTGCCTAATGTCCTCTTATCAACCAATGACATCTTTGGCTGTTAGGATGCCGGCGGCTGGCCCTCATAGTGCCCAAGGTTGCAATGCTGCACAGTAAAAAACTGGTTTATATTACGAAAAGGCAGGCTTGATCCACTTGCTGGCTTGTTGCAACTTTTTGGGAAATTTATAGGCATTTCTGAAGAACCCAGAAGGCACCCTGGTTGAAAAAGGCTGATCTAGCCAGTAAGCCTGTAGTTTTTCAGCAGAACAAGTTGTCCTGCTGATATACCAGTTAAAGGGTTGAGACAAACTATTTACCACTGACAGGGGTGCTTACAATGATCAGCTTTTATTTATTTGTGTAAATCCTTTATCCCAAAAGGAAAAAAAAAAGTATGCTGTAACTTCTTAAAAAAGTGTTAGTGCCAGTTTGTTAGTACTTTTAAATCTGTTAGTACAGCTAACACTCCCCTCCCCCCAGACTAATACTGCTGTCTCTGTTGCTCCTCCACCCAGAGTGAGGGCACTCTAACACAGGAGTTGAGTTACTGGCCAGATCACCAGGTGAAAACAGAGGGGAAAAACCTTAAACGGGAAAATGAATACAGCCACTGGATCTAAGGATTAGTATGCTGCAATATATTTTTTTATTTTTATTTTGTATTTAATATCACTATAATGCACAACTCTGCAGTAAAGAATTGTGAAGAATCACCAGGCAGCACATCCCCATTTCCTATGCACTGCAATTAAAGTGGTTGTTAACCCACTATTCTAATTGCCATAGCCTCTGTCATATAACGCTATGTGCCCCTATGCCTGTGCTGTATAAAAAAAATGCCGATCTGTACCTGTATTAGAGCTTCCCCCGGCGCTCACGTGACTCCTCAGCTCTCTTCTCTCCTCAGCTGACAGCTATAGCAGGCGGGGCCGAGCATTGCCGCTGATGCCTAGGAGGAGGGGAGGAGAGAGGTAAGAGATCAGAGGAGTCAGGTGAGTGCCGGGAGACACTCTGATATAAGGTATAATCTGCATTATTTTTTTTAATACAGCACAGACAAGGGGACACAGTGTTATATAGGAGAGGGGATGGCATGCTTAAGCAATAGATATGAGAGCAGCAGGAGGGGAGGATCGTGAAGTGGATGGAGCTGACAGGCGGGGGGGGAACACAGGAGAGCATAGAGGAGAGCTGCGGGTAACGGAGGCGCATAAACTGACCATGGTGTCAGGGCTCAGCAGCCAGGCAGGATTAGCCAGGTATTTCAGGTAAGACACAGGCTGGAGGGGAGTGACACAGAACTGGCAGAATACATATCGGCCTAAACTGAGGAAAAATTTAGCTTTTTTTACAAAAAAATTGGCAATATTTATTACAAAATATTGTGTTTTTTTCAAAATTGTCGCTCTTTTTTTGTTTATAGCACAAAAAATAAAAACCGCAGAGGTGATCAAATACCACCAAAAGAAAGCTCTATTTGTGGGAAAAAAAGGACATAAATTTTATTTGGGTACAACGTAGCATGATCGTGCAATTGTCCGTTAAAGCGACACAGTGCCGTATCGCAAAAAATGGTCTGGTCAGGAAGTGGGTAAATCCTTCCGGGGCTGAAGTGGTTAACAAGAACAATCCCATCCTCCTGCTGTATAAGGCCCCTTTCACACGAGGCGGGCTCCGTTTCCACGGAGCCCGCCTCGGTCCGCCGGCTCAGCGGGAGATCTGTCCGTTGATCTCCGCTGAGCCGGCGGATGACAGGTCCCTCTCTGCTCACTGAGCGGGGAGGGGCTTGTCAAGCGCCGCTGCCGCCTATGGAGGGATCGGACGAAAACGGACAGCATGTCCGTTTTCGTCAGATCTCACCCGATCCGATCCGCCAGCGACGGATCTGGACGTAGAGCCATACGTCTGCTTTTAGCGGATCGGACGGGGTCGGATGTCAGCGGACATGTCTCCGCTGACATCCGACGCTCCATAGACTAACATGGATCGCCCGTTCAGGTCCGCCGTCAAAACTGACAGGCGGACCTGAATGGTCCGATCGTGTGAAAGGGGCCTAAGAGACAACTTTTAATGACTTGACTCAGTGGTAGCATGCTCCCTACTGCAAAGATTTTTATTTAAATAATGCACATTAACAATGTTAAAATACCTTACAGTAAGCCTTAACGTGGTTGTAAAGGCTGAAGGTAAAAAATCTTCAGTATGCAGCAACCCCTTAATATTTACCTAAGCCCGATCTCGATCCAGCGATGTGCATGAGACCCAAGGCTCCCCCGGTGCCGTCCCCCATTGGCTCCCGCTGCTGTCAATCACAGCCAGTGAGGCGGGACTGGGGGGTGGGGCTGAGCCGTGCTCTCTGTGTCTTATGGATGCAAAGAGCAAGCTCAGGAGGGAGCACCCACCAGTGCCCCAGAGCAAGCAGCTTGCTATAGGGAGGGGCCAAGAGTGCCAGTGGGGGACCCAAGAAGCAGAGGATCAGGGCTAGAGGTCGACCAATATATCGTTCGATATTTGGTGTTTTTTACTTAATCGGCATCGGCCGATTGTGCTGATAAAAAAGGCCGATATAACTCAGCGCGACTTGCAAATGACTTGAAGTCAATACAAGTTGCCTGTATTCTTCTGTGAAATAACTTCTCCCTCCTCTGGGCAGCCTGCCAAATCTGATAAAAAGAACCTGAATTGATACAATGTTTACACTTATGAATGAACTGAGCTAGTGTGTAGAAGCTCTCAGTTTAACCATTTAAAGACTAAATCTTTTCTGACATTTGTTGCTTACAAGTAAAAATCCTCTATTTTCTGCTAGAAAATCACTTAGAACCCCCAAACATTATATATATATATTTTTTTAGCAGAGACCCTAGGGAATAAAATAGCAGTTGTTGCAATATTTTATGTCACACGGTAATTGCGCAGCGGTCTTTCAAACGCAATTAAAAAAAAAAAAAAACACTAATAAATTTAAAAAAAAAACTAAGCAGTAAAGTTAGCCCATTTTTTTTCGTCCAAAAGTTTTGATTACCTGTTTTTGTGTATTTATTTTTAAGATATAGTTTTTTTTTATATTTTTTTTAATCTAAATTCTACATACAAGTGAACTGATTGGAGGTTTGTTTTGTTTAATAAATGTTTAAATGTAAAAAATTTTCTGTATCACTTTAGGTTGCTTTTACACTGCAGTGGGCATGTGTTGACGGTAAAACGCTGCTAGGTTTAGCGGCGCTTTACCGTCATTTTAGCGGCGCTATTTGGCTGCTAGCGGGGAGCTTATAACCCAGCTAGCAGCCGAGGAAGGGGTTAAATGCGCCCCTGAAGCGCCGCTGCCGAAACGCTTTGCAGGCGCTTTGGCAGCAGTGCGCATTCATTTCAATGAGCAGGAGTGGTGGTATACACCGCTCCAAAGATGCTGCTTGCAGGACTTTTTTTTAACATCCTGCCAGTGCATCGCCTCAGTGTGAAAGCACTCGGGCTTTCACACTGAGACTGCAGGGGAGCCGTTTTACAGGCACTTTACAGGCGCTATTTTTAGCCCAAAAGCGCCTGAAAAACGCCCCAGTGTGAAAGGGGTCTAACTGTTAAATTTTATGAGATGAAGGAAAAAAAAATCGGCCTAATATATCGGCCCAAAAAAATCGGCATCACATATCGGCCATCGGCCACCACGATTTCTAAATATCGGCATCTGCATCGGCCAGAGAAAAACCCATATCGGTCGACCTCTAATCAGGGCTGCTCTGTGCAAAACCACTGCACAGAGCAGGTAAGTATGACTTGTTTGTTACTTTTTATTTTATTTTTCCTTTACAATCACTTTAAGATCTCTAATAAAAATAAAAAACTGCGCTAAAAGAAAATAAGTGTCCAAAAGATGTTTCAGTAGGCATCAAACAGAGGCGCTAAAAATCTCCCAAACACCATCATGTGAAAACAATATATGATGAGGTGCCCGACCACCGTGGCTGTATGAGCAGATGGCTTACAACCCAGCCCGGGCCTTTTGAGTGTAGTGAATACTTCCGCTCTCTCAGAATGAAGTAACAGGTTGAGTTCTAAGTCCTCTGCGTTTAAAGCTTGCGAGTTGTTCTCTTGTTCTTTCTATCTTTTTGGTATATATGTATTGAGGGAACGGTGATCGGAGCCGGGAATGAGCGGAAGTATTCACTACACTCAAAAGGCCCGGGCTGGGTTGTAAGCCATCTGCTCATACTGCTTGCTGTTTGGTAAGCGCAATTTACAGCCACGGTGGTCGGGCACCTCATCATATATTGTTTTCACATTATGGTGTTTGGGAGATCCTTAGCGCCTCTGTTTGATGCCTACTGAAAAATCTTTTGGACACTTATTTTCTTTTAGCGCAGTTTTTTATTTTTATTGGACTTTTTGTGTGGTCGCACTGTTTACTGTTGCTTTTTGATTTATGACATAACTTTTTCTAGTGCCGTTCTTTTATTCTATTTACTTTAAGATCACTGCAGCTAACATCAAAGTGACTGAACTAATGCCATCAATTTAACGGTTTCCCAAAACAGTTACATTCAAGCCATGCCATGAATGATATCGGTCACAGTTGGTTGTGCTCTCAACCGAACTGTCAAGCCATCAAATGGCTGGTGTCATAACTGATCACATGTGCAGCACAATGGCAACTGCAGGTCAAACAACAGAAGCTAAGATGACAGTTTCCTTGGATGGGGTGGAGGTTAGTTTCACTTTAGGTTCAGTTTACAGCTGAATTTTGATTTTTGCTATGAGTTTATACAGATACGTTATGTGGAATTGAATGCATTTTTTTTGCAAACTAGCATCTATTCTAACATAAGATTATGGATAATAAAATACCTAGTCAGAACATTCATGTTAACATAGTGACAAGGACATAAAATAAATGTCAGAAAACACATGAGAAATACAGTTACTTCAAAACTGCAATGACTGGAATCACAAATATGCTATCTATCTTCAAATTACAAAAACAGAATGTTATGCATTTTAACTGCTGCATAATCATATCCAATTACTTGGGAAGTATTTACATCGTTATTACAAGGACACATTATTACAGCCAAGTTATATGGCACGCACATTAGCAGTCCACATTAAACTGTTTACGATCTTTTCAAGTCTTCCAAGCGGCAATTCCTGAGATGTGATGAGGCAGTGGATTATAGTAACACAATCTGGAGTGACCTGTTGGCCAAATCAATAATCTGCATAGTAAAAGCACCACGAAAAGAAATGTGTTATGAATTTACATGTAATGCCAGTTCTAGTGGAAAATCTTATGCCCCGTACACACGGTCGGACATTGATCGGACATTCCGACAGCAAAATCCTAGGATTTTTTCTGACGGATGTTGGCTCAAACTTGTCTTGCATACACACGGTCACACAAAGTTGTCGGAAAATCCGATCATTCTGAACGCGGTGACGTAAAACACGTACGTCGGGACTATAAACGAGGCAGTGGCCAATAGTTTTCATCTCTTTATTTATTCTGAGCATGCGTGGCACTTTGTGCTTCGGATTTATGTACACACGATCGGAATTTCCGACAACGGATTTTGTTGTTGGAAAATTTTATATCCTGCTCTCAAACTTTGTGTGTCGGAAAATCCGATGGAAAATGTGTGATGGAGCCTACACACGGTCGGAATTTCCGACAACAAGGTCCTATCACACATTTTCCGTCAGAAAATCTGACCGTGTTTACGGGGCATTAGAGTAATGTCGCTTTTTAAAACTGCAAAATGTATGTCTTTTATTTGCTTTCTTTATTGATGAATAAAAATAAAAATATTAACCAATATGTGTGCATGTATCTATGGACACCTTAGCTTTAGAGCAGACATATACACTATATTGTCAAAAGTATTGGGACGCCTGCCTTTACACGCTCATGAACTTTAATGACATCCCAGTCTTGGTCCATAGGGTTCAATCTTGAGTTGGTCCACCCTTTGCAGCTATAACAGCTTTAACTCTTCTGGGAAGGCTGTATAAGGTTTAGGAGTGTGTATATGGGAATGCTTGACCATTCTTCCAGAAGCCCATTTGTGAGGTCACGCACTGATGTGGACGAGAAGGCCTGGCCGTAGTCTCCGCTCTAATTAATCCCAAAGGTGTTCTATCGGGTTGAGGTTAGGACTCAGGGCTGGGCAGTCAAGTTCCTCCACCCTAAACTCGCTCATCCATGTCTTTATGGACCTTGCTTTGTGCACTGGTGCATGGTCATGTTGGAATAGGAAGGGGGGGTCCATACCCAAACTGTTCCCACAAAGTTGGGAGCATGAAATTGTCCAAAATGTCTTGGTATGCTGATGCCTTAAGAGTTCCCTCCATTGGAAATAAGGGGCCAACCCCTACCCCGGAAAAATAATCCCACACCATAATCCTCCCTCCATCAAATAATTAGGACCAGTGGACAAAGCAAGGTCCATAAAGACATGGATGAGCGCATTTGGGGTGGAGGAACATGACTGGCCTGCACAGAGTCCTGACCTCAACCCGATAGAACTCTTTTGGGATGAATTAGTGTGAAGACGGTGAGCCAGGCCTTCTCGCCCAACATCAGTGCTTAATCTCACAAATGTGCTTCTGGAAAAATAATCAAACATTCCCATAGACACACTCCTAAACCTTGTAGACAGCCCTTCCAGAAGAGTTGAAGCTATTATAGCTGCAAAGGGTGGGCCAACTCAATATTGAACCCTATGAACTAAAACTGGGATGCCAATTCATGTGCGTGTAAAGGCAGGTGCCCCAATACTTTGTATATGTGTATTTAAATTCATGCAAGAGATTCAGGTAATTGTAATTGTAGCTCTGTAGAGACTCCTGGAAAAAGCAGCGAGCCAATAACAGAAGCAGGAAAGTATATCTCATATATAATTTAAAGAAAGCCTTCAGGTTTCCATAAAGCAACAATAAACTTTTTTGACAATTTTAGAAAATCACAGAGGCTGCACATTGAAGTAGAACAGTCATTTTTTTATTATTGACTTGCACAATAATTAAATACTGTATATGCAACATACTGTATCTATTTTTTACGAAAACCGGCGTTTCCCTTTAAGTTCCCCACAGTTGTGTGATGCCCAGATTACGAGTAAAAGCTGAACTCCAGAAGACAGCTAAATACACAGAAATAAATATGGAGGAGCTATTTTACCTACCAAAGGATTTATATTTCTGCCTATCTACAGAAATACCACACAGCACAGCCCAATCTAGCAGACCTGATGTTTCTATGCTGTAGTTATGTAACACTTATAGGTCTTGTGCCTCCCCAAGCTTGTGACTGGGCAGCAAAAGGAGAAGCAGCAGACCGATGAGCTTCACCTTCTTCCATTTTCAGCTGTGCTGTACAGGGGCTGAAAGAGATTGAAATCGGGTCATACTTACAATGCTTGCCTTTAAAGCGGTATTAAATTTAAATCTTGAAAGACCGCTGACAGTCAGGGTTTTCATAACAGAAGAGACCCCCTGCTTGTCAGTGGTAATTTGATTGGATAATTAAAAAATTTGGAACACATAAAGTAAGGAGAGATCATAAATTCTGTTAATCAAGCAAACAAAGATCCACCTCACAGCTATAAGGTGCAGTCCCTGTAACCCACATAATCACACAAAAAAAAATATAGACTAAGGGAAGTCCAAAAAATGAGGTTACCATACCGGCCCAGGTGGTTAGATCTAAAAAATATTCTATTGAAAGAAGTACAAAAGGATAATATTGATTAGTAATTAGTATCAAAGCTGAAAAACACCTCTACCATACACCAAATAAAATATGACAACGTCGTCATACAAAAATGTCCGGACAGCACCTAACAAAGCACACTTAGACAGGCCAAAAAGCTCCAAATATCACTAATGATATACAAGTAATCAGAGTAAGGCAATAGACGACCTAATACATCCAAAACATTTCTGCAATGGACGAGGTAGCGAGCAAGTGACCCGCTATGATCAGGGTACATCAGTGTAGCTATGAACCTCAGCAATGGATGTTTGGCTCTCACTATACTGTACAGGGTGAGTGAAAGGTAACAGTTTCACAGAATGCATAAACCTAGGCTTGGTGGTACACTGGTATAGTGCCACTGGATTGGAATAAGGACAGGGTGGTACATATTTTTAAAAAGGGGTCAAAGTCTTTATCAAGTAACTATAGACCTGTTAGTTTAACTCCGAAAGTTGGCAAGATAAAAGACCACATAGATTAGTTTTTGCTAGAAAAAAAATATATTTTAAGCAATAGCCATCATGGATTTGTGAACAAACAAAACAAACCAGCCTTATTTCTTTTTTGAGGAGGTAAGCTAAACCTTAGACAAAGGAGTGGCTGTGGATGTAGTATACTTGGATTTTGCAAAAGCGTTTGGCACAGTTCCTCACACACGGCTCATGTGTAAGGTAAAGTCTACAGGCTTGGAAAGATCAGTTTGTAAATGCATAGAAAACTGGCTAAAGACCGTATTCAGAGAGTAGTGGTTAATGATTCAAAATATAAGGTTATTAGTGATGTACCCCAAGGTTTAGTGTTGGAATCCTTACTTTTTAATATATTTATAAAGGATATAGGGTCTGGGATTAAAAGTGCAATTTCAGTCTTTACAGATGAACCAAGTTATGCAGTGGAATTATGTCCTTACAGGATGTCTCCAACTTACAAGCCAAACTCAATGCACTGTACAGCTGGGCAACTGTGTGGCAATTGAAGTTTAATGTTGATAAATGTAAAGCACATGCATGCACTTGGGGACTAAAAATATGCATGCATTACACATACTAGGAGGAGAACGGGGGGGGGGGGGGTAGGAGAAATCAATGGTGGAGAAGGATCTGGGTGTTCTAGGAGAAAAGAAGCCAAAAAAGCTCTTCATAAACACGTCTCCCATAAGCTTAATAATAGCATGCAATGGAAAGCTATGGATAGCAGAGAGGGAGACATAATTTTGTCCCTGTACAAATCATTAGTAGGACCTCATCTGGAACATGCAGTTCAGTTTTGGACACCAACCACAAAAAGGATATTGCGGAACTGGAGAAAGTGCAGTAAAGGGCAACCAAACAGCTCAGCTATGAGGGAAGATTAACTAAACTGAATTTATTCTCTTCTGAGAAGAGAAGATTAAGGGGAGATATGATTAAAATTTATAAACACATAACTGGTCCATATAGTGAACTTGGTGTAGAGTTATTTGCTTTCATCGCAGAAGACAAGGGGACACTCTTTATATCTGGAGGAAAAGAGATTTAATCTCCAAATATGGAAAAGTTTCTTCACAGTTAAGCCTCGCCTCGTACACACAATCGGATTTTCCGATGGGAAATGTGTGATGACAGGCTGTTGGCAGAAAATCCGACCGTGTGTATGCTCCATTGGACAATGGTTGTCGGATTTTCCGCGGACAAATGTTGGATCGCAGATTTTAAAATTTTCCGCAGACAAATGTCTGTTGTCGGATTTTCCGAGCGTGTGTACACAAGTCCATCGGACAAAAGTATAAAGTACAAACAAGCATGCTCGGAAGCAAGGACAAGCCAGAAGCGGTCGGTCTTGTAAACTAGTGTTCGTAATGGAGAATTAACATTTGTGACGTGGCAAATATGAAATCTCGAAATGCAGCGCACATTCTCTTCTTTAATGGGATAATAATGAAGCTGCTTTGCTGGTGATACTGATGGAGTTATTGCAAACAAATTTTCAAAGGCTTTTTTTCTAGTGATATCAAGAAAAATATTATTATGCTTTTTTTTTTATTTGGGCAAGTTACCACAACACCATTATCCCATAGTTTTTAAGATCAAAGATACAACTATGTTGGTGTCCCTTGTCAATTTTACATTGCATTTTTTTAAATGTAACTGCCTACTCCCAAACTGTCACATAGCCAAGTATTATTCTCCACAATTTTTTTATTGTGCATTAAAAAAAGAAAACAAATAAAATTAGACATGCTATCTGCCAATAGAACTTAACCAAAAAGTGCATTCTATGCACCCTAAAATATAGAAAATATACCAAATCAAATCATTATTCAACCAAAAAAATAATGTCAAAGCAATAACTCCAAGGCCAATAATAAATAACACGTTATCTCCTCCGATTCCGCAACAGAAATTAATCAGAAATTAACTGAAAGGTGCGAACTGAAAAGTGCAAAATGAAAAGCGCGAATCAACACTCACCAAACTCCTACTAACACGAAATTAGCAGAAGGAACCCTAAAGGGTGGGCTAAAGAGCTGAAAAACAATGTAGCACGTCACTACGTTCATATTTGTTGGCCGACAATTCCTTTCCGTTTATATGCAAGAAAAGTTTGGGCCAACGCCCTTCAGACAAAATTCCACTGTTTTGTTGGCCAACAATCCGATCATGTGTACGAGGCTTTAGAGCTGTGAAAATGTGAAAGAGACTCCCTCAAATGGTGGTTCTGGCAAACTCAGTAGAATGTTTAAAGAAAGGACTGGATTATTTTCTAAATGTACATAATGTAACTGGATACTAATATTTACAGGTGAAGTTGATCCAGGGAATATCCAATTGTTTTTTGTTTGTTTTTTGCCTCCCTCTGGATCAACTGTGGGTATTGAATAGGATACTGTATATGGAAGTTTTCTATTTGAGTGTTTAGTTTTTTTTTTTTCTCTGTTGGTTGAACTGGATGAACTTGTGTCTTTCTTCAAACAGAATACCTATGTAACTATGTAACCCATTGCTAATGATGCCCTTAGCCAATGCCTATGTTGTCTAGTGGCAAATGTGGCCCTATATAATGTTCTTTTTTGGCTTTAGTCCAACACTGCCCAAAATAGCAACAGGTCACGTTACCCTAATGTGAGAGTAGTTGTGTGATGACATGACTCATTTTATGTTCTTTGTTTTTTTACATCTTCTAGTGACTGCTAATTGTCTATGCATAGTCGGGAAGCATGCACGTTTATTTCATTTTGCAAAACCATGTTTCATACTCTCCTGTTAACAGTTTTCTTTTAATCATTTCCAATCCCCTGATTAGATCTATGGCAGATTCCTTTTAAGCAACCTTTCTAGAACCACATTACAAACACTATTTATATTGTGCCCTACTGCCTCTTTAATAGTTCAAAGATAAAAGTTTCTTAACTACAGCATGAAATGTAATGTTCTATTTTTCTTGACAAACAAAACATCTAAACTAGATTTTTTTCCTCCCTCAGGACAAGACTTTGTTTCATCCCGTTAGCAACAGTTGTGTCGACTGCAACCCAGCCGAAAAAAAGCTCTTCATGAACAGATGTGACCCACTGTCTGAAACGCAGCAGTGGATTTTCGAACACATTAATATGACAATTTTACAGAAGTTTAACATTTACAACAACTCATAGAGATCAACAAAATCATCTCTCCAACAGCAGAGTATCAGCGGGCTGCGGGAGTCAGTGGTTTTTGATATCTGAGATCCCTCTTCCTCTTGTGAGGATATTATCAAAATATGCCACACACAAGCTAGAGCTATGAGATGTCATTGAATCCAAAGACCTTGGATGGAAATGAGAGATGATGCTACTGCGGAGAACTTCAAAAAGAATTTCCTTGCTGGTTCAAGGGCAGATAACCTTTGGAATAAAATTCTATGCTACCACGGTGAAATGCATTTTTAATCTTACTCAGGACACTTCCTGCTGTAGTGTGTAGCTGTGAATGGCAAGTAGTGGAAATGTTCTTCCTTTTCTTTTTTTTTCTTGGTGGGGGGGAATTCGGGAATGGACTGCATGAGAAACAAGAGACTTTTAAAGCACCAATCTTGGACTGCAGACTGACACGAGCAGGATCATCGGTTGACAAGCTGATTAAGATGTTCCTTTTCATATAATAAGGAGGTTAACAGGCTTAATCTCTAAATACTGCGAACACTTTTAGAAAGCACCCAGTACCTCCCCACTCTGGTCATAGTAGCAGAGTCTTGGATAATATGGAAGAAGGACACTTTGGTGTAGCATGAAGTAGACTGTAACCTGATGAATAATATTCTTTCATAATTTTTTTTCTTTTTTTATTGACAAAAAAAAACACAAATAGAATAAAATAATATTGTACAATAAAACTGGCTGATATAGTGGTCAGTGTTACCAGCAGGTAAAAATGTTGTCAGTCACTTTGTAATATGGGGTTGCAAACAGTCTTCTTTCTTGACCAATTTAAAGTGTTACTAAACCAACAACAGTGAAATCAGTTTGTATATGCAGTAAAGCATGCTTGTTATACTCACTGTGGAACCTAAGGGGTTAATCCTCTTCATTTTGTAAAAAGCCTGTTTGATCCTGTATGCACAGATCCTCCTCTTCTTGCATTGCCCCCAAAACATGTCCGGAAAAGACAGAGTAAATGGAGTCAGGCTGCACATGCTCAGTTTGGTGTGTACTGCTAGAGGGTTTTTATCTTGGGAGAGTGCATGTGATCAGCACAGGGCCAATTAGCACTGTCCAGACAGAGGGTCAGGGGTCCTGCATCCTGATAGGACAGCCAGTACAGTATGAAAACTCTTCCTACAAGCTTTAACCAGGCACTGATAGAAGTCACAAGACTGCTATATAACGCTGATGAGAAAAGGTATTTAGCAGTTTACATGTTCTCGTGAGAGATCAGATATAGTGAATGCAGGTTCCTGGGTTTAGTAACACTTTAAAAAGTCAAATGGAATGGGCCCCAGTTTATTCTACGGGTTATTAAGGATGCTTTACAGTTGGAGCTGATTAGTTTAGGAAATGTTTTCTTTTGGCAGCACTGAATGTTTGAAAATGGGTATACACTAAAAACCTTAAAATAAAGAGCTAATTCATTTTTTAATTGCTAAAATTTTGATTTTTATTAAAATTAGGTTTAAATGGCCATATCTTACATAATTATAGTAGAACTATTTTAGCTCATACATGTCCCCCCCCCCCTGTTTGGTGTTCTGTCATTTAATTGTATGCAGTCTTTTGTAAGTTTATAATGTTTGGCTTTTAGCTAAGACATATCTGATACAGTAGGTTTATTTTCATGAGAATTTAAAGCTGAACTCCGGGCAAACAACGGATATGTAAAGACATACAGTGGGGACGGA
The DNA here is from genome assembly GCA_037952925.1 of Lithobates clamitans. Taxonomy (NCBI): domain Eukaryota; kingdom Metazoa; phylum Chordata; class Amphibia; order Anura; family Ranidae; genus Lithobates; species Lithobates clamitans. The sequence continues at coordinate 4,250,856 of JBBGZY010000605.1, read as the reverse complement.
AAGTATTCAGACCCCCTTAAATTTTTCACTCTTTGTTACATTGCAGCCATTTGCTAAAATCATTTAAGTTCATTTTTTTTTTCCTCATTAATGTACTCACAGCACCCCATATTGACAGAAAAACACAGAATTGTTGACATTTTTGCAGATTTATTAAAAAAGAAAGAAAAACTGAAATAACGCATGGTCCTAAGTATTCAGACCCTTTGCTGTGACTCTCATATATTTAACTCAGGTGCTGTCCATTTCTTCTGATCATCCTTGAGATGGTTCTACACCTTCATTTGAGTCCAGCTGTGTTTGATTATACTGATTGGACTTGATTAGCAAAACCACACACCTGTCTATATAAGACCTTACAGCTCACAGTGCATGTCAGAGCAAATGAGAATCATGAGGTCAAAGGAATTGCCTGAAGAGCTAAGAGACAGAATTGTGGCAAGGCACAGATCTAGCCAAGGTTACAAAAAAATTTCTGCTGCACTTATGGTTCCTAAGAGCACAGTGGCCTCCATAATCCTTAAATGGAAGACGTTTGGGGTGACCAGAACCCTTCCTAGAGCTGGCCGTCTGGCCAAACTGAGCTATCGGGGGAGAAGAGCCTTGGTGAGAGAGGTAAAGAAGAACCCAAAGATCACTGTAGCTGAGCTCCAGAGATGCAGTCAGGAGATGGGAGAAAGTTGTAGAAAGTCAACCATCACTACAGCCCTCCACCAGTCGGGGCTTTATGGCAGAGTGGCCCTCAGTGCAAGACACATGAAAGCCCGCATGCAGTTTGCTAAAAAACACCTGAAGGACTCCAAGATGGTGAGAAATAAGATTCTTTGGTCTGATGAGACCAAGATAGAACTTTTTGGTCTTAATTCTAAGCGGTATGTGTGGAAAAAAACAGGCACTGCTCATCACCTGTCCAATACAATCCCAACAATGAAGCATGGTGGTGGCAGCATCATGCTGTGGGAGTGTTATTCAGCTGCAAGGACAGGACGACTGGCTGCAATCGAAGGAAAGATGAATGCGGCTAAGTACAGGGATATCCTGGACGAAAACCTTCTCCAGAGTGCTCAGGACCTCAGACTGGGCCGAAGGTTTACCTTCCAACAAGACAATGATCCTAAGCACACAGCTAAAATAATGAAGGAGTGGCTTCATAACAACTCGGTGACTGTTTTTGAATGGCCCAGCCAGAGCTCTGACTTAAACCCAATTGAGCATCTCTGGAGAGACCTAAAAATGGCTGTCCACCAACGTTTACCATCCAACTTGACAGAACTGGAGGGGATCTGCAAGGAGGAATAGCAGAGGATCCCCAAATCCAGGTGTGAAAAACTTGTTGCATCTTTCCCAAAAAGTCTCATGGCTGTATTAGATCAAAAGGGTGCTTCTACTAAATACTGAGCAAAGGGTCTGAATACTTAGGACCATGTGATATTTCAGTTTTTCTTTTTTAATATATCTGCAAAAATGTCAACAATTCTGTGTTTTTCTGTCAATATGGGGTGCTGTGTGTACATTAATGAGGAAAAAAATGAACTTAAATAATTTTAGAAAATGGCTAAAATTCACAAAGAGTGAAAAATTTAAGGGGGTCTGAATACTTTCCGTCCCCACTGTATATGTAAATTTTCTCATCAACTAAAGGATTTTTAAATTTGTCACCTTTTGAGACAGCACAACAAAATCCTTACCCTTTCTGCAGCTTCAATGTAAACTATACAACAATTGAATAATGTGATCTAGTCTAGAACACACCCCAGCCTGTGGACAATGGTATTGCAAGAGTACACCGATGAGATCAAGACACTGTTTTCTTCCCCTGACAGAAATTTTCCAGTGTTAAGCTAGCCATAGACGGTTCGAATCTTGGCTGGTTCAGCAAGGACTGGACGAGATTCTAACCAAGTATCTGCAGGCTCAGGTCGTGGCAGCTGTACTAACATCCCAATGTTAGTAAAGCGATATCCCCTACTGTTTTAATGTGTTCTGACAGGGGGACGACCCCCCACCAGAACACTCCAGTCAGCGCTTTTCTGGTCAAGACCCTTTGACAATAGCCAGCTAAACGACAGGCTTCTGTCCGACCAGCTGCCGTACACACGGTCGGTTTCTATTGAACTGGCCGATGCCGCCTGACATTTGGCCAGTGTGTACTAGGGTTTACAGACCATTTGCCTTTTGTAAATCCACCCCAATAGATCCTGACTGAGTCATAATGTTGACCCATCCCCTCCCATTCTTAGTGCTGCTGTACAGGCAATGGCAGGAGGCTGGTAACATAATAAATTAAGGATTTTTGTCAGCTGCATGTAGAAATGCATTTCATTTTTATTAATTCTATAACTGGATTAAAGGCTGCTTTTATATCTGCCTGAAGTTTTGCAGTAACCATTTAAGATTTTTTGCAGTATGTCCTGCAGCACACTTTCTTTTCATAATTAAAAATCAGAAACTTCATCTGTGGCAAACATAAAAAGAAAATCACCATTCTAGTATACAACTCTGGGCTCTTTCAAAACAGAATATATCAGCCACGGGTTTCTGTCAATGGAAAGAAAGAAACATTTTGTTTTGTGATGGCTACTGGGTATCCTCATTGCTTATTTTATTGCATTACTGTGAATAGATGAATGTAGCGTTTGCACCGCTTTTATTTTTGAACACTGTTTCTGCAGCTATAGCCTGTTGCAGATTATGTACATCAATATTCCCAAAACCAAACAGAAACTCTGCAATAAAATATATGTGAAATTAAGAATTTCAAATTTTAATGAAGAATTTTTATTCCAGTTTACAAATATGTAGACCAAATTTATCTTTAGATATTGAAGATTAACACCACACAAAAGCTGATCTACCTATTTTAGATCGGTACCAGTGAAATTAATTTCTGACTTAAAGTGGTTGTATACCCTCATTTGTAATTTTTACCTACAGGTAAGCCTATAATAAGGCTTACCTGTAGGTAAATATACCTGTACGGTTTAGGAGATATTCACTTTACATGCAGCCACTGATGTCAGTGGCGCATGCGCTCTGAATGCCCGGCTGAAGGTCTGGTAGGAGCTGCCGGCCCTTGCCGGGCAGAAAACTCCCACGCGCATGCACGGGAGTGACGTCATCGCGGCTCTGGCCACTCACAGCGCCGGAGCTGTGAACCCGGAAGAAACGCAGAGGGCAAAATGCCAGCTCCCTCGGCGTGGACCGGGCTGTGATACAGGGGGCTTGGATCTAAGGTAAGTATTTCATAATGAGCTAGTATGCATACTAGCTCATTATGCCTTTGCCTTACAGGGTTTTTTTTTTAGATGTGCGGGTATACAACCGCTTTAATATCACACCTTAAAATTTCCCCTCTAAAACATTGAACCTAACCCTTAAACTAAACTCTTCCACTACTTAACCCCTTAATTGTTGCATTCTCATTTTGTCCTGCACTGGAAATCTCTGCGCCAGTAGCATGTAGTTCCAGCTCTAAAAGAAGATAGTGGGAGATTATGACTAAGGCCTTATAGGCTGAAACGCGTCAACTGTTCTCATTTGCGTTTGGTCACTGTGGCTTGTCAACAAATATTACACTTTTTAAGAGCAATCACCGGAGTGCGGATCATCTTTTCCTCATTTCCCTACTCAGCCAGCGACTGTGGATCGAGCACCCGGGATCTTTGCTTTCTGATGATGTATGGGTAGTAGCACTGACTTTTTTGTTTAAATAGTGGGAGATGCCAGTGCCAGAACCAGCTACTTCAGGTCATTCTGGTAGAACTAAAATATTTTCTGGATGGAATGAAACTAGCCTTTAAATCGCTACTAATAAATGCTATTTGCTAGCAGGTAATAGTTTGAAACCTTGTATGTTTTTTCTTTACCTGTTGGTGCCCATTGGAGTGATTTCTTCTCACTTCCTACTTCACAGAGACACAGCAGAAGAAAGTGATGGAAATAGGAAATACTTCAAAAGATAGCTGTCACAAAAGCAAGTGTTGCTATTGGAAGATTTTCCCTCAACAGTAACATTTTGTATTTTCCATTACAACATACTTTCTGTCTTGGTAACAATTGTCACAAGGATAAACAGAGACAGAGACTCTCTCAATTGGGGTACAGGAATCAATAAAAACCTGAGAGTTGTTAATCATTCTCCTCTACTATTTAAAAAAATGTTAGACATTTGTGTACAAGAAGCCTACATTTTGTACAAGAAGCCTTAATTTTTAAGTCCAGTTATGGCCAAGATCAGGTTCCATTTCACTGCAGAATGACAAGTTTGTGAAGAGGCATTGGTGAATGGCCAATCAGGCTTTGGGTTACCTTTGCATATTTGTGCCTCTTGGGCTTCTTCTCTGTAAAGATGACGTCCACTAATAAGTGCATAAGTTCTGTCTGGATTCACCACTGCCATCCTAAATACCCTATATTACCAAGAGTATTGGAACACCTGCCTTTACATGCACATGAACTTTAATGGCATCCCAGTCTTAGTCCATAGAGATCAATATTGAGTTGGCCCACCTTTTGAAGCTATAACAGCTTCAACTCTTCTGGGAAGGCTATCCACAAGGTTTAGGAGTGTGTCTATGGGAATGTTTGACCATTCTTCCAGAAGCGCATTTGTGAGGTCAGGCACTGATGTTGGACGAGAAGGCCTGGCTTACTGTCTCCGCTCTAATTCATCCCAAAGGTGTTACAGTATATCAAGTTGAGGTCAGGATTCTGTGCAGGCCAGTCAAGTTTCTCCACCCCAAACATCAAAGCAAAGTTCATAAACACATGGACAAGCGAGTTTGGGGTGAGACAACTTGGGATCTAGTGATCATAACGTAAAACATAGAAAAAGGAGGCACGAAGGAAGCACAAGAACACTAAACTTCAAATGAGCCAATTTTTCTGAACTGCGGTCATTACTACATGACATCAATTGGAACCAAATCCTACATGTATTGAACATGGAGGAAAAATGGGAATGCTTTAGGATCATATTAAACAAAGGTATAACACAGTGCATTCCAATGGGCAATAAATATAGAAGAGCAAAGGTGAAACCTGGGTGGCTAAACTGTAATATAAAAAGCCTCATTAAAGAGAAAAAAATGGCCTTTAACAATATAAAGAGAATGGGTCACTGTCAGCATTCCAACACTATAAGAAATGCAATAAGAAATGTAAGAATGCAATCAGGGCGGCCAAAAAAAGACTACGAGAGACATATAGCAGAGAAGAGTAAAAAAAATCCAAAGAAATTTTTTAGATACATTTCAGTCTCTCTTTTCTGCTTTATGAAATCTGATGTGAAACAATAATACTTTTGCTGCTTAGACTAAAATCAAGTTGATTTGGTTATGAGCATAAGGATACATTCAAACAAAATCGATATAAGAAACTCGTCAGCAACCCTATGGTTTATCACTTTTGGGCTGACTCTATTGAAAAAAAGGGTAAATGCAGTAATTTATAAAAAATAAACAATACATCATTGGTTACATTCAGAGGCTGATTGGTTCCACATCATTGCACTTGTTCATATTAGATAGCCACCTGATGTCTTAATCAAACAGTTAATAAGCCAACAGCAAAGTGCAATAAATCACAGCAACCAGTTGGACTTTATTTTATTAAGTCAAACCAGCATAAGAGGGGCTAAGTTTGAGTATACACACTATGCACTCTACACTTTTTACCTGTCTCTTATAGAATAATGGGGCGTACACACGGGCGGACTTCCTGGCTGGACTGGTCCGACGGACTTTCCGACGGACTTTTGACAGACTTCCGACGGACTTTTTTTTACGAACGGACTTGCCTACACACAACCGGTCTACGGACGGATTTGCCTACACACGACCAGACTTTCTGGCAGACTATGTCCGCCGGTCTTCCCGACGGAGTTACGACGGACTTTCCGAATGAACGGACTTGCCCACACACGAACAAGTCTGTTAATTTTGAACGTGACTCGGGTACGATGGGACTAGAAAAGGAAGTCAATCTCGCCGCTTTTATCAGCGAGATTGACACCTTGCAAGCCCCGTCACGGGGCATACCAGGCCCTTAGGTCCGGTATGGATTTTAAGGGGAACCCCCTACGCCGAAAAAACGGCGTGGAGGTCCCCCCAAGATCCATACCAGACCCTTATCCGAGCACGTAGCCCGGCCTGTCAGGAAAGGGGGTGGGGATGAGCAAACACCCCCCCTCCTGAACTGTACCAGGCCCTCAACATGGGCCCTCAACTGTACCAGGCCCCCCCCAAAGCACCTTGTCCCCATGTTGATGAGGATAAGGGCCTCTTCCCGACAACCCTGGCCGTTGGTTGTCGGGGTCTGCGGATAGGGGGCTTATCGGAATCCGGGAGCCCCCTTTAATAAGGGGGCCCCCAGATCCCGGCCCCCCACCCTATGTGAATGAGTATGGGGTACATTCATTCCCTACCCATTCACCTAGGGAAAAAGTGTCAATAAAAAAAACACACTACACAGGTTTTTAAAAGTAATTTATTAGACAGCTCCGGGGGTCTTCTTCCGACTTCGCCGCTCTCTCCGGCCTCTTCTCCCGGTGTCCGATTCTTCTCCTGCTCTCCGGCCTCTTTTCCCGGTGCCCGGTTCTTCTGCTGGCTCCTCTGCTATCTTCTGCAGCTCTTTTGCTAGCAGTGGCCCGGACTTCTGCGTCGTCTCCTTCCCTCTTCTCTCTCCCGCTGTAATGCTGTGTGAGCGCTCCGCAATGACTTATATAGGCGGTGACCCCGCCCCCTTATGACGTCACAGTAATGGAGCATGCTGGGACTGTGACGTCATAAGGGGGCGTGGTCAATATCACCCGGTGACCACGCCCCCTTATGACGTCACAGTCTCAGCATGCCCCAGTACTGTTACATCATAAGGGGGCAGGGTCACTGCCTATATAAGTCATTGCGGAGCGCTCACACAGCATTACAGCAGGAGAGAGCGTCGTGTCAACATTGGCAGAAGAGAAGAGGGAAGAAGACGACGCAGAAGTCCGGGCCACCGCTAGCAAAAAAGAGCGGCAGAAGATAGCGCAGGAGTCGGCAGAAGAACCGGACACTGGGAGAAGAGGCCGGAGAGCGAGAGAAGAACCAGACACCGGGAGAAGTGCCCGGAGAGAGCGGCGAAGTCGGAAGAAGACCCCCGGAGCTGTCTAATAAATTACTTTAAAAACCTGTGTAGTGTGTTTTTTTATTGACACTTTTTCCCTAGGTGAATGGGTAGGGAATGTATGTACCCCATACTCATTCACATAGGGTGGGGGGCCTGAGATCTGGGGCCCCCCGCCCGCAGACCCCAACAACCAACGGCCAGGGTTGTCGGGAAGAGGCCCTTTTCCTCATCAACATGGGGGCAAGGTGCTTTGGGGTGGGGGGGCCATAGGGCCCCCCCTCTCCCAAAGCACCCACCCCCCATGTAAAGGGCATGCGGTCTGGTACGGTTCAGGAGGGGGGTGCGCTCGCTCGTCCCCACCCCCTTTCCTGACCAGCCGGGCTGTGTGCTCAGATAGGGGTCTGGTATGGATTTTCGGGGGACCCCACGCCGTTTTTTCGGCGTAAGGGGTTCCCCTTAAAATCCATACCAGACCTAAGAGACATTGTCGCCTCCCCCTCGGGCTCGCCGTAATAAGAAAATTTGTTTTTCCTATTGCAGGGAGTGCAAGATGTAGTACCCTGCCCTTGCGTCGTATTTGGTCCGTCGGACCAGCATACAGACGAACAGGCTTTCCATTAGGAACTGAGTCCGGCGGAGTTATGATGTAAAGATTTGAAGCAGGTTTCAAATCTAAAGTCCGCCGGATTTCCGACCGAAGTCCGATGCAGCCCACACACGATCGGATTGTCTGCCGGATTTAGTCCAGTCGGAAAGTCCGCCCGTGTGTACACGGCATAAGACTTTTTGGGTATTGAAGCTGTCATTTTTATTGTCACTCTCAGAGTATAATTTCTGTAAACTAAAAATTAGAGCTCTTTCCTACAGGCTCATTCATCTAGCCATGGCAAAGCCTTTAAACCTGCCATTTACATGCTGTTGTGCCATCCAGAGTACCCACTGCGGTGGCACATTATGTTCTTATATGGGACACCTGTTCCAGCATCTGCTTTTTTTAATTTCATAAGGATGCAGGCATATTTTATTCATGCTAATAAATACAGACTGCTTTCTCATTAGTTATACAAATAATTAAACATTTCATGAAGTGAAATTCTATTAAGTATTTTTTACTTATGTGTTCATGACATTAATCTAATTAAAAGAATAATTGCTTCAAGAGCAGATGAGGAATCATTTTTGCATAAAAATATAAGAAGGTTTGCTGTGTTTCCCTCACATAACATATGTTACATAACAGTATGTGGAAATTGTGATGGATAAAATCGTGCAAGGGGCAATAATCCATAGTAACTGCTCAGTTTACTGCGGTCATTTCTCCCCAACGAATACAGTGCTGTTCTCAAAAGCATTTTAGATTTTTAAAGCTTTTCAGCTTTTGATAATTTAATTTTGGCTGGAATAACAGCAAGCAACGGACAAGCAACGGTATAGTAACCATAATACCTGAATGTACCCGAAAAGACTTTACTTTACAAACTGATTAAACTGCTTTGCAGAACATGAATTACATCACAATGATTATTATAATACAGTTCTAAGCATACGTTTCCAGCACAAAGCTGTTGAAATGTGCAATACAAAAGGTGACACAGGATGCTCTGACGGTAACCAAATTTGTCTGCTCCCGCTGAAAAGCAATTTGTCTGCTCCCGTTGAAAAGCAAAAAAAGAATAGAAACAAGCTCATAAAAATATTCATTGCCATATTTTAGGCTGAATCTGGTAAACTTCCTAGTGTTTTTTTGCCATGCATCTGGATAAAGCCCAGAAAAACATGGGGCACCTAAACAAACTCCATGTACATATTCCTGTTGGGAACCCCTGCTGAATTCTAGGGCTTCAGGTTTCTAGGGTAACCATGAAACTTAACTCCAGCAACGATGTTTAATTTTGTTGTGAATGCCACAGGTAAGGGGGGTTAGAGCCTCTGTTAATTTTTTTTTTTTTTTTTGGGGGGGGGTTGCTGTCTGTGTCCCCATTGGGGAGATTTCTCCTCACTTAATGTCAGGACGGGATGTGATGGGAAATCTTTCCAAACTGGAAACAGGCCAAAAAAAACATACATTTTAAGTGTAGCGAGGAAGGGTTAGCGCTTGGGACAATACTTCACCTGCTGTCCATGCTTCCCGTCTTACTGACAACTGCACCCTCTATTTCTTTATTCACAGTGTCATGAAGTCAGGAAAAATACCCTCAATGAGGTCACACATAAAAATGAAAAAAAAAAAGGGGAGTTCCGCTTGCCTGCCTCCTGCCCCCTCCTCTTTAAGGACTATGTGTGCTACTAGTAGTGAGAGTAGGTAGACTATACTCTGACTCATGTTACATGGTGAGTCTGAAATTGGGTCAAGGTTACAAGAGTTCAGGGCTGAATGACTTATCCTGGCAGCTCTCTGGTGCCCCCCCCCCTTGTTTCTATAATGTTGGAGAATATTCTGGAATGTAGTGGGTGGAGGTTAGGAAGGGTCACCTTGAATACTTATGGGCCCTCAGCCAATCCCCAGGAGTGGCCTGGCAGGAGACTTGGAAACACATAAATAGACATGGGCCATGCCAGCAGGGGAGTCGGGTGGAAGATGGAGAAGCAGTGCTGAAGAGAGGCTGTCGGTGGCCTTTGAGATACCCCCCCGGGGGAGGTTCAGCTCAGAAGGCTGGCCTGGAAGGATCCCACCACAGGAGGCAGTTGGAGGGATTCAAGCCAGTGAGGCAGTAGAAGGAGCAAGGAGAGACAGTGAGTAGATCAGCACAGTGCAGGGACAGACAAGGGGAGAGACTGCCAGCTGTAGCGGTGTGCCAAGTCTTCATGAAACCTTGCCTTGGGGAGCCTCCATGTGTGTGTGTGTGTCAGTCGAGCAGAACTGGTGCAGAGAGTCAGTCAGAAGGACTGGGAAGAGAAAAAGTCAGGTGCGGCTGGTGGCAGCCAGATGGGCTAACATTCTGCAAGCAAGTGGAATTGTGATCAGTGGCCACAGGACGCAGAGGGAAGTGTGTTATGCTGTTCACAATTGTGTACTTTGCCAAAGGGACTGAGAGTTCCTGCCTGTAATGGGCCTTTGCTGAGCTAGCAATATATTGTTTGTTCTCTCAAGAGTGAGCCAGCAGGAGCTGTACATAAAAGAACCAAGTGTGTGCAGTAGAAAGTAAGAAGAGGAGTTTGTATATAGGGAGGAAGTTTACCCTGAAGTTCTGTTTTCACATTGGCATCCCATAATCCCTAACCCTATCCAAGTTATCATCCCTTAATAAAATAACAAAACAAACCAAAGACTTGAGTAACTCCTATGGGGGTAGTGCTACAGGCACTTGGTGAAGCATTTCAGTTATCTATTTGTAGCGCTACCCCGGAGGAGCCGCTTGACCACTTACCCACTGGGCACTTAAACCCCCTTTGTAACCAGACCAATTTTCAGCTTTCGGTGTTCTCACATTTTGAATGACAATTACTCAGTCATGCAACACTGTACCCATATGAAATTTTTGTCCTTTTTTCACACAAATAGAGCTTTCTTTTGGTGGTATTTAATCACCGCTGGTTTTTTTATTTTTTGCGCTATAAAAGAAAAAAAGACTGAAAATTCTTTTAAAAAATGCATTTTTCTTTGTTTATGTTATAAAATTTTGCAAATTAGTCATCTTTCTTCATACATTTTGCCCAAAAATTAGACTGCTTCATATCTTTGGTAAAAATAACCCAAATTGGTGTATATTATTTGGTCTGTGTGAAAGTTATAGAGTCAACAAGCTATGATGCCAATCTCTAAAAATTGATCACACCTGAAGTACTGACGGCCTATCTCATTTATTGAGACCCTAACAAGCCAGGAAAGTACAAATACCCCCCAAATGGCACCTTTTTGTAAAGTAGACATTCCAAGGTATTTAGTAAGAGGCATGATGAATTTTTTTTTCACAAAATTGTCATATTAGCAGGTTATTTCTCACACACAGCATATGCATACCACAAATTACACCTCAAAACACATTCTGCTACTCCTCCTGAGTACGGCGATACCACATGTGTGAGACTTTTACACAGAATGACCACATACAGAGGCCCAACATTGAGGGAGCACCTTCAGGCGTTCAAGGAGCATAAATTACACATATAATTTCTTGACTACCTCTTACACTTTTGAAGGCCCTGGAGCACCAGCACAATGGAAACGCCCGAAAAATGACACCATTTTGGAAAGAAAACACCCCTAACGTATAATCTATGAGGCATACTGTGTCTTTTGAACATGTCATTTTTTTCCTCAAGTTTTTGGAAAATGTGGAAAGAAAATGAAAACGCGTTTTGTTTTACACAACATTGTCCATTTATACAATATTTCTAACACATAACTTGTACATACCAAAAATTACACCCCAAAATATATTCTCCTACTCCTCCTGAGTACGGCGATACAACATATGGGAGACTTTTCCACAGCCAGGCCACATACAGAGGCCCAACATACAGGGATAAATGTCAGGTGTTCTAGAGGCATACATTTCAAATCTAATTTGACTACCTATTACACTTTTGTGAGGCACTGTAGAGACATGGATGTGGCATGGATGAGCTGTGGATTGGGATGGCTGAGTATGGTTGAGCCATAAATGTGGATGGCTGAGTATGGATGGGATGACTGAGCATGAATGAGTATGGCTGGGTATAGTTGAGTATGGCTGAGTATGAATGGGATGGCTGAGTATGGGTGGGATGGCTGAGTACAAATGGGTACGGCTGCGTACGGCTGGGTACTGCTGAGTACGGCTGGGTACTGCTGAGTATGGCTGGGTACAGCTGAGTATGGCTGAGTACAGCTAGGTATGGCTGAGTATGGATGGGGGTGGATGGATGAGTATTGCTGAGTATGGGTGGCTGAGCATGGATGGATGGATGAGTATTGCTGCGTATGGATGGCTGAGCATGGATGGATGAGTATTGCTGAGTATGGATGGCTGGATGAGTATGATAGAGGGATGGCTGAGCATGGATGGATGGCTGGATGAGTATGACAAAGGGATGGCTGAGCATGAATGGCTGGCTGAGTATGACAGAGGGATGGCTGAGCATAGATGGATGGATGAATATGACCGAGGGATGGCTAAGCATGGATGGATGGCTGAATGAGTATGACAGAGCTTTGGCTGAGCATGGATGGAAGACTGGCTGGATGAGGCTGCAATGGGCACAGATCAGCGCTGTGGGCACTACAGATCCAGCCCACAGCTCTGTTGCACCCAATCTCTCCCCTCTCCACTCACACTGTACCGACCGGTACAGAGAGGGGAGAGAGGAACCGGACATGACGTTGCTTTGTTTACAAGTGATCGCTCTGTCATTTGACGGAGCGATCATGTGGTAAACGGCCGCTGTCAGCGGCCATTTACCGTGATCTGTGATGCGCTGGGTCCGATACTCCCATCCCCCAGGGGGCACGATTCTGGGAGGACATCAATGTACGCCCGCCCAGAGTTATTGAGCCATGCTGTAGCCTTCATTCGGCTATTGCGTGGTTAAGTATATTTGGTTCTGTACTCTGCTTCTCAATCCCAAGAACAGTCCCAACCCCTCTGGCACACCTAATATGCAGTATTAGTGCAAAAACACAGTAGTAGAAAAGAAACAACTGTGGTAAACCAGAAGGTATGTTTACTGACAAGATAAAGGTATTTAAAGGTGAGCAACATGAACTCACAGAAATACTCCAGGTGAAACTATACTGGTGGTAAAACAGCAATAGCAGTGAATAATGTCAGATAATCAAATATGAAGAACAATTAGGTATTGGCAGCCCTTATGTAAACATATGTGGCCTATGTGAACAGGCAGAAGAAAGGTAGGGGACCAATAGTTTTGTTGACTATGTCAGTCCAGATAAATGAGAGCAGACCCCTATGGTAACAACACTAGTCACTTGTGGAGATGAGGAGAGAATAAAAGGGGTTAATAGTAACTCTGTGGAATGCAGAAAATCTTCAGCTAGCACTTAAAGAATAGTAGAAATAATCCTGGAGGGTGGAGCAGAGCAAATTTAGCTGGTATGTGGTTAACCAATAGAGGATGCATATTTTTTTCCTGTATAGCCTAAGCACAAGTGATCATCATATATGTTGGTTCAATGGTATTGTATCCAGTAGGACTACAGATGCCAGGGATGGGAGCGGAAGCACAGGTGTCTGCATACAGTGTCTATGAGATAAAATTATCTTGCATCCAGTAGCACTACAAGTATCAGAAATGTGAACAAAGACAATGATGTCTGTATGCAATGTCTATAGGACTAAATGTGCAGGTGCCCGCTAAAGACTGTAACTGAAGTTGCTGACAGCGATGCAGATGGTGATGGTTCTTTTCAGGATCTCCCTCTGGGTCCTGGCTCAGAAAATGGCGTTTGACCTCCGTCACACATCACCGCAGCCCAGCTGGATCTGAAGTGCAGGTAGCGTGGAAGGATCAGGAACAGGTTATGGACCTCTGCAGATAAGAAGCAATGCTGTCCGCAGATGTCCCACTGGATGCCGCTTGATAACGCTCTTCTATGCAGGCCATGACTCACATTGTCGCAGAGTTCCTGCTGACAGATCATGTTTGCCATCCTCATTGACTCCAGACTCAGAGAAAGACTCTCTTTTAAGGAGCGCTTGCGGAAGCCTCCTGTGCGTTTGTCTCCGAGCTTTGCAGTCCCACCCGTGCCTCCCTCACCTCCCATGCCTCCTGGTACCGAGTCGGTCAGTGAGGGTGAACCCTTGCACTTGGGTTTCACGCGTCTCTCTGCAGATGAGAGAGCCTTTAGGAGGAGGGAGAGATTGTGTCTTTATTGTGGCCAGGCAGGTCACTTTTTGAAGTCTTGTCCTACCCGTCCAGGGAATGCCCGAAACCTTGAGGTCCTGTCACGGACAGACCTTAGGTGGCGTTGTTTCATCCCCAGTTATCCAGAACGATAAGCCCCTGGTTTCGGTTACCCTTTCTTGGGCTGAGTCGATCGTCGAGATACAGTCTCTAATCGACTCTCGGGGCTGCAGGCCTGTTCATTGATGCTACCTTTGTATCGAAGCACTCGATTCCACTCTAGCTGCGTGACACTCCACTTGCCATTGAGGCTCTTGACGGGAGACCTCTACAGCCTGCCTATGTGCCTCATGAGACGGTTCCATTGTCCATGACCATAGGGGCTCTTCACCATGAGATAATCCAATTCCAAGTTATTTCCTCACCTAAGTTTCCTCTGGTTATTGGTTATCCTTGGTTACAGAGACACAACCCCTCTTTTGATTGGCTCCGTGCTGAGGTTCTCTCCTGGTCATCACTATGCAGTGAGACATGCTTCCAGAAGGTAGCCAAGGTCCTGTGCACCTCTTCACTCTCCTCCTTGCTGGAGGAGTACCGCGATTTTGGCAATGTCTTTGACAAAGGTCAAGCCAGTAGTTTGCCTCCACACTGGCCTTTGATTGCACAATTGACCTTCAACCTGGTGCCATACCCCTTCGTGGCTGGGTTTACCCTTTGTCGGTCTTGGAGGATAAGGCCATGGAGGAGTATGTTGCAGACGCACTTTCTCGAGGTTTCATCCACAAATCCTCGTCTCCTGCTGGTGCCCGTTTCTTCTTTGTGAACAAGAAGAGTGGTAAACTGAGACCTTGTATTGATTATAGGGGTCTCAATCGTTTCACGATTAAGAATGCCTATCCAATTCTGTTGATTGTGGAATTATTTGACCGCCTCAAGGGAGCAACGGTTTTCACGAAGCTTGATTTGAGAGGGGCATACAATCTCATGAGGATTAAGGAGGGTGATGAGTGTGAAACTGCAATTAATACAAGAACAGGCCATTATGAGTACCTTTAATGTCTTTTGGCCTTTGTAACGCCCCAGCAGTTTTCCAGGAATTTATTAATGATGTCCTCTGAGGTTTGGTGCAGTTATGTGTGGTGGTTTATCTCGATGATATCCTCATATTTTCCAAGTCTCTGGAGAGCCACCACACAGATGTCTGTCGTGTGCTTCAGAAACTAAGAGAGAACAATCTCTATTGCAGGGATATGCAATTAGCGGACCTCCAGCTGTTGCAGAACTACAAATCCCATGAGGAATAGCAAGACTCTGACAGCCACAAGCATGACACCCGGAGACAGAGGCATGATGGGACTTGTAGTTTTGCAACAGCTGGAGGTCCGCTAATTGCATATCCCTGCTCTATTGTAAACTGGAGAAGTGCGAGTTCCACCGTGAACAGGTTAAATTCCTGGGTTATGTCATTTCCACTGCTGGTTTTTCGAATGACCCAGAGAAACTTTCGGCAGTTCTACAGTGGTCCCGACCCGACGGGTTTACGTCCTCTGCAGCGTTTCCTGGGCTTTGCCAACTATTATCGGAAGTTTAGTCGTAACTTCTCATCTCTGGTCAAGCCCCTGACTGATATGACCAGAAAGGACGGTAACCCACAGAGTTGGTCTCCGGAGTCCATTAAGGCCTTTGAGAGTCTCAAGGCTGCCTTTGTTTCTGCTTCTGTGTTGGCACATCCTGACCCTACGTTACTATTTATCCTTGAGGTTGAGGCTTCTGAGACTGGTGTTGGTACCTTTCTGTCTCAACGTCCTACCTCTGAGAGCGCTATGCATACTTGTGGCTACTTTTCCAAGAAATTGTCACCTGCGGAGTGCAATTACGAGATTGGTGACAGAAAGCTATTGGCGATCATTTTAGCCCTGAAAGAATGGAGACCTCTCCTCGAAGGTACCACTATACCTGTTCTCATTCTTACTGACCATAAGAATCTCACATTCTTGCCTGAGGCTAAACGCCTCTCTCCCAGAAGGGCGCGATGAGCTCTTTTCTTGTCAAGTTTCAATTACATTGTCTCATTCTTACCCGGTACTAAGAATGTAAGGGCTGATGCCTTGTCACGACAATCTTCCTCTACTTCCAAGTTGGAGTCGCTTCCGGTTCCTGTGATTCCTCCTGATCGTATTCTGACTATGGTTCGCACTTTGCAATGTTTGCATGTTGCAATTCTGGTGGCCTAGTCTACGTACTGATGTAACTGCCTTCGTAGCTGCCTGTTCAGTGTGTGCTCAGAGTAAGACTCCACGACACCTTCCAGTGGGCCTCCTAAAACCCATACCCAATGGAGACAGGTCCTGGACCCACCTGTCTATGGATTTCATTGTGGAGTTACCCAACTCCCAGGGCAACATAGTTATCCTTATGGTGATTGACTGGTTCTCAAAGATGTGTCATTGTATCCCACTTAAGAAGTTGCCCACTTCTAAGGAACTGGCTTCCATTTTTGCTTGGGAGATCTTTCGCTTACATGGGCTACCCAAGGTGATTGTCTTGGACAGGGGTAGTCAGTTTGTGTCCTGTTCTGGCGAGCCTTTTGTGCACAGTTGGGAATTCAGCTTGCTTTCTCCTCTGCGTATCACCCGCAGTCTAATGGGGCCGCCAATCAGTCCTTGGAGCAATTCCTACTTTGCTATATTTCTGACCATCATAACAACTTGTCAGACCTATTACCATGGGCAGAGTTTGCTCACAACAGTGCCTTGAATTCTGCTTCCCGATCGTCCCCGTTTATGGCGAATTATGGTTTACAACCTTCCATGTTGCCTGACTCGTTTATTCCGCAGAATATTCCTGTGTTAGAGGAGCATCTCCATGGTCTTCGTTCCACCTGGGCACAAGTCCAGGAGGCTTTGCAACATGCTAATGATAGGTACAGACTCCATGCTGACCGCAGACACTTGCCTGCGCCTTCCTACCAGGTTGGGGACAGGGTCTGGCTGTCATCTCGTAACCTCCTACTTCGTGTTTCCTCACTGAAGTTTGCACCTCGGTTTATTAGGCCTTTCCGTATTCTTCGCAGGATTAACCCAGTGGCTTACGCATTAGACCTTCCTTCTAATATGCGTATTTCAAATGTATTTCATGTCTCCTTATTAAAACCTTTGGTCTGGAACCGCTTTACCACCTTGGTGCCAAGTCCTCACCCTGTACAGGTTGAGAACCATGAGGCGTATAAAGTACAGTCCATTGTTGACTCCCGTAGGTTCCGTGGACGCATACAGTACCTAGTGCATTGGAAAGGGTACGGTCCGGAGGAACGCTCTTGGATCTCATCCTCGGACGTACATGCCCCTGTCCTCCTCTGTGATTTCCATAGATGTTTTTCCCTCAACAATGGTTGTCCTCTGAGGGGGAAGGGCCATTGAGGAGGGGGTACTGTCAGGGCTGGGCTCTTCCTTCTCTGAGCTGGCCGCTCAGCTGTCGGCTAATTGCCAGCTCCTATCTCTCCACAGTTACTCAGCTGTTGATGATATCCTGCTCGTCAGTCCTGCCTATTAAGCTGTCCAGTCCAGAGGAGCTCTGCCTTCACCTTGGTCAACATCACAGAAATTATCTCCTGCGATCTTGTTCAAGACTTGCTTTGCTGACATCCCTTCTGGCTCCAGATCCTGCTTGCTGTTCCACTACATTGATCCCTGACTTCTGGCTTGGCTGACTATCCGTTCTGGTTACTGAACTTTGGCTATGTTTTGACTATATTTGTTCTTTTTACTTTTAGTATTAAGCAACTGTGATTTAACTGTACTTCTGTCTCGGCCTGATTTCATGGTTTCTGACACTGAGATGCAGCAGCGGCACCACTGGCTGTTAATCAAAGTCAGTTAGCCAATCAGTAGAGAGAGGTGGTGGGGCCGTACCACGGCTCCATGTCTGAATGGACACAAGGGAGCTGCGGCTTGGCTCGGGTGCGCCCATAGCAGGCTGCTTGCTGTGGGGGCACTTAACAGGAAGGAGGGGCCAAGAGAGTCAGAGAGGGACCCAAGCAGAGGAGGATTTGGGCTGCTCTGTGCAAAACCACTGCACAGAGCAGGTAAGTATAACATGTTTGTTATTTTTAAAGCAAATAAACAAGACTTTACAATCACCTTACATACCCTCTCCCTTTCCCCGCTGAAGAAACATCTACTGCTCATTTGTTTCTTTCTTTAGAAGAAGGGTAGCATATCCTAATAATTACCTTAACCCGCAACAGTCAGAATTCCAGTACTCTTCTCCCTGATACTGGAATGTGGGTGGGCACTTCTACAACCAGCTATGTCCCTTCTCTATGACTTGCATACTGTAAATGCATTGTACATGACGACATCAACAAGAAGGGGTGTTGACAAGACCAGTCACAGACTGGCAAGAACAGCAGCTTCTAGAGACCAGTCACCACAACCATAACAGGCACGGAGGAAGATTGTGGGACCATGGATTGTGATGTGTATTTGTGTACTAACCATCAAACAGAAAAAACAAGCACTAGATCCTTCGTCAGCAGGGTGGGGAGAGACCATTTTAATTGATTTCTAACTGCTTCAAGTTAGGCTTTTAGTTCAGTGTTTAATCCGAGAAAATATGTGGTAAATCAGTTTTTATGGTAGCAAGTATAAATATTCTGTTGCATCAGTCAAAGAAATCCTATGCAAAGATGGACAGGCATACACACACATATACTTTATTCAGTGTGAGACCTACAGTATAAGGCTTGCACCACTTCGACATAAACTGTCAAGGTAAAAGGAAAAAAGCAGAGATGAATAATTCATACTTACACGAACCCCTGGATACATTTTGCACTCGCCGCCAAGCTGTGAGCTGATTTTGTCTGGCACATGAAAGCCTCTTATTATCGGAATTGCTTCAGGCATACCTGGATTTTAATTTAGTAGTATGAAAGCTTATTAAACAAGTATAGGATATTGGCTGTGTTCTTAATACATAAAAATAATTGATATTCATATATGCACAAAACACTACCAGTAAACAGCGAGATATATGAAGCCATAAATAAAACAAGTTATTTGTTTTATTGCAAATTGTTTTTGTCCTTTAGCTCCTTCACACGCGCATCAATACCATGTCTTTATGCAGCATTTATTCAGCATTTTTAAAGCCTCATAACCCCCATTCAACACCTGCCATGAATATTTCAATGGCACCACACGCTGAAGTGGTAGCGTTATGATGTGTCATGTTAAGAATTAAGCAGCATGTCGCTTTCATGAGGCATTGACGCTTGTCAGCCACCTCTATTGATTTCAATGGCAATGCTTTATAACTGCACCTTAAAGTAGAACTATATGCAAAACTTTTTATTTTTATTTTGGATAGAACAAGAGAAGGTTATAATCCCTGTCATTTTTTTTTCGCCATCTGTGTTCTGTTGTGGAGATCACAAAGCCAAACAGGAAATGAGAGGAAATCCCTGCAAATTAAGGGAATTCCTTGGGGGCCCTCAGGTCACCAGAACTAGTGTACCCACTGGAAGATTTCCTCTCTATTACTTTTCTGGAGACAACCCAAAATTGGGGATTTTCTTTTACTTTCACTTTCAAGGATAATGGTAAATAGGACAAATAAAGAGGTTGAGTCTCCTTAACGGGGACAGAGACAGCAATAAAAACTGACAAGCATTCTAATCCATCTCTACTCTATCTAAAACTAAAAAAGTTTTGACTTTAGTTACGCTTTAACATCACCTACAGTGCATCCGGAAAGTATGTACATTTCTTCATGTTTTCCACATTTTGTTATGTTACACCCTTATTTCAAAATGAATTAAATTCATTATTTTCCTCAAAATTCTACAAACAATACCCCATAATGACAATGTGAAAGAAGTTTGTTTGAAATGTTTGCTAATTTATTAAAAATAAAAAACAATGTTAAAACAAAATGTACATAAATATTCACAGCCTTTGCCATGACACTCAAAATTGAGGTCAGGTGCATCTTGTTTCCACTGATCATCCTTGAGGCTGGGTTCACACTGGTGCGACAGGACAGCCGTCCTACTTTGGATCCGACTTTGCCCTGCGACATGAAGCCGGCATGTGTCCGACTTTCAATGAACGGGCATCCGACTTGGATCCCCGACAATGCCCGGCATTGTTTGGTATGAATCTTTAGGGGGAACTCCGCGCCAAATTTTAAATAAAAATCCGGCATGGGTTCCCCCTCCAAGAGCATACCAGGCCCTTGGGTCTGGTATGGACCTTGAAGGAAACCCCCTACGCCGAAAAAACGGCGTGGGGGTTCGCCCCCAATCCATACCAGACCCTTATCCGAGCACGCAGCCCGGCCGGACAGGAATGGGGGTGGGGACGAGCGAGCGCCCCCCCCCCCCTCCTGAACCGTACCAGGCCGCATGCCCTCAACATGGGGGTGGTGCCTTGGGGGAGGGGGCGCGCTGCGGCCCCCCCACCCCAAAGCACCTTGTCCCCATGTTGATGAGGACAAGGGCCTCTTCCCGACAACCCTGGCCGTTGGTTGTCGGGGTCTGCGGGCGGGGACTTATCGGAATCCGGGAGCCCCCTTTAATAAGGGGGCTCCCAGATCCCGGCCCCCCACCCTATGTGAATGAGTATGGGGTACAGCGTACCCCTACCCATTCACCTAGGAAAAAAGTGTCAATTTAAAAAAAAAACACTACACAGATTTTTAAAGCATTTTATTAGACAGCTCCGGGGGTCTTCTTCCGACTTCGGGGGTCTCTCCGGTTCTTCTCCACGCTCTCCGGATCTTCTGCCGGGCTCCTCCGCTCTCTTCTGCTCTTTTGCCGCTCTTTTGCTAAAGCGGAGGAGCCTGGTCTTCAATCTTCTGCCTTCTGCCTTCTGCCTTCTGCCCTCTTCTCCTGATGTTGACACGACGCTCTCTCCGGCTAGAATGCTCTCTGTGCGCTCTGCTCTGACTTATATAGGCGGTGACCGCGCCCCCTTATGCCGTCACAGTCCCTGGGCATGCTGGGACTGTGACGTTTTAGGGGGCGTGGTCATCACCCGATGACCACGCCCCCTTATGCCGTCATAGTCCCAGCATGCCCAGGGACTGTGACGGCATAAGGGGGCGGGGTCACCGCCTATATAAGTCAGAGCAGAGCGCACAGAGAGCATTCTAGCTGGAGAGAGCGTCGTGTCAACATCAGGAGAAGAGGGCAGAAGGCAGAAGGCAGAAGGCAGAAGATTGAAGACCAGGCTCCTCCGCTTTAGCAAAAGAGCGGCAAAAGAGCAGAAGAGAGCGGAGGAGCCCGGCAGAAGATCCGGAGAGCGTGGAGAAGAACCGGAGAGACCCCCGAAGTCGGAAGAAGACCCCCGGAGCTGTCTAATAAAATGCTTTAAAAATCTGTGTAGTGTTTTTTTTTAAATTGACACTTTTTTCCCAGGTGAATGGGTAGGGGTACGCTGTACCCCATACTCATTCACATAGAGTAGGGGGGCCGGGATCTGGGGGCTCCCTTATTAAAGGGGGCTCCCGGATTCCGATAAGCCCCCCGCCCGCAGACCCCGACAACCAACGGCCAGGGTTGTCGGGAAGAGGCCCTTGTCCTCATCAACATGGAGACAAGGTGCTTTGGGGTGGGGGGGCCACACTGCGCCCCCCATGCCCCAAAGCACCCCCCCATGTTGAGGGCATGCGGCCTGGTACGGTCCAGGAGGGGGGGGGCCGCCAGCTCGTCCCCCCCCCATTCCTGACCGGCTGGGCTGCGTGCTCGGATAAGGGTCTGGTATGGATTTTAGGGGGGACCCCACGCCGATTTTTTGGCGTAGGGGGTTCCCCTTAGATCCATACCAGACCTAAGGGCCTGGTATGCTCTTGGAGGGGGAACCCATGCCGGATTTTTATTTAAAATTTGGCGCAGAGTTCCCCCTCAAGATCATCTGAGCACAAGTCGCGTGCCGAAGTCGGATCATGCAAGACGGCAATCCGACTTTGATCCGACTTCAATGATAGTCAATAGGCTGAAGTAGGATCAAAGTCGGACCAAAGTAGTACAGGGAGCATTTCTAAAGTCGGAACGACTTGTGTCGGACCAGTTAGGACGGCTCCCATAGGGAAACATTAAATTTCACACGTCATGCGACATGAGCTCCCAATGTCGGAGCGTTTGTCGGACCAGTGTGAACCCAGCCTGAGATGTTTCTATAACTTGATTGGAGTCTGCCTGTGTTAAATTCAGTTGATTGGACATGATTTGGAAAGGCACACATCTATATAAGGCCCTACAGTTAACAGTACATGTCAAGGCACAAACCAAGCCATGAAGTCCAAGGAATTGTCTGTAGACCTCAGAGACAGGATTGTATTAAGGCGCAGATGTGGGGAAGTGTACAGAAACTTTTCTGCAGCATTGAAGGTCCCAATGAGCACACATGGAAGAAGTTTGGAACCACCAGGACTGGATTTTATAAGTCTATTTTATACCCTCATTGAAACCCAATACCAGAGGGACATTTTTTGCACGAGTTTCAGTGAATATTATGGTTTGAATGTAATAGATTGTCCTAGCACTATTTGAGATATCATATTTATGAATGATCATATTCACATTTAGCGCTGTTAATACTTTCTTCTCTTAAGAGAGTATATTTTTTTACATTATTGTCTGTTTTTATAATAGCGGATAGAGGTGCACAAAATATCTTTTCTTTTCCATTTTTGAGCGCTGGGATCAGAGTCTTCTATTATCTGTGATATTCTGTTTCTATCCCAGGTAAATATTACCATTACACCTAGATTGCAATAGGGTAAATATGTACATATAATGAAACTCCCCTTAGTGACCAAACTGTTAAAGTGGTTGTTAACCCTTACACACCACTTTTCCCTACAGGTAAGCCTACAATAAGGCTTACCTGTAGATACTGGAAATATCTCCTAAACCTACACGGTTTAGGAGATATTTACCATATACGCTTGTGCCGACGTCATCGGCGCATACACACTGAAGAAAGGGCATGATCGTTTCTAACGGGCCCGTGGCATGACCTACGTCTCCCACGCGCATGTGCAGGAGTGACGTCACGCCACTCCAGCCAGTCACAGAGCCAAAGTCCACAGCCCGGGAACTAAGAGGTGTGAAGATGGAGGGGCACACCAGTGGGGACCTCTGAGTAATCGTGGGCTTCGTTTGCAGGTAAGTGCAACATAGTGGGCTAGTATGCAATGCATACTAAATCAATGATTCCAAACGTATCTATTGCTTCTGTCTTACGTCCTTGCAGACTGTAGGTCATGACCCAGGAAGGAGTTGACCAGCTGACCTCATTAGCACACACTTTGCATCATCCACCCTCCCACTCCCAGCTGCACATTTTTTAAATGAAATGCAATCACTCAGTGATCACCCTTCTCACTAAATACACAACCAGATTGCATAGTGTAAGGCCATCTTTATACAAGTACATAGAAGGAAGTGGACAGAAACACTCAGCTGTCAAGCCCCGTTCACATCTCTGTATAGCAGGAACTTGCATTCCCACATACGTTTTTTTTTTTTTTTTTAGCAAGGGGGAGGTGATTTAGAGCATTTTCACTCATCACACATAGGGCAGCCCATCCCCCTGAATGTGCTGCCCTACACACAGCAATCTCCCAAAAGAAGCTTCAGAACTTTTTTTAGAGTGGAGCTTGGTGCGTTTTTTACTGCGCTTTTGGTGCAGCACATTTCTAAAACGAAAGGAAACGCACAGATGTGAATGGAGATTGTACAATCTCCTTTAGATCTGCCATCAATTATGTAGTGCAAGGACCTGCCTGATCTGATATAGAGTGACTGGCTAGATAGGTGTTTCCTCCTATTGTATAAATTTGGTAAATCTAAATGAGATTGTACAATCAGATTGTATAGTGTATGGCCACCTTTATACACCTAAAAGTACTAGTTGCGCTTTCAGTGCCATTAATTGGTAACGGCACACCAAACACAGAAGCAAACACACATTTTGCCATGTGAAAAAACAAGCGTCAAATGCTGCAAAACCTACAGTAAAAAACACGCAACCCACAAAATGCCAACATCTCCCTTAAGTCACATATAGCACAGCCCATTGAAATCAACAGGTTGCCCTATGCGTGTCACAGGAAAAACAAGACACAAAACATGCGCTCCCACTATGCTAGATGTGAATGGGACCTGAAAGGGAAATTGGTAAAATTGGTACGATAACACAAGAACAATGAGGCTCCATTCACATCTGTGTGTTTCCTTGCATTTCAGAAATGCGCTGCACCAAAAATCGCAGTAAAAAATGCACCAAGCTCAGCTCTTAAAAAAAGTTCTTAAGCTTCTTTTGGGGCGTTTGCTGTGTGTAGGGGAGTCTATTCAGGTGGGTGGACTGCCCTATGTGTAATGAGTGAAAATGCTCCAAAACGGGGCTTGGCAGCTGAGTGTTTCTGTCCATTCCCTTCTATGTACTTGTATAAAGATTGCCATACACAATGCAATCTGATTGTATATTTAGTGAGAAGGGTGATCACTGATTGATTGCATTTCATTTAAAAAACGTGCAGCTGGGAGTGGGAGGGTGGATGATGCAAGGTGTGTGCTAATGAGGTTAGCTGGTCAACTCCTTCCTGTGTCATGACCTACAGTCTGTAAGGACGTAAGACAGAAGCAATAGATACGTTTGGCATCATGGATGGAGGACAGTAAGGTACGTGTCTGTAGATTTTATGGAAAGCTTTGATATTTTTGCAAAAAAGTACATGAATGCTATATTGGTGCATAGGGGAGCTGGAATTTAGAAGAATAAAAAAAAGGTGAACTTAGCCTTTAAAGTTGGAAAAAATAAATAGAAGACCCACCAATATAAAACCAAGAAAAAATAATTCTTCTTGTTAATGGGTGTTATCATTCACAGTAACCAATATATTATATATTGTAATAAAACTTCCCATCACTGCGTATATACAGTAGTGATAAACACAGGCATCCATGCAATCAACTTGGCGAATAGTTGAAAAGTGCAGATATAACAGAGGGCATTTGCTGGCGTAGTTGCTTGGAAGGTGTAGAACGCAGTAAGCCAAAGCACAGTCTTATGCTGATAGAGAATTGCAGAGGTTAGCAAGCAGAAGCATATGGGCTTATTGCAACATAGTTCATTAAAGCAGTATGAGTAAGACCTGGTCTTGTTGTAAAAGAGTTCTAAGCGCTGTTACCAAACTACTGCCTGCATACCAGTCAACATGTCCTTTAGCCATAGACGGTTGCTTTACTAAACACATTAAACAAATGTGTGTATAAAATAATTTTTCCTCCTCCTGGCTATCAATTTATTAGAAATATGCAAAAAATAATTCCAATTTGCCTAATAAAAAATCCTTATTAGGATTAACATTATTGACAATTTTGCACTAGGGATTCTGGTACAAGTCTGAATAGACCTAATAGACAATCATAATGGTAAGTGAAGCTAGGAATTGTGGGTGAAACTCTCACCACTACATTTTTTATTAAAAGAAAACACTAAGGCCGGGATCCCTGCATCCAATTCGCAATAGCAGGAGATTGTGACTGGCTCTCTACGGAGCCGGTTCACATATCTCCACAGTGGCTCCGGTGTGAATTTGCACAGGAGCCCTGTGCGTCTTTTGGTCCGTTTCAGGTCCAAATTCAGCCCAAAATTTGGGCTGAAATCAGACCTGAAATGATGAACCAGGATGCACAAGACCCCTGCTGGGAGCCGCATCGGCATTAGGTGTGAACCCAGCCTGAAATTGTAATTCTTGCAGCACCTTTGTGGGAGCACCAGCACTACAGAAGAGGTTGAACTTTTGAAGGATCCAATAGAAAGGCATACTGACTAATATCAGCACAGCAGCTGTGCAAATATCAGGAATGAATGGATGAAAATACAAATCCTTAGGCAGGTAAAACAGCTAACTTGTATTTTAACTTGTTTTTTAACAGTGATAATTCATAGTACTCTAGGAATCCCTTGACATGATTAGAGGTTTCTTTGAAAAGAAAAAAAAACTATGTTACAATTGAACATAAGCCATTATTGTTTCTCTTAAAAAAAATTGTAAAAGGGCATCAAGAGACTTCTCAGTAGTAAAGAATATTTGAATCCTGACCCACCAGAATTTATGTAAATTGGGCAGCCATAAGAAGCCATGGTGATCTTACATAGTATCTGCGTAATTCTCCTGCTCTCAAACTCCCTTGTCACCTCATCCCATGCTCGCCTCCAGGACTTCTAAAGAGCCTCTCCCATCCTCTGGAATGCTCTACCCCAATCTGTCCAATTTTCCCCTACTTTACCCATTTTCAGACGATCCCTGAAAACTCATCTCTTCAGAGAAGCCTATCTGGCCCCCACCTAACAACTGTACATTTATCTTTTCCATCAACACATCTCCCACAGATATTACCCCTTGTATCTCTTGACCTTCCCTCTTAGATTGTAAGCTCCAAGGAGCAGGGCCCTCTGATTCCTACTTTATTAAAGCGTATTGTATTTGTACTGTCTACCCTCAAGTTGTAAAGCGCTGCGTAAATAATATTGATATAAATCCCATATAATAATAATAATGTATGTAAGCAAAACTACTTTTGTAGTCCCTAAAGAAGTGTATAAGCATCACCTTGTGGCAAATCAAATGATTTAACAGATAAGTTCACCTTTGGGTACATGTAACATGTTCCACTTATTTTCACATGCAACATGATCCCAATCCTGCAGCCTCTCCCCGTTCCAGCCCACCCCGTGACAACAGGCCGGGGAACTTCTCCCCTTACCTGCTGTCACTATTTGAAAAGAGTACGGCCCTGCAGGGCTCCGGCCGCATTTTTGATTCACAGGTTCCTGTGAATCAGTGAACTACAAGTACCAACACCCTATGCAGCTGTCTACTTGTAGCTCTCAATTAACTACCATGGCGCTGTTGAGCACTGTTCATTAATTCTTCCTGTCAGTGTGAAACTGACTGACCAGACGATGTTCGGCCGAACAGCTTACACTGACAGTCTGTAGGAGTCCTGCATGGCCCCCATGATCTGCTGATCGTGGGTGCAATGTTTTCCAGGCTCCTACAAAAAAGAAATAGTAAATGCACATGCAAAAAAATGTGCATTTATTATTTTTGTTTAAAAAGTTAACATTTCCTTTAAAATATCTAATACTTATGCATTGGAGAACACCTAAGTGTGTAAAATATTATTTCCTTCTGTTCTGTTCTTTGCTAAGAATTTGTCATGTAGATGGGATCAGCTGAGAATGAGAGCTGTATATGAATAAAAAGCACACCCTGTATTAGTCAGCTGAGGGTTTAAAGCCTAGTACACACAATCAGAAAAATTGCGCTTTCGAATCGATCATACAATAACCGATCATGACAGGTCATCTAAAATTATCCGAAGGGACAAACACTAAAATATTTCTCCTGCAATACCAGATCGTACGATTTTCATTCGAAAATACATTACAATTACAATCGAATACAATACATCACTTCTGAATTTTTATTTTGCCGTACAAGAATTTTCGGAACTTTAGTAACCTTTTGATATGGAGGCTAGCATGCAAAATAACCAGACAATCTTTCGTCTGATAATCTCATTGAGGCTTAAGGTTTGGGTCCTTGTTGTTTTACTCAAAGGTATCCTTAAAAGAACAGCTCTCAAATAGTACCCTTTTTGTTAGTGTTTTGTGCACTACATGTTTAAAGTTTATCCAAACTCAAAACCTAAATACGTTGGGATAGATTGTGGAAGGATTGAAAAAAAAAATTATTTCTGCTAGTAGACTGGTTAGACTCATCCTCTCTATTTGCCCTGGTGACCATTGTGATGGGAAAAGCAAACATCTATAGTTGTCACCTGAAATCTTCAAATGATGTTACTTGCTCTGGAGGAAATAGGATATTGATTTACCTTAGTTCGGAGAGATTTTTATTTATTTTACAAGAATTGAAGGGAGATCTCTTGAAATGGAACAAGGATAGCAAAACACAATAGAGTGGTTATAACCATTTGTTACCATATCAAAAAAAACTTTGGGTTTTAGGCATACTTTAACATTCAGTCTAGGGGGGTTTCCATGGTAGATAAAAACAATTATGATGTTTACAAATTTATACACTGATCAGCCATAACTATATGGCCACTGATAGATTAAGTGAATAACATTGATTATCTCATTACAATGGCAACTGAAAGTTGGCGGGTTGTTTTAGACAGTAAGTAAATATGTTGTCTATGAAGTTGATATGTTGAAGGCAGGTAAAAAACGGGCATTGCAGTTTGTTGTGTATGGGGTCTGCAGACCCATCAGGGTGCCCATGCTAACCCATGTCCACAGCCAAAAGCACTTTTCAGGGCTGGGCTCAGCCCTTCCTTCTCTGGGATGGCCACTCAGCTGTTGGCTAATTGCCAGCTCCCATCTCGCTCCACAGTTACTCAGCTGTTGATGATATCCTGCTCGTCAGTCCTGCCTACTTAAGCCATCCAGTCCAGAGGATCTTTGCCTTCGCCTTGGTCAACATCAGAGAGACAATCGCCTGCGTTCCTGTTTAACCACCTGACCATGCGACACTGTACCTATATGAAATTTTTGTCCTTTTTTTCACACAAATACAGCTTTCTTTTAGTGGTATTTAATCACCGCTGGGTTTTTTATTTTTTGCGCTATAAAAGAAAAAAGACTGAAAATTAGGTAAAAAAATGAATTTTTCTTTGTTTCTGTTATAAAATTTAGCAAATTAGTAATTTTTCTTCATACATTTTAGCCAAAATTGATACTGCTACATATCTTTGGTAAAAAATAAGTACAAATTGGTGTATATTATTTGGTCTTTGTGAAAGTTAGAGTCCAAAAGCTATGGTGCCAATGTCTGAAAATTGATCACACATGAATTACTGACGGCCTATCTAATTTCTTGAGACCCTAACATGAAAGAAAAGTACAAATACTCCCCAAATTACCCCTTTTTGGAAAGAAGACATTCCAAGGTATTTAGAAAGATGCATGGTGAGTTTTTTGAAGTTGTCATTTTTTCCCACAATTCTTTGCAATATCAAGATTTTTTTTTTCACAAAATTGTCATATTAGCAGGTTATTTCTCACACACCGCATATGCATACAACAAATTACACCCCAAAACACATTCTGCTATTACTCCCAAGTACGGCGATACCACATGTATGAGACTTTTACACAGTGTGGCCACATACAGAGGCCCACCATGCAGGGAGCACCTTCAGGCATTCTGGAGCACCCAGACCAATTCTGACATTTCTCTCCTACATGTAAAAATCATCATTTATTTGCTACAAAATTACATATAACCCCAAAACACTATATATGCTTTTTGGAAAAAAAACAGTTTTGTGCTTTAAAAAAAAACAAAACAGTAAAGTTAACCCAAGGTTTTTGCATAATGTGAAAGATGAAGTTACACCGAGTAAATAGATACCTAATATGTCACCCTTCAAAATTGCACAAGCTCGTGGAATGACGCCAAACTTCGCTACTTAAAAATCCCCATAGGCGACGCTTTAAAATTTTTTACTGGTTACATGTTTTGAGCTATAGAGGAGGTCTAGCGCCAAAATTATTGCTCTCACTCTAACGTTCGCAGCGATACCTCACATGTGTGGTTTGAACACCGTTTTCATATGTGGACTTATGTATGCGTTCGCTTCTCCATGCGAGCACACGCGGACAGGGGCACTTTAATTTTTTTTTTTATTGTTCATTTTACGTTATTTATTTTAGTTTGACACTTTTTTCCAAAAAAATTATTTTTTGATCTCTTTTATTCCTATTACAAGGAATGTAAACATCCCTTGTAATAGGAATATGGCATGACAGGTCCTTTTTATAGTGAGATATGGGGTCAATAAGATCCCACATCTCACCTCTAGGCTGGGAAGCCTGAAATAATTAAAAAAAAAAAGATCCTGTCTTCGATCGTAGCAGTGAGTCGGTAGAAGCACCGGAGGGTGGCGGGAGGGGGGGGGGGGCAGTGGAACAGCTGCTATGATCATTCTTATGGTGTAGGGAATTGCCGGCTGAAAAAGCTGATATCTGAATGATGCCTGTAGCTGCAGGGATCTTTCAGATATCCCCGCACAAATTCAAGGACGTCATATAACGGCGGGCGGGAAGTGGTTAAAACGCACTTTTTTTTTTTTTTTTAATACAAAGTTGTCCATTTATACAATATTTCTAACACATAACATGTACATACCAGAAAAAACACCCCGAATTAGATTCTCCTACTCCTTCTGAGTACGGCGATACCACATGTGTGAGACTTCCACAGCCTGGCCACATACAGAGGCCGAGTACAGTCGAGTATGGCTGAGCATGGCCGAGTATGGCTGGGTATGGCTGATTATGGCAGGGTATTGCCGGGTATTGCAGGGTATCGCCGGGTATGGCTGGGTATTGCGGAGTATTGCAGGGTATTGTGGGGTATTGCATAGTATTGCAGGGTATTGCAGGGTATTGCAGGCTATTGCAGAGTATTGCCGGGTATTGCAGAGTATTGCCGGGTATTGCAGAGCATTGCAGGGTATTTCAGAGCATTGCAGGGTATTGCAGGCTTTTGCAGAGTATTGCCAGGTATTGCAGGGTATTGCAGAGCATTGCAGGGTATTGCAGGCTATTGCAGAGTATTGCGGGGTATTGCAGAGCATTGTGGGGTATTGCAGAGCATTGCAGGCTATTGCAGAGTATTGCAGGGTATTGCACAATGTATTGCAGAGTATTGCACAGGGTATTGCACAGGGTATTGCAGAGTATTGCACATGATATTGCAGAGTATTGCACAGGATATTGCAGAGTATTGCACAGGGTATTGCACAGGATATTGCAGAATATTCCACAGGGTATTGCAGAGTATTGCACAGGATATTGCAGAGTATTGCACAGGATATTGCAGAGTATTGCACAGGGTATTGCAGAGTATTGCACAGGTTATTGCAGAGTAATGCACAGGATATTGCAGAGTAATGCACAGGATATTGCAGAGTAATGCACAGGATATTGCAGAGTATTGCACAGGGTATTTCTGAGCATGGAGGGATGGCTGAGCATGGATGGATGGATTGTGGCTCTGTGTCACAGAGCAGCGCTGTGGGCACTACAGATGCAGCCCGCAGCGTTGCTGCCATCCGATCTCTCCCCTCCACTGTACCAATCGGTACACAGAGGGGAGAGAGGTTTGTTTACATGTGATCGTCCATCATTTGACGATCAGCGGCCGTTTACCGTGATCCGTGATGTGCCGGGTCCTCTGTACCCGGCGGTCACGGATGTTCTCGGGTGCGCGCCCCAGGGGGCACGCGAGAGCGGAATTCTGGGAGGACTTCACTGTACGCCCTCCCAGAGTTAAGCAACCGCCCTGTAGCCGTCATTCGGCTATGGGCTGGTTGTTAAGTGGTTAAAGACTTGCTTTGCTGTCATCCCTTCTGGCTCCAGATCCTGCTTGCTGTTTCACTACATTGATCCCTGACTTCTGGCTAGGCTGACTATCCCTTCCCGTTACTGAACTTGGGCTATGTTTTGACTACGTTTGTTTTTTTTACTTTTATTATTAGACAAGTGTGATTTAATTGTACTTCTGTCTCGGTCTAATTTCATGGTTTCTGACAGTAGGCAAAGGCCTTGAATTCAGAAGATGCAGTCAATCCACTTGCTGGTAATATTTTTTCCAGATTGGTTGAACTGGATCACCGCATGGATCAGTTCGCCATGGTGTTACAAACGCTCCTGAGTCACACGGCTCACCTGGAATCTCCCACTGTGGCCACCCCGGTACAACCTATGTTGCAGACCGACCCTGCTGCTGCTCCAGTCTCTGTGCAGGCATTACCTCTATAAGAGGTATGTCTGGCTCCGCTCCGCTTCCCCAGTGATTTAGGGGCGATACAGTCCAATGCAGAGAGTTTCTCAACCAGGTTGAGATATATTTTGAGATGCTGCCCCAGGCCCATTCCCGAGGTTCCTGTCCTTGAATGCACGTCCGCCTGACCATCGGCACCGTATCTCTTCCAGGATCACCTAAGGCTGGATACCCTGAGCCATTTGGACCCTGGGCCAGGCGCCTATCCTTAGGTGCCCCAAGCAGCACCTGGACAGCCTCCCCTCTTGCACCTCTTGTTTTGAGGCAGTCCAAACACACGCTACCCCCACCAGGACCTCCTCCACACCGGGCCCCACCGCACCTCGGTGCCAAGCCCTGGGACTGTGGGCACCTACAGCACCCCCCACCACTGGCCCAGCCCACCCGCTAGGCAGACTCTTGTTCATCCAGTACCAGGCAACTATCCTTAGATTGGAGTTCCACCCCAGGACCTTCAGTACACCGACTGGTATTCTTGGCGCCCTCTGTTGGGGAACAGCCACTGTGGTTCTGCTGGGCCCCGGCACATACGGCTCGCCCAGTCTGGACCAGGAGTGAGTACACTATCAGTGGCTATGTGTCCCCTCCAGCCCTCCCTTTAAATGTTTTTAAGTGCGAGTTCCATCATGAACAGGTTAAATTCCATGTCATTTCCACTGCTGGTTTTTCGATGGACCCAGAGAAACTTTCGGCAGTCCTACAGTGGCCCTGACCCGTGGGTTTATGTCCTCTGCAGCGTTTCCTGGGCTTTGCCAACTATTATCAGAAGTTTATTCATAACTTCTCGTTTCTGGTTAAGCCTCTGACTGATATGACCAGAAAGGACGGTAACCCACAGAGTTGGTCTCCGGAGGCCATTAAGGCCTTTGAGAGTCTCAAGGCTGCCTTTGTTTCTGCTCCTGTGTTGGCACATCCTGATCTTACTTTACCTTTTTATCCTTTAGGTTGATGCTTCTGAGACTGGTGTTGGCGCCCTTCTGTCTCAACATCCAACCTCTGAGAGGGCTTTACATCCTTGTGGCTACTTATCCAAGAAGTTGTCACCTTAGGAGTGCAATTAGGAGATTGGTGACAGAGAGCTGTTGGCTATCATTTTAGCCCTGAAAGAATGGAGACATCTCCTCGAAGGTACCACTGTGCCGGTTCTCATTCTTACTGACCATAAGAATCTCACATTCTTGTCTGAGGCTAAATGCCTCTCTCCCAGAAGGGCACAATGGGCTCTTTTCTTGTCAAGTTTCAATTACATTGTCTCATTCTTATCCGGTACTAAGAATGTAAGGGCTGAAGCCTTGTCACGGCAATTTTCCTCCACTTCGATTTGGAGTCGGTTCCGGTTCCTGTAATTCCTCCTGATCGTATTCTGGCTATGGTTCGCACCAGTCTCACTTCTTCTTTGGGTGACAAAATTCTTGCTGCTCAGGTCCATGCTCCTCCTGAGAAACCTTGTGACCGCTGCTTTGTCCCAGAGAGTCTCCGTACTGCTGTGCTCCAGACTTACCATTCTCCCAAGGCAGCTGGCCACCATGGCAAGAATCAACTTGTTTGGGCCATTTCCCAACAATTCTGGTGGCCTAGTCTACGTGCTGATGTAATTGCTTTCGTAGGTGCCTGTTCCGTGTGTGCTCAGAGTAAGACTCCACGACACCTTCCAGTGGGCCGCCTACAACCCATACCCAATGGAGAGAGGCCCTGGACCCACCTGTCTATGGATTTCAATGTGGAGTTACCCAACTCCCAGGGCAACACAGTTATCCTTTTGGTGGTTGACCGGTTCCCAAAGATGTGTCATTGTATTCCACTTAAGAAATTGCCCACTTCTAGGGAACTGGTTTCCATTTTTGCTCAAGAGATCTTTTGCTTACATGGGCTACCCAAGGTGATTGTCTCGGACAGGGGTAGTCAGTTTGTGTCCCGGTTCTGGCGAACCTTTTGTGAACAGTTGGGAATTCAGCTTTCTTTCTCCTCTGTGTATCACTCACAGTCTAATGGGGCCGCAGAACGAGTCAATCAGTCCTTGGAGCAATTCCTACATTGCTATATTTCTGACCATCATAAGAACTGGTCAGACCCATTACTGTGAGCAGAGTTTGCTCACAACAGTGCATTGAATTCTGTTTCCCGATTGTCCCCGTTTATGGCGAATTATGGTTTACAACCTTCCATGTTGTCTGACTCATTTGTTCCGCAGAGTATTCCTGCATTAGAGGAGCATCTCTGTGGTCTTCGTTCCAGTCGGACACAAGTCCAGGAGGCTTTGCGTCATGCTAATGATAGGTACAGACTCCACGCTGACCACAGACGCCTGCCTGCGCCTTCCTTCCAGGTTGGGGACAGGGTCTGGCTGTCATCTCGTAACCTCCTACTTCGAAGTTCGCACCTCAGTTTATTGGGCCTTTCCGTATTCTTCGCAGGATTAACCCAGTGGCTTATGCATTAGACCTTCCTTCTAATAGGCATATTTCGAATGTATTTCATGTCTCCTTATTAAAACTTTTGGTCTGCAATCGCTTTACCACCTCGGTGCCACGTCCTCACCCTGTACAGGTTGAGAACCATGAGGAGTATAAATTACAGTCCATTGTTGACTCCCGTAGGTTCCGTGGGTGATATACAGTACCTGGTGCATTGGAAAGGGTAGGGTCCAGAGGAACGCTCTTGGGTCTCCTCCTTGGACGTACATGCCCCTGCCCTCCTATGTGATTTCCATAGACGTTTCCCCCTCAAGCCTGGTGGTCATTGAGGAGGGGGGTACTTTCAGGGCTGGGCTCTGCCCTTTCTTCTCTGGGCTGGCCCCTCAGCTGTCGGCTAATTGCCAGCTCCCATCTCTCTCCACAGTTACTCAGCTATTGATGATATCCTGCTCGTCAGTCCTGCCTACTTAAGCCATCCAGTCCAGAGGATCTCTGCCTTCGCCTTGGTCAACATCAGAAAGGCGATTGCCTGCATTCCTGTTTAAAGACTTGCTTTGCTGTCATCCCTTCTGGCTCCAGATCCTGCTTGCTGTTTCACTACATTGATCCCTGACTTCTGGGTTGGCTGACTATCCGTTCCGGTTACTGAATTTTGGCTATGTTTTGACTACGTTCGTTCTTTGTACTTTTATTATTAAACAAGTGTGATTTAACTGTACTGTCTCAGTCTGATTTCATTGTTTCTGGCACTACATGAGCATCAGAACTTGGCCACAGGGCAATGGAACAAGGTGGTCTAGTCAAATTTTCTTTTACATTATGTGGATGGGCAGGTGCGTGTGTGCCGATTACCTGGTGAAGAGATGGCACCAGGATACAGTACAGGAAGAAGGCAAGCCAGCATAGGCAATATGATGCTTGGGACAATTTCTGCTTGCAAATATTAATGTAAGTTGACCACCTACCTAAACATTGTTGCTGACCAAGTGCACCCCTTGGTGCAAATTATATTCCCATTTGGCAGTGACCTCCTTCAGCAGGATAACGTGCCCTGCCACAGTGTAAAAAATGGTTACAAAATGGTTTTGGGATCACAACAACAAGTTTGAGCTGTTGACTTGGCCTCCCAAATGGGATGTGCTAGAAAAACAAGTCCTGAAAAAAATAGATGCAATCTATATAATGGAAGACCCAGCGGCCACAGAGAAAAGCCTTTGGGAGAAATTCCTTAAAATATGGTTCTACTGGCACAAATTTGTCTAGTCTGAGTACAAGGAGCTGCCGAATTAAATCCCATCCACTGGAGACTGTGATAGTGTGTCCCTAAGCCCTGAAGGCCTGGCAGTATGTCCCCCCCCCCCCTTTTTTTTTTCACCCTCCCCCCATTTAAAAAAAAAAATGATATTCTCCCTGTTTTCTTACCTAACCCTTCTTCTTTCTCTTCTATGCTGCTCTTTCTTTTTGTGCGACCGTTGGGTCTTTACAATACCAGTGTCTACCGTGAAAAATGCTGGGTGGGATACAGAGACTTCTTAATACCTGGTATTCCGGTTAATATGTTTGCACACTTATCTGCTTCTTATGTATGCAATTTATGACTTTTGATGCGTTGAATTCTCAATGTCAATGCTTCACTCCAGTATTACTGGAGCTGTGGTTTATGTACTTTACCATGTGCTGCCTTGAAATAAAGTATTGTAAAAAAAAAAAAGTCAAATCCATGGCGGCCCGACATCACAACTTACAGGACATAAAGAATCTGATACCACAGCATACCTCGAGAGGTCCAGTGGCACCCATGTCTCAATAGGCCTGGGCCATTTTGGCAGCAAAAGGGGCTGTTTTGATGGCAAAAGAGGGACCTACTCAATATTAGGTGGGTGGTCATGCAGTTAGGGCTGATCTGTGTATTCATTATTATTATTATTCTCATATTTAAATAGTAATAATAATAATAATAACTAAAAACTATAAAATGTTAAAAATGTAGAAATACAGAGAGATATCAATATTACATTCTTCACTGCCCTATTTTGCAGCAGCAAGATTCTCAACATTAGGTGTTATACAAGGCATACTCTTTTGAAAATTAATTCATTCCAAATTTGCCTTAAGTAAACTGAGATTCACTTCAATTTAGAAATTTACATTACTCTGCAGCTGTATGAACCTTGCATCCTGATGAGGACTGGCACTTTAACAACATGACAAACATTGATATACACACTTATGCAAAGATAATGTTTATTAGTTTACATCGCCTTAGGGTGTTTCAATTCAGTTTTTTTTTTTGTAAAGCATTGATGTGTCTAGGAAACTTTGTGATTTTGTCACACATGAGGTTTCATTATGGTAAAGAAAGAAACAGTCATAGGGGACACTGTTCTGAAGCTAAGTGGAACATAATATTTGTTACACAGTAGTTCTGTTCCTTTAACAGAGGGTGCTCATAGACATGACAATCCTTAATGTTTGATCATATCAGGTAAGGATTTTATGTCTACACCTACCACAAAGACTGCAGAAGTGTTATTGTTCTCTCAGCCAGTGCCAGGTTCCTGGTCTCCCTTCTGCCTCCTCTCCTTAGACACTCTTACTTCAAGCCATACTAAATACTAGACAAGTAAAGTGTATTTCTACTTTTGCAACCAAGTTGAGATACTACCTACTTTATATTTGTTACATGTACTCATTCACATGGCATTTTAAATATATTGTAAGTTGTTGCTTACCTTTTTATTTGCTTTTTACTCATATAAAAATCCTACCTATCTTTACCCTTCTATGTATTGTTAAGTAGGGGGCTATTGAGTCACAAGTAACATAATATTCACGTCTGTACTATGCTGGCATATCTCATCAGTTTTAACTTAGATGTACATACTGTCTGTTCATACAAAGGGTAAAAGATCTCAACGCTTAGGAAGTACATTGTATGCTAAGGCATTTTTAAAAAATGTTTCTTAATTTTGCCTAATTGTACATTAGCATAGTGTAACAAGCGCGCATCATAAATTAGTGTGTACTAAATATAAGTGATCCCAATAGTTTTGACTACTATTAGTATAACACACTAATACTAATAGTAGTCAAAACTATTGGGATCACTTATATTTAGTACACACTAATTTATGATGCGTGCTTGTTACACTATGCTAAATATTTTTTTTGGGTCTTTTTGTATTGTCTTTTTGTATTTATTGACTAACACGAGCAGCAGCACATTTTATTTGTATGGTTAGCGCAAAATTACGCTTCTTTTTATATAATTGTACATTAAAAGCTATTCTGAACAACAACAGATATAGGAGATACAGATACCCTTTCGAAATTTTCCACATTTTGTTGTATTACAACCAAAAATGTAAATATATTTTATTGGGGTTTTATGTAGACCAACACGAAGTGGAAGGAAAATGATAAATGGTTTTCAACATTTTTTACAAATAAATATGTGAAAAGTGTGGCGTGCATTTGTATTCAGTCCCCTTTACTCTGATACCCCTAACTAAAATCTAGCGAAACCAATTGCCTTTAGAAGTCACCTAATTGGTAAATAGAGTCCACCTGTGTGTAATTTAATCCCAGTATAAATACAGCTGTTCTTTGAAGCCCTTAAAGGTTTGTTGGAGAACCTTAGTGAACAAACAGCATCATGAAGGCCAAGGAACACCCCAGAGAGGTCAGGGATAAAGTTCCAGGGAAGTTAAAAGCAGCATTAGGTTATAAAAAAATATCCCAAGCTTTGAACATCTCTCGGAGCAATGTTCAATTCATTATATGAAAGTAGAAAGAGTATGGCACAACTGCAAACCTACCAAGACATGGCCGTCCAACTAAACTGACAGGCCAGGCAAGGAAAGCGTTCATTGGAGAAGGAGCCAAGAGGCCCATGGTCACTCTGGAGGAGCTGCAGAGATTCACAATTCAGTTGGGAGAATCTGTCCACAGGACAACTATTAGTCGTGCACTCCACAAATATGGCATTTATGAAAGAGTGGCAAGAAGAAAGTAATTGTTGAAAGAAAGCCATAAGAAGTCCCGTTTGCAGTTTGTGAGAAGCCATGTGAGGGACACAGCAAACATGTGGAAGAAGGTGCTCTGGTCAGATGAGACCAAAATTGAACTTTTTGGCCTGAAAGCAAAATGCTATGTGTGGCAGAAAACTAATACTGCACGTCACCCTGAATACACCATCCCTACCGTGGAACATAGTGGTGGCAGCATCATGTTGTGGGGATGCTTTTCTTCAGCAGGGACAGAGAAGCTAGTCAGAGTTGAAGGGAAGATGGATGGAGTCAAATACAAGGCAATCTTAGAAGAAAACCTGTTAGAGTCTGCAAAAGACTTCAGACTTGTTTGGGACAGAGGTTCACCTGACAGCAGGACAAGGACCTTAAACATACAGCCAAAGCTACAATGGAATGGTTTAGATCAGGGGTCTCAAACTGGTGGTCCTCCAGCTGTTGTGAAATTACAAGTCCCATCATGCCTCTGTCTGTGGGGAGTCATACTTGTAACTCTCAGCCTTTCAATGCCTCATGGGACTTGTAGTTCCGCAACAGCTGGAGGGCCGCCAGTTTGAGACCCCTGGTTTAGCTCAAAGCATATTCATGTGTTAGAATGGCCCAGTCAGAGTCCAGACCTAAATCCAATTGAGAATCTGTGGCAAGACTTAAAAAGTGCTGTTCACAGATGTTCGCCATCCAATCTGACAGAGCTTGAGCTAATATTCAAAGAAGAATGGACAAAAATGTTATTCTCTAGATGTGCAAAGCTGGTAGAGACATACCCAAAAAGACTTGCAGCTGTAATTGCAGCGAAAAGTAAAAGCAAAGTATTGACTCAGGGGGGTTAAATACAAATGCACACCATTTATTTATTAAAAAATGTGAAAACCATTTATCATTTTCCTTCTACTTCACAATAAAAAAAATTACGTTTTTAGTTGTAACATGACAAAATGTGGAAAATTTTAAGGGGTATAAATACTTTTTCAAGACACTGTATATGTGTTTTAAATATATTTAAATATTCTGAAAAAAGGAGCACAAACATATAATATAGCGGGTAAGTGATTCCTCAAACTTGAAATAAGAGATAAGATAGAGAAAAATACCCATAACATGTCAACAAGGTTGGAAATGGCTCAGTTGTACAGCATTTAATGGCAGAACTAGGGATCCACAATTCAAATAGGGATGCCCATTGTGTTGTTTTTGAATGTAAAGACATAAGGAAAAGCTATTCAAAGCCAGGCTGTGTCTGTGAACACCACTGCCTTGCTGATCCCCTGCTGCTATGGACAATTGACATATTTGACATGTTTAATACCTACTCCTTCTCTTTTAAGCTGTGGTTGCTCTCGCAGGCTCATATGTCCCTCAAGGATGTACAGAAGCCACAGCATGTGGTGAGGGGAACAGATAAAGGACTCACCCAGATGTGCTGAATACTTGCACTTAGTTGGCAACACTCTCCAAAACATTTTAGGGACACTTTTTTTTCTGTAGGCGGAGTATTATTTTAATCAGTGGCAGGGCATTAATTTGTAGGCGTGGTTTAGTAAGAATGAAAAAATGAGTGTGGTTTAAATTATGTCTGGAAGGAGAGGGAAAAAGAAAGAAAGAAAGAAAGAAAGAAAGAAAGAAAGAAAGAAAGAAAGAAAGAAAGAAAGAAAGAAAGAAAGAAAGAAAGACTGTTGTGACAATGTGATTCATTATTGCTCTGTGTCTTTAAGTGTTCCCTTCTGTCTAGCTGAACTCTCTCTCCCACCGTAGTTTTGTATATTTCCCTCCCCTTCCTGTCTCGTATTCATTTGCTCAGTATACCACCATGCTGTAACATCTTTCCATGTGGCTTACAACACCAACGTTTTTCTACCTATGAATATCCATCATTAAACGGAACGTCTATCTCTCCATACAGTGAGTTTATTCATTGCGTTAAGCTGTCTGAATTGATGCAAAAGATAAATAGAACACCAGAAAGAAAGAGAGAGAAAGAAAGAGAGATGGGGAGAGGGAGAAAGAAATGAAGGGAGAAAGAGGGATGGAGGGAGAGAGTTGGGGGGGGGGGAGAAAGAAAGAGAAGGGAAGAAAACGAGAAGGAAAGAAAGAAAGAGGGATGATGGAGGGAGAGAGAAAAAGGAATGGAGGGAGAGAGAGGGAGAGGGGAAGAGAGAGAGAGGGAGAGAGAGAGAGAGAGAGAGAGAGAGAGAGAGAGAGAGAGAGAGAGAGAGAAGAGAGAGCGAGTGAGGGATAGAGGGAGAGCTGGAGAGAGGGGAAGAAGGAAAGAGGGTGAAAGGGAGAGAGGGAGAGATAGAGAAAGGAAGAGATGGGGAGAAGGAGAGAGGGGGAGAGGGAGAGGACAGGAGAGGACTTCTCCTGCTGCCATAGGTGTGCGCAGCCTACTGTATTAGGGTGTGCACCCCAAAGCTCAGACACATGCGCGCGCGTGTGTGTGTGTGTGTGTATGTATACACAGTGGGGAAGTATTCAGACCCGCTTACATTTTTCACTATTTGTTATATTGCAGCCATTTGCTAAAATCATTTAAGTTCATTTTTTCCCTCATCAATGTACACACAGCACCCCATATTGACAGAAAAACACAGAATTGTTGACATTTTTTCAGATTTATTAAAAAAGAAAAACTGAAATATCACATGGTCCTAAGTATTCAGACTCTTTGCTGTGACACTCTTATATTTAACTCAGGTGCTGTCCATTTCTTCTGATCATCCTTGAGATGGTTCTACACCTTCATTTGAGTTCAGCTGTGTTTGATTATACTGATTGGACTTGATTAGGAAAGCCACACACCTGTCTATATAAGACCTTACAGCTCACAGTGCATGTCAGAGCAAATGAGAATCATGAGGTCAAAGGAACTGCCTGAAGAGCTCAGAGACAGAATTGTGGCAAGGCACAGATCTGGCCAGGGTTACAAAAAAATTAATGCTGCACTTAAGGTTCCTAAGAGCACAGTGGCCTCCATAATCCTTAAATGGAAGACGTTTGGGACGACCAGAACCCTTCCTAGAGCTGGCCGTCCAGCGAAACTGAGCTATCGGGGGAGAAGAGCCTTGGTGAGAGAGGTAAAGAAAACCCAAAGATCACTGTGGCTGAGCTCCAGAGATGCAGTCGGGAGATGGGAGAAAGTTGTAGAAAGTCAACCATCACTGCAACCCTCCACCAGTTGGGGCTTCATGGCAGAGTGGCCCGACGGAAGCCTCTCCTCAGTGCAAGAGACATGAAAGCCCGCATGGAGTTTGATAAAAAAACACCTAAAGGATTCCAAGATGGTGAGAAATAAAATTCTCTGGTCTGATGAGACCAAGATAGAACTTTTTGGCCTTAATTCTAAGCGGTATGTGTGGCGAAAACCAGGCACTGCTCATCACCTGTCCAATACAGTGAAGCATGGTGGTGGCAGGATCATGCTGTGGGGGTGTTTTTCAGCTGCAGGGACAGGATGACTGGTTGCAATCGAGGGAAAGATGAATGCGGCCAAGTACGGGGATATCCTGGACGAAAACCTTCTCCAGAGTGCTCAGGACCTCAGACTGGGCCGAAGGTTTACCTTCCAACAAGACAATGACCCTAAGCACACAACTAAAATAAGGAAGGAGTGGCTTCACAACAACTCCGTGACTATTCTTGAATGGCCCAGCCAGAGCCCTGACTTAAACTCAATTGAGCATCTCTGGAGAGACCTAAAAATGGCTGTCCACTAACGTTTACCATCCAACCTGACAGAACTGGAGAGGATCTACAAGGAGGAATGGCAGAGGATCCCCAAATCCAGGTGTGAACAACTTGTTGCATCTTTCCCAAAAAGACTCATGGCTTTATTAGATCAAAAGGGTGCTTCTACTAAATACTGAGCAAAGGGTCTGAATACTTAGGACCATGTGATATTTCAGTTTTTCTTTTTTAATAAATCTGCAAACATGTCAACAATTCTGTGTTTTTCTGTCAATATGGGGTGCTTTATGTACATTACCGAGGAACAAAAGTGAACTTAAATGATTTTAGCAAAGGGCTGCAATATAACAAAGAGTGAAAAATGTAAGGGGGTCTGAATACTTTCTGTCCCCACTGTATATATAGCAGTAGGGCAATGGACAGTGTCAGTAGAGCAATGGACGATGTCAGTAGGGCAGAGATTGGTGTCAGTATTTTTTTTTTTTTTATTATTATTACTTTTTTTACAATTTTATTTTTTTAAATAATTTTTTACAAAAATTATTATTGTTTTTTACAATTTTTTAGGAGCCCCATTGGGGGGACTTTGGTAAAATAACAGAGGTCTAAACAGACTCCTGATATCTCACTTTTGAGGCAGAGAAAGGGACTGAGGACAGAGATTCCCCAGTCCCTTTCTCTGCAGCCAAGTAGCAGGGGAAGTCTTCGCAGCACAGGGTGATTAGGGTGTGCCCAGGCACACCTGGCACACCCTGTGCGCACGCCTATGCCTGCTGCCTACTAAATACAGGGTAAAGGT
This sequence comes from Lithobates clamitans, assembly GCA_037952925.1. Classification (NCBI taxonomy): domain Eukaryota; kingdom Metazoa; phylum Chordata; class Amphibia; order Anura; family Ranidae; genus Lithobates; species Lithobates clamitans. The sequence goes on along the minus strand of JBBGZY010000605.1, from coordinate 4,208,152 downwards.
AACACACTTTGTTCTTTGCAAAGATAGTGACATTCAAGTGCTGTTCGGTGATAACACATTTTGTTCTTCCTTACCTCAAACACTTTCAGCTTCTTTCCACAACAGCTCCATGCCACAACGCAGGCAGTAATGGACAGTGCACCCATTGGCTGGGACGCGGTGCAGCCTGTCTCCTGCTACCTCTTCAGCAGGGGCGGACTGACAACTCATGGGGCCCCCGGGCAATAGGGGCTCATGGGGCCCCCTTAGTCCCCACCCACCCACACACAAGCCACACCCTCACAAAGCCCCACGTATATATTGCACTGCTACATTACATGCATTGGTCACAGAATTTCTCTACTTCATGTTCAAAATAAATGTTTAAAGATTAAAGAAAAATAAACTCACTTTAACCACATACATTTACTGCAGGGCTGCGTCTCCTGTGAGCAGAATCATGTACAGGTACTTGATTCTGCACTTGCGGGTCTGCATGCTGTTTGACCTGCTGCCGCTGTGATTGGACACACCGAGAGCTAACCAGCGGGTCCGGAGGACCCCATGTCCGCCAGGCCCCGACGATCGTTTCCAACAGAGGCAGAACTGTGGTCTGCCTATGTAAACAAGTCCCCAGAGAGCCTCCCCTTACATCAGGGTCCCCAGAGAGCCTCCCCTTACATCAGGGTCCCCAGAGAGCCTCCCCTTACATCAGGGTCCCCAGAGAGCCTCCCCTTACATCAGGGTCCCCAGAGAGCCTCCCCTTACATCAGGGTCCCCAGAGAGCCTCCCCTTACATCAGGGTCCCCAGAGAACCTCCCCTTACATCAGGGTCCCCAGAGAGCCTCCTCCTTACATCAGGGTCCCCAGAGAGCCTCCCCTTACATCAGGGTCCCCAGAGAGCCTCCCCTTACATCAGGGTCCCCAGAGAGCCTCCTCCTTACATCAGGGTCCCCAGAGAGCCTCCTCCTTACATCAGGGTCCCCAGAGAGCCTCCTCCTTACATCAGGGTCCCCAGAGAGCCCCCTCCTTACATCAGGGTCCCCAGAGAGACCCCTCCTTACATCAAGGTCCCCAGAGAGCCCCCTCCTTACATCAGGGTCCCCAGAGAAATCCCCCATACATTAGGGTCCCCAGAGAGCCCCCCTTACATCAAGGTCTTCAGAGAGCCCCCCCTTACATCAAGGTCTTCAGAGAGCCCCCCTTACATCAAGGTCCCCAGAGAGCCCCCCCATACATCAAGGTCTCCAGAGAGCCCCACATACATCAGGGTCCACTCCCCAGAGAGCCCCCCCATGCATCAGGGTCCCAGAGAGCCCCCCATAGATCTGGGTCCCCAGAGAGCCCCCCATAGATCTGGGTCCCCAGAGAGCCCCCCATAGATCTGGGTCCCCAGAGAGCCCCCCCCATACATCAGGGTCCCCAGAGAGCCCCCCATACATCAGGGTCTCCAGAGAGCCCCCCCAAACATCAGGGTCCCCAGAGAGCCTCCTCCTTACATCAGGGTCCCCAGAGAGCCTCCTCCTTACATCAGGGTTCCCAGAGAGTCCCCTCCTTACATCAGGGTCCCCAGAGAGCCCCCTTCTTACATCAGGGTCCCCAGAGAGCCCCCTCCTTACATCAAGGTCCCCAGAGAGCCCCCTCCTTACATCAGGGTCCCCAGAGAAACCCCCCTTACATCAGGGTCCCCAGAGAGCCCCCCCATACATCAAGGTCCCCAGAGAGCCCCCCCCATACATCAAGGTCCCCAGAGAGCCCCCCCCATACATCAAGGTCCCCAGAGAGCCCCCCCATACATCAAGGTCTCCAGAGAGCCCCCCCCATACATCAAGGTCTCCAGAGAGCCCCACATACATCAGGGTCAACTCCCCAGAGAGCCCCCCTATACATCAGAGTCCCAGAGAGCCCCCCATAGATCTGGGTCCCCAGAAAGCCCCCCAAAGATCTGGGTCCCCAGAGAGCCCCCCCATACATCAGGGTCCCCAGAGAGCCCCCCCATACATCAGGGTCCCCAGAGAGCCCCCCCATACATCAGGGTCCCCAGAGAGCCCCCCCATACATCAGGGTCCCCAGAGAGCCCCCCCAAACATCAGGGTCCCCAGAGAGCCTCCTCCTTACATCAGGGTCCCCAGAGAGCCTCGTCCTTACATTAGGGTCCCCAGAGAGCCTCGTCCTTACATCAGGGTCCCCAGAGAGCCCCCCATACATCAGGGTCCCCAGAGAGCCTCCCAGAGCATTCCCCCATACATCAGGGTCCCCAGAGAGCCTCGTCCTTACATTAGGGTCCCCAGAGAGCCTCCTCCTTACATCAGGGTCCCCAGAGAGCCTCCCCCCATACATCAGGGTCCCCAGAGAGCCCCCCCCATACATCAGGGTCCCCAGAGAGCCCCCCCATACATCAGGGTCCCCAGAGAGCCCCCCATAAATCAGGGTCCCCAGAGAGCCCTCCATAAATCAGGGTCCCCAGAGAGCCTCCCATACATCAGGGTCCCCAGAGAGCCCCCCCCATACATCAGGGTCCCCAGAGAGCCCCCCCCATACATCAGGGTCCCCAGAGAGCCCCCCCATACATCAGGGTCCCCAGAGAGCCCCCCGTACATCAGGGTCCCCAGAGAGCCCCCCCATACATCAGGGTTCCCAGAGAGCCCCCCCATACATCAGGGTCCCCAGAGAGCCCCCCCATACATCAGGGTCTCCAGAGAGCCCCCCCAAACATCAGGGTCCCCAGAGAGCCTCGTCCTTACATTAGGGTCCCCAGAGAGCCTCGTCCTTACATCAGGGTCCCCAGAGAGCCCCCCATACATCAGGGTCCCCAGAGAGCCTCCCCCCATACATCAGGGTCCCCAGAGAGCATTCCCCCATACATCAGGGTCCCCAGAGAGCCTCGTCCTTACATCAGGGTCCCCAGAGAGCCCCCCCATAAATCAGGGTCCCCAGAGAGCCCCCCATAAATCAGGGTCCCCAGAGAGCCTCCTCCTTACATCAGGGTCCCCAGAGAGCCCCCCCATACATCAGGGTCCCCAGAGAGCCCCCCCATAAATCAGGGTCCCCAGAGAGCCCCCCATAAATCAGGGTCCCCAGAGAGCCTCCCATACATCAGGGTCCCCAGAGAGCCCCCCATACATCAGGGTCCCCAGAGAGCCCCCCCATACATCAGGGTCCCCAGAAAGCCCCCCCATACATCAGGGTCCCCAGAGAGCCCCCCGTACATCAGGGTCCCCAGAGAGCCCCCCCATACATCAGGGTCCCCAGAGAGCCCCCCCATAAATCAGGGTCCCCAGAGAGCCCCCCATAAATCAGGGTCCCCAGAGAGCCTCCCATACATCAGGGTCCCCAGAGAGCCCCCCATACATCAGGGTCCCCAGAGAGCCCCCCCATACATCAGGGTCCCCAGAAAGCCCCCCCATACATCAGGGTCCCCAGAGAGCCCCCCGTACATCAGGGTCCCCAGAGAGCCCCCCCATACATCAGGGTCCCCAGAGAGCCCCCCATACATCAGGGTCCCCAGAGAGCCCCCCCATACATCAGGGTCCCCAGAGAGCCCCCCGTACATCAGGGTCCCCAGAGAGCCCCCCCATACATCAGGGTCCCCAGAGAGCCCCCCATACATCAGGGTCCCCAGACTTAACCCCCCCAGAGGTTCCCCTGTACCTGGCTGTGCAGCTCCAACCCAAGGGGGAGGTGGGAGGTGGCGATCGGCAGTTCTATGGTGCCTGTGGATCTCACTGGGGCTTGTAGTCCTCCTTCTGATTCTGTACAGTGGATAGGGGAGGGGCCTCTGACCCGGGCAGCAGTCGGCATCAGTGTACAAGCAGAGAGTGAAACTTGTAGCTGCCCGGGTCAGTGGCCCCTCCCCTTTCCACTCTACAATCTGGAGGAGAAATACAAGTCCCCGGGAGATGCTGCGAGCACCATAGAGCTGCTGATCGCCGCCTCCCACTCCCCTCACTGCATCCCAAACTAAAAGAGGAGATGCCCGCCTCATCCCCCCGCACCCCCCCCGCGGCAGTCGGCAGAACGGCTCCACCGCAGGTCCGCAGCACGCCCAGCAGCATACCCCTAGATCCGACGAGCATGTCTCCCGGGCCCCCTACTGGCTGCGGGCCCTCGGTCGGCGTCCGATCGACCGAATGGTCAGTCCGCCCCTGCTCTTCAGCTTTCTCTGACATCCCTCCCTCTCCCTCCATCACCCAGTCCCGACTCCCAGCCCACTGAGCTTACTATGTGGGTGGCCCTAGAAGACACCTTTTTGCAAACAATGCTCACGCCACACTGGGTGACAGTGGAGGTTTTTTTAGACCCCCCCGGCCCAATCCGCCCCTGCCTGGGACAGAACCTATTTTCCAGGATTCTGCCTGGGACACAGGTCTGATTTCCGTGAATGTCCCGGGCAAATTGGGACTGTTGGCAACTATGCCTGCATCAGCTTGGGGGGCAAAGCAAATTGACACCATTTAAAGATATGGGCCGCTGAGAAAGATAAGCATACCTGCTATTCTTTTAGAGCCCAGACTTCTTTTACAAGTAACCCTGGGACGACAGGGTCGCTTTAATAAATATCAGTTCAAAATATTAGTAATAGGTTATTCTGTGTTAATAAACTCTTCTTTTGAACTCGTACCTACAGGTAAGCCTAATATAAGTCATAATAGAACAAACTGCACTTAATATCTCTCAATAACCACAAAGCAGCACCTCTGCTGCAAGATACACTGTCATAAACACAATAGGAAAATAGAGCTGCAGTATTCCTATTAAGCCTATAACAAGGCTTACTTGGAGGTACAGTGAATATCTCCTAAACGTGCTGTGTTTAGAAGATATTCATACTGGATGCAGCAAGGGTCACCACCGCATGCGATCTGAAGGGACGGCATGCTGTCCCTTTAGAGCTCTGCAATGTAAACCATGACTCCCTTGCACATGCACAGGAGTGATGTCATCGCTGCTCAGCAATTAAAAGGACCAGAGCCAGCAAACCAGGAAGGAAGACTGGGGGTAGATGGAACCCTGTCAATGGTGACAGTGCACCACTGGAGGGCTTCGTTCTAAGGTAAGTATTTCATAATGGGTTTGTATACTAGCACATTATGGCATTGCCTTGCAGGGGATTTTTTTGTTTTTAAATGCCGCAGTTTACTACCACTACATTACAACAGTCAATTCCAGTATCACTGGCAAAAATAAACCATCCCATGAGTCATAAAGACAGCAAGTAAGCGCTGATCCTTCCAGTTTCCCCCTAAGTGTTCAGACTGGTTGATCCAACCCTTAGGCACAGATCATGATAGGTACTGGACTCAGCCTTAAAAAAGTTTTTTTATCCAAGAAAAATATTTCAGCCCTAAGTTTCTTAATGTATACAACCCTGCAAAAATGTTATAAGTTAACACATACATTTGCTTAAAACTGCAGCGGAATAAAACAACTCTGATCTCTTTGCCAAGTAACATATATTGTAGGATAAAGAGTTTACATATTTAGGAAGATTAGTCAACACACATTTAAATGTGCATTGGAAGAGTAAGCATCAAAAAAAATGTCTTTCAAAAGATCTTTCCATAAAAGTGGAAGATCTTGATTATGAGTTTACACAGACTGGAAAAAAGTAGATGTAAACCCTGACTTAAAATAGAACAAAGGCCAAACTTTTATTTTTAGTTTGGGACTGAGTGGAGAAAGATTAGAACACCTGTCAGGTTTTTATTACTACCTCTGCCCCTGAGATTCACCCTCTCTTATTTCTCATGTTTACCATTATCATTGAATGATAAAGCAAAATAAAATCCCATTGGAAGAGGGCAAATCTTCCAATGGGAGTGCTAGTTTTGGTGACGCTAAGGATTTCCCTCACTTTTCAGGAATTGCCTCTCACTTCCTGTTTTGGCTTTGGGTCAGGAAGTGAAGGTAAATCTCCCCAATGGGACACAGATGACAAACAAAAACCTGACGCTGTCCAAACTGGAAAAAAAAAAGTTTTGGCTATAGTTTTACTTTAAAGCAAAACTTCACTCAAAATGTGAAAAACTGTTGCTCCCCCCCCCCCCCCTTCCCATCCTGTAACTAAATTGCAGGTCCTTTTAGGAGGGGGTAAAGCAAGTACCTGCTTGTCAGTACCTGCTCCCACTTTAGCAATATTCACCTAGGCAAGGATGATGATTTATTTAATATACACAGTACATTTTGCACATCTCTACAAAACATGCACATTTTCCTATGATGTATAATTTCAAACACACTGCTAGTATAGACAAATACCTGTTGATGTGCCACAAATATAGGATGCTCCTAACTTCCTCTTTGATCTGACAACACTACTCTGAATTCCCTAAGCACATGGTGTCGGCCCACATGGTGCCGATTACAAAGAACACAGACCCCCTCATCATCTTCTTCCTTAATTCTCATCTTCATAACCCCTCCTTATGCACAGACAGAGCATAAGAAGATACTAGGTCACAACATTTTCTGGCAAAATCAACACTGCACTTATTAATCAGATTTAAAAAAACAAAAAAAAAATATTTAGCATTTTAGGTTTAACATACAAAAAGGAGCAAATAAAAGAAGTTAATTGTTAGGGTTAACTACAGTCATGATAACAATCAGCAGTAAATGTACATAATGTCAGGTCATGTACGCTTTATTTGTACGTTTATTCTCAGCAGCAGCAGTACCTGACACATTCAATGGAAACAAAATATTCTATTGATTTCTGTCCCTCTATGTAACACAGCTGGCTACTATGTTGTCCCTCATTCATATGGACAGCATAGGGGGCAGCTCTTTTTTCTGAATTCTTGCTAAATATACAGTAATTATAGCAGCTTGACACAAACCGTTACAAGGTCAATGTTTCATTTGTTTAAAGAATAAAAGGAGATTCTGACCATTGCTGACCCCCTTGTAGAATACTAGCTGCTGCTGCTTTAGAGCAGTCTCGGTCACAGGGTCACATTTATAAGAGGCTAGTTAGAATTACACCATCAAAATGAGACATCATAGTCAGGAAAGGCTGACAAAGGAAAAGCCGAGGGGTGGACAGTTTGCCATTTCTGCCTAAGTACACCTAAATCTGATGACTACAAATGTAGTGCAAACCTATTCTGTTAGCTGTTAGATGCACAGATCTTAGTTAGGTGAATTATAGGTACCCAATGTACCATTCCACAAAGGAAAACACCAACAGTTGTGTATGGTCTGGAAGAATGAAATCCCAGCTGCTGAATTATATTAGCAAACAGGGTTTCCATTTGGATCTTTTTATTATACCCAAATAATGTATTGCTGACAGTCAGTAATATTATGTGGGAGGCTGTGTTTGCTGGTAGCCTTGCCACCCCAAACCATGGTCTATGTTGCCTATGCCTAGTTAAGTCACTTACCTGGAATAAGCGTACAGACTTGAGTGAAGTGATAACTCCTTAGATGCATTCCTATAATCAGTATATAACCCCACAAGTGCTTTTTTACTGACAGTCAAAAATTTTGTGAAAAGCCTCCCTAGAAGGCTGTTATACATGCAAAGAGTGGACAACTCCATACCAATGCCTTTGGTCTTTGAATAGGTAATCCAACAAGCTTATATAGTTATGGTGATGGTCGGGTGTTTATATTTTTGCCCATATAGTGTACCAATTTATAATCTTGCAAAATAACCTGTTTACTTATATTGTTAAGATTTTATTATATATGACCAGATTTAGCTGCATTGTTTTGCTAAAATCTTTCTGCTTTGTTTTAGTTTCTTTATAATAGCTTGCTCTATTTTCTGACATAATGACACAAGAGCGGGCATCTTTTGGTATATATTGATTTTACTTACAAAATGTTTGGAGGATGATGCAGAAATCATTGCTGGTTCTACTTGCAAAATATATATTACCAGGTGACAGGCAAGGCTAAAGTAGATTTTAAAGCATACTTGCCCTGGGAATATAAACACATATATTAGATGAGCAAAGGAGTCAGGTTATCCTTCTTGCATTTTCCATTTGCAGAATCAATTCCTTAAAGGTAGCCTAGCAATGAAACTTCCCTGGAATTTATTGCATGTACTTTCTGTGTTTTATAAGTTAAGTCAAAGAAAAGAATTACTCTGTCTTATATCTGTAGGATAGGGAAATGAATTAAAGCTGTATTATACACATCAGTGGTTAGTGTTTATGAGCTATGGCACTAATCGTTTACTGTCAAGAATTCACCCAGGTGTAATTAGGACTATTCCCGCTTTATAAATTATTATTGTAAGTTTTACTTTGTACAGAATAAAATACTGTACACTACATTAGTTGTGTGTTTTAAATAGTATCATAATTAGGTGTATTTCTTTCATGCCAATTCAAATATTAAAACATATGTTGATACAAATTTGTTGCATACCACAGCAGGCCTGTATCAAAGCAAAACTTTAGTTTGGCAATGTTTACTGAAACTGCTGCCAAATGTAAGATTTTTGGCTTTAAACGACTTACTGATGTATAGTCAGTGAACAAAAACTCTGCTCCAGTTTGTTTCCCTAAGAACCAGTTATTCCTCAACTGGGATTCCCTTACCTTGCCATTCATGTTTCAATGCTTAAAGGCCCGTACACACAATAAAAAAAATCGGATAGATAGTTTGTATGAGGAGCTGTCTGCCGATTTTCGGATCGTCAGTACGGTGCTTTCGACAGCCAATTTCGCTTTTTCGCCAGACAAAAGCTGGATGTTTAGACTGTAACATTTTTGTCAGGTGTGAACTCAATGTCCGATTTTCATTTCATTAGTATGGTTTTCGTAGGAAAAGAATCGTAAGAGCAAGACTACGCATGCTCATAAAGCAAAAGAATACATACAAAACTATTCAACACATTACGTCACTTCTGACGTTGTATTCTGTCGTACGAAAATTTTCGTATTGTGAGTAACCTCTTTACATTCGACATGAAAAAATCTAAGCGTGTGTACGAGGCTTAAGACTTAGGTAATAAATAATCTATAAACCAACACTTTTATACTAAAAAAAACCCTACTTCCAAATAAATTATGTATTTCCAATCAAACAATAAATATACTCATATAATAAAGTTTCTAGAATGATAAAAATCAAACTCTTCTACACAATGCACCCTTCAATTTCATACAATAATTAATAACTCTCACCAGATGTTTTGACCCTTGTGAAACAATAGGTCATACTATGCTGAGTGCAATAATAGCTGAAACTTCCAGGTGTCTCTCTTCTTCATCCAAAGACTACTCCTCAATTCTTCCAATATCACAAATCCTCCAAAAGGATTGAAAAAAAAAAACTACATTGTGTAATACTTCCATGACAACCACATACATCTGTGTAATTGTGCTCACATGAAATAATCCACAACCACTGACAGTAAGTGTAATCATCAAACAAACATCTTCACTGTACACGATTCCCACTGTGCTCCAAAACCACATGCAGCTATACTCTTAACAAACTTTTTACTCTTCTATATTCATAGGGTTGGTCACATAAAATTTCAAACTGTTGTTCCCCCTTCTTCCTCCTCCCAATTGCAGGATCTTCCAAAGGTAGTTAATGGTACTCCTTTTCATGCATGAAGGAAAGCAAGTCCCATAGTACAGTATTTTCATAAAACCACTGATTTATGCTTTAAACCAATGCCCACATGGGGATCTTCTTGTAGAAGTCAGGTGCCAAGGAAGTGACGCAACGCGCGACCGGAAGTTCAGGATTCACCGTATTGGGTATTCTGTTTGTGTGATTTACAATTGCTGATATAATGTGAGCATGATTTTAAAAAATAAATGGGCGATTTTATGAAAATATTGCTTTATGGGTCTTGCTTTCCTTCTTACATGAACTATTTACATAAACTACATTTATAAGATCCTGCAATTTGGAGGAGGAGAGAGAGTTTGAAGTTTTATGTGATCTAGTCCTATGAATATAGAAGAGCAGAAAGTTTGCTAAGAGTATATCTGCATGTGGTTTTGGAGCGGGGGGTTGGGGATCTTGCACTGTAAAGATCTTTGATTGATGATTACACCTACTGTCACTGGCTGTGGATTATTTCATGTGAGCACAATTACAAATAATGTATGTAATGTTTATTGAAGTATTACGCTATGTATTTTTTTGTTTTTTTTGTACAATATTCTTTTGGAGGATCTGTGATATTGAAAGATTTAAGGAGTAGTGTTTGGATGAAGGAGGTTTTGGTTATTATTGCATTGAGTGTAGTATGAGCTGTTTTCTCAAAAGTGTCAAAACATCTTGAGAGTTATCTGAAGGTTGAAGGGTGCATTGCACAGAAAAATGTCATTAGAGTTGGACAACTTTTGAACAATATTATTAGTTTTATTAGTGGTAGTAGAAGTATTTATATATTTATATATTGTCTATTTACGCAGTGCTTTACATATACTTGTCACGATCAAGGGGCAGGCTCGGATACCAGTAGTTATAGTGGTAACAATGCACCCACTGACAGTAACCAGTATTCACTAGAGTTCCTGATGGTTGAGGTTTTGCTTCATGTTATTACCAGGGTCCAGTCCTCAGGATCACCCCACCAGGAGGTGAGCAGGCTGGGGTCCAGCAGCCAATGTAGCAGGCAGGGATAATCAGAAGTGTAGTCAGTAAACAAGCTAAAGGTCAGCAATGAGTGGATGCAGGTTGTGATCAAGTAGAAGTGTAGTTGAGGAACAAGCCAAAGGTCGGTAACGAATAGTAGCGAACATACGAATGACAGCAGGGGAGACAAGAGCGAAATATTGTCCAGAGGGAGCACAATAATCTGGTAAACAGTAAGTGCAGAGACATGGCTTGAATCAGAAGGTTCATGGGAGGAGCAAAGAGTTCACAGTTCAAGACAAGCAAGGTTCCTTGAAGGATCATTCAAGGAATTGTCTGTGGAGCTGTCCAGCATTCCAAGTAGCTCAGCAAGAAGATTTACTGCAAGACACAGCAGAGGTCCATGGTTCAGTTCTAGGCCCTGATAATACTGTATATTTTACTGTCACATTAGTTCCTGCACTCAAAGAGCCTACAATCTAAAGTCATGTACATACGAAAGCTAATTAACCTACTAGTATGTCTTTGGATGGTGGAGTAACCAAAGGAAATCCATGAAGGCATCTTTACTGCATTGATGTATTTATTGTTTGATTGGAAACACAGATTTTTCTTTGGAAGGAGGTTTTTCTGTGTTGATTTATTGATTATTTGATTCTCACAGTTCTCCGGGGGGGGGGGGGGGGGTTGGAGAGAAGCTGCAGCTGGGGTGTTTAGAGTGGAATACGATTTCCACCTGAGCCCTGAATAATTGAAATTGTAATGACTTAGTTATTGACTTTTTATGAAGTAAAAATTTGCATATCAGTAACAGTGCCATTTAGTCACTTACATTTATTTGAAGTGGTATTTGAAGGTATCTATACATAGATGTATATCTGCTGTAATTATGAGCTGCACATGCCTGGTTTCAGCAAACATTACTAAAGTTCGGTGTCAAATTGGAGCCGAATGGGAAAAAGACTAATGGCCATTTTCTAGGTAGGCAAGTAGGCAAGTGATTGTCAAACAAATGGCATGGGGGAGCTGGGTATTGCCCTGGGGAATATGTGCCAAAGCAAAAAAAAAAAAAAATAAACAATTCCATTTGGTGGGGAGCAGTGACTTTAGTAATGCTTAAAGTGAAATTTTAAAAATGCGAATATTCCATTAAATAACATGTCAGAGGGATGCCCCGACCCTGCCTGTGAAATGGTGCATTGGTGCAATGTATACAACCTACTAGAGCAAAACTAACATTTAAAAAGGATTTTTTTTTAAATTGCCAGCACAATGATAGCTTCTGGCCACTTCATTCTGTTTGTAAATCCTACAAGTGAGTCCGATGTATATGTTAATGGGGGACCCCACCAACAGAAAAAAAATGCCACACACGTACATATACATATACACACATCTGCTCCCATCACTTGACTCCATACCTAGGAGACCCTGCCCCTTTCTTCATATCAGGTGTCATCCCTGGACCTGTCTTATGGTGGAAGTCGAGTCATAGGACAGACATTTGTTGGTGGACCATATATATTCCTTTTGTCAGATTGGCGGGCATCTGGCATTATGGTCAACTAACTAGGATCTGTATCTCTGAATGACGTGATTGACAATGGATGTACATTGGAACTTTTTTTCTAATAAAAGACTTGTCAAAAACTGTGTTTTTGCTGTTTACATTTTTTACTTATGAATGATTAGGGGTACTATGTAACCCTTACTTATTCACAAGGGGTGTTATTGCTAAAGTGGGCATCCAGATTATCATAAATCTCCCACATCAAAAGGACCCCCTTTCCTGGCCTGCCAGTCTGCATGCACAGATAAGTACCCAGATAGCAAGAAATTGTGCTGAAAGTTTTAAAAGGACTTGCTAAGCTATGGCTAAATTTGCCAGGCTTCACAAGTTTGTTGCACAATTGCAGCAAGTTCACATTACATGACTCCAGATCAACTTTCTTTGCAAACATTCTGCAAGTTCTGGTTTAGTTATGTTGTGCAAAAGTCATCCCACCACAGGGGTCACTCTGGCTGAATTTTCATGCTGTAGGCTTGCATAGCTCTTGCTGTAGACTCACCCCTGCAACTTTGCTCTTGCTAGAGACTTGCCACGCAAATTTGCTACAAATTGGAAAGGTGTCAACTAAAACTTGTGTTTCAAGTGATCTCCAAGTATACAACTTGCCAGTGAAAATGTGCAGCAAGTTAACAAGACTTACAATTCAGCACTGCTACAAACTTGTTGCAAGTTATCCTTGCTATCTTGGTATAGTTTGGGTTTTTGAGGGGGACCTCACACTGTTTCTTTTTTGATTTTTCCATGGGATTTCCCCTTCAAATCCATAACAGACCCTCAGGGCCTGGTATGAATTATAATGGAACCCCCATGCCATTTTTTTTAATGATCGCTCCTTTGCTTACACTGCTGGAGATTTGCAGAAATGTAAGTGAATGGAACCAGTGACTCACTGGCTGTCACAGACTTTGGCGGTGCCTGCACCCGCCAGCTTCCTTAAAAACCATTGACAGTGGGAAACGCTCATGTGTTACAGTAGTCGTTTGGATCAAACCTTAACCACTTCAGCCCCGGAAGGATTTACCCCCTTCCTGACCAGAGCACTTTTTACAATTTGGCACTGCGTCGCTTTAACTGCTAATTGCGCGGTCATGCAATGCTGTCCCCAAACGAAATTTGCGTCCTTTTCTTCCTACAAATAGAGATTTCTTTTGATGGTATTTGATCACCTCTGCGGTTTTTATTTTTTGCGCTCTAAACTGAAAAAGACCAAAAATTTTGAAAAAAAATCCAATAAACTCAATTGTAGTCATACATTTAGGCCAAAATGTATTCGGCCACATGTCTTTGGTAAAAAAAATGTCAATAAGCGTATATTTATTGGTTTGCGCAAAAGTTATAGCGTTACAAACTAGGGTACATTTTCTGTAATTTACACAGCTTTTAGTTTATGGCTGCCTATGACATTTCTTGAGGTGCTAAAATGGCAGGGCAGTACAAACCCCCCCCAAATGACCCCATTTTGGAAAGTAGACACCCTAAGGAAATTGCTGAGAGGCATGTTGAGCCCATTGAATATTAATTTTTTTTGTCCCAAGTGATTGAATAATGACAAAAAAAATTTTTACAAAAAGTCGTCACTAAATGATATATTGCTCACACAGGCCATGGGCATATGTGGAATTACACCCCAAAATACAATCTGCTGCTTCTCCTAAGTACGGGGATACCACATGTGTGGGACTTTTTGGGAGCCTAGCTGCATACGGGGCCCTGAAAACCAATCACCGCCTTCAGGATTTCTAAGGGCGTAAATTTTTGATTCACTCCTCACTACCTATCACAGTTTCGAAGGCCATAAAATGCCAAGATAGCACAAACCCCCCCAAATGACCCCATTTTGGAAAGTAGACACCCCAAGCTATTTGCTGAGAGGCATGGTGAGTATTTTGCAGCTCTCATTTGTTTTTGAAAATGAAGAAAGACAAGAAAAAACATTTTATTTTTATTTTTTCAATTTTCAAAACTTTGTGACAAAAAGTGAGGTCTGCAAAATACTCACTATACCTCTCAGCAAATAGCTTGGGGTGGCTACTTTCCAAAATAGGGTCATTTGGGGGGGGTTGTGCCACCTGGGCATTCCATGGCCTCCGAAACTGTGATGGGCAGTGAAGAGTGAAATCAAAAATTTACGGTCTTAGAAAGCCTGAAGGCTGCTTGGTTTTTAGGGTCCCGTACGCGGCTAGGCTCCCAAAAAGTCTCACATATGTGGTATCCCCGTACTCAGGAGAAGCAACAGAATGTATTTTGGGGTGTAATTTCACATATTCCCATGGCATGTTTGAGCAATATATCATTTTTAGTGACAACTTTGTGCAAAAAAAAAAAATGGTCTTTTTCCCGCAACTTGCGTCACAATAAAAAATATTCCATGGACTCGACATGCCTCTCAGCAAATAGCTTGGGGTGTCTACTTTCCAAAATGGGGTCATTTGGGGGGGTTTTGAACTGTCCTGGCATTTTATGCACAACATTTAGAAGCTTATGTCACACATCACCCACTCTTCTAACCACTTGAAGACAAAGTCCTTTCTGACACTTTTTGTTTACACGAAAAAAAAAATATTTTTGCAAGAAAATTACTTTGAACCTCCAAACATTATATATTTTTTTAAAGCAAACGCCCTACAGATTAAAATGGTGGGTGTTTCATTTTTTTTTCACACAGTATTTGCGCAGCGATTTTTCAAACGCATTTTTTTTGGAAAAAACACACTTTTTTTAAATTTTAATGCACTAAAACACACTATATTGCCCAAATGTTTGATGAAATAAAAAAAGATGATCTTAGGCCGAGTACATGGATACCAAACATGACATGCTTTAAAATTGCACACAAACGTGCAGTGGCGACAAACTAAATACATTTTTAAAAGCCTTTAAAAGCCTTTACAGGTTACCACTTTAGATTTACAGAGGAGGTCTACTGCTAAAATTACTGCCCTCGATCTGAACTTCACGGTGATACCTCACATGCATGGTGCAATTGCTGTTACAGACCGACGCTTGCGTTCGCCTTTGCTCAAGAGCAGGGGGTGACAGGGGTGCTTTTTCTTTTTTTTTTTCTTAATTATTTTTTTGCTTTTTTATCTTATTTTTAAACTGATCCTTTCATTTTTTTTTTTTTATCATTTTTATTGTTATCTCAGGGAATGTAAATATTCCCTATGATAGCTATAGGTAGTGACAGGTACTCTTTTTTGAAAAATTTGGGCTCTATTAGACCCTAGATCTCTCCTCTGCCCTCAAAGCATCTGACCACACCAAGATCGGTGTGATAAAATGCTTTCCCAATTTCCCAATGGCACTGTTTACATCCAGCGAAATCTAAGTCATGAAATGTTCATAGCTTCTGGTTTCTTAGGCCATAGAGATGTTTGGAGCCATTCTAGTCTCTTAGGTTCCCTGTTGGGACAGGAGAGACAGAGAAAAACATGGAAGACGGTGAGGGGCATTCCCTCCCACTGCTTGTAAAAGCAGTCTAGAGGCTAATTAGCCACTAGGATTGCTTTTACATGAAAGCCGACCGCTGGCTGAAAAGAATGATACCAAGATGATATCTAAACCTGCAGGCATCATTCTGGTATAACCACTCAAAGTCCAGCAACATACCAGTACGTTGCTGGTCCTTGTTGGGCATATATTGTAAACTTTTTTTTCATGCAGCCTGTAGGCTCAACGAAAAAAAGATATTGATCGGTGGGTATGCCCACCATTAGAATACCTCCCTTCATCCACCCACTTCTAATGATGGGCATACATGCACCGTTTATATATGCCGAAGCATGGGGGCATCCGTCCCAAAAGGTAGGAGCAAATCGTTCCTCCGTCCCTGCTGCCCCCATGCTTTGGCATATATGCACTTTTTTTAACTGTTGTGGTGAAATCACCTCCTACAGCGCTGGAGTCACGGCTTTATGTATCGTGGGAGCAAACGCTGTTGCTGTCAAGATAAATAAATCTGCGCTGCAACTGAATGGCGTACCTGCTAAGCAAATGATGGTTAACAATAAAACAAAGTAACATTACGGTATAACAGTTATGCCCCGTACACACGGTCAGACATTGATCAGACATTCCGACAACAAAATCCTAGGATTTTTTCCGACGGATGTTGGCTCAAACTTGTTTTGCCTACACACGGTCGCACAAAGTTGTCGGAATTTCCGATCGACAACCACGCGGTCACGTACACCACGTACGACGAGACTAGAAAAGGCCGGTTCAGAACCAAGCGTGGCACCCTTTGGGCTCCTTTTGCTAATCTCGTGTTAGTAAAAGTTTGGTGAGAGACGGTTCGCGCTTTTTCAGACTCGTGGCTTTCAGATCGTTTTCTGCCGTTCAGTTTGTGCTTGTGGGTTTGTATCTGCTCTTCAGTGCGTGCAAGCAAGTTCCGCGTGACTTTAAGGAGTCATTGTATTCTTGTTCGTTCATTACTGGTTTTCAGGTCGCTCTTCACAGGCCTTGCTGTTCTTCAGTGCGTTCTGTTACTTCGTTCTGAGCAGCCGACCGTTTTCTAGCCATGTTTCGTATGCATACTCCTCGTAGAGTTCATGCTGTGCGGGGGCTCGGTGTTGGGGTCCTGACCTTGACACAAGTCCGGTCCATGAACAGGGTGAGGAGGAGTCCATGGACCAAGAATTGGTTGCTTCAGCATGACCAGTTCTCTCATATGCTTTTGCTCCGTGAGATCCGTGAGAAATATCCTGATGATTTCAGGAACTTTCTCAGGATGACGGACCCCGTGTTTCACAGTTTGTTGGCTTCGCTGACCCCCTATATCAGCAGGCAGGATACCTGCATGAGGCAAGCCATCACTGCGGAGCAGAGGTTGGTCGCTACCCTGCGGTATTTGGCCACAGGGAGAAGTCTGCAGGACTTAAAGTTCTTGACAGGCATCTCCCCCCAGGCTCTTCTTTGTGGACATTTACTGCTTGTGTTTGTTTGAGCTGACCCTGACAGAAATGTGTGGAGTGCAGAAAATGGCGTGATTGTGTAACCTTATAACAAAGCACTGTTGGCTGTTATTTACTAAATGCAAAGACACTTTTCACTACAAGTGCACTTGCAACTGCACTGAAACTGCACTTGTAGTGCAAAGTGGATTTGCCCTTAGGAAATCACCCCCATTTTCTCATAAAACAACAATTACATCACCCCAAAAGTGTTGTAGCGTTGAGACAATAATCCACACATTCTTGATGAACAATCTTTTTAATACCTGCACAATCACATGTGCATTTACCAAAGGTTTTTCTGACAAACCGACATGTTTGTTGTATAACAATTTTTGTGGTGTCATTATCCAAAATCAAAATGTGCATTTTATAGAAAACAGGCCTGTGTAAAACCCACAAGAAAGACACAAATCTTGATCTTACAAAGTTCACATTTTGTAGAACTGGAAGGCAATATCAGACATGAGTATTTAGGAACTGTGTTTGATATTGCGTTCAGATCGGGGGAAATCACCCCAGGAAAAGCCAAATTTGGAAGATGCACACAAATTTCACAATGTCAACATGTGCTAGCTGCCATCAGGGGGGATCAAGGGACGTGTTTTGGGGGAGAAAGCCCTTCCTCACCGCTACTTTATTATTGAGGAAGGGGTTGCACCCCCAAAACGCGTCCATTGATCTCCTGTGATGGCAGATAGCACATGTTGACACACTGTGTGCATCCTCCAAATTTGGCTTGGGGAAAAATCACAAAAACATTTAGCACATTGTAGCACACAAAAGGGGCTTTAAACTCGCCCCAAAACATCAATGATGTTTTTATATTTTGGAATAACATCATTGATGTTTTGCTTGATGATTTCCAATTGTAAATTACACCCCATGATCTCCCCGATCAGGATCTGGGCACTTTCGGATGTGAAAGGATCTTCATCCACAACCTCACGATCACCTAAAAAGAGAGGAAACCCAAAATAAATTAGGTTTCCAAAAAAATGCCGCCATCCATCTCTTATCTGAGCCTGTGGTCGCAGACACTCACCTGTTGTGGTGACTAGTTCCACCACGTCTTCTTCCTCCTGCTCAGATTGTGTTAGGGGAATTTCACCTTCTTCCAGAGGGGGGGGGGGGCTCTGGTCTCCTCAGATGAGGGGTGTCTTCCGAGTCTTTTCTCCCCTATGTAAAACAAAATGGTATAATTAGCACATAGATATTTGATGTCAGAACTATGAAGATGAAACATTGCTTGGAAGTGGGGTACAATTGTCTATTTTAGCCGAGTTCCAAGATGTAGCTTTTTTAGTGTCCTTTGTCAAGCTTCAATACTTTACCTGTTTAGTACAAGCTTCACAGATGTAGCCCCCCTCTAGTATACACTGGAGCACCTGTGTGGCCCCCTAATAAAAATGGTGTTCTTTTGTCCCACACTAGTGCTCCAGTGTCCAGATGTGATAACAGCTGCTGAGTGTCCTCTCCTTACACACAATCTAGTTGGCATTTCATTCTAGTAACAAAGCCATCTACACAACCCAATTCTTTGAAGACAAGTATAGGGCCTCAAAATGGTGGCCAAATGCATATGGGCTAAACAATAGTATTTTATAGTCCGAAATAAAAATGTGTGATCCGAACGAATAATGGGCCCATGAACATGAAAGTTGCCATTTTAAACTGTACAACAGTTCCTAAAAGCACATGGAGCAGCACGAACGTAATAAACACAAAAAGAATAGGAACACAGCACAACTACTTACTTTTTTGCAGCACTCTCCGGATCTTTCTGTACTGCTCATGTTCTCGTAATTTCAGGTCCTGAGCTGATCTTTCGATCGTCGTACCCCGAATTTCCGGTGCAGACTCCTGACCACTTTCGCCATGATCTTGGCCTTTCGTATATTGGGGTTGGGGTAAGGCCCATACTTTCCATCATAGTCGGCCTTCTTCAGGATGTCCGCCATCTCCAACATCTCCCCAAAGGACATATTTGAGTCCTTCAATCTCCTTCTGGATCGGGACGTTTCAGGCTCCGGCCTTTCCTCCTCCTCCTCGTTGCTGTAATTAGCACGATCCTGCTGTCTATCCGCCATGTGCTCTTCCTCCACTGCGCCGAACGAAAAGGGGCGGGGAATAGAATAGAAAGAACGTCAGGGGCGGGCGGAGTTATACGCATGCGCAGTGTGTATAAATCGTAACGCGCGCGTCTTACGTATGATCTGTAAACGGAGGAAGGAGCATCGGAGACGCCGATCGTGCTAACGAAGGTAGGATCTAAACTTGGGCCTATACTGCTTCGAAATTGAAGCCTATATTGTAACAAGATTAGGGGAGTTTGGCCTGACATTAGGGTTTGTCTTGTGTTGTGTCTTGCAGAGAAAATGGATGGGTTCAACGACCACAATTTCCTGCCCCTGTTCATTGACAAATACAGGGAGCTGCCCTGTCTGTGGCAAGTCAGACACCCCCACTATAATCACAAACAGAAGAGGCAGGCAGCGCTGGAGAAACTGCTGGAGTTGGTGAAGCCGTGGTCCCCACAGCAATCATCCCCTATTTAAAAGCCAAAATTGGTGGCCTGAGGAGCACTTATCTTAGGGAGCGCAAGAAGGTCACAGATTCCCAGAGGTCCGGAGCTGCAGCAGATGACGTTTATGTCCCCAGGCTCTGGTACTATGAGAGACTGCGATTTCTGTCAGACCACACTGAAGTCAGGGAATCCCTCTCCACTCTTCCTTCCACTCTTCCTTCCACCCCAGCTGAGGCTTCTGATGTCCAACCTGGGCCTTCCAGCCAGGAAGAAGTGGAGGAGCCCAGCTGGAGTCAGGTATAGCATTCTTCTACAGATTTCTCGGCAATAAATAAATGATGTTTACTAGATGTTATTATTGATCACTAATTGCTGATTAAAAAAAAGTGTTTTACATATCAATACACAGTAGTGGGCACCCAAAATTGGGACAAGAATGCAAAATGCTGGGCTCAGAATGATAGTCTGTTATATTTGTTAACATTCAATTTGCAGCAGTCAGGAGGTGAAAATTGTGTGTGATTGATGTAAAAAATACTAAAACTATGTCCCTTTTTCATACACAGGAAGACCTCAGCCAGGAGGAGGTTGTGGAATGTGGCGGTCAGGAGGAGGCGGGGATTAGTGGCAGCCAGAAGGAGGCGGGGCTAAGTGTCAGCCAAGAGAAGCCTGGGACCAGTCGCAGCCTGACTGAGTCTCAGGTTCCTCCCCTCCGCCTTCCATACAAAAGGGCCAGGAAGGCCACTCCCAGTCCTGTGCAGGATTCAGCGTACAGGCTGATCCAGGAGGCTTCGGCGTCCCTCAGAGCCTTCCCCAGTCCTGAAGAGGCCTTTGCCTGCATGGCTGCCACCAAATTGCAGGGCATGCAGGAGGGCCAACGCAAGATCTCTGAGGACCTGATTTATAAAGTCCTACGTAAGGGGGAGAGTGGGGAACTGACACACAAGACGGATGTCACGGAGAGGGATGATCCTCCTCCTCCTCCTGCTGCCACAACTCCACCACCACAGCCAAAGCCTGGAAGGAAGCGTGGAAAGAAGACCAAAGAGTGATTGCCCTGGGTTCAGTCTGGTCTGACAGAAGATGCAGTCTCTCGTATGACCACAGCCTGGGGACACAGATGTCATCTGCTGCTTTCCGGATCTCTGGGACTTCTGGACCAGACTGCCCTCCCTTAGATAAGGACTCCTCAGGCCACCAATTTTGCTTTTAAATAATTGATGTCTGCCCTGGGGGTCCAAGGCTTCGCCCACTTCTGCAGTTTCTCCAGCGTTGCCTCCCTCTTTGTTTATAGTTGTGAGCCCTTAATAAAATAGTTTTAGGTAAATTCTACTCTCCTGTGTGTGTTTTCATCCAAAAAGGACAGTTTGTTGGTGAGGATTCAGGTACATTTCTAACATAAAATGTGAAATTAACAAGGGACAACAACACCAAACAATCTCCTACAGATTAAATAGAACAACATATCAATGGTGTTGTGGGAACTTGTCACAAAAAACACACAAACATTTTCGGGTGTACAAATCAAAATCACCAAAAAAAAAAATATGTTGTCAGATGTGAGAAATCAAAATATATTGAGGGAATCCCAAGAAATAGTAACGAAATAAGTTTGTGAGAAGTGTGTGTGAATATGAGCAGCAAAACGACTTAATTCTTGTCACATTATAAAGAAGAAGAGAGTGCGCTGTATTAAACCATTTTGAACATTGCAGCGTGACGAAAGTGCTGTATCCATTACGAACGCTAAGTTTACCAGAACGAGCTGTCCCGTGTCCGAATTTCTTCTGAGCATGCGTGGCACTTTGTGCGTCGGAACAGGCCACACACGGTCGGAATTGACGCGATCGGATTTTGTTGTCGGAAAATTTTATCTCCTGCTGTCCAACTTTGTGTGTCGGAAAATCCGATGGAAAATGTCCGATGGAGCCCACACACTGTCGGAATTTCTGACAACACGCTCCGATCGGACATTGTCCATCGGAAAATCCGACCGTGTGTACGGGGCATTAGACTTACCATACCTGCAAAGCACATACAAAAAAAACATAGTAAAAAAATAAAACATTTAACGCAACCTGTGCCTAAAATATATATATGCCGAAGCATGGGGGCATCCTCCCGCAAAAGGTAGGAGCCTTCATCCACTGCTGCCCCCACACTTCGGCATATATGCTGAAGTATGTAACTGTGGTGGTGAAATCACCTCCGACAGTGCTGAAGTCATGGCTTTGTGTATCGTGTGAGCAAACGCTGTTGCTGTCAAGATAAATAAATCTGCTCTGCAGCTGAATGGCTTACCTGAAAACAAAAAAATGGTTAACAATAAAACACAGTAAACAGTAAAGTATAAAAAAATTGCATATCTGAAAAGCAAACATGGTAAAACATAATAACAATAAAACATTGCAGAATAGAATACAACTATTTTTGTTTTTTTTATTTTATATTTTTTTGTGTTTTTATTTTATTTACTTTTTTTTTTTTTTACACTTTTTTTTGTAACTATAACTTTTGTAACTAGTACCAGGTTCGGGTCTCTCAAAATGCGATGGCAACTTGGGAGACGCTGTGTTAGTGTGCCTAGTCTGTGCAGTGCTGTACCCTACGCTAATACTAAACTAGTGAATGGTAGCGTTCAAAACATTCACCAATGCAAAGACCAGGATTGTCAGGACAGGAAGGACAATAATACCGGGTGTCACCCCTATATCCGCGCTTGCTGCAGACACAACATCTTCTTTGGGGGGCTCGTTGGGTAGGGGTACTCGGGAGGACATACGGAAAATGCCTCTCATGCAGCCGGCTTACTGCATTTGGTTGGGGAAGGTGAGGTGGAGCACCGTCTGGAAACAGAAGGGCTCTGACGATCTCTTCCTGGAATTTAAGGAAGAATCCAGTCCGTCCTGAAGCTCTGTACAGCACATGAGCGTTCAGCAAAGCCAATTGAAATAAATAAACAGACACTTTTTTGTACCAGCGTCTGGCCTGACGGGCAACTAGGTACGGTGCCAACAACTGGTCGTTGAGGTCCAACCCTCCCATGCTAAGGTTATATTCGTGGACACAGAGGGGTTTCTCCACAACACCAGTCGCCGTAGGAATTTGGACCGTCGTGTCTGCATGAAGGGAGGTAAGAACAAAAATATTCTTATTATCCCTCCACTTCATAGCGAGCAAGTTATTACACTTGAAGCAGGCTCTCTCCCCCAGCCTAAGACGGGAATCTACAAGCCGCTGGGGTAAGCCCCGGCAATTAGGTCGCACGGTGCCACATGCTCCAATCTGTTGATCAAAAAGGTGACTAAAAAGTGGCACGCTCGTGTAATAATTGTCCACGTACAAGTGGTACCCCTTTCCGAATAAGAGTGACACCAAGTCCCACACTATCTTGCCAGCGCTTCCTATGTAGTCAGGGCAGTTTGTCGGCTCTACGTGACTATCTTTGACCCCGTAAATCATAAAACTACATGTATAGCCTGTGGCCCTGTCACAGAGCTTATACATCTTGACCCCGTATCTGGCACGCTTGCTGGGAAGGTACTGTTTGAATGAAAAGCGGCCAGAAAACTTAATCAGGGACTCATCAACGCAGACAACTTGATGGGGAGTAAACAAGTCTGCAAAACGTTGGTTGAAATGGTTTACGAGGGGCAGAATTTTGTAGAGCCGATCATATCCAGGGTCTCCACGAGGATGACAGAGTTCATTGTTGTTGAAGTGCATGAACCGCAAAATGTGCTTGTATCGTGCCCTGGTCATGGAGGCAGAGAACAAGGGCATATGGTGAATTGGGTCAGTGGACCAATAAGACCGCAACTCACTCTTTTTAGTTATGCCCATGTTGAGGGAAAGGCCCAGAAAGATCTTAAATTCGGAAACTGTAATTGGTTTCCAATCTCTGGCAAGGGAGGGCTGGGGAATAGTGGCGATGTGTTGACCAGCGTACAAATTGCTTTGGTCCACAATAGATCTATAAAGATCTTCTGTGAAAAACAGCGAATAAAAATCAAGTGACATAAAATCAACTGTTTCCACCTGAATGCCGGGTTGGCCAGTGAATGGGGGAAGTAAGGGTGCTGCAGAAGTGATGGGTTCCCAATTCAGATTGGCGAATGCAGCAGAATGGGCACGACGGGCCTGTGTTCGTCTTCTTAGTGGCAGAGGGACACTACTTGTGCTTGCCACCTCACCAGCTTCAACTGTACTTATGGGACTCGCCACGTCACCAAGTGTTACTGCAGTGCTGGATGTACGACCAGGGTGTAGCAGGCCGCTGATGCTTGCCAGTTCACCAGAAGGAATAGCGGCGCTAGTACTGCTCTGCTCCATACGAGGGACCTGCGATTCTTGCACCTCAACAACAGCAGAAGAAGATCGGGGTCTGGTATGCCTGACCTTGGCAGGGACCACAACTCCGTCGTCAGAGCTATCTGTCATGGAGCCGCTGTCCTCTACAGGATCGTATTCTGAGCCTGAATCTGGCAGATTAACGACTTCCTCTTCACTATCTGTCATGCTCAGAAACGTGTAGGCCTCTTTACTAGTGTACCTTCGATTTGCCATTTTGGGCTCTAAATTTAGTGGTACACTAGTGAGACTCACAGGCAAAAAAGCTCCGACTGTTAGCGACTGTATCAAAACGCTACCAACAAAAACTGTTAGCGATCGCAGGGATTAGGCCTGACTCTGCAAACGCTGCAGTTATATGTGTTTAGTGTTTTGTAAGTGACAGTGATCGATCGATACTGCACTTGGGTGGGCTGGGCTGGGCTGGGCCGAGGGGCAAAATGCAGGTACTAGCAGGTATCTGGGCTGATCCCGCTAACACTGCGTTTTTGGGAACCCTAAACTGCTAGGGATGCTAGTATAGATCTGATCAGATCAGATATTGATCTGTTCAGATACTATACCACTAAGGGAGGTGTATGCTGCGTGCGGGGGTGTTAGTGGTACTGGCGCTAACCTAATGCTGCCTGGGGTGACGCAGACCTTATCTGACCCTAAAACTTAACTTATATCACCGCCGGGTGATTAGGGGGTTAAACCTTTATTAGGTAATAAACAGCGGGTGCCCTGAAACTATAAAAAATAAACTAACTAACCAGCGTCACCCGTAACACTTATACGGTGATCACTGGTGAAAGGGTTAACTAGGAGGCAATCAGGGGGTTAAAACCTTTATTAGGTAGTATATGGGGGTCCCTGACGCTATAAAAAGCTGACGGCAAACCTATATACTTACCTCCCTAACTAGCGTCACCTGTGACACTAATATAGAGATCAGAAAAACGATCGCTTAGTGACACTGGCGACGGGGGGTGATCAAGAGGTTATCCTTTATTAGGGGGGTTAGGGGGGTATCCTAGACCTAAAGGGGGCTACCACTAACTTCCCTAACACTTATAACTGTCACAAACTGACACCAATGCAATAATCAGAAAAAAAAATAGCTATTGGTGTCACTGTGACAGGGGGTACAGGGGGGGGGGGATCAGGGGGTGATCGGGGGGTGATGGGGGGTGAAATGTGTGCCTAGAGTGTTCTACTGTTAGTGTAGTGTTTGGTGCACTTACTTGATGTCTTCTCTCCTCAGCGCCGGAACAAAAAAACCAGCTTGAGGAGAGTTGACGTCACTTCCTCTGCTGCTGCTTACATTTCAGAGGCAGAGGAAGAATGTCATTGGCTGGGAGCGATCGCGAGGGGGTGGCCACGAATGGATGGCCTCCCCCTCACCTCTGATCGCTCGGGGACTGATGCCGACCTCCTCGGGCACCGGGGGGGGGGGGGGGGTCCGATCGGATTGATAATTGAATGTTACTAAAAATGGCCTTTCCTTTCCAACCTGTAGCCGCTGTAATTTTCTATAAATGCAAAGCAATATGGCTACAAGGAGTTGTTCTGTACACAGAATGTGTACTGACGACTTCCCAGAAACAAAATTTCCTGCTTGTATAATTGGCTCACTGATTTACCCAGAATGGGATGTAGGCCCAGCAGCTTTCCTTATTAGTGGTCTGCAGCTGCTACAGCTGACTGATAATTATGAAACCACTCCCATTAGACTCACTCAGCCAAGAGGCACAGACAAACACACACACATGGATTTCTTCAGAATAACAAACGGTAGGAATCTGCAACAAAGGTTATTATAATCCTTGCAATGTACATAGATAGCCCAGAGGGGAATGTTTTTTTCTCAACAAAAGTGGAGTTACACTTTAAGCTCATTCCTAATCTGCTGGCACTGCTAAGGCACTGCTGCCTCCATCTGCTAGTCTTATGAGATTTGGAGTGAAATTTGGTGATGTCACCACTGTGCTATTCACTTTTTTTTTCCTAGAGTCTCTGAGTCTAACATGAGGAAATGAAACCCTGCCTCTACCAAGATGGCCACCTCCACAAGAAGATACAGTGCAGAACATGGTACAGTAACAGAGACAGATCAGCTGCATAAGAGACTGCAGACAGTACTTGTCTAGAGGGGTTTTTATACTTTCTTATCAGACCTGCTATTGGAACAAATGAAAAGTCACAGCAATATGCGGGACCACCATGGGATATCTCAAAGGGGGTCTGCAGATCTCTTCTCCCTGCTTTCTGTATTCACAGGTTGTCATTGGTTGCAGCAGTATCCCTGGGCAGCAAGAGCCATGGGATTGGTCGGCGGTATCAAGCAGTGGATTGGACACAATGGGCGGGTGTAAAGCCCAGCGAAGGGAGCAGAGAATAGGAGCCGAGGGCAGTCAGTCACTAGCTGTCGGACTCAGTGCCGGGACAAGGTCATCTATCTAGAGCCCAGGGCGAAAATGCCAAAGTTGCGCCCCCCTCCCCTCCAAGATGTATGAAAATTATGTGTCAGCAAAATCCCCCCCCCAGGAAAAGTAAAAATCAAGCACTAATCTGAATGCTTACCCCTCCTCCCAATACAAATCCGCCTCCTACTTATAATCCCCTAGCACAAATCTTTGCATCCCCCCCAGTTCAAATCCTCTCACCTCCCCAAAAAATGATTTCCCCCTCCTAGTACAAATCCTCTACCCCTCAAATTCCCCCTCTGAGCACAAATCCATTCCCCCCCAGCACAAATTCTCCCAAGTCCCCCATTCTAGCATAAATCTCCCCCAAATTTCCCCTCCTAGCACAAATACCCCCAATCATTCCCTTCCCCCCACTATATGACCTTTTCTAGCACACCTCCCCAAATTTCCCCCCTAGAACAATTCTTATCCCCTGCCGCCCCTTAAATTCCCCCCCCCCTCCCAACACAAATCCCCTCCCCCTCAACCTCCTTGTGGTGCCCCCCCACCTCACAAGATACCACAGTGCCCAGGGCAGCCCTCCCTCCTGCCCACCCCTTGTCCCGGCCCTGGTCGGACTGGACCGCAACTCCCACCTGCCCTCCCTACTTCTGAGAAGTCATGGTCTTGTTCAGTGGGGGAGTAGTCGTCCATCATTGTTTGGATGGACACCGTGTAATTTTGTTTAACAAATTTTTAGCCAGGTTGGCTCATATTTCTTTTAAATTTAAGTTATTATCAGGTTACCCCTTGGATAACACCGTGACCCTTTATTTAAATGCCAAGATAAATAAATATTGTGAAACTTATAAACTGTTTCTAGGTCTCATTATTTTTATTAAAATCCCTTTGTGCTAGCCCATGCCCACTACAGAGTAAAGCCAAACAGCTTTTTGTTGTTTCTCTGTGTCATGTGATAGAAAGAAGATAGAAAGGGCAATAGAAAGAAGCTAATTTTGCCTTCATTCCTTGTTCAATCTTAACTACCACTTTATGCACTGACATATCTCCATAGATCTCAATTTGTCCAGATAATATGATTACTTGCTGACTCAGCAGCATCCACAGACAGCTTAAAGTGGTTGTAAACCAATTACAACTTTATTCTACAGGTAAGCCTATAATAAGGCTTACCTGTAGCTACCCAGGATATCTCCTAAACCTGCACAGTTTAGGAGATATCTCCTGTCCCCTGCATGTGCCGATGACATCAGCACATGTGCACTGGGGCAAACTGAAGCAATGGTATGTGCCGTTGCTTCAGTCTGTGTGCCGTTACCGCTGACTCCCACACGCATGGGCAGAAGTGATGTCATCGTGGCTCCAGCCAATCACAGCACTGGAGCCGCGATACCCGGAAGTAACCCCTGGAAGAGATGTCGCCGGCCCGGAAGGGGAGACAAGGAAGGAGTAATTCATAATTTGTGCATGCTAGCTCATTATGCCTTTGTCTTGCAGGTTTTTTTTTTTTTTTTACCAGGGTTTACAACCACTTTAACTTTCCAAAAAGACACAGAGGGTGAACTAAATGCAGTTTCACTTCACTAAGTGGATAGGATGTTTTTCCAGTTTTTCAAAGTTTAAGAATTCAATAACTTTCTAACCCTGGTGTCTACGATGAAACTGAAACTGAACAGAGGGAACACAAGAAAAGCAGGAACGGTCTAGCTAGGACTGCACCAACTAGGGATGTCCCAATACCACTTTTTTACTTTTCAATATTTTTTATTTTCAAAAGTGAAGAGAAAAGGGACGTAGGGAAAACATTACATGTCATTGCAAAAACTTTTGAGACAGTAAAATACAGATGACCATCACGGTTGCATTATGTATAACTTAATGAGGCTTTGGTGTACAGAACAGTGTAGTATAAAATGAACAAAATCAGTCATGTACTTTGAGCAAGGTGAACATAGGAGAGCTATAAATCAGATTTAGAGTAGTTTGTATGCGATATTGGGAGGGAGAGGCCTGCCACCCCAATTGGGTACACACTGTAGCGGGACTCCTCCTCCCCTAACATCCTTCCAACTAGAAAATGCAAAGTGTCAAATACCTAGGTGGAAGGGTGGTGATGACGACCTAGGCTATCAAATCCATGTTCACCGCAGTACACGACTGAACCGTTTCGGTGTCTACTGATTTTAAACTAGTAACGTCATAAACTGTTTAACATTGGCATCTGAGAAAGTAAATATAGAAACAAATGAAAAAGAAAACTGGGAATCAGGGCGCCAATAAGGTTGTTCTGGTTTGGGCCAGGAACGGGGACCGACTCAGGAGGATCCCCGTCCGAGGCCAGGTTATGATCATTCGATCACAGGTCAAAGCCTAATACCATCAATAAAGAGGGAAAGTGAGGTGAGAAAGGGAGGAGAAAAGTATAGAGAAAAGAAAAAGGGGGGTTGTAGAGAGAAGGGGTAGAGGAGATGAGGGTAGAGAAAGATGCGTAGGAGTCGACTGGGGAGAAGAGAAATGTCGATGTATAAAAGCTCTGGGGAAGAGTCAAAGCGAGACCCCAATGTACTTCGCCCAAGGTTCCCAAATTTGTTGGAATTTGGCTGAGCGTTCCAGGATCACACTTGCCATTTTTTCTTGGTTCATAATCCAGGAAATCTTTCTTTTGGCTAAGAGTGTGGATACTGTTGTTTTTTTCCAGGCTTTAGCTAGGGTGAGCTTGGCTCCTAGGATGATAAAGAAGATGAGGCGTTGTGTGATCCTGGAAACTTCTCTTACTGGGAAATTGAGGAGTGCCACTAGAGGAGACATTTGAATAGGCCTTTCGGCAATCCTACTAATCCAAGTGAAAATCTTGTGCCAGAATTGTCTGATTCTGGGGCAGGTCCACCATGTATGGAACATATCACCCTTAAGGCCACATCCCCGATAACAGAGGGGGGATGCTGAAGGGTAAAAGCGAGCTATTTTGGAGGGAACCAGGTACCATCTGGTTAGTACTTTCAGGCTACTCTCCACTAGCCCAGAGTTCAGAATGCCTTTGTAAGATTGGGAAAAGTTCCTATGCCAGGTTTCCAGTTGCCAGCTTTGAGATAGATCTTCCTCCCAGGCTAACATGTAAGGTGCCTTGGATTGCGCAGAGGATAAGGTCTTGTAAATCACCGAAATGCCACCCCTCTGCTCGCTGGCCTGGCCACACCATAGTTCATAAGGAGTCATTTGGGTTCCATTCGGGAGTGATCTACACTTATTGTGTAAGTAGCTTGATATTTGGGAGAATCTAAAGAGTTCAGATTGTGGCATATCTAGATTGCTGACACAAAAAGCTTCAGAGAGTGGGCCTAATGGTCTAAGGAAGTGTCCTATTCTGTACATCCCTTTATCGAGCCACCATTTAAAGTCAGAAATGTTGAGACCTGGGGGGAATTCGGGATTGTTAAATAAGTGCTGTATTGGTGCCATGGGGGATGTTAATCTTTTGTTGCTTTTCAATCTGTCCCATAATGCAAAGGAATGCGACAACGTTGGGGAAAGAATGGAGGGTCTGAGTTTTCTTGGGCTCCAAAGGAGGAAGTCTAGGGTGTGGAGGGGGACCGCTTGTCTCTCTATGTGAACCCAGTCAGGTTGTTCCCATCTGGAGTAGACCATGGATAGCTGGGCCAATTGTGCTGCTTGTAAGTACCAGATTAGGTTCGGTAATCCCATGCCGCCTTCTGACCTAGGTCTAAACAGGATCGCTTTGGAGAATCTGTGACCCCCTTTACCCCATATGTATTTAACAATGTTGGCTTGGAAGCATTTTAGGCGGTTATTATCGATCGATATTGGAAGAGCTCTGAAATAGTATAGGATGCGGGGGAGTAGGGTCATCTTTATCGTGTTAATTCTGCCTAGCCAAGACAGGGACAGCCTGGACCAACGTGAGAGGTCCTCCTCCAGTTTTTTGTAGAGAGGAGGAAAGTTAGCCTGATACAGGAGTTCAGTTTTAGGAGTTAGCCGAATCCCTAAGTAAGGGATGGAGGAGTCACTCCATGAGAACCGGAAGCTATCCCTGAGTCTGGCCAGGAGAGGTTCTGGAATATTAATATTTAGCGCCTGGGATTTGTCGTAGTTGACCCTGAGGCCCGAGATCCGTCCAAAGTCATCTAGGAGATTGCATATATTGGGAAGCGAAGTTAGCGGGGATGATACAAATAGTAAGATGTCATCCGCAAATAATGCGCATTTATGGCATCGGGAACCACTTTGAATACCTTGAATGTTCGGGTTGTTTCTGATGGCTATCACAAGAGACTCGATTGCTATGGCGAAGATCAACGGGGAGAGTGGGCACCCCTGTCTTGTACCTCTGGATATGGGGAAGGAGTCCGAGTAAAACCCTTGCAGACGTACCTGAGCTGAGGGAGTTGAGTACAGTGCGTGAATGATATTGAGAAACGAGTCCCCAAATCCCCATTTTTTAAGCAAATGGAATATGTAGGGCCATTGGACAGCGTCAAACGCTTTTTGTAAGTCCAGAGAGAGTAAGCAACCCTGTCTGGATGGGCCCCCATCCCAGTTGGAATTAAAAAGGGATACTATATCAATTGCTCTGCGAATTTGATCGGGACCCTGCCTCCCCGGTATGAAGCCCACCTGGTCTTTATTAATGTATAAGCTAATGAAGGAGGCTAGGCGGTCTGCAAGGATCTTAGTCAGGATCTTCAAATCATTGTTAATGAGAGATATTGGTCTATAGTTGCTGACCAAGCTTGTGTCTTTATCTGGCTTAGGGAGGACCGTGATGTAGGCTGTGTTTAGTGAGGTGTCGAGTGTATCCCCCGTCCTAAGAGCATTGAAGAATCTAGCCATATAAGGGGCGAGCAAAGTGGAGAATGACTTTTAATATGGTACGGAGAAACCATCAGGGCCAGGGGCCGATTGTGATTTCAGGTTTTTAATGACCGCGCAAATTTCCTCAGCTGAAATAGGGGATTCTAGTTTCTCGCGGTGTCTTGTTTCTAATTTAGGGATCTGTAAGTTATTTAGGAAGAAGTCCATTGCCTCTGGAGAAGGGCTGTTTCCACTACTGTATAAGGTTTTATAAAAGGTTTGGAATTCCCCCATGATCCGTTGAGGGTTTTGGGACAGAGTGCCGCCATGAATCCTGATCTTTGGTAAGGCCGGAGATCTAAATTTTGGGGATAATTTGCCTGCAAGCATACAGTAGGACCTATTCGATCGCCGTTACTATAGAATCTGTTTCTGTTCCACCGAAGCCTTGGTAGTTAAGGAGAGATTTAAGGCCGTGCGTGCTGCGTCTAGCTGAGTGATAGGAACAGCATTTCGATCTGCTTTGTGTCGCTTAATTAAGGCTGTGTATTCCCTATCCAGCTTTTCTATGTCAGAATTGTTTTCCTTATTAATTTGAGAGGCTAGTTGGATCAGGTGACCTCTTATTACTGCCTTGTGGGCTGCCCAGAGGCAAGAGGGACTAGTATCTGGTGTATCATTATTGAGAAAATAGTTGCGTATGTGAGTTTCGATTGCTTTTGTTCTTATCGGATCACTCAGGATGGGTTCATTGAGCCTCCACCGCCGGACAGGTCCTCCGGGGCGCTGAAGTACAAGGACTACCAACGAGTGGTCCGACCAGACTACATCTTTGATATGTGCCTTGTTCGTTAGTGGAACGGATGCAGAGGTTATAAAGATATGGTCGATTCTCGCAAAAGACCTATGGGGGTTGGAGAAATGCGTGAAGTCTCTCAGCATAGGATTCACTTCCCTCCATATGTCAATGAGGCCCTGCTGGAAGATAAGTTTAGCTATGCATAGACTCTGTTTCGTCGGTCTAGTGAGGCGTTTGCCTGGGAGCCGAGACTTGTCCAGACCCTGGTCAAAGGCCGAGTTAGAATCGCCTCCGTAAATCACTGTGCCCTCCAATAGAGGCGCTAGTGTTGCGAACATAGTTTGAAAGAAGGCATACTGGCCTCTGTTGGGGGCATAATACGAGATTAGAGAGTATAGATGGTCGTCTAAGTCCCCAACCAAGAGGATAAAGCGCCCGTCAGGGTCCCTGAACTCAGATTTGGGTGAAAATTTGCATTTTTTAGAAATGAAGATACCCACCCCCTTCGTTTTATTCTCAGCATTGGCAAGTTTGAAGAATGGGAATTTGGAGTGGATAAAGGAGGGGTTGAAACTTCTGGGAAAGTGAGTTTCCTGCATAAGGATCACGTCTGCTTTTTGGGAATGTAAGTATTGGAAGACCTTGCGCCTCTTGGATGGGGAGTTCAGACCTTGAGCATTATGGGACACTATTTTAAGGGGTGTATTAACTGGTGTGTCATTAGCCATCGAGCAGAGGTAGGAGCAGAGCTGGGCAATTCACAGCACTCACCAACTGGTATCCACAGGGTCCTAGGCATCTCAAACGACAGGCCGAGCATTGTGAGAGCATCAGATGATGTTCGAGGTGTACTCCCCAGTCGACTCCTGTGGTAAAAAGTATGTTAGCGTAAGTGTGGAAAAGGGGAAAGAAAAGACAAAGAGGAAAGGCGGGGAGCAAGGGAGATCCCCGGAGAATGGAGGGGACAGTGTACTCCAGCAGAAGGTGTGAGTCATAAAAGAATCCCTCCAAGGGGTAGGGATTTACCCTGTCCAGTGGCATTTGGGCTACCAAATCCACTAGACAGAAAGGGGGGCATGAACACCACCCCAGCAGAGGGACCGCCTAATATGGTAATTAGAATATCAATCTCGAAGTAGGCACTTGAACCTACAGATGCACTTTAACCCCCAGAAAAATAAGCTTTCACATGAAGAAAAGCCCGGGGGGAGAAAGTGTACTGACCAAAAAACTATGAAAATATCTAATAAACAAATATTAAAATTGTGTGGATGAACCTGGAGTAACAAGAGATATCAGGGATTACGCCCCATCCAGCCGGGGAGAAGCACTACTGGGGGATCCCCCATAGTCAGCATAGCTGATATAGGGAAGTTCCCAGGGGCAATCTGGATGGACGGTTACTTGCCGTCCCTCCTCCCCACCTGAACTGGCAAAAAGCTATGGTGAAGTAGTTCAGAGTCCATGTATTAGGAGAAATGGGATTTAACAGCGTCTCCGAGAGTTGTGTCCCCTGAGATCGCCTCAAAAGAGGCGTGAGGGTGTTCCAATATGACACTCATCTCAGGGGTCACAAACGTGGAGGTTCCCACCCCTCAGCCAGCATCTGAAGGGGGGAAAAAGGAGACCAAAAAAAAAAAAAAAAAACGGGTCAGTGGACCTCAAAGGAGTGATACGCCGTGGGCAAATAAAGGACTGAGAGTCATGGAGGGTTAGTTTCCTTGGACTTCTTGGTTCTCGTCTTCTCCCAAACCGGATTCAGAGGACTCGTGGGCAGATGTCTCTTTGCTGAGTTGGGCTGAGATCCTGTTTGGTGTGCAGTCGGGTCCTGGTTGATGAGGCCTAATTGCAGGAAAAGCTTTTCTCCTTCCTGTAGGGATCCGAAGGTATACGCCTTGCCTTTGTGGAGCAGTTAAAGTTGAAATGGGAAAAGCCACCAGAATTTGATTTCTCTATCCATCAGGATTTGAAGGAGTGGTTTAAGGGTTCTCCTTTTTTGTATAGTTGAGTGTGAGAGGTCAGCAAATATTTGTAAACGGTGCCCTTGAAAGACTATTTCAGACATGGATCTTGATTTCCTCATAACCTCTTCTTTGATGGAGAAAAAGTGTGGTTTTACCACTACGTCACGGGGGAGACCGTCTGCTCTGGGGGGCCTGAGAGCTCTGTGGGCTCGATCCAGTTCAAGTTTGTGCTGTGGAGTATCTGGAAGTAATCCCTGTATGAATGATTTTATAGTTTCAGGGATGTCCTTGTAGGATTCAGGGAGCCCCCTGACCCTAAAATTGTACCGTCGATTACAGTTTTCAAGGTCATCAATTTTAGCATTGGCAGTTTCTAGTTGTTCCTGCAAGGTCTGGATACAGGCAGTATTTTGGTTTGTTCTGGAAATAGTGGATTCCAGGTTAGATTCAATGATTTCCATGCGATTGCCTATGTTCTGAAGATCTGCTTTAATGTCACTTGTGATTTTGTGTGCAGTATTACGAAGGCCTTTGTCTAGTAGTTCTGCAAACTTTGTGTATAAGTCCGCCACTGAGACCGGCTGGAGCAGGCCTGGATCCCCCTGCTGTATTAGCTGGTGAGACTGGGGAGGGCCTGCATCCATCGGAGAGAGTCCCAGTCCTGCTAGGTTGTGGTCTAGGAGGGATGCAGTGGATGCTGGAGAGGCTGGGTTCGAGGGAATATTACCCTCGAGAGACTCTGGCTGAAGCAGGGAGGGGGATGCCTCGGATGAGGGATATGGCTTATAGGCCGCAGAGCTGTGAGGAGCGGTCGCCATCTTGGCCGTCTCGGCCTGCGGTAAAACGGCTTCAAAAGCCGGCTTCAGGTTACTTCTTACCGCTCCCGCGTACATCGGGGAAGTCCCCGGGGATTCAGGTGACCGTGTGGGGTTATGCCAAGGTTCGATCGCTGGTCCAAGTGCCACTATTCGGTCCGGTCTGCTGAGGCGGGACAGAGCTCCCGGACTAGGCGTCCATCTTAGGTGCCTCCGCGCATGCGCCTTCCGATACCACTTTTTTAAGACCAAGTACCAATACTTTTTTTCAAGTACTCGCCGATACCAATTACCGATACTTTTATTTTCAATGCTTTCTTTTTTTTTCTTTTGTTTTAGCGGGGGAAGGGGTGGACGCTGTCTGTGTGTTTTTTTTTATTTAAATTTTTTTTTTATTTTTATTATTTTTTACAATATTTTTTTTTTTTTTTGCAATACTTTGTGTTTTTTTTTTTTTTTAATCATCCCTGTTGGGGGGCTTTGGTGAGATATCAGGGGTCTTAAAAGACTCCTGATATCTCCCCCTTGAGACAGAGAAAGAGACCGAGGATAGAGATTCCCCAGTCCCTTTCTCTGCAGCCTCAGCTGCACTGAAAATGAATGGAGAGAAGACAGCGGCTCCTCTCCATTCATAAACTGAGATATCGTAATCAAAGGAGGTTACAACGTTTCAGTTATGTGAATAGACAGAGTCAGCTGACTCTGTCCATACACAAAGGAAGGAGGAGGACATGGAGAGAGACAGCACAACGGAGGGGGACAGCAGAACAGGGAGGGACAGCAGAACAGAGAGGGACAGCAGAACGGAGGGGGACAGCAGAACGGAGAGGGACAGCAGAATGGAGGGGGACAGCAGGTCGGAGGGGGACAGCGGAATGGAGAGGGACAGCAGAGGGGGACAGCGGAACGGAGGGGGACAGCGGAACGGAGAGGGACAGCGGAACAGAGAGGGACAGCGGAACGGAGGGGACAGCGGAACGGAGGGGGCATGGAGGATGCAGTGACAGTCAGCGGTGATCGCGTGTGGGGGAGTTACAAGCACCGATCACCGCTGTATAGATTTCACTAAAGCAGCTGAAAGCCGCGGGGGAGAAGCTTGTAACTCCCCCACGCGCCGATCACTGCTGACTCTCAAGGTATCGGGGGGGAAGCATCGGGAGCATTTGCCCGAGTACAAGTACTCGGGAAAAATGCTCAGTATCGGTGCCGATACCAATACTAGTATTAGTTTTGGTATCGGTAGTACTAGTAGATACTAGTATCGGTATCATTCAGGACAACCCTAGTACCAACTAACACAAAATAAATGAAGGAATGATAAACATACCAAATGTACAAATAAACTAGTTGGTGTGGCTCTGCACTACTACTGGGCGTCAGTATATACAAAAATATTGAATAATACAATGCAATACATTGAAAGAGAAGAAAAACATTTAATAGGTGAAACATAACCGGTGGTGTAGTCTGAGAGGAGAATTGTTCCTTTGCAGTAACCTGGTAGGGGAGGGAGTGAGCGTGGTGGGGCAAAGCGTCCCATTGTCTGAGGAGGCTTTGCCTTCCAAAGCCTCCCTGTGAGGCTGTAGTCTGGTCTGATTGTCTCCAATACAGTACAGATTTCCTTCAAAAGTGGCAGCTGCACAGAACCGTATAGTGCTGCTGTTTTCAGATGCATGGCATGCCATTAAGAATTAATGGCACCCCCACACATCTGCTAAAGAACAGCACATATTGGCTGCAGGTGCCTGTGGATGCATAAACATGCACAATTTACACTTGTTCGTTCCCAGACCAACGTAGATGTGAACCTAGGCTTAATAAACTAAAAAATTTGCCCAGTCCTTTTGGGGCACTCTGTAAGGCTACAAAATAAAACCTAACAATAGCCCCACACATTACCTGCTTTCCTGTGCCAAGGTTGTTTTATATGTTTTGAGTTCAGGTACACTTTAATTCAAATTTTTCTTGACCTAGATGACTAGACAAATAATATAACAACCTAGTTTAATTGCAATGTATTTAATTTGGAGAGTATTAAGGTTAGAAATAAAATGAAAAGCTACCGTATTTTTCGCATCAGATGATGCACTTTTTTTGCCCCAAAAAATGGGAGAAAATGTCCCTGCGTTTTATGGAGCGAATATTGACCAGGTACACCCAACCCCCCGTCGCCGCTGCGTCAGAATATCAGCACTCAGCTTCTCTGTGGAGGAGAGAGGACAGGATGTGAGGCGGATCCTTTCATGGGCATACCAAGGGGGAGCGGGGGGAGGCGGTCTGCCCCAGATGCCAAAACATGGGGGGGTGTCAGTGGCGTTGCTATGGGGGTGCGCTCCATACCCAGGTCAGTTGACACCCACCAGATGTGACACCATCCCGAAAGTGTCAAGAGCCCTGGCTGTTTTTTTTTTCAGCCGGAACACCCCCGGCGCCGTGGTCTGGTCCAGTCTCACTTCCTGCTCCTTCCTCCAGCAGCTGCTGCTGCAAACTATGTCCCCAGTTCTCCTTCCTAGCTGCTGCTCGGGTGCATTGGAGGCTGAGAGCCAGCCAGTGAGGCAGCCAGCCAGAGGGGTTTGTGCATTGTAATGGCAGTGTCCTCCGCTGCCGAGGTGAGCTGGTCATAAGGGGGTGGGAGGTGTGGGCTGGCATGATATCCACTGCCCAGTCACCTGAGTTGTTGTGATAGAAGAGGCTGAATTGGGTGTTTGTGTCTGACATGCCACCCCGCGCTGATCTGGGAAGGGGAGGGAGGTTGCTGTGTCCACCACCACCACCTAGGTATAGTGTAGCTGAGCTGATTTGATGGGGGTGGTATTGTTGTGTGTCCACCATCCACCTATAGTAGTAGTATAATATTAAATATTTTAGTATACCATTTGGTTCAGAATTTTTTTTCCTTGTTTTCCTGCTCTAAAACCGAGGTGTTTCTTGTGGCCAGGTGCGTCTTATGGAGTGAAAAATACTGTATTTCCATTGTGTTATTTGCACCTGAACAGATGTTTATACCTGAGGGTGTTGGAAGTGTGATAAAGTTATCTTCAAAGTTGGGACAATTTATCAATAGAGAACAGTTATCATTAAAAGCTGCTGGATATTTTCCAGAAATAATATGATAACCCATCTGCAGAAACAGATTTATATTCAACTTGTAGATTTCATTGAAAAGACAGATATTATTATGGATTTTATTTCCTATCTTTATATAGTACTGACTCTTCAGAGAACATTTTCACCTTTCCCTACTGCTATGGAGATAATATTAACATTTTCATCACACAGCCATGCAAGTCTGTTATAGAGTTAGTTTGAACAGAAATCTACTAATCTACCTATATGTACAGTGGGGACAGGAAGTATTCAGAGCCCCTAAAATGTTCACTCTTTTTTATATTGCAGCCATTTGCTAAAATCATTTAAGTTCATTTTTTTCCTCATTAATGTACACACAGCACCCCATATTGACAGAAAAACACAGAATTGTTGCAGATTTATTAACAAAAAAACAAAAACTGAAATATCACATGGTCCTAAGTATTCAGACCCTTTGCTGTGACACTCATATATTTAACTCAGGTGCTGTCCATTTCTTCTGATCATCCTTGAGATGGTTCTACACCTTCATTTGAGTCCAGCTGTGTTTGATTATACTGATTGGACTTGATTAGGAAAGCCACACACCTGTCTATATAAGACCTTACAGCTCACAGTGCATGTCAGAGCAAATGAGAATCATGAGGTCAAAGGAACTGCCTGAAGAGCTCAGAGACAGAATTGTGGCAAGGCACAGATCTGGCCAGGGTTACAAAAAATTTCTGCTGCACTTAAGGTTCCTAAGATCACAGTGGCCACCATAATCCTTAAATGGAAGACGTTTGGGACAGCCAGAACCCTTCCT
The DNA here is from genome assembly GCA_037952925.1 of Lithobates clamitans. Lineage (NCBI taxonomy): Eukaryota > Metazoa > Chordata > Amphibia > Anura > Ranidae > Lithobates > Lithobates clamitans. The sequence continues at coordinate 4,169,524 of JBBGZY010000605.1, read as the reverse complement.
AGAGCTGGCCATCCTGGTTTTCTACACACATACCGCTTAGAATTAAGGCCAAAAAGTTCTATCTTGGTCTCATCAGACCAAAGAATCTTATTTCTCACCATCTTGGAGTCCTTCAGGTGTTTTTTAGCAAACTCCATGCGGGATTTCCGTCGGGGCCACTCTGCCATAAAGCCAGACTGGTGGAGGGCTGCAGTGATGGTTGACTTTCTACAACTCTCTCCCATCTCCTGACTGCATCTCTGGAGCTCAGCCACAGTGATCTTTGTGTTCTTCTTTACCTCTCTCGCCAAGGCTCTCCTCCCCCGATAGCTCAGTTTGGCCAGATAGCCAGCTCTAGGAAGGGTTCTGGTCGTCCCAAACGTCTTAGATTTAAGGATTATGGTGGCCACTGTGCTCTTAGGAACCTTAAGTGCAGCAGAAATCTTTTTGTAACCTTGGCCAAATCTGTGCCTTGCCACAATTCTGTCACTGAGCTCTTCAGGCAGTTTCTTTGACCTTATGATTCTCATTTGCTCTGACATGCACTGTGAGCTGTAAGGACTTATATAGACAGGTGTGTGGCTGAATACTTAGGACCATGTGATATTTCAGTTTTTCTTTTTTAATAAATCTGCAAAAATGTCAACAATTCTGTGTTTTCCTGTCAATATGGGGTGCTGTGTGTACATTAATGAGGAAAAAAATGAACGTAAATGATTTTAGCAAATGGCTGCAATATAACAAAGAGTGAAAAATATATATAATATAATATATATTTACTTTGTGAGGTGGTGAAACTGGATCAGCAAGAGGAACTCATGCACAGAAAACACATACAGACTCCATGTGCCTAGGGTTGCTTTACAGTATACAGTTTAACTATTCAATAAGCAAAACATTTCACTAAAATATCACTTACAGCAGTCTGTTTTTTATAAGCTAAACATTTCATTTTAAGAGTAAAAACTTCCAACATCTTCACAAATGGGCTCCTTTAATTTGATGTTACTCTTTAACCACGCTTCCCAACACCTATCTCTTAAAAATGGTGTATGAGGGCATCAAACAGTGGTTAGTCCTTGCCCCTACTATAACTATATACAGTAGTGTGTTAGCCATGTAGTTTTGTAGAAAGCCTCTCGGAAATGTTCCCCGGCGACATCTTCTCAATTGTTTATCATGTTTATCCATCTTAAGCTCATGATGATATTCATGCTTGTGAATTGCTTTATTGATAGTCTCTATACTGCCTTACCTCCATTTTGCCAATTTACACACGCTTCTGATGCAACAGTTATTGCAAAATTATTGTAAATGCTTATATTATATGGTGCCTCAGGGGCACCCTCTAATAACTGGAGTTTCTTTTTTCCCCCTGACCTAGTTTGACCTGAACACCTTCTAGAGGGTGAGAAAGTCCTTGCTGGGTTGTTTCTCCCCACCCCCTCTTTTTTGCCAACTCTCACCACCTTCCACCCCTAACCTAGTTGCAGCTTCAGACAGTGTCCATTGTTATTCCCAAACTTATTCGTGTTTTATAATATATAATAAGCTGCTTGGGTAACAAATCCTCTTTGATGTTTTGAATGCTGGGTGACCATGTGTGTGGGGAGCCTGCCTGGACTTATGCCTGAGGGGATACATCATTCAGCTCTTCTACTTCGGTGGGCGCACTTCGGTGGGCGCACTGCTGTATCTGCTACTGGACCCCAGCTTGCTAATTTCCTGGCGGGGTGACTCCTGAGGGCCACAACCTGGTACTGACATGCAGCAAAACCCATCTCCATCATGAGAAGCTCTGGTGAATACTGGTTAGTACTTAGACCCTGCACCTGAGATGAACCTGTGTCATCAGCCAGGGTGACCTGCATGTATACTTGTCCCGCTTGTCAGTCGGTGCTCCTCCACTGCTATAACTACTGGCCTCAGACCTTGACAGCTTTACATTTTTGTTAGGTGGAGGTCTAGTTTACCAAGCTATTATTTCTCAATGGTTCATACTACACTGCCAACTGGGCTGGGCTTACTTGTTGTTCTAGCCTTACAAGGACTCCAATGCTTTTGTATTTACAAAACCCACACAGGTGCAGTCTCTTGATTGCCTTAGTATTCCTTGCGCACCCACACAGTGGTTTCAATGCGATCCTGCTGCTAGGATCGTAAGTCATAAGCGGAAGAGTAGGGCTATTTCCACCTCTTGTATTTCCCTCCCTTTTCTATTTCCTACCCAACTAATACCTCCGCCTCATCCCTTTTTCTCCTTCTTTTTATTTTCCTTTCGCTACACCCCCTCCCCCCTTTTTTTTATCTTTCTCTTGAACTTTCCCTTTCAGACCCACTCTCCCACCCAACCCCCCCCCCACACACACACTCAATATTCCAGAGAAGAGGTCACAAGTCTTGTCTGCTCTTGCCAATTATGAAGCTAAAATAATATTTCTCCAAGAGACGCACTTCCGATCTGACTCAAACCCAAAACCTATGAACAAAATGTTTACATTGGCTTTTCACACTACATATCCCCATTTAAAGTGGAGTTCCGCCTGCCCCCCCTCCCTACGAAAAAATTTGGCACACGTCCACCCAGACGGCAGTCAAGGTGGCACAGAACACAGATCACCTGACTCCACCCAAATATATAGGCTCTCCCAGCAGGGCAAGGAATTCAAGAAAACCCCTGCCCATTGGCTGAGATACCCCATATACACATAACGTGACCTTGAGTTGTCCTTCTCATATCTAGTACCACCGAGTGCCCAGCCACCTAGTGGTAGAAGAGAAAAGTACAACAAGGCCAAACTTAGGGAGAAATCAATGGATCTCTAACAATTTAACTATGGTAGCTACCCCTGACAAGGAATTTGGTGAGGAGCTCCCTGACTAAAGCCCAGGGTGCTACATTTAATATTAAGACACTTACCTGTCCAGGGACCAGGGATCCTGCGATGTCGGCACCCCAGCCGATTTTTGGATTGTCTTTCGGGTGCTGTTGCCGCCTTTCGTGGTAGGGGAAACCGGCAGTGTACACTTTCTAACTGGCCCGGTGTTGGAGGAAGGAGGAGGGGGCCGAACTTCCGAGGGACGTCACCGCTGCGCAGTCTTCCGGAACTGCAGATGGGTACCTGGCAAAAACAGGTACCCGCCCCCCCTCCTGAAAGGTGCCAAATGTGGCACCGGAGGGGGGGAGCAGATAAGCAGAGCTTTGACTTTTGGGTGGAACTCTGCTTTAAAGACTAGAGGAGCATCGATCATGTTAGGTAACTTTTTTAAAAAAAATAAGCAAACTTCTTCTAGCATTTCAATCTGGCATTCTGATTTTGATGGGGCTTCAACATTCCTTTAAACCCTTTGGTTGGCTTTTCCTTGGCCAGAGCTACCCCCTTTCCCCCTTAATTTTTGTCTTGACATTAGAACCCTCCCTAATAGGCTATGATCCAACCCGACATCAAGGGTCTCACGCTTAACAGTAAAAGGTCAAAGTAGTAGCCTTTGATGGTCTTCTCCTTTTCTCTCCAAACCTCGCATTTCTCTACCCGTTCTGCTTAAGGATATCGATTGCTTTGGTCATCTATCAAACTTTAAAATCAATTGCATTAAATCACATGTACTAAATGTCTCTCACCCACCTGCAATGGTTATCCATTGTCAAGATCATTTTCCCTTTATTGGAAAAGCTGACACCATTTCATACCTGGGGATCCAGATACCTGCTAACTTTTCAGAATTATATGCTAGAAACCTTACGTTAGGCAAAATGCAACAGGAACTTAAGTGTTGGGTTGGGCTTAACATTTTGTGGTTGGGGCTTTTGGCTTTAATCAAAATTAATGTGCTCCCATGTTCACTTTATTTATTGCAGACTATACCAATTCACCTTCCCCCTTCTTTTTTCTACCTGTAAAAAAAAAACTATTAGCTGTTAATTTGGAAGAATTCCCCTCCTTGAATAAAATTGTCATACTTTACTCTCCTGAAACTCAAAAGCGGATTAGGTCTTCCGGGTCGCTACAAATATTATTGGGCCTGTCAAATCATGGTAATAGTTGACTGAAAAGTTTATGCAAATAGAAAAGGGTGGTTCTTCAAAATTGAAAATTCTTTCACCCCTCTTCCCCTGTTTTACCTCTTTACTAAATTTGGTTCTGTTGGATTCACTTTAAAACCACTGAGCAATACTATATTGAAGGAGATACACTTATTATAAAATACCCACTGTCTGGCTGTTCAAATTGACAACAGCTGTGGTAGGTTATCTGTCTTCGCTTCTACTATGGAAACCCAGGAAACTGGATGGGGGAGTGGGATGATCTACCGCTTCCCCCCTCCCTTTGCCCCTTTTCTCTTAATTTCTTCTCTACTTCCGATTACTCTGGAAAATTCATTTCAGACTCTCTAAAAAGAAATGGGGTTTCCTAAGGCTATGTTATACTGCTGTGTATTACACATAGTTTGCCCCATAGGACTCTGTACAAGTTGATTTGCTATGGAATGTTCATGCGCTCATTGAGGTCCAGCTTGTATTTGACAGATTAATATTCATGACTGTAGTGGACCTGTAATTGATCCCTTTTTTACAATCCCGCCAAGTACTCATCATGAATGAATAGAACTCCTGACATGTTTGTGTTATTTAATACACAAATAATATATCATAAAATAGAAATGTATACAGTATTACAAGAAGCACATAAGCTTTAAAATTTCAGAGCAAACTCTCTAATATCAAAAGGTCTTGATTGTTCCAATATCACATGGGTATTTAATGCATTATAAAAAAGGATAAAACATCAAGTCCTATGTTCCACTGGACTGGTCAGACTCAAAAGATGAGACTAGGGTTAAATTAACAAAGAACGCGATGACGTACAACACTACGACGAGCCAAGAAAATTAAATTCAATGCTTCATGGGTCGAATTGTTTCCGAGCATGCGTGATTTTTTGGGCGACGGAATTGCTTACAGACGAATGCATTTTCGGATAGGAACTTTTTCCAACCGAAAAATAGAGAACCTGCTCTCAATCTTTTGCTGGCTGGAATTCCGCTATCAAAAGTCCGATGGAGCATACACACGGTTGCATTTTCCGACCAAAACTCATCGGAGAGTACGGGGCATAAGAATTGGTAAGCTGAAATATAATAAATGTTTGATTTTGGGTTTCAGACCGATTTTCAGCTTTTAGCTCTGTCACTCTTTGAATGACAATTGCACAGTCATACAACACTGTACCCAAATTAAGTTTTTATCCTTTTTTTCCCACAAATAGAGCTTTCTTTTGGTATTTGATCACCTCTGGTTTTTTTTGGTTTTTTTTTAAATTAAAAAAGCCGAATTAAAAAAAAAAATACAAAACTGTTTTATATTTTGTTAATAAATTTTGCTAACAGGTAATTTTTCTCCTTCATTGATGTATGCTGATGAGGCTACACTGATGGGCACTAATAGGCTGCACTGATGGGCACCGATAGGCTGCATTGATGGCACTAATAAGGCAGCACTGATGGGCACTAATAGGCGGCACTGGTCGGCACTAATAGGCTGGTGGGCAGTGATGAGGTGGCACTTGTGGGCACTGATGGGTGGCACTGATGGGCGGCACTGAAGGGCATTGATAGGTGGCACTGAAGGGCACTAATAGGTGGCACTGATAGCTGGCACTGATGGGCACTGATGGGTGGCAGTGATGGGCACTGATGGGCACTGATCGGCACTGATAGGCAGCACTGCTAAGTGGCACTGATGAGGCACCACTGGTGGGCATTGATAAGTGGCACTCGTGGGCATTCATAGGTGGCACTGATGTACTTGTGGGCACTGATTGGTGGGCACTGTGAGCACTGATTGGTGGGCACTGTGGGCACATATGAGGCGGCTTCACCTCTCCCTGCTCGGGACCGATGTCCCTTCAATAGGAGCCAGCGATTGGCTTTTTTTTTTTTTCTCCTGCTGTCAGCATGAGAAGAAATAAAAAACGATTGCCGATCCTCTGTTTATGTCACGTGATTAGCTGTCATTGGCTAACAGCTGATCACGTGGTAAGGGGTCGGGATCGACCCCTTACTCCGACCTGTGATCACCTGAGTCTCATTGGAACGAGTAGTGGACCCGCGCAGTGGAAATAGTGGAGATATGTTAGTGAACACTTTGGAACTGCTGCCACCAAACATGCAGTCACCATAAATGGGGACAGCTGAGTTGATTAATATGATAGAAGGGTATGGCGCTGTTCCTTTACCCGATTAATGGTTTCCTATCTGTATGTTATGTACTTCTAAGATTAAACAAGACGTACAAGTATCGAATGGTGATATCCTCAAAAAATATTTCACAACGTTGGACAGAGTATAAAAATATAAAAATATAAAAGTGTCAAACTCCATACATAATGTTGCTGTGTAAATCATATATCAAATGGCACTTAGTGAACGTGCATAAAGTTGATCAGGGGCAGGGGGAGGGAGAACAAAACCAAACGGGGGGGGGGAGTAAAGGGAGGAAGGGAGGGGGAAGGGGGGTGTGGACAAGCGGTGGTGGAAAAAACTAATAAGTATCCAAAAAACAGTTTTGGTAAAGTGCAAGCGTGTTCTCAAGTTCAAAAAGTCCTTATTGTGTAGTAAACGTGCTGTCAAGTTCATAAAAAGTCCTTATTTGTGCAATATGGTGTTTGTGATTATAATCCTTCTGCTGTTCAAGAATCCGTACTCTAAATGTGCAGCCACTCACCAGCTCACTTCACCCCTGCAGGGGTATCAGGCAGTTACAGTTTAAGCCACTGTACGGCAATCTCTGGCAGACTCAGGGTCGTGGTGTGTCATGTAAAAAGAGAGAAGGGGTGCCCATAGTGTAAAATCGTTTTTAAAAAATTTATTTAAACAAGTGGAGAGGTACTCACAATTTAAAAGTATGAATCAGGTAAAATAGACAAAAGTCACGGTTAACCTTCAGCTGATACAAGCAAGTAGTGTTGGGAAGCACAGATTAGGCCACGCCCTACGCGTTTCATCGTCAGGACGTCTACGGGAGCGTGACCTGTGCTGTGTCTTCCCACCTTTATATAGCGTGCGGTGTCCCCTTGTTAATTCTTTAATTGGCATCCATTTTGCCTGTGATTCCGCGGACCAGAAGTCGTCCATGGCCATTTTGCCTATGATATGCAGACCGGAGCCTAACTTCCTGTATGGGAGAATGTAGATACAACAGTGTCCAATTTTCTTATATTTCTAAGGGACGGTTTGTTTTTAACTTTTACGTGTGGCCATTTTGCCTGGGATCCTGCAGACAAAAGACAATATCACATGTCTCTGTATGCACACCCCTGCATGCCCTGCAGGGGGTGCGGTCACCTTGCAAAGGGGAGGACATCTACTGGCGCCCTCCCGGCAAAGTAAATCCACGCTGTAGACGTAATTCGGCTATAGCACGGATCTGAATGAGTTAATAATGTTTAGCCTACTTTCAATGTTTTCATTGCTATGTAGATACAGTATGTCCAAGTTTTGTTGCAATACAAAAGCAGGTAAACAGTCCTGGGAGTTCAAGAGCCTAGATTTTACGGCCACAGCTCCTAAAGCCTCATACACACGATTAGATTTTCGGACGAACCTTTGTGCGTTTTTTGTTGCATGCTAGTCTCATGTCGAAAGTGAAGAGGTTACTCACCATACGAAAATTCGCGTACGACAGAATTCAACTTCAGAAATGACGTAATGTGTTGAATTGTTTTGTATGTGTTCTTGCATTTCTGAGCATGCATAGTCTTGCTCTTACAATTTTTTACTGGACGAAAACTATACTAATTAAACGAAAATCAGATGCTGTGTTCCCGTACGATTACAATTTCGGAAATCAGTTGTCGAAAGCACAATACTAACGAACAAAAAATCAGTAGATCGTTCGTCAGACGAAATTTAATTTCTTGTGTACGGGCCTTAAGAGATAAGACACTGGAGGCTGATTCCACTGACATCTAAGCATAACAGTATTTGTAGGTTTTAGCAAACCGCCCCTTTGCTCAACTGATAAAGATAAAGCCAATTTCTTGAAATTAGTCCTCTTCTACTGCCAGCAAAAATGCTTGGAATAACTATTTTAACATCCGATCATATAGTAGAAAATTGTCTGGTGCACTGCCATTTCATTTAAAGCTCATCAGTTATATCAGCTTCTGAGTTTGCAAACATCATTGCCTGTCTCACTGAAGTCAACTCAACAATGTTAATTAGTCAATCCATTCTAAACCTTGCAATATAAGCACACCCAAAAGAAACAGATGCTATAATCTGGAAAACAAATTCTCCTCTCTAGAGAAATCATTAGATCCTAGGCTAGGATGATTAAAATGTGGTTTGATCTTAGATTGGCAAAGGCTTTTCAGTTTTTAAGCCAATATATTTAACAGATACTTGCAACTATGTTAAAATGGACCTATTATAGAAAATGGGAAATATTCAGTAACCTATTGAAGATAGATAATTGTACATGTAGTTCCTGACACATACCCTTCACATTTTCTAAAAGAAATTGGAGCAGCAAAATGCTGCCCCATTCTATCTGCCACCTTGCTATATGATGTGACCACTCACGTCCCTTTAGGAATCAGCACTAGCAATTCCAGCATGCATCAATGTTTCAGTAGCAGAGTGAGAATGTTCTTGAAACCTCTAGGCTATTTTCTCTGTCAAAAACATCAAAAACACTATATCCTTTTTATGTTTAAAAAATGCTGACAAAGGTAAAACTCTCCTCTTCAATTTTATATTCAGGGCCTAGTGAAAATCATGGATTTTGGAAGAGATTTTTAATGAGAAAGGCTTTTAGAAATGCAAATTAATATACATCTGTTTTTATAGTATCTTTTCAGGTATGGTTCATCTTTGAGCTAAAGGCTTGATTGTAATTGCTTAGGGTTAGCTTTGACCAAGCAGAAGTGACCCAACTAATTATGCAGGTGAGACTGAATCATGAACTATTCTGCATGACGTTTATATATATGTAGCAATAACTCTCGGTGGAGCTGCTGGTTTAAAGCGGGCTGTTACCGTCACCTTCGTTACCTCTATTTCACCAGAACCAGGTCTAGGGTCCCATCTAGGGTCCCGTTGAGTTTAATACCAGACAATGTAGGCACCGGACACTTAAGTATCTTTTCTAATGCTTTAATAAACGTAAATTGAAAGAAGTAGCAGGAAAGAGGTAGAAGAAGAGTTGCAGGGAAGTTCAAATACCTTTTCTTAGTGTAGTATTAGGAATTGAAAGCTTGTAGATGAATGTACTCTTTTTCTAGAATTGAATCTTTGCCCGCCTGGATAGGTTTCTCTCACTAACCTAGCAGCCAGTACACAGCACGAACAAACGTCTCTGCCACAGACTTGATTGGAACAAAACCCGTACGATCCTCTGCCACAGGATGTAATGGTTTACGATGAATAGCAAACACAGCACTAGAACCTTTAAGCCGACCCGGCAGTACTATGCGGTAGGATTACTTTAGGATGCGTCCTCCAACTGAGTCACCAGGCCCCTCTCCAGACCAGCACTCTGCATGATCCTTCCGTGACAGGTCCTCCCCTTGGATCTTCTCAGTTGTCCAGCTTCTTCCCATAGGACAGACAGCCCAAGACCATTCCTTAGCCGCTGTGGTAGGCCCCAGACGGGCTTCTGGGCCCACCCACACGCTGCAGCGACGTGGGCCTCCCTGTCGGAGGACCACGAGGTAGTACTCCTAGCACATACCTGTCGGCCAGGAGGGCCAGCAGGTGGAATGAAAGAAAAACCCTAAAACATGTCGTCTGTCCCATAAATACCCTCTCCCAGAATGCAACTCGGAGGACCACCTCCACCGAGTTATCTCCGGGACAGAGGAGCACTCATGCGCTTCAACGTGTTGCCTTTCCAACACCGACCCATGGTGACAACAACACCCACAGGCACAGTGTGAAACTACATGCAACTCTGCCAAGCTGGAACAGAGGCAAATCTGACTATGTATAAACAGATAACCCACTAAATTTACCTATAAGCAATAGATTGAAAATCTACCAGCGCTATATAAATATATATATTCTTAGAGGGAGCAGGTGTGCCATGTTCTCCTCAAGCAGTGGTCCTGAGATATGATCTGTGACGACCATTCTTTGAACTTGTTTTTCTGGTTCCTGTACAGAACATTTTTATTTTTCCTTCAGAATGTTTTGTTTGTGAAGATGAGGAGCTCTACGTGGGATATAAATGACAGTATATATACACTATATTGTCAAAAGTATTGGGACGCCTGCCTTTACATGCACATGCACATGCACTTTAATGACATCCCAGTCTTAGTCCGTAGGGTTCAATATTGAGTTGGCCCACTCTTTGCAGCTTCAACTATTCTGGGAAGTCCACAAGGTTTAGGAGTGCGTCTAAAGGAATATTTCACCATTCTTCCAGAAGCGCATTTGTGAGGTCAGGTACTGATGTTGGATGAGAAGGCCTGGCTCGCAGTCTCCGCTCTAATTCATCCCAAAGGTGTTCTATCGGGTTGAGGTGCAGGTCAGTCAAGTTCCTCCACCCCAAACCCGCTCATCCATTTCTTTATGGACCCTGCTTTGTGTACTGGACTAAATCATTTGGTGGAGGGGGGATTATGGTGTGGGTTTGTTTTTCAGGGGTCGGGCTTAGTCCGTTAGTTCCAGTGAAGGGAACTCTTAAGGCATCAGAATACCAAGAGATTTTGGACAATTTCATGCTCAAAACTTTGTGGGAACAGTTTGGGGATGGCCTCTTCTTGTTCCAACAGGACTGCACACCTGTGCACAAAGCAAAGTCCATAAAGACATGGATCATCGCGTTTGGGGTGGATGAACTTGACTGACCTACACGGAGTCCTGACCTCGACCCGATAGAACGCTTTTGGGATAATTTAGAGTAGAGACTGCGAGCCAGGCCTTCTCGTTCACATCAGTGCCTAGCCTCACAAATGCGCTTCTGGAAGAATGATCAAAGATTCCCATAGACACACTCCTAAAACTTGGAGACAGCCTTCCCAGAATAGTCAAAGCTGTTTTAGCTGCAAAAGGTGGGCCAACTCAATACTGAGTGGAACAAAGACAAGGTGCGCCAGACTCAGTGCAGTATTAAAGTAATAATTTAATAAAACAACACAAGCCAAATAGCTACTCACAAAGGGGCAATGGTATCAGGCACATAAATAAAGGATCCGGGGATTAGGGTCACTCTGCGGTCCGTGCTGCTGTTCATTTCAAGTGTGCTGTTTGCATTTGGAATCTGTTGCTGTCAACTCTCAATATGAGATCCAAAGAGCTGTCCCTATCAGTGAAGCAAGCCATCATTAGGCTGAAAAAACAAAACAAACCCATCAGAGAGATAGCAAAAACATTAGGTGTGGCCAAAGCAACTGTTTGGAACTGTTTGGAACATCCTTAAAAAATAAAGAATGCACCACAACTCAGAAACACCAAAAGACCGGGAAGACCACAGAAAACAACTGTGGTGGATAACCGAAGAATTCTTTCCCTGGTGAAGAAAACACCTTTCACAACAGTTGGCCAAATCAAGAACACTCTCCAGGAGGTAGGTGTATGTGTGTCAAAGTCAACAATCAAGAGAAGACTTCACCAGACAGAATACAGAGGGTTCACCACAAGATGTAAACCATTGGTGAGCCTCAAAAACAGGAAGGCCAAATTAGAGTTCGCCAAACAACATCTAAATAAGCCTTCACAGTTCTGGAACAACATCCTATGGACAGATGAGACCAAGATCTACTTGTACCAGAGTGATGGGAAGAGAAGAGTATGAAGAAGGAAAGGAACTGCTCATGATCCAAAGCATACCACCATATCAGTGAAGCATGGTGGTGGTAGTGTCATGGCATGGGCATGTATGGCTGCCAATAGAACTGGTTCTCTTGTATTTATTGATGATGTGACTGCTGACAAAAGCAGCAGGATGAATTCTGAAGTGTTTTGGGCAATATTATCTGCTCATATTCAGCAAAATGCTTCAGGAACTCATTGGATGGAGCTTGCAGATGGACAATGACCCGAAGCATACCGCAAAAGCAACCAAAGAGTTTTTTAAGGGAAAGAAGTGGAATGTTATGCAATGGCCAAGTCAATCACCTGACCTGAATCCGATTGAGCATGCATTTCACTTGCTGAAGCCAAAACTGAAGGGAAAATGCCCCAAGAACAAGCAGGAACTGAAGACAGTTGCAGTAGAGGCCTGGCAGAGCATCACCAGGGATGAAACCCAGCGTCTATGCATTCCAGACTTCAGGCTGTAATTAACTGCAAAGGATTTGCTACCAAGTATTAAAAAGTTAAAGTTTGATGGATGATTGTTAATCTGTCCCATTACTTTTGGTCCCTTAAAAAGTGGGAGGCACATATACAAACTGTTCTAATTCCTACACCGTTCAAATGATTTGGATGTAAATACCCTCAAATTAAAGCTGAAAGTCTGCAGTTAAAGCACATCTTGTTCGTTTAATTTCAAATCCATTGTGTTGGTGTATAGAGCCAAAAAGATTAGAATTGTGTTGATGTCCCAATATTTATGGACCTGACTGTAGTAGTATAGTAGTTTTATGTACTGAAGTGTGCCTGCTCTACAGAGGGGAGAAATGGTGGTTTTGGATGGTTAAATTACATGTCCTCTTTAAATTCAACCACTCAAAAGGCCTATATTTTTTTTTATGTAATCTTTATTTTGAAAATTTTTCAAACAGACAAGTATACATTTAACAGAACTCATAGATAGAAAGGACAATATATGACATTAGGGGCTTCTCACCGGGTGCAGTTAGTCAACAAGGAAATTAATGAGGGAAGTATACAGTTTGGGGATGGAAATTAATGAGGGAAGTATACAGTTTGGGGATGGGTATAAGCCTACGATCAGAGATAAGAAGCAGACCGCACTTCTAGGTATCAGGCCCCTATGTACAAAAGAAATAGAGTAAAGGAAATAATATTAAAAAACAAAAACACCTGCTGGTATATTAAGCTGATATAAAATGTGGCAGCCCTCCAAGGTTTGGTCTCCCCAGCACCTCAGACCCCTAGTGCCCCAAGCTCCCCCCGAGCCGAGCGAATAAAACAGAGGGGGCCGATGTCGGTGAGGGCTCTGGGGCAACCCTCCCATCCGGACCAGCACAGTTCAGCCAAACAGCCCACATGGTATAGAACTTCTCCTATCTATCTTTATAGCGTGCCATCCACTCCTTTGCGGCCATAATATTGTTGACTAAAGTCATCAATTCAGTCAGAGTAGGTACTCTGGGTGTCTTCCAGTGGATTGGGATTAGTCGCCGGGCTGCATTCAACAGATGGGGCAATATAGATTTGCGGTATTGGCCGAGAGGAGTAGTGGGGAAGTGCAGTAAGGATTCCAACGGGGAATCTGGGAGCTCCAAGTCTAGAATAATCTTGATCTGAGCATGGATATCTAGCCAGAAGGGTCATAGCTTGGGTCATTCCCACCAGATATGAAGGAATGAGCCTCCAAGGCCACATTCTCTCCAGCATGCATCTGATAGGGAAGAGTATATTTTGGAGAGCTTGGAGGGTACTCTATACCACCTGGTCAGAACCTTATAACTATAAAGGCCTATATTTCACTGCAACTGACAATGCACATATTAGACCACACATTTTATATTTCTTTTAGGTCCCTTGTCCTGTTGAGACACCCTGTACAAAGTTGGGGCATATAGGATGCCACTGCATTCTGTCCAGGGTCTCATTTTGTCTAAAGCCTTTCCTGATTTGAGATTTCAAAACAGAAAATATGTTAAAATCGCATGCACAAGAACACAATATGGGGGACTCTAGTGGGCCCTAACATCAGCAAATAACCATGTAATATTTTCAGACCATGTGACCTACATGAAATCTCAAGTGAAAGCTCAGCATATGCGTAGCACACAAAGGGACGCACATCCCACTGGAAACCTCATGATACCATCACTGGTTTATTACCAATAAATATAATATAATTGATGCACTGATCAATTCACTCACATCTTCTGTGAAATGGTTTAGTATTAAAAGTGCTTCTACAAGCTGTAATACCAGTCATGAAGCAAATGTATATTGTATTAGCTGTGTATATATCTAAAATAATCTTGAATCAGCAATTTCAACAAAATTCGATCAGTCAAGAGAGTATGAGAAGAGGTATGCATCAAAAGAGATAAACAGAGAAAATTTGCATTTCCAAACAGTGTTCCTATTTAAAGCGGTAATAAACCGATGCTTGACTTTTTTTTCTGACCTGCAAAGTAAAGCCTTAATGTGCTAGTATGCATCGCATACTAGCACATTATGTGAAACTTATCTGAAAACAAAGCCTTCCAGTGATGTGCTGTCACCGCTGGAGGCCACTTCTATCTTCACTCGTTTTCATACCGGGTCCGTGGACTCCAGCTTTGTGACTGGTCAGAGGCGCAATGACATCACTCCCTCGCATGCACAGCGAGGCTGTCGTTTACGGCACAGGACTCTGAAGGAACAGCCCGGGTAACCTTTCCTTCAGAGCACATGTCCCAATGACATCATCGGCTGCATGTACAGTAAATATCTTCTAAACGTTAGGAGATATTTACAGTATCTATAGGTAAGCCTTATAGGCTTACCTGTAGGTACAAGTCAGAGATTGGAGTTTACAACCACTTTAGACTATAGTTATATTCCTTTGGCAGCTGTTTTAGTGATTCAAACATAAAATAGATCAAATGCTTCTAATTAATGTAAGTGGCAGATTTCAAAATGTGTAAGCAAGATTTATAGTGACACCTTAAGAGTATTGGTCTCTCTTTATCTGTGGGTAGTAAATATGCCTTATTTTTATTTTTTGGTGTAACAATCTTTTTCATCCTAAAATGCAGCTCAAGCAAAAGCATCACTTTTAAATCTCCCATGCTTTAAAACTTGTCTTTAATAGCTATCAATCAAATACTTGAAAATAAAAAGGTGGAATTGGAAAAACAAAAAAGAAAGATTGCATGGTTTGTATTTCTGCTGTTTTAAGCAGAACTATGCCACTGTGGGACCCCGGTACTCTGGCTATATGAAAGTGTGCACAGTATATTTGCACCTTATGGTACTCTTACCTCCCAAAGTGCCCTTTACAGAAATGTGATATTTATGCTCCCCCTTGCTGCTTCATAGCCACCACTGTCTTCTTCGCTTGGCCTTCTTATGGGTCCAAAGTCTTTGGTTTTTAGCTATCCTTTTTGATTGGCTGGCCACACACACGCAGAAGTCAGTGTACAATCAGAAACAATTGATAGCAGACAGGGAAAGAAGGTGTAGGGCAGAAGAGACACACAGGGGGTTATTTACTAAAGGCAAATTCACTTTGCACTGCAAGTGCACATGGAAGTACAGTCGCTGTAGATCCGAGGGGGGCATGCAAGGAAAGTAAAAAACAGCATTTTAGCTTGCACATGATTGGATGATAAAATCAGCAGAGCTTCCACTCATTTCAGATCTACCCCTTAGATTTAGAGCGACTGCACTTTCAATTGCACTTGCAATGCAAAGTGGATTTGCCTTATGTAAATAACCCCCACAGAGTCTCTACTGACCTAATAACATATCTGCTAGTATTTTTTAAAAATAGAGTTTAGAGTGTTTGTTACCCTAACACTTCATATTCCTTATATGTGCCTGCTGTACCATGTACTTGTATGATAAAGTATTGTATTCTCTTTGTATTGCTTCCTTTATGTGAAATCCCTGGTGTTCCTGCTAGTCCCCTTGCTTTCCTAATAAAAACTGACCACACTAAGCAGGAGAGCACAATGTGGTCAGTTCTCTAGCTATGCTGGTGTAGCTCTACCCCCTGTGAAGGCCACTCAAATATTCTGTACCCCACTGGTTGCCTTGACCTTGCAAGTCCTCCGACACTTCTGACCCTCTGGGTTCTGACATTTCTGAATAAGAACTTAAAGGCCCACACACATAAAGCAAACCAGTTAGATTTGTTTACTGGCAGATTAGAGATAATGAGTTCAGCATGAAGAGTTTGTAACATTCAACAGGTAAGACACAATCAATAAGGTAAAAAAGGGCAGAGGAGTGACTAATAGGGATGGGCCGAATGGACTCCTGTTCGGTTCACACCAGAATTTTCAAACACCGTGAAAGTTCGGACCCAAATAACGAACCCCATTAAAGTCAATGGGACCCGAACGTCAAAAATCAAAAGTGTCCATTTTGAAGGCTTATATGCAAGTAATTTGGAATACAATAGTTATAGGGGTCCGGGTCCTGCCCTGGGGGACAAGTATCAATAAAATAAAAGTTTGTGAAAAATGTCATTTTTAAATGAGCAGTGATTTTTAAAGTGAATGCATAAAAATGAAAAATTCCAATATAGTGAATGGGGGGTCCCCTTAGTCTACCTGTAAAATGGTAGATCTGTACCATGTCTAGAATCTGCTACAGCAATAATTGTATTTATAAAGCCAAAAAAAATGAAATTTTCCCTGCAAGCTGCCTTTATTTTGCTCAGCAACAGCTGGGGAGCCAGTGTGTATGATGAGGCCACAATTTAGTGCACTGGAAACAAGATTAGAGTTTTTTTGGATACATTCTGGTGTCACTTTGACTTTGGATAGAAGTAACGGGTGCATAAAAATTGCGCCTTCCCATAATGAAAGCAAGAATTGGCCTTGCTGCAAAAAAATGCAATAATATGCACCTGTCAAACAGGTGCAGAAAATTTACTCTTTGGGTATCGGGGGGCGCCTTCCCACCGTAACCCTATAGAGGTACTTTTGATGAAAGCAAGCATTGGCCTTGCTGTAAAAAATTGCAATGATATGCACCTGTCAAACAGGTGCTGAAAAATTGGTCTTTGGGTGTTAATTGTGTCCATGAAACCTATACCAAAAACATTCTTCCAGATGAAATGATTGAACACCCTCAAAGCTCGATAGCCTTGAAGTCCTGCAGAGATTCCACATCCCAAAAAGACTTAATCAGTGATATCGGCATCAGTGGCTTCATAGCTGGTAATCCAGGACTGATTCATTTTTATAAGAGTCAAACGGTCCATGGAGTCTGTGGACAGACGCGTTCTATGATCAGTAACAAAACTTCCTGCAGCACTGAATGCCCATTCTGAAAGCACGCTGGATGCAGAGCAGCCCAACAACTCAATAGCATACTGGGCAAGTTCTGGCCAATGGTCTCATGACCAGTAAGTCAGTGGATCGTCAGCTGAAAAGCTCTCCATCTCTGTTTTGGCCCCGAGGTAATCGTTCACCATGTGATGCAGACACTGCAGATAGGATGTGGAAGCTGACAGCCCTGGGCGGCGAGGACTAAAAAAAATTCCAAAATACCTCACTTAGGTGGACGCCTTCTCCAACGCTCCTCTCTTGAACAACAGAAGACTCAAAATGACATTTTCCACCACACTGTAACCTACTGGAGTCAGGAAAAACACTCAATAAAATCCTTTTTAACGTGTCCTCAAGAGATTTTATCTTCTGCACTCTCTGTGCAATCGGATGAGTTCTGAGACCTCCCCCTTATAACGGTGGTCAAGGAGGGTTGTCAACCAGTAATCATCCTTCTCCTTTATGCCACATATTCTTGGGTCCTTTCACAGGCTTTGAAACATGAGGTTGCCCGTGCGCCTTAAATTTGCAGAGGCTTAGGAAGCAGAATCCTCGGGGTCACTCGGGATGTCAGCATCTGGAACTTCCTCCTCCCAGCCACGTACTACTCCCAAGGGGAGTACTGGCACAGGTACTCATTGACGGCCCTCTGCTGCATGTATAGCCACTGCAGCATTCCTAAAGTTGAGTTCCACCTGGTGGGCATGTCACAAATCAGGCGGTTTACGGGCAGGTGGAATTCTCGCTGAATTTCAGCCAACCAAGCACCAGCTGTGTATGACCGCCTGAAATGGCTACAGACTCTTCTGGCCTGTTTTAGTACATCTTGCAACCCTGGGTATGTACTTAGGAAACGCTGCACCACCAAATTGAGGACATGTGCCAGGCATGACACATGTGTCAACTTTCCCTGTCTAAGGGCGGGCAGGAGGTTTGAGCCATTATTGGACACCACCATTCCTGGCTCCAGCTGGCGTGGTATGAACCACCTCTGGGCCTGTCCCTGCAGAGCTGCAAGAAACTCTGCACTGCATGGCACCTTTTAGCCTGGCTCTGGGAATAGCCCTTTGAACACTTAGGGGGTACCTGATGTTCATAAGACAATTCTGCAGAGGAGGGCATGGAGGTGGCGGAGGAGGAGGAGGAGGGGTAGAGCTCACATGTCTGGCCTCATCACCACCAGCTGTAGGGAGACGTGGGGGCACAGCAAGCTGCAGCACTGAGCCCTGTCCTGCATCCTTTCGAGTTGCAAGCAGCGTTACTCAGTGTGCTGTGAACAAAATATATCATCCCTGCCCATGCTTGCTGGACCACGTGTCAGCAGTAAGGTGGATTTTACAGCTGACTGCTTTGCCCAAGGATGCCAGAACATTCCCTTCCACGTGATGGTGGAGAGATGGAACGGCCTTACATGAAAAGTAGTAGCAACTGGGAACCAGCCGTTGTGGTACAGCAAATTGTGTGAATTCACGGAAGGGGGCAGAATCCATCAGGCTGAAAGGCAGAAGTTGGAGAGCCAACAGCTTTGACAAGCTTGCATTCAGACGCTGGGCATGTGGGTGACAGGGACTGTATTTTTTTTTCCGCTGTAGCAGATGGGGCAGAGAAATTTGCCGGCTACAATCTACAGCTGGTGGTATGCTGCTGGCAGATGTGCTGCTAGGACCTGGGACACCCTGTGCTATACCATCATCCCTGTCAGTGGAGGCTGCTGAAAGTTAATGACTCAGTATCGAAGGGGCAGACTGAAGTGGGTAAGGAGGGGGAGGAGGAGGAGGAGGGACAGATTTGTGCCTCTTTTGTGTGGCTTTTAGGTGCTCTTGCCAACGGGCTGAGTGGTTGGACATTTAATGCCTTGTTAGGCATGTGGTACCCAAATGGTTGGTCTTTTTGCCACATGTGATGTGCCTGAGACACAGTTTGCAGATAGCAACAGTGCGATCTGCTGCAGATGTGCTGAAAAAGGCCCAGACAGCTGAGCTTTGGGGAATGGGCCGGGAGATAACAGCTGCAGAATGTGATGGAATAGGGTGGCTGCTCTCTACTCTTTCTTGATGTCGGCCTCCTTGGGGTTGTGCCGGATCACCTCCAGTTTCCTCCTCTGGAGTCAGCTGAGTTATTTGACCACAGCGTCAGTCACATGTGGCAAAAAGACCAACCATTTGGGTACCACATGCCTAACAAGGCATTTAATGTCCAACCACTCAGCCTGTTGGCAAGAGCACCTAAAAGCCACACAAAAGAGGCACAAATCTGTCCCTCCTCCTCCTCCTCCTTACCCACTTTAGTCTGCCCCTGCGATACTGAGTCATTACCTTTCAGCAGCCTCACTGACAGGGATGATGGTATAGCACAGGGTGTCCCAGGGCCTAACATCTGCCAGCAGCGCAGCACCAGCTGTAGATTGTAGCCGGCAAATTTCTGGCACCTAAGTCACATCAGTGACCTCATCATCATCATGATCATCATCTCCATCTCCTCCCTCTTCATCATTACCACTGGAGACAACTTGGCAATACGCTGCGGCTTGGGGAACATGAACGCCAATTTGTCTACCAGTGTTCCTCCCTCTCTCTAGGCTCATGTTCCTGTCAGCCTCAACCTCAGAACAAACATTTGAATCCAGTAATGGCTAAGCATCATCAAGGAGCAAGTGACTGACGCTGTGCTCAAATAACTCAGCTGACTCCTCAATGGTTGATGTTGGGGCAATGGCAGGAATAGATGTGGGCAAGGAAGCAGGTTTATGCACTCTGGCAACTGCAGGGGACTGCACACTTGTCTCTACTTGCGTGACAGAGGATGAGGAAGGTTTAGTAAGCCAGTCCACCACCTCCTCTGCATGCTGTGGCTGGATAGCATGAGCAAACTCACTAAACAGAGAAAATGATGCCTTGCCTGAGGACTGACCACCACGTCCACCTTTGCCTTTGGACATATTTGTTGCTGGCCCCCTTACAGTGCCAAGGGAACATCTGCCTCTCCTTGTTGTCCTCTCAGACATTATTGGGAGGGAGGGGGAGGTGCTTATAAGCAAATGTAAAGAAGAAGTTGAAATCTGTACGTAGATGCACTTTAATCGATGAAAAGAGGTGTTTGGTGCACTTTAATTTGAGTACTCACACTACACAGACACACTCCACCGATACACTATAATAAACTGCAATATAATGCGCCAAACGTACAGTGACACACAAAACTATGGCATTAAACTGGCAGTAACGCACACAAAACTATACGACGTTAAACTGGCAGTAACACACACAGAATTATATTGCGTTAAACTGGCAGAAATGCACGTTAAACTATTTGGCGTTAAACTGGCAGTAATGCACGCAAAACTATATGGCGTTAAACTGACAGTAACACACACAGAACTATATTGCTTTAAACAGGCAGTAATGCACGCAAAACTATATTGCGTTAAACTGGCAGTAACGCACAAAACAATATGGCGTTAAACTGACAGTAACGCACGCAAAACGATATGGCATTAAACTGGCAGTAACGCACACAGAAGTAAATGGCGTTAAACTGGCAGTAACGCAATCAAATAGACGAAGTTCAACCGTCACTACACTGACGCTATCTAAACTGTCCTTACTATAGCTATACACTAATGTCAAGATTACTGACACGGTCTCACTCCACACTAATGTATGTATAAATGACACGGTCTCACTAAACTACAGTGAAACTATCTGAGCTGTCCCTACTCTAGCTGCACACTATGCAAAGCTGAATGATGGTCCTCCTCACTATACTGACACTATCCCTAGACGGACACTAAACTAATATTCTACACTGACAATTGAAGCAAAATAGCACAGTATAGCACACTAAATAACTGATAGCACTGAACAGAGCCCTGTTCTATCTCTCTCCACGCCAAAATCACACTGAAAATGGCTGCCATTGAAAGAATACTTTTATACTGTGGGGCAGGAATGAGCCATGATTGGATAAAGTCATGATGACAGTGTCCAATCATGATCTGACAGTATTCTGTGTCCTAATTGGCTGAAGCTTTCACTGCTTCAGCCAATCAGGGCTTGCAATGCACTGTTTAGTAGGGATGAGCTTCGAGTTCAAGTCGAACCCATGCTCGACTCGAACATCGCCTGTTCGACCGTTCGTCGAATTGCGAACAATATGGGCCATTCGCGACAAATTCGAGTGACGCGTCACGGCCCATAATTCCCTGTGGCATTGCAGTGCATTGCTGGCTGATGATTGGCCAAGCATGCACTATGACCCGCATGCTTGACCAATCACAGCGCCGTGTGTACATACAGAGAGCCGTAATTGGCCAAAGCCATGGTGGCTTTGTCCAATTATGGCTCAGGGGGTTTAGTACACACCCCATACTATATAAGGCCGCCTGCGTGGCGGCCTTGTGTAGTGTGTTGCGGAGGCGGAGAGAGATAGACAGAGGGACAGTGTCATTTGATTTAAGTTAGATAGAGTGAGCAGGTCGAGTCAGTTAGCTGCACTTACAGTGTATTGTGTATATATATGCATCCCAGGCATTGTATATATATATATATATATATATATATATATATATATATATATATATATATATATATATATATATATATATATACACTGTATTCAGTTTAGCTAGATCCGTTCCTGTTATTCTCTTCCTAATATACTGACAGGCAGGCAGGTGTTTTTACAGTATTTACAGTTCGTGTACTGTGTACCCTGCACAGTTGCACCTACAGTATAGCTACCTGAAGACAAGTGCTTGTGTTCTTCTGATCCTATTAATAGCACAGTCAGGCTCTTGAAGTATTTACAGTTAGTATACTGTGTACTCTGCACAGTTGCACCTATAGCTACCTGAAGACAAGTGCTTGTGTGCTTCTTCTGATCCTATTAATAGCACAGGCAGGCCCTTGAAGTATTTACAGTTAGTGTACTGTGTACCCTGCACAGTTGCACCTACAGTATAGCTACCTGAAGACAAGTGCTTGTGTTCTTCTTCTGATCCTATTAATAGCACAGGCAGGCTCTTGAAGTATTTACAGTTAGTGTACTGTGTACCCTGCACAGTTGCACCTATAGCTACCTGAAGACAAGTGCCTGTGTGCTTCTTCTGATCCTATTAATAGCACAGGCAGGCTCTAATCTAATATTTCACAGCAGGGCCCATTTTAGCTCCCACCAAGAGTAACTGTGAGGACTTAGAGTGTTGTGGCAACACCACCACCACCACCAAAGGCCCAATTTTTCTGACCCTGTTCAACAGGGGCATGTAATTACAATTCTTGATCTAATATTTCACAGCAGGGCCCGTTCCTGCGCCCACCAAGAGTAACTTTGAGTGCTTACAGTGTTGTGGCAACACCAACACCTAAGGCCCCAATTTCTGTAGAGTTTATAGGGCAGGCCCCTACTTTCAAACATCCAACTTACAAACGACTCCTACTTGCAAACGGAAGGAGACAACAGGAAGTGAGATGAAACCTACCCCTAGGAAGGGAAATTCTCTCCTGTAAGAGTTAATATGGGAACAACGTGTCTCCTCTCCACTGATGCTTTATCAACAATCCTTGTTTCACTAAAATCCCCAAATTGGCAAAAAACTTTGGTCATTGTTACAGAAAGTGAGGTGAAATCTTCTGAAGAGGTGCACAGACAGCAAAACAAATGTCACAGGGGTGGTAACCCTTCCCTATGTTTTCCAAAAAGCTTAAAATAGATTTTTTTGGCTGGAGCTACACTTTAAAAATGTACCAGTTCAAAATTACAAACAGATTCTACTTAACAACAAAACTACAGTCCCTGTCTTGTTTGCACCACCTGTATACTGCTGTTCAGAGTATATAGGGCCTTTCTTTTTTTAAATTTGGGTGCAGGGTTCCCCTTAATATCCATACAAGACCCAAAGGGCCTGGTAATGGACTGAGGAGAGGGGTACCCATGCCGTTTGTCTCACTGTTTTTTATCCATATTGCCGGGACCCAACATTACATTAAAGCCGTAAGCAGTTTTAAATGACTTTTTTCCTTTAAAAATGTAATTTTGTGCAGGGACTGTTCTAAACACGGGAAACACGCACCACTTTACAGGCATACTATAGACAACCCCCAGGTACGATATTTAAAGGAATATTTCACTTTTTTTTTCACTTTAAGCATCATTAAAATCACTGCTCTCGAAAAAAGGCTGTTTTTAAAACTTTTTTTTGCATTGATACATGTTCCCTGGGGCAGGACCCAGGTCCCCAAACCCTTTTTAGGACAATACCATGCAAATTAGCCTTTAAAATTAGCACTTTTTATTTCGAACGGTCGAGTCCCATAGACTTCAATGGGGTTCTAAAGTTCGCATGAATTTTCGGTCCGTTTGCAGGTTCTGGTGCGAACCGAACCAGGGGGCTCATCCCTACTGTTTAGAGCCGCAATGCATTGTGGTCGGTTTGGGGGGGGCGAACAAACGGTCGAATAACCCCTTTGTTCGGCTGTTCGCCGAACAACCGAACAAAGAAAGTACGGCCCGGACTTATGCTCGGGCCGAACCGTTCGCCCATCCCTAGTGACTAAGCTTCCGTCAAACCCCAGACATCACTAATCCTCGGACCTCACAGTCCCAGTAATGTGCAAACTCTAAATTCTCACTAAGCAAACACTCAAGATGTACACTAAATTCTTTCTCAGTGTGGATAAGAGTGTAACAAGGGTCCCCTTGCAAGCTTAGTGGAATGACAAAAGCAATGATGTCTGCATGCAGTGTCCTTTGGTGTACAAAGAATGGGCAAGTGCCCGCTCACCAGTCCTAGCGACCTTCTGTGTTGAAGAGTAGCGTGAGGGCTCCGCAGCAGGACTCTGCTCAAGGGAAAGCACTCATTCCCGTGTTGTGCTGCGTTACTGTCCAGGTGGTACTGGCGTGCATGTGATGAGAACAGCTTCCAGGCTGCTGCTGAACGATCAGAAGTAGCTGGCAGTGGATGACTCCTCCTGTAACACAGGTCGTGATTGAGCCGCAGCACAGTCTATCACCGAGTCACTACTCATAGATCCAGGCCGTAGTCCCAAGAGAGACATTCCATCCCACACAGGCTTCCCATTACCTCTCCTAGCTTTCCATACTACTCCCCAGACGGAGGGGCTTTGTAGTCTATAACAGTCTGACTGAATGTAAAACTTGGCTATTTGGACTACATGTCCCAAGATGCCTTACTCCACTCTTAGCTCTCTCTTACTCTGCCTTCAGGATGTGATGACATAGAGTCTGAGCTGAGCACTAGGAAAGAACAGACTTACTGTACCAATGCTGCAGAGTGTCTCCAGACAATGCAGGTAATATTAGACAGCTCCTGGCTACACTGGGAACTCAGCCTACTCTCTTCCAATGATCAGAACAGTCCTGACACGCCCCGCTGCACAGCCATTTACTGGGAAGCTTAGTGTACTGCTGCTTCTCCTTCCCCCTATCTCTTATGCAGCTGAGAACAGAGGTAATGTGATCACTTATAAAAAAAGGGAAAAAAGGTATTTATAATGTAATTTTATATCTATACAAAAATGTTTTACCTTTTATTTCTATTTTAAACTGAATGGGTGTTTTTACAAGGTGATCGTTTACAATCACTTAAATTCTGCTTTAAATAATTTAAAAACCCATTTCTTTCACTACAACCCAAGTGAACAAAAGACTGATCTCACTCTTCTTTTTCTAGTACCTCTATTGACTTTTCCGCTGTGGTTCATGAGCTGCCTTAGAGTGACACTAAACTCTGGTTTAAAAAGAAAAAAATATGTTCAACTTAAAAAAATACCTTTTATTGCTCTAAGCCTCCTCCTAATGTCCAAATTCAGTTATTTTTGCTTCTGTCATCTGACTTATTTTTAGAGGATGGCTATGTTTATTCTCCATGGTGCCACTGTATTTAGGAATGTAACCATCCTTTCTTGCTCATTCTCAGGATGGGCCATGGATTATGGACTGTGCATATAAGAGTGCAACTAACATGCACTGCTCGTTCCCAACTAACAGAAGTGAGAGTTAAAATGAGAGGTTCAGGAGCTCATGGAGGACATTATGAGGAGGCAGAAATCACAGTAAGAAATGTTTAATATTTCTTACTCTATAATATAGAGCCAAATATGCAGTGGACGTGTATAGATTATATTTGGCAAAATACAGTGGCTTGAAAAAGTATTCATACCCCTTGAATTTTTCCAAATTTTGTCATGTTACAACCAAAAACGTAAATGTATTCTATTGGAGTTTTATGTAATAGACCAAAACAAAGTGGCAAATAAATTATCTGCAAAGTGTGGCATGCATTTGTATTCAGCCTTACTGAGTCAATACTTTGTAGGACCACCTTTCGCTGCAATTACAGCTGCAAGTCTTTTGGGGGATGTCTCTACCAGCTTTTGCACATCTAGAGAGTGACATTTTTGCCCATTCTTCTTTGCAAAATAGCTCAAGCTGTGTCAAATTGGATGGAGAGCATCTGTGAACAGCAATTTTTTAAAGTTTTGCCACAGATTCTTAATTGGATTTAGGTCTGGACTTTGACTGGGCCATTCTAACACATGAATATGCTTTGATCTAAACCATTCCATTGTAGCTCTGACTAAAAGTTTTGGGCCATTGTCCTTCTGGAAGGTGAACCTCCACCCCAGTCTCAAGTCTTTTTCAGACTCTAATGCCATATACACACGAGCGGACTTTCGACGGAGGACTTTTTGACGGACTTTCGATGGAGTTCCGATGGAGTTCCGACGCAACGGACTTGCCTACACACGATCACACAAAAGTCCGACTGATTCGAACGTGATGACATACAACCGGACTAGAATGAGGAAGTTCATAGCCAGTAGCCAATAGCTGCCCTTGCGTCGTTGTTTGTCCATCGGACTAGCATACCGAGGAACAGATTTTTCGACCGGACTCGAGTCCGTCGGAAAGATTTGAAACATATTCTAAATCTAAAGTCCATCTGATTTTTCGACAGAGCTGATGTGCATGGGCGGCGGCCGCGATGTCTGCCGGCCACCGCGATCGCTCCACAGAGAGCCAGAACGGGAATCTGTCAATGTAAACAAAACAGATCCCCGTTCTATCAGGGGAGTAGAGAGAGATTGTCTGTTCCTAGTGATTAGGAACAGCGATCTCCATCTACTCCCAGTCAGTACACTCCCCCACAGTTAGAAACACCTCCCTAGGACACACTTAACCCCTTAATAGCCCTCCTAGTGTCAACCCCTTCCCTGTCAGTGACATTAATACAGTAATCAATGCAATTTTATAGCACTGATTACTGTATAAATGTCACTAGTCCCAAAAAAGTGTCTGATATGTCTGCCGAAATGTTGCAGTCCTGCTAAAAATCGATGATCACTGCCATCATTAGTAAAAAAAAAAAATAATGATGTAGCAATCTGGAGTTTAGCCAGGGTTGTTCCTCACAAATTTACTTGCCAGGAATAGTTATCCTGGTGGATTGTTAAAGATCTATTGATTTCTTCCTAAGTTTGGCCTTGTTGCACTTTTCTCTTCTACCACTAGGTGGCCGGGTACTTGGTGGTACTAGATATGAGAAGGGCAACGCAAGGTCAGGTTATGGGTATATGTGGTATCTCAGCCAATATGCAGGGGTTTTCTTGAATCCCTTGGCCTGCTGGGAGAGCCTATATATTCAGGTGGAGTTAGGTGATCTGGGTTCTGTGCCACCAGGACGGCTGTCTGGGTGGATGTGTGTTGTACTGCCCTGGCTGCTAGGCTGGAGGTTGGGCCTATCCCGGGCACATCTGGCTGCTAGGCTGTCTGAGGGCCCATCCAGAAGCAAGAGAGCAGAGCAGGGTTGGGACTGCGGCTTGCAGTCCAACCAAAAGTGACAGTTCTGCTGGCTGGAGAACCTGTTATGGTCGGAGCTAGAGGGGAAGCTGTCGCCAGTAAGGGACTAATTACCAGGGACCACAGTGAGTAACTGAAGCAAGTACCGGAGCAGTATTCTTGCCAACTGGTGGACGGTAAAGAATCGGGAAACTTCAGTGGGTATCAAGCCAGGGACCCAGCCAGCGGAGGTGACACTTGCAGAGCAGCCTTGTGTGTCAAGCAGTCCAGCGGGGGTGAAGCTTGAGTGGTATCCTCAGTACTAAGCTAGGGACCCAGCAGAGAAGCGAGGGTGATGCTTGAGGAAGATACCACTTGGAAGATTGGAGGAGCTCAAGGGATTCAGTGACAGTGAATCAGCGGGTTTAGTGAGAGACCGGGAGCTCAGTGGGCTGAAGAACTACAAGGAGTTATTGTATTGGAATAGAAATTGGAATAGAGCGGAACTGTTCAGCTTTGTTTTTAGGAACTGTTAAAGACTGTTGCCATAGGAGACAGCATTCCTGCACGTGCAGAATTGCTGGATGCCTTTCCCTGCATGGCTTCTATTCCTATTGAAGTCTCAGAGTCTGCCAATTAATCTTGCAACTACCCAAGGGTGTCCTGGCCCTAACCCTCTCTACCCCAAAAATAAACTTTCTTTTGCATTCAAGAAGTGTCTGGCGCCCAATAACTTTAACTACTCTGCACCCACCATGCCTCACAACCCAATACATACAGAAGAATATCAGCTATCCCTGGCCCTGGGGGTCCTCATTAGATCAAAGGAGGCCTAGGACCTTGCTACAATAATAAGAATTCCATAAATCTATCCCCTATTTTGTAGACGCTATAACTTTTGCGCAAACCAATCAATATACGCTTATTGCGATTATTTATTTTTTTTTACCAAAAATATGCAGAAGAAAACATATTGGCCTAAACTGATGAATAAATTAGCCTTTGTTTTTTTAAATTTGGGGATATTTATTTTAGCAAAAAGTTAGATATATGTTTTTTTTTCAAAATTGTCAGTCTTTTTTTGTTTATAGCGCAAAAAATAAAAACCGCAGAGGTGATCAAATACCGCCAAAAGAAAGCTATATTTGTGGGGAAAAAAGGACAATTTTTTTTCTTGGGTACAACTTCGCACGACCGCGCAATTGTCAGCTAAAGCGATGCAGTGCTGTATAGCAAAATAATGGCCTGGTCATTAAGGGGGTAAATCCTACCGGGGCTGAAGTGGTTAAAGTGGATATAAACCCTTACATATACTCAGGTGGTACAAATCCTCCTACATAAGTTGTACCTATTTTTCTGCCAGGATCTGGGGGTCCCCTTGTTAAAGGGGGCTTCCAGATTCCGATAAGCCCCCCGCCCGCAGACCCCCACAACCACCGGCCAGGGTTGTGGGGATGAGGCCCTTGTCCTCATCAACATGGGGACAAGGTGTTTTGAAGGGCTACCCCAAAGCACCCTCCCAATGTTGAGGGCATGTGACCTGGTACGGTTCAGGAGGGGGGGGCTCTCTCGTCCCCTCCTCTTTTCCTGCGGCCTGCCAGGTTGCGTGCTCGGATAAGGGTCTGGTATAGATTTTGAGGGGGACCCCACGCCATTTTTTTTTAAATTTTGCCCGGGGTTCCCCTTAATATCCATACCAGACCTGAAGGGCCTGGTATGGAATTTAGGGGGACCCCCACGTCATTTTTTTTTAAATTTTGGTTCGGGGTTCCCCTGTGGGGAATTCCCATGCCGTTTTTATCAATGAACTTCTATGTGTATTGTCGGACCGGCAATTCATTAATAGCCGCAAATAGTTTAAATTACTTTTTTTCCTTTGAAATGTCATTTTGCTGTCAGACTGTTCTAAACACGGGAAACATGCGCCTCTTTACAGGCATACTATAGACACCCCCCAGGTATGAAATTTAAAGGAATATTACACTTTTATTGTTCCACTTTAAGTATTATTAAAATCACTGCTCCTGAAAAAACGTCCGTTTTAAAACTTTTTTTTGCATTGATCCATGTCCCCTGGGGCAGGACCCAGGTCCCCAAACACTTTTTATGACAATAACTTGCATATAAGCCTTTAAAATTAGCACTTTTGATTATTCATGTTCGTGTCCAATAGACTTTAATGGTGTTCGCATGTTCAAACAAATTTTTTGCCTGTTCGCATGTTCTGGTGCGAACCGAACAGGGGGGTGTTCGGCTCATCCCTAGTCTTGATAATGTTTACATAATTGGTTATTATCCTGCCATCTTGTGGTTATTTTGCTTCCAGCACTATTTTTTTCTGTTTATTATCTGTGTCCCCTCCTACATTATGATGTCTTTCCTTTTCCTGTTCCTTCACTGTCTTGGGAGAACAGAGATGGCACTTCTGTATAGGCTGCATGCAATCTGCTCACATCCTGGAACACATTACCATGTTTTGACCTGCAGATACCATCTTTCAATCATCTGCCACATTTTGTTGTCTGCTATACCTGCTGCTTGCAATAAAACCCACGCTTATGGAAGAAACAGTGTCTGGTGAGTTCAAACTATCTGATAAAGACTGTCCGCGGTGATTATATCTTCTTATACAGGCCAGGCATAGAGGTCTCAGCAAAGGATAGTCACTATTACAACAGTTGGAGGCAGAATAGTCAAAACATGTGGTAGAATTCCTATAGCCTGCTGTGTAGATGTGTATGTTTAATCTGCAATCAAGCTCAGTGCCATCCGCCATCTTGTGAAAGCACATGGTCGCACAAGCTTACTGCACATCATCTCTGAATGTTGAAAACTGTTTTCTGCATTGAACTGTGTATCCCACCTGTCTAAGCTGCTGTTCACCTTCTTAACCACTTGCCGACCGCCTCACGCCTATATACGTGAGCAGAGCGGCACGGGCAGGCAAAATCACGTACCTGAAACGTGATTGCCTTCCCGCGGGTGGGGGGTCCGATCGGACCCCCCCCCGGTGCCAGCTGCGGTCGGCACTTGGTTGGGAGCGATGACAGACGAGGGGGAGGCCATCCGATCGTGGCCCCCCCCTCGCGATCGCTCCCAGCCAATGACAAACATCCCCTGCCTCTGTATAGTACACAGAGGCAGAGGATGTGATGTCATCTCTCCTCGGTCTGGCAGTTTCCGTTCCAGCGCCGAGGAGAGATGACATGTAAGTGCACCAAACACACACACACACACACAGTAGAACATGCCAGGCATATATTACACCCCCGATCCCCCCCCCGATCGCCCCCCGATCCCCCCCAATCACCCCCCCCCTGTCACAAACTGACACCAAGCAGGTTTTTTTTTTTTTTTCCTGATTACTGCATAGTGTCAGTTTGTGACAGTTAGCAGTGGTGGGACAGTTAGTATTACCCCCCTGTAGGTCTAGGGTACCCCCCTTACCCCCCCTAATAAAGTTTTAACCCCTTGATCACCCCTCCTCACCAGTGTCGCTAAGCGATCATTTTTCTGATCGCTGTATTAGTGTCGCTGGTGACGGTAGTTAGGGACGTAAATATTTAGGTTCGCCGTCAGTGTTTTATAGCGACAGGGACCCCCATATACTACCTAATAAATGTTTTAACCCCTTGATGGCCCCCTAGTTAACCCTTTCACCACTGATCACCGTATAACCGTTACGGGTGACGCTGGTTAGTTCGTTTATTTTTTATAGTGTCAGGGCACCCGCCGTTTATTACCGAATAAAGGTTTAGCCCCCTGTAGGTCTAGGGTACCCCCCTTACCCCCCTAATAAAGTTTTAACCCCTTGATCACCCCCTGTCGCCAGTGTCGCTAAGCGATCATTTTTCTGATCGCTGTATTAGTGTCGCTGGTGACGCTAGTTAGGGACGTAAATATTTAGGTTCGCCGTCAGCGTTTTATAGCGACAGGGACCCCCATATACTATCTAATAAATGTTTTAACCCCTTGATGGCCCCCTAGTTAACCCTTTCACCACTGATCACCGTATAACCGTTACGGGTGACGCTGGTTAGTTCGTTTATTTTTTATAGTGTCAGGGCACCCGCCGTTTATTACCGAATAAAGGTTTAGCCCCCTGATCGCCCGGCGGTGATATGCGTCGCCCTAGGCAGCGTCAGATTAGCGCCAGTACCGCGAACACCCACGCACGCACCGTACACGCACCGTACACCTCCCTTAGTGGTATAGTATCTGAACGCATCAATATCTGATCCGATCAGATCTATACTAGCGTCCCCAGCAGTTTAGGGTTCCCAAAAACGCAGTGTTAGCGGGATCAGCCCAGATACCTGCTAGCACCTGCGTTTTGCCCCTCCGCCCGGCCCAGCCCAGTCCAGCCCACCCAAGTGCAGTATCGATCGATCACTGACACTTTTCTTTGTAGCGTTTTGGTGAACTGGCAAGCACCAGCGGCGTAGTACACCCCGGTCGTAGTCAAACCAGCACTGCAGTAACACTTGGTGAATGTTTTGAACGCTACCATGCACTAGTTGAGTATTAGCGTAGCGTACAGCATTGCACAGACTAGGCACACTTTCACAGGGTCTCCCAAGATGCCATCGCATTTTGAGAGACTCGAACCTGGAACCGGTTACAGTTATAAAAGTTACAGTTACAAAAAAAAAGTGTAAAAAAAAAAAAAAACACAAACAAAAATTAAAAAAAATAGTTGTCGTTTTATTGTTCTCTCTCTCTCTATTCTCTCTCTATTGTTCTGCTCTTTTTTACTGTATTCTATTCTGCAATGTTTTATTGTTATTGTTATTGTTATTATGTTTTATCATGTTTGTTTTTCAGGTATGTAATTATTTATACTTTACCGTTTACTGTGCTTTATTGTTAACCATTTTTTTGTCTTCAGGTACGCCATTCACGACTTTGAGTGGTTATACCAGAATGATGCCTGCAGGTTTAGGTATCATCTTGGTATCATTCTTTTTAGCCAGCGGTCGGCTTTCATGTAAAAGCAATCCTAGCGGCTAATTAGCCTCTAGACTGCTTTTACAAGCAGTGGGAGGGAATGCCCCCCCCCCACCGTCTTCCGTGTTTTTCTCTGGCTCTCCTGTCTCAACAGGGAACCTGAGAATGCAGCCGGTGATTCAGCCAGCTGACCATAGAGCTGATCAGAGACCAGAGTGGCTCCAAACATCTCTATGGCCTAAGAAACCGGAAGCTACGAGCATTTTATGACTTAGATTTCGCCGGATGTAAATAGCGCCATTGGGAAATTGGGGAAGCATTTTATCACACCGATCTTGGTGTGGTCAGATGCTTTGAGGGCAGAGGAGAGATCTAGGGTCTAATAGACCCCAATTTTTTCAAAAAAGAGTACCTGTCACTACCTATTGCTATCATAGGGGATATTTACATTCCCTGAGATAACAATAAAAATGATTTAAAAAAAAAAAAAATGAAAGGAACAGTTTAAAAATAAGATAAAAAAGCAAAAAAAAATAAAGAAAAAAAATAAATAAAAAAAAGCACCCCTGTCGCCCCCTGCTCTCGCGCTAAGGTGAACGCAAGCGGCGGTCTGGCGTCAAACGTAAACAGCAATTGCACCATGCATGTGAGGTATCACCGCGAAGGCCAGATCGAGGGCAGTAATTTTAGCAGTAGACCTCCTCTGTAAATCTAAAGTGGTAACCTGTAAAGGCTTTTAAAGGCTTTTAAAAATGTAGTAATTTTGTTGCCACTGCACGTTTGTGCGCAATTTTAAAGCATGTCATGTTTGGTATCCATGTACTCGGCCTAAGATCATCTTTTTTATTTCATCAAACATTTGGGCAATATAGTGTGTTTTAGTGCATTAAAATTTTAAAAAGTGTGTTTTTTCCCCAAAAAATGCGTTTGAAAATCGCTGCGCAAATACTGTGTGAAAAAAAAAAATGAAACACCCACCATTTTAATCTGTAGGGCAATTGCTTTAAAATAATATATAATGTTTGGGGGTTCAAAGTAATTTTCTTGCAAAAAAAAATAATTTTTTCATGTAATCAAAAAGTGTCAGAAAGGGCTTTGTCTTCAAGTGGTTAGAAGAGTGGGTGATGTGTGACATAAGCTTCTAAATGTTGTGCATAAAATGCCAGGACAGTTCAAACCCCCCCCAAATGACCCCATTTTGGAAAGTAGACACCCCAAGCTATTTGCTGAGAGGCATGTCGAGTCCATGGAATATTTTATATTGTGACACAAGTTGCGGGAAAGAGACAATTTTTTTTTTTTTTTGCACAAAGTTGTCACTAAATGTTATATTGCTCAAACATGCCATGGGAATATGTGAAATTACACCCCAAAATAAATTCTGTTGCTTCTCCTGAGTATGGGGATACCACATGTGTGGGACTTTTTGGGAGCCTAGCCGCGCACGGGACCCCGAAAACCAAGCACCGCCTTCAGGCTTTCTAAGGCCGTAAATTTTTGATTTCACTCCTCACTACCTATCACAGTTTCGGAGGCCATGGAATGCCCAGGTGGCACAAACCCCCCCCAAATTACCCCATTTTGGAAAGTAGACACCCCAAGCTATTTGCTGAGAGGTATAGTGAGTATTTTGCAGACCTCACTTTTTGTCACAAAGTTTTGAAAATTGAAAAAAGAAAAAAAAAAAATTTTTTCTGGTCTTTCTTCATTTTCAAAAACAAATGAGAGCTGCAAAATACTCACCATGCCTCTCAGCAAATAGCTTGGGGTGTCTACTTTCCAAAATGGGGTCATTTGGGGGGGTTTTGTGCCATCTTGGCATTTTATGGCCTTCAAAACTGTGATAGGTAGTGAGGAGTAAAATCAAAAATGTATGCCCTTAGAAATCCTGAAGGTGGTGCTGGGTTTTCGGGGCCCCGTACGCGGCTAGGCTCCCAAAAAGTGCCACACATGTGGTATCCCCGTACTCAGGAGAAGCAGCTGAATGTATTTTGGGGTGCAATTCCACATATGCCCATGGCCTGTGTGAGCAATATATCATTTAGTGACAACTTTTTGTAATTTTTTTTTTTTCTTTTTTTTGTCATTATTCAATCACTTGGGACAAAAAAAATAAATATTCAATGGGCTCAACATGCCTCTCAGCAATTTCCTTGGGGTGTCTACTTTCCAAAATGGGGTCATTTGGGGGGGTTTTGTACTGCCCTGCCATTTTAGCACCTCAAGAAATGACATAGGCAGTCAGAAACTAAAAGCTGTGTAAATTCCAGAAAATGTACCCTAGTTTGTAGACGCTATAACTTTTGCGCAAACCAATAAATATACGCTTATTGACATTTTTTTTTCCAAAGACATGTGGCCGAATACATTTTGGCCTAAATGTATGACTAAAATTTAGTTTATTGGATTTTTTTTATAACAAAAAGTAGAAAATATCATTTTTTTTCAAAATTTTCAGTCTTTTTCCGTTTATAGCGCAAAAAATAAAAACGGCAGAGGTGATCAAATATCATCAAAAGAAAGCTCTATTTGTGGGAAGAAAAGGACGCAAATTTCGTTTGGGTAGAGCATTGCATGACCGCGCAATTAGCAGTTAAAGCGACGCAGTGCCGAATTGTAAAAAGTGCTCTGGTCAGGAAGGGGGTAAATCCTTCCGGGGCTGAAGTGGTTAAAGAGACAGTAACCATTTTTTGCAAAACTTGAAAAAATGTCTAGACAAGCCTCTGAGCACTCTTTTATCGCTGAATCAACACAGATACATCATGCCTCTGACCACACAGATGTACAGGGAGCAGATATTGCAGAGCAAAGTGTAAGACCCAAACGTACAATAATACCAACACAGAAACTTAGAGAAAACTACGAAACCACTATAGGTGAGTTTTTCAGCAATCTGTTAGAACTGTGGGACAAAACTACATACTACATGTAAGTCTTGCCACGCTTCAATCAACAAGCTGAATTAAGAAACTCTACAGATCGCCTATCTTCAGCGTACGAACACTACAAGCAATTGTCTGCAAAATACACAGTTTTCTTAAAGGACTCTAATATAGAGGGCTCTTTAGCAGAACTGTCTAAGACTGATCAACTAAATCAACAAAGAGATCTCTTAGTGCAAGATGCCAAGGATAAGGCAAAACTCCGCATTGCTCACCTTCAGGAGACCAGATCTCATAAAGCCACATCTACTATACTCACAGCACGTTCTTCTAGATTCTCTTGCTCCAGAATCTCAACATTAAGTGACAAGCTAATAGAGGCCCGTGCAAGTCTGGAAGCAAATAAAGTGTGAAGCTCATTTTCCAGAGAGGAAGCTGAGATAGCAGCTCAGCAAGCAGAGATGACAGCTCACCAAGCAGAGGCAGAATCCCAAAAATCAAAAAGGGAGGAAGCAGCTGCCCTTGCAAGGCTAAAGGCCCTTGAACAAGCAATGGGAGAAAGTACTAACTCGGACTGTTCTATTTCAGCAGAAATGGAAGATGCAATTGAGCGCACCAGTGAATATGTGCTAAGGCATAGTGTTTGCAATGATACAGAATCATTTCCTATATCGCCTACTAACGTTACTGTTTAGACTTTCAACACATAGACCTCCAACCTGCACAAGCCTGAGTCTCTTCAAGTCCACAAAGCAAGTGCATCTACACAGCAAACCACATCACCTCCTGCCAATGACAAGGTAGCTCCCAGCAACAAACCACAGTTCAAGCAACAGCCAGCAGAAGCCTTCGAGACTAAGCCAAATGCTCTTGCAACATCATTTTATCCTGATAAACCTTACCTTTATTGACCAGAGAACGTTCACACCCAAGCGGTCCCACAAGTTACTTTGGTACCAAAGAGTGAGAGATCATACCTGTCTGAATTCACCAGATATATGATCCACCATGAGCTCATTAATATTAGCCTCTCAATGTTCGACGACTGTCCAGAGAACTATAGAGCTTGGAGATCAACCTTCAAAGCTTCTATTGCTGATCTCAATGTAACAAGTAATCGGCGCAAATAATGACAGCTGTATCCAGATGACAGTAATGTACAAAAATAAGTTTAAAAAAAAATATATATATATATATATATATATATATATATATATCTCATAAGTTTTGCATGAGAGCTGAGTCCATGATGTAACACTGTAAGTGGAGGGGGCAGAAGTTATGTGTAGAGTCCACATTTAAGGCAGCCTTCCAGTGGGGGTGAAAGCCATTATCCCAAGAGTACTGCAAAAAACAAGGAGAAGGAGGCGCCTCTGGGTGCAGACGTTTAAAACAATTTATTAAAACAAAGCAACAAGTGGTATTACACTCACATTTGCGTGGTCGATATTAAGCATAAAAATGTCCCAGGTCAATCCAGGGGGTTCGTGGAGTCATCTCATCTCTGCTGGTAGATGTAGGGGTCTGGGCAGTCTCAAGGCGCTGGATGTACTCGGCCGAGCAGTAGAGACAGGCACCAGAGCGAGGCTTTAATGGCAGCCGATCCAGTCGAGGGATGATGACGTCACACGATATGCGACGCGTTTCCTAAGCTAGCACGCCGTGAATGGTGTGACGGCGGCGCTCCTTTGTCAAGCTGATTGGCTGGGAGCTGAACAGGATGTTTTTATGCAAGACAGTGATGGGGAGGAGAGCGGAAGAGGTGGTGGTGAGGAAGGGGGAGTGACCAATGGTCCTGTGTGTGGAAGTGTCAGCAATGTATGGAAACAGGGAGAAACATAGCATGAAGGGAATAGAACGGGGAACGATGCACGAAGGGGGGAGAGAATAAGGGGAAGGAAGACAGAGTAATAAAAGGGATGTGGACGACATGTAAGTGAATATAGAAGAAGATATAGAGAAAGAAAAGCAGAATGAAAAATAGAATGGCAAAAATAGAGGTGGGAGAGTCAACTGTAAAATAAATACAACTGAAATAGCATGTGTATGAAAATGAATGAGAATATGGGAAGGATGCACCATGATTATATGTGTCTTGATTAGACACAGAAAAAAACGTGGGTAGACACATATATACACAGACATGTGTATATGGAAACCATATAACATGTGCTGCATGTCCGTTAGCGGGTCAAACCAAATTAATATCTGGGTTATAGGGTAAAATTATTAAAAGGAGAAGAAGGTGACCATATAAGCTGAATGGCATGTATATTTTCATAAGTAAAAGTATATGGCATGTGTAAATATGGGTGGGTGGTATATGCATATACTGATGCGTATCCACACAGAAGATGCGGCAAAGAGGGAGAGAGGGGAGGAAAGGGAAAGAGGAAAGAGGTATATATGCCTATATATATATATACACATGTACTTCCACATGCATAATTATGTACACATGAGAGGGAGGGGGAAAAGGAGGGTTAAAACAAGAAAAAGAGGGGGAAGGAGGGGGGAAGGGAATAGGGAGAGGGGGGAGGGGAAAAAAAGGAGAATAATAAGAGATGAAAAGGGGGGGGAGCGAGAACCACTGTGTGCAATCCTACACATAGAGTCCAGGTCAAAGTGAAGAGGGGGTGGCATGTCTACATATTATCAACATATACGTTGGACAATAAAAACACATGATAAAACACTTAAATAAAAAGCCTTGTTTCACAATAAAACACTGAATAGAAGTCTGATGGATGGCAGCTAATAAAAACTAATATGAGAACAGTAGTGATGATGTTAAATTCAATAGGATAGTGGGAATACAAAGAAGGATGGGAAAATGAGAACCCTATTGGCTAATGTAATATAAATCCCACAAAATGGTGGAAGTTTCGATACACTCGTTTATTCCTCTGGGCGAGAGGACATCTAGACGGTAGATCCAATAGGTCTCTCTCGCACATAATTTTTTGAACCTTTCGGCAGGGGAGAGAGACCTAGGGATCTGTTCAATGACCCAAACTGATAGTCCAATGGTGGAGCCCTTGTGGGCTATGGCGAAGTGTTTCGGTACACTGTGGGGGTCAGTGCCCCCCTCAATGTATCTCCTGTGTTCCCCAAATCGTTGTCTCAGGGGAAACTCAACCTTACTGCCAAGGAGGAACTTGATTTGCTTATAAAGTGGCTAGGGCCAGAATCTCCAGATCGTGTTAAAAGACTGAGAGCAGTACATGTTGACCACCCAGAAGCAGGTCTTGCTGCTATATGGGCAAGACTTGAGCAAACCTATGGTAGTTCTGAAGCCATGGAAAGTGCTCTATTCAAGAGACTGCAAAACTTTCCAAAAATAGGTAGCAAGGATCATTGCAAGCTTCAAGAACTAAGCAACCTCCTCATGGAGCTAGAGTTGGCAAAGGCAGACACTCGTCTACCTGGGCTGAGCTTCCTCGACATCACCCATGGTGTGAATCCAGTGGTGTCTAAACTGCCATACCACCTGCAGGAGAAATGGGCACAACTGGGCTCAAGATATAAAAGAGACTATAATGTAGCTTTCCCTCCATTCTCATATTTTTGCAGGTTCATCAGTGAACAAGCCTTAACGAGAAATGATCCCAGCTTCAGTGAGTCTAGCTTGCCTGCTTCATCATCATCATCAAGGCATGATAACAAAGCAGCTAAATATAGAGACTTAAATAGAGCTGTATCTACTAAAAAGACAGACATCTCACCTCCCGTATCCTCTCCCGCTCACCAGGGTGATTTGGGTGATAGAGATAATGATCCAAATCATCAGTGCCCTGTTCACAAAAAACCTCACCCTCTAAAGAAATGTCGTGGGCTTAGGGCAAAGACTATGCAAGAATGCAGGGAGATTCTCCAGAAACTTGGAATATGCTATAAGTTCTCTGTCTACAACAGTTCACTCTCATCATCACTAGATGCCCTTGCTCCTCTAACCACATGCAGAATCAGGCCCCGACAATTACAACCCTGGCAAACTGACAACACTAGAAATCTCAAGAGACATTTCCGTGCTCTTGAACGACTGTGGCGTAAAACCAAATGCCTGCAAGACTTCACCCTATATAAATCTGCCCTTCTAAAATACAATTCATGCCTCCATGCTGCCAAACAAGCCTACTTTGTCTCTCTTTTTAATTCCTTGTCATCTAGTCCCCGTCGGCTCTTCTCAACCTTTAACTCTCTGCTTCGTCCCCCACCCCCTCTACCCACTAACTCACTCACTGCCCAAGAGATTGCCAATCACTTCAAAGACAAGATTGATGCAATTTGTGAGGATACCTCCACTGCGTACATCTTCCCCACCCAACATACAACTACTACGTTCACCCTCTTCTTCTATCCTATGCTCCCTCACTCACATCTTCAATCTCTCCCTCTCTAGTGGCACCTTCCCCTCCCTTCTAAAACATGTGCAGATCACTCCCATACTTAAGAAGCCCTCACTGGACCCTACCAACCTGAACAACTTAAAGTTCCACCCAAGGTCCAGTCAAAAAAAAAAAAAAATTAAAAGTCAGCAGCTACAAATACTGAAGCTGCTGACTTTTAATTGGACGCTTACCTGTCCCAGGGTCCAGCGATGCGGGGGATCGAAGCCCTGCTCGTCTCCCCCTCCATTCAGCAGCGCTGGCATTGCAACTGTGGGCGCCGGGCTGTGGCTTCACAGCCTGTCACCCACTGCGCATGCGCGAGCGGCGCCGCGTGCCGTGATTGGCCGCTAAGTCACCTGGGACCTGTAATGGGTCCCAGATGATTGACAGGAGGGAGGGGGCAGAGCTGAGCCCTTCCTGTGCCGAGGGGGAAGTGATGTCACCAGCCCAGGCACTGGAAGAGGCAGACTACGAGGGACCCCCTAGCAAAAGGCATTTAGAGGTAAGTAAAAAAAAAAAATATCCAAATATTTTATGTATTTTTTTTAGGATTTTTTATGTAGTTTTTTTTTTGGGTGGAACCCCACTTTAAGACCCATCTCATTGCTCCCATTCACCTCTAAACTTCTAGAACGCTTAGTCTACAACCGTCTTAGCTCCTACCTCAGTGAAAATAATCTTCTTGACCCTTTACAGTCTGGCTTTCACTCACAGCACTCCACAGAAACTGCCTTACTAAAACTCACCCTCGATTGTGACTTGTCATTTCAGCCTCAAATCCAATCGTTGTCAAAAGTTTGTAGAATTCACCTCCGTAATATCTCTAAAGTTTGCCCCTTTTTAACAAATGAAACCCCCAAGCTCTTCATTCACTCCCTTGTTATCTCTTGCCTTGACTTCTCATTGGCCTGCCTCTCCATAGGCTATCCCCTCTTCAGTCAATCATGAATGCTGATGCCAGACTTATCCACATTACCAACCGCTCAGTGTCTGCCAACCCTATCCTCCAATCCCTACACTGGCTCCTAATCACCCAGTGAATTAAATTCAAAATACTAACCACAACATACAAAGCCATTCACAACTCTGCTCCAAGCTACATCACCAATCTTGACTCTAAATATCACCCAAATCGTCCTCTCCACTCTTCTCAAGACCTTCTACTCTTAAGCTCTCTCGTCTCCTCCTCTCATGCTCGTCTCCAGGATTTCTCCAGAGCCTCTCCCATCCTCTGGAACTCGCTACCTCCACCTGTCCGGCTATCCCCTACTCTTGCTACCTTCAGGCGATCCATGAAAACTCATCTCTTCAGGAAAGCCTATAACATCTCTAACTAATCTTTTACCACTTCCATCAGCTCATTCCCCACAGTTACAACCTTTTGTACCACCTGCCCCACCCTATTAGATTGTAAACTCTTCTGAGCAGGGCCCTCTTAATCCTCTTGTATCTTATTGTATTAAAACTGTATTGTCTTTTATATTGTAAAGCGCTGCGTAAACTGTTGGCGCTATATAAATCCTGTATAATAATAATAATAATAATAATAAAGGTTCTGTGCTTCCTATGACCATTTTGCTAAAAACTGTAAAGTTGCCATCGAGTGCACAGAATGCAGTAGTGACAAACGCATTACAGCCATGCATACTGGTCCACTTCCAGACAATCCACAGCAGCCATCTATATTGAACCCTGCATCAAATCTTGGCGGGGAGCAAAAAGCCATGCTCCAGCCACTACAAACGTCTCTTCTTCATGTACCGAAAGTCTGTGGAGAAGGATCAAGCCACAAGTGCTGTGCTAAGGTAAGTCTAGTGAAAATATATCCAAAGGATCAAACTGAGAAATCTACCAGGATATATGCCATAATACAACTCTGACATTGAACAAATGTTCCATTGCTTTATAGTAAGAGAAGACCATAGGAACTTCCTAGGGTTTCTGTGGCACAGTGACAATGACATAAACAATGAAGTGATTGAACACCGCATGAAAGTACATGCATTCCCATGCCTCCCATGGCTTCCACTACCATTCATATGCTGATGACACCCAAATCTATCTCTCTACCCCTCAGCTCACACCATCAGTCTCCTCACACATCACTGATTTACTAACAGACATATTAGCCTGGATGTCACATCACTTCCTCAAACTGAATCTATCTAAAACTGAGCTCACAATATTTCCTCCCCCACATGCCCCTTCCCCTGACTTCTCTGTCAAGATCAATGGCACAACTATCAGTCTATCCCCACATGCCAGGGTGCTAGGGGTAACCCTATACTCTGCCCACATCCAATCCCTGTCCAAATCATGCCGCCTTAGCGTGAGGGAAGAAAAAAGCCTGGACAGCCGCACACCAGGAGAATATAATTCAACGAAATTTCTTTATTGTAAAATAAGGAACAAATCATGTACAAAGCACCATGGATAGAATGTACAGATGATCAGCTAACGCGTTTCACGCTCTGCGGAGCGCTTACTCATAGCTAACAATAATAAAAATGAAACCACATATATACCAGTTATCATGAATCATGTGACCAAGTGGTAAATCTAAAATGCAGAACAGTTGAGATCTGATTGTGAAGGGTGTGAACATTGGTCAGTGGTTGATGAGCACAGGGGTGAAAATCCCTGTGAGTGCAGGGTGTATATGTGTAAGCAGCGGCAAAATGTAGAAAAAAGGAACCAATTATATAAAATGCTATATAAGCATGTAAGACACGTAAAGTACATATGAAGAATGATAAAAAAAAAGTAAAGAAAGGGGCTATATTTGGATTAACGTGAAAAATAAATGATGAAAAGTGAATGAAAAGATTGAGAAATCTTAATGGGTAGTGAATGCTGGTGTAAAAATAAAAATAAATATAAATTACACCAGAAAAGAAAAAAGGAACAATGCGTGTGAAGTGTGTTTGGGAGGTGAAGGAAAAAGAAAAATATGGGGTTTCTGTGTATGCAAACAATATCGCAATAACGTGATATTAATGCTGTGTATGGATATTGTGAAACCAAAAAAAAGAAATTATTATATGTATATATATATATATATAACAGTGGTTATCTGATAGTAAAAAAGTGATGTGGTATTGTGGAAAGTGGAAGTCCCATAAGGAATGTTTGCTTAATGTGTCAAAAGACCATGAATATGTGTGTGTTTCATGTGTGTGAATGAACTCTATGATCAGGATGTATGTGAATATAATAAACATGTGTTTTAATTCTGTTTATAAAATACATGGTCATGACCATGTATTTTATAAACAGAATTAAAACACATGTTTATTATATTCACATACTGTACATCCTGGTCATAGAGTTCATTCACACACATGAAACACACACATATTCATGGTCTTTTGACACATTAAGCAAACATTCCTTATGGGACTTCCACTTTCCACAATACCACATCACTTTTTTACTATAAGATAACCACTGTTATATATATATATACATATAATCATAGGCGTCTTTAGCATGTGGCTATTGGGGCTGGAGCCCCGAA
Source organism: Lithobates clamitans (assembly GCA_037952925.1). Classification (NCBI taxonomy): domain Eukaryota; kingdom Metazoa; phylum Chordata; class Amphibia; order Anura; family Ranidae; genus Lithobates; species Lithobates clamitans. The sequence continues at coordinate 4,126,875 of JBBGZY010000605.1, read as the reverse complement.
TGTGTGGCCAATAGCCCCGAGTGTCAGAGAGGGAGAGAAAATAGGTCAGCAGCGGCGGAAGTTTACCTGTGTCTGTGACACAGGCTCTGTGTGCTTCGTTACTGCAGCGCCGCCCACTTACTGACAGCAGGCGGAGTGATATGCCCAGGAGATCGCTGCCGTGGCGACGCCCCCTTCTCCCTCACCCTCAAGTCACGCTGGATAACGGCCCCCCCTCCTTTCCTGTTCATCATCAACCTGAGCAGCCTTTCCTAGTCCAGCAACATCTGGATGTGTGGTGTGTCACCTTTCTTCTCTGCTGAGTCCCCGTGTCCCTTGCATGCAGCCTGTGAGTGTTTGGATCTCCCAGGGTATATAGAGTGTGTTTATGTAATAGAGACTGTGATCACTTTCCTCTGTGCTATCTCCACAGCAGGATCAGATTCCACCTCAACATTGTGCTTCTTTATTTTTTCTTTCAATAAGCAGCAGTCTCTCTCTCTCTCTCTCTCTCTTTGTCAGGCATGTCATGTAGGTCAATGTGGGTCAGATAGGTAGGTCAGTGTATGTCAGGTAGGTAGGTCAGTGTATGTCAGGTAGGTCAGTGTATGTCAGGCATATCATGTAGATCAGTGTGGGTCAGGTAGGTAGGTCAGTGTATGTCAGGTAGGTAGGTCAGTGTATGTCAGGCATGTCATGTAGGTCAGTGTGGGTCAGGTAGGTTAGTATGTGTATGTCAGGTAGGTAGATAAGTGTATGTCATTCAGATCAGTGTGTGTCAGTTAGGTCAGTGTGAGTCAGGATTTGTCAGCCAGGTAGGTTAGTATGTGTCGGGTAGGTTAGTATGTGTATGTCAGGTATGTAGGTAAGTGTATGTCAGATAGGTCAGTGTATGTCAGCCAGGTAGGTTAGTATGTGTCAGGCGTGTCAGGTAGGTTAGTACGTGTCATGTAGGTCAGTGTATGTCAGTGTGGGTCAGGTATGTCAGCCAGGTAGGTTAGTATGTGTCGGGTAGGTTAGTGTGTGTATGTCAGGTATGTAGGTAAGTGTATGTCAGGTAGGTCAGTGTATGTCAGGTCAGTGTATGTCAGCCAGGTAGGTTAGTATGTGTCAGGCATGTCATGTAGGTCAGTGTGGGTCAGGTAGGTAGGTCAGTGTGGGTCAGGTAGGTCAGTGTGGGTCAGGTATGTCAGCCAGGTAGGTTAGTATGTGTCAGGCATGTCATGTAGGTAAGTGTGGGTCAGGTAGGTTAGTATGTGTATGTCAGGTAGGTAGATAAGTGTATGTCAGTGTGGGTCAGGTATGTCAGCCAGGTAGGTTAGTATGTGTATGTCAGGTAGGTAGATAAGTGTATGCCAGGTAGGTCAGTGTATGTCAGCCAGGTAGGTCAGTGTATGTCAGCCAGGTAGGTCAGTGTATGTTAGGTAGGTTAGTATGTGTCAGACATGTCATGTAGGTCAGTGTGGGTCAGGTAGGTTAGTATGTCAGGTAGGTAGATAAGTGTATGTCAGCCAGGTCAGTGTGTGTCAGGTAGGCCAGTGTATGTCAGCCAGGTAGGTTAGTATGTGTCAGGTATGTCATGTAGGTCAGTGTGGGTCAGGTAGGTTAGTATATGTCATGTAGGTCAGTGTATGTCGCATACGTAGGTCAGTGTATGTCAGGTAGGTTAGTACGTGTCAGGCATGTCATGTAGGTCAGTGTATGTCAGGTAGGTAGGTCAGTGTATGTCAGGTAGGTAGGTCAGTGTATGTCAGGTAGTTTAGTATGTGTCAGGCATGTCATGTAGGTCAGTGTATGTCAGATAGGTCAGTGTATGTCAGATAGGTAGGTCAGGAAGGTTAGTACGGGTCAGGCATGTCATGTAGGTCAGTGTATGTCAGACAGGTAGGTCAGTGTGTGTCAGGTAGTTTAGTGTATGTTAGCCAGGTAGGTCAGTGCATGTCAAGTATGTCAGTGTGTGTAGGAATCAGGCTGGTAAGTACTATTGTAGGAAGGGAAGGGACTCGGGGAGTGCTAAAAGTCCATAGGTTAGGGGGCGCACATTTCTTGCCTTGCACCGGGCACTGACAACCCACGCTACACCACTGCTGCTGGGGGCACCTGATGCAAGAACGGACTCTGCTGGGGGCACCTGATGCAAGGACGGACTCTGCTGGGGGGCACCTGATGCAAGGACAGACTCTGCTGGGGGCATCTGATGCAAGGACAGACTCTGCTTGGAAGGAACCTGATGCAAGGGCGGACTCTGCTGGGAAGGCACCTGATGCAAGGGCGGACTCTGCTGGGGAGGCACCTGATGGCATCTGGTGGCAGGTGACACGCTCGGGGCTTCCACTGATTCTGCATTATGGTAAGTTGAATGATTTCATTTTATATTACATAGTTACATAGTAGGTGAGGTTGAAAAAAGACACAAGTTCATCAAGTCCAACCAATGTGTGTGATTATATGTCAATATTACATTATATATCCCTGTATGTTGCGGTCGTTCAGGTGCTTATCTAATAGTTTCTTGAAGCTATCAATGCTCCCCGCTGAGACCACCGCCTGTGGAAGGGGATTCCACATCCTTGCCGCTCTTACAGTAAAGAACCCTCTACTTAGTTTAAGGTTAAACCTTTTTTCTTCTAATTTTAATGAGTGGCCCCGAGTTTTGTTAAATGTAATAATAGAAATAATGCGCTTCAATCCCCCTGACACCATAACAACCATGGTGCCGGGATGATTGAAGCACTAACCCCAGGTTTTGGAGTATCTTTATCTGCTGATTTGTTAAACTTTATGGAATACACATTTCTATTGTGGTGTAGGATCTGGGCCTGCTGTCCTTTCTTTCTTTCTTTCTCCATCCCTGATTCATCTCAGACTCTAACCACACCCCCTTCGAGCCACGCCCACTATTCTGCGTAAACCACACCAATTAGTCGCTGCGCCACGCTTTGCGCGCTGCATTTTACTATTTTGCTATGTCACGCCTACAAACAAATGGCCTGCCCCCTAATTTTTTTACAATCTTGGCAACTGAGGTCAGTGTGTGTCAGGTAGATCAATGTGTGTCAGGTAGGTTAGTACGTGTCAGGTAGGTAAAACCCCCTCCATACAAATCCCCCACCCCACCCACCAACCCCCCCCCGGTGCCGGGCTCTGACTTTGGGCTGAAGCCCCTGGTCTTTTTGCCACCTAGCAACGCCCCTGCATATAATAATTTCTTTTTTTTTTGGTTTCACAATATCCATACACAGCATTAATATCACGTTATTGCGATATTGTTTGCATACACAGAAACCCCATATTTCTCAAGTCATCTTCCAGGACGGCACACCTGAGAGATGAGAGGCTCCTCCCGACAGGAAACACAATCAATCAACAGCTGTTTTAAGTCCACACCCTTCCCCTTGATCCTCAGTTTTTGATTGTGTTTCTCCCTACACAGCGAAACTGTTTGTTTTTTTCCAAATGACCGAAAACCTGGGGCTGGTGGTCTCCCCCTGGGAGCCGGACCAAATGCCTGGGAAGCCTCTGGGTCTGGCAGGATATATTTATCCTTCCCGGGTGGTTCCCCTATCCTTTCTTCAGGGGGGGCAGCAAAAACTGGGAAAGCCCCCCTGATAGCTGAAGGCCCCTGGGTACAGTGGTGTACCCAGAACTTCAGGGGCCCTTATCCTGTCTCCCCCCTTACCTGTCCGGGCGTCCGTTCAGACGGGGGTGCTGGCCGTCGGTTCTTTCCAGGGGGATCGTATCCCCTGACTTCTGGGCCCCTGGTAGCTCGCGTGGGCTGCTGGGGAGGGCACCGCCTGAACGACCCACGTTCTTACCCAGAAGGGAAGGCTGAGAGTCAGCAGGAGCAGGCGCCCACATCCTCCTTTCGAGGAGGCACCAATTCACTATGGTAATTGTCTGCCTAAACCACCTCAGATGGGAATGAGGAACGTATGGCATTGCCCCCCCCATGTGTATATACTGACTGGTACAGTGCAGGACACAGCCTAACCTTGCAGCTCCCTAAAGGGACAGCAGTTGGAGGGGGGGCACTTTGGCGGCTATCCTCCTTGCGTGTGGACCATAAGGATGGAAAAGCAAGCCCGGTGGCTGTGGCAAAAGGGGGAAGACGACAACGGTGAGTCAAAAATCCCCAATCCCAGCCAGATGGTTTCTGGGCATTTGAGATCATCTCCCCTGGGGTCTGGATTCAAATAGCCCAGAAGCTTTTGCTAAGAACACCAGCCACAGCTCCCTCTTACATCAATGATGCTGTATGGTGGACAAGTGGTGCAGAGGAGCGAATGTGCCTAAACCACCTCAGATGGGAAAGAGGTAGGTAAGGCATTTTTTCCCCTTCCACCTATATTTACTCAGTGGTGCAGTGCAGGACCTGGGGTCTCCATAACAAAACAGCCCAGAAGCTACTGCTAAAAACCACCAGCCACAGCTCCCTCTTATAGCAGAGACACTGTGGTTATCACAATAGTAGGTTGCCAGCCCCTCCCTACATACCCGGTTGTGGTACATTAGTAGGGGTGAATATAGCAAAGGGGGTGACCTGGTAGAACAAAGAGTTCCTTACTGGCCAGGTATACCACTAAACAAATTATTAATGGTGCAATGGTTGAAGGATTCAGGAGTAAGCTCCCTTGCTCAGCAGGTGCACTAGGTTATCTGGCCCTATTAGCCCAGCTGCTAGGAATCTGAAGTTGCTCCAAGATGCTTAAAAGCTGACCTAACCTTCAACAATGTGGCAGGGACCAAGCTTCTGTGTGGCACAGTAGGGGTTCCCTTGTGACAGATCCTCCTTTTGGGGGTTGCTTGCTATGGGTAACTTTTCATAAGCTCCAACCTCCCACTCCACTCTTACATTGTGGTTATATTTTAATGCAGGGGGTAAGAAAAACCTTTTTGTTGGTTTGGGCTACAGTCCACTCCGTGACAGATCTAAAAGCGATTTACCATAAATCGTTTTCCTATATCCTTTGAATAAGGATTTTCTGTGCAAACATATGCAAGAGCTAGATGGCTATATGATTGCTTGTTTAAGGCCTGCAGGTGGCTATTTACCTCCAGGCTAAATTGGTAACCACCCTTTCTAGGGGTCTTAAATTGGTCTCTAGGCCTGGGCTCATTGAGACTTTAGTTACTAATCAGCCCCACCCGTGTATGAGCTGGCCAGCGTTTGCTCAATCTACGGAGGTAAGGTAGGACAACAGCTACTATAGTAAGGTGTCCAACCATTTTAGGATTGGTTCCTTCACTGGTGGTGAAGGATTAGTATCTACAGCCCAGGCTAGGCCTATGAAATAAATTGCCCCTGTTTGGTTATTTCATAAAGGGATACACCATGACTCCTTGGCTGCTCACCAGTAGACCTCAGTAGTGAAGGTTTGTCCTTGCTGGGGTGTTTGGTGGCACAGCAGAAATACACATTGAGATTTGTGACATCTCTGCTCATGAGGGGTATATTGCTGTACATCAGAAATGCACTGCACTGAAGCTTGTTGGGTGTCCTTTATGTCCTAAAGGTACTGCTTTGTTTGGCTACAGATCAGAAAAATACAACAGGGAAGGTGGTCTGTACTTTCTGGTTTTGTGCCGCACGGCAGAAACGCACATCATTGAGTCTGGTAAAGACATCTCTGCTCATAAGTGTTATATTGCTGCACGTCAGACCTACACAAGATTGAGGTCTGTCTGTGGGGTTTTGTGTCCTGTATTACTGCCTTATTGGTTGCTTATCAGAAAGGCAGCAGGAAAGATTGATGGTCCTGATTTGTCGGGCTCCATAACAGAAGTACAAATTGAACCTGGGCCAGGGGTAGTACATATACTGCCTTTGGTAATCGGTACAGCACAACAAAGTGGCGTCGTGCTGATTCAGACAGTGCTATTAACGGCAATGGCTGCCGATTTTAGGCATGCGATTTGACATGTTGAGTCGCATGCCAAATCGTTTGAAGATGGATGTGCTATCTCTATTCAGAATTGTTAGATTGTTGCACATCTGAGATATACACGACTGAGGTCTGTCTGTGGGTCCTGTATTACTGCCTTATTGGTTGCTTATCAGAAAGGCAGCAGTGAAGATGGATGGTCCTGATTTTGTTGGAAAATACAAAATTGAACCTGTGCCTGGGGTAGTACACATACTGCCATTGGTAATCAGTGCAGCACCACAAAGTGGCCCGTACTGATTCAGACAGTGCTATTAACGGCAATGGCTGCCGATTTTAGGCATGCGATTTGACAAGTTGAGTCGCATGCCAAATCACTTGAATATGGATGTGCTATCTCTATTCAAAATTGTTGTTGCACATCAGACACATACAAGATTGAAGGTTGTCTGTCCTTTATGTCTTACATTTACTGCCTTATTGGCTGCATATCAGAAAGGACACAACAGAGAAGGTTGTTTTGTCTTTTTCTGTTTTTGTTTTTGCTGCTCAGCAGGGAGACACATTGAGCGTGATGGCATCTCTGCTCAGTATTGGTATATGCTACACATCAGACATACACAAAGATTGAACATTGTTTGTGTCCTGTATGTCCTATATTTACTGCCTTATCGTCTGTATATCAGAAAGGCACAGCAGTAAGTGGTGTTTCTCATTGATCTTCCTTGCTGTTTCTTAGGTATACACAGTAGGGGGTTGTTGACTGCACTCCTCCAGGGAGCCACAGCATGGGGACCCCTTGTTTGTTTGACCTGAAAACTGCTTTTCCTGCGACCTGTGTAATCTTGAGGTCTGTGGTTCCGTAAGCAGGGACTGCTGGAGACGCTGCGACCTGGAGTCGCACAGTCACGAATGGTACCCTTTGGAAGCCATAGTATATGACTTCTCAGACGTCTTGCAGTCCCAAGTGGCAGGTTGGGTCGCACGGGTGTGGGAACCCTAAGCTTATCTGTCCCTCCTGTTGAGGTTTTGCTACGCAGCAGGGATACTCATTGTGGAGTTATTGCCTTATTTTGCAGTAGACCAGAAAGATCGCAGCTGTAAAGGCTATGGTTCTATGTAACTGCACTACAGAACTGCATAACAGAAAGGATTGTCTTATAACTGTACTTGGTGGTTCGTCATAAATACGCAACATAGAAGTTTGGGTCTTTCTGTCTTCTCTTTAAGGCCTTGTTTTGCTGTACATCAGTAAAACACCACTGTAAAAGGGGGTTCCCGTCCTTTCTGTATTTACCAGTTATGACCTAGCTAGCTGCACTTCAGAAATGCGCAGCATTGAAGGTGTGTTTGTGTCTTAATGTTTACATATTGGCCGCACATCAGAAAACCAGACTGTGAGGTTCAGATTTGGGTCTCTTCCCATGTTTGATATGTTGGTTTAGCTAGTCACACTCAGATACACAACATTTTTGTCTATGTTTGTGTCCTTTCTGTTTAAATCTATTGTGCTATGTCCACAATCCTATGATTTTTTATTTGTGATATTAATAATACATGTATCACCTTTTGTATTTCAGCCTTCTCTTCCGTGGAAGGGTCAGGAGTTCTGGCTGCAAATTTCACATGTCAGAAAGCCTCGACCCCTTACTTTCAGGGATGCCAGAGCCATTTCCTAGGGTTGAAGCCCGGTAGAGTTATGGGTCACTGGAGGAAGGCGATAAGGAGTCGCCCTGTAATAAGAACTTAGGAAGTTCGGTTCAGAGGAGTTTTATGGCCTGAAGATGAAGTATAAAGATGTATACCCGACCAAATAGGTTACAGCTCGGTGCATGGCCTTCATTTTGCCCTTCTAGCAAAACTAGATGTAGCAGTATGAGTGTTCTCCTCCTGCTACGGATGTTAATCTCCTGAGTAGGCTCTCAGGCATAAGTAAAACTATAGATTGGGCATGCCTTAAACCCAGGGGTTAAGTTTTTGTTAATCTATTTCCCTTAAGTAGGTTTCCCTTCAGTCTTTGCTGACGTAAAGATAAAAATGAACAAAAAAGGTTGTCTGTCAGGGGCCCCCCTTTTGGCAGTTTTATTTCCCTGGACAGGGTAGTGTTAAGACAGGCTCCCTTATTGATCAATGTAGTGTCCTTGTCTTACAACACAGCTCTCCGATTAATCTTTTTAGTGGTTCTAAGCAGCACCTATAGGCAGAATAGGCCATTGTTAGATGTGGGACAGGCAATATTGATAACCTACAAGTTTAACATGTTTTCTGATTCCATCTTTAAGAGCCCACTCCACCTAGGTCCTGCATCCGAAGCAGAGAAGGCAGGGACACCGGTGGAGTAGACCGGCAGATCAGCCGCATGATCCAGCTAAGATACCTTCATCAAGCATATGGAGTGAAGGTAAAGCTCACTGCAGAACCGAGGTTCGCCAAGAGGGTCTTGCAGTGGTCCCACCCTAAAGGTAGGCCTGAGCTACTTGATTATCCTCTCAGGTGTGCCGTCCTGGAAGATGACTTGAGAAAAGTACTAGTTACTTACCGGTAACTGTCTTTCTAGGAAATCTTCCAGGACGGCAGGCCTACTTCCCGCCCGTTGGAGGAGGGAAAATGGTAGAACACTAGAAGGTGAGTACCTATGAGGAATGATTTCCCTTGTGAAACAGGTTCAGGAGTTACTTCTCTACAAACTGAGGATCAAGGGGAAGGGTGTGGACTTAAAACAGCTGTTGATTGATTGTGTTTCCTGAGAGCCTGATCTCTCAGGTGTGCCGTCCTGGAAGATTTCCTAGAAAGACAGTTACCGGTAAGTAACTAGTACTTTTTTCTTTTTCCTTCACCCCCCAAACACACTTCACACGCATTGTTCCTTTTTTCTTTTCTGGTGTAATTTTTAATTTATTTTTATTTTTACACCAGCATTCACTACCCATTAAGATTTCTCAATCTTTTCATTCACTCTTCATCATTTATTTTTCACGTTAATCCAAATATAGCCCCTTTCTTTACTTTTTTTTATCATTCTTCATATGTACTTTACGTGTCTTACATGCTTATATAGCATTTTATATAACTGGTTCCTTTTTTCTACATTTTGCCGCTGCTTACACATATACACCCTGCACTCACAGGGATTTTCACCCCTGTGCTCATCAACCACTGACCAGTGTTCACACCCTTCACAATCAGATCTCAGCTGTTCTGCATTTTAGATTTACCACTTGGTCACATGATTCATGATAAATGGTATATATGTGGTTTCATTTTTATTATTGTTAGCTATGAGTAAGCGCTCCGCAGAGCGTGAAATGCGTTAGCTGATCATCTGTACATTCTATCCATGGTGCTTTGTACATGATTTGTTCCTGATTTTACAATAAAGAAATTTCGTTGGATTATATTCTCCTGGTGTGCGGCTGTCCGGACTTTTTTCTTCCCTCACAACATGGATTAGCATTAGCCAGCACCTGGGGCTTTTCAACTCTGGAGAGCAACATTCAGTTTATACCTGGTTTGGATACAACCTGGTTCGGGGAAAACGCTTGTGATGCCGCCTTAGCCTCCACAACATCTCTAGAATATGCCCCTTTTTAACCAATGACACCACCAAGCTTCTAATTCACTCCCTGGTCATCTTTCGCCTCAAATACTGCAACTCACTCCTCATTGGACTACCTTTACATAAACTACCCCCCCTTCAGTCCATAATGAATGGGGCTGCAAGACTCATCCACCTTACCAGTTCAGTGTTCACCGAAGCTGTCCACAACCCTGCCCCCAGCTACATCACTAACCTAGTCTCAAAATACCAACCAAGCCGCTCTCTTCGGTCCTCCCAAGACCTCCTGCTCTCTAGCTCCCCTGCCACCTCCTCCCATACTCGCCTACAGGATTTCTCTATAGCTTCTCCCATCCTTTGGAACTTCCTACCCAATCTGTCCGACTGTCCCATAATCTATCCATCTTTAGACGATCCCCGAAAACCCTTCTCTTTAAAGAAGCTTATCCTGCTCCTAACAAATACACTGTTTTACTTTCTCCATCAGCTCATCCTCCACAGCTATTACCTTTTGTATCAATTGACCCTCCCTCCTAGATTGTAAGCTCTAACGAGCAGGGCCCTCTAAATTCCTCTTGTACCAAATTGTAATGTAACTGTAATGTCTGCCTTAATTTTGTTAAGCACTGCACAAACTGTTGGCGCTATATAAATCCTGTATAATAATAATGTATTCGGAAACAATCCCTCACCTGCTGTTGCAACATATGGTTTACAAAAGACTGCTCTTCATGGCTAAAAGGAGTATGGTGCAGATGCTCAACACTTCATTGAGAGAGACTTCTACGTGGATGACAGACTCAAATCCTTACCCACAGATGAAGAAGCCATAGACCTGCTCCAAAGGACTCGAGGTATGCTTTCTGAGGCCAACCTCAGACTTCATAAGATTACCTCAAACAGTGCTACTGTGATGAAAGCCCTTCAGCCTGGCGATCATGCCACAGGATTTAAAGATTTAAATCTGGGAATGGACATGCCTCCAGTTCAGTGAAGTCTGGGCTTATGGTGGAACTTATTTAAAGACACCTTTAGCTTCCAAGTCAGCTCTGCACACAAGCTATTCACCAAACATGGTGTTCTGTCAGTGGTGAACAGTCTATACGATCCACTGGGATTTGTGGCTCCCATCACCATACAAGGTAAATCCTTATTAAGACAGCTATCAGAGACTATTCAAGATTGGGATGCTCCACTACCATCAGACAAACATTCAAGGTGGGAATCCTGGAAACAATCTCTACATACCTTAGATGGAATCGACATACCATGCTGCTACAACTTCCCTTGCTACAAGTCAGAGAAAAGAGATTCACATCTTTTCAGATGCATCCACTGAGGCCATAGCAGCTGTTGCCTACCTCAGTGTTTCTCAACTCCAGTCCTAAAAGCACCCCAACAGATCATGTTTTCAGGATTTCCCTCAGATGAAACAGCTGTGGTAATTACTATGGCGGTGAAACTGATCAATTTACCTGTGCAAAATAATGGACAGCCTGAAAACATGACCTGTTGGGGCGCCTTGAGGACTGGAGTTGAGAAACACTGGTCTACCTCAAGGTAAGAGACTCTCTCAATCTCTGCTATGTAGGGTTTCTGTTTGGCAAAGCTAAGTTAGCACGTAAGCCTGAGCACACAATTCCCAGGCTTGAAATTTGTGGGACTGTGCTAGCCATAGAAATTGCAGATTTTATACTGCGTAAGTTAGACATTCAAATAGGTGACATCAAATTCTACACAGGCAGCAAAGTTGTTTTGGGCTACATATACAATCTATACAATCTGTTAAAAAATGCTTCTATGTTAATGTCAGTAACTGTGTAGAAAGAATCAGAAAATCCTCAAGGCCTGAACAATGGCATCATGTTAATGTTAATCCTGCAGATCATGCCAGATCATGCAGATCATGCCACCAGACCTATGTCTGCAAGTGTCTTTGCAAATTCTTCTTGGTTAAAAGGACCTAAATTTCTGCTGGATCATTCAGAAGAAACTACACCTGAGGTTTTCAGTCTTCTAGATCCTGACAACAATCCAGAGATTCGGTCTGAAGTCAAGACCTTTTCCACTGATCTGAACCCTAACCTCCAAATTGGAGACCTTGTTCTTGCTCAAAGACACCGAAAGAATCGAATGGCCCATGGGGCTCAGTGTACAGACCATTCCTAGTGATGATGGTATGGTGCGTAAGGTAGAGGTGAAGGTTGCCAGACAAGGATCTGTAAAGACTTTCCTCAGACCCAGTACAGAACTTGTTTTACTCTTGCCTTTTGGAGACTGAACTTGCTTACCTGGGTTTGTTGGATCCAGTTTCCAGGGCTTTTTTTCTCAGACAATAGGTGCAGGAACTCCCCCTTTTCTCCGCCCCTACCCACCTCCCAGTACCGTCCCTTTTAGACAATATAGAGCCAAGTATCATTTTGAGGTACTAAGTAATTTGTATGGAATTTGATAATGATATGATATCAAGTAATGATATCAAGAAAAGCAGTAAAATAGATCCCCTGCAGCCAGCAACAATAGATCCCCCTAACAACAATGGACCAACCACAACAAAATTTCCCCACCAGCAACAATAGACTCCCAGCAGCATCAACAGATCTCCGCACAGCCAGCATTAATAGTCTGTCTGGCTGCCATCAACAATAGACCCCTCCCCCAACAGTTGAACTCTTTCAGCAACAACTGACCTCCCAGCAACATAAGATCCCCCCAGCAACAATAGGTCCCCCACCAGCAACAATAGACCTCCCCAGCAACAATAGACCCCCCTTGCAAAAATAGATCCCCAGCAATGAGCATTAATGCCCTGCAGCACACCCCAGCACCCCTTGCCATTACATACAGTCAGTCCAAGAGGTGCCGGAACTGCGTTCCCCCACATTCCCGCTGAAACAAAGCCCTGCCAGTTTCTATCACAAGAAAGATGTGCCTTAAACTTTAAGTGACACTTCTTGATGCCTTATTGCAATTATTATTGTTGCATATACAGTGGGGAGGAAAGTATTCAGACCCCCTTACATTTTTCACTCTTTGTTATATTGCAGCTATTTGCTAAAATCATTTAAGTTCATTTTTTTCCTCATTAATGTACACACAGCACCCCATATTGACAGAAAAACAGAGTTATTGACATTTTTGCAGATTTATTAAAAAAGAAAAACTGAAATATCACATGGTCCTAAGTATTCAGACCCTTTGCTGTGACACTCATATATTTAACTCAGGTGCTGTCCATTTCTTCTGATCATCCTTGAGATGGTTTTACATCTTCATTTGAGTCCATGAGGTCAAAGGAACTGCCTGAAGAGCTCAGAGACAGAATTGTGGCAAGGCACAGATCTGGCCAAGGTTACAAAAAAATTTCTGCTGCACTTAAGTTTCCTAAGAGCACAGTGGCCTCCATAATCCTTAAATGGAAGTCGTTTGGGAGGACCAGAACCCTTCCTAGAGCTGGCCGTCTGGCCAAACTGAGCTATCGGGGGAGAAGAGCCTTGGTGAGAGAGGTAAAGAAGAACTCAAAGATCACTGTGGCTGAGCTCCAGAGATGTAGTCGGGAGATGGGAGAAAGTTGTAGAAAGTCAACCATCACTGCAGCCCTCCACCAGTCGGGGCTTTATGGCAGAGTGGCCTGACGGAAGCCTCTCCTCAGTGCAAGACACATGAAAGCCCACATGGAGTTTGCTAAAAAACACCTGAAGGACTCCAAGATGGTGAAAAATAAGATTCTCTGGTCTGATGAGACCAAGATAGAACTTTTTGGCCTTAATTCTAAGCGGTATGTGTGGAGAAAACCAGGCACTACTCATCACCTGTCCAATACAGTCCCAACAGTGAAGCATGGTGGTGGCAGCATCATGCTGTGGGGGTGTTTTTCAGCTGCAGGGACAGGACGACTGGTTTCAATCGAGGGAAAGATGAATGCAGCCAAGTACATGGATATCCTGGACGAAAGCCTTCTCCAGAGGACCTCAGACTGGGCCAAAGGTTTACCTTCCAACAAGACAATGACCCTAAGCACACAGCTAAAATAACGAAGGAGTGGCTTCACAACAACTCCATGACTGTTCTTGAATGGCCCAGCCAGAGCCCTGACTTAAACCCAATTGAGCATTTCTGGAGAGACCTGAAAATGGCTGTCCACCAACGTTTACCATCCAACCTGACAGAACTGGAGAGGATCTGCAAGGAGGAATGGCAGAGGATCCCCAAATCCAGATGTGAAAAACTTGTTGCATCTTTCCCGAAAAGACTCATGGCTGTATTAGATCAAAAGAGTGCTTCTACTAAATACTGAGCAAAGGGTCTGAATACTTAGGACCATGCAATATTTCAGTTTTTCTTTTCTAATAAATCTGCAAAAATGTCAACAATTCTGTGTTTTTCTGTCAATATGGGGTGCTGTGTGTACACTAATGAGGAAAAAAATGAACTTAAATGATTTTAGCAAATGGCTGCAATATAACAAAGAGTGAAAAATGTAAGGGGGTCTGAATACTTTCCGTCCCCACTGTATATGCATGTTCTTTTTCGTCTTTCAGGTCTTTAAGACAACTGCAAATTGCACCATTGTTTATTTGCATTGCATAACTACTGTTATAAAGTAGCATAGTGGTAGTTACAATACCAGATGGGGAGTGTGCTGTTACACTAGTTGAGTAAAATGTATGCTATGTATAGTCTTGGTAATGTTTACATAATTTGTTATTATACTGCCATCTTATGGTTATTTTTTTTATAGCACTATTCTTTTCTGTTTATTATGTGTCCCTTCCCACATTATGATGTCCTTCTTTTTCCTGTTCCTTGGGAGAACAGATATGGCCACTGTTTAGGCCCCATGCAAACTGCTCCCATCCTGGAACACCTTACCATGTTTTGACCTGTAGATACCGTCTTTCAATCATCTGCCACATTTTGTTGTCTGCTTTACCTGCTGCTTGCAATAAAACCCAAGCTTATGGAAGAAATGGTTTCTGGAGAGTTCAAGCTATCTGATAAAGACTTCCGTGGTGATTATATCTGCTTATATAGGCCAGGCATAGAGGTCTCAGCAAGGGATAAGTCACTAGTACAACAGTTGGAGTCAGAATACTCAATGTAATCCATAGTGCATGATCACTGTTTTGGTCTGTGATTCAGTTTATATATTCGCTGTTATGCTTTCTCTACTTATCTAGGATTGCTCCCACCTCATTTCCCCCTTGAAGAAGGCTATATCTAGTCGAAACACGTTGGGAGGTTTTGGTGGATATGCAATTTTTACAATAAGTGCTTGATTATCTCTGCTCCCTGTGAGGCAAGCATGAGATGATATGTATTATCAAATAAGGATATGGATTGTATAGACCAGAATTTTTGAACCCATTGTACAATAAACCTATTCTATTTTTTATAAAACATTTCACTGTGTTTAGTTCCTATTGCTGCAACAAAGTCCTGTGGGAGATAGCTCCTGGTTTTCATGCTTTGTTCATATTTCATGTCTGAGGTTTACAGCCATGTTAACTTCCTGTCTTGGAGATTAAAATTTTCCCAAATTGGTGAGACTTCTCCCTGTATACAGTCATCACTGCAACTGTTGTCCCCATTGGAAGATTTGCCCTCACCAATTGCCTAAACTTGACAGAGAGTCCAACGCTTCATTACTGTATACAAAACTATAAAAATAAAATGTTGCTTTTACATAGACTTTACTTCTACATGGCCCAATTACCCCAACTGCAGCATGTTGCATCACTTACAGGATTATGTGTGACTGGCATAAGAGTTGTATTTGTTGACCCGCAGCAACAAATCAGGTTCAAACTTTCCTTCTTCACTTGTCATTTTACAATGCAGGTTTCAATTTGATTGGTTATGAAGCAATACAATTTTTATTTCAAAAGCATCGATAAACGAGCCCCAATGTTATTAAATTAAGTCAGTGATGTGCAGAAAGTACTCCAGTGCATACTTGATAAAGTGTACGCTTGGATACATGAGACAGTTCTTGTACCTTCTGAAGAATATGAAGATGTGTAGTCCCAGCTGAATAAGGCATTTCTGATTATTTACTTGGCGTTGAATGCCAGGGTTTATTTCTCTACTTTGAATAAATTTTGCAAAAACACAGACAATATGAAAGGTAATAAAAATGTCAAAGCACGGGAATGAAGGTGCCATTTGTTTATCCAGAATTGCAAAGCAATGATTTCATTTCGATTTATTGTGCATTTGAGCAATGTGGGAGAGAGTCACATGCATGCAAATTAGCCACCAAGAAAAAATACCAGTGGTAAAAAGTCTACCCTTATTGTTTAATTTCTCTTATGAAGTTCAAAAATTTCTTATACAGTATATAAATGTTGTCCCAATCCAATACAATGAAAATGCTAAATATACATCCCCATTCATCAATATGTGCTATGTGACAAAGTCATTAACACAGCAGATTAATCTCAGACATTGATCACAGCTGGAAATACAGTAGATTAGAAGAAGACCCGAAATAAAGTGATGTTCACAAAATGAATAGAAACGGAATACATAATAAAGCTGTCAGAGAACACATGGGCTGATACTATACTACTGACCTTTTTCAGAAAATTCTAGCTGTCTGGCTATTTTGCTAACCTTCAGATTTTAATGTTCTTTGAAAATTTGAAGTGGAAATTAACATATAGATCAGAAATGCTGGGGAAAAGTCAAAAGTCCTTATATGCATACTTGTCCTGGTTTAGAACACAAAAGCCCAGTGGGAGTAATTCCCCCATCTGCATCGAACGTGTAGATGAGGGAATGGGGTAATTTTTTTGCTCTATGAGCTGGGTAGACAAAAAAAATTATTCCTGTATGGACTACTTCAGACCCATATGTATCCACGCTTAGGAAAAATATGTGAGCTGCAGCCTCCCTATTAAAAAACTTCACCAAAATGAAGTCCGAAGAGTAATTAAAAACATGGATAGGGAAGGTGGCGCTGTTCAAAGAGGGTACACATAAGAGGTGTCCCTGATATAAATAAATTAATTTAATTAATCCTGTGATTAATATAAAAGATAAAAAATATAAAATATATAAAAATATATATATTATAAATATGTGAATAAAGTAAACTTATCTAGGAGCTAAGTAGTAAACGAACAAAGTGATAGGTGCATCGAAAACTCTTCTTTAGCAATAATTCATATGATGTATGCAAAAAAAATGTTTCCATCAAAATGTGCAAAGAAATCAATCAATGTCCGTCACGCACGCCGGAATTGCGGAAATAGCTTGCTTTCCACGCTAGTCGGAGCATCGGAGCTCGGTCTAGGTTTTTTAAGTTACGTATTTTGATATAACAAAAACCTTGTTCTGCGGATTCACGCTATGAGGTCCTATTTTTCCTAAAATATATGTGGAGGCCTGCTGGCTTTTTTACTCATCCTATCGAGGTGGAGAATAACTAAAGTCCCCATCTGTGTATCTAAAGAGGAGTAAGACCCATCCCGGGTTACCTGATCTACCCTGCTTGGATAAGCTGTGTGATCTAGAGAGGAATCCCGGCAAGGGGGACACCGCCACTTGGATACTACTACTACCCCTTTTACCCCTGCAGGGGTGAGGCGCTCTGGTGAGTGCAGATACAAGAGGGGAATATTGAAGAAGGGGAGCACTGAACAGTCACCTTACTAAAAGTCCTTGTTGCACTGATTATTGTCCACAGACTGTCACTTTATCGGATTCACCACCTGTTATCATTTTATATATATTTATTTTTTATGGGATTATTAGTCATGGTTTTTGACTGATTTATGGACTATTGGAAGTAGCAGATGTTAATTTAATAATATTTGTTGCACCATTGTTCACGGACATTGATTGATTTATTTGCACATTTTGATGGAAAAAAAAATGTTTGCATACATCATATGAATTATTGCTAAAGAGTTTTGGATGCACCTATCACTTTGTTCGTTTACTACTGAACTCCTAGATAAGTTTACTTTATTCACATTTTTATAATATATTTTTTATGTATTTTATATTGGTTATCACAGGATTAATTTAATTTATTTATATCAGGGACACCTCTTATGTGTACCCTCTTTGAACAGCGCCACCTTCCCTATCCCTGTTTTTAATTTCAGACCCATATGCTCTGCAATCAGCAACACTAATGTTCTGCACCAATTAGAGAGCTCTCACCTAGCAGGAGGCATATCAGACCTCTGCCAAAAAAAACACTTCTTCTGCCAAAGAGCAAGGGTCCCTTTTTATACACCTGTTGTGTTGTTTTTTTTTTATTTAAATTGAAAGTTCAATTTAGCTTTAATTTAAAATAAATCATTATCTCTTTCTTTCAATGTATCAGTCTTTGCACAGCTAATATGATCATATAGCTATTATGACAAACAGCCTCTGTCAGTTGTGGATGGACTGTATCTGCCACATAGACTTTGGCGGTTCTTAAAGAGGAGCTCCAGGCTCCCCCCCAAAAAATTAAAAGTCAGCAGCTACAAATACTGTAGCTGCTGACTTTTAGTATAAGGACACTTACCAGTCCAGGGATCCAGCGATGTCCTCACCCGAACCGATTCTTCAATTGGCTTCGGGTGCAGGCGCCAGCATAGCAAGTAAGGTAAACAGGAAGTGAAGCCTTGCGGCTTCACCGCTGGTTTCCTACTGCACATGCGCGAGCCGTGCCTTTTGAATGGTCCCGTAGTCTTTTACTGGGCCGGACTGGTCTACCGGGATACCAAGACATTTTTCGGTAGGCCGCCTGCCCTTAGTGCCCTGGGGCCGCTTTGGGCTAGAAGCTTGCCTCTGTGAGCTGAAGGTCAGCGGCGGCAGCCGCATTTTCTGATGCGATGCCTCCTCCTTTGATCACGGCGGCACCGTCCACTGAACTGTTGCCTGCTGATTGATATGCCTGAGGGCAGCGGGAGAACGGCTGTGGGGCAGATGAATGAAGGTGCTGGACTCTTCCTCTTTCGATCCGGCCGGCGCCACCCACTGAACTGATGCCTGGGGAGTGATATGCAGAGGGAGAACAGTCATGGGGCAGAAGACTTAAGGTGCTGGATATATTATATTTTTGCATTGTGCATTCATTATTTTTTTGCCTGCAGAGCATTGCACCTGGTTGTATTTCCCCTGGATCAGTGGGGAAATACAACCACATCTTACATTGTTCCTATCACTCTACTGCATGTTTAATCAACATTTTTCATGTGGACATGAGGCAGGGTATGGTGGTCATGAACAGGTTAAAGTGGAACTCTAGACAAATAACTGAATAACCGACTGATGTATATATATATTTCAACTGTGTGGTTAGCTGTTAGCAGATAGATTTTGGAAATGTTTTACCTTCATAGCTAAATAAGCTGATTTGGAAAGAATTTGTATGATGTATTTATTCACAGAATGACTTTAACAAGCTAAGGAGTAAGTATTGTGTGTGTACTATGAGAGAACTTATGGAATAGAGGAACAGGGGCTTATGTATCACTAGGTACCACATACTAGAAGTGATATGACATTAAAAAAAAATATGTAAAAGAAGGTGGACTTTTGATGTACCCAATAATGTGACTGTTAAAATATAATTGTATTTCCATCTCATTAAAAGGTCATGTTAAAAACTCTCTCTGTCTCTCTCTTTCTCTCTCGGTTTCTCTATCTCTCTGTCTCTGTCTGTCTGTCTCTCTCTGTCTCTCTCTCTTTCTGTCTCTCTCTCTGTCTCTCTCTCGTCTGTAGAAGGATGCAAGGGGTTAAGCACTGGCCACACCTTGCTCCCCACCTGGGGTATAATTTGTCACCCTTGGGTTAATCCGGGGGAGGGGGGGGGGTGCTGAGAAAGAAGACAAGCAGGCTGGCAGGTGACATGCCTGCAGGACTGAAGCAGAGCAGACCCACTGAGGTCTATTTACTAGCCAGGAGGCTAAATAACTGTTTTCTGGACTTTTGTATTTGGGACTGTGTCTCTTGATTCTGCGTGGGAATCCTTTTGTTTGCTGTGTATGCTGATCAATAAAACAAGGGCAGGAAGTCCTTTAACCTTACATGCAACTTGGATTACTTCTCTGTGAGCTCTCTACTTGAAGCTGAACCCTCCACACCATGTATATGTATGTGCTTGCATTTTTACTTATGCCTATATTAGAGGACTGTTATACTGCACTGTGCCTGTCAAGCTTGCCAGCACTGAAAGAGTAAAGGTTGCGCTATACACACTGCAAACATGGAGGCTTAAAAAGATAACCAGTAATGTGGTAGCTGTGCCCAAAAAAAGCAAGCAAAGAGCAAAAGAGTAGTCACCATTATTGCCTGTAGGCTAACTGCAGCTGATATTTTCCCAATTTATGATTTACAATGCCTTGTTCCACACTATATCTGTGTGGAGGCAGCTAGTGGTAGAGAAGGTATGATGACTGGAGAACTGATGACTTGTGAGACAATGATCGAGAAATTCTAAAAAAAGTTGATCCCTGCTGTGAGAGGTGGACAAAACCAGTGACTGTTATCTTCACAGAGACTAAAATAATCAATATCAATATTCATTTTTGTTGCCAGTCATTTGGAGAGCTTACCAAGATCTAGTTAAGGTTTAAGTACCAAGCACTACATGGTCAAAGCAATTTGCTGGTGCGGTCAAGGGTATGGGTGCAGGATAGGTGGGAACTATTGGTACTGACAAAAGCTCAGTGCTGAGCAGCTTGGTATTCTTCTTGGTTGTTCCAGGAACTGTGGAAACAACCTGTGTGGCCAATCTGTGTGAAGATTCCCAAGTTTAAAGAGGAAAGATGGGGATATGGCGCTACCCTGTAGTGACGCAAATTATAATTATAAATATAAATTAGTGAGTAAACAAATAGTGCACAACCTAGTATTTATATACACACTCTAAGGTGCAGTTTTGGAGTAAATCGTATATAAATGCGTGAAATTAATATAAAAAATGCTAAATCACAGCAATGCTAGTTAAAAAAATACCTCTATCACAACAAAACAATAAATCACAGCAGGGATGAGATTTTTTACAACGGTATTGGAAAATACTTAAGTGTGTAATCAGTGTATGTACTTAGTCCAATTCACTCTGCTCCTGGTGAGGTTAAATATAAATCAAGTACTTGACTTGTGCCAAAAGATACGTGTGAGTGTGCAGTTATATAATTAGGCACTAATTAATCCATAGAAAGTGTATAACTAAGCTAAGCAGGGCAATAACTTCTCCGCAGGATGTGGAAACCTTGCAAAAAGACCTGAACAAATTAATGGGGTGGGCGACTACATGGCAAATGAGGTTCAATGTAGAAAAATGTAAAATAATGCATCTGGGTGGCAAAAATATGAATGCAATCTATACACTGGGGGGAGAACCTCTGGGGGAATCTAGGATGGAAAAGGACCTGGGGGTCCTAGTAGATGATAGGCTCAGCAATGGCAGGCAATGCCAAGCTGCTGCTAATAAAGCAAACAGATTATTGGCATGCATTAAAAGGGGATCAACTCAAGAGATAAAACGACAATTCTCCCACTCTACAAGGCTCTGGTCCGGCCGCACCTGGAGTATGCTGTCCAGTTCTGGGCACCAGTCCTCAGGAAGGATGTACTGGAAATGGAGCGAGTACAAAGAAGGGCAACAAAGCTAATAAAGGGTCTGGAGAATCTTAGTTATGAGGAAAGGTTGCAAGCACTGAACTTATTCTCTCTGGAGAAGAGACGCTTGAGAGGGGATATGATTTCAATTTACAAATACTGTACTGGTGACCCCACAATAGGGATAAAACTTTTTCGCAGGAGAGAGTTTAATAAGACTCGTGGCCACTCATTACAATTAGAAGAAAAGAGGTTTAACCTTAAACTACGTAGAGGGTTCTTTACTGTAAGAGCGGCAAGGATGTGGAATTCCCTTCCACAGAAGGTGGCCTCAGCTGGGAGCATTGATAGCTTCAAGAAACTATTAGATAATCACCTGAATGACCGCAACATACAGGGATATACAATGTAATACTGACACATAATCACACACATAGGTTGGACTTGATGGACTTGTGTCTTTTTTCAACCTCACCTACTATGTAACTATGTAACTATGTATAAAAAAGTCCAAGCCGGGATACCAAGGGTATCCTCCCAACGTGTGCAATCCTAAAAAGATGAATAATAAAAAAACGGTGACTTCTGTGCTCATATAAACTCCAGGTGCTCCCCCACTATTTCCCCACTCACCAGACGTAGTCACCCCTGCAGGGGTAATAGGCATAGAGTGGGTAACTTTAGATGGGTGTCCTCTTAGATATTCCGCCTTATGCTCCGCTCCTCCACAGGCTTGCACCAGCGATCCAATTCAGACCTCCCAGCATCCGCTCTAGACCTGGACCCCTCCGTATCTTAGCACTACCAATCAGTCCTCTCCTCCATGCAAAAAGAAACAGGGGACTTCCGTAGTGAAGTAAGCTCAGTTTATTTAAAAATTGTATTCCATAAAACGATAAAAAGCAACAGACCCAGTGCAGCATCGTTTTATGGAATACAATTTTTAAATAAACTGAGCTTACTTCACTACGGAAGTCCCCTGTTTCTTTTTGCATGGAGGAGAGGACTGATTGGTGGTGCTAAGATACGGAGGGGTCCAGGTCTAGAGCGGATGCTGGGAGGTCTGAATTGGATCGCTGGTGCAAGCCTGTGGAGGAGCGGAGCATAAGGCGGAATATCTAAGAGGACACCCATCTAAAGTTACCCACTCTATGCCTATTACCCCTGCAGGGGTGACTACGTCTGGTGAGTGGGGAAACACTGGGGGAGCACCTGGAGTCACCAGTTTATATGAGCACAGAAGTCACCGGTTTTTTATTATTCATCTTTTTTGGATTGCACACGTTGGGAGGATACCCTTGGTATCCCGGCTTGGACTTTTTTATACACTTTCTATGGATTAATTAGTGCCTAATTATATAACTGCACACTCACACGTATCTTTTGGCACAAGTCAAGTACTTGATTTATATTTAACCTCACCAGGAGCAGAGTGAATTGGACTAAGTACATACACTGATTACACACTTAAGTATTTTCCAATACCGTTGTAAAAAATCTCATCCCTGCTGTGATTTATTGTTTTGTTGTGATAGAGGTTTTGTGATTTAGCATTGCTGTGATTTAGCGTTTTTTATATTAATTTCACGCATTTATATACGATTTACTCCAAAACTGCACCTTAGAGTGTGTATATAAATACTAGGTTGTGCACTATTTGTTTACTCATAATTTATATTTATAATTATAATTTGCGTCATTACAGGGTAGCGCCACATCCCCATCTTTCCTCTTTATACTTACGGTAAATAGGTCCCACTGGGAACCAATTAGGGGGAGGCTGCAACCCTTTAATCTCCAAAGCGCGGACCTTTAATTTACTATCTACAAAGATTCCCAAGTTGCCAACAAGACAAACAGGCACAAAGTCCCTTGTGTCATGCTCCCCACATGGATAAGGAACCATGAGCATGAGCTCTTTTGCCAAATGAATAAAATACCTGTGTGTACTGTATCACCAAGTAATGGTTGGTGATCATTTTCTCTCTTTTCTTTTGTCTCTCGTTCCTTTAATTAAGATTCTGCATGGACTGCCTGTCTGTATTACCTAGGAGAGTCTGTATGTTCTGTTTTGGGTTTCTGTTTTTATGGTAACCTGAAGTGTTTTTGTAATTAGAGGCTGTCCCCGGGTTACAATAAAGATAGGGTCTGTAAGGTTTGTTCTTAAGTTGAATCTGTTTGTAAGTCCGAACAGGTACATTTTTTTAAGTGTAGCTCCAGCCAAAAAAAATATTTTTAAGCTTTTTGGATAGTATAGGGAAGGGTTAACACCTCTGTAACCTTTGTTTTGCTGTCTGTGCCCCTGTTCAGAAGATTTCACCTCACTTTCTGTCCCAATGGATTTAGAAAAAATTTTGGCTTGTTGTGGAAACAAGACTTGGTGATAAAGCATCAGTGGAGGCACCTTTTTCCCTTAATAACTCTTATGCCCCGTACACACGGTTGGATTTTCCGATGGAAAATGTCCGATCGGAGCGTGTTGTCGGAAATTCCGACCGTGTGTGGGCTCCATCGGACATTTTCCATTGGATTTTCCGACACACAAAGTTGGAGAGCAGGAGATAAAATTTTCCGACAACAAAATCCGTTGTCGGAAATTCCGAACGTGTGTACACAAATCCGACGGACAAAGTGCCACGCATGCTCAGAATAAATAAAGAGATGAAAGCTATTGGCCACTGCCCCGTTTATAGTCCCGAAGTACGTGTTTTACGTCACCGCGTTTAAAACGATCGGATTTTCCGACAACTTTGTGCGACCGTGTGTAGACAAAACAAGTTTGAGCCAACATCCGTCGGAAAAAATCCTAGGATTTTGTTGTCGGAATGTCCGAACAAAGTCCGACCGTGTGTACGCCCTATTACAGGAGTGAATGTTTCTTCCTAGGTGTAGATTTGTCACCCTCTGTTTGTAAGTAGGAGTCATTTGTAAGTCGGATGTTTGTAACTAGGGGACTGCCTGTAGTAGGCTTCTGTGCCTGAACTGTGGCCTGAAACATAGGTTTTCTGTGCTTACATTTTTCTAATCTGCAAGATGAGCAAGCTGACATGATGTAAGCACTGCGTAAACTGTTGGCGCTATATAAATCCTGTATAATAATAATATTAATAATAATGTGTGTGTGAGTAAGGGCAGGTTTTGCACTCTTATATAAGTCAATGGGAATGCAAAGGCTGGTCACTGGTTGTTCTTTTTTCTTTTCCGTCCTCGCTCTTTTCCCATTCTTACAGGTGTCAACCCCATGTCTCTTCCTCTTCCTTTTCTCTTCTGATATCAGTTACTAATTACCATATATAAATATTCATAGTAGATAAATGCAGGGGAGAGTGGTTGTGATGTACAAGCAAGGAGTCCTCCATCCACACAAGTAATGTGGATGAAGCAATCCCCCAGAACCCCCCCCCCCATGACGCATTGTATTCAGACAGCAGGACTTATTGACAAAAGCTATACAACATCTGAAGATCCACTTTTGTTGAATTGGGGCAGGCACACATTGATAGAAATTCAGGCAGTCCTTGCTGAACCAACTGAATTTCAATCCATCTATGGTCAGCTTTAGAAAGGGCTTTAATGGAACTCCACAGACAATTGAATGGACATTAGACAGGTATGATATGAAATACAATCTTTAATGTCTTTTTCCTGAAGGTGCAGTTAGTTTCCAGCTAGTGAATCACATTTTCAGTGCATTGGTTTTCTAGCAAGGGCATCATTTAAAGACCGAGAGCAAGATATAAAATTTATATGAATCACAGCATAGTTTTATGCTCAGAAAACCACCATTCACCTGATATACAATTCCAAGACTTTCTCCAAAATCCTAAAGGGAACTAGAAATAAAACTTACTATACTTTAGTTGAAGTTTTAAACCACTTTAGTGCCGAAGTGTATTTCACAGATAACACAGCATGCAACATAATACAACCCAGCTGTCGCTGGGACTCACAGATGATGCTTACCTATTGGTTTTTCCTATTAAGAAGTCTGTTTTATTGTGGTATATCAGTATGCTTCTCCATTCTATTGCACAACAGAGATATCGGTGTGAACTGCATGCTCTCTAAAGCAATAAACTGTGTGAAAACAAAATTTAGGAATGGATGCATGTTTTGTTATTTGACATCTTCAGTGTACTGGGGATAAAAAGTATTTTACAAGACAGTTTTGCTATTTGTTAGTAATGATTTTCATATGTATTTTTCCATATGGGAAATCTACTGGCATCAATTTGCTACTTATAGTAAATGAATTCATCTATACTGTGAAAATAGACAATTCAAAATTGAAAATTGCTGACTATCCTAGGTTTTTTTTAATGTAATTTATTTACATATGAACAAAAAAATGACACCCCTGTCCAGTAATTATTTGCTTTGTTATCTAGTTCAGTCACACAATGAGTGCATTTGCAGATGCATGAAGAAATGTATTAAATCTCTCACTGGATCTGAAACTTTGGTGTAGGTGGTGAATATACAGTTTTCTCTTTTTTTATATTGTGTTTATTTATAAAACTACAAACCCCCTACTGACTAAGTAGTAGAGATGAATCAATCCTAAACAGAAAACTAATACAAGGTTCCTACACAGTACATACACACACAACTCTGGACCAAACATTAAGCTCATCTCTGGGGAAAGAAAAAAATCCTCTACGTCTCCACCTCCCTGTTCCTAATTTCTATTGTAATCATGGTCTGTGGCACTCCAAAGCCACAGCCGCACAGCCGGGCTGTGATAGCTTCTACAGCCCCCCACAGACCTGCTGCTGTCATTCCTTCCCTGCGCCCCGACTTCAAATGAACTGTGAGTATAGAGCAACTTCACAGTGAGAGAGAGCTGACCAGAGGACAAAGCAATTGCAGGGCTGCATTTGATTGCACAAACATGGCTGGAAGAAAGACAGTTTACTGCTCGGATACAGAACACAGCAATTATCTGCAGTGCAGCCTGGAAAAGTAAGAGCCTGCCCACTGACTTGTAAAGGACTGCTGGGAGCAACCTGGAACTATGGCTCCTGCTGCAAAACTGTACCCAGGAACTTTCCCCTGCTGATCATGCCTCAGTCTATTTATGGGCTTTTCCCCCTACCTTCTGGTCACAGATTGGCTGGAGTTCCATAAATATTCAGGCTGCAGACTCTGTCCTCCCTCCCACTATATTCTAGAAATCTCTAGAAGACAGGGAGATATTAACAGAGCAGCAGCCTGTGAAACACTGAGTGGCCCTAAGCAATCCACCCCGGTTCACTAATTACAGTGGAACTAAACTAAATTTGTCTAGCTGCCTACTCTAAACTAGGAGGGTGTACAGATGTAAGCACTTCATAGTATAAATGTCCCTTCAACTGTTAAATGCAAATGCACAATTTCTAAATCCAGCTGATTCAGGACTGACCCTGTTCAGTATGGCCGTCAATAGTCGGGTACAGGCAGTACTTTTGTAAGGGCCCCATCAGAACAGCAAGGGTCCTGGGCCAGGTTGGGGCTCCCACATCATTCTAATATATTTAGTGATCAAAGATTTGCTTTTCACATTAACAATGGGATGACAAAGTGGAATTTTCTTATCTTTGGTCTGCAGAGTAATTCTGTGACACTTTTTGGCAGGGCAACAGAGACAGTGGGAGTTTTTTTATTGCTGCAGGGGGTGTTATTGCTTAGGACAGTATAATTATTATTGCTGCAAGGAGTTATTATTGTGCTGGCGGTTGTTATTGGGATGGGGATTAATAAAGTGGGTGAGGTTTATCATTTCTGGGGACAGTGGGGATTATTATTGCTGCAAGAGGTTATTTTTGCTGGGGGGTATTAGTGCTGGGGACAGAGGAGGTCATTATAACTTGGTTCAGTGTTTTTTTTTTTTGCTGCTGCTGATGGGTATTATTTCAGAGAACAGTGGAATTATCATTGTCGCTGGGGGTTATTATTGTTGCTGGAAATTGTTATTGTGCTGGAGGTAATTATTGTGCCAGAGGCTTTATTGCGTTGGTAGTTTTTGCTTACTGTGACAGTTAAGAGTGAAGACAGCGCTTGCCAAGATATCACTTGATGATGACGAAACATGTTGGGCTGTAACTTCTGGTGATGTCACATCCAGTTCCTGGTGGTTAACTCCAGCAGCCATCTTGGATGAGGTAAAGTATACTTTTCAAGCTACACACATTGTTTCTCATACTGTGAGGGCATTTTTTTTTCATTTTAAATAAGTGATATTTTCACTATTTGGAGTCCTTCTTTCTTCCTTAATGCATGCCGTTTGCTGAAAGTATCCTGGAGATCTGTATCAAGAAGAAAACAGAGAGGAAAACATATGAAGAAAAACAGAACAGCAACTACCCAGGAGTGGATGTTACAGAATGCTATACTGACTCACTTGGTAAAAAAAAGGGGTCAATATAATCCAGTCAATGTGTTATCCCTATCCTCAGTATTCTCTCTCTCTGTCTGGAACATACCCCACCTGGAAACATCACCTTTATCAGCACTTTTTCTTCTTTTGCACAAAACTTTATATGAAATGTAATAAACACTAAGCGCAAACAAGTGTGGACTAGTGAACTATTAAAAACTTTTCTTTTCTTTTTTTGGTGTTTTTGATCAGCAATATATTGTTTTTGTTAATTGTATATTATTGGTAAGCATTGTCTTCCCTCTCAACTAAGGGATATTTGTTATATGTTCTGTGGGGTGACTCATCATCATTAGCTGCAATTAATATATCACTTAATTTTGTTTTTTGTTTGGTTTGGATTGCTTACCATAAGAGCGATTTCGACTTGGGCTACTGTGACACTTGCTTGGAGTTATTGTGCTAGAAGTTATTGTGCTGGGTGATTGCTTGCCCTGACACCTTCTAGGGGTTTTTGCTTGCCCTGACATTTGTTAAAGGGTTTTTGCTGGGGGTTATCATTGCTGAGGTTTATTATTGCTGGCCCTGCTGGAGACTATTGCTGGGGGTCAATACTAGTACTGATACTTACTGGGGGTTACTGCTGACCCTGACACATGAAGCACTACCCCCCCAGGAGCCGGTAGAACATTTGGGTTATCTGTTCATCACTGAGGCCTGGGCAGAGCACCACCCCGGCTGACATCACCAAAGTACCTTGGCCAGGTAGTTTCCTGGCTGTTATACAAAGAAAAATAGACACACACTTGTAAAATAAATGATTAGGTTGTATTAAGATCAAAGAATATTATGACAGGCAAAGAATACACTTAATCGAAACTATGGATTGCGTTCTTCTGCTGGCTTTGTTGGGGTCCTTATATTAGGCACGCAGTGAAGGATGGTGTCCCTTTAGGATTTTAAGAAATCATAATCCCTCTTAGCAGTGAGAATATGTGAGAAAGGTCACTTTAAGAATATTGATTTATAACAAGAGTCACTTTGGTGGTTGATTTTGCGGATAAAGGTCACTTTAAGAGCAAAGGTGGTGGGGAAGAAATTGTATGATGTATGTGATGGGGAAGCTGTGTATTGTATTGGGTAAAGAGTCAATTGTTTTGGAAACTTCAGACTCGGTAAACGGGGAGGTCAGTTTGTCTAGTTGTTCCTCCGTGAGTTGTGGAAGTTTGATTTTGTCAAGGTAATCAGCAATCATGGATGTTGTGGGTTGGATGGTATTTGGGTCTTGCTGTAAGTTGTAAACTGAGCTGTAACATTGGCTAAAGGCATTGGCAATAGCCTGGGGGTGATGCTTTGTTCTCAGGGTGCAGGATGAAGGGAATTTTGGTCTTATGTCTGAGTCCTCTAAGATGGTTAGCTAAAAGTTTCTCGGCCTTATTGCCATTTGCATAATAGGACATTTTTAGCCTCCTAGAGGCTTTTTCAAAGTCCTCTAGTAAGATTAAACGGAGGTCATGTCTGAGCTTAGTTAATTGGTCAGATAGAGATTGTGATGTATTGGTTTTGTTTTGGGTTTCTAAAGTTTGGATCTTAGAGGAAATTTAGTTAAATTTGCCGACCCCTCTGCCTCTTAGCCTTCGCTCCAAATTTAATAAGGAGCCCCCCCGCATGAACGCCTTATGAGCGTTCCAAGTCACAAACGAGTCAGTAACAGAATTTGCGTTCTATTCAAAAAATAATAATAAAGTAACTCTTTAGTTAGCATAAACTTGGAGGGATCGGCCTGAAATAGCCGCAGGTTGGATCTCCAAACAAAAGTGGGATTGACATTGTGTGTTTCATCAACCAGCAGCAATACCGAGGCATGATCCGATCACGTGATGTTATTGATCGTTAATGATTTTTTTCTAGTTAGCAGCCATTTGTTCGTGAGAAAGAGATCTAGTCTTGTATAGATTCTGTGGCTTATGGAAAAAAATTAATAGTCTCTTTCTGAGCCATGAAGGCATCTCCATGCATCATAAGTGAATCATAAGTGAAGTGATCATAAGTGAATAGTAGTGATTGTTGAGGTCTGTTAGAGAGTGTAGTGGAGTCCACTTTGGGGTCAGGGGGTAGTTTGAAATCCCCACACAGTAATAAAGAACCCTTAAGGAATCGGTGCAATCACTTGCAAAAGGCTTGACTTTTTGATTTTTTGATTTTTTTGATTTTTTTGACTTTCTGAACCACTTATGAGCCTTTTGCAAGTTTCTATTATAACAAGTATATGCCTCTATTTTGCAGGTGATACGGTATGTTTTAGTACCTGCGACTTGGTTGCAGTTTATTTTGGCGGAGTTGCGGGATGCCCCCATATGTTTGTGGGTTGGATCAGTGCGGATAGATTTGGGCCAGCCGACACTTTCAGGTCTTTGTCTCATCTGCTAGACCTGGGGTTTCTGACACCGTCGCTGTAGCGATTTTGACGTGGATGCTCCGTTACTGTTATGCATGGGTAGGTTGTGCTCTTCTTATCTACAGCCACAATGGACCAAATGACATACATATGATACCTGTAAATATCATTTATACATGTTTGTTTCCCATACTGATTTTATTATTATTTCATTGTTTAATAGGTCTATGATCCACATTTCGTCTCTGATGAAGGGACATTATACTTAAGTCCCGAAACGCGTAAGATTTCGTGACAAGACCATTGAATATAGTCTTTCAAACTTTGCACATACAGTATATCGTTGTATAGTTTGTTTTTTATAGATTGTATGACATTGTTCTTGTTCTTTTTTGTTATATGTCTTTTTTTGATATATACATACTTTTTCTACTCAATAAATAAATTTTAAATTTTAAATGAGTTGCCGTTAAAGTCCCTTTAACCTCTCGGGGGTAATTCTCTTATATATTCTGAGTTTCAAAGTTAGGCGTGAATCAATGAAGATATTCAGTAACAATTCCATTTGGGTGGAAGGGTAGGCATAGATCTGACTGTGAATACAAATGTTAGTTAAACTGCAAAACCAAAAAAAAAATAAACGTATAGAAAACTCCAAAAAGAGCAGAAATAGGTCATTGTGACCTGGGTGTAGCACAAAGCCACTCATGAAACTTGTGGGGGAAGAAAAGTTCAGTTTAGCTGATTTTTTACAATACAGGGAATTAAACTTGAATGCAAGATTTGGCTGCTGGCCGGGTTTTTTATGCTTCCAAGCTTTTCTTGAGGTAACCAGATTCCAGTCCTCTTTAATGTGCTCAGGACTGCGTGGATTGGAGGCCTGTGGTGAGCCTTCAGGCACAATGTGCCACATCTTGTGCAGAGTTAAGCCTTTTGCGAGAGAGTCTACCACATGATCTTTACCCTCCTTAGTGATGATTAGTTTGGTCAGGAACCCCCACTTGTAGGTGATCTTATAGTTCCTTAATGCTTTAGAAATGGTGTTAAGGTTTCTGCATTTTTGGAGAGTATATTGGGACAGGTCAGCAAAGAATTGCAGGTCTTTGTATTGTGGAGGAAAGAGATCCATGTTATGTGTTGCAGACATAAGGTGCTCCTTCACATGGAAGAAATGGAGGCGTAGTATTATGTCTCTGGGTACATTGTCAGGCAGTTATGAGGGTTTAGGCAAGCAGTGGATCCTGTCCACAGTGATGTATAATTCTGTGAGATCAGGCAGTATGGATGTAAAGAGCTGTGCAGCATATTTGCACAGATCTGACTGCTGGACTGACTCAGGGACTCCTCTGATTTCCTCCTCCATCTCATCTTCTTTGCTGTCATGGGAATCCACTAGATCATTGATGGTGGTTGCAAACTCCCCCAGCTTTGTTTCAATGTGATCCACCCTAGATGTTACAGCTTGCAGCTCTACCCCAAACTTGTTTACACATTATAGCATGTCAGCATGCAATGAGCTCCTTAGAGATACTAACATATCTTTTAATGTAGTGTCTGGTACTGGCAGATTGTTGGTGGGGAAGAGGTCAATTGAATCAGGGAGTTCTCTGGTATCATCCCCTGAATCTAGGCCTTGGCTCACCTCATGCTCAGGGTCCGATCCATCCATCCTAAATCGTGCCTTCTCCGGGCTCCCTGAGGTAGAAGTATTAAGGGGAGATTGTGTGCTTTTAGGTGGTGTGTTCCTTTTGGACGAATTGCCGTTGTGATGCATTTGCTGGAGTGTGCTGGATGCAGTAATCGCTGAGGAGCAGTTCCATTTTGCCTAGGCCCGTGGATGAAGAAGGCAGTTCGTTTCTGCAGCTTCTGAACCTCCTATCTTTTCCTCGGCATGATCGTCTGGGTCTCCAGGGTGGGGTCTCGGTGCTGGGGTGCCTGGATCGTAGTTCTGCAACCCGCTGTGTGCTGATGTGTCCCTGGTATCGTCGGAGCTCCGCTCTCAGGTGTCCATCTCGGTCCGCGGCAAGCTCCGCCCCAGGGAAACTGTATATTTTATATTTCCTTATTCATAAAGTGGCTCACTAATGCATTTTAAGCCTCCAAATGTTAGTTAATGAGGCCATATAAGGATATAAGCATGGCTTTACCTGTATCAAAGGAATGTTATTGTTAACTGGTCAAGTCCTTGAGTGGTCATATTGCAAAGGGAGTTGGCTTGGGGTGGTATATTCCATATACACAAGTCTAAATACCACAGCCCAAACTGTAATGAGTTTGTCTCATCCAGAGCTTGCACCCATGCAAGCGTCTGTGGTCACCTGTGCCATGTGCGTAACAGCAAACAGGACTCATGGCGGAAACAGCATCTTTAGTCAAGTAGTCTTGATATTTTCTTTAACTTTATCTGTATCTGTCATTACTTTTAATAAATATTATACTTTAGTATAATAACTAAGTATTTGTGTGATCTCTCTTTGCACATATCAAATAAAAACCTTAAAAGAACTTAAACTATGACGTGACCGTGATAAAACACTTTGGCGCTGCGAGTAGGGTTTGATTTGTGTAAACAAGAGATACAAATATGATGCAGAATTGTGCTAGATTGTTTGTGCTGGGTTTAATGTTGTGTTCTTGTATTGGAAGCCATAGCACATTCAAAAAGTGCAGGAAATATATCAGAGACTTAGCTGGCTTATTTCAGATGCTTTAGGTGATCAGGTGCAAGCCGCTTTTGTTTTGGTGCCCATGACTGGACACCGGCTTGCGATTATGTTGTTGTTTGATAAATAGCGCAAGAGACTGATATACAAATGAAACTGTTGTATCTTCAATAAGAATCATTTTGTAATTGTAATGAAATTGGTCTTAGTTTCAGAACAGTGAGGCTTTTTTGAATTTCGAAAACTATGAGCTGACCGCTCACATTGATTGTTACTGCAGTAACATAAGATATGTGTGTATGTCCGAATTGTTAGTAGCAAGCTGATGTTGAGGACATGGTACTTGTATGAAAAGATGTTGAATGCATATTGTGTTGTCTGTAGACAATGTTACCTGAATTAAGACAGAAAGGTAACACTAAAGCCTCATACACATGATCGGATTTTCCGCAGACAAAACCTTGGACTTTTGTCCGAAGGGCGTTGGCCAGGAACTTGTCTTGCATACAAACGGCAAGAAATTGACGGCCAACAAACATGAACGTAGTGACGTACTACGTGGTTTTTCAGCTCTTTAGTGCCACCCTTTGGGCTCCTTCTGCTAATTTCGTGTTAGTAGAAATTTGGTGAGTGTTGATTTGCACTTTTCATTTTGCGTTTTTCAGTTCGTTTCTGAACGGCCGTTTGTCAACCAACCATGTTGCGGAATCAGAGGAGATAACGTGTTATTTATTATTGACCTTGGAGTTATTGCTTTGACCCAAGTCCAGGAACAGGAGGAGGAGGATTTTTTTGGACCAAAAATTGGCTGCTTTATTAATTGTGACCAATTATGTCATATGCCTTAGCTGCAGGAGCTCCAGGAGAATAATCCAGATGATTTTCGGAATTATCTCTGGATGACGGACCCCTGCTTTTGCCAACTCTTGGCATTGTTGACCCCCTATATTAAGAAGCAGGACACATGTATGAAGCTTTATATTTTGGTTGAATAATGATTTGATTTGGTATATTTTCTATATTTTTGGATGCATAGGAATGCATTTTTGGTTAAGTTCTATTGGCAGGTAGCATGTCTAATTTTATTTGTTTTCTTTTTTTTAATGCACAATAAAAAAATTGTGGAGAATAATAGTTAGCTATGTTGTTTACTTCAAATGACAGTTTGGGAGTAGGCAGTTACATTTTAAAAAATACAATGTAAAATTGGGACACCAACATAGTTGTATCTTTGATCTTAACAACTACGGGATAATGGTGTTGTGGTGACTTCAACTTGCACCAAAAAAATAAAAAAATAAAAATAACAAGCGTAATAATATTATTCTTGATATCAAAATAAAAATAAAATAAAAAAAAAAAGCCTTTGAAAATTTGTTTGTAATAACTCCATCAGTATCACCAGCAAAGCGTATAGTAAAAATCCGCGCTTAGGAAAAGAGTTGCAGCCTCCCCTAATTAGTTCCCAAGGGGACCTATAAGAGTATGTACAGGAGAATGGGGAAGTGGCGCTACCCTATGTGGCGCAAGATGTTTAAATGTAAAGTGATAGGTCTGTTGGTTGGTTAATATATTATCAATGTTCACATGCACTAAGATGTGGAGCCATCTGCATTTATAGGATTATGCTTTTCTACTAATGTCAGTTTTTGGGATCTGGATTGGTTTATATTTTGTGTTATTGAAGGATTGGTGTGGATAGGTGAGGACAGACGTGCTTTCCAGAATTGTTTTTAGCTGGATTGCGCCCCTGCCCAATCACATCTACCCCCAACACTTGTTCACTTTATGATATAATTCATATACCTACTGGTAGGAGACCTGTACACTTTTTACAGATTTATATGCACTTTTTTCAGGTATATGTACACTGGGATTTTATTTATTTTTAATGCCTAATTAGAATTAACCTATCACTTTACATTTAAACATCTTGTGCCACATAGGGTAGCGCCACTTCCCCATTCTCCTGTACATCACCAGCAAAGCAGCTTCATTATTATCCCATTAAAGAAGAAGAGAATGTGCGCTGCATTTCGAGATTTCATAATTTGCCGCATCACGAATGTTAATTCTCCATGACGAGCGCTAGTTTACAAGACCGACCGCTTCTGGCTCGTCCTTGCTTCCGAGCATGCGTGTCTGTACTTTGGACTTTTGTCCGACAGACTTGTGTACACACGCTCAGAAAATCCGACAACAAACACTTGTCCACGGAAAATCCGACAACATTTGTCCACGTAAAATCCGACAACAATTGTCCGATGGAGCGTACAAATGGTCAGATTTTCCGCCAACAGCCTGTCGTCACACAATTCCTGTCGGAAAATCAGATCGTGTGTATGAGGCTTTAGTACGGCTAATTTGTAACATAAGCTTTGTTACTTATGTGTGAGTTTAACATTGTAAGAGTTAAGTATTTAAATTAAGGTAAATGTTCTGTAAAGTGGTACTGAATATGCCAAAGATAGAGGCCTTTGTAGAAAGTCTTTGTATGTTTAACTGAGAAATTTGAAGCAGAGAGGGACTTGACCCCTTCCTTTACATGTCCTGTGTTTCTGTGTAAAAAGGATGAGACAGGCTTCCAGGATCCCCCTATGACCCCCTTCCCTTCACATGCCTGTGTGTCCGTATGAGGGACAGAAGGGCTATTTTTGTGCGTTTGTGTAAGAGGGGAGAGTGATGAAGAGACATTAAAAGATTGTTGCTTTGTAAAGAAGGATATTTTTTGAAAATCTAAGAAATTAGTAATATAATAATAATAATAATAATAATTTGCTGAGAGGCATATTGAGTCCATGGAATATTTTATATTTTGACACAAGTTGCGGGAAAGTGACACTTTTTTTTTTTTTTTTTTCATAAAGTTGTCACTAAATGATATATTGCTCACACAGGCCATGGGCATATGTGGAATTGCACCCCAAAATACATTTAGCTGCTTCTCCTGAGTATGGGGATACCACATGTGTGGGACTTTTTGGGAGCCTAGCCGTGTACGGGACCCCGAAAACCAATCACTGCCTTCAGGATTTCTAAGGGTGAAAATTTTTGATTTCACTCTTTACTGCCTATCACAGTTTCGGAGGCCATGGAATGCCCATGTGGCACAAAACCCCCCCAAATGACCCCATTTTGGAAAGTAGACACCCCAAGCTATTTGCTGATAGGCATGGTGAGTATTTTGCAGCTCTCATTTGTTTTTGAAAATGAAGAAAGACAAGAAAAAACATTTTTTTTTTTTCTTTTTTCAATTTTCAAAACTTTGTGACAAAAAGTGAGGTCTGCAACCTTTCTGTTAACCTTTTTTCTGTCTTCAGGTACGCCATTCACAAATTTGAGTGGTTATACCAGAATGATGCCTGCAGGTTTAGGTATCATCTTGGTATCATTCTTTTAAGCCAGCAGTCGGCTTTCATGTAAAAGCAATCCTAGCAGCTAATTAGCCTCTAGACTGCTTTTACAAGCAGTGGGAGGGAATGACCCCCCCCCATCGTCTTCCGTGTTTTTCTCTGGCTCTCCTGTCTCAACAGGGAACCTGAGAATGCAGCCGGTGATTCAGCCAGCTGACCATAGAGGTGATCAGAGAACAGAGTGGCTCCAAACATCTCTATGGTCTAAGAAACCGGAAGCTACGAGCATTTTATGACTTAGATTTCGCCGGATGTAAACAGCGCCATTGGGAAATTGGGAAAGCATTTTATCACACCGATTTTGGTGTGGTCAGATGCTTTGAGGGCAGAGGAGAGATCTAGGGTCTAATAGACCCCAATTTTTTCAAAAAAGAGTACCTGTCACTACCTATTGCTATCATAGGGGATATTTACATTCCCTGAAATAACAATAAAAATGATTTAAAAAAAAAATGAAAGGAACAGTTTAAAAATAAGATAAAAAAGCAAAAAAATAATAAAGGAAAAAAAAAAGCACGCCTGTCCCCTCTGCTCTCGCGCTAAGGCGAACGCAAGCGTCGGTCTGGCGTCAAATGTAAACAGCAATTGCACCATCCATGTGAGGATGTGAGGTATCACCGCAAAGGTCAGATCGAGGGCAGTAATTTTAGCAGTGGACCTCCTCTGTAAATCTAAAGTGGTAACCTGTAAAGGCTTTTAAAGGCTTTTAAAAAAATGTATTTAGTTTGTTGCCACTGCACGTTTTTGCCCTATTTTATGTTATGTTTGGTATCCATGTACTCGGCCTAAGATCATCTTTTTTATTTCATCAAACATTTGGGCAAGTGCATTAAAATTTTAAAAAGTGTGTTTTTTCCCCAAAAAATGTGTTTGAAAAATTGATGCGCAAATACTGTGTGAAAAAAAAAAATGAAACACCCACCATTTTAATCTGTAGGGCATTTGCTTTAAAAAAATATATAATGTTTGGGGGTTACATAGTTGGTGAGGTTGAAAAAAGACACAAGTCCATCAAGTCCAACCTATGTGTGTGATTATGTGTCAGTATTACATTACATATCCCTGTATGTTGCGGTCATTCAGGTGATTATCTAATAGTTTCTTGAAGCTATCAATGCTCCCCGCTGAGACCACCGCCTGTGGAAGGGAATTCCACATCCTTGCCGCTCTTACAGTAAAGAACCCTCTACGTAGTTTAAGGTTAAACCTCTTTTCTTCTAATTGTAATGAGTGGCCACGAGTCTTATTAAACTTTCTTCTGCGAAAAAGCTTTATCCCTATTGTGGGGTCACCAGTACAGTATTTGTAAATTGAAATCATATCTCCTCTCAAGCGTCTCTTCTCCAGAGAGAATAAGTTCAGTGCTCGCAACCTTTCCTCATAACTAAGATCCTCCAGACCCTTTATTAGCTTTGTTGCCCTTCTTTGTACTCGCTCCATTTCCAGTACGTCCCTCCTGAGGACTGGTGCCCAGAACTGGACAGCATACTCCAGGTGTGGCCGGACCAGAGTCTTGTAGAGCGGGAGAATTATCGTTTTATCTCTGGAGATGATCCCCCTTTTAATGCATGCCAATATTCTGTTTGCTTTATTAGCAGCAGCTTGGCATTGCATGCCATTGCTGAGCCTATCATCTACTAGGACCCCCAGGTCCTTTTCCATCCTAGATTCCCCCAGAGGTTCTCCCCCCAGTGTATAGATTGCATTCATATTTTTGCCACCCAAATGCATTATTTTACATTTTTCTACATTGAACCTCATTTGCCATGTAGTCGCCCACCCCATTAATTTGTTCAGGTCTTTTTGCAAGATTTCCACATCCTGCGGAGAAGTTATTGCCCTGCTTAGCTTAGTATCGTCTGCAAATACAGAGATTGAACTGTTTATCCCATCCTCCAGGTCGTTTATGAACAAATTAAATAGGATTGGTCCCAGCACAGAACCCTGGGGAACCCCACTACGCACCCCTGACCATTCTGAGTACTCCCCATTTATCACCACCCTCTGAACACGCCCTTGTAGCCAGTTTTCAATCCATGTACTCACCCTATGGTCCATGCCAACGCACCTTATTTTGTACAGTAAACGTTTATGGGGAACTGTGTCAAATGCTTTTGCAAAATCCAGATACACCACGTCTACGGGCCTTCCTTCATCTAGATGGCAACTCACCTCCTCATAGAAGGTTAATAGATTGGTTTGGCAAGAACGATTCTTCATGAATCCATGCTGATTACTGCTAATGATATCATTCTTATTACTAAAATCTTGTATATAGTCCCTTATCATCCCCTCCAAGAGTTTACATACTATTGATGTTAGGCTAACTGGTCTGTAATTCCCAGGGATGTTTTTTGGGCCGTTTTTAAATATTGGTGCTACATTGAACTTCACTGCCTATCACAGTTTCGGAGGCCATGGAATGCCCAGGTGGCACAACCCCTCCCCAAATGACCCTATTTTGGAAAGTAGACACCCCAAGCTATTTGCTGAGAGGTATAGTGAGTATTTTGCAGACCTCACTTTTTGTCACAAAGTTTTGAAAATTGAAAAAAAAAACAACAATTCTTTTCTTGTCTTTCTTCATTTTCAAAAACAAATGAGAGCTGCAAAATATTCACCATGCCTCTCAGAAAATAGCTTAGGGTGTCTACTTTCCAAAATGGGGTCATTTGGGGGGTTTTGTGCCACATGGGCATTCCCTGGCCTTCGAAACTGTGATAGGCAGTGAAGAGTGAAATCAAAAATTTACACCTTTAGAAATCCTGAAGGCGGTGATTGGTTTTCGGGGCTAGGTACGCGGCTAGGCTCCCAAAAAGTCCCACACATGTGGTATCCCCATACTCAGGAGAAGCAGCTAAATGTATTTTGGGGTGC
This sequence comes from Lithobates clamitans, assembly GCA_037952925.1. Classification (NCBI taxonomy): domain Eukaryota; kingdom Metazoa; phylum Chordata; class Amphibia; order Anura; family Ranidae; genus Lithobates; species Lithobates clamitans. The sequence continues at coordinate 4,088,181 of JBBGZY010000605.1, read as the reverse complement.
AATTCCACATATGCCCATGGCCTGTGTGAGCAATATATCATTTAGTGACAACTTTGTGCAAAAAAAAAAAAATTGTCACTTTCCCGCAACTTGTGTCAAAATATAAAATATTCCATGGACTCAACATGCCTCTCAGCAAATAGCTAGGGGTGTCTACTTTCCAAAATGGGGTCATTTGGGGGGGGGGTGTGCCATCTGGGCATTTTATGGCCTTCAAAACTGTGATAAGTAGTGAGGAGTCAAATCAAAAATTTACACCCTTAGAAATCCTGAAGGCGGTGATTGGTTTTCGGGGCCCCGTACGCGGCTAGGCTCCCAAAAAGTCCCACACATGTGGTATCCCTGTACTCAGGAGAAGCAGCTGAATGTATTTTGGGGTGCAATTCCACATATGCCCATGGCCTGTGTGAGCAATATATCATTTAGTGACAACTTTTTGTAATTTTTTTTTTTTATCATTTATTCAATCACTTGGGACAAAAAAATTAATATTCAATGGGCTCAACATGCCTCTCAGCAATTTCCTTGGGGTGTCTACTTTCCAAAATGGGTAATTTGGGGGGGGGGTTGTACTGCCCTACCATTTTAGCACCTCAAGAAATGACATAGGCAGTCATAAACTAAAAGCTGTGTAAATTTAGGAAAATGTACCCTAGTTTGTAGACGCTATAACTTTTGCGCAAACCAATAAATATACGCTTATTGACATTTTTTTTACCAAAGACATGTGGCCGAATACATTTTGGCCTAAATGTATGACTAAAATTGAGTTTATTGGATTTTTTTTATAACAAAAATAGAAAATATCATTTTTTTTCAAAATTTTCGGTCTTTTTCCATTTATAGCGCAAAAAATAAAAACCGCAGAGGTGATCAAATACCATCAAAAGAAAGCTCTATTTGTGGGAAGAAAAGGACGCAAATTTCGTTTGGGTACAGCATTGCATGACCACGCAATTAGCAGTTAAATCGACGCAGTGCCAAATTGTAAAAAGTGCTCTGGTCAGTAAGGGGGTAAATCCTTCTGGGGCTGAAGTGGTTAATGTAAACACAGCACCCCATATTGACAGAAAAACACAGAATTGTTGACATTTTTGCAGATTTATTAAAAAAGAAAAACTGAAATATCACATGGTCCTAAGTATTCAGACCCTTTGCTCAGTATTTAGTAGAAGCCCCCTTTTGATCTAATAAAGCCTTGAGTCTTTTTGGGGAAGATGCAACAAATTTTTCACACCTGGATTTGAGGATCCTCTGCCATTCCTCCTTGCAGATCCTCTCCAGTTCTGTCAGGTTGGATGGTAAACGTTGGTGGACAGCCATTTTTAGGTCTCTCCGGGGATGCTCAATTGGGTTTAAGTCAGGGCTCTGGCTGGGCCATTCAAGAACAGTCATGGAGTTGTTGTGAAGCCACTCCTTCGTTATTTTAGCGGTGTGCTTAGGGTCATTGTCTTGTTGGAAGGTAAACCTTCAGACCAGTCTGAGGTCCTGAGCACTCTGGAGAAGGTTTTTATCCAGGATATCCCTGTACTTGGCCGCATTCATCTTTCCCTCAATTGCAACCAGTCGTCCTGTCCCTGCATCTGAAGAACACCCCCACAGCATGATGCTGCCACTACCATGCTTCACTGTTGGGACTGTATTGGACAGGTGATGAGCAGTGCCTGGTTTTCTCCACACATACCGCTTAGAATTAAGTCCAAAAAGTTCTATCTTGGTCTCATCAGACCAGAGAATCTTATTTCTTACCATCTTGGAGTCCTTCAGGTGTTTTTTAGCAAACTCCATGTGGCTTTCATGTGTCTTGCACTGAGGAGAGGCTTCCGTGATAGTTGACTTTCTACAACTTTCTCCCATCTCCCGACTGCATCTCTGGAGCTCAGCGATCTTTGGGTTCTTCTTTACCTCTCTCACCAAGGCTCTTCTCAGTTTGGCCGGACGGCCAGCTCTAGGAAGGGTTCTGGTCGTCCCAAAAGTCTTCCATTTAAGGATTATGGAGGCCACTGTGCTCTTAGGAACCTTAAGTGCAGCAGAAATTTTTTTGTAAACTTGGCCAGATCTGTACCTTGCCACAATTCTGTCTCTGAGCTCTTCAGGCAGTTCCTTTGACCTCGTGATTCTCATTTGCTCTGACATGCACTGTGAGCTGTAAGGTCTTATATAGACAGGTGTGTGGCTTTCCTAATCAGGTCCAATCAGTATAATCAAACACAGCTGGACTCAAATGAAGGTGTAGAACCATCTTAAGGATGATTAGAAGAAATGGACAGCACTTAAGTTTAATATATGAGTGTCACAGCAAAGGGTCTGAATACTTAGGACCATGTGATATTTCAGTTTTTCTTTTTAAATAAATCTGCAAAAATGGCAACAATTCTGTGTTTTTCTGTCAATATGGGGCACTCTGTGTTCATTAATGAGGAAAAAAAATTAACTTAAATGATTTTAGCAAATGGCTGCAATATAACAGAGAGTGAAAAATTTCAGGGGGTCTGAATACTTTCCGTCCCCACTGTACATTGCTATATTTGACACTCAGCGATCCTTTGGCCAACACTTAATTGAGTCTCTTAAATTTTTTTTGGTAAATGATTATAAAAGGAGATTCCTAGGTTTGGTTTTCCTTAATCCTCCCCGGTTGCTTGGGTTTATGACTGGCATGTAGATCAAGGTGACACATTACGTATGGGTAATCGGTACACACATACCGGGGTCTGTGTAGACAAGAGCCAGTTAGCCTGCCAGAATGTCTTTAGAGTATGAGAAGAGACCGAAGTACACAGAGGAAACACATACATTAAGTCGTTTGAAGTTGGGCCTATGGTTGGACATTGTTTAGTTACAAATGTAGAGTTCAGGTGGGAGATGGGTGGTGGCAATTCACACTGGAGCCGTTGCAGACATGTGTGAACCAGCTCCATAGAGAACCGGTCACAATCTCCTGCTATGCGAATTGGATGCAGGGAAGCCGCTGTGATGCCCGCAGGGGAAGAGGAAGCTGTCTGTAATGCCTGCCGCCCGTTATGCCCGGGCGGCAGGCATATGCCCTCTGTGGTGCCCACCACCCGTGCCCGCCTCCTGAGTGAAGTGCTGTCTGCCATAGATAGGGTACGTGCTCCAACCCGACTGACCGACCGGGGGGGTGGCTGTGGGTGCACTGTTTGCCACCCCCCCAAAAAAATTACCACCAGCCACCACTGTTTGTGAGCCAGGGGGTGGAGTGATAGGGAAACTGTATACTTTATATTTCCATCTTTATAAAGTGGCTCACTAATGTATTTAAGCCTCCAAATCTTGGTTAAGGAGGCCATATAAGGACATATAAGCATTGCTTTACCTTATACCAAATTAATGTTATTGTTAACTGGTCTTTGAGGGGTCACATTGCAAAGGGAGTTGGCTTGGGGTGGTCTATTCCTTATACATAATTCTAAATACCACAGCCCAACTGGAATAAGTTTGTCTCATCCAGAGCTTGCAACTATGCAAGTGCCCGTGGTCACCTGTGCCTTGTACGTAACAGCAAACGGGACCCATGGCGGAAACAGCATCTTGATAATAAAACAGGAATTCTTGATAATTTCTTTATCTTTATTTGTCATTACTTTTAATACATGTTATAATTTGAAGCATTTGTGTGATCTCTCTTTGCACATATCGAATGAAAACCTTAAAAGAACTTAAAATTTCACGTGACCTTGATAAAACAGTATGTCCCTTTTAAATAGAGAAGTTGAATTTGAGAGGCTAATTCTTTCCTTAGGTGGCTTGAACTTGAGGTAAAGTAAATACCAAGTTCTGCATAGCAAGGGATGGCAGGCAGTATTTGTAGAAGTGGTTAGGAGTGATAAACTGCAGCTATGGATGGGCTCTGGCACATTTGCTGATTGCATAAGAATGGCAGTCTGTCACAGTAGATGGGTTATGGAACCTGTATTGATTGCAGAGGCCTGTGTCCTTAGCTTGAACTGGCTTAAACAGCACATCTGCAACAAGAATTGTGTAAAGTTGGTTAGGAACACTCACCTCATCCTTATGCAAAGCAGAGCGTAGCAATGAGCCTTCAGCTGGGGGGCACACCTCCCAACTTTTTGAGATGGGAACGATGGACACCTATTATTAAAATATGTAGGTATAGGACCCCTGCCATGTCCCCTTAAAGGAGAATCAAACAAAAAAAAAATTGTTAAACCCACAAGTGCTTTTTTTTACCACTACTATTCCTTGATACTGGCTTTTGAAATTTATAAATGCAGCAATTTAGAAATTGGATGAAAGGTTTAGCACTGGGAAACACTTTTTGAAAGATAAAAAGTGCATTTTTTATACAACTATATATAGTTAAGACCAAAATGAGGAACAATTGAGGAGGAAAGAGGGACAGAGGGACATTGTTCCAAATCAGGGACAGTCCCTCAGAATCAGGGACAGTTGGGAGCTATGCTGGGGGGGGGCTCTTTGTTCTTTGAAGAAGTGGCTGCGATGTTGATGACCTCCCGCTCCAGCAGCGAGCAGGTTTCCACCAGTCTGCCTCCTTAGGTTACCCAGCAAAGTCTCTCTCTCTCTCTCTCTCTCTCTCTCTCTCTCTCTCTCTCTCTCTCTCTCTCTCTCTCTCTCTCTCTCTCCCTCTCGTGTTCCCGGCCTTTTTCTTATATATGTTCCTGCCCCCTAACAAATGCTTCTGGGCTGTGTAGTTTGATCTCAGCTTATTATATTGTGATTGTTTTTTGTATAATGTTCCATCTTTTATTTTCTGACTGAGCATTTCTCATTATGTTATGGGTGCTTCTGTAATAACTTGATATTCAAGAGGGGCTCCTTGACCCCCAGCAACAGCACAGCAACCCCCCAAAAAATCATGAGGAGCCACCCCTGTTCACAGGCACTGGGACTTAAGTGTGTAAACTCTATATTTGTACTCTATAAGGTTCTACATTAAAAATGAATAAAGATTGTGGGGTGAGAACCCTCACTATATTAATAAATTCATATTTCCACATGTGTTGTTAAAAAGACTGTGAAAAAATTGCATCAAAACTAGCTGTGGAATATTTTCATACAGGTAATGTTATACTGCTGGTGAAAGTATCAGATATGTTTTCTTATACACCTTTTTTATTTCTGCAACCTTTCCTATGCACAGGTCTATGGATGGAAATGGCTAGCTTTTTTTTGTTTCGCTATTTTTTCATAGCTTGTTTTAAAGGGGTTGTAAAGGTTCATGTTTTTTAGGATGCATTAAGGTGAAAAAACATCCACCAATGCCGGCTCCCCCAGCCCCCCCTTTTTACTTACCTGACCCCTCGAAAGTCCCGCGCTCGCTCCCGACATCCTCTTTATCGCTCAGCCTGGGCTTGGCTAGAATGGATGGATTGAAAGCAGTGTAGCCATTGGCTCACGCTGCTGTCAATCACATCCAATGATGCGGCGGGGCCGGGCCAAGTGATACAGTCGGCGGCCCGCAATCGGCGGCCCGCAGTCGGCGGCCTGCAAGGGAGCGCACCCGCAAGAACTAAACACCATGCGAGGGAGCTCGCATGAAGGTGTTTAGTTCTTGCGGGGAGGAGCTGAGACAGCCGCCGAGGGACCCCAGAAGACCAGGTTCAGGGCCACTCTGTGCAAAACGAGCTGCACAGTGGAGGTAAGTATAACATGTTTGTTATTTAAAAAAAAAAAAAAATTGCCTTTACAACTCCTTTAAGAAAACAATATATTAAAACACGTACCCTACCCAAACAATACCAGACTGACACACTAAGTACACAGGCTATACATGCATGCAAGCCTCTGCCAGGCTGATAAAAGCCAGTTTTCCTAAAAGTATCAGGTGGCAGGGTTGCCAACCTCCCGCAACTTTTTTTTACTGACGGAAAATGTATTGGCTGAGCACATTTTTTTACTGACAACCCCAAAAAAATGTCACAACTCCTATTAGAAACTAAAACAAACAAACAATTGGCCTGATTTACATTTAAAAAGTTGGCACAGCATGACAAATTGTCAGCCACCCTGCTGGGATACAGTTAAAAAACAAGTCCTGCTATGCATGCCAAAGAGAGCAATGAGCATGAACAGATTGTGTTTAATAATGGGAGTGGCCTAAAAAGAGGATGATTAAACAGAACAGCTCCCTGACCACCTACCTCTAAATGAACACAGCAGCTACTTGGGTGAGTATGCATTGCCATGGCCTCGATGTTTAGCTTCATAGTGTGGCAATTTTAACTCAACCTGTCAAGTTTCACAGGCGGCATCGCCTGCCAAACTTGTCTGTTGAGCTCAATGGGACTGTGTAGCAGCCACAAGCCAAATGCTTGGCTTGCAGTTGCGATACAGTATTTAAATGCAAAATTCTCATTCGGCTGGGAAAAAAACACATTAAGGAGGCAGCAGTATCACCTCCTGCACTAACAGTAAGAGAGCCTTAAAGGGGCATTAATTACCAGGAGAATGTGTTAAATGCAGAGTGCAGTTTTCAGGGGTGTGCTGCAAACAGTGCAAGGTTCAGAGGTGCGCTGCATACAGAGTGCAGGGTTCAGGGGTGCCCCTTTTTCCCCAAAATCACCGCCTCCTCCAGTACAGTGCTCTATTCTCACCCCCAAATCCCTCTCCTTGACAGTACCTGGTAGAGAACTGCAGCTGCAAAACAGCAGGATAGGTTACTCAGGAGGAGAGTGTAGTGTAGCTGCGGGGGGTATCTGGGGATGTGGGCACAGGCTTAAGGAGCTGTTGCTGCCAGGCAAGTTCCAACTATATTTCTATGCAGAGGGGTCGCAGGCGGAGCAATTAGGAAATATATACAAAACAATTCTGCGCTGCACTAAAAAGAGACAAGCAGCTAACACAACCAACAAGGTATTACAAAAAAGAAAAACACAATAAGTGTAGCGCTATTGAAATAAAAAAACGTCAAATATGAAAAAAACGTTTTAAATTAATAGTTCCAAATGTAAATAATAAAGAAGAGTCATCCGTATGTATATAAGTAAGGAGTCTTCAGGAACTGAACACTTCAAGCAGATATGTATGGCATCTGAGATGAAGGTAAACACACCACCACCCAAAAATGAAGAGGCTTACCAGATGGGATGGGCCCAAAGGGCATACGCCGAGTTGGGTCGGATAAGGCTTAGGTGGTGAGTGACTTTGGACGGCTTGGAGAGACAATGCTTATGGACTGACACGCATGATGCTGTATCCCTCTGAACAGTGCCAGAACTAAGGGGGGTGAAGTAGATGAGACAACCCAGGCGTTGTCGTATCCCTCAGGATGATGTTAGAAAGCCAAACGATGGTGTTGACAAATGGAAAAAGGAAGGAATGGCCACATAGTGTGAATCCGTATAAAAAATGTATTTATTGAAATAAAAAGATATACACTTACATGTAAATCCAAATAAAACAGCGCTGAGAGAAAAGTGGCGACAGTGGGGTCCTACAGTGGGGTCGCAGACGGGGCACAGTTGAGATTACTCCGCAGCCGGAGGAGCAGGATCGGCAAATGCGGCTGCCTGCTTGCCAGCTCCAGCCTCCTTATATAATCCTAACTTGTTTCAAACTCTGCCTGAATAAGTGGCTGTTGGGGCTGCATAAAGCTGTCAAGGAGTTCTTTCTTACACTTGCCAATCCAATTTACTGATATACAATTTCTGTAATGGACATTTACTGAAAGCTGTAAAAATCACAGATTTTTACAAACTGTCAGTAAATTTACTGACGGTTGGCAACCCTGCCAGGTGGGTGTATAAAAGAGGCTACATAGAATGAAGGCTGTGATTTTATTTACAGTGACTGGTCTAAATGAGCTTACCTATTGAGATTGGTCTAAATCAGATTAAGCCTCTATTTAGCCAAATGATTTTAAACAAGCGATACGCAACTGGCTGGTCAAATGCTGCAATTGATCTAAGCCCTTTCTGTATGACTACTCAAGCAAAAATGGTATACAAATATTTTCTTCCATACCCCTTTTAATTAAGATAAGTCAGAGCCTATAACCGCAGCTCTTGTAAAGCTGGAATAATTCTTGTTTGATGACAAGTTAATTTTTTACAGAACCCAGCTCGTTGTTAAAAAAAAGCTGGTGGCTTGCCAAATGCTATCTTAAAAAAACTGTACGTGTAACAACAAACAAGTGAATAATTTAATTCCCGATGATAAAGATGACTGTAAAGTTGTACAACCAGCTTTTTCCATGACTATTCCTGTAAGCTTTCCACCCCCTACACTTGTTACCAAATATTCCATTTAAAGAGCCCCTATACTAAGAGAAATCATAAGAGAAGTTTGCCCAATGCTTTTTTTGGCCATACTTCTCCTCTGGGTCACAGGAGTGCAACTGCACTTACTTTTGCGCTCCTGTGATCCAAAGACAGCATTTTCTCCAGACTCTGGAAGAATCCCAGCCATATTGTCCAAATCCAATCAGCTGCCTAATTGACAGCTGGCTCCAACTCTCAGTGCACAGCTGAGAGCTGGAGCCAGCAGCACCTGCCCCCTCTCCAGCTGAGCCTGCCCTCTCTCCAGCTGAGCCTTCCCTCTGTCCAGCCCAGCGCTCCACTAAGCTCTGGAGGGGCAGAGTGGAGAACAGTGATTGACAGTTACTGCTTTCAACTCTGAGAAGACCGAAAACTGAGTGACCAGTGGTCACGCGATTGCTCAGTTCTCTGTCTCTGCAGTGTAGAGGTGATTATGTATATTTGTTTTTAGAATTGCCATACTTCACCTTTAAGAGACTGCCATTGCCAGCCCTCTCCTGTCTCCAGCTTCAATACTTCACCTGGAACAAATAAACAGATCAGGAATTCAGAAGTCTTTATTTACCCACTTGTTTCAAGTCATTAAAAATACTGGATTCATTAGATTAGCAAGACAACCAGGATGCTATGTTTGTAAGGAAATATCAGCAGTGGCAGTCACTGTAATTCCTCACTTCAGCTTTTCTATAACCCCTTTGGTGCCACTGATATAAGGTTGGCCAGTATGCCTTACATTGGCTGCATTCCCATCTGCTATAAGGGCACGGTCACTTCAGCGACAATGAACTTGTAACAAAATGGTCCCAAAGACTATTCTCACTAATGAATAGCTGATCGCAGCCATTTGTTAAAAATGTGCCACCACCCCTGCCTGTCACTATCTTCCTCCTGTGCCCTGACAATCAGCTCCATTCCATATCCCATTTACAACACTCTGTCTTCTGTGTGCCCTCTAATCACCACTGCACTATACCTTTACCTATACAGGCAGAAAAGGCGGGTTGTGAAGAGGGCAGGGAGGGGAGCATACTGTGACACACAGTGAGGAGGATATGATCTATTCAGGATGGCAAGCAGAAGTTTGGTATATATGTCTTATATTTACAGATCCTTAATTGTCATGAATGGACACTGGAGTGCTCAGTACAGAAATGAACAGACAGTAGCATGTATAGTTCTCTCCCACAAAGGAGCTGCCGATAATCAAGTTCATCTGTCCTTTTCTCTGCTGTACCTGTCCAAGCTGAACCAAAACATACCAACACAACTTTTGTAGATTTAATAAACAGCAAAAGTCCTTAAAATATTGATAAATCAAATGATGAATTAACACAATATACAATGAGAAGGCTAACAACCACAGTGGGAAAAAATACAGACACAGTATCTAAAATGCTAACATACACACTGATGCAATGAGGCAGTACTGTAGCAAACGTAATGGAATACAACATTTAAAAGAATACAAAAAACATTCTGTCAGGCAAAACAGCACAAGTGTCAATAAGTGGGGATATCTGACAGGCCTTCTCCCAATGTCTATAGGTAAACCAGCATCTTTCAAACCAAAAAGGAATTTACCCACAGGGACCTAGTTCTAGAGCACTGTCTCACCCTAGTCAACTGGCCATCAGGGAGTGTAGCACCCTCAGTGTTACTAAGTGTAGGTACATTTAGTTGGGCTGCTCTATAGGCAGAGGAGCAGGGGTTAATTTGTTCTTAGACTGTGCAGTGCTTCAAGGCATTGGCTCTGTTACCTCCCCCTGGCTTCTAGAACTCGCTGGATAGTTCTAGAATTTAGAGGGTGGAGGAATAGAGGCTGCATCCTAAGTACAGTATTTATGGAGTTCCCACCAATACCTGAGGCGGCAACGATCAGTAGGTGGGGGAACAACCCATAAATAGTCAGAAGCCTGGCAGCCAGGGGAGCAGAGTACAGGGTCCAGTCGTCTGGAGGGGACCCCTGTGCTGGGGGGCTCTACCCCTGTGCAGGAGAAGGACCAGGAGAAGGACAGAGGGAGAAGAAGAGAGAGAGAAGGAGCATCTGGAAGCCTCACACCCATTACTGAACTCAGCTAGGCTTAGCAGAAGCCATTCTAAAAACAAGACCCAGCCTGTATAGCAGTGTGTCTATAGATTTCAGTAAGCACTTAAAGGGACTGAGTAAGTAACTTCTATTTTAATTTACCCCAAGCCTGTACAGAGAAGACAGCAAGGTTGCAATACTTTACATGTCTGGGACCAGGAGACAGCTTAGAGCCAGTGCAAAGCAGCCAGCCTACCCACAACTCTAGCTTTGCACAGTAGCAGCCAGGTGCTTTGGCATTCTTGCAAGTGGCAGCAACTACATCTTCAGTTTTGAAACCTTTTTGTCATTATTGCTGTTGCAAACCCACTTCCATGGGTGCACAGCATTGTTGAAGTCAGCTTTTAGCAGCCAGAGACATTAGCAAGTCCTCAAGAGTTTTTTCAAGTTTTACAGTTTCCCATGCATCCCTATTCCCTATGCAGCTGAAGAAGAGAAGGAGTCCACAAAACACGTCCTGCAACCATACTTTTACAGGAGATCTGTCCTGGGATTGAGCAAGCCAAGCAGGAGCAGCAGAGAATTCTGGCACCTAGCCCAGCTCTGCACCTGTCAGCTGGCCACACAGTGCACTCCTGTGACCCAAAAGGGAAGTGTGACCAGAAAGGATTTGCCCATACTTTTCTTTTAATGTTGGCATGCATTGGGACCCAAAATCCTAAATTGGAGCACACAAATAAATATGTAATCCTAAAAGGGGCAATAATGTCAAGCAGAACAAGCAATAAATGAAGTCTACAGCCAAGAGGCCACTCACCAGTCCCATTGTCTTCATGGTGCCCGCCATTGTCTGGCGAGAGGTCTAGAACCTCACCTCTATGACAATAGAATGATTCAGGAGGTGACCTTATAGGACTTGGTTGAGTCCGACACTGTAAGCATTTTGTGGTTCTAGCTCTTTCTTTCAGATAATCTGGTGATCTGGTTTGATCCATCTATGTTGCAAAGTCCATCCCTTATGGGATGGGTACTGTAAATGAAAAGAAAGGCAACTTCCTATCTCCAAGAATGCTGGTGTGCATTGGCGCCATGCGGGCTATTTAAGCTGCACTAGTCCACTGGGGTTTATTTACTAAAGGCAAACCCACTTTCCACTACAAGTGCACTTGGAAGTGCAGTCACTCTAGATCTGAGGGGGACATGCAAGGAAAATAAAAAACAGCATTGTTGCTTGTACATGATTGGATGATAGAAATCAGCAGAGCTTCCCCTCATGTCAAATGTTCCCCTCAGATCTACAGTGACTGCACTTCCAAGTGCCTTAGCAGTGCACTTGCAGTGCAAAGTGGATTTGCCTTTAGTAAATCAACCCCACTGTGTCATTGCAGTTTAGTCTACTACATTCCTGTGCATCTGTAACCAGTTCCTGTATTGATCTTTTGTTTCCGACCTGTAAACACACAAATCCCCATTCCTGCTCTCGTGCATGCGATCGTGGGTGGCCGGCAGCGATTGCGCCCGCCGGCCACGTGCATTGGGTCCCCCGCCTGCTATGGCTCTTAAAGGATCCGCCTTATATATATGGTGATTCATGCATGACAGCCATTCTGCTGCCGTATATATACAGGAGCCGGTCGGGAAGCGGTTAACAAAAGAGTTTATTAACGCTCTACACTCCCCCCGGTTCAGTTCGCACCAGAACATGCAAACAGACAAAAAATTTATGCGAACATCGTTCAAGTCTATGGGACACGAACTTGAAAAATCGAAAGTGTTTATCTTAAGTTAAGTTAAGTTCCAAGTTATTACCATAAAAATTGTATGGGGACTCGGGTACTGCCCCAGGGGACATGTTACAATGAAAAAAAAAGTTTTCAAATTGGTCGTTTTTTTCAGGAGCAGTGATTTTAATAATGCTTAAAGTGAAATAATAAATATTCCTTTAACCACATGCTGACCGTCGCCTGTATATTTACGTCAACAGAATGGCACAGCTGCACAAATGGGTGTACCTGTATGTCCCTTTGAATTTGCCGCCGTGCCATCGCATCGTGTCCGCCATAATGTTGCAGTCACGATAAAAATTGCTGATCGCCGCCATTACTAGTAAAAAAAAATTATTAATGAAAATGCCATAAAACTATCCCCTATTTTGTAGACGCTAAAACTTTTGTGCAAACCAATCATTATACGTTTATTGCAATTTTTTAACCAAAAATATGTAGAAAAATATGTGTGGGCCTAAACTGAGGGAAAAAATGTTTATATATTTTTATATATTTTTTGGGGATATTTATTATAGCAAAAAGTAAAAAATAATGCGTTTTTTTTTTTCAATATTGTCAATATTCAATATTGTCGCTCGGTTTTTGTTTATAGCGCAAAAAATAAAAACCGCAGAGGTGATCAAATACCACCAAAAGAAAGCTGTATTTGTGTGGAAAAAAAGGACATCAGTTTTGTGTGGGAGCCACGTCGCACGACCGCGCAATTGTCAGTTAAAATGACGCAGTGCCGAATAGCAAAAAGTGCTCTGGTCTTTTGCCAGCCAAATAGTCCGGTTCTGAAGTGGTTAAATATCATGCCTGGGGGGTCCCCTTAGTCTGCCTGTAAAGTAACGCATCTTTCCCATGTTTATAACTGTGCCGCAGCAAAGTGACATTTCTAAAGGAAAAAATGTCATGATGATGGGGACAAGGGCCTCATCCTCACAACCCTTGCCTGGTGGTTGAGGGGGTCTGCAGGCGGGGGGCTTATCAGAAACTGGAAGCCCTCTTTAACAAGGGGGCCCCCCAGATCCCGCCCCCCCATGTAAATTGGTATCCGGTACATTGTACTTCTACCCATTCACCAAAAAACTGTCAAAAAAGTAAAAACGACAGGAGACAATTCCTTTATTAAAAAAAAAATCAATCACAGCGTCCAACGGTCTCGAAAAAAAAAAAAAACACAAAAACTCTGCCTCCATGGGAGGCTTCTCCGCCGACTGCTGTCTTTTCGCTCTGACAGCTGTTATATAGGCAAGGATGGGGCCACCTAGTGATGTAAATGGGTGACCCCACCCCCTCTGACGTTACATTATGTTACATGACATCAGAAAGGGGCGGGGTCACCAGGTGGCCTATATAACAGTTGTCACCTCGAAAAGACAGCAGTGGGCGGGACGGCTCCCATCGAGGAGGAGCTTTTTTTTTTCTAGGTCCGTCGGCGCCATGATTGTAGATGGTTGGCAATCGCTTTTTTTTTTTTAATAAAGGAATTCATAGTGTATATATATATATACATATATATATATATATACACACTAGACTGTATATATGTTAAATACACTGCCTGCACGCCACTAACTAACCTGCCTGCCTAATCTAGCTCAATCTATCTCCGTCCACACACTATACACGGTCGCTATGTAAGCAGCCTTATATAGTATGGGGCGCGAACTTAGTCCCCCTGAGCCATGATTGGCCAAAGGCACCCTGCCTTTGGCCAATTATGACTCTCTCAGCAGAGTGTGCTGTGATTGGCCAAAGCATGCAGGTCAGGTGCATGCTTTGGCCAATCATATAGCACTGCACTGCGATCTCGCAGTGCATTATGGGGCGTTCAGCGGCGCTCAAATTTCCCGCAAACTCCCCATAATATTCACTGTTCGGCGAACACCCGATGTTCGAGTCAAACTTAAGTTCGACTCGAACATCTAGCTCATCCCTACTCTACACACCACTGTCAGCCACAACAGCATAAGCATCTATAAGTGAGATTACTCAACAAACCCCTTCCCAGTGTCTCTGTGTAAAACCAGCATCTCTCACACTAAAAAGGTAATTTACCCACAGAGACCTAGTTCTAGAGCACAGTGCCTCTCTACTCATGGCCTGTGGGGAGATAAATAAAGTTAGCATGCATTGGGGCCCAAAATCCTTAGTTGGAGCACTCAAATCAATTTGTAATTTCAAAAGACGCAAAACTGTTTAGTAGAAAAGTCAGTAAATGAAGTTTGTAGCGTAAAAGCAAAGACACCAGTCCAATTGTCTTTAGGGCACCCACCTCTCAAACCGATGATGATTAATATGTGGCCTTCCCCCGCAGGTAGTAAGTCTGGAGTCATGTCTGGAACAGCACGTTCAGGAGCAGGACACTGACATCCTCTGGTACCAAAGGATACAGCACAACGCTGCTGGAGCCCCCTATGCAACAAACAGCAGTCATCCTGGATACTATAACTACATAGCTCCCAACTGTCCCTGATTTCGAGGGACTGTCCCTGATTTGGAACAAAGTCCCTCTGTCCTTCATTTTGGTTTGATCTATATAGTTGTATAAAAAATGCACTTTTTATCTTTCAAAAAGTGTTTCCCAGTGCTAAATCTTTCACCCAATTTCTAAATTGCCGCATTTGTAAATTTCAAAAGCCAGTATAAAGAAATAGTAGTGGTAAAAAAAGCACTTGTGGCATTTAACTAATCATTTTTTTATAATTCTCCTTTAAGTAGGCGTGGCGGGAGGTGTGTCCTATGCCTACAAACTTTTTCTAAAAGGTGTCCCTCGTTCCCATCTCAAAAAGTTGGAAGGTATGTAACTATCGTCATAGCAATTGTCATGGAATCGCTGGGCAGAGTTCCTTCTCACTCTGCTCCCCAACCTGAGACTGTCCTCTTGCAGCCTGATTTTTCAGTTCTCTCCCCTCCTATCAGCATTCCTCTTCCATTGCTTCTGGGAGCTGTAGTCCTGCTCCCCTTCATTGCCAGTGATGTGTCTCTGCTTGGCATGAAGCCAACATCCAGATTTTTTGTGTAAACTGCATTTTTACAGTTTTGCAGATTTTTTATTTTCACTATTTCGCAAAAAGGTACAAATTAAATTGTACAAATATTTGTTATTTATTATGTGCGCTTATAATGATTTTTCTGTACTTTTATCAGAAACATTGGGGGTGTTTTTTTTTTTAGAAGAAGACACTGCACCAGTTCATACATTATTTGGTGCACCGCAAAAGTCATTAATTGAACATGCGAACCGGCGGACATTGAAGCACAAATAGTGATAATAAATACCCCCATACAGTATGTAAACTGCAACCGTCGCTAGGGTAACTGTGGTTTTCTCATTGATAATAGCGCACACCCAATACAATTGGTTAATTTTATCTCACTGGATGTGTCTTGTTAGGCAATTAGTAGGTGTTCTCAGTTAACCAACCCTGCGCGATGAAGTCACGTTTTCTGGCGGAAGTGACGACAGTGGTCAGGGACTTCCGCCTTTTCGGAATGCCGAGGGAGCCACACGCAGCCGCACGAGGTGGCCATTGATCCCCCGCGGCCTGTCAGGTAAGTAGGGGGGTCCTCTCAGCTGTGGCATTTTCCATCGATGAGCTAGCAATCAGCAGTCATTATATAAACTACAGAATGTGGGCCGGTCTGTCAGGTGATCACCCCACATCCTACTTTCGGGCAGTCGGACATGTGCCATTTTTTCTTTTGAGGCAGTAAGTACACCACTATGCCCATGCTTTACCTCTATTTGCATTGAACCATCTCTGCAATAGTTCCAAATTTTATCATCTTCATCACCAAACTCATCAATCATTTATCACTCTCCAAGAGGTTTCTTTACAGTACCTTCACCTTGGGGTACCTGGTGCACCTCCTCAGTATATTGCAATCATCACTATTATCCTTCACTTATCAATCCCCCATTTTCTTCTTGTTTTCTTTTTTCATCTGTGCAGGCCCTCCCACACTTCACTCCTGTGTTTCTCTTTTCACATTCACTTTTTCTTTTTCAGTTTGCATTTCTCATGCCATATGCTACCTATTTTACCTTTTCTTTTAGCATTTCCATTATTGCCATCTTCATCCAGTGGTGTATTTAGGTTTTGTGCTGCCCTAGGCCTGACTAAGCTCGTGCACCCCCTAATTTAACTATGACCCACCCCTTCCTGTCAAGGCCACACCCCTTCCTTTTTAAGATGCGCCCTGTCATCTTCATGGAAGGACAGAGGGACGCCGCGGGAGGAGGACAGTGAGGGATGCGGCATCTTTTCATTTGGGGGGTAAGGGCATATGTGCTGGGTGCTTTGGGAGGCTCTTGCACTGAAGTCGTGTCCCTCCTCTGTGGCTCCTCCTCCTCCTGGCTGTGTACACTAGAACATTGGAGCCGAGAAGGAGAAGGGAGGAGGAGCCGAGGAGTGTGTGTGGCTGACAGTGGGGAGAGAGGTGTCGGCTGCCACGGAAAGCCCATCGCCGCTTGGGGACTCCGGGCGGCAAATGTCCTGGGTGCCCACGCTGGCGCATCCCTGTCTGGCCAGTTACCAAAACTCAGTGCCGGAACTTGTGGGCTCTGGGTCTGGGGCTCTGGGACCGTGGCGTCACTAGGGTTGGCCTAGAGGATATCAGGTTGGGCACTTCCTAATGGCTCAGTCCCTGGGAACAGTAATGGATAATAGCCAACAGGCTCTCTTACCAGACCCGATGAAACCACAACAGTGATCCCTCTGGCTAGACGGTCGCTCACTCTGGGTTGCCCAGGCCGACTCTAGTCAGTAGTGTAGCATGTCTCTACCCTGGCAGTGGCTTCATCTTTCTCCTCCTCTGGTGGTGCGGGTACAGCATGGCTCTCTTTGGTGGCCCATGGAAATCCAAGGGGTTAGAGGGGGGAGACAAGAGCTTTGGAGAATGGAGTGTGGAGTTCCCCTTTTAAAACAAAAGCTAGCTCAAGGAAATCATATGCATTAGAGGGGGGAGGTTATATGCCCTTTTAGGAGGAGCTAGAGGAGCGAGAGTCTCTTTACATAATTTTAACAAGGTGCATGTCACATGTTGTCAACGTAACATGCTAACATGACCTGTGTGCAAATCTCCTTAAAAAAATACATAAAGGTGAACCAGTGTAAAAAAAAAAAATGTCAAGTTTAGAGGTGTGCCTGTTCAACCAGTGCAATTGCATGTACGTTGCTTATCATTTGCTAAGACTTTGATCGCGCAGTGAGAAAACGCATGTGAACGAGCGCAAGAGCCGCTTGCGCGTGTGCAATGCTTACATGGATCTCACACAGTTCTAAATGTACTTGCAGGCACAGCAGGCTTTCTCTGAAAAAGTTACTTTCTCATTCTATTTTGGCCATATTTGTTACTTGCGCAGTTGTTACTAAACTTCCTCACATCAACCCATAATATTGGCACCTCCATCTTCTGTTAATATTGAATTGAAGATGCCGTGAGCCATAGTGACGCACAGATTGCATTCTACGTGCGCCAAGATCGCTATAGTAAATGGGGGATTCACGCTCTGTTAATTGCGCACCATTTCGTAAATATGAAAATGTGCGTTGCGCCTCGCCATGCGCCTCTACTGATGGCGCACGGCTTTCGTAAATCACCCCCATTGTGTTTCCACAACAATTATAGGTTGTACAAAATAAGCAGCACCATCATTTTATTCTACAGGTCCTGTGCTCTCAAAAAATGGTGGTGTTGAAAAAAAAAAAGTTGTGCTGTAAGCAAAAAATAGTGAAACATGATAAAAAAAAAAAAAAGGGGGGGGGGGGTGTAGTAAAAATGGTCCGGTCACCTGAAGTTAAAAATGAATAGAAAAAAAGAGTAGGGCCTGGCAGCAAAAGGGTCTGAGTGTTAAAAAAAAGTAGCTCTGGCTGCAATACTACCCTCCAGCGCTGTCCCCTACAGTAAACTCTTTTAACCACTAGATTCCCTCAGTCTTTATTGTGAGCATAATGTCAGAAAGAAGAAAGGAAGAGGACTCCAGCACCACAACACAACCAAAAACATGAAGACTCTGGGAAAAGGTAAGCATAAAAAAGCATAAGGACTGGTTTTCATGTCCATTGAGATGCATTTTTATAAAATGACACAGGCTCAATGCAAGGCCTAATAAAAAACAACTGTTCTACATGTCTTGTGCACTCCATGCATGAATGCATTATTACACTGCGCAACTCATGTCACCGTTGCATATAGGAACACACTATAACTTTACTATAAACTCAATACATAAACAGCTGAGGAAATGTTTTATACTTAATTTTTTAGTATTAAGTGAACATAGAAAAAAAATGTTAGTCCCATTTTCTTCCTCTATTTTCTCCTTCCCTTAGCTGGGAATTCTGGGACTTGTAGTTCTACATAGACACAAGAGGTAGCATAAAATCATTCACAGCCTAATAGCGCCCCCTCCCTCTTCGGGCATCCATGGCGGGTGTTAGCCCCCTATGTGATATCAATAACGTTAAGTTAAAACATTTAAAAAAAAAAAACAAAGTTAAATAACTGCTTCCGGACTGCCCACCGTACATATACTATGGTAGGCCGGCTCGGCTGCGCAAAATCACGTACCTGTACGTGATTTTGTGCACGAGGTGTAGGGGGCAATGCACTCGTAGATTTTGCTACAAACGTTCATATGAAAAATCTTGTTAGTATATTTGATGAAGCCACCAGAGACTTGATGTATGTCGTTCAAAAATCTTTCAAATTTTATTTTGCTTTTAACATAATTTCTTTCACTTTGAGAATATCTTCCATCCTGCTGCTTTTATTTTTTATTTTTTTGTTATTATGATCAAAAATTACCCCTGGGGGCCGGGGGCTTGTAATTGTAGAGCGAGAGAAGTGGTATCAGAGACGTTCCTTTAAAAGTTTCTTTAAAAGGATTTTCTTAATGTTATAATAGTATAGTGTAAAATCCGTCTATCAGTCTTTTCACAAAAAAAAAAGAAAAAAAAAAAAGAACTCTGCAAGTCAAAGATAAATACATTTTCTCACCATACCTACACTTATCCCAGTATCTGACTAATTTAAAGGTCAAATTTCTGCTTTTACATCAGTTATTGTGTCTGTGGCAAAACAGGTAAAGTAAATAGTCATCCAAACAAATATTTAGAAAGTATTATGAAAAAAAAAAAAAAAACAAGTGAAGGGGGCACCCGGATTTGAACCAGGGACCTCTTGATCTGCAGTCAAATGCTCTACCACTGAGCTATACCCCCTTGTGGTGAGAAAAATCTTTTCAGAAACAATATACATATGTAACATTCCTAAGCTAGTATTAGCTGTCTTTATGTTGCAATGAAGAATGCATGCAATTAGGATTTTTCTGATAGCTTCAATAAATATTAATTAATTGATTGATTAATTTATTAATATTTTTGTCTAATAAGTGATACACTTACATATAGAGAAATAATGTTGCTGTTGTTTATTTTCCAATGATAAACTCATTTGGAATTAAAAATGTCATGGATTTCAGTGACATGGCCATGATTTCAGTCCTTCAGCCTAGGTTCACACTGGTGTGTGCAAAACACATCATGTGATTCGCACAGGAATCGCACCGCATTCCTGCGCACATCACATACGATGTCTGTGCTGTGCATTTTTTATGGCTCAAATCGCATCCACACCAAAATGGTGCAGACCCTTTTTTTCCCCCGCATTTGAATTCTGGCAATTGCACTGCATTTTGCAATCTGTTTTGGGGTGTCGTTAATCTAACATTGACACCGTAGCAGAATGCATGGATACCGTGCTATTGCTTTGGAGTGCGATGCGGGGAAACGCAGTGAATCTTGTGCGTTACCCACATTGCATTGGTGTGAATCAGAGCTTAAACCCATTAGGCTTGGTTCACATTTATGCGGGCCAGTTTCTGTGCAGAGTCAAGTGTGGTTTCCATTCAGTGGTTTAGGTGCAATTCAGGTGCGAATTTGACACTTATATTGCACCTAAACCAAAATAAAAATGGGACAGGATCCTTTTTTCATTTTCACCACAACTGGCCCGCATATACGTGAACCGGCTCAATTGAAAGCCGGTCTGATTCACATGTTATGCGAATCGGATGCAGTTCAAAACACATCCGATTCGCATATATATGAACCAAGCCTTACAGTGAGATCAGAAAATAGGAGTGTGTCTGTAAACTACACCAGACACAAGGCTAAAGGGTCATGCGCCATTTGGGCAGGAAAATGAACAACACTGTAAGGCGCTCATCTGTGTTAACGCATTTTGCCCCACCCAAGGATATGATCCCAGCTTATGAGAAAAAACTGGCTTTACATGTGCCTTCACAGAGTGTATGTAAAGCCATAAACTTTTTTATTACTTTTTACTTTAAAGCGGAGCTCCACCCAAAGAAGGAAGCTCCGATTGTTTGCACCCTCCACCCCTCCACTGCCACATTTGGCACTTTTTGGAGGAGAGTGGAAACCTGGTTTTGACAGGTACCCACTCCCACTTACGGGTAAGATCGCTGATCGTCAATTTACAACATTTCCGGCCCCTCCTCCTCCCCGCTGCCTTCTAGGACACACACAGGTCCCAGAAGAGGGCGGAACCATTCAGAAAGGACAGCATGACTCGCACATGCGCAGTAGGAAACCGGCTGTGAAGCCGCAAGGCTTCACTTCCTGTTTCCCTTACTACAGATGCCGGCGCCTGTACCCAAAGCCGATTGAAGATTCGGCTTGGGGTGCCGACATCGCTGGATCCCTGGACAGGTAGGTTTCCTTATATAAAAAGTCAGCAGCTACAGTATTTGTAGCTGCTGACTTTAATTTTTTTCTGAAGGAGCCTGGAGCTCCTCTTTACCCAGTTATTTTTTGCATACATGCAAAAAAATCGTAATTTGTGGCAAAAAAATTACTTAAACCCCCAGAACATTATATATTTTCTGAAAGCAGAGATCCTGTAGAATAAAAAGGTGATAGTAGCAAATTTTTATGTCACATGATATTTGAGCAAATGTTTATTAAACGCAAATTAATTAATAATTGCGTGTGCGCCTGCGATGTCGCCAAAAATGATGGTGTCCAAAAAACCTCCACAGGTGACGCTTTAAAAGCCTTTAGCTCATCAGTTTAGAGTTAACTAGGAGCTCCTGTACTAGAATTATTGTTCTCACTCTAACGTTTGTGGCAATATGTCACACATGTGGTGCGACTGCAATTTACATATGCGTGAATACCCCGGGCTTGCGTTTGTGCAGATGTGCAGGGCAGCGGGGATTATGGCAATTTTTTTTATTATTTTAATATATTCTACTATAATTTTATTTTTAAAACGTTTGTAATTTTTTTTTTTTACTTGAATGCTATCACAAGGGGTTAATAAATCCCTATATGATAGCATTGGACAGGTGACAGGTACTCTTTATGGAGACATTAGGGGTCTAATAGACCCCGATGTCTCCCCTGCCCTTCATAACATCTAAGCACAAGTCGGCTTGGTTAGATGTGTCCCCTGGCTGTATTGGCCAGGGAATGGTGGACCTGAAATTGGAAGTGACATCACTTCCAGTTTCATTGTTTGCATGTGAGATCAAGGCATGGATTTGCGTCGGTCTCACAGCGCACTCCTTCTTCTATCCAGCGGCTGTGTCCCCGGGTTTCGGTAAGAGTGTGAGAGCCTGGGGATCACGGGAGGAGGGGGCCACCGCCAGGAGGGGGAGAGGCACTGTGCTGCTAGCTCTGTGAAAGTGATTGACAGCTATGGAGCTGCCACATCAATTTCACTTATAAGCCGGCTAAACAAAACCCGCACAAGCGGATGGCAGCCATCTGCTTATGATTAAAGGTTCACTCTTTGGACGTACATTGTATGTCCAAAGAGCTGAACCGGTTAACTGATACATTTCCCCAATATATATTTCCCAGCAAGCAGGTTTCTCACTAAAGTGGTTCTAAAGTCCAAAGTTTTTTTACCGTATTGTATTCTTTGCATTAAGTTAAAAAAAACTTCCAAAAGCTGCTCCCCCCTTCTACCCTCTCTCTCTTCTCACAATCCATTGGCTCCTGCTGCTGTCAGTCAAATCCCATGAGGAAGGATTGAGGGGTGGGGCTGGGCTGCGCTGTGTGCGTCTATGGACGCACATGGCCTGGCTTGGGATCCAACCTGCATGAGTGCCCCCATAGCAAGTGGTCTGCTATGGGGGAACTCAGATGGGGGAGGAGAAATGATCTTTGGTGGGGGACCCCTGAAGAGAATAGGAGGGTCAGAGCTGCTCTGTGCAAAACCATTGCACAGAGCAGGCAAGCATAACATGTTTGTTATTTAAAACAAAAAAAAGAAGCTTTACAACCACTTTAAGCAGTGGCGGAACTACCGCCATAGCGACACACGCGGGCGCTATGGGGCCCGCAGCCAAGTGGGGCCCGGTGAGGACAGGCGGCTCCACGGGTGAGAGCTGGCGGCTCCACGGTGAGAGCGTGGGCGGCTCCAAGGGCTGTCAGGCGGTTAGACAGCTGGGCGGCTCGTGTGTGAGCGGGCTGGCCTATTAGGGAGCAGCCAGGCGGGGGTGCATAGAGATGACATCATATCTCACCACCCGGCGCCCTCCCTGCATCCCTGCAGTGCAGTTCCCCCCTCACTGTGCAGGCAGCCTCGGGAAGCAGAGAGATGACATTATCTCTCTGCTGCCTGACTGATAATCTGTTGCCTGACTCTGGGACACAGCAGGAAAGTGACACAGCAAGTGACAATCCGTAACATGTGACAGGTGAAATGGCAAGTGACAATCCAGGACGTGGCAAGTGACAATCCGTAATGTGTGGCAGATGACGTGGCAAGTGACAATCCGTAACATGTGGCAGGCGACGTGGCAAGTGACAATCCCTAATGTGTGGCAGGTGACGTGGCAAATGACAATCCGCAATGTGTGGCAGGTGACACTGCAAGTGACAATCCGCAATGTTGACCGTCCGCACAACAACTCATTGGTTGGGATCTGCCCGGGCCCCCTACATATGTATGGGCTGTCCTCCCCTGATGGTGGCCCTGTCGGTATGATAATACTGGCAGCAGTGCGGCCGCTTTATGGGGATGCCAGACCGATTTGCCTACCGGCCCAGTTCACCCATTAAGACTGGTGCTGCACTAAAAAGTTAGCACAAGCCGGCGAAGACACTTTTCATGCTGCTCCCCTGCTAAGTGCTGCCCTAGGCCTGGGCCTTGTTGGCCTAGGCCAAGATACAGTGTTGGTGAGAGCTGTAAGGCAGGTGGTCCATGATCCCTTTCAGCAGGTCTAGTTCTATGAGCACACCAAAGTGACAGGAGAAGAACAAATGGGAGTTCAAATATCGGGCAATGGAGGGAGAGGTGGAGATCTTATGAGCAATATACGATGTGTTGAGATAGCGCCATAAAATGTGAGTGGAATGGTCCTAATAATTATTTCAATCAATGGTTTTAAACAGTAAAATGTGAATACTTTTGTCACAGCGAAAAGGTGGAGAGAATTCTGAAGATGAATGTTGGAGGTGTTCGTTTCTGATAATATAATGGTGCCTTAGTTAGTCCTCGTTCTGACTAGCTTTGGAAAGGCAGTGAGGAGGTTGTACGGCAGTTGCAGAGCTGCCCCATTCATTTGAAAGCGACACTGTATAATTTTTACAGGTATAATTCCTGCCGTGGTCGCAAAGCATCGTGGCTGTGGCATGTGTACACCACCCGCCTGATGCCTATGCAGCTAAAGGGGGGAGAAATTGGGGAGGCAGGAAAAAAAGCATCTCAGCCACTGGGTTTTACCACCTTTCGAGTGCTAATCATTAGCATTCGAAAGGTAGTTAAACCCAGTGGCTGAGATGCTTTTTGAGCCCTTAAAGGTCAGCAAACTCTGGTGAGTGATTTAGGAGAGCATCAATGTGGGATTCATAAATGCTTTTGCAATAGATTCATAGCATAGCATAGCATAGCATGAATCTATCCATGCCGCCACGGCCACCCCCTATTCATGCGTTCGGCCCTATTCGGGGCACCAGGTGCATGAATTACAGCGGCAGAGCATGCAACCGGGACCCCCCCAGGTGTGTTACAATAGCAAATGAAATTTGCTGTTGAAACACTACTCCTCAATCCGGCCAATCAGAAGTAGGTGTGAGACCCATTTTGCCATTGGCCGAAAAGAGAAGACTCCCGATTGGCCGCTGAAGAGAAGGGAGGAAACAGAAGCCGCTGCCGTTGAGAGCAGGAGAACAGGAAGCCGCCAGTGATGGACAGCAGGAGAATGGGAGGCTGCCTGAGCAGGGGGAAGCCGCCGGTGATGGGGTAAGTGCTACCGACCAACCAACAGGGAGGGGGTGGCATACTGTTTGTCGCCCCCTCCCCCCCAAAAAAAATTCCACCAGCCGTCACTGGAATTGGAGGCTTTTCTTCATAAAGAATGGTACAAAATCCAGCTACACGCAGTTTGCAGCTTGCATGACAGCATTCCAAGAAGGAAGAACTTGCTCTCATGGTAGAGCTAAAGGTAAATTAATATATTTTAAGATGTCTCTCTTATTTGCCTGTAATTAGTGTGCTGCATTGTTCCAGCTTTAGGGAGACATTGGTTCTCTTGCATATCATCAGCTGATGTTCACCACCTATTTCCTGTAGGGATAATAACTGAGATGTCTCATTTTGTCACAGTTCGTAGCACAAACCATCACAAACACCAAGGTAGCTGCTTCTAAGCAACATTATAACACAGCTGGCAGCGCTTAGCAAGAAAACAACTTTTAAATGATCATTTCCAAATTAAAATAACAAACTGCGATATTAACTGTCAAATGCCTTTGGCATGCACTAATGTGAGAACTATAACGCTAATAAAATGCTGATGCAGGAAAATGAAGCAAATGCATTCTGTTCAGATATATTACTGCACAAATTCTCACCATATGTTTCTGCATGACACATGTACAGGCTTACAACAGAGAAGCCTTCATTACCCTTGGTAACAACTTTATCTTCACGTTGTATGAACTCTTGTTAACTTCATACCCCAATGTGTTTAGTGACCCGAGCTGTAGACTATATGTGCTAATTACTTGCAATACATCCCATTAGTAACTTCAGACCAGGCAAAGGAAAAGATTCAAATGCTTTACTTGAATAAGTTAACGTGATGACATACACAGACAACAGTCCGAAGTCTTTTCCCTAACATCCCTAGACCCTAACTTCAGGCTTGTGGCTGCCCCAGCATACCTGCATAGGAAAGAGTCCATTCTTGGCAGAGTCAATGCTTGGTTTCTTCAGCATCCAACAATCCCCCTAGGTAGCGGGAACTCCAACCTCGACATGGCACTGGAAATCCAGACTCTGGCAACGGTGGTGAGAGGGTATGCGACAAGTGAGCAAGGCCCAGTCTCAAAACTCCCAACTTTCTGAGATGAGAATGAGGGACACCTATCAGCAGAAGTATGCAGGCATAGGACACACCCCTTGCCACTCCCCCTTAAAGGAGAATTGTACAAAAAAAAAACAAGATGGGTTTAACCCACAAGTGCTTTTTTTACTACTACTATTCCTTTATATTGCTTTTGGAATTTACAAATGCATCAATTTAGAAATCAGATGAAAGGTTTAGCGCTGGAAAACACTTTTTGATAGATAAAAAGTGCATTTTATATACATCTATATAGATCAGACCAAAATGAGGGACAAATGAGGAGGAATGAGGGACAGAGGGACATTGCTCCAAATCAGGGCAGTCCCTCAAAATCAGGGACAGTTGGGAGCTATGCAGTCTCCCCCTAGTAAGTCCCCAGGGCCCTGGCCTCTGTCCCTTTTATAGTACACAGGACCGGGTGGGGGAGGGGTCAGATGCAAGAAAACCCACCAAGAAAGACCTGGGAAACACATTTAACCCCAACTTTCCCAACTGGGGCAGCATTAACCACTACCTGTCTACAGGCCACTGTGCCTTCAATGGCCAGTCTATCACACCACGCAGTGTGTGCTTCAAGAGGAACATAAGAGAAATCATGCCACATATTCCCGCCTTCTTGCAGCTCATCATTCCAGTGGCCTCTTCTAAAGGTGACAAGATGCTGCATGCATCCTGAATGATGAGCCAGTGATGTGATAAAAAGAATCCCAGTTTACCAATGCATTCCCCAGTCCTATACTCAGATACTTATTGACTGGCTGCTGTTGCTGGGGAAGCTTCTGCAGCATGGTTAACACTGAGTTCCCATGCTCTCGGGTGTCACATAACAGGCTTCTGTTGGTGCTGCATTTTTGCCAGGTGAACACTTGTAGGGTATGACCGCCTAGCATGGCTACACTCTTCTGGCCTGGTGCAGGACCTCCAGAAAGCCAGGGTACTCAACCAGGAACTGCAGAACCATTGGCTTGGGTTGATCAGGGGCCTGTACCTGTGGAAAAGAACAGCTGCGTCTTCCAGTCCTTTGCAAGCTGCCCCTGAACCTGGGCAAAATCCTCCTTTGCTGTTGTTCTTGTTCTGCCTCTCCTCACTTTCCTCCTCTCCAGTCACTGGCACCCACGCCCAGTTTAGCACCTTACCATTCCCCCCTCCACTTTGACAGTAAGTGCAAGAACATCACTGCCTGATGTCCCCTCCATTTATAGTTCTGACGCTTTCTTTCTTATCCATAATATCTAAAATAAGGAATGCTTGCACACAACCAAGATAATCCTGCTGCAGCAAGTGACTCATCACTGATGCCCCCATGCTAGTTTGTGGGCTATGGGGAGACTAACAGAAGAGGAGGAGAAAGAAGAAGGAGCATTACTAGCAGTTGTGGACACCAGGCTTCTCTGCGCCTAGGAGAATGAAGAAAAGGAAGGCTTTGTTGGCTACTTAAAGCGGAGTTCCGCCTGCAAAAAAAAAATTAAAAGTCAGCAGCTACAAATACTGCAGCTGCTGACTTTTAAAATGAGGACACTTACTTGTCCAGGGCGCCCATGTTGTCCTCAACCGAAGCCGACCGGTCTCGACATCTTCAGTAAGGGAATCAGAAAGTGAAGCCTTGCGGCTTCACAACCTGTTTCCTGCTGCGCAGAATTGTGCTATGCATTCTGAATGGTCTCTGCTGTCTTCTGGGACCTGTGTGTCTCCCAGAAGGCAGCAGGGGGGACAGAGGAGGGGCCGGACATGGCATAGTTTGCCACGGATTCTGCGGCGCTCTTTCACTAGAAGTGGAAGAAAATACCTGGATTAGACAGGTATCTGCTTCCCCCTCCCCTCTGAAAGGTGCCAAATGTGACACCGGAGGGGGAGAGGAACCGGATCAGCAGAAGTTCTATTTCTGGGTGGAACTGCACTATAAAGTGTTACAAAACCCAGGACCCTGCACTCACTATAGCTGGTCTCCCACAGTACACAGAACATGGACATGCAATCAGTTTAGTAAATATAAACTGCTAAATATCCTTTCTCATCAGCAGTATATAGCACGCTTGTGACTTCTATTAGTGCCTGGTTTAAGCTTGTAGAAGGAGTTTTCACACTGCACTGGCTGTCCTATCAGGATGCAGGACCCCTGACCCCCTGTCCGGACAGTGCTGATTGGCCCTGTGCCGATCACATGCACTCTCCCAAGAAAAAAAAAAAACTCTCCAGCAATACATACCAAACATGTGCAGCCTGACTCCAGTAAGACCCCTTTCACACTGGGGCGGTTTGCAGGCGGTATTGCGCTAAAAATACCGCCTGCAAACCGCCCCTAAACAGCCTCCGCTGTTTGTTCAGTGTGAAAGCCCGAGGGCTTTCACACTGAAGCGGTGCGCTGGCAGGACGTAGAAAAAAGTCCTGCAAACCGCTTCTTTGGAGCGGTGAAGGAGCTGTGTATTCACCGCTCCTAAACCGCTCCTGCCCATTGAAATCAATGGGACAGCGCGGCTATACCGCGGCAATACTGCGGCTATAGCCGCGCTGTACGAGGGATTTTAACCCTTTTCCGGCCGCCAGCAGGGGTTAAAACCGCACCGCTAGCAGCCGAATACAGCTGCAAGAACGACGGTACAGCAGCGCTAAAAATAGCGCTGTTGTACCGCCGACGCCCCCACCGCCCCAGTGTGAAAGGGGCCTAACTCTGTCTTATCCGGACATGTTTTGGGGGCAATGCAAGGAGGGGAGGATCTGTGCATATAGGATCAAACAGTCTTTTTACACAATGCAGAGGATTAACCCCTTAGATTCCACAGTGAGTATAACAAGCATGCTTTACTGCATATACAGACCAATTTTACTGGGTTTAGTAACACTTTAACTACTTCCTCCACATGTTGAGACTGTATAGCACAGTCACTCTCAGTAAGAAAAGGCAGACATGCCCTACCACTAGGATCATGCAGCCCCACCACTGCATAACCTACTTGCCCCCTACTACCTCTGCATGCAGAACTTTTGCCTTGCCCCTAAGGCTGGATTCACACCTATGCAGTTTTAGTGCTTTTTGCATTTTGCAGATTTGCACTACAGTCCATTCAACATGGTTTTCTATGGAACACGTTCTGTAGTGCAAATCTGCAAAATGCAAAAAGCACTAAAAATGCATAGGTATGAATCCAGACTTAAACAGAGGGATTCGACATGTTGACAAATGTTGTGTTAACAAAAATGTTCAGGATGAGTGCAAAGCTGTAGCTGTGGACACTGGAATTGTCTACATTTTATGTTTTCTTTTCCCAGAAATTTTAGGGAAATTTAAGAAATTTGGGACGTTTGGAAGATTTCTTTGAAATGTCAAATAATAAGGGGGGTGGTAGTTGCGCTGTGATAGGAAGGGGGTGAAAGGAAGGGGGAGGGGACTAAACTAAAGTGCATGTGACAAACATATCAGGTGACCTGAAAACTTTAATAAAAATCAGTAAAACAAGAATGAGGGAGAAAACTGGCATGTGCAAATAATAAACACAATGGGAATACCACTAAATGGTGTATAAAGAAAAAGTGCTAGCGTGAAGCAACAAGGAAGATAAATTACATTGCATAATACTGAACGGTGCACATGAATATGAAAGGCAGCCAAGCCAATATACAATAACAAAGGTGATGATTACAGTGATAAAAAATAAATCATGCCAACACACTAAGTGCATGAATAAGCAAATAAATGAAATGAAGACAAAAAAAAATTATTTATATATAAAAGTCCCGGTGATAAGTGTTGTAAAAAAGACCAAACACTTAGCAACTAACAAGTATGATCCAACCATAGGGGGAACTCGGCATACAAGAGACAAAAAATGGTATGGTAAATAAAATATTAATAAAATGTGAAAAAACAGTCCCGCCACCAAATGTGACACTTCTGAGTGAGGATCCAAAAAACACAATGGTGTATGTAAAAGGAGCGGAGTGATCTTCAGTGGGAACACCTCCGTGTCCACAGGCCCCTTACCTTACAGCTGTAAGGTATACAGCATATATGTTTGAAGCCCAGCAGATAGTAAAATCCAAAAATGCAGCAAATTCTTCAGAGGAAGAAGAAGTCACATGACGTGACGACACGCGTTAGGAGCACGGGACACTGCCACACAACAGCTGATGTGACAAGCACGGCGCTCGTGGAGATAATACCCCCCAGCTGTCGCTTTATGTAAGTTTATGACATTTCAGTTCGCTCATTAAAGTGTTTATCATACGGGATCGCGCTATGTGCATTTTTTTGTTCGGATACTGCACTGTTTAACGCTACATGACGGGTGGTGAGCAACAGGAGGCGAGAGACGTTGGAGGGTCCTTGGCCAGCAGCTGGGATTATACGAGCTCGGCGCTCGTGGGTTGAGGCTTGCGCTCATTGGTCACAAGTGAGTGCAACCCCCCCTCTCTCTCCCTCTTCCTGCCTTTCCTCCTGTGTTCTCAAACATCAAACGGTATCACACCATATGCAGTTTATCTTGTTTTTCTCTGCATATCACATACCGCATCTGTGAGCTACGCCATCTGCTGCATTTTTGGATTTTACTATCTGCTGGGCTTCAAACATATATGCTGTATACCTTACAGCTGTAAGGTAAGGGGCCTGTGGACACGGAGGTGTTCCTACTGAAGATCACTCCCCTCCTTTTACTTACACCATTGTGTTTTTTGGATCCTCACTCAGAAGTGTCACATTTGGTGGCGGGACTGTTTTTTCACATTTTATTAATATTTTATTTACCATACCATTTTTTGTCTCTTGTATGCCGAGTTCCTCCTATGGTTGGATCATACTTGTTAGTTGCTAAGTGTTTGGTCTTTTTTACAACACTTATCACCGGGACTTTTATATATAAATAATTTTTTTTTGTCTTCATTTCATTTATTTGCTTATTCATGCACTTAGTGTGTTGGCATGATTTATTTTTTATCACTGTAATCATCACCTTTGTTATTGTATATTGGCTTGGCTGCCTTTCATATTCATGTGCACCGTTCAGTATTATGCAATGTAATTTATCTTCCTTGTTGCTTCACGCTAGCACTTTTTCTTTATACACCATTTAGTGGTATTGTGTTTATTATTTGCACATGCCAGTTTTCTCCCTCATTCTCGTTTTACTGATTTTTATTAATGTTTTCAGGTCACCTGATATGTTTGTCACATGCACTTTAGTTTAGTCCCCTCCCCCTTCCTTTCACCCCCTTCCTATCACAGCGCAACTACCACCCCCCTTATTATTTACCATTGTTTTGTCTGTTTGGAGGAGTCTTTTAGGTGTTGCAGCAGTGTCCCTTTGTTAGTATAGGAGTCCGCTAACAGCGCAGGAGTTCTTTCTATTGTTTCTTTGAAATGTCACCATTTTAGTGAAATGCCTTGAAATGCATTGGTGGTGGTTTTTAATGATGCAATGCATTTAATATAATATATATTTATATTTTTTTAGCAGA
Organism: Lithobates clamitans; assembly: GCA_037952925.1. Classification (NCBI taxonomy): domain Eukaryota; kingdom Metazoa; phylum Chordata; class Amphibia; order Anura; family Ranidae; genus Lithobates; species Lithobates clamitans. The sequence goes on along the minus strand of JBBGZY010000605.1, from coordinate 4,057,281 downwards.
CACCCTAGAGCAGGAGTGTCCTCATACTATGGCCCGCGGGCCGGATAAGGCTCTCCGGGGTGATATATCCGGCCTGCGGACTGCCACTTTCATAAGAGCGCAGCACTCCCCCTCCTCTCTGCTATGTTATTTACACAAGACACAAAGCATGACAGGTCCGAACAAGAAGCCGGTGATTACGGGTGATTGGTTACTAGGCAGCGGGGTGGTCCCAGCAATCAATTACCTGCCCTGCCTTTCACTTAAAAAGTCCCGCCCTTTGTCCGGACCTGTCATGCTTTGAGTCTTGTGTGAATAACGTAGCAGAGGGGAGGGGGAGTGCTGCACTCTTATTGAAGGGGCAGTGTAATATCGCTGGAGGGATCTGTGATATAGGGGGCTTTATGATGGGGGGCTCTATGATGGGGGGGCTTTGTGATTGGGGAGATCTGTGATTGTGGGGAGTCTGTAATGGGGGGGAGTCTGTAATGAGAGGGAAGTCTGTGATGGGGGGGAGTTTGTGATGAGGGGATCTGTGACGGGGGAATCTGTGATGGGGGCTTTCTGATTGGGGGGAGTCTGTGATGGGGATCTGTGATTTGGGGGAGTCTGTGATGGGGGATCTATGATGGGGAGATCTGTGATTAGGGGGTTTTGTGGTGGGGGGATCTGTGATTGGGGGAGTCTGTGATGGGGGGATCTATAATGGGGGGAGTCTGTGATTGGGGGGCTTTGTGATGGGGGATCTGTGATGGGGGGAGTCTGTGATGGCCGAGTTTGTGATGGGGGGATCTGTGATAGAGATGGCTCTGTGATGGGGGATCTGTGATGGAGAGGGCTCTGTGATGGGGGATCTGTGATGGAGAGGGCTCTGTGATGGGGGGCTCTGTGATGAAGAGGAGTCTGTGATGGAGAGGAGTCAGTGATGGGGGGTGGGGTCTATGATGGAGAGGAATTTGTGATGGGGGGATCTGTGATGGAGAGAAGTCTGTGATGGGGATCTGTGATGGAGAGGAGTCTATGATGGGGGGCTCTGTCATGGAGAGGAGTCTGTGATGTGGGGGATCTGTGATGAAGAGGGCTCTGTGATGTGGGATCTGTGATGGGGGGCTCAGTGATGGAAAGGAGTCTGTGATGAGGGGATCTGTGATGTGGGGCTCTGTGATGGAGAGGAGTCTGTGATGGGGAGAACTGTGATGTGGGGCTCTGTGATGGAGAGAAGTCTGTGATAGGGGGCTCTGTGATGGAGAGGAGTCTGTGATGGAGAGGAATTTGTGAAGGGGGGATCTGTGATGGAAAGGAGTCTATAATGGGGGGGGGGGGGGGGGCTCTGTCACAGAGAGGAGTCTGTGAGGGAGAGGAGTCTGTGATGGGGGATCTGGGATGGGGGGGTGTCTGTGGTGAGGGGATTCTGTGAAATACTAATATGTTTATGTTGATTAAAATGGTTCTTTATTTTAAATATTGTATTTTTTTTTCTCTTTTGTTTTTTTTTTGCACTACAAATAAGATATGTACAGTGTGCATAGGAATTCGTTAATATTTTTTTCAAACTATAGTCCGGCCCTCCAACAGTCTGAGGAACCGTGAACTGGCCCCCTGATTAAAAAGTTTGAGGACCCCTGCCCCAGAGAATAAAAAAGGTGGTTGTTGCAATTTATTTTACACTGTATTCTGTCCTTTCAGGGCCACATCCAATCCCTGTCAAAATCATAATGCCTCAACCCCCACAACATCTCCAGAATAAGCCCTTTTTAACTAATGACATCACGAAGCTTCTAATTCACTCCCAGTTATCTCTCGCCTCCATTACCACAACTCCCTCCTCATTGGATTACCTTTACATAGGCTATCCCCCCTTCAGTCCATCATGAATGCTGCTGCCAGACTCATCCACCTTACCAACCGCTCAGTGTCTGTCACCCCTCTCTGCCAATTCCTCCACTGGCTTCCGCTCACTCAACTAATTAAGTTCAAGATACTAGCAATAACTTACAAAGCCATCCACAACTCTGCCCCCAGCTACCTCACTAACCTGGTCTCAAATTATCAACCAAACCGCTCTCTTCAGTCCTCCCAGGACCTCCTGGTCTCTAGCTCCCTTGTCTAGCTTCTTTCATCTTTTGGAACTACCTACCCCAATCTATTTGACTATCTCCTAATCTATCCATCTTTAAACAGATAAATCCCTGAAAACACTTCTCTTTAAAGAAGCCTATCCTGCTTCTAATTAACCACTTAACAACCGGGCCCATAAGCGAATGACACCTACAGGGCGGTTTGATAACTCTGGGAGGGCGTACTATGACATCTTGCCAAAATCGTGCTCCTGCACGCCCCCTGGGGCGCGCACACGGGAGCATCCATGACCGTCGGGTCCAGAGGACCTGGCGCATCACAAATCATGGTAAATGGCCACTGACAGCAGCCGTTTACTACGTGATCGCGCTGTCAAATGACTGCGCGATCACATGTAAACAAACTGGCGTGATATCCAGTTCCTCTCTCCCCTCTCCATCCAGTGTAAGCGGAGAGGGGAGAGATCGGATGCAGCAGCGATACGGGCTGGATGTGTAGTGCCCACAGCGCTGCTCTGTTACAACTGCAGCACTCAACGGAGCCATCCATCCATACATGCTCAGCCATCCCTCTATTACTAAGCCATCAATACTCATCCATCCATGCTCAGCCATCAATACTCATCTACCCCTCCATCCATACTCATCCATCCCGCCATCCATACTCGGGCATCTCACCATCCATACTCAGCCATCAATACTCATCCATCCCTCCATCCATACTCATCCATCCCACCATCCATACTCAGCCATCCCGCCATCCATACTCGGCCATCCCACCATCCATACTCAGCCATCATTACTCATCCATCCCTCCATTCATACTCAGCCATCCCTCCATCCATACTCATCCATCATGCCATATATACTTGGCCATCCCGCCATCCATACTCAGCCATCAATACTCATCCCTCCATCCATACTCATCCATCCCTCCATCCATACTCAGCCATCCCTCCATCCATACTTGGCCATCCTGCCATCCATACTCAGCCATCCATACTCATCCATCCCTCCATCCATACTCATCCATTCCGCCATCCATACTCATGGGGTCATTTTTGGGGTGTTTCTATTGTCCTGGTGCTCCAAGGCCTTCAAAAGTGTAAGAGGTAATCAGGAAATTAGATGTGTAATTTATGCTCCAGAATGCCTCAAGGTGCTTCCTGCATGTTGGGTCTCTCCATGTGGCCATGCCGTGTAAAAGTGCCACACATGTGGTATTGCCATACTCGGTAGTAATATCAGAATGTGTTTTGGGGTGTAATTTGTGGTATACATATGCTGTGTGTGAGAAATAACCTGATAAAATGACAATTTTGTGAAAAAAAAAAGAAAAAAATCTTGATTTTGCAAAGAATTGTGGGAAACAAATGACAACTTCAAAAAACTCACCATGCCTCTAACTAAATACCTTGGAATGTCTACTTTCCAAAAAGGGGTAATTTGGGGGGTATTTGTACTTTTCTGGCATGTTAGGATCTCAAGAAATAAGGCTGTCAGTACTTCAGGTGTGATCAATTTTCAGAGATTGGCACCATAGCTTGTGGACTCTTTCACAAAGACCAAATAATATACACCAATTTGGGTTATTTTTTTCAAATTTTTTATTTAAAGAATGGGCAAAGACACACGAAATACATCATCTCGAAGTCATACATGGACGAGATATCTCACAGTAAGATGAGCTTGGCCTTATACCATGACATAAATGTGAAATATAACTATAAAGAGAATACAATAATCTTTGGTATTAGGAACAATTCCAACAGTAACCCTGGCTGAAACGAAGGGCAACCTACTCCAAGGTTTTGTGAGTCTTGCTCCTTTTTTTTTTCCAGTTTAGTATAAGAATAGAGTCATGCAGGTCCACGGGCACCAAATAATACCCCATATACCTACAGTAGCACTAGAAGAGACAGGAAACAGAGAGAAGAAATGGAAAGAAGGGAAAGGAAGGAAGGAAGGAAAGGGAGAACAGAAAGGTGGAAGGGAGTGGGGAAGAAGTGTAGGGAGAAAATGGGGCACATCGAGGCAGTGTACGCACCCCTCTCCGAGTCAGGGCTCAGGGTGGTAAAATCATACCACATCTATAGACCAATTCGACTATCAGGCATTCTAAAATGGGACAATTTTAATCTGGTGTATCCTTCCCCAGAAGAGTCTGACCTTCATCTGAGAAGATGAAGATATTCCAGATGGAACACGTCTTGGCAAACTTTTCATTTTGGTGACGGGCCGTGAGGTTTAAGTCCTCCATTTTTTTAATTTCCTCCACTTTCCTGAGCCATAAACTAATAGGGAGAGATTGTGTGGATTTCCAATATAAGGGTATGCAGGCCTTCGCTGCGCTGAGTAGATGCGGTATTAGTGATTGTTTGTAAGCTTTTTGGGATTTGTTAGACCCATGAAGTAGAAAAAGGGCTGGGTCTGCTTGAATAGGGTATTCAGTGAACTTCTGCATCGTATGTTGAATGGTTTTCCAAAACCTCTCCAACAGGGGACAAGTCCAGAAGATGTGGAAGATCGTTCCACATTCTCTCTGACAATTTGGGTTATTTTTACCAAAGATATGTAGCAGTATAAATTTTGGTCAAAACGTATGAAAAAAAAATGCTAATTTGCAAAATTGTATAACAGAAACAAAAAAAATGCATTTTTTTACAGAATTTTACAGAATTTTCAGTCAAAACCCAGAGGTGATTAAATACCACCAAAAGAAAGCTCTATTTGTGGGAAAAAAAGGACAAACATTTCATATGGGGACAGTGTTGCATGACTAAGACTTATGAGTAATTGTCATTCAAAATGTGAGAGCACCGAAAGCTGAAAATTGGTGTGGTTAGGAAGGGGGTTTAAGTGCCCAGTGGGTAAGTGGTAATACACTGTGTTTTTACTTTCTCCATCAGCTCATCCCCCACAGTTATTACCTTTTGTATCATTTGACCCTCCCTTTTAGATCGTAAGCTCTAGTGTGCAGGGCACTCTGATTCCTCTTGTACCAAATTTTTGTTGTAGGCAATCACCGTCTGAAAAAAAAAGATATCTGGATGATGCCTGTAGCTGCAGGCATCATCCAGATATCTCTGCTTCAAGTCCAGGATGTCATATGAAATCATACAGGTGGGAAGCGTAAGTGTAATGCCCCGTACACAGGGTCGGATTTTCCGACGGAAAATGTGCGATCGGAGCGGGTTGTCGGAAAATCCGACCGTGTGTGGGCTCCATCGGACTTTTTCCATTGGATTTTTCGACACACAAAGTTTGAGAGCAGGCTATAAAATTTTCCAACAACAAAATCCGATCGTGCCAATTCCGACCGTGTGTGGACAATTCCGACGCACAAAGTGCCACGCATGCTCAGAAGAAATTCTGAGACGGAACAGCTCGGTCTGGTAAAATTAGCTTTCGGAATGGATAGAGCACTTTCATCAGGCTGCAATGTTTAAAATTGTTTAATACAGCGCACTCTCTTCTTCTTTATAATGCTAGAAGAATTAAGTATTCTTGCTGCTCATATTCACACAGACTTCTCACAAACTTATTTCTTTATTATTTATCGTGATTCCCTCAATATATTTTGATTTGTCACATCTGACAAAATTTTTTTTTGTATTTTTTTTATTTTTGTTTTGTATTTTTTTCAAGGCTGATGTTTTTTTTTTTTTTTACTCCAGAATATTTTTGTGTGTGTTTTGTGTGTCAAGTTACTACAACACCATTATTATCTTGTATTATTTAATCTCTAGGAGGTTGCTTGGTGTTGGTGTCTCTTGTTAATTTCACATTGTATTTTTGAAATGTACCTGAATCCTCACAAACAAACTGTCCTTTTTGAAAGGAAACACACATAGGCGAGTATAATTGAAACAAAAATTCCTTTATTAAGGGCTCAGAACCAAACTGTCAGAGTCCTGGATGTGAGGCCGAATTGCAGAGGTGGCGCCCCTTGCGGCTAAGTGCAGCGTAACCCTGGGAGTGAGACAGGGAGTACGGTGCCCAAAGGTGCACGGGTTGCCAGATCGCTGTTGCTGAGTAGCAGATAGCAGGGAGCTGCTAGGGTGCGCTGGTAAGGTTGAAGGGCAACCGTGCAAGGAGGGATTCCAGGTATGGAGCCGTGGAGCAACCAGGAGCGGAGTCAGAGCCAGGCCAATGGTCATTCAGCACAGGAATCAGTCCAAGGTGAGGTACAGCAGGATAATCAGGAACAGAGAAGGTAGCCGAGCCGGGGGTCAAACACAGGAGGACGATCAAGGTACAAATGCGGAGCCGAAGAATAGTCAGATACAAGCCGGGGTCAATGCAGGCGGAATACTGGAGCAGTCAGGCAAGCCGAGTAGTAACAGGAAGCAGATATCACAACAGGAACCAGGAACACAGGAACAAGGAAAACAGGAAGCTGATGATAATCCAGCAACCAGCATGAACCAGCAGCAGGCTTAAATAGGCAGAAGGGCGCCACCATGAGGAATACTGGCAGAATTACCCGTCCTACGGTTATCACCCTGACAGTGCCCCCCCCCTAGGGGCAGCCTCCGGATGCCCAATCTGGCCCATTTTTCAGGGTATCGGGCTTGAAACCTCTGCAACAGTCTAGGGGCATGAATGTTATCTGCTGGTTCCCAAGAATTATCTTCTACAGAGTAACCTTTCCATTTAACAAGAAATTGAACAGTCCTACCTCTCCGACGGCAGTCCAGAATGGCTTCTACTTCGTATTCTGTTTCATTGTCCACCAAGATTGGAGGGGGCGGAGCTTCTTCCCTCCCTGGAAAAGGACTGGAGACAACAGATTTTAATAAAGAAACATGGAATACTGGGTGGATTTTATAGGAACTTGGTAAAGACAATTCAAATGCCACTGGGTTAATTTCCTTCTTAATTGTGAATGGACCGATAAACCTTGGTCCTAACTTCCGGGAGGGGCAAGGCAGCTTAAGATTTGTTGAGGAAAGCCACACTCTATCTCCAACCTTAAAGACGGGATCTCTCCTCCCCTTGTCATAATGTTTCTTATAATTCTCTTGGGCTTTCTGCATAGTTGCCTGGAGAGTTAGGAAATTAGCCTGAATGGCGTTTATCCTGTCCTGGACTGCGGGGACTGAGGTCTCTGGTATAACATTAGGCAAGAATGAGGGATGGAAACCGTAGTTTGCCCAGAAAGGTGACTGATTGGTGGAAGCGTGGATTGAGTTGTTGTATGCAAACTCCGCACACGGGAGTAGCAAGGACCAGTCATCCTGGGAGAAGGAGCAGAAGCAACGTAAGTACTGTTCTAAAGTTTGATTAGTTCTTTCGGTTTGGCCGTTGCTCTGAGGATGGTAAGCTGAAGATAGGCACACTCTAATGGAAAGCGTTTTGCAGAGCTCCTTCCAGAACTTAGAGGTGAATTGCACCCCTCTGTCGGACACAATGTTGCTCGGTAGGCCGTGAAGTCTGACTATCTCCTTTATGAAGATCTTCGCCGTGTCAGCAGCAGATGGTGTACCCATCATGGGCAAGAAATGCGCCATCTTGGACAGGCGGTCAACGACTACCAAGATGGTTGTAAATTTCTCCGAAGGTGGTAACTCTACTATGAAATCCATAGATATTTCTTTCCATGGTTGCTCCGGCACAGGCAATGGGCGTAGTAGACCCCAAGATCTGACGTTAGACCCCTTGTTACGTTGACAAATGGTGCAGGAACTGACATATTCCCTGCAGTCAGGCTTTAGAGTGGGCCACCAAAAAGATCGTTGAACAAGCTCCAAAGTCTTTCGTACCCCGAAGTGACCAGCAAGTTGGTGGTCATGTAAAGTCTTTAGGACCTGGGCTCTGGCTTGTTGCGGAACAAAAATTTTGTTCTGATACCAAAGAAAACCTTCCTGATTTCTTAAAGACAGTGCTTCTGGTTCAGAGCATTGGGAGGAAGCTTGTTTCAGTGAGGAACTCAGGTCGGTCTGAATCATGAGAAAATTCTGTGGAGATAATATAGTGCTAGGAGTAATTTCTTCGGGAGTGTCAGGAAACATCCGGGACAAGGCATCGGCCTTCCCGTTCTTAGACCCCGGGCGGAAGGATATATGAAAATTGAATCTGGCAAAAAACAAGGCCCATCGAGCTTGTCGGGGTCTCAATCGTTTAGCCGTGCGAAGATACTCCAGGTTTCTGTGATCCGTGAATATCATGATGGGATGCTGAGCACCTTCAAGGAGGTACCGCCATTCCTCCAGGGCAGTTTTAATAGCCAAGAGCTCTCGATCTCCCACATCATAATTCCTTTCAGACGGACTCATCTTCCGCGAGGAGAAGGCCACAGGATGGAGTAACGACTTAGAACCCTGACGTTGGGATAAGACTGCTCCTGTGGCAACTTCAGAGGCGTCAACCTCTAAGATGTAAGGGAGGGCCGGATCAGGATGTTGCAGGATAGGTGCGGAGGTAAAGAGGGATTTGAGCTTATCAAAAGCTGATTGGGCTTCTGAAGACCACAGGAACCGAGTATGTAAACGGGTAACTTGGGTGATTGGAGAGATGATGGAGGAAAAGTTCTTTATAAACCTCCTATAAAAGTTTGCAAACCCCACAAATCTTTGTACTCCCTTTTTATCCGATGGAGTTGGCCAGTCCAAGATTGCCTGTACCTTTTGCGGGTCCATGGCAACACCACCAGTTGAGATAATTAGCCCCAGGAATTGTATTGACTCTTTTTCGAAATCACACTTCTCTGCTTTTACATAGAGTTTGTGCTTACGTAGAGTGTGCAGAACTGTCCTTACATGTGTACGATGGAGCTCCAGGGTGGTTGAAAATATCAGGATATCATCCAGGTAGATGATGACGAAGTAATCCAGAAATTCTCGAAAGATATCGTTTACAAAATGTTGGAATGTGGCCGGGGCGTTGCACAATCCAAATGGCATCACTAAGTACTCGAAATGTCCAAAGCGAGTTCTAAATGCTGTCTTCCATTCATCACCCTCTCGGATGCGAACGAGATTGTAGGCTCCTCGAAGGTCAAGCTTAGTGAATATTCGGGCAGTACGGAGTCTCTGGAAAAGTTCCGGAACTAGAGGAAGAGGATAACGGTTTTTTATAGTGATTTTATTGAGCTCCCTGTAATCCACACATGGTCTTAGGGATTTGTCCCTTTTTTCGACAAAAAAGATTCCGGCTCCAGCAGGAGAAGAGGAGGAACGGATGAAGCCTTTCTCCAGGTTTTCATCAATGTATTGTCGCAATGTTCCTAGTTCCACCTCCGAGAGGGGGAATATGCGACCGAATGGGATTTCGGCTCCTGGGAGTAATTCAATTGGACAATCGTATGACCGGTGTGGTGGCAGGACATCAGCCTTTTTCTTGTCAAAGACATCTGCAAACTCCTGGTAGGCCGGTGGAATACTCTGGTTGTTGACAGGTACAGGTTGGACTGACAGGCAACTGGCTAGATTACTGGTTTCAGGGGCAAGACAGTGCTGTAGGCAATAAGGTGAAGTGAATGAAATTTCTTTCCTGATCCAGTTGATCTGGGGGTTGTGGGCTTGAAGCCATGGGGTACCCAAGATGACGGGGAACATGGGTGAGCTTAGAATGTCGAAACGTATGAATTCCTGATGACCATCAGGAGTAGTAACCAAAAGAGGAGTGGTCTCTTGTGTCACAGGACCGGAACTAGGCAGGGTGCCATCAGCCAGGAGAACTTCCAATCTACGGTTCTTGGGAAGAAGGGCCAGACCGAGCTTTAGTGCTAAGTCCAAGTCCAAGAAACAACTGCATGCCCCGGAGTCGACTATGGCCTGAAGCTGAACCCCCTTGTCGGCCAACTGTAGCGTGATGGAAAGGATAAGGTGAGAAGTGGAAGTTCCGGACATCTGGAAGTACACTGGAGAGTTCTTGGGTACCTTGCTGGGCCTTATGGGGCAGTTGCTCAGGAAATGTCCGTTTCGGCCGCAATAGAGACAGAGATTGGCTTGACGCCGACGCTGCTTTTCCTCAGGAGTCAGTGCGGATCGCACCAAACCAACAGGCATAGCGCCGATCTCTGGTACCTGCACCTTGGGAGTCTGAGAACGTTCAGCCTGGCGCTCCCGAAGGCGTCTATCCAACTGGATGGATAGTTGAATGAGCCCCTCGAGGGTAGCAGGGATGCCGACCCTGGCCAACTCGTCCTTAAGGGATTCAGAAAGCCCCAGGCGAAACTGGTATTTCAACGCAGCCTCATTCCAGTCTGTATCGGCAGACCACCGGCGGAAGTCCACAGCATAGTCTTCCACCGGGCGCCGTTTCTGTTGAAGAGAATGCAGAGCGGCCTCAGCGGTGGCTGTACGCTGGGGGTCATCATACAATTGCGACAGGGCCGTAAAGAACGTTTCCACTGAACTAGTAGCTGGGTCCTTCTGTTCCCATAACCTGTGGGCCCATGCCTGGGGTTCATTGGTCAGCAGGGAGATAAGAAAGCCAACTTTGACAGTCTCAGTGGAAAAGGTACGGGGTTGCAGAGCCAGATATAACAGGCAGGAATTCTTGAAGGATCTGAATTTCTGCCGGTCTCCAGAGAAACGTTCAGGGGTAGGTACCCGCGGTTCTGGGGGCAAAGTCAGTACCGAAGAGGCCGTAGCAGGGAGATTGGTGGAGGAGGAACCAGGATCCAAAAAGGCAGATGGTAGCATAAAATGTTGGAGTTTTCCTTCTAGTTGAAGGTATCTTTCCTGAAGAACTTGGACCACTCGTGTAAGGGTAGCGGCCTGTTGGCATAAAGTCTCTATTGGGGATGCACCTCTGCCGGCCTCAGTCATGGCTGGATTATACTGTCAGAGTCCTGGATGTGAGGCCGAATTGCAGAGGGGGCGCCCCTTGCGGCTAAGTGCAGCGTAACCCTGGGAGTGAGACAGGGAGTACGGTGCCCAAAGGTGCACGGGTTGCCAGATCGCTGTTGCTGAGTAGCAGATAGCAGGGAGCTGCTAGGGTGCGCTGGTAAGGTTGAAGGGCAACCGTGCAAGGAGGGATTCCAGGTATGGAGCCGTGGAGCAACCAGGAGCGGAGTCAGAGCCAGGCCAATGGTCATTCAGCACAGGAATCAGTCCAAGGTGAGGTACAGCAGGATAATCAGGAACAGAGAAGGTAGCCGAGCCGGGGGTCAAACACAGGAGGACGATCAAGGTACAAATGCGGAGCCGAAGAATAGTCAGATACAAGCCGGGGTCAATGCAGGCGGAATACTGGAGCAGTCAGGCAAGCCGAGTAGTAACAGGAAGCAGATATCACAACAGGAACCAGGAACACAGGAACAAGGAAAACAGGAAGCTGATGATAATCCAGCAACCAGCATGAACCAGCAGCAGGCTTAAATAGGCAGAAGGGCGCCACCATGAGGAATACTGGCAGAATTACCCGTCCTACGGTTATCACCCTGACACAAACAAAGAGGGAGGCAACGCTGGATAAACATCATAAATTGGCGAAGCCTTGGACCCTCAGGGCAGACATCAATTATTTTACAGCAAAATTGGTGGTCTGAGGAGTCCATATATAAGGGAGTGCAGTCTGGTCCAAAAGTCCCAGAGATCCTGAAAGCAGCAGATGGCATGTATGTCCCCAGGCTGTGGTACTACAAGAGGCTGCATCTTTTGTCAGACCAGACTGAACCCAGGTCATCACTCTCTGGTCTTCCTTCCACGCTTCCTTCCACGCTGTGGCTCTGGTGTTGGAGATGTGGCAGGAGGAGGAGTAGGACCTGGAGGAGGAGGAGGAGGAGGAGTAGGACCTGGAGGAGTAGGAGGAGGACTATGTGTGAGGTCACAGATGTGGGTTGCACATGTGATTTGGCCCCCCAAGCGATTATTTAGAGCTTCCAAAATGAAGAACTCACACAGGAGTCGTTGGCGCGCCTCCATCTGCATCATTTTGCATGCAGTTAGGCCAGCAACTGTGGGGTGTTCTGAGGGCCTCAGTAGCTTTCCAAAATAGGCCTGTGGCAGCCTCCTCCAGGTTACTCCTCTTCCTGCCACTTTGTCTTTGAAGGTGGAGGGGAGGGACCTGGGCATCAGGCAGCCTGCTTGGCCCAGCCACCTCCTGGCTGAGACTTCCCTGTGTATGAAAAAGGGACATCGTTTTAGTTTTTGCTTCATCAATCACAATCCTAAATTAGTACTCCAAACTAACATCTATTTAACATCATTGATTGGACAACCAGCAATATTTAGAAGAATGCTATAACTGGCTCAAGCTGGGCTCCTCCACATGTTGCTGCCTGGAAGGCCCAGGTTGGGCGTCAGAAGCCTCAGCTGGGGGGGAAGGAAGCCTTCCTCTTTGTTTGGTTCTTATATTCAGGGTGGTTTATCTGCCACAGACAGGGCAGCTCCCTGAACATATCAATGAAGATTGGCATAAAGTCCTGATCCTTCAAGATATCCATTTTCACTGCAAGACACAACACAAGACAAATGTCAACCTAAAGTCTTCTAAACTTGTGCAAATACAGGCCTCAATCTAGAAGCAGTATAGGCCCAATGTTAAATCTTACCATCGCAATCACGATCGGCAGCTCCGTTACTCCTTCCTCCGCTCACAGATCGTACGTACTACGCACGCTTGTTACGCTTTATAGACACTGCGCATGCGTGAAACTCCGCCCGCCCCTGACGTTCTTTCTAGTCTATTCCCCGCCCCTTCTCAATCGGTGCAGTGGGGGAAGAGCACATGGCGGAGACACAGCAGGTGTCAGATAATTACACCAACGAGGAGGAGGAGGAAAGCCCGGAGCCTGAAACATCCCGATCCAGAAGGAGACGATTTAAGGCATCAAATATGTCCTTTGGGGAGATGTTGGAGATGGTCGACATCCTGAAGAAGGCCGACTATGACGGGAAGTATGGACCTTACCCCAACCTCAATGTCAGAAAGGCCAAGATCATGACGAAAGTGGTCAAGAGTCTGCACCGGAATTTTGGGGTATGACGATCGAAAGATCAGCTCAGGAAACAATGGTCGGACCTGAAATTAAGAGAGCATGAGCAGTACAGAAGGATCCGGAGAGTGCTGCAAAAAAGTAAGTAGTTGTCCTGTGTTCCTATTCTTTATTTTTCTTACGTTCGTGCTGCTCCATGTGTTTTTCTTAACTGTTGTACAGTTTAAAATGGCAACTTTCATGTTCATGGGCACATTATTCATTCGTAAAAAACATTGTTCGTTCGGCCTAGAAAACACCATTGTTTTGGCCATGTGCATTTGCCAACATTTTTATGACCTACTTGTCTGAAAATAATTTGGTTGTGTAGATGGGTTTGTAACTAGAATGAAATGCAAACTAGATTCTGTGTAAGGAGAGGACACTCAGCAGTTTTCACATCTGGACGCTGGAGCATTAGTGTGGGACACAAGAACACACTTTTTAATAGGGGGTCCACACAGGTGCTCCAGTGTATACTATAGGGCTGACTCCATTTGTGAAGCTTGTACTAAACAGGTGAAGTATTGAAGCTTGACAAAGGACAATAAAATGTCAACATCTTGGAACTCTGCCAAAACAGACAATTGTACCCCACTTCCAAGCAATGTTTCATATTCCTATTTCTGCCATCAAATATCTGTGTGCTAAGTATAGCTATTTTTTTTTACATAGGGGATAAAAGACTCGGAGGACACCCCTCATCCGAGGAGACCAGAGACCCCCAACCTCATAAAGAAGTGGAGACCCACCCAAGCCAAGCAGAGCAGGAGGAGGAAGGAGATACGGTGGAAATTGTCACTACAACAGGTGAGTGTCTGCGACCACAGGCTCAGGTAAGAGATGGATGCCGGCAGATTTATAATACATGGTGTGTTTTTGTTTCTATCTATTTAGGTGATCGTGATGTTGTGGATCCAGATTATTTCACCTCTGAAAGTGCACAGATCCTGATTGGGGAGATCATGGGGTGTAATAGGGACTAGGAAAACATCCAGAAAAGCATCAATGATGTTAAAAAAAAATGAAGAACATCATTGATGTTTTAGGGAGAGTTTAAAACCAAGCAAAATCCCTTTGTTTTTTTGTGCTTTTTGTGAGCTAAAACTTTTGACCATTTGTTGACATATTTGCGAAAAGCCAAATTTTGAAGATGCACACAGTGTGTCAACATGTGCTATCTGCCATCACGGGAGATCAATGTAAGCGTTTTGGGGGTGCAACCCCTTCCTCAATAATAAAGTAGCTGTGAGGAAGGGGTTGCACCCACAAAACACATCCCTTGATCCCCCGTGATGGCAGCTAGCACATGTTGACATTCGGCAATTTGTGTGCATCTTCAAAATTTGGCTTTTCTAGGGGTGACTTCACCCCATCTGAACGCAATATCAAACACAGTTTGTAAATACTCATGTCTGATATTGCCTTCAAGTTCTACCATATGTGAACTTTGTAAGTTCAAAATTTGCGTCTTTCTTGTTGGTTTTAAACATGCCTGTTTTATCTTAAATGGACATTTCTACTTTTTCTAATGTGACCCCAAAAATTGTTATACAACAAACATGTTGGTTTGTTTTAAAAACCTTTTCTAAATGCACATGTGATTGTGCTGGTATTAAAAAGATTGTTAATCAATAATGTGTGGATTATTGTTTCAACGCTCCAAAACTTTTGTTGTGCTCTAATTGGTGTTTTCTGTGACAATGGGTGTTATTTCCTAAGGGAAAATCCACTTTGCACTACAAGTGCAGTTTCAAGTGCACTTGTAGTGCAAAGTGTCTTTGCCTTTAGTAAATAACACACAATAATGCTTTGTAATGTTACACAATCACGCCATTTTCAGGACTCACCACATTTCTGTCAGGATCAGCTAAAAGAAACACAAGCAGTAAATGTCACCAAAGATTTTAGTAGTTAAATTTTTTTTTTTTTTTTAAAAGGTTTCAGACATTGTCTGGCATATTGATAGCCCCCCTACCCGCAAAGTATTCAAGGTATCTTAGACGGACATCACGAGTACTCAGGGGGGGCAAGCCAGGACGGCCACTTTCAAGCGCCGTCAGGGTTGGTTCATTATGAATTCCGGCCTCAGGCCCAACAGAGCCAGCATAGTTGCCAGAATGTTGCCGTAAAAAGTTGTGTAGAACACAGCACGCCAGGATGATGTGATTCAGTTTGTACTCCGCCATGTGTATGGGTGTAAGAAATAGGCGGAACCGGCTGGCCATGATTCCAAAAGTGTTCTCCACCACTCTTCTGGCTCTGGCCAGCTGGTAATTAAAAACCCTCTGGTCCGGGGTGAGGGTCCTCATCGGGAATGGCCGCATAAGATGGTCCCCCAGCGCAAATGCTTCATTAGCAATGAAGACGAATGGGAGTCTTTCCACATTGTCTTCTGGAGGTGGCAAGTCCAAGCTGCCATTCTGGAGACGCCTGTAGAACTCTGTCTGGGCCATACAGGAACTTCGAAGTAGCCGACACCACCGCCAACATCACAATACTATTGAACCCCTTATAGTTGAAATAGTATGACCCCGAGTTGGGTGGTGGGACGATGTGGACGTGTTTCCCATCAATTGCCCCTCCGCAGTTAGGAAAGTCCCACCACTGGGCAAAGTGGGAGGCCACAGTCTGCCATTCCTGTGCCGGGGAAGGAAACTGTGGAGTCAAACAACAACAAAAAATTTGTCATTTTGCACATAAACAGGGAAAGCAGATTAGACACAAACATTCTTGGCCAACATCAAGATAACATTTATTTGAGGGAGTTTTTAAAGACCAAAGTATAAGGTCCACCTATCAGATCCCCCCCCCCCTCTCATGGTCCATTTATAACATTATAGGGGGGGGGGAGCTCTTGGACAGGTAACCCTCTCCACTTCATTGAGAGATGAATGCCTAAATAATGTGGATTACTTTGGCCAGCCCCTCAGTTACACTATTGACAGCCCACTGGAAAGGTAAAAAGTGTCATAATACAAAGATATAAATACACACTGTACACATTTTAGCACATTTGGAAATTCTGCTATTACCTATCAAGATAATAAAAGAATACAAAAACTTTAAACAGTAGCATTTGAAAGTATTCAGGCAGACCCTTGCACTACATGCTTTGGGGAATTCATCCATACATCTGACCACTAAAGAGATGGCTATAGTGTGTATGGGTTTGGCAAAGTCAGCAGATAGATGATTGAGGATAGATAGAGAATTGGTATCAGCTGACTTAGCAGTTGGGGGAGGAGGGTTCCAAATGATTTGGGGACCCCCCAAAAAAAGCCTCTGGCACTCTTCCTGAATTTAAAGCACAAATCACATTTAAAAACATTTTAGGGGGTGTTTGGGGTAAAGCACTACTATGGAGCTGATAAAATACATTGTTTAGTGACTACATGAGGTAAATATAGGGCCAGGAGACCATGCTGGGGATGTAAGTGAAGGCAAATATGTATGAAGGACAAAAAAAAAATTACAGAAAAATCCAGCATGCATGAGGACAAAGGGGACATTCACAGCATATTACAATCATGGTAATTAGGGAAAAAGGAAAGAAATACAATATATTATCAAACATTAAATACAATAAAATGTGATATTAAATGATAAAAATCTTACCTTCATATACTCCTTCTGCAGGACCTGGATGATGGCAGAACAGGTCTCTGGGATAATGATCCCCAGAGCCTGGGGGGAGATGCCTGTCGAGAACTTGAGGTCCTGCAGATTTCTCCCCATCACCAAGTACCGCAGGGTGGCGACTAGCCTCTGCTCCGGAGTGATTGCTGGCCTCATGCAGGTATCCTGCCTGCTGATATAGGGGGTCAGCAAAGCCAACAAACGGTGAAATACGGGGTCCGTCATCCTGAGAAAGTTCCTGAAATCGTCAGGATTATTCTCACGGATCTCACGGAGCAAAGGAAGATGCAATAGTGTAGATTGCTCAAGATATATTTATTGAAGTAAAATCATACTCACATTTCAGCAGTATCAAAACAGCATGTCAGTATAGTATAGAGACACAGCGTCATCAGCTTCACCTAGCATGATACCGTCATCAGCTACCTCACATGTTGCGCCTTCCAGGCTTTCTGAAACATGTAGGTGAAAGGGCCTCTGTAAGACCACAATTTCCTATTGTGGTCTTACAACATACAACATTTATTCTGAACAAAGTGGTGTCAGCACTGTCTGTTTTTTTTTTTGTTTGTTTTTTTGTTGCTTTTTTAACTACTGAACCACTCCCACTGTCTTCAACTCCAAAGCATAGGCACTATTTGGCCTGTAAAAAAATTAATAAAAAATTAAACTTCTGTCAGTGCTTGCAAAAGTTATAGAATCTTCTTATTGCTAACAACATAAAATACGCATGTACTTTTGTTTTAAAAATAAATACATACCTTCATTAAAAAAAAGGAGGGTGGTGTTGTGCTGCATAAGTTATGAATGTTTAGCAAGGTCCCAGGCCTCCTTCAGTCTAATGAGAACCTCCAGAGCCATGAGCTGCTGACACCCTTCCATATAGAGTGGGTTGTAAGGCATAGTGGGTGTGGTGCAAAGTAGATTCATGGGGACAGACACTTCTTGAATGCAAAGAGATTTTATTTCTCTTAAACAGAACTGTGGGAGAGAGGGTTAGGGCCAAGACACCCTTAGGCAGTTGCAATGTTATTTTGGCAGATTCCGATACTTCTGCAGGAGGACAGCCATGCAGGGAAAAGCATCCAGCAATACACCACATCTGCATGTGTAGGAATGCTGTCTCCTAGGGCAACAGTCTTTAAGAGTTTCTAACACAAAGTGTAACAGTTCCTTCGATTCCACTACAATCAATTCTTGCAGTTCTTCAACCCACTGAGCTCCTAGTCTCTCTCTCACTAGACTAGATGATTCGCTGCCACTGAATCCCTCGAGCTCCTCCAATCTTTACCGTTTTATCTTCCTCAAGCGTCACCCCCGCTTCTCTGCTTGGTCCCTAGCTTGGCACTGCAGATACTACTCAAGCTTCACCCCACTGGCCTGCTCAGTCTCTGGCTTGACACACAAGGCTGCTCTGCAAGCATCACCTCTGCTGGCTGGGTCCCTGGCTTGACACCTGCTGAAGTTTCCCGATTCTTTTTTTTTCTCAATAAATTTTTATTGGTATTTTAGTAATATAACAACAAAAATACAGTAAATAATTGAGGTAAGTATAATGGTGTTATCATATACACAGTGACACTAATAAACTGCGATAAAAGCAGTAAAGCAAGCAAACAAAAATAAGGAACAGTACATCAATGTGGAGGTCCACATCGTTGTGTTATACAATCATGTTTCCCTTCTCAGGCTGGAGTATGGGAGAGTTGCCCATTATTGGCTTATTGGCATGGCTTCCCTCAGGCACCCCACTGGGATCATACTGTGCCCGAGGGAGCCGAGTCTTATCATCGTGGAATATGATTTGTCATACCCACCTAGGGAAAAGAATTCAGTTCAGCATTTGTATACCAGGAGATCCAAGGTGCCCAATGTTTAAGGGTGTTTTGGAGACGTCTCGAGGAGGACGCCACCATTCTCTCGTACGTGTAGTGTAGTTGAGTTAAATCTATCGCTTGAGCTACTGTAGGGGGTTCTAGTCTTTCCAATGTCTGGTGATTGTTAATCTTGCGGCCAAAAGCAGGACAATAGAGTGTTGTAGTGTAGAGGGAAAGTCGTCTATCCCTAGGGATAAAATAGCCAGGGATGGGTTCGGTGGGACCCGTTGAAGGGCTATATCAGAAATGATATCAAAGATTTTCAACCAGTATGGGTGGAGTTTGGGGCACGTCCATAGAATATGCGTGAGGTCTCCTTGAATGCCGCATTGTCTCCAGCAGCCATCGGGGATTTGGGAGTTGAATCTGGACAGAGAGGTAGGGGTATAGTACCATCTAAATTTTGACCGATAATTCCCACAAAGTAGAACAACTCGAGGCTTTTTGTGTGGTTTTGCAGGCCTTAAGCCACTGGGTTGGAGTGTAAGATTGTCGTAAATCTGTTTCCCATTGGGTGTGAGAGGTAGATTTGATGAAGGTTTGTTTCTGGTGGAGAATGTTATAAAATAATGTAGTTCTCTTTCGAGAAGGTATGCAAGAAGATAGGTATGCCCAAGCTGATGTATGGACTGTGTGTAGGGCGTTTGGGGATTTGTGTAGACAATGTTGAATCTGTAAGTATTGGTAAAAGTCTGATTGAGGAACGTTGAATTCTTTTTGGATGGTATTGAATGGTTTAAGGGTTCCGTGGGAGTATAAGTTGTGAATAAATTTTATGCCTTTTGTAATCCAGGAGTGTGGAGAAATTTGATCTATGTTGTAGTGCAGAGTCGATAAAGGAATTTTCACCATGGTGTTGGGCGTGTTGGAGTAGTTATGGGTTAGAAGGTTTAGCCACATTTTAATGGAAATTTTCATGGTCAGAGGTAAGTGCGACGGAATTTTCGCTCCCAATTGGGCCCCAAATAGCCATAGGTTTGTTGGGCCATAGTTGCTGTAGGTGGATTCAATAGCCCCCCATAATGTGGTGGGAGAGGGAAGGAACCATTCCTTTAACTGAGTTAAAATAGAGGCCGAGAAGTAATCCTGAAAGTCTATGTAACCCACTCCCCCGTACATCCTGTGTTTGATTAATTTGGTGTGGGAGCACCTGGATTTTTTCCCATTCCAGACATATCGCGATAGCATGGTTTGAAGGGATTTAAAGAAACTGGATGGTATGGGGAGAGTTCTGAATAAATACAGGATTTGTGGTAAATGAATCCTTTTGAAAGCAGCTAGTCTGCCCCACCAGGAAAATTCATGTTTAACTGATTTGCATAGGTCTTCTTGTATCTTGGCTCGGAGGGGTATATAATTGTGAGAGAATAAAGATTTAGCGGATCTAGTGAGATGGATACCCAAATAAGGTATACTGTGTCTGCCCAAGTGTATGGGTATTGCGCATTACTGCATCTACTCCTAAGTCGAGTATGAGAGATTTTGCTGGGTTAGCTTTGTAGTAGGAGACCTCTCCGAACCAATGTAACTTTTTTTGGACTTCATGGAGATATAGTGATGGGTTGGTCAATATTAGTATCACGTCGTCCGCAAATAGGCTTATTTTATGGACTTGTTTCCCTATTGTAATGCCTGATATTTTGGTGTTTAACCTAATGTGCTCAGCTACAGGTTCCATCACAAGGTTAAAAATTAGGGGAGACAGAGGGCATCCCTGCCTCGTTCCATTTGTTATTTGGAATGGGGTGGAAAGTAGGTTAGATGAGTAGACCTGAGCCGATGGATTAGTATATAGGGCTAATATGGCCGTGAGGATACGTCCCTCAAATCCGAATTTACGGAGTATCATGAACAAATATGTCCAGTTGACTCTATCGAACACCTTCTCTGCATCTAAAGATAGAAGCAGAGAAGGCGTTCCTGTGGAGTTGGAGTGATGGATAAGGTTAATTAGCCTTCTGGTAGCGTCTGATGTCTGACGGCCTTTGGTAAATCCCGTTTGGTCATTGTGAATTAGAGAGGGAAGAATGTTTATGAGTCTGTTTGCTAGTAGTTTGGCATATAGTTTGAGATCCAGATTTAGCAGCAAAATGGGGCAGAAGTTTTGAGGAGTATTTGGTTCTTTACCAGGTTTAGGCAAAGCGATCAGGAGTGCAGAGAGCATTTCATTAGGAAAGGAGGAGGAGGATGCAGCGTGGTTGAATAGATTGCATAGGTGAGGGGTTAGTATTGTATTAAATGTTTTGAAGTATTCCCCGGTAAATCCGTCAGGGCCAGGGGATTTGGAGTGAGGTAGGCCCTCAATTGTCGATTGTATTTCAGTTTTGGTGAACGGGATATTTAAGCTCCTTAATTGGTCGGTCGTTAGTGAGGGAAGGTTAATTTGGTTGAGGAATGATTGAATTTCGGCCTGATTGGGTTGATGTATGTGGCTATCCGATTTAAGATTGTACAGGTCTCCATAATAGGAGCTAAAGGCATCGGCTATGGCATGTGGGTTTATGATTTTATTTTGGGCAGTAGAGTAGAACAGATGCGGTATTCTGGTTTTTAATCTCTTCCCCTTAATGCGGCGGGATATATCTTTCCCCACTTTATTATTAGTGGTATAAGATTTGGCTTTTAGTTTTCTAAGGTTGAGTTCATATATCTCAAGTAGGACTGAGCAAAGCTCATGTTGTAGTTTGAAAATTTGAGATTAAAGGGAAGGTGATGGGTTTAATTTGTTTTGGGAGTCTACTGCAGCTATTTTTGCAGTTAAGTCATCCAACATCTGCATTTTCCTCCTTTTCGTTCGGGATCCAAGCTGTATAAAGAATCCTCTTATGAAGGATTTATGGGCGTTCCACAGGACCGCCAGGTCAGCCACTGAGCCTGTGTTGTCAAGGAAGAATTCTGTCAGTTTTTGGGATAAGAATTCAACGTTGGATGGTTGTTGAAGAAGGGAGTTGTTCACCCTCCATATATATGTATGAGGATTGGTAGGTTTGTTAGCAATTTTTATACTGACAGGTGCTTGGTCTGACCAGGTGATGGTGTGGATTCGGGAATCATGAATATTCTGTAATAAGCTCTTATCGGACACAAACAGGTCGATGCGACAATATGTGTTGTGACGCGGGGAAAGGTATGTGTAGTCCCTCTCCATCGCATGACAACACCTCCAGACATCGTACAATTCGTTAGTTGCAAGAAAAGTAGATAGTGGAGAAGTGAATCTTTTAGGTCCAGAGGAGGAGTCAATCTCGTTGTCAGGAACTAGGTTAAAGTCTTTGCAAATTAATAGGTGTCCTTGTTGTATTTCTTTAATTGTCCTCATGGTATTTTTAAGAAATGGAATTTATTTGACGTTCGGGGCATATATAGTAGCTATAGTATATGCGACGTTGTCTATGGTGCAAGTCAGTATTATATACCTTCCTTCTGGATCAGGTATACATTTGTGTAGTTGGAAAGATACAGTATCTTTAATAGCAATTAACACACCTCGTTGTTTCCGTGAATAACATGACTTATAAATATGTGGGAAGTTCTTGTGTTGGCAGTAGGGAGTGGCATCTAGGGCGAAGTAAGTTTCTTGAAAGCATAGAATATCGCTACTGTGCTCTATCGCCGTTTTCCATAGGGATGTTCTTTTGGCCGGATGATTTAGGCCCTTCGCATTGATAGACAGAACGTTGAAGTTCATGGTCGATTTGTGTCTCTGAGAATGTGGTGCATAAAAGGAAAACTCACGTTTGGCGGGTTGAGATAAGTCTCTCAGGTGGTTACTGGATGTTTAAGTCCTCCAGGAGTCTTGTGTTCTCAGGGACCTGGAAGTAATAAACGATCGTGCTCGTATAATCTGTGATATTTCAAGATAGAAAAAAAAATGCTGGTTAATGCACAGGTAATATTCGTGAATATGCAGTTAGTTTGTTTCCTGAGCAATGTGGCAGAAGAGTTCCCTTGCTTTAATCTAGTGGTCACTGTGTCCCACAGCCGTGGGGGAAGTCACAACTAAAATAAGATCTACTTGTTAACTGTAACTCAAAAGTCAGTAAGCAATTTCGTAGTACTGACGAAATGTGGGGGTAAAGTTCTGTAAAGAGATTGTCCACTTAGACAGAGAACCGGGTATATAGGTTGCAGGTATGATGACTACTTATGTGCATGTCATTTTCCTCTGGAATGACGAGAGACCATTTTTTGGATGCTATGCTGCGCAGGTCCCATTGGAGTCTTCATCTCAGAGTTAGGGAGCTCCAAGATTATTCCCCAGGATTGTAGAAGCCATAAACCGTCGTTAAGGTTTGAGATTGTGTATGCTGTACCACTTTTGGTGATCACTACCGTAGCCAGGTGGCGCCATTTGTAAGGTATCTTATGGTTGTTAAGGGCCTTAGTGATAGTTTTCATCTGGCGTCTCTTGTTGAGGGTGTACTGTGAGAGATCAGCATACAATTAAATCCCGTGGTATGGAGGGGGGAGATTAGGCATTGCTCTTGCTATGGTCAGCAGTTTCTCTTTTGTGGGGTAGAAATGAATTGTCATTAATACATCTCTGAGAATGGATGCTTCCAGGTGTTTTGGTTTTGGAATGTGATGTATACGATCAATGGTACATTCGATCGGTGATATCTCGGGCAGCATTTTAGTAATCAATTCTCCCGCAAATTTTTGCAGATCAATCGGGGGATAGATTTGGGTATCTCTCTGAGTTTGACATTGTTTCTCCTCGAGCGGTCCTCGAGGTCTGCAATTTTAGCTTTTATCCACTCAGTGTCATCTAAGTGGTCTTTATGTGCGTCTATGAGGTCACACACTGTTGTGGTGCAGGCATCCATTTTGTGTTCTATGTGTTGGACTCTGTCACCTAGCTCCTGTAGTTCAGATGTGAAACTGCTAAACATGGTGGATATGTTTAACATGAGGGAAGCCTGTGTGCTCGCTGTGCCTGAGGCCTGTGCTGCTGGATCCAGACACATCCGCGCCTTCGCCGGGCTGTTCGGTGAGGGGCTATTAGGTGGCGATCTTTGTGTAGGAAGCGGGTTGTCCTCTGCCTCCCATGTATCAGGATTACCATCTGGGAGATCTGTGTAAGAGGATGATGCCTGAGGCTGCTCTCCACCGGTGCCATCTTGCCAGCCATCTTGCTAGCATAGTGAAGAAGTCTGTGAGTTTCTTAGGTTGCCTTTCTTCTTTCCATTTGCGGGACTGCATTGATCGGTCTCCTACAATGATGTGGAGCTTTAGTATGGCTCTCGGTGTGCGGTATATCGCGGTGATCGTAGCTCTTTCCCCGGTTTTCAGTCAGAGCTGTGGGCTTAATCGGCCATCACGATCGCATGCAAGCCACGCCCCGCAAGTTTCCCAATTCTTTACCATCCTCGGTTGGTGAGAATTCTGCTCACTGTGGTCCCTGGTAATAAGGTGGTTGGTCCCTTAGTGGAGACAGCTTCCCCTCTACCTCCGACCACGACAGGTTCTCCGGCCGGCAGAACCGTCACTTTTGGTTGGACTGCAAGCCGCAATCCCAACCCTGCACTGCTCTCTTGCTTCTGGATAGGCCCTTAGACAGTCTACCAAATAGATGTGCCTGGGATAGGACCAAACTCCGGCCTAGCAGCCCAGGCAATATGACACACATGTCCACCCCGACAGCCGTCCAGGTGGCACATAACACTGATCACCTGACTCCACCCAAATATATAGGTTCTCCCAGCAGTCCAAGGGGTTCAAGAAAACCCCTTCCCATTGGCCCCATATACTCCTAATCTGACCTTGCTTTGCCCTTCACATATCTAATGCCACCAGGTACCCAGCCACCTATAGAATAGAAAAGTGCAGCAGTTCCATACTTATGCCCTGTACGCACGATCGGACTTTCCGACAACAAAACCGTGGATTTTTGTTCGAAGGATGTTGGCTCCAACTTGTCTTGCATACACATGGTCACACAAATGTTGGCCAACAATTACGAACGTAGTGATGTACAAGATGTACGTGATATCTCCATTACGAACGCTAGTTATATCTCCGGCTCGTACTTGATTCCAAGCATGCGTTTGTTGGTGGAAACTTTGAGAACCTGCTAGCCAACATTCGTTGGCCGAAAGTCTGACAACAAATGTTCGATGGAGCATACACATGGTCCGACTTTCCGCCAACAAGCTCACATCCAACATTTGTTGTTGGAAAATCCGATCATGTGTACGGGGCACTAGGGTGATCTCAACTGATCCCTAACAATGAGCCAAGGTAACTACACCTGGCAGGTAAATTTAGGAGCAACCCAGCCTAAACACCAGGGTGCTACAAATGTAACAGGAAACTTGTCCAACACTTCTTATGCCGTACACATGATTGGATTTTCCGACGGGCAATGTTCGATGGGAGCTTGTTGTCAGAAATCCCGACCGTGTGCAGGCTCCATCGGACATTTTCCATCGGAATTTCCGTCACACAAAATTTGAGATCTGGATCTCAAATTTTTCTGCAAAAAAATTTGTTCACGTAAATTCTGATCGTGTGTACACAATTCCGATGCACAAAGTTCCACGCATGCTCAGAATCAAGTACAAGATGGAAGCTCTCGGTCTGGTAAAACTAGCGTTCGTAATGGAGATAGCACATTCATCACGCTGCAATTTTTGAAATCTTTTAATGCAGCGCATTCTCTTCTTCTTTAGAATGCTAGAATAATGAAGTTGTTTTGCTGCTGATATTCACACAGAGTTCTGAAAAAATTATTTCTTTATTATTTCTCGTGATCTCCTGAATATTTTATTTTTTGGTTTTCGTCAGATCTCCATAAAACTTTGTATTTTATTTTTTATTTTTATTTTTTTGTTTATAGTTTTTTTTTTATCAATACCTCCTTGTTTTTTTTTGTTTTTTTTCTAGGGCTCTCCATAATATTGTTTTTTCGTTTTGTGTGTCAAGTTACCACAACACCATTATTATCTTGTATTTTTTTTAACTTCAAGGAAGTTGGTTTTTGTTGGTGTCCCTTGTTAAGTTGACATTGTATTTTGGAAATGTGCCTGCCTACTCACACACAAACTGTCCTTTTTGAAGTAAAACACATAGGCAAGTAATTTATTATGGGTCATAATAAAATAAAGAAGAAGGCAATGCTGGAGAAACTGGTGAAATTGGTGAAGCCTTTGTACCCCAGGGCACACATCAACTATTTTACACACAAAATTGGTAGCCTGAGGAGTCCTTATAATAGTGAGCACAACCCGGTCCCAGACTACAAGAGATCAGGAACAGCAGCAGATGGCTTATATGTCCCCAGGCTGTGGTCATACAACAGCCTGCGTCTTTTGTCAGACCAGACTGAACCCAGGCCATCACTTTCTTGTCTTACTACCACTCTTCCTACTACTACTGGTCCCGGTCACCTCCTGGCTGCCACTTAGCCCCGCCACCTCCTGGCTGCCACATTCCATGCCCTTCTCCTGGCTTCCACATTCCACGCCCTCCTCCTGGCTAAGGCTTTCCTGTGTATGGAAAAAGAACATAGTTTTAGTTTTTTGTTCATCAATCACACACAATTTTCAGCTCATGACTGTTGCAAATTGAATGTTAACAAATAGAAAAGACTATCATTCTGACCCCTGCATTTTTCCTTTGTCCCAAACATTTTTGGCCACTACTGTCTATTGATATGTAAAACACTTTATTAAACCAGAAATTAGTGATCAATAATAACATCTAGTTAACATCATTAATTTTACGACCAGAAATATGTTGAACAATGCTATACCTGACTAAAGCTGGGCTCCTCCACTCCTTCTTCCTGGCTGGAAGGCCCAGGTTGGACGTCGGAAGCATCAGCTGGGGTGGAAGGAAGCGTGGAAGGAAGAGTGGAAAGAAGGGTTGAAAGGGATTGCCTGACTTCAGTCTGGTCTGACAGAAAACAAAGTCTCTCATAGTACCACAGCCTGGGGACATAAATGGCATCTGCTGCTGCTCCTGATCTCATGGAATCCTGGACCTTATTGCGCTCCCTATTATAAGTGCTCCTCAGCCCACCAATTTTTGCCTTCAAATAGGGGATGGTTGCTGTGGGGATCAGCGGCTTCACCAACTCCAGCAGTTTCTCCAGCACTGAATGCCTCTTTTGTTTATGATTATAATGCAGATGTTTCACCTGCCACAGACTGGGCAGCTCCCTGTACTTGTCTATGAATATGGAGAGGAAGTTGTGGTCATTGAAGCCATCCATTTTCTCTGCAAGACACAACACAAAACAAACCCTAATGTCAGGCTAAACTCTACTAATCTTGTCCCAATATAGGCCTCAATCTATAAACAGTATGGACCACTGATGGCCCAAGTTCAAATTTGTACCTTTCGTTCTAACGATCGGCGCTTCCGATACTCCTTCCTCGGCTCACAGATCGTACTTATGACGCACGCGTGTTACGCTTCATATACACTACGCATGTGTGAAACTCCACCCGCCCCTGACCTTCTTTCTAGTCTATTCCCCGCCCCTTCTCTTTCTGCGCAGTGGGGAGAGCACATGGCGGAGAAAGAGCAAGTGCATGCAGACAGCAGCAGCAACGGAGCCACGAACGTCCCTATCGTGGAGGAGATTTAATCCCTCAAATATATCCTTTGTAGAGATGGTAGAGATGGTGGACATCTTGAAGAGGGCCGACTATGATGGGAAGCATGGACCTTCCCCAAACCCAAATGTGAGAAAAGCCAAGATCATAAATAAAGTTGTGAAGAGTCTACGCTGGAATTTTGGGGTACGGCGATCCAAGGATCAACTGAGGAAACGCTGGTCAGACCTGAAATTAAGGGAGCACGATCAGTACAGAGTCACAAGAGAGTTCTTCAAAAAAGTAAGTTGTTGTCGTGTGTTCCTATTATTATTATTTACTTGCATGCTGCTCCATGTGCTTTTCTTTTTTTTTCATAGATACATTTTTATTCATTTTTACAAAAATACAAAAGGTGAATAACATGTATCAAGTAATTCTTCAATGGTATAAATGTAGGTATCAATAGTCTAGAGTTACAAATTGTTTTAACATTTGAACTTTAGTGTACATACCAAGTTATGTTAGTATGCCAGTGGGACTATCCCCCTTCCCAGGTCACCCCCTTGGGAGCTAACTGTGACCTGAGGAAACAGTCCTTAAAAGCGTTCATGAACTCTTTATACAGTGCAGAAAAGATTACCAACCGATCAGTACGTTTTGCTATATTAATACATAGCCACTGATAACATGCATCTCCAACTTTAAGTAAAATAAAGAGTAAACAAACTTGGAGATGGGGGGAAAGAAAGAAAAAAGAAAAGAAGGAACTGTTACCCTAATCACGCTATTTCTACACGGGACCTAGTAGAGTGTTTAATATTAGTGTGGATGATATTAGTGTGGATGCTATTGGTGTGGATGCGCTGTCTATGCTTTATACCATTCTATCCATGGTTGCTATTGAAGATGAAAATCCGCGTATTTTCCTTCTATGTTCGCTAACATGCTTTCATACGTGTGGCGTATTGAAAGTGTGCGAATGACTTAAGTTAAATTTAGGTCAGGTATTATCTATGCTAGTGTGGTGATAGGCATCTCAAGGTTACTGACTGGTGACAATAGAGATTTGGACAGCACCAGGTTTTTCCAAGATTCCAGAGTTGCTAAGATTGGGAGAGAAAGATTTGTGGTTTTTGTGTTAAGATAGGGATAAGCTAGGATGTAGACATGTAAGTCCCCCCAGGTATTTGAGTTTGCTCTATGAGACCCAGTAATGGTGTAGGCTGGTTTGGGAACCATCCTCTGATCTGTGCTAATAATGCTGTCCTATGATAGTCAATGAAGATAGGTATGCCTGCGCCTCCTGCTTCCCTTGTTTTACTAAGTTTGGAAAAAGTACTCCTTACTTTTTTCCCTTCCCATAGGAAGTTAGAGAGTGAGCTTTGTAAGTTATTAGGAAACTTTTTGGGAACAGGTATAGGAACTGTTCTAAATATGTATAGTATCTGGGGCAGTATTTGCATTGTAATGGCAGCCAACCTTCTCGTTCCTTCTTTTAATTTGCTTTCAAGAGGTAGGTAATTGGCTTTAAAAAGCTTTTCAGAGTGGGACGTGAGATTTATCCCTAGGTCGTTTATTGCATATTCATTCCATATATATGGGAATTTGGCTTGCATGTCCTTTTTTTCTGGTTGGGATACCCCTAGGTCCAAAATGTAAGACTTGGTGTTGTTCACTTTGTAGTAGGACACCATACCATATTTCCGGAGTAGGTAGGTAAATCTTTTAAGGGAAGACACCGGTGCCATGAGCATCAGGATTATATCATCAACGAAAAGGCTGATGACACGTTTTTTGTTATTAATCATAAAACCCTGTATGTCAGGCGATTGTCTAATGCTTGCAGCTAACAGTTCCATTAGGAGATTAAAAATGAGTGGAGATAATGGGCACCCCTCCCTAGTTCCATTTGTAATCCCAAAGGGTTTAGACAGCATCCCCGATGTATATAATCTAGCTTAAGGTGAGGTATACAGGGTCAATATAGCAGAGAGCAAGTAGCCGGTGAATCTGAATTTTTCCAAAGCGTGGGTTGGGTCAGATATAGCCAGTGCCTCCTGTTGAACACTTTCTCTGCATCCAAAGCTAGAAGCAGAGAAGGCATCCGATTCCTCCTAGTGATGTGAATTATATTGAGCAGGCGTCTTGTGGCATCTGATGACTGTCTACCCTTTGTAAACCCTGACTCATCTGGGTCAATCAGGGTAGACAAAATGTCCACAAGTCTCAATGCTATCATTTTGGCAAAAATTTTTAGATCATTGTTCAATAATGATATAGGCCTAAAATTTTGAGGCACATCCGGTGTCTTCCCAGGCTTAAGCAACATGACAATGAGCGCTTCTAACATTTCATTCGGAAAGGAAGCAGAGGCAGCTGCACCATCAAACACTCTAAGGAGGTATGGACCTAGAATCATTTGGAAGTTCTTATAGTATTCTCCTATGAGCCCATCTGGGCCAGGGGATTTGTTGCTCCGGAGAGTTTTTATGGCCTGTAATAGTTCTGTCAGGGAGAAGGGAGAATTTAGCTCTTGGATTTGTGCTGAAGAGAGTTTGGGTAAATCAATACATGATAGAAAATCTATTATATCTTTCTGGGAAGGCTGTGCTGTTGAGTCATCTTGGTTTACGTTATAAAGGGAGCTATAATAGTCGCTAAAAGCATCCGCTATGCCCTGAGGGTCATATACTGTTTGTTTACTTTTAGGGTGGATGAGGTGTGCTATTTTGGTTCTAAAGGGTTGTCCTTGTATTTTCCTAGCTAATGCTTTTCCTGCTTTGTTACTAGTGGCATAGAAAGATATTTTCATCTTTTTTTCTTTTTGTTCAAAAGTTTGGAGTAGAACTAGTCTAAGGTCATGTCTCAGGGTAGTGAGTTTAGCGCTGTTGGTGGGAGTAGGCTTCTTTTTTTTTAGTTCTTCCAAAGTGCTAATCTCCGTCATTAAAGTAGTAATTTTCTGCTGCCTCTGCTTCTTAATCCTAGTCCCTAACTGGATAAATATACCTCTTGTGTAAGCTTTGTGAGCATTCCATAATATCATTATCTGTGGAAGAGGAATTGATCTGGAAATACTTGGACAAGCGGTCTTCCATGATTTTCTTAGTGGATGGGTTTTGAATAATCTGAGAATTGGCTCTCCACACATAGGCGGTGGTGTTAAGGTATGAGTCCCTTAGTGTGAGAAGGATGGACGCATGGTCCGACCACGCTATTGTTTCAATTTTGGATTGGGTTACTTTTTGGAGCAACCACTTGTTAAAAACAGATCAATCCTCGTATATGTACAGTGCCTGTGGGAGAGAAAAGAGTAGACTCTTTCATTTGCATGTATACAACGCCAGGCATCATACAGGTCATGTGAACGTAAAAAGTTCGCTAGAGATGGAGTCCTTTTAGAAGATGCTGAAGTGCAGTCCAGTAGTGTCCAGTAGTGGGTTAGGAACAATATTAAAGTCCCCACACAGTATAAGGGATCCTTGCTGTATTTTCTTCACTTTTTGCATAAGTCCATTGAGAAAGTTCATTTGACGTTTGTTAGGAACGTAGACATTCACTAAAGTGTAGCGGGCATTGTTAATGTCACATATGATAATCAGGTATCTTCCTAGTGGGTCTGAGTGTTCGGAGATTAAATGGAAGGAAATTGTGTCTTTAATCACAATCAGCACTCCCCGTCTTTTAGCTTTCATGTTAGAGGAGAAGTAATGTTGGAAAGATTTATGAGTGCATTTAGGTGGGGTTATACAGTGAAAATGTGTCTCTTGCACACACAGCACATCACATTGAGAAGAGTCGGCCTCCTTCCATAGGGATGCCCTTTTAGCTGGGTGATTCAGACTGTGAGTCCCGAACATAATGGCAGGAACAGTTTCTGAAAGGGTAACTGGTAAACAAAAACAAAAAAATAGCATAAACTGGAACTTAAAAGGAGGGTCATTATAGCCCAGGTGCAGAACATTTCCGCTCAAATTTTGGGAGCTTGCTTTGTGAGAGAAGCTCCGAAAGGTGGGGCCCTTAGTTAGGGCAGATACCATAAGACATCATGGTGAAGAATTATAGGTCATATTTTTTTATGACGACTCAGGAACAAGTTTCCACTCTGGGGAGATCCTACCAGGGTTACCTGCTGTAGAGGATGTAGACTGATCATCTGGTATAATCTTCCATTTCTGGAGGAGCTGGAAGCCTTTAGTTGGGGATGTGGTCACATGGGTTGTACCATCTTTGGTTACCAGAAGCTTTGTTGGGTATCCCCATCGATAATCAACATTGTGATTTCTTAGTGCTTTAGTAACATTGTTCAGATTTTTCCGGAGATACAGGGTGAATTGCATCAAGTCCGCATAAAATTGCAGTGCAGAGTAATCAGTGTTCCGGTGCTCCCCTTTGCGTGTAATTAACATGAGGCGTTCTTTAGTTTGGTAAAAGTGCATTCGGAATAATACATCCCTAGGAGCATTTTCTGGAATGAATGACAGCTTTGGGAGGCAGTGAATCCTGTCTATAGAGAGCTCAATAGCAGGAAGGTCAGGCATGAGGGTAGCAAGCAGTGCAGTCCAGAAGATTGTACGGTTTCTGGAATGCCTCTTATTTTAACATCATTTCTTCTGGACCTGTCCTCTAAATCTGCTAATTTTGCCTTGAGTCATGTTTGTTCTTCCTCTGTTGTGTCATGTGCGTTGATCAAATCGTTAATGGTCGTGTCGTATTCCCCCATTCTGGTTTCAATATGATCCACTCTATCTCCTATTGCAGTAATATCTGTATTGAATTTTCTCATGCATGCCATCATGTCATCATGGATAGTACTTCTTAGTGAAATAAGCTTGTCTTTGAATGTTGTGTCCATAACTGGCTGGTGCAGCGTGGGGAATGAGACTATGGAGTCAGGGAATTCTATGGTGTCCTCCTGCGAGTCTGTATTAGACCTTACCTCACAATGTTGTACTTCTGGGTCATCCACTCTGAAGCTGGCTTTAGCTGGGCTTCTGGGGAGGGGTGAGAAGGTCTGAGATGTCTCCCAAGAGTTGGGAGGACGCCTGGGCGACTTGTCTTTGTGGCTCTGCTGACGCCTGTGAGCCGCGCTAGAGGAAGACTGAGAGCTGGCGCCATCTTGCCCATGAGGCTGCAGCAGCAGTGTATAGTAGTCCATGATTTTTTTCGGTCGATGTTCCGCCTGTCTCTTTCTCGGCATGTTACCTGGATAGTGGGGGAGCAAACCGCTGTGTAGGGAGTTCAGTGTGATGTCTCTGGTCGCTGTTAGCCACTTCTTTGTCCCACTGTGTGCCGGAGCACAAGGATTACACCGCCATCTCGGTGGAGTCCAAGCCACGCCCCCCATGTGCTTTTCTTTACTGTTGTAAGTTTAGAATGGCAACTTTCAGGTTTATGGGCACAGTAATCGTTCGTAGTAAACTTCGTTCATTCGCCCACTAATACAATGTTTTTGGCAGATGCAGGTTAACTAGATTTGTTCAGGCCTATTTGGATTAAAATAAGTTTAGTACATTGTTGTCTAGATGGGTTTGTAACTAGAACGAAATGTAAACTTAATTCAGTGTAAGGAGAGCACACTCAGCAGCTGTTTACACATCTGAAAGCAGGAGCACTAGTGTGGGACACCAGAACAAACTTTTTAGGGTGTCCCACACAGGTGCTACAGTGGATACTAGGGGTGTCTCCATGTGTGAAAATTGTACAAAAAAGGTAAGTATTCCAGCTTTCAGAAAGGGAACATAAAATGTCTTCAGCTTGGAACTCTGCCCAAAAAGACAATTGTACGACACTTCCAAGCAATGTTTCATATTCCTATTTCTGGACTCTAATATCTGTGTGCTAAGTATACCCTTTTTTTATTCACATAGGGGAGAAAAAACTCGGGACATCTGAGGACACCAGGGGTCCACAACCTCCTAAAGAAGCGGAAATACCACCAACACAACCAGAGGATGTGGAGGAAGGAGAGAGGTTTTGGAAGTTGGCGAAATTGTGACCACAACAGGTGAGTGTCTGAGACCACAGCTTCAGGTAATATATGTATGTCTGCATATTTGTAGTACATGGTGTTTTTTTTTCATCTAAAGTGATGTTGATGTTGATGTTGGGGAAGAAGAAACTCATCTCACAAGTGCAAGTGCACAGATCCTCATCGGGGAGATCATGGTCTGCAATTGTGATTTACAAAAGATCATGGAAGACATCAGTGATATTGAAAAATGACTCAAAAACATCATTGATGTTTTAGGCCGAATCTAAAAAACACCTAAAGTCTTCATTTTTTGTTATTTTTCACCAATGTTTAAGTATCCTAAAAGTCAAATTTTGAAGATGCACACAGTGTGTCAACATGTGCTATCTGCCATCACAGGATATCAATGTACACATTTGGTGGGTGCAACCCCTTCCTCGCAACTAAAGTAGCTGAGAGGAAGGGGTTGCACCCCATTGCACCCCATTGATCCCCCATGATGTGAGCTAGCACATGTTGACATCAGAAGGGAAATCTCCATTTTGACTCTCAATTTGTGTGCATCTTCAAAATTTGGCTTTTACAGGGGTGACATCACCCCATCTGATGAAGGCAAGATCAACACAGTTTGGACATACTAATGTCTGATCTTGCCTTCATTTTTTCTAAGTTGAACTTTGTAAGTTCCTGAGTTGGGTATTGTTTTATGGTTTTAAACATACCTATTTAACACAAAAAAGGCTATTTGTACTGTCTATACCAAAAATGTTATTCATAAAATATGTTGGTTTGTTCAAAAACCTGTTGCTAACGCACATGTGAATGTGCACAGAGTAAAAATTTTAAGACTTAACAATGTGTGGCTTCTTCTTTCATTGCTCAATAGCAGTTTTTGGAGTACGTTGTTGTTTACAGTGACAATGGGGGTTATTTCCTAAAGGCAAATTCACTTTGCACTCCAAGTGCACTTTTGCAGTGCACTTGGAGTGCAAAGTGGATTTTCCTTTAGTAAATAACTCCCACAGTGCTTTATAATTTGCCACAATCATGCCATTTTCGTGTTTCCCCAGAATTCATTCATGGTGCTGAAAATGATTCATCTTTTTATCATTAATGCATTACATACATTAACAACAAAAACAAGGTGTGTGTGTGTAGCAGACCCACAACATAATATTTTGCAGAAGAAGAGATTTTCACCCCATGTATCAAATAAATTACGTTTACACTATTGAATAAAATGGTCATAAATAAGGCCATTGGAGAACCTAGGAGACAGCTAAAAGAAACACCAGCAGTAAATCAAATGAAATATGAGTTCAGTTTATACCAAAAATATTTATTTGAGAAAAGTTTCACACATTGTCTGGCATATCAATGGCCCCCCTACCCGCAAAGTACTCAAAATACTTCTGTCTAACTTTGTGGGCGCTTTGGGGGGGCAAGCCTAGGATGGCCAGGTTCAATTGTGGTCAAGGTAGTTGGATTTGGTACACAGGCCTCAGTCCCAACTGAGGCCACATAGTTTATAGCATTTTTCCATAGGAAATTGTGGAGAATGCAACTAGCAAGGACAATATGATTCAGTTTATATTCCGCCATATGGATCATTGTCAGAAATAGGCGGAACCGGCTGGCTATTATTCCAAAGGCATTTTCAACCACTCTTCTGGCTCTGGCCAGCCTGTAATTAAAAACCCTCTGGTCCGGGGTGAGTGTCCTCATTGGGAATGGCAGCAGAAGATGGTCCCCCAGCGCAAAAGCTTCATCCACGACGAAGACAAATGGGAGTCCTGCCACATTGTCTTCCGGAGGTGGCAAGCCCAAGCTGCCATTCCGGAGCTGTCTGTAAAACACCGTCTGGGCGATGACTCCACCATCCGACATCCGGCCATTTTCCCCACGTCCACATATAGAAACTTGTAAGTCGCCGACACCACCGGCAACAACACTATACTATTGAACCCCTTGTAATTATAATAGTATGACCCCGAGTTGGGGGGTGGTACGATGTGGACGTTTTTCCCATCTATTGCTCCTCTGTAGTTGGGAAAGTCCCACCGCTGGGCAAACTGGGATGCCACAGTCTGCCATTACTGTGGCATTGATGGAAACTGTGGAATCAAACAAGAAAAAAAATAGTAATTTTGCACATAAACATTGCAAGCAGATTAAACACAAACATTCTTGGCCAACATCAGTATAACATTTATTTGAAGGAGTATTTAAAGCGGTTGTATACCCGCAAAAAAAAATTTTTTTTTTCCTACCCCTGTAAAGCAAAAGGCATAATGAGCTAGTATGCACCGCATACTAGCTCATTATGAAATACTTACCTTAGAACGAGGCGTCGGTATCTTACCTGGTCCACGCCGAGGGAGCTGTCATGTTGCCTCGGCGTGTCTTCCGGGTATCGCGGTTCCAGCGCTGTGAGTGGCTGAAACCGCGATGTCGTCACTCCCGCACATGCGCGCGGGAGAATTCTTACTCGGCAAGGTCCGGCAGTTGGCGGCCTTCAGCCGAGAATCCCCTGTGCGCATGCGCCGCTGCAGTCAGTGGCTCATAGCAAGGGGAATATCTCCTAAACCGTAAAGGTTTAGGAGATTTTTTTTTACCTACAGGTAAGCCTTATTATAGGCTTACCTGTAGGTAAAAGTAAAAAAAAATGACTATACAACCACTTTAAAGACAAATTCATAAAGTACACTTATCAGATTCCTCACCCTCTCTGATGGCCCATTGTAAAAATTATAGGGGGGGAGATGTTTTGGACAGGTAACCCTCTCCACTTCCATGAGAGCTGAATATATAAATAATGTGTTTAACTTTGGCCATCCCCTCCTTACTTACACTATTGGCAGCCCACTGGACAGGTAAGAAGTGTCATAATAAAAAAATATAAATACACACTGTACAAATTGAAGCACATTTTTTCATTCTGCAATTACCTATCAAGATAATAAGAGAACAAAACTTTAAACAGTACCATTTGAAAGTATTCAGGCAGGCCCTTGGACTACATGCTTTGGTGAATTCAACCATAAATATGACCACAAAAGAGGTAGGTATAGTGTGTATGGGTTGGGCAAAGTCAGCAGATAGAGGATTGGTATCGGTTGACTCAGCGGTTGGGGGGAGGGAAGGTTCCAAATGAGTTTGGGACCTCCAAAAAAAGCCTCAGGCAATCTGCATGAATTTAAGGACACATATAACATTTGTACACATTTTAGGGGGTGTTTAGGATAAAGCACTACAATGGAGCTGACAAAATACATTGTTAAGTGACTAGGCTAGGTGTGTATGGGCCCAGGATAGCATTCTGGGGAGGTTAGTGAAGGTAAATATGCATGAAGGACAAAAAAGGAACTTTAAAAAATTTCAGCATGCATGAGAACAAAGGGGACATTCACAGCATATTACATTCATGGTAATTAGAGAATGATGAAAGAAATACAATACATTAGCAAAAATTAAATACATATAATGTGATGTTAAAGGATAAATCTTACCGTAATATAGTCCTTCTGCAGGACCTGAATGATGGCAGAACAGGTCTCTGAAATAATTAACCCCAGAGCCTGGGGGGAGATGCCTGTCGAGAAATTGATGTCCTGCAGACTTCTCCCTGTCACCAAGTACCGCAACATGGCGACTAGCTTCTGTTTGGGAGTAATGGCTTGCCGCATGCAGGTGTCCTGCTTGGTAATATAAGGGGACAGCAAAGCCAACAGATGGTGAAAAACGGGGTCCTTCATCTGGAGATAATTCCTGAAATCATCAGGATTATTCTCCAAAATCTCCTGCAACAAAGGCATGTGCGAGAATTGGTCAC
Organism: Lithobates clamitans; assembly: GCA_037952925.1. Lineage (NCBI taxonomy): Eukaryota > Metazoa > Chordata > Amphibia > Anura > Ranidae > Lithobates > Lithobates clamitans. The sequence goes on along the minus strand of JBBGZY010000605.1, from coordinate 4,020,435 downwards.
ACTGGAGCAACCAATTCTTGGTCCATGAACTCCTCCCCGCCCTGTTCATGGACTGGGCTTGGGTCAAAATAATAAGAACGCCAACACCAAGCCCCTGCACAGCACGAACTCTACGACGAGTATGTAACCGTAACATGGCTTCAAAACGGTCGGCTAGTCAGAACGAACTAACAGAACGCACTTAAAAACAGAAAGGCCTGGGAAGAGCGAGCTGAAAATTAGAAACGAGCGGACAAGAACGCACAGCAAAATCAAATACGTACTATAAAATACGCACTGAAAAACAAATGCAAACTGATTACACGCACTGAAAACCAGATACGAACCCACAAGTACAAACTGAAGAGCAGTAACGATCTGGAAAGCACGAGGCTGAAAAGCGCTAATCGTCTCTCACCAAACTTCTACTAACACGAGATTAGTAGAAGGAGCCCAAAGGGTGGCGCACTGGCTATTGAACTTCCCTTTTCTAGTGCCGTTGTATGTGTTGTACGTCACCACGTTCTGGACGTTCGGAATTTCCAACAAGATTTGTGTGACCGTGTGTATGCATGACAAGTTTGAGCCAACATCTGTCGGAAAAAATCCATAGATTTTGTTGTTGGAATGTCCGATCGTGTGTAATGGGCATTACTGTGGCCTACTCCTAATAGATCAATATACAGTCCTGCAACCAAGTAGCCAGTACTTTGAGTTTTCCTTCACTGCACAGAAGAATAATGACGTGTAAAATCTATAAGAAGAATCTCCAGGAGTGAAGTCACTGAGAAAGAGCACTAAGCCTGTCAGAGCCATGGCCGCTGGCATGCTGACAGGTGTGTGGTAATATCAAAGCCAATATCAGTTCAGAGTTGCCTTGGGTGATGTCACCGCGTTCCCCAGTGTCACTTCTGATGCACTCACAAAATGATTTTAATTGTATATTTATGAAACCAAAGAGGGGCAAATAAAATATATATTTTTTTACTATTATTTTTATTATGTTATATGTATATATCAATGCATTGTTTGGGTTTACATGCACAATAAATGAAAGTTATGGAAGCTCCTTTCATCTATCCTGGACCTGTTTTTGTGTTCCTTATTAGCTTTATTATTTAGTTGTTTTTTTTTCACAGAAAAACAGACAGTAAGCAAAAAAATTAAATAATCAAGCAACTCTACACAGATAATAGTCATTTACACAAAAAGGAAAAAAATATAAATACAAAGAATACTAAGGGGGTATAGTTTTCACGATGTGATTGGAGCATTCACCAAAAATTTACTGCGGTGAATTATTCCCTGTGATTCAAAACACATTGACCAAAAAGGTTCACCTGCAGTGAAGGTTTGGTGAGTGTCACATTCACTGCTTTATAATACTGTATACTCCTAAATAAACGAAACTACCCTAGATGCCCCAAAACACCACGGTGAGTGTCAAATCTGTAATTTCAAGGCAAAATCAATTGAATCAAAATTACTCAGCTTATCCCTAGCTGACAGCAGACATGTGAAAAGACAGCGAAGAAGAAGAGATATGGGAAAACTAACTATTTAAAAGTGGCGACATACAGGCACAGGTAAACTGCTTGGCTACCATTTTGGTCTGTACATAATTTTTCTTTGTATACCTTCCATCATTTTATTGTATAGACTTTACATATCAAATAGTTTTTGCTTTTTAAAATGTTATCCTGAGTGTCAGTTTCTGTAGCAGGCAAAGGTGGAAGGAACAAGCAGAGGCGCAATATTCCAGTTAGTGGAAAATAAGAAGAGCAGAACTGGAATCCAGCAAGTGGATGAAGTGGGGCGAGCATGTGTGGCCAGTGAGATAGAAAAAGAAAGGCAGGGAACAGAATTCATTTTTTTATAATCTGTAGAATACAGTATAACATTATTTTATTTGTGCATTTAACAGATGGCGATATTATGTAACACTGGCTGGAGGCTGAGGGCGACCTGTGAGGGCTTTGTTTGTGTATGGGTTATTTCAATCCATTTATTGGCTTTTGTTGCACAATCAGCTGTACTCTCATCCCATTTTGGTATAAATTTCTCACCAACCTGGTCTCTATGTGTCTTCTGTGGTCACATGGTGCCTCCCCTCTGCAGTGGCGTTGACAGGAATGGTGTTCTCTTTGGTGTCTGATTAGTTTAATTACTAATGGTGGTCCATAATCCCCGGAGAAGCCAATCTTGGCGATACATGTTGGGATAACACTCTACTTCTTGACCATTCTTTCAGCAAAGCCTTTCTGACCATTGAATGGAGATGTGTGAATATTTTTTATTGGTCTGATTTTATCTTTGTAAAAATAAACTTTATATGTTTTATATTTAGTGTTTCTATTATTTGTTGGCACCGTAATAATCCCTTAAACAAATGTGGCCCGTATATACTATTTCAGGATGAGGTGCCGGATATAACGTTGTCACCTAGCTACCTTATTACACAAATTATGTAACACTGGTTATCCACCTATTACAGTGCCATTAAATATGTGACAACAAGCCTGCCATATAATTGTCTACTCTATGATAAATATTTATTCATGTCCGATTTTAAAATTACAGCTAAGCAATTAAAATACCAAGGACAGCACTGCTTTAAATTAAATTAGATTTTCAGTGTAGCCCTCTACCAGGAAATTCTAGAGCACTTTGTGCTTCCCTCTGCTGACCAGCTTTATGGAAATGCTGATTTCATTTTCCAGCAGGACTTGGCACCTGCCCACACTGCGAAAAGTACCAATACCTGGTTTATTGATCATGGTATCACTGTGCTTGATTGGCCAGCAAACTGGCCTGACCTAAATCCCATAGAGAATCTGTGGGGTATTGTTAAGAGGAAGATGAGAGACACCAGACCCAACAATGCAAATGAGCTGAAAGCCGTTATTAAAGCTACCTTGGCTTCCAGAACACCTAAGTAGTGCCACAGGCTGATCGCCTCAATGCCACGCCACATTGATGCAGTAATTCATGCAAAAGGAGCCCTGACCAAATATTGAGTGCATACTATACTATACTATACATGGACATACTTTTTAGTAAGCCAACATTTTTATATTAAAAATCGTTTCTTTTTTTTTTGGTCTTATATAATATTCAAATTTTCTGAGACACTGAATTTTGGGTTTTCCCTAGCTATAAGCCATAATCATCAAAATTAAAAGAAAGAAATGCTTGAAATATATCACTGTGTGATATATGTGATAACACATCTATATAAAATATGTGAGTTTCACTTCTTGAATTAAAATACTGAAATAATTAACTTTTTGATGATATTCTAATTTTATGAAATGCACCTGTATACCTGATGGCACCTTACATATTTGTGGAAAGCTTGTTTGTTTGTGTCAGGATCATGCATGACAAACTATCCATTGTCTAGGGCAGGGATCTCCAAACTTTCTAAACAACGGGCCAGTGTACTGTCCTTTAGAGTTAAGGGGGGCCGGACTAGGACCAGTGGGAGTAGAAAATGTCCTGACATCCAGTGGGAGTGGGAGTAAATGTCCTATCTTTGGTGTCAGTGGGAGGACTAGCGCTTCATCATTTGTGCCAGGAGGGAAGAATAGTGCCCTATTGTTGGTGTCATTAGAGGAACAGTGCTCCATCATTAGTATCAATGGAAGGAATTCTACCCCATCGTTAGTGTCAGTGGGAGGAATAGTGGCCCATTGTTGGTATCAATAAAAGGAATTATGCCTCATCATTGGCGTCAATGGAAGGAATTATGCCCTTTCACTGGTGTCATTGAGAGGAATAGTGCCCATTGCTGGTGTCAGTGGGGGACATAGTGACCCATTGTTGGTGTCAGTGGAAGGAATTGTGCCCCTTTGATGGTGTCACTGGGAGGAATAGTGCCCCATTGTTGGTGTCAGCGACAGGAATTATGCCCCATTTTAATGCAAAGGAACCCTTGAAATAACTTTTCAGGCTCTGTGAACCCTTGCTAATAATTACTATAGCTACAGATCAATGTATTATAAAAAGTAAGAATAATTAATTTAAATATGTTGATCTCATTGTTTACTTACCCAGATTTAGTACAAGATTGTTCAGATTATTTTGGGTATGACCTCTTATATATAAATTATATATTTCTCCCTTTTGTTTTTTTTGGTCCCTCGACAGTGGCTAGGGAGAGGAGGATGGAGAAGGTGTCCCCTTTCCCCGGCAGTAAGGGTGAGTGGATTAGTGGAATAGACATGTATGTGTTGTGTGTCTTGCCCCCCCCCCTTCTGTTAGGGCAGCCCACAAGCTGTGGGACTGGTTTCCCACAGCTAAGATGGCAGAGTGTGCATGGTTGCCACTATCACATTGCAAAGAGGTCACACGCTGCGACACGGTTGGGAGGTGCCATCAGTGATGACAGTAAAATCATGACGGAATGCACTAGGGGACTTGTTTTAAGACTTGATAAAGACTAACATCTCTTGATGGCCCTGACAGTACGTAAGTCTTCATCAAGGCTTAATATAGGTCCGCTAGTACATTGTGTCATGATTTTATTAACATCAACTGTTCATGCCTTGCAGAAGAGGGAGGCTTCTTCCCTCGAAAATGCATTGGCTGTATTTGATGCTTGTAATGTGATAATAAAGGCTTTCTTTTTTTTTAAATAGCAAATGTTATACCCACCTGCTCTGTGCAGTGATTTTGCACAGAGCAGCCAGCATCCTTCTCTTCTCAGGTCCACTTTTGGCCCCTCCCTCTTGCTGAGTGTCCCCAGAGCAAGCAGCTTGCAATGTGGGTACCCAAGCAGGCTCAATCCTGAGCCATGCCTCTGCGTGTCCATTCACACACAGACCAAAACTTCCAATGTGTGAATCCCAATGCACACGTTCCTGTGGAAATGGTTGAGCATATAAATGGGTGCTGTAGCGAACAATGGCTGGAACCGTATCAAGTCAAGGAAAACACATGTGACCAGCACACTAAGTATCTCCAGAGTAGGCCCAGAGCTTTAATCAGTGATCACATCGTTATAGCAGATTGCATTATTTCGGAGCCATGCAGGACCCCTTTATCAGGCATGATATCACATACCTGATGAAGGGGTCCTGCATGGCTCCGAAACATTGCAATCTGCTGTAGCAATTTGATCACTAATTAACCGTTTCAGCCCCGGAAGATTTTACCCCCTTCCTGACAAGAGCACTTTTTGCGATTCAGCACTGCATCGCTTTAACTGACAATTGCGCAGTTATGCGACGTTGCACCCAAACAAAATTGCCGTCCTTTTTTTCCCACAAATAGAGCTTTCTTTTGGTGGTATTTGATCACCTCTGCGGTTTTTATTTTTTGCGCTATAAACAAAAAAATAGCGACAATTTTGAAAAAAACGCAATATTTTTTACTTTTTGCTATAATAAATATCCCCCAAAAATGTATAAAAAAAATATTTTTTTCCTCAGTTTAGGCCGATACGTATTCTTCGACATACAGTATATTTGGTCAAAAAAATCGCAATAAGCGTATATTGATTAGTTTGCGCAAAAGTTAGAGTCTACAAAATAGGGGATAGTTTTATGGCATTTTTATTATAATTTTTTTTTCACTAGTAAAAGCGGCGATCTGCGATTTTTATCAGGACTGTAGCAATTTGTAGCGGCATTATGGCGAATACGTCGGACAATTTTAACACATTTTTGGGACCATTGGTATTTATACAGCGATCAGTGCTATAAAAATGCATTGATTAATGTAAAAATGTCACTGGCAGGGAAGGGGTTAACACTAGGGGGCGATCAAGGGGTTAATTGTGTTCCCTAGTGTGTGTTCTAACTAAAGGAGGGAGGGGACTGTGTAGGGGAGATGACAGATTGCTATTCATATTCTGTATGAACAGACAATCTGTCTCTTCTCTCCTCAGAGAACCAGAAACTGTGTGTTTACACACACCGATCCCGGTTCTCGGTGTGCCCGGCGGTGATCGCAATCGCGGGAGCACTGCGGTGATCGCGACCACCGGGCACTCGCATCGGCTCTGTGGGCGAGCAGGGGGCATGTGCGCCCCTAGTGCCCAAAAAAGGAAGCAAAGTAACATAACGGCGATTCACGCAGCCGAGCCATGTTTCCGCAGTACAACTGCGGCGGCTGGTCGGCAAGCGGTTAAAGCTCTGAACCTACTCTGGAGATCCTTGGTGTGCTAGTCACATCTGTTTTCATTTTCATTCACACACAAAGGCTCGCCCCCCCAACCCTCCCCCCTCCTCCTTCCTCATAGGCTCACTGACTGTGATTGACAGCAGCGGGAGCCAATGACTCCCCCTGCTGTCTCAGCCAGTGAGGAGGGAGAGTCCCCAGATAGCTGAGGCTTTTGTGCGCATCGCTGGATTGAGATGGGGCTCAGGTAAGTATTAGGGTGAAAAAAAAAGGTGCCTCTGAGTGCAGAAAACTTTATACTTCCCAAAAAACTTTATTTTCCCCAAAAGGGTTAAAAACACTTACAAAAGGGTGGATGGGTAGGAGCACATCATATTAGTAATATGTCAGAGTCATTGCTTGAAGAAGGAACCAATTAGCTGTTCCGAAATGTGTCGTATGTTGATGAAATCACTTTCGGTTTTCTGTCCACACTGGTTGTTGGTCCTTTCCCGTTGACGTCACTTCCTGGGTTCAGCTTCCATGCTGTCTCAGACAGCTTAGCTGTCTTCCCAGAATCCAGGAGAGTTGTGGCTTCCATCTGCCGGCCACTTCAGAATATGCTACCATAGAATTACACCTCCAGATATCCCTGAGACTCCTTGGGACTACCAGAACACTGGACCACCTGCCATATTACTAATAAGATGTGCTCCTACCCGTCCACCCTTTTGTAAGTGTTTTTAGCCCTTTTGGGAAATATAAAGTTTTACTTCTGTACTTAGAGGCGCCTTTTTTTTCTTTTCATTTTACTTCCAGAGTTGGCTTCTCTGATATCTGCTTGGTCTGTTACTCAGAGCGCCCTTATACACAATTTCAACAGGTAAGTACAAAAACGGATGAAGGTAAACAACCTTGAGTCTTTACAACTACTTTAACTATTAAATGTTTAAAAAAATCCTTCAGGTGAGATGAACTTTTCTACCAGGAGCTCCTCCCTGCACATCCAACTATTTCTTTGTATAGGACCTACTGTTTTTTCATTTGGTGATTTACAAAAAAGATGTCTCTATTTTGGCAGGCTTTTTTTTAAATCTGCTGTTTCTGTTTTTTGTTATGCCAAACACATTGTTCATGTTGTCTTCAATATGTGGAAATAATACAGTATAAAAGACAAAGTGTAGGAACATTTTATATAATGCGAAAAATAGAAAAGACTTGGAAAGACGTGATACATTTGATAGCAGCCACAGAAAACCTGATTAATGCAGATAAAGTATAAGTGATTAGAGCAGCCTGCTAAAAATAATGACAAAAACCATGACAATAGCACAATTGCATTCATACCAGGGGCGGACTGACAACTCATGGGGCCCCCGGGCAATAGGGGCTCATGGGGCCCCCTTAGTCCCCACCCACCCACACACAAGCCACACCCTCACAAAGCCCCACGTATATATTGCACTGCTACATTACATGCATTGGTCACAGAATTTCTCTACTTCATGTTCAAAATAAATGTTTAAAGATTAAAGAAAAATAAACTCACTTTAACCACATACATTTACTGCAGGGCTGCGTCTCCTGTGAGCAGAATCATGTACAGGTACTTGATTCTGCACTTGCGGGTCTGCATGCTGTTTGACCTGCTGCCGCTGTGATTGGACACACCGAGAGCTAACCAGCGGGTCCGGAGGACCCCATGTCCGCCAGGCCCCGACGATCGTTTCCAACAGAGGCAGAACTGTGGTCTGCCTATGTAAACAAGTCCCCAGAGAGCCTCCCCTTACATCAGGGTCCCCAGAGAGCCTCCCCTTACATCAGGGTCCCCAGAGAGCCTCCCCTTACATCAGGGTCCCCAGAGAGCCTCCCCTTACATCAGGGTCCCCAGAGAGCCTCCCCTTACATCAGGGTCCCCAGAGAGCCTCCCCTTACATCAGGGTCCCCAGAGAACCTCCCCTTACATCAGGGTCCCCAGAGAGCCTCCTCCTTACATCAGGGTCCCCAGAGAGCCTCCCCTTACATCAGGGTCCCCAGAGAGCCTCCCCTTACATCAGGGTCCCCAGAGAGCCTCCTCCTTACATCAGGGTCCCCAGAGAGCCTCCTCCTTACATCAGGGTCCCCAGAGAGCCTCCTCCTTACATCAGGGTCCCCAGAGAGCCCCCTCCTTACATCAGGGTCCCCAGAGAGACCCCTCCTTACATCAAGGTCCCCAGAGAGCCCCCTCCTTACATCAGGGTCCCCAGAGAAATCCCCCATACATTAGGGTCCCCAGAGAGCCCCCCTTACATCAAGGTCTTCAGAGAGCCCCCCCTTACATCAAGGTCTTCAGAGAGCCCCCCTTACATCAAGGTCCCCAGAGAGCCCCCCCATACATCAAGGTCTCCAGAGAGCCCCACATACATCAGGGTCCACTCCCCAGAGAGCCCCCCCATGCATCAGGGTCCCAGAGAGCCCCCCATAGATCTGGGTCCCCAGAGAGCCCCCCATAGATCTGGGTCCCCAGAGAGCCCCCCATAGATCTGGGTCCCCAGAGAGCCCCCCCCATACATCAGGGTCCCCAGAGAGCCCCCCATACATCAGGGTCTCCAGAGAGCCCCCCCAAACATCAGGGTCCCCAGAGAGCCTCCTCCTTACATCAGGGTCCCCAGAGAGCCTCCTCCTTACATCAGGGTTCCCAGAGAGTCCCCTCCTTACATCAGGGTCCCCAGAGAGCCCCCTTCTTACATCAGGGTCCCCAGAGAGCCCCCTCCTTACATCAAGGTCCCCAGAGAGCCCCCTCCTTACATCAGGGTCCCCAGAGAAACCCCCCTTACATCAGGGTCCCCAGAGAGCCCCCCCATACATCAAGGTCCCCAGAGAGCCCCCCCCATACATCAAGGTCCCCAGAGAGCCCCCCCCATACATCAAGGTCCCCAGAGAGCCCCCCCATACATCAAGGTCTCCAGAGAGCCCCCCCCATACATCAAGGTCTCCAGAGAGCCCCACATACATCAGGGTCAACTCCCCAGAGAGCCCCCCTATACATCAGAGTCCCAGAGAGCCCCCCATAGATCTGGGTCCCCAGAAAGCCCCCCAAAGATCTGGGTCCCCAGAGAGCCCCCCCATACATCAGGGTCCCCAGAGAGCCCCCCCATACATCAGGGTCCCCAGAGAGCCCCCCCATACATCAGGGTCCCCAGAGAGCCCCCCCATACATCAGGGTCCCCAGAGAGCCCCCCCAAACATCAGGGTCCCCAGAGAGCCTCCTCCTTACATCAGGGTCCCCAGAGAGCCTCGTCCTTACATTAGGGTCCCCAGAGAGCCTCGTCCTTACATCAGGGTCCCCAGAGAGCCCCCCATACATCAGGGTCCCCAGAGAGCCTCCCAGAGCATTCCCCCATACATCAGGGTCCCCAGAGAGCCTCGTCCTTACATTAGGGTCCCCAGAGAGCCTCCTCCTTACATCAGGGTCCCCAGAGAGCCTCCCCCCATACATCAGGGTCCCCAGAGAGCCCCCCCCATACATCAGGGTCCCCAGAGAGCCCCCCCATACATCAGGGTCCCCAGAGAGCCCCCCATAAATCAGGGTCCCCAGAGAGCCCTCCATAAATCAGGGTCCCCAGAGAGCCTCCCATACATCAGGGTCCCCAGAGAGCCCCCCCCATACATCAGGGTCCCCAGAGAGCCCCCCCCATACATCAGGGTCCCCAGAGAGCCCCCCCATACATCAGGGTCCCCAGAGAGCCCCCCGTACATCAGGGTCCCCAGAGAGCCCCCCCATACATCAGGGTTCCCAGAGAGCCCCCCCATACATCAGGGTCCCCAGAGAGCCCCCCCATACATCAGGGTCTCCAGAGAGCCCCCCCAAACATCAGGGTCCCCAGAGAGCCTCGTCCTTACATTAGGGTCCCCAGAGAGCCTCGTCCTTACATCAGGGTCCCCAGAGAGCCCCCCATACATCAGGGTCCCCAGAGAGCCTCCCCCCATACATCAGGGTCCCCAGAGAGCATTCCCCCATACATCAGGGTCCCCAGAGAGCCTCGTCCTTACATCAGGGTCCCCAGAGAGCCCCCCCATAAATCAGGGTCCCCAGAGAGCCCCCCATAAATCAGGGTCCCCAGAGAGCCTCCTCCTTACATCAGGGTCCCCAGAGAGCCCCCCCATACATCAGGGTCCCCAGAGAGCCCCCCCATAAATCAGGGTCCCCAGAGAGCCCCCCATAAATCAGGGTCCCCAGAGAGCCTCCCATACATCAGGGTCCCCAGAGAGCCCCCCATACATCAGGGTCCCCAGAGAGCCCCCCCATACATCAGGGTCCCCAGAAAGCCCCCCCATACATCAGGGTCCCCAGAGAGCCCCCCGTACATCAGGGTCCCCAGAGAGCCCCCCCATACATCAGGGTCCCCAGAGAGCCCCCCCATAAATCAGGGTCCCCAGAGAGCCCCCCATAAATCAGGGTCCCCAGAGAGCCTCCCATACATCAGGGTCCCCAGAGAGCCCCCCATACATCAGGGTCCCCAGAGAGCCCCCCCATACATCAGGGTCCCCAGAAAGCCCCCCCATACATCAGGGTCCCCAGAGAGCCCCCCGTACATCAGGGTCCCCAGAGAGCCCCCCCATACATCAGGGTCCCCAGAGAGCCCCCCATACATCAGGGTCCCCAGAGAGCCCCCCCATACATCAGGGTCCCCAGAGAGCCCCCCGTACATCAGGGTCCCCAGAGAGCCCCCCCATACATCAGGGTCCCCAGAGAGCCCCCCATACATCAGGGTCCCCAGACTTAACCCCCCCAGAGGTTCCCCTGTACCTGGCTGTGCAGCTCCAACCCAAGGGGGAGGTGGGAGGTGGCGATCGGCAGTTCTATGGTGCCTGTGGATCTCACTGGGGCTTGTAGTCCTCCTTCTGATTCTGTACAGTGGATAGGGGAGGGGCCTCTGACCCGGGCAGCAGTCGGCATCAGTGTACAAGCAGAGAGTGAAACTTGTAGCTGCCCGGGTCAGTGGCCCCTCCCCTTTCCACTCTACAATCTGGAGGAGAAATACAAGTCCCCGGGAGATGCTGCGAGCACCATAGAGCTGCTGATCGCCGCCTCCCACTCCCCTCACTGCATCCCAAACTAAAAGAGGAGATGCCCGCCTCATCCCCCCGCACCCCCCCCGCGGCAGTCGGCAGAACGGCTCCACCGCAGGTCCGCAGCACGCCCAGCAGCATACCCCTAGATCCGACGAGCATGTCTCCCGGGCCCCCTACTGGCTGCGGGCCCTCGGTCGGCGTCCGATCGACCGAATGGTCAGTCCGCCCCTGATTCATACAAAGGCTGCTATAAAACTAAATACAAACATCGATGCAAAGCTAAAGACAATTTAAATCACTATAGGTACCCACAGACACACTGGTTTTATCAGCACTGGACACCAAACAGTTTCTAGGGTAAATTACCATAATGGATATCCTGAGGGTATACCACTAGTAGAAAAGCAGACAGACCAGTTTGGAAACGTTCAATTGCTAAGCTATTATTATTATTTGTCACTGTCGAAAGAAGCCAGCTCATAGCATCACAATTCCCTACAGGCTTATAGCATATAAGTATGTTTGCATACATATACTCTTTACTTTAATAGAACATTTCCGTACAAACATGGGTTTGTGTATGTTATGTATTGAAGTCATCATCTTTGAATAACCCTTTAGAAAAATTAGGTCGGCTAAGTTTCCTGTAGAAGAATACTTCTGCGCTTCTATATCAAGCTTTACTGTTAGAACAAAGCCTTTAAAATATACCTAAATGGCTTGCTTTGCCGTCTGTACTGCTTATGGCAGATCTCCCTTTACTTCTTGTCCTGTGGATGCAACAGGAAATTAGACCAAAGAAAGGTTATCTCACCAGAACAAATGAAGACTTTTGTATTTTGTTCTGTTGACAACATAAGATTTAGATTTTTTTTATCTCAGTGACACTAGAGCAAGTACAGAGACTGAATCTCCCCAGTGGTGACACAGAGAACCACACAAATTTGACAGGGAATCTGTTGATCAGTATATTCTGATGGCAAGGAAGTCTCCCCACTGTCAGAATACAATAGCTCAGCGGGGAGAATTTCCCCATCCATCTCTGTGACAGACTCACCCGGGACAGAGGCTATTGGAGGGGATTGAATGTGAGCCTCTTGCCAACAGATTATGGGCCTTGGATTTTAAGGGAACAATACTCTGCAAGGTGAATTAGAAATCCAGTCTGATCTGTACTAATCAGACTCAATCGTGTATATATGTATATATTGTATGTTGTCTCATTCTGTTGTGGACTCTTTGCTGTGGTCATTTGGGATGTGTGTCCCTGTAGAGGGAGGGGGTATTCCTCCAGCAGCCCCCCTGCTGATAAGACTGATTCATAATGTTGGGACGAATACTGTTAGGAGATGCTGATGTCAATTCCAGCCACCTGTCTGTCTGTTGCCTGCTAGAATGTGTTTATTGTAAATAAGTCTAGTATGGGATCTAAGAGTCATTAGATCCCCATTGTTGTTTGTGTTAATTAACTCTTCTATTGTGTGAAGAAGAGTTCTGTGTTGATTTGTGATAATGTTGATTGTGTTTTCTGAGCTACAAGACGGACAGTCTTGCCTAAAGGTCATGACTGAGTCATCTAGGCTGTCTAAAGGGATTAGTTAATTAGCCCATGTTAATTAGGTTTCTGGTCACAGGTGTATGTTCAGAGTAATATGAGCAGGAGGTATGCACCTCCTCTTTTACTGTATAAAAGAGCCTGTATTCCTTTCAATAAAAGTGAGATTCCTGTTTGAACTTACATACAGCCTGCCTGGTGTTTGTTCTGAGCTATCACAACTGGATTTGATCGGCACATAGCTGTAGTTCGAATCCCGGAGCATTGGATGACCGAACCATCAGATATTGCGATCTGCAATCTGATTCTATAGCCGCAGAGGAGTGTCGGGAGAGTGGAACCGAGCGAGCAGGGGCTCGTTACAATCTCAAATGTGTGGATGGGGAAATTAAATCCTTTTTTTATGCCATCTGCTGGTTGGACAGAAAAAAAAATGACTAAAGTATGGGCAGCTTAAGTTAGATTGTACCCAAGAGGCAGAACTTAGTCTGTGTGCTAGGAAAAGTATGCAAGTATGCATGGTGTCACATGTTAGATCTATGAACTAAACCCATTGCGGCGGGTTGAGCCAGTGCCACTCTTTAAAATGGCAGTCTAGGCCAGATTTTAAAGGAAGCAGGCACACTGATGATGCAAAGTTAGAGGTCAATGTCCTTACCCTCCCCATGGGGTCAGTCTGTGAAGGGAACTGTGAGGTGCACATTGCACCATACTGTACAGGTCAGGACAGACAAAGGCATGACAAAGGCATGAGCCTGTGAGGATGTAGCAGCTGGGAGTTGCAGGTGAAACAGTCAAGTTGACAAGGTACATCATTTTGTGCATGAGCACCGGGACTGTATGTTTGACGGTCTGGAGGACCAAGGCATGAGGCCTGAGCAGTGAAGCTTCAAAGAGAGCCATGAGGCTGAACACTATGTTTTGTTGCATTGATGGTGAACACCCCCTGCGTAGGTAATTATTTGTGTGAACTTTTTGCTTTGTTTTAAATAGAAGTGGACAGAAGAAAGGACTGAAACCTACTTCTGGAGTGGAGTAAACTCATTGTTTGGTGCTACCAATGAGCTACAAATTCCTCAACTTGTCACACCATCAATTTAACAGTTTCCTAAACAGTTACATTCAATGCATACCTTGAATGACAGCTGTCACAGTTACTTGTGCTCTTGACCAAACTGTCAAGCCATCAGATGGCTGATATCATAACTGTTCACATCTGTAGCACAATGGCAACTGCAGATCAAACACAGGCTAAAATGGTAGCTCCCTTGGCTGTAAAGGATAGGAGGGTTTAGTTCCACTTTAGCTTTAATTTGAACTTTTAATGTTATATTTTCACTTTTTCTTTTATCAGTGTCTCTTTAAGGGCCTATTTGTGATGTGTTAATGCATGCCTGTTAACATGCATTATACAGTATGTTGCACACTACTAAAGGTGAAGGGCGGGGCATGAAATGACCCCGCCCCACCACCTGTGGGATCCTGGCAGACCTATAATTTAATAAGTCAGTTAAGGCAATTTAAAAAAAAAAATATATATATATATATATATATATATATATATATATATATATATATATATATATATATATATATATATAGTATTTCACAAAAGTGAGTACACCCCTCACATTTTTGTAAATATTTTAGTGTGTGATAGTGTGATAACACTGAAGAAATGACACTTTGCTAGAACTTAAAGTAGTGAGTGTACAGCTTGTATAACAGTGTAAATTTGCTGTCCCCTCAAAATAACTCAACACACAGAATGAATATTAAGAATATAATAATAAGAAGAATATTGCAAAGACCCTGAAACTGAGCTGTAGCACAATGGCCAAGACCATACAGTGGTTTAACAGGACATGTTCCACTCAAAACAGGCCTTGCCATGGTCAACCAAAGGAGTTGAGTTCAACCTTGTTCAACTTCCGGTCCCTTTGGTCCTAGTGCTGAACCAGGTGAAATGCACGCTAGCATGGAGGCAACCAAGATAATTAACAAAGACCAACGGACGCGCTTACAGCCCCTGTGCCGGGCAAAGGCACCACAGATGTAAGCAAACTACTTGGCTTTTTTAATTTAATGTTATTTTAATAAACGAGATTACACGATATCTGATTTTTATATTTCTTTATACACGCTCTATGATCCTTGGTGGGAAGAAGTGTTTTTCTGGAAGTCCAAGATCAACCATTGCCAGCACATAAGTTCTGCTACAACCGATTTGTCACCTACTTTTAGTTAAAGTGATCAATTCGGTCTGGTAAGCGGCCCATTTATTTCAGCACATTATGGGTGATTTAAATTGGTGAAGGCTGACGTTTTTTGAGGAACATTGGATTATTACTGCATGGCATCAAACTATTGGTTGCTGACTTACAAAGACTTTCTTTTTGTTTGTTTATGAATTGTTTTTCTTTTTCAGAGTCACTATTATTTTTAGGTGGCATGTGCACTTGTAGTTGTGTGCATGTATGGCTTCTGTGCACTTGTTATAAGATTGATGTGGTATTAATTTTTGTTGTTAAGCACTATGATGAACAATTAACGATTAGCATACTCATTCCACATTATATTTTATAGGTATTTATATGCCAAAATTTCCTTTTATACTATGCTAACACTTAGTGCCTCCTTTTTTATATACTTCACTGTATCTAAAGCACTAGTCACTTTAGTAGGGGAGCAGTTGTACTTTATATATATTCATCACTGTTAATATATTTAGTTTTGTTTCTTAATCCACATACCAGTTTATGGTATTTATTGAGCGCAAAGTTACATATATTTTTAAACAATGGAATATTTTGTTTAAATAACAATTGTTATTGAGTTTTGACTAGGATCCCACAGGAATAAAGGTGATGGGTGGGGCATGAAATGTCCCCGCCCCACCACCTGTGGGATCATGTCAGACATATAAAAAATGTAAATTAAATTAAAGTTTTTAAGGTAAAAAAAAAAAATACTTACCAGAGATTAGTTGAAAAACTGACAGTTGCCCCAAAAATGGTCCTCTTGCACTAGTTTCAGCCTATAAAAGGAAAGAGGATGCATCATTAGTGGGGCAGAAGACGACGAAGATCAGAAGAGGAGCACATCCCACCCTCCCTCCGTGTCATGGCCTGTTTTATGATATTATAATTGATGTTACAATTATAGCTTGAGCTTAAATGGCTAAGCTATTTATATATATATAACGCAGCAACCCATGTAACGCGTGTTACAGCTGTCTGCAGTAACATGTGCATTAATGCAATGCAGAAAGTAAATAGGGTCCAAAGCACTAAACTGTCAAAATCATAGATAATGTGACTAAAATGTTCTGACTACTTCCCAATCCCAGCACCCTCTAAAATGAAGAATATAAAAGTACACAAATATCAGTGTTCAGAGCATTGCGGCGTGGCACCCTGCTTGTGTTATCTATTCTTTACCCTGGTGGGCCCTCAAATACAAGCTGAATGCTACCCAAACAACATTGGCACTGAATGCATTTCTTTATCCAACACAAAATGAACAATACTTTACTTTCTGTTCTGCACATTGTCATTTTTATTCAAAGTATAAGACAGGTCAATACAAGAACCATTCAATTTCCTTTTTATGAAGACTCTTTAAAAGTGGCAGAGCTTCATGAAGGCAACTGTATATGCACAATACAAGTAAATTACATGACAAATGCTATCTTTAAGATATATTTTTATTTTAATTCCTGCAGAAAACTCATAAATCACTGGTTCTCTGGAATATATAGCATATTATATATCAGCAGACAGGCTAAATATACCCCGTAGGCATTACCTTTAATAAAATTGTGTTTGTTTTATGGTTATATCTCTCCAGATACCAGCACTGCTTCATATATGCCTGCAGATTGCATCTTGAGATAATACATGTTTTCATTACAGAACAGAGAAAACATTTTCCTTTCCATACTAAAGCACAGAAAGGTCCTTGTTAATACTGATATTTTACTTTTCCCTAGTGAATTGAAAATATGTATTGCAGCCGTCATCGTGTTCTCTAACTAGGCCTAGTCTCTATCTGTTCTTGATTTCCATGGGTAGGCCATGGTTTGGAAAGAAAGAAAAAAACTGAATATGCTGGTGTCTTAAAATCATTTTTTAAGTCTGTCTGAGGTTTGCATACCACTGCTACTGCCCACCACAATCTACTTTTTACCAGCGCAGATTGATTATTACCAATTAGTGATTAACCACTTCAGCTCCAGAAGATTTACCCCCTTCAAGACCTGGCCATTTTTTGCGAAACAGCACTGCATTACTTTAACTGACAATTGCGCGGTTGCGCGACGTTGTACCCAAATAAAATGTATGCCTTTTTTCCCCACAAATAGAGCTTTCTTTTGGTGGTATTAGATCATCTTTGCGTTTTTTATTTCTTGTGCTATAAACAAAAAAAGACCAACAATTTTGAAAAAAAATAAATACATTTTTTACTTTCTGCTATAAAACAATACCAATAAAAAAAAATGTAAAAAAAATCTAATTTCTTTATCAATTTAGGCCAATATGTATTCTGCAACATATTTTGGTAAACAAAAATCCTATTAAGCCTATATTGATTGGTTTAAGTTATAGCATCTACAAACTATGGGATATATTTATGGAATTCATATTTATTTATTTTTTTTATTTTTTTACTGGTAATGGCAGCGATCAGTGACTTATAGCAGGACTGCAATCGGACACTAACTGACACTTTTGACACTTATTTGGGAAGCAGTGACATTAATATAGTGATCAGTGCTAAAAATATGCACTATCACTGTACTAATGACACTGACTGGGAAGGGGATAACATCAGGGGCGATCAAAGGGGTAACTGTGTGCTTAGCCAGTGTTCTTGTACAATGTGGGAGGTGCTTTTACTAGGGGAAGACATGGATCCTTGTCCCTGCTTTGCAGGAACACAGGATCAATGCCTTCTCTACTGACAGAACGGCAATCTGCCTTGTTAACGTAGGCAGACTGCCGTTAAACCTCTGTACTGAATGATCGGCAGGTGCCTGCAGACATCAATTAATTGATTATACACAGTGGGAGCAAGCTGGCGGCGGCACACATTCATGCCCACTACCTGGAAATGCCAAATCCCATATATATCCTTGATCCAGTGCACAGCTGCCGCCCTGTAGCAGTAAAACTGCTATAGGGTGGTCAGCAAGTGATTAATATAATAAAATGTAAATTCATTCTAGGTGTATAAAAAAGGTGTTCGATGTCTTTCATTTTTTTTTTTCTAAAGCAGGCTGTGGCCTGAGTAGAAAAACCTGTCCTCTGCCAACAGCTGCAGAGTGGGACCTTTGCTCTTTGTGGGAAATCAGTGATGTCATTGCAGAGGTCCGATTCCCCCCGGCAGAATCAGACCTATAGTTCAGCAATTAGCAAAGCGTATGCTTTCCACAGATTGGAAAACTTTAGCTCGGACTCAGCAAGGGGTTGTACCAGACCTCTACAAAGACATCACTGCTTCCCCAAAAAGAGCAACGGTCCCACTCTACAGCTTGCTGGTAGGCGACAGGTTCTTCTACTTTGGGCTCATACACACAGGATTGCACAAGAGCCTGTGTAAAATGTTGTCCATTCTGTATGCATGTAAACATTTCTGTAATGTTTACATGCGTACAATCGTACAGTGCTATTGTGCCCTATTGGCTGCTAGGATTGGCTGCTAGGTGCTCTGCACACCTGAACCCCAGGAAAGAACGATTCTTGGTGGCTTTAGCTGCCTGTATCCAAGCAACAAAGGACACATGCCAGCCGTGAATGAGTCAATCAGTGGCCACATGCCTGCCGAATGAATGACTTAAGTTACATTTGAACTTGAGCTGAGCGTTTTCTGGAGTTTTTTCAGGTTTTGTTTTTCACGTGTTTTTTTGAGACTTTTTTTGAGCAGATCTGAAAATATTATAGGCATTTTTCATTTAGGCGTTTTTGCTGTGGCCAATAGAAACCTGTGTAAGGTGTGAAGTGATGTTAGAGAAGGGGAGGGAAGCTGCTCTTTAAAGTTGAAAATGCCTGAAAAAAATGCCTGAAAGTCATTGAAGTCTATGGGCACGAAAAAACTCAAATCTGCCTTAAAATTAGCTCATGTACTTTTTTGAGTGACAGGCCTTTTGCTACAGGTGGCAAAACGTTCAAATGTGAACGGGATTTTGCTTGATGAGCATTTCTGAGCATAAAGCTTCGAGCTGAAAAATGATCAAGTGTGAACAGGGTCTTTTTCATTCAGGGCCAACATATATACATCAAAAGTGTGTAACTAGCAGTGGTGCCAGCCAATAATCCTGCTTGCCAGGCTTCACAAGTTTGTTGCACAACTGCAACAAGTCCACATTGCATGACTCCAGATCAAATTTCTTTGCAAACATTCTGCAAGTCTGCGGCAGGTTCTTGTTCAGCTATGTTGTGCAATAGTCATCCCACCACAGGGGTCACTGTGGCTGAATTTTCATGCAGTAGACTTGCAGAGCTCTTGCTGTAGACTCACTAATGCATCTTTGCTCGTGCTAGAGATTTGCCACGCAAATTTGCTACAAATTAGAAAAGTGTCAACTAGAACTTGTGCATCAAGTGCTCTACCAGTGTACAACTTGCCAGTGAAAATGTGCAGCAAGTTAACAAGACTTAACATTCAACACTGCCACAAATTTGTGGCAAGTTATCCTTGCTATCTGGTTCCTTGGACAAAGGACATAAAGTGGTTTGAGCCACCTGTTCTAGCTCCTGCTGCCTAGCCCCCTTCATTGCTATGAGTCAGGCAACTTCAGGCGAGTGCATTTGCACTGTATGCCATACTCATGTACAGTAAATGTTAGCACACCAATTGACATACTATATGTACAGCATAAAATATGGGGTAAACAACTTGTGTACAATAGTGGGTTTGGGCATTTTTTCTTGGGGCCAGTTCACACTGCCCGCAGTTTTAGCAGCAGAGAGCCCCGGTGAGGGAATGATATGATGAGCATTTCAGCAAATCACACAGTTCCCTTTGTTTTCTTTTTTTATTAACTTCATGTGAAGTGCACAGAGTGACACTTCATTCATGTCACTGTGCAGCAGCATGGTGCTTTGCGTGGCTGTGCAATTTCTATCCAATTAGGCATAGTTGTTTGACCCAAGGTATTACATATAATTAGATTATAATTCAAGGGATAATGTACAATTAGATTATAATCCAAGGGATGATATACAACATTTTCTGTTTACGTTTTGGACAGGGTAGAGAGGGATTAGAACTCCTGTCAGGTTTTTTTGCTGTCTGTGCTCCTGGAAAATTCACCCTTTCTGTTGACAGTAGTGAAAGTGAACGTAAAAGAAAATCTCACATTTTGGCTTACCTCCCAACTTTTGAACTTTAGAATGAGGGACACTTGATGAAGGAAGTAACCTTGCATAACGCGCCGTGGCAAATGTGGGTGTGGTCAAACTTCTGACAGTGGGAGGCGCTTAAGGGGCGTCATTAAACAAAAAACTTGTGCTTCCTTGTACCTATAAAATATGCTTTTAATATTGTTCCACAAGCAAGAGTCTCATGGATACATACAAACCCCAGCATATTCATTTAAAAAAAAGGATAAAAGCATGAATGTTTGGAGTGCATTACGTACAGAGTGCAGGGTTCTGGGATGAGCTATGTACAGTGTGCAGGGCTCTGGGATGAGCTGTGTACAGAGTGCAGGGTTCTGGGATGAGCTATGTACAGAGTGCAGGGTTCTGGGATGAGCTATGTACAGAGTGCAGGGTTCTGGGATGAGCTATGTACAGAGTGCAGAGTTCTGGGATGAGCTATGTAAAGAGTGCAGGGTTCTGGGATGAGCTATGTACAGAGTGCAGGGTCCTGGGATGAGCTATGTACAGAGTGCAGGGTCCTGGGATGAGCTATGTACAGAGTGAAGGGTCCTGGGATGAGCTATGTACAGAGTGCAGGGTCCTGGGATGAGCTATGTACAGAGGGTTCTGGGATGAGCTATTTACAGAGTGCAGGGTTCTGGGATGAGCTGTGTACAGAGTGCAGGGTTCCGGCATGAGCTGTGTACAGAGTGCAGGCTTCTCCTATGAGCTATATACAGAATGCAGGGTTCTAGGATGAGCTATGTACAGAGTGCAGGGTTCTGGGATGAGCTGTGTACAGAGTGCAGGGTTCTGGAATGAGCTGGGTACAGAGTGCTGGGTTCTGGAATGAGCTGTGTAATGAGTGCAGGGTTCTGGAATGAGCTGTGTACAGAGTGCAGGGTTCTGGGATGAGCTGCGTACAGAGTGCAGGGTTCTAGGATAAGCTATGTACAGAGTGCAGGGTTCTGGGATGAGCTATGTACAGAGTGCAGGGTTCTGGGATGAGCTATGTACAGAGTGCAGGGTTCTGGGATGAGCTATGTACAGAGTGCAGGGTTCTGGGATGAGCTGTGTACAGAGTGCAGGGTTCTGGGATGAGCTATGTACAGAGTGCAGAGTTCTGGGATGAGCTGTGTACAGAGTGCAGGGTTCTGGGATAAGCTGTGTACAGAGTGCAGGGTTCTGGGATGAGCTGCGTACAGAGTGCAGGGTTCTGGGATGAGCTATGTACAGAGTTCAGGGTTCTGGGATGAGCTGTGTACAGAGTGCAGGGTTCTGGAATGAGCTATGTACAGAGTGCAGGGTTCTGAGATGAGCTATATACAGGGTGCAGGGTTCTGGGATGAGCTATATACAAGGGTGCAGTGTTCTGAGATGAGCTATATATAGAGTGCAGGGTTCTGAGATTAGCTATATACAGGGTACATGGTTCTGGGATGCGGTATATACAGGGTGCAGCAGAGGCGCAATTAGAACCTTCAGGGCCCTGGTGCAAGAAACCATTAAGGGCCCCCCATCATCAGCCTGGGCCATTCCCTCCAAGCCCAGAGCCCTTCCCACTGATCCTACGACCCTTTATGGTCCCACAGCAGATACCTTTCACATGTTGTGCAGTGTCAGGGAATACGCCAAGGAAGTACTGGCAATCTTGCCAGTAGAAGAAATGGGCGCCATAGGCGCATCATATGAGAGATGGTTCCCCCTGCTGGCCTATATAAGGTTACCTCTGTCTGAGCCAAGTTGCTGGATTGTCTTCTGCTGTTCCTAAAACCTGATGTGCTTCCTGTCGTTCCTTTTGTGACCCAAATTACCCTGTGACCTGCTCTGATCTTCTCCTACCTCCTACCCCGGCTTCTATTAAGGATCTCACTTCTGCTTTACCTGTCTGGCCACCTGTGAATGACCTTGGCTTGTCTTAAGGATCTGGCTTCTGCTTTCCCTGTCTGACCACCTGTGAATGACCTTGGCTATTCTTAAGGAATTTGCCTCTGCTTTAAACCTGCTTGATCACCTGTGTATGACCCCGGCCTGCCTAAAGGACTTTGCTATCATGTACCATACTTGGCCCCGGCTTGCCATACGGATCCCACTTGCAGCAGTTGCAGGCTGATCCACCGTGCTAGATCGTCTGCCAGGCTTTTACCAAGCTTCTTGGATTCTCAAGCCCACTGAACTCAGCACGGTTCTCTAAAGTCTTACTCCTGCACCATTCTCAAGTGGCTTTCAAGGATTACCTGTTATTATTATTATTATACTGGATTTATATAGTGCCAACAGTTTACGCAGCGCTTTACAATATAAAAGGAGACAATACAGTTACAATACAATAAAATACAAGAGGATTAAGAGGGCCCTGCTCAGAAGAGCGTACAATCTAATAGGGTGGGGCAGGTGGTACAAAAGGTTGTAACTGTGGGGAATGAGCTGATGGAAGTGGTAGGAGATTAGTTGGAGACATGATAGGCTTTCCCGAAGAGATGAGTTTTCAGGGATGGCATGAAGGTAGCAAGAGTGGGGGATAGCCGGACCAGTGGAGGTAGTGAGTTCCAGAGGATGGGAGAGGCTCTGGAGAAATTCTGGAGACAAGCATGGGAGGAAGAGACGAGAGAGCTGAGAGTAGGAGGTCTTGAGAAGAACGGAGAGGACGATTTGGGTGATATTTGGAGACAAGATTGGTGATGTAGCTCGGGGCAGAGTTGTGAATGGGTTTGTATGTTGTGTTTAGCATTTTGAATTTAATTTGCTGGGTGATTGGGAGCCAGTGTAGGGATTGGAGGAGAGGGTTGGCAGACACTGAGCGGTTGGTAAGGTGGATAAGTCTGGCAGCAGTATTCATGATAGACTGAAGAGGGGATAGCCTATGGAGAGGCAGGCCAATGAGAAGGGAGTTGCAATAGTCAAGGTGCGAGATAACAAGGGAGTGAATGAGGAGCTTGGTGGTTTAATTTGTTAAAAAGGGGCGAATGTTAAAGGTGTTACGGAGGTGAATTCTACAAACGTTTGACAGCGATTGGACTTGGGGCTGAAATGACGAGTCAGAGTCTAGGATTACGCCTAGTACCCTGGTGTGAGGGGAGGGACTAAAAGTTGCATTGTTGATTTTGATGGAAAAGTCATGGAGCTCAGTTTTAGAGAGATTTAGTTTAAGGAAGTGGTGCGACATCCATGCTGATATGTCAGTTAGTTAGTTAGTAATACAAGAAGAGACTGAAGGAGTGAGGTGAGGAGTAAACAGATAGATTTGTGTGTCATCGGTGTATAAGTGGTATTGGAAGTTGTGGGCGGTTATCAAGTGACCAAGGGAGGAGGTGTAGATGTAGAAGGGATCCAAAAACAGAGCCTTAAGGAACCCCCACAGAAAGGGGCAATGGAGAGGAGGAGATATAGTTGTAGGTGACACTGAAGGAGCGCTGTGATAGATAGGCAGAGAACCAGGATAGAGCAGAATCTTGGAGGCCAAGGGAATGTAGTTTATTGAGAAGGAGCAGGTGGTCAACAGTATGGAGTATTGGCTGTTGGTTTTAGCAGTTAGTAAATCGTTAGTGAGTTTTAGTAAGGCAGTTTCCGTGCAGTGCTGCGCGCGAAAGTCAGATTGTAATGGGTCAAGAAGGTTATTTTCACTGAGGTAGGAGCTAAGACGGTTGTACACTAAGCATTCTAGAAGTCTAGAGGTGAATGGGAGCAATGAGATGGGTCTTAAGTTGTTTAGATTGGTGGGGTCCAGTGAGGGCTTTTTAATTATGGGAGTGATCTGCGCATGTTTTAGAGGGGAGGGGAAGGTGCCACTAGAGAGGGAGAGATTAAAGTTGTGAGTGAGGGAGCATAGGATAGAAGAAGAGGGTGACCGTAATAGTTGTGAGGGAACAGGATCTATGGGACAATTGGTTAGGTGGGCATCTGAGAAAAGTTTTGTAACTTCTTCAGTAGTAGCCAATTCAAAAGAGGAGAGTGTTGAATGTGCTGTTAGGCAAGGTATGTTGGGTGGGGAAGATGTACGCACAGTGGAGGTGTCCTCACGAATTGCATCAATCTTGTCTTTGAAGTGGCAATCTCTTGGGCAGTGAGTGAGTTAGTGGGTAGAGGGGGTGGGGGACGAAGCAGAGAGTTAAAGGTTGAGAAGAGCCGACGGGGACTGGATGGCAAAGTATTAATAAGAGAAACAAAGTAGGCTTGTTTGGCAGCATGGAGGCAGGAATTGTATTTTAGAAGGGCAGATTTATATAGGGTGAAGTCTTGCAGGCATTTGGTTTTAGGCCACAGTCGTTCAAGAGCACGACAATGTCTCTTGAGATTTCTAGTGTTGTCAGTTTGCCAGGGTTGTAACGGTCGGGACCTGATTCTGCGTGTGGTTAGAGGAGCAAGTGCATCTAGTGATGATGAGAGCAAATCGTTGTAGACAGAGGTTGCCAGGTCAGGACAGGACATGTCATATAGGTGGTCAGTAGCAGAATAGAGAAGAGAAGGGTTAAGGTGGCGAAGGTTCCTACAAGTAATTGTTTGCTGCTTGGATGGATGGGTGGTTGGAGGCAAGGATACAGTGAAATTAATGAGGTTGTGATCAGAGAGAGGAAAGGGGGTGTTTGTGAGGTTGCCAGGGTTGCAGAGATGGGAGAATACAAGGTCAAGGGTATTACCATTAGAGTGAGTGGAAGTATGTGTCCATTGTGTTACATCAAAAGATGAGGTTAATTCGAGATGTTTAGCTGTAGTTGGGCTGCTAACATTGACAGGAATGTTGAAATCACCAAGAATGATCATGGGTATTTCAGAGGAGAGAAAGTAGGGTAGCCAGCAAGAAAAGTCATCAAGAGAGCGTGATACTGGTCCAGGAGGCCGATAAATTGCTGCAATCTTCAGAGAAATAGGAGCAAACAGACGAATACAGTGCATCTCGAAAGAAGAGAGGGATAGAGAGGGAGGGATAGGAAGGACTTGGAAGGTGCTTTGTGGGGATAGAAGGAATGCAACTCCACCTCCTTTCTATCTGTTGAGTCTGGGGGAGTGAATCCAATGGAGGCCACCATGGGAGAGGGCAGCAGGAGAAGCTGAGTCCAAATTTTGAAGCCAGGTTTCGGTTATGGCGAGTATCTTAAAGCCATGAGAGATGAAGAGGTAATTTAGAGATGTTAGTTTGTTACAGATGGAGCGGGCGTTCCAAAAGGCGCATGAGATAGGTGGACTGCTTTGAGGAAGCAGGGGGATAGAAATTAAACTGAGTGTATTGCGGTGGTTGCCAAAGGAGGAGGGGTATTGGATATGTGGCTTGCAGTTGGAAAATAGCGGACCAGGATTAGGAGAAATGTCACCTGAGACTAGGAGAAGGAGGAGGGCGAGGAAAGCAAGATGGGAGTGGGATGTGCACGAACGCACGTTTTTAGTGGCCCTGGTGTTTATGCCAGCATGTTGGTGCAGCAGGAGGGAGAGGGAAGCAGTGAGGGTGTTATTGTTGTATCTTCATCCAGCTTTAGTTATTCTGCTTTTGTTAAACTGCAGTGGTGAAACTGTGCATCTCTCGTGACAGAGCCACTTAGGAAAGAGTCATGTTGTCTGTGCCTTGCCCCTGTCTGCGCCACCCCATAGGCTGCTTTATAGGGAGACTGAGCAGGCATGCATTTCTCTATTGGTCATCATGGGGTCTGATTTGATACACCTGAATATGGGAGAGGACATGGCCAATACTAGACCAGACACAGGCTAGGGTCGTAAAGCTAATTACCTCTCTTGATCACTCAAGCCAAATGGGGTTGAGAATAAATCACCAGTAATGTTGCTATTGTAGTGTGGTTGTTATATAGCTAGCATTAAATATAGAAGTTTAAAGATATGACAGCAGAAGACATTTACCAAATATGTTACAGTGATGTCAGTTCAGCAGAGTAGAGCGTACAGATGGATAGACATTTACCAAATATGTTACAGTAATGTCAGTTCAGCAGAGTAGAGCGTACAGATGGATAGACCTGTTCCAGTCTTCTTCACCCTGCTGGCAACCCATGCTTCTTTGAGCATTATTACTTCTGTTCCGCCTCCAGGGGTATACTGCACTCAGCCTCAAGAGGAGCCTCTCTCAGCATCTTGACCTCGGATAAGGTACGTGACATGCAGTCTTGGGCCCGGCCATGGTGGCAGAAGGCCAGGGCCCAGTCGTAAGTGCAACCTTTGCTGGTAGTTCCGCCAGTGGTGTCAGTGTGGACTGTGAATGGTGTCAGTCAGTAGGGCAGTGGACAGGGTCAGTAGGGCAGTGGACGTGGCCAGTAGGGCAGTGGACATTGTCAGTAGGGCAGTGGATGTGGTCAGTAGGGCAGTGGACGTGGTCAGTAGGGCAGTGGATGTGGTCAGTAGGGCAGTGGATGTGGTCAGTAGGGCAGTGGATGTGGTCGGTAGGGCAGTGGATGTGGTCAGTAAGGCAGTGGATGTGGTCAGTAGAGCAGTGGACATAATCAGTAGGGCAGTGGAGGAGATCAGTAGTTTTTAATATATGTTATTTTATTTTTTAAAATATTTTTTTACAATTATATTTTATTTTACAATTTTATTCTTTATAGTGTTTTTTTTTTTTACAATCTTTGATGGGAGGTGTGGCAGTGGAGGGCAGTATGATGGGAGGGGTGGCAGTGGAGGGCATTATGATGAAGTGGAGGACAGTATGATGGGAGGGGGTGGCAGTGTAGGGCAGTATAATGGGAGGGATGGCAGTGGAGGGCAGTATGATGGGATGGAGGGTAGTATTATGGGAGGGGTGGCAGTGGAGGGCAGTATGATGGGGTGGAGGGCAGTATGATGGGAGGGGGTGGCAGTGGAGGGCAGCATCATAAGAGGAGTAGCAGTGGAGGGCAGTACGAAGGGGTGGAGGGCAGTATTATGGGAGGGGTGGCAGTATGATGGGAGGGGTGGCAGTGGAGGGCAGTATGATGGGAGGGGTGGCAGTGGAGGGCAGTATGATGGGAGGGGTGACAGTGGAGGGCAGTATGATGGGAGGGGTGGCAGTGGATGGCAGTGGACGTGGTCAGTAGGGCAGTGGACATGGTCAGTAGGGCAGTGGACATGGTCAGTAGAGCAGTGGACATGGTCAGTAGGGCAGTGGACATGGTCAGTAGGGCAGTGGACATGGTCAGTAGAGCAATAGACATGGTCAGTAGAGCAGTGGACATTATAAGTAAGGCAGTGGATGGGATCAGTTTTTATTTTTTCTTATTTTACTATTTTTTACCATTATATTTTATTTTTTTATTTTACAATTTTATTTTTTATAGTTTTTTTGGGGTTTTTTTTTTTTACATTTTTTGATGGGAGGGATTGGCAGTGGAGGGCAGTATTATTGGAGGGGGGCAGTGAAGGCCAGTATGATGGGAGGGGGTGGCAGTGGAGGGCAGTATGATGGGAGGGGTGGCAGTGGAGGGCAGTATGATGGGGTGGAGGGCAGTATGATGGGAGGGGTGGCAGTGGAGGGCAGTATGATGGGAGGGGTGGCAGTGGAGGGCAGTATAATGGGAGGGGGCAGTGGAGGGCAGTATGATGGGAGGGGCGCTAGTGGAGGGCAGTATGGGGGGACTGTACAGCATGACTGGAGGGGGACAGTGTATGGGAGGGAGCAGAGTGACCACGAGTGTCCTCGGGGCATTTGGGTTGACATCAGAAAAGTACTAAAAGAAAAATCTTCCAATGGGGACACTAGTTATTACCCTGCTGAAGCCCCCAGATTCCCTCACTGTGGACGGATTTCTTATCACTTCCTGTTTGGCTATGAGACAGAAAGTGAAGGAAAGTCTCCACAATGGGACACAGATGGCAAAAAAAACTAAAAAAACTAAGGTGTGTTATAACCCTCCCGAAGGCTGGCCGTACCTAGTTATTTTTCTTTCTCTCATCCAGCAGGTTCAACAAAAGAAAATGGCTAATTTCTCACATCCACATCAAATGTATGGATGAGAGAAATTAGCTATTTTCATTTGATGTAGATGGGGGAATCCCTCCCGCTGTGTCATTGTATTCTGGCAGAGGGGAGACTTCCCTACTGTCAGAATAAACTTATCAGCACTGCCAGCTATAGCCAGCAGCACTGATCGAGAGAATATTTTCCAACAGGCTGCTTGTACACAAGTTAATCGATAGATCGACTTGTGTACAACAGGTCTTCCCTTACATGGATCAAAATTTGTCTGGTCCCTGCTGGACTGGCCAAAATTTCAATCCATTTATGGCCAGCTTTACTCTATCCAAAATGGGGGGGGGGGAGTTTTGCCTTTAGTGACTCTTTAACCACTTCCCGCCCAGTCAATGGCATATTGAAGTCCGGGAATTGGCTCTGTTATCCTGACTGGGCCTCATATGATGTTCAGCAGGATAACATGCCGGCGTGCGCCCGTGGGGGCACGCAGCGCGGCGATCGCGAGTGCGGCATGTCAGTCTGACACACTACATCTCCGATCGTTGTAAGGAGCCTCTGTCAGAGGTTTTTTACCACTGATTATGGCGTGAACCAGGAAGTGCCGGAAAATGGCATTCCTCGGTTCGCGCTGACAGGGAGAGCTGATCGGCGGCTCTTCCTGTCAGAGGGAGGGTCTGTGCTGATAATCAGCACATTGATTATCAGCACAGCCCCCTCAGATGTGTCAAGCACATGCTAATTAAGGCCTACAGTGTCCCCAAAATAAAAAGACTCACAGTGCCATTCAGTGCCCACCATAGTGCCAATCAGAGCCCACCACAGTGCCAATCAGTGCCTATTACAGTGCCAATCAGTGCCCAGCAGTTACACCTGTCAGTAACACATCAGTACCTCACCATCAGAGAGAGGCAGAGAGGCAGAGAGGCAGAGAAGCAGAGAGGCAGAGAAGTAGAGAGGCAGAGAAGCAGAGAGGAAGAGAAGTAGAGAGGCAGAGAAGCAGTGAGGCAGAGAAGCAGAGAGGCAGAGAAGCAGAGAGGCAGAGAAGCAGAGAAGCAGAGAAGTAGAGAAGTAGAGAGGCAGAGAAGCAGAGAGGCAGAGATGCAGAGAAGTAGAGAGGCAGAGAAGCAGAGAGGCAGAGAAGTAGAGAGGAAGAGAGGCAGAGAAGCAGAGAGGCAGAGAAGTAGAGAGGCAGAGAGGCAGAGAAGTAGAGAGGCAGAGAAGTAGAGAGGCAGAGAGGCAGAGAGGCAGAGAGGCAGAGAAGCAGAGAGGCAGAGAAGCAGAGAGGCAGAGAAGCAGAGATGCAGAGAGGCAGAGAAGTAGCGAGGCAGAGAAGCAGAGAGGCAGAGAAGTAGAGAGGCAGAGAAGCAGAGAGGAAGAGAAGTAGAGAGGCAGAGAAGCAGTGAGGCAGAGAAGCAGAGAGGCAGAGAAGCAGAGAGGCAGAGAAGCAGAGAAGCAGAGAAGTAGAGAAGTAGAGAGGCAGAGAAGCAGAGAGGCAGAGATGCAGAGAAGTAGAGAGGCAGAGAAGCAGAGAGGCAGAGAAGTAGAGAGGAAGAGAGGCAGAGAAGCAGAGAGGCAGAGAAGTAGAGAGGAAGAGAGGCAGAGAAGCAGAGAGGCAGAGAAGTAGAGAGGAAGAGAGGCAGAGAAGCAGAGAGGCAGAGAAGTAGAGAGGCAGAGAGGCAGAGAAGTAGAGAGGCAGAGAAGTAGAGAGGCAGAGAGGCAGAGAGGCAGAGAGGCAGAGAAGCAGAGAGGCAGAGAAGCAGAGAGGCAGAGAAGCAGAGATGCAGAGAGGCAGAGAAGTAGCGAGGCAGAGAAGCAGAGAGGCAGAGAAGTAGAGAGGCAGAGAAGCAGAGAAGCAGAGAAGTAGAGAGGCAGAGAGGCAGAGAGGCAGAGAAGCAGAGAAGTAGAGAGGCAGAGAAGCAGAGAGGCGGAGAAGCAGAGAAGCAGAGAGGCAGAGAAGCAGAGAGGCAGAGAGGCAGAGAAGTAGAGAGGCAGAGAGGCAGAGAAGTAGAGAAGCAGAGAAGCAGAGAGGCAGAGAAGCAGAGAGGCAGAGAGGCAGAGAAGTAGAGAATGTTGTGGAATCTCATATTAGCCAATGTATTTCATAATGTATATATTGATTTGCATATATTTTATTGATTATTATTATTATTATTTATATTATTATATAATAGTGGTTTTATCAATATTATTATTCAATAAGTAAAGCAACAATTGTTAATCTTTAATAATGTATACTGTGTTTTCCAGATTTAGAAAGTCTTCATTTTTAAGTGTTGAACTTTAAATGACCTCTGCTTTTTGACAAGTACTTGTAAACAGGTGTTCTCGAAAATGTATTAAGATAAGTCTACTGGATGAAAGTTCATTAGAATAGATTCAAGTTATGAAGAATTATCTCAGATAAGAAAACAGGTGGTTAAAATAATTAGGTGGAATACAGGAAAGTTATGTACAGAACATTAATTAAGTTTGACAGGGTCAAACAAAGGTCTGCTTGTGCCCTCATTAAAACTGTTAAAATACATGCATATAGTGAAACATATAAAACATCTGGTGGGGTTATTGAAAGTTAATTGTCTCAAAGTTGTAAATCTGTCATCCTTGAAGCTAGTTAAATCTTATCAAGATAAAGAGAGTTTGATAAACACAGCTGGGTGCCAGACTGTCTCTATACAGGTGTTTTTAATTGGACAAAACCAGTTATAAATCACTTTAATGAACATATAGGAATTTTGGGAATAATTAAGTTTATCTGGTTGTAGAACAGATGTCAGATTTATGGTTGGTTACTTTGATGTAGACCTTAGCGACCAATCATATGTAAGATATAAGTTGAGATAAGACTTGTAAAAGTGTATATAAATGCAAGCTCTGCAATTGTTAGACGGACAAGTCAGATAGGAGCTCATAAGGCTGAACTCTATGTATGCTGCCCTATTGCACGGGTCATAGAGGTCAGAACCAATGGGCAAGTATCTGTCCTAACTTGTCCCCTTGGACAAGTCAGATAGGAGCTCATAAGGCTGAACTCTATGTATGCTGCCCTATTGCACGGGTCATAGAGGTCAGAACCAATGGGCAAGTATCTGTCCACAACTTGTCTCCTCGTACGAGTCATAGAAGACTTCTTAGCTTGTTCCAGAATGTGGTCTCAGGTGAATTTCCCTCAAGAACTTGGTCGAGCTGGAACCCAGAACTCTGTGAGGGGACCAGACCACCGGCAGATCAGGCTGGTCCCTATCAGGTGAGAGGTTCCCAAGAATTGGCAAAAAAGACCCATTCTGGTTCAAGGTGAGAACACTTCACAATTGTTTCAATTTGAATATTTATATCTAATATGCATGCATTGTAAGAAACTGTATAAATTAGACCTGTATATTGTAATATTTTGAACATGAACCTGTATGTTATCAGCTGTTAATAAACCTGCATTGCTGAAGTTCTGCCTGGTTCGATACTTTACTATTCTACTTCATTTGGTGGCCCGTACGGGGACAGCATAACCTCAACTCCGCTCTTGCCTAACTCCATGCTGGTGAGGCACTGAGCTCAACACAATTTTGCGCAATTTATATCAGGTTAGCAGACACCTATTATTAGTTCTGCATTGTGTTGTGCCGTGTTTTGCTAGCGCTAGGAGGGGCGGGTGGTTGTTGTTGGGGTATCGCTGTCCACCAGGCAGATCTTTGTGATGGCAGGTTGGGTTTTCTCAACTGAGGGTGCCTTAAAGTACATTGTACAGGATGAGATACCCTGGGTGGAAAATGTATTTATTTATTTATTTATTTTTTGTTAATTTTTTTTTCTCTTTTCTCTTTTTCTTTTCTTTCAATTCTTTCTTTTCCGAAGGGGTACCCCTGTAGAGGGTTAATTACTCTCTATGTAAACCTAGGCGTAACATGCATGTTGTTTACCTGGACTGCAAAAATTAGTCAGGATGAAGTTTTGGGGACTTAAAGACCCCTGGAGAACTTGCGTAACATGCATGTTGTTTACCTGGACTGCAAAAATTAGTCAGGATGAAGTTTTGGGGACTTAAAGACCCCTGGAGAACTTGCGTAACATGCATGTTGTTTACCTGGACTGCAAAAATTAGTCAGGATGAAGTTTTGGGGACTTAAAGACCCCTGGAGAACTTGCGTAACATGCATGTTGATTACCTGGACTGCGAATTTAAGTCTGGATGAGGTTTTGGGGACTTAAAGACCCCTGGAGAACTTGCGTAACATGCATGTTGTTTACCTTGACTGCTAAATTTTGTCTGGATGAGGTTTTGGGGACTTAAGGACCCCTGGAGAACTTGCGTAACATGCATGTTGTTTACCTTGACTGCAAAATTTTGTCTGGATGAGGTTTTGGGGACTTAAAGACCCCTGGAGAACTTGCGTAACATGCATGTTGGTTTCCTGGATTGGTAATCAATCAGGAGAAGGCTTTGGGGTTATCAGATCCCTGTAAAGCCTAAGTTAAAAAAACTGAAACAGTACTGATATGTAGCTACTAGTAGAAAAGGTACCTTTGTGGTGTAAAATAATACTCATGAGTTTAGGAGGTTGATGTCAGGAAAGGTAAGTCCTGACAGGTAAATAAGGTGAAGGTTTTGGAGCTCCATTTGTTAACAAAGTTAAAAGGTATGTATCGTCTTTGTGCTATAAGTGTATGTGTTTATATGTATCTGTTATAACGGTCTGTGTACTAACTGAGTTAAGATCAGGTTGAGACATTCCTGATCGCCGTGGCAAGCAGGGCTTGGCGGTTTTTCGTGTCTTAAGACAAGCGTTTTGGTAAGGAGACGTATGCGCGTACGGTGCCTATTGGCTTTACTCTGAGCACTGCTGTCCATAAGTAATTACTAACTATCCTGTCAGTTTTAATAATTCTGTGAATATTTGTATATTTATATATAGTCAGGAATTTGTGTTCATGTGTATGCATACTTTGCTAGGTGGAGTGACTGTATTGCTATATAGAAAACAGAAGATAATGACATTTTGTTAATGAATGTTCACAAATGTAAGTTAATTTCTTTGTAATCTTTGTAGACTGTTAGGGAATATTGTATGTGTGAGGGAGACTGATCATCTCCCATATTAGGTTAGAATAATTCTGTAGTGGTTGTAAAAACGTTGGTGTGAAAGGACCCTGTGTGTTAGTTCTATGAGTGAATTGTAAGAAGTATGTAACTGATGCTGAATTCTGCATAGTGTATGATGAATAGGGAAATGGTATGTATCCTCCATACAAATACAATTAGAACTTTCTGTGTCATATCTTTGATTTTGTGACACTTGTTATTAGTATTTGTTAGGAGGATTTATATTTATATGAGTTAAATGTGTGTGTGTGTGTGATTTTTTTGTATGAGGTGTGAAATGAATCCCTAAGTGAATGATTGTATGTGTCTTTTGTGGAGAGGCTAGGGATTGATATATCTATGGTGACTGATTGACTTTAGCATCAAAGTTCTAAATGTTATTAGCAGTGAGTGTGTGTGTGGAAGGCACGATTCATTTTTTATTTATTTATTTATTTATTTTATATTCTTTTGAATATGTACCTCAGCTAGTTAGCACCATTAATGAGCTGAGGGAGTTAGAAGTTATTTAAACTGTAGAAAAAAGAAAGTTGTTTGTTTTAAGTAATTTACGACACAAAGTTCTCCCATATTTTTTTGTATCCAGCATACTGCTTCTGGAAGGAAAATATCTGTAGATAAATTCAATGTTGCTAATGTAATTAATGTCATGCTTAAAAACATTTTACAGTTGTAGGTTTTACATGTTAAGCAAGATAATGTATTTCTTTCAGTATGAGTGTAGGAGAGCAGAAAAGTATAGTCACCATTTTAGAAATAGCTGTCTGCACGTATGTGCAACAACTGCATTAAATCATTTTTTGTGACAGCTTATCTCAGTGCTCTGTACTGAGATAAAGGGGCACGTTTAGGTGCCTTTAGACAGAAACTGGATGAGCTGACCAGAAAATAAATAAAATCTCAGAATACGTTCTTATTCTTAAACTTTTGTTGATTTTTTATTAGAATATAAACTGTAGGTTATAATAGGTATTCTGTCTTTTATATTATGGACTGTAGTAGTGAAAGGTGCATTTTTTTTTAGTGTATCACTCTTGTAAGTAGGGTGCTTATTCTCCCTTGTAGCTTTTGTTGTTTATTTTGTTATGTCCCTATCTTATTGTACAGTATTATGTATACTGTCATCTTTATATATTTGCCTACTTAGTAGTAATCACAAAGATAGTAATGGGATTTATTTATTTGGTACAAGGGAACTCCAAATTTATATTTGTTTCTTATTTTCTAAAAAGAATAGTGAAGAGTGATGCATGGTAACAGCGCTACCATCCTATTATATGTGCTATATGTAGCACATACAGGGGGGTGAATTAGATAATTAGAGTCTTAATTTTTAATCTTACCTTGTAAGCTCTGGTGAGCAAGGTCCCTTATTGGTATTGGCTAGAACTTATTTTGTCCTACCTGATTACAATATTTAGTAATTATCAGGTTGATTATTAGTTTGCCTAAATAAATAATTTGTTTCTTTATTCCAGGAGCAGCCAGCACGTTTTCATATGTAAAGTTATACTTTGTAAAATTTCACTCCTTTTGATTTTTTTATTATTCAAGTTCCTAGTTATGCTACTACAGGTGGCAAAGTCAGTTTTTGGATTAGGGTCACTCTGCATTAATATGATCTAATTAACAATAAAATTTGTATATAATTATTCTTAAGGAAGGGACATAGTAATGCACATTTTCTTAACCTCTTTAGATTTAACAGACTGTGCAAGTGACCATGTAATTTTATTTTGATTTCTTTTTAATTATGAACAATCACAATGTAGTTTCACAAAATATAGTTCTTCAAAGTCTATTTTGTGTGCCTGTATATAGACTTTATTGCAATAAAAGAACAAAGCTGTAGATATAGATATACTTTAATAAAAGTCTGCTCATTTTTAAAGTAAATCATAGTTTTTCATATGGTCATGCAAATGTATGAGACAACAGCTAAGTGTCTGATGTGGGAAATTTTTCCCAGGATTGGAGTGTATACAGCACTGATATCAGATAATTGTACCCATTTTATGAAAAATCAGTTCCATTTTGCTCTATGCTTGGCATAGACGATAGAACCTTGTGTCAACACTCATATTCATTGGTGGATAGGTTGTATGGGCTATTGTAGACAAAATTAACTACAATTTGCTGGGCCATATGAAACTTTGGATAGATTTGTCACTAAGTTTAGGAGTTCTAGAGGCAAATGATAGTTGCTTAGACTTCATGCTGTAGAGTGGGAAATAAAATGTTCATGTGTTTAAAATAATTAACCAAATTGGTGTAGTTTTGTTTCTAAACAGATCCTTGTTTTAGATGTGATCTCTTGTTCCAGTCAAAGCCACTAAAGGAATGTATGTCAGTAACTCTTGATGACTGCAAGTACATTAAAGATCATAAAAGGAAGTGGAAGAATTCACAATTCAAGTGTCCATTTAAATCCACATTTGTGACAGTGACATTTTCCATTTCTATAGTAGTCAAAATCTGAGTGAGATTACCAAGAGTGTTATTCACACAAGTGCAAGTGGAATACATACAAAAGACTGTTGCAGACAAAGACATTGGAAGTATTTCAGTAATGGACAATTCTAATTAATTATATGTGATACTTTGTATGTAGAGACTTACTGTTGTTTTGTTTGTTATATATGTTATAAGTATTATTCTTGTGAACACCTTAAGGTGGAACTTTGGTCAGAAAATTAATTCCTGCTGGGTTACTTGAGGCTGACCCCTTTTGCAGGTGTAGCTATGAAACACAGTAAAAAAAACACAAGTGCCTATACTGTTTAAAATCCACTGTTCCACCCTGCTCTACACAGGCTCAGTTGTGCTCTATTTTTTATTTTTTTTGCAATGAATAAAATCTAGAGGCCAGTTTGCTGACAGCCTGACATTCTACTGCTGCTCAGAGGTTCTGGGCTTCAGTAAAATGGTAGCAGAATAATTAATGTGGAATGTATTCTTCTTGCTAATGAACCTTATTTTATCACATTTTTGTGAGTAGAGTTCCACTTTGAGTAAATGTTCAATCATTATAAACAAATAGTTTTATCATTTTTTGCTTAAAAAAAAAAAAAAGTGGGGAGGCGTAATGTAATGAGTATGACATTATCGCTAAAGACTGTATGCTATTGATGCTTTATAGGATATGTTATGATATTTGTCATGAATTTTTTAATTCATGTTTTAAGACATAGGAGAGGTAGGCTACTGACTTAGACAGTATAGCAGTGAGTGACAGAAGAGACCCATGCTGACTGTTATTGTATAATATTCTGCAGTATAGTATGTGCAGAAATGGACAAAAAGTGAAATGGTTTTGGGTTTAGCAAACTTTGTGGGAAGACTACAAAATTAAAACTAATGAAATTTCTGGACTGACTATATTGACAGTATGACATGACCAGGGTAATAGTGACTGATAGTTGGAGTCAAGGTTAAGAAATGATAAAAATTTTACAATTATTGTATGGGAAATAGTATAGGTTGGGAAATGTAAAAGAATAGTCTATATAAAATACTTTGTAGTGAAAACATGTACTTCAAGGGATTTATGATAATAAATATTATTAATATTGTAAGAGTATTGTATTATGATAAAACTATATAGATACATGTATATTATTTTAGCGGATGTTGTAGAAGTAAAAGGAAGCCACTAAATTAAGTTATTAGATAAGATGAGAGTGTAGGAGCCATTGCTTTGTAGGTTGCCCTGAAATGCTTGCCAGAGGCCTATTGTATCCTGACACTGACTTTATTTTTATTTTATAACTATATTTTTGAAGTGTATTTTATATCCAGACAAATATTCGGTGATCGCAAAAGACATGATGCAACTTGTTACAAATGTTAATTGCTACAAAGGAAGGATTTCATGCATAAAAGGAGGAACTGGAATATCTGAGACTTGTATCCTTGCAGAACAGGTATGCACTGAACTTGTGTCTTACAGCATCCAAAGCAGCTTGTGCTATGATACTGGACCAGCAAATGATGATGAAGGAGATCTCTCCAAAACACATCAAGCACTTGGCTAAGCTGAAAAGACCTATGCAGGAAAAGGCAGAGCCTTATGGGACTGAGTCTGCTGAATGCTCCTTGGGACCACATACTTGGCTTTCATTCACTAACTGAACGGATTGTTCCTCTTCCCTGTTATCCTTGATGTGATGTTGCTGAGTAACTGTTGCCTGTTGAAAGAAGTTTGTGGCAAGAATGATCACAATGCTACTGAGACTGACAACTATGTTTTCCGTGCCACATATGGAGAAGGACTTTGCAGCTACAGAAGAAGATGCAGTGTGTTTTTGATTGGACTGATTTATTTATTTATTTATTTTTGGACTGATTTATTTTTATTTTTTTTGGACAATTTATGTGATCAGTGTTGGGTGCATGGGGTCTCTGGGGAGCATGGTGGGTGATCTGTATTGTAATTGCTGTGAGGCTTGTGTGAAGCCTCAACAGGGGGGAAATGTTGTGGAATCTCATATTAGCCAATGTATTTCATAATGTATATATTGATTTGCATATATTTTATTGATTATTATTATTATTATTTATATTATTATATAATAGTGGTTTTATCAATATTATTATTCAATAAGTAAAGCAACAATTGTTAATCTTTAATAATGTATACTGTGTTTTCCAGATTTAGAAAGTCTTCATTTTTAAGTGTTGAACTTTAAATGACCTCTGCTTTTTGACAAGTACTTGTAAACAGGTGTTCTCGAAAATGTATTAAGATAAGTCTACTGGATGAAAGTTCATTAGAATAGATTCAAGTTATGAAGAATTATCTCAGATAAGAAAACAGGTGGTTAAAATAATTAGGTGGAATACAGGAAAGTTATGTACAGAACATTAATTAAGTTTGACAGGGTCAAACAAAGGTCTGCTTGTGCCCTCATTAAAACTGTTAAAATACATGCATATAGTGAAACATATAAAACATCTGGTGGGGTTATTGAAAGTTAATTGTCTCAAAGTTGTAAATCTGTCATCCTTGAAGCTAGTTAAATCTTATCAAGATAAAGAGAGTTTGATAAACACAGCTGGGTGCCAGACTGTCTCTATACAGGTGTTTTTAATTGGACAAAACCAGTTATAAATCACTTTAATGAACATATAGGAATTTTGGGAATAATTAAGTTTATCTGGTTGTAGAACAGATGTCAGATTTATGGTTGGTTACTTTGATGTAGACCTTAGCGACCAATCATATGTAAGATATAAGTTGAGATAAGACTTGTAAAAGTGTATATAAATGCAAGCTCTGCAATTGTTAGACGGACAAGTCAGATAGGAGCTCATAAGGCTGAACTCTATGTATGCTGCCCTATTGCACGGGTCATAGAGGTCAGAACCAATGGGCAAGTATCTGTCCTAACTTGTCCCCTTGGACAAGTCAGATAGGAGCTCATAAGGCTGAACTCTATGTATGCTGCCCTATTGCACGGGTCATAGAGGTCAGAACCAATGGGCAAGTATCTGTCCACAACTTGTCTCCTCGTACGAGTCATAGAAGACTTCTTAGCTTGTTCCAGAATGTGGTCTCAGGTGAATTTCCCTCAAGAACTTGGTCGAGCTGGAACCCAGAACTCTGTGAGGGGACCAGACCACCGGCAGATCAGGCTGGTCCCTATCAGGTGAGAGGTTCCCAAGAATTGGCAGTAAAGACCCATTCTGGTTCAAGGTGAGAACACTTCACAATTGTTTCAATTTGAATATTTATATCTAATATGCATGCATTGTAAGAAACTGTATAAATTAGACCTGTATATTGTAATATTTTGAACATGAACCTGTATGTTATCAGCTGTTAATAAACCTGCATTGCTGAAGTTCTGCCTGGTTCGATACTTTACTATTCTACTTCAAGAGGCAGAGAGGCAGAGAAGTAGAGAAGCAGAGAAGTAGAGAGGCAGAGAAGCAGAGAGGCAGAGTGGCAGAGAAGTAGAGAGGCAGAGAAGCAGAGAGGCAGAGAAGCAGAGAGGCAGAGAGGCAAAGAAGCAGAGAGGCAGAGAGGCAGAGAAGTAGAGAGGCAGAGAAGCAGAGGGGCAAAGAAGCAGAGAGGCAGAGAAGCAGAGAGGCAGAGAAGTAGAGAGGCAGAGAAGCAGAGAGGCAGAGAAGCAGAGAAGTAGAGAGGCAGAGAGGCAGAGAGGCAGAGAGGCAGAGAAGCAGAGAAGTAGAGAGGCAGAGAAGCAGAGAGGCAGAGAAGCAGAGAAGCAGAGAGGCAGAGAAGCAGAGAGGCAGAGAGGCAGAGAAGTAGAGAGGCAGAGAGGCAGAGAAGCAGAGAGACAGAGAAGTAGAGAGGCAGAGAAGCAGAGAGGCAGAGAAGTAGAGAGAAAGAGAGGCAGAGAAGCAGAGAGGCAGAGAAGTAGAGAGGCAGAGAAGCAGAGAGGCAGAGAGGCAGAGAAGTAGAGAAGCAGAGAAGTAGAGAGGCAGAGAAGCAGAGAGGCAGAGTGGCAGAGAAGTAGAGAGGCAGAGAAGCAGAGAAGCAGAGAGGCAGAGAGGCAGAGAAGTAGAGAGGCAGAGAGGCAGAGAAGCAGAGAGACAGAGAAGTAGAGAGGCAGAGAGGCAGAGAAGCAGAGAAGTAGAGAGGCAGAGAAGCAGAGAGGCAGAGAAGCAGAGAAGTAGAGAGGCAGAGAAGCAGAGAGGCAGAGAAGCAGAGAGGCAGAGAGGCAGAGAAGTAGAGAGGCAGAGAGGCAGAGAGGCAGAGAAGTAGAGAGGCAGAGAGGCAGAGAAGCAGAGAGACAGAGAAGTAGAGAGGCAGAGAGGCAGAGAGGCAGAGAAGCAGAGAAGCAGAGAGGCAGAGAGGCAGAGAAGCAGAGAGGCAGAGAAGTAGCGAGGCAGAGAAGCAGAGAGGCAGAGAAGTAGAGAGGCAGAGAAGTAGAGAGGCAGAGAAGCAGAGAGGCAGAGAAGTAAAGAGGCAGAACCATTTGAAATTTGTGTACTGAGAGAAGAAGAGAGAAAATGGTGAGGCTTTTCACCCTTTTTTTTTATCTTCATTGTTGACAATTACCGTTATTCTGGGTGTAAATCACCAATCGCCTGTACTTCTTTTGTCAACTCCAGTATCATGCCCGCAGTCGCTGATCAAACTCCAGTATCATGCCCGCACAGTCGCTGATTAAACTCCTGTATCATGCCCGCAGTCGCTGATCAAACGCCAGTATCATGCCTGCACAGTCGCTGATCAAACTCCTGTATCATGCCCGCAGTCGCTAATCATGCTCCAGTATCATGCCCGCACAGTTGCTGATCAGACTCCTGTATCATGTCCGCAGTCCCTGATCAAACTCCAGTATCATGCCCGCACAGTCGCTGATCAAACTCCAGTATAATGCCCGCACAGTCGCTAATCAAACTCCAGTATCATGCCTGCAGTCGCTGATCAAACTCCAGTAATATGCCCACAGTCGCTGATCAAACTCCTGTATCATACACGCACAGTCGCTGATACAACTCCAGTATCATGCCCGCACAGTCGCTGATCAAACTCCTGTATCATGCCCGCAGTCGCTGATCAAACTCCTGTATCATGCCCGCACAGCCGTTGATCAAACCCCAGTATCATGCCTGCACAGTCACTAATCAAACTCCAGTATAATGCCTGCACAGTCGCTGATCAAACTCCTGTATAATGCGTGCACAGTCGCTGATCAAACTCCAGTATCATGCCCGCACAGTCGCTGATCAAACTCCAGTAACATGCCCGCAGTCGCTGATCAAACTCCTGTATAATGCACGCACAGTCGCTGATCAAACTCCAGTATCATGCCCGCACGGTCGCTGATCAAACTCCAGTATCATGCCCGCACAGTCGCTGATCAAATTCCTGTATCATACCTGCACAGCCACTGATCAAACTCCAGTATCATGCCTGCACAGTCGCTGATCAAACTCCTGTATCATGCACGCACAGTCGCTGATCAAACTCCAGTATCATGCCCGCATAGTCGCTGCTCAAACTCCAGTATCATGCCCGCAGTCGCTGATCAAACTCCTGTATCATGCCCGCACAGCTGCTGATCAAACTCCAGTATAATGCCCACACAGTCGCTGATCAAACTCCTGTATCATGCCCGGACAGCTGCTGATCAAATTCCAGTATCATGCCTGCGCAGTCGCTGATCAAACTTCTGTATAATGCCCGCACAGTCGCTGATCAAACTCCAGTATCATTCCTGCACAGTCGCTGATCAAACTCCAGTAACATGCCCGCAGTCACTGATCAAACTCCTGTTTAATGCAGGCACAGTCGCTGATCAAACTCTTGTATCATGCCCGCACAGCCGCTGATCAAACTCCAGTATCGTGCCCGCACAGACACTGATCAAACTCCAGTATAATGCCCTCACAGTCGCTGATCAGAATCCTGTATCATGCGTGCACAGTCGCTGATCAAACTCCAGTATCATGCCCGCACAGTCGCTGATCAAACTCCAGTATCATGCCCGCAGTCGCTGATCAAACTCCAGTATCATGCCCGCACAGTCGCTGATCAAATTCCTGTATCATGCCTGCACAGCCACTGATCAAACTCCAGTATCATGCCTGCACAGTCGCTGATCAAACTCCTGTACCATGCCCGCACAGCCGCTGATCAAACTCCAGTATCATGCCTGCACAGTCGCTGATCAAACTCCTGTATCATGCGCGCACAGTCGCTGATCAAAGTCCAGTATGATGCCCGCACAGTCGCTGATCAAACTCCAGTATCATGTGTGCACAGTCGCTGATCAAACTCCAGTATCATGCCTGCACAGTCGCTGATCAAACTCCAGTATCATGCGTGCACAGTCACTGATCAAACTCCAGTATCGTGCACACACAGACGCTGATCAAACTCCAGTATAATGCCCGCACACTCGCTGATCAGACTCCTGTATCATGCGTGCACAGTCGCTGATCAAACTCCAGTATCATGCCTGCAAAGTCGCTGATCAAACTCCAGTATCATGCCCGCAGTCGCTGATCAAACTCCTGTATCATGCCCGCACAGCTGCTGATCAAACTCCAGTATAATGCCCGCGCAGTCGCTGATCAAACTCCTGTATCATGCCCGGACAGCCGCTGATCAAATTCCAGTATCATGCCTGCGCAGTCGCTGATCAAACACCTGTATAATGCCCACACAGTCGCTGATCAAACTCCAGTATCATGCCTGCACAGTCGCTGATCAAACTCCAGTATCATGCCCGCACAGTCGCTGATCAAACTCCAGTATCATGCCCGCAG
Source organism: Lithobates clamitans (assembly GCA_037952925.1). Lineage (NCBI taxonomy): Eukaryota > Metazoa > Chordata > Amphibia > Anura > Ranidae > Lithobates > Lithobates clamitans. The sequence goes on along the minus strand of JBBGZY010000605.1, from coordinate 3,978,151 downwards.
TCGCTGATCAAACTCTTGTATCATGCCCGCACAGCCGCTGATCAAACTCCAGTATCGTGCCTGCACAGTCGCTGATCAAACTCCAGTATCATGCCCGCAGTCGCTGATCAAACCCCAGTATCATGCCCGCACAGTCGCTGATCAAACTCCAGTATCATGCCTGCACAGTTGCTGATCAAACTCCCGTATAATGCGCGCACAGTCGCTGATCAAACTCCAGTATCATGCCCGCAGTCGCTGATCAAACTCCTGTATCATGCACGCACAGTCGCTGATCAAACTCCAGTATCATGCCCGCAGTCGCTGATCAAACTCCTGTATCATGCACGCACAGTCGCTGATCAAACTCCAGTATCATGCCCGCATAGTCGCTGCTCAAACTTCAGTATCATGCTCGCAGTCGCTGATCAAACTCTTGTATCATGCCCGCACAGCCGCTGATCAAACTCCAGTATCGTGCCCGCACAGTCGCTGATCAAACTCCAGTATCATGCCCGCACAGTCGCTGATCAAACTCCAGTATCATGCCCGCACAGTCGCTGATCAAACTCCAGTATCATGCCTGCACAGTTGCTGATCAAACTCCCGTATAATGCGTGCACAGTCGCTGATCAAACTCCAGTATCATGCCCGCTGATCAAACTCCTGTATCATGCACGCCCAGTCGCTGATCAATCTCCAGTATCATGCCCGCATAGTCGCTGCTCAAACTCCAGTATCATGCCCGCAGTCGCTGATCAAACTCCTGTATCATGCCCGGACAGCCGCTGATCAAATTCCAGTATCATGCCTGCGCAGTCGCTGATCAAACTTCTGTATAATGCCCGCACAGTCGCTGATCAAACTCCAGTATCATGCCTGCACAGTCGCTGATCAAACTCCAGTAACATGCCCGCAGTCGCTGATCAAACACTTGTATCATGCCCGCACAGCCCCTGATCAAACTCCAGTATCGTGCCCGCACAGACGCTGATCAAACTCCAGTATCATGCCCGCACAGTCGCTGATCAAACTCCAGTATCATGCCCGCAGTCACTGATCAAACTCCAGTATCATGCCCGCACAGTCGCTGATCAAATTCCTGTATCATGCCTGCACAGCCACTGATCAAACGCCAGTATCATGCCTGCACAGTCGCTGATTAAACTCCTGTATCATGCCCGCACATCCGCTGATCAAACTCCAGTATCATGCCTGCACAGTCGCTGATCAAACTCCAGTATCATGCCTGCACAGTCGCTGATCAAACTCCAGTATCATGCGTGCACAGTCGCTGATCAAACTCCAGTATCATGCGTGCACAGTCGTTGATCAAACTCCAGTATCGTGCCCGCACAGACGCTGATCAATCTCCAGTATAATGCCCGCACAGTCGCTGATCAGACTCCTGTATCATGCGTGCACAGTCGCTGATCAAACTCCAGTATCATGCGTGCACAGTCGCTGATCAAACTCCAGTATCATGAGCGCACAGTCGCTGATCAAACTCCAGTATGATGCCCGCACAGTCGCTGATCAAACTCCAGTATCATGCGTGCACAGTCGCTGATCAAACTCCAGTATCATGCGTGCACAGTCGTTGATCAAACTCCAGTATCGTGCCCGCACAGACGCTGATCAATCTCCAGTATAATGCCCGCACAGTCGCTGATCAGACTCCTGTATCATGCGTGCACAGTCGCTGATCAAACTCCAGTATCATGCCTGCACAGCCACTGATCAAACTCCTGTATCATGAGCGCACAGTCGCTGATCAAACTCTAGTATGATGCCCGCACAGTCGCTGATCAAACTCCAGTATCATGCGTGCACAGTCGCTGATCAAACTCCAGTATCATGCCTGCACAGTCGCTGATCAAACTCCAGTATCATGCGTGCACAGTCGCTGATCAAACTCCAGTATCATGCGTGCACAGTCGTTGATCAAACTCCAGTATCGTGCCCGCACAGACGCTGATCAATCTCCAGTATAATGCCCGCACAGTCGCTGATCAGACTCCTGTATTATGCGTGCACAGTGGCTGATTAAACTCCAGTATCATGCGTGCACAGTCGCTGATCAAACTCCAGTATCATGCCCGCACAGTCGCTGATCAAACTCCAGTATCATGCCCGCAGTCGCTGATCAAACTCCTGTATCATGCCCGCACAGCTGCCGATCAAACTCCAGTATAATGCCCGCACAGTCGCTGATCAAACTCCTGTATCATGCCCGGACAGCCGCTGATCAAATTCCAGTATCATGCCTGCGCAGTCGCTGATCAAACTCCTGTATAATGCCCGCACAGTCGCTGATCAAACTCCAGTATCATGCCTGCACAGTCGCCGATCAAACTCCAACATCATGCCCGCAGTCGCTGATCAAACTCTTGTATCATGCCAGCACAGCCGCTGATTAAACTCCAGTATCGTCCCCGCACAGATGCTGATCAAACTCCAGTATAATGCCCGCACAGTCGCTGATCAGACTCCTGTATCATGCGTGCACAGTGGCTGATCAAACTCCAGTACCATGCCCGCACAGTCGCTGATCAAACTCCAGTATCATGCCCGCAGTCGCTGATCAAACTCCAGTATCATGCCCGCACAGTCGCTGATCAAATTCCTGTATCATGCCTGCACAGCCACTGATCAAACTCCAGTATTATGCCTGCACAGTCACTGATCAAACTCCTGTACCATGCCCGCACAGCCGCTGATCAAACTCCAGTATCATGCCTGCACAGTCGCTGATCAAACTCCTGTATCATGCGCGCACAGTCGCTGATCAAACTCCAGTATGATGCCCGCACAGTCGCTGATCAAACTCCAGTATCATGCCCACACAGTCGCTGATCAAACTCCAGTATCATGCCCGCAGTCGCTGATCAAACTCCTGTATCATGCACGCACAGTCGCTGATCAAACTCCAGTATCATGCCTGCACAGTCGCTGATCAAACTCCAGTATCATGCCCGCAGTCGCTGATCAAACTCCTGTATTATGCACCCACAGTCGCTGATCAAACTCCAGTATAATGCCCGCACAGTCGCTGATCAAACTCCTGTATCATGCCTGGACAACCGCTGATCAAATTCCAGTATCATGCCTGCGCAGTCGCTGATCACACTCCTGTATCATGCGCGCACAGTTGCTGATCAAATGCCAGTATAATGCGCGCACAGACGCTGATCAAACTCCAGTATCATGCCCGCACAGTCGCTGATCAAACTCCAGTATCATGCCCGCCGTCACTTATCTAACTCCAGTATCATGCCTGCACAGTCGCTGATCAAACTCCTGTATCATGCGTGCACAGTCGCTTATCAAACTCCCTGACCAACTACTGTATCACGTCTGCAAAGTCCTTGTTCTACTTCTGTGTCGTGAAACAGTATATGGTCATAGAGGGTGGACATGCTGCACAAAATAGTCAAACAATGTGTGTACGTTTACAGGACTTAATCAGAGACTGTGCTTACATGATACATGAAATGGTCATATAGTATGCAGACATTATACTGGAGATGGTAAGAAAGTGCGCACATGATACGAAAGATAGTCATACATTGGACGTATGTGATAGATGAGTTGATCAGAGACTGTGCTTGTATGATACAGGAGTTGATCAGGGACTGTGTGGACATTATACACGAGATGCTCAAAGAGTTAAAATATGTTGATTATTGCTTATATGATCACCATGTAGCATCATGTATACGTCATTGAGACTTTTTATGGATGGTTGACAGGCTATACAGTACAGGCTATATTTTTTTTTTTTGATCTTTGGTTTATGTCCCTCCATTACCCTCCATTACCTGTGTGTGTCATTTCTGCTGGCATCTTGGGAGCTCCAACATGTAATTTCACCTGTTATGCCTCATACACACGGTCGGATTTTCCGACGGAAAATGTGTGATAGGACCTTGTTGTCGGAAATTCCGACCGTGTGTAGGCTCCATCACACATTTTCCATTGGATTTTCCGACACACAAAGTTTGAGAGCAGGCTATAAAATTTTCCGACAACAAAGCCCGTTGTCGGAATTTCCGATCGTGTGTAGACAAATCCGACGCACAAAGTGCCACGCATGCTCAGAATAAATAAAGAGATGAAAGCTATTGGCTACTGCCCCGTTTATAGTCCCGAAGTACGTGTTTTACGTCACCGCGTTCAGAATGATCGGATTTTCCGACAACTTTGTGTGACCGTGTGTATGCAAGACAAGTTTGAGCCAACATCCGTCGGAAAAAATCCTAGGATTTTGTTGTCGGAATGTCCGATCAATGTCCGACCGTGTGTACGGGGCATTACACTGAACTTGTGCTATGATCTCTAACATCCAGTGAAAAGACAGGAAAGTAACCACATGACTTCAGCATTCCCAATTATGCTGAGGTGTGAAACATCCAATCCTGTCAGAGCAACAGAAGAAAAGAGTTGGAGGGAATTAAAAAATAATGCATATCTCTTAGGCTAGTGCACGAGATACTGTATGTAAATCATCTGTCACTCACAGCAAGGGCGAGTATTTGACAAAGTTTTTCTCTGTTTGTCAAGATTTATCTCACTGAACAATAAAAGAGGATTGCTCAGAGCTGGATTAACTCTTTGTGACATGGCTCAAATGATAGGAAATTTTATACTCTACATTATGACATAAAAAATAAAAAATAAAAATTCGGGTTTACATCCACTTTGAGTAAAGATTTATGGTATTTTTCCAAAAGAGAGGGGTCAGGTTAAGAAGAACTGCTGCGGGGTCTTCGGATAATGAGATATCCGTGAATTTGTGAATAAACTGGAGGACTTGCTGCCAGAATGTGAAAGTGTGCCCTTATGGGAATAACATCTCCAGCAACGATTGTTCAATTGTGGGAGTAGTTTGGCCAGTACAGATGGGGTGCTATACCACCGTGTCACAATTTTGTAAGCTGTTTCCTGGTACTTACTACACAGTAGGGATGAGCCGAACACCCCCGGATCGGTTCCTAGTAGAACCTGCGAACAGGCAAAAAATTTGTACGAACAAGTGAACACTGTTAAAGTCTATGGGACACGAATGTGAAAAATCGAAAGTGCTCATTTTAAAGGCTTTGTCATAAAAAGTGTTTGGGGACCCAGGTCCTGCCCCAGGGGACATGTTTCAATGCAAAAAAAAGTGATAAAAATGGCTGTTTTTTTTGGGAGCAGTGATTTTAATAATGCTTGAAGTGAAACACTAAAAATGAAATATTTCTTTAAATATCGTGCCTGGGGGGTCTCCTTGGTCTGCCTGTAAAGTAGCACATCTTTCCCATATTTATAACAGTACCGCAGCAAAATGACATTTCAAAAGGAAAAAATGTCATTTAAAACTGCTCGCGGCTGTATTGTATTGTCGGATCCTGGCAATATAGATAAAAATCATTGAAAAAAAATGGTGTGGGTCCCCCCCTCCCAGTCCATTACCAGGCCCTTTGGGTTTTGTATGATTATTAAGGGGAACCCCACACCAAAAATACCAAAATAAAATGGCGTTGATGTCCCCCCCCCAAAATCCATACCAGATCTGGTATGGATATTAAAGTAAACCCTGCCCCAAAATAAAAATGGCGTTGCTGTCCCCCAGGCCCGATATACTTTGAACAGTATATATACTATATTGCCTGCCCTATATACTCTGAAGAAAATTGGGCCTTAGGTGTTGGTGGTGCCAGAACACTGTAATGCCGCGTACACACGGTTGGACTTTTCAGCGACAAAAGTCCGACAGCCCGTCCGGCAGACTTTCGGCAGACTTTCGACGGACTTTGGCAGACTTTCAACAGACTTTCTAACGACCGGACTTGCCTACACAAGATCACAGCAAAGTCCGACGGATTCGTACGTGATGAAGTACACCGGACTAAAATAAGGAAGTTGATAGCCAGTAGCCAATAGCTGTCCTAGCGTGGGTTTTTGTCCGTCGGACTAGCATACAGACGAGCGGATTTCTTGGTCTGGCGGAGTTACGACGTAAAGATTTGAAGCATGTTCCAAATCTAAAGTCCGTCAGATTTGTGAATGGTAAAGTCCGCTGAAGGTCCGGTGAAGCCGGACCGCCGGCATCCGACGGACAAGTCCGGTCGAAAAGTCCGACCATGCGTACGCGGCATAACCCTTCACAGTTACTCTTTTTGGGCGCAGGAACGGGCCCTGCTGTGAAATATTATATCAAAAATTGTAATTACATGGCCCTGTTAAACAGGGGCAGAAAAATTGGGCCTTAGGTGTTGGTTGTGCCAGAACACTGTAACCCCTCACAGTTATTCTTGTTGGGCGCAGGAACAGGCCCTGCTGTGAAATATATAAAAAATATGATATCAAAAATATAACAATTTGGCCAAGTTAGCATTTAGACGCTGAGCATGTCGAGGGCTGGGACTGAATTCTTTTTATGGTTCAGCAACTGGAGGACTGGAGGTATAGTAGGTTTGTAGAGCCCAGATGCGGATAAAGGAGAAGTCCGGCTTTTTCTATGGTGTGGGTCTTTCAAGTGCTGTTGCCAACGGACTGCATGGCAGGTCGTCATATGTCTGGTCAAGCATATGGTGCCCAAGCGGCTGTTGTTCTGGCCACGCTTGATCCGCTTCAGGCATAGGTTACAAACAGCAACGGTGTAATCTGCTGCACACATGTCGAAAAAGGCCCACACCAAGGAACTTTTAAAGTCAGTGGGGAGTCAGCAGCGCCCAGCACCTGCGGAGCTCTGCGGTGTGATGCAATAGGGTGGCTGCCCTTAAGCTGCCCCCTAGAGGACATCCTGCCTCATTGGATTTGTGCCGCCTCCTCCTCCTCTCTTCTCTCAGGCACCCAAGTAGAGTCAGTGACCTCATCGTCCCCTACCCTTCTTGTCACTGAAGCAAACTTAGCAGTATGCTGTAGCTGGGGGAAAATGACTGCCAGTTTCTTGTCCTTCTTGGGCACCCCCTCTCTCTAGGCTCACGTTACTCCCTTCCTCAATCTGTGAACCAACATCAGAGCCTTCAAATCGCTGCGCATCCTCCAGCAGCATATAACTGACACTTTGGTCGAATAATTCTGAGGACTCCTCCATGCATGATGGTGGGGTTACCATGTCCACGACCACCACTGTTGACTAAAGAGGCTGCTTGCCCTCTTTTAGTGGCCTGTGAGCGTCTGCCTCTCCTTGGTGGCCTTCCGGACATGATGTATTTTTTGTTTTGCAACACCACACTACACTGTATTATATACTGTGTACACCACCTGAAGTGTATTAGAAACTATACACCACTGAATGCACTGTATATATACAGTATATATATATATATATATATATATATATATATATATATATATATATCCTGTTTCCCCGAAAATAAGACCTAGCGTGATTGTCAGTGATGGCTGCAATATAAGCCCTACCCCCCAAATAAGCCCTACCCTGTTTCCCCGGAAATAAGCCCTACCCTGAAAATAAGACCTACAAGGACTTTAACTAGGGCTTATTTGGGGGGTAGGGCTTATATTGCAGCCATCACCGACAATCACACTAGGTCTTATTTTCGGGGAAACAGGGTATATATATACAGTATCTCACAGAAGTGAGTACACCCCTCACATTTTTGTAAATATTTTATTATATCTTTTCACGTGACAACACTGAAGAAATTAAACTACACTGTAAAGTAGTGAGTGTACAGCTTGTATAACAGTGTAAATTTGCTGTCCCCTCAAAATAACTCAACACACAGTATTAATGTCTAAACTGTTGGCAACAAAAGTGAGTACACCCCTAAGTGAATATGTCCAAATTGGGCCCAAAGTGTCAATATTTTGTGTGGCCACCATTATTTTCCAGCACTGCCTTAACCCTCTTGGACATGGAGCTCACCAGAGCTTCACAGGTTGCCACTGGAGTCCTCTTCCACTCCTCCATGACGACATCATGGAGCTGGTGGATGTTAGAGACCTTGCGCTCCTCCACTTTCCATTTGAGGATGTACAGATGAACAATAGGGTTTGGGTCTGGAGACATGCTTGGTCACCTTTACCCTCTGCTTCTTTAGCATGGCAGTGGTCGTCTTGGAGGTGTGTTTGGGGTCCTTATCAAGTTGGAGTACTGCCCTGCGGCCCAGTTACATGTTGGCATTCATGGTTCCCTCAATTAACTGTAGATCCCCAGTGCCGGAAGCACTCATGCAGCCCCAGACAATGACACTCCCACCACCATGCTTGACTGTAGGTAAGACACACTTGTCTTTGTACTCCTCACCTGGTTGCTGCCACACACGCTTGACACCATCTGAACCAATTAAGTTTATTTTGGTCTCATCAGACCACAGGATATGGTTCCAGTTATCCATGTCCTTACTCTGCTTGTCTTCAGCAAGCTGTTTGCGGGCTTTCTTGTGCATCATCTTTAGAAGAGGCTTCCATCTGGGATGACAGCCATGCAGACCATTTTGATGTAGTGTGCGGTGTATGGTCTGAGCACTGACAGGCTGACCTCCCACCCCTTCAACCTCTGCAGCACTGCTGGCAGCACTTATACGTCTATTTCCCAAAGACAACCTCTGGATATGATGCTGAGCACATGCACTCAACTTCTTTGGTCGACCATGGCGAGGCCTGTTCTGAGTGGAACCTGTCCTGTTAAACCGCTGTATGGTCTTGGCCACCGTGGTGTAGCTCAGTTTCAGGGTCTTGGCAATCTTCTTATAGCCTAGGCCATCTTTATGTAGAGCAAGAATTCTTTTTTTCAGATCCTCAGAGAGTTCTTTGGTGCCATGTTGAACTTCCAGTGACCAGTATGAGATATATATATATATATATATATATATATATATATTAGACTGACTGCATATATATATCAAATACACTGCCACTAACTGAATAACCTGCCTGCTTAATCTAACTCAAGCTATCTCTCTGTCCACGCCAACAACACTACACACAGCCTCTATTTAAGCAGCCTTATATAGTGTGGGGCGTGGACATAGTCCCCCTGAGCCATGATTGGCCAAAGGCAGGGTGGCTCTCTCAGCAGAGCACACTGTGGTTGGCCAAAGCATGCAGGTCAGGTGCATGCTTTGGCCAATCATCATACAGCAATGCACTGCGATCTCGCATAATGGGGCGTTCCACTGCGCTCAAAATTCCCGCGAACGCCCCATATGTTCGGTACATTTTAGAACAAACACCCGATGTTTAAGTCGAACTTATGTTCGACTTGAACTGTGGGCTCATCCCTACTACACAGCGATGATTTGTGAGCAAAAAAGAAAATCCTATCTTTTTGTTGTTCCCGTAAAAAAGACCTTACGGTCTGCTTCCCGTTTGGTAAGAAAGGGGGCTTCCGATTGCGCATGAAGATCTAGTAGATTTTTTTATGAAAGTGACAAAGATTTCCATATCGGACCATTCCCAGACAGAGCTCCTCAAGTGAGCTGAGGGGGCCTCTGAAAAAGGTGTGGCTTGGGTAGTGTGCTCAGAAAATGCGACAATTGGTAAGCTTGCCAGTGGTCCAGGAACTGGGACCCTCCCGAAAAATACAGACCAATTTCAGTAATAAATAACGACCTTAACATTTTCTGTAGATTATTGGCCAATAGATTAGCAATGATAATCCCCTCATTGATATCCCCTTACCAATCCGGATTTATTCCAGGCAGGCAAATTACAGACATCATTCGTTTAGTAACAAATATAATCCAGAACGCAAACATCAAATCTCAATCAGTTCTTCTATTAAGTCTTGACATCAATAAAGCTTTTGACAGCGTAACTTGGAGATACCTTGATTTAGTGTTGCAAAAATACAGATTTAAAAGATAATGTATTCATGCATTCCATGCACTTTATCACATCCCCTCCACTAGGATAAAACTACCAGGTTGTAACTCAGAATTTTTCAAAGTAGGAAAAGGTACCCGACAAGGATGCCCCCTTTAACCTTTATTATTTGCCCTAGCAATTGAACCTTTAGCTACGGCGATTTTACAACACCCAGACATAGGATATAGTTCCAATAATAATACATACAAACTTATTATGTATGCAGATGACACGATACTATTCCTTACCCAACCCAGCAAAGCCTTACCAAACCTATTGAATACCCATAAAAAATTCACTTCACTATCAGTAAATGTCTCAAAATCCATTGGCATGCCAATAAACATTCCCCCATCACAATTAGATACCATTCATACTTCATTCAACTTCACTTGGTCTAAAGATACTCTACCTTATCTAGGTATTCACATCACCCCAGTCACCAACAATTTATCTTCTAAAAATTATCTTCCCATGTTGCAAAAATTAAGATCGACGTTGAAAATATGGAAATTGTTCAATATATAATTTTTAGTAAAAATAACAGCCATCAAAATGTAAATTCTACCAAAGTTATTATACTTTTTTAGGGCACTCCCGATTAGATTAAATAAAATGATGATTACTAAATTTCAATCCGATGTCAACAAGTTTATATGGTCAGATTCCCACCCACGTATATCCAAATCTGTGTTATACAAATCCCCTTAAAGTGGCGGTTTGGGACTCCCAGACTTCTGGTCATACTATTTAGCTGCGCGATGGTCCCAGATAGCCCAATGGCACTTACACAACCCGAAAATCCCATGGGTCATATTTGAAAAGGATTCAGTGCTACCCTATTCTATAGCTGGGTTATTATGGGGCAATAAAGTTTCTAATCACACCTTAGAAAAGCTTAACCAATTAGTAACTCACTCATATCAATTGTTCAAACTACACAATAAGAAATGTATAATGACTTCCTCCACACCTTCCCACGCTTCTTTTATAGGAGACCCAAAATTCTTAGCAAACCATCAAGACACAGGAGAAGTCGCATGATGGATTAACAACAACCTAACCACCCTCAAAAAATTTATTGAAAATGCCTCATTTACCTCCTCCTCATCACTAAAAACTAAATATAACATCCCCAATATTGAACTTAGGAGATTCCTCCAACTCATATTTTCCAATATAAGACATTGAATCACCCACATTTTTTGAAAATATATGTTCCAGATCCCCAAGAGGAGCTGGTTTAATATCTGAGATATATTCAAACCTGATTAATATAGATACTCAAGTTAAACTACCCTACATGCTCAAATGGGAACAAGAATGTGATATGTCACTCCCCTCTGAAAATGGTCTGACTGTATCAACAACCTACTTAGATGCACAAGATTACTCACAATTAGAGAAACTGCAATAAAGGTATTTACAAGATGGTATTATACACCAGCAAAACTCCACTCTATTTTTCCTTCAGTTCACCAAACATGCTTCAGATGTTGCATTTCCATGGGATCCATCTCGCACATTTTTTGGGAATGTGAAAAGATATCTCTAACATTTTCTTCCAGAATTTTAGATAACAACATAAAACTTACCCTCCCCAACTGTCTATTATTCACCCCAATCACAGGTTTAACTTCTCACCACTTAAGACTAGTTCACACAATTTGTGTTTCCATTCACTGGCTTATAGCTTACCATTGGAAATCCTCATTGCTACCAATAACCCAACTGAAAACTTGAATTAAGAATATTTACCTTATGGAAAAAAATTTCCACACTTTATACAATACCACACATCTACTTGAAAAAAAAATGGAACCCTTGGTTTACGCACTCAGATCACGTCTTATATCCTGCATAAAGAATCCTTCTTCAACCAAAATCACTCAGGAAAAAAACAAGACTATATTTTAAATAACTACCTGACTATTTGATTAGCACTTGTATTATATAGAAGGAATAATTGTTCATAAACCCCAATTAGGAGGATTTTTATATACTGTACTTCACTGGAGTTATGTTATAATGTTTTGTACCATAATTTTGTACTTAATAAAAAGTTTGTAAACAAACTTTAAACTGGGATCCTGAGCCCGTAAGCAGGGTTCTGCTCGGGATCCAGCCGTTTGTGCGAAGAAAATAGGACACACGTAAGAGCATCCATGGCGAGTGCATAGTAGATGTTGGCTCTGGCAGTCCGGGCCTGAACGTGGGATGACCTATTATTGGTCATAAGGAATAGAAAACTGTTGAGAGAGGAATGTTTATAAAGCCTTTTCTATTCAGTCAAAGTGGGTCCAATTAAGGGGTGGTTGGAGAGGTGAGAAGTATAAAGTTTTCCTGCCCAAAGGAGGCCCTGGATGGGTGCCTGTGCAGCGTCCTGTTCCAGAGAGACCCATAATTTAGTGGTGCTATGCCTACACCAATCCACTACCCTGTTCATGTGGATCGCGGTATAGTAAAGTGCCGGGTCTGGAAACCCTATCACTCCCTTGAGTTTAGGTCGGAGCAGGAGTGTTCTAGCAAGTCAGGGAGGCTTACCCCGCCAGACAAAGTTAACAAAGGCGGATCTTACCGAATGACAGTATGTTTGGGGGATCTTAATAGGCAGGGCCTGCAGTAAGTATAAAAGTCTGGGCATCACATTCATGTTGAGCACATTACAGCGACCGAACCATGATAAGTAGAAGAGAACAAGAAGACCTGGACAGCCGCACACACCGAAATGGATATATCCATCTTTTTATAGCTATGAGTAAGCACTTGGTGTAAGTGAGAAACGCGTCAGCATTCTTGTCCCACCCCACAGTCATGTTTTGTGTACCCCATGATCCTGTATTTTGAATAAAAAGACGGATTTATCCATTCCAGGGTGTGGCTGTCCTGGTCTTCTTGTTCTCTTCTACTTGCATCAGCATTTAGCCAGCACCTGGGGCTCTTCTCTTCCTGGAGGTAATGAGACACAAGCACTCTGGTTTAAGCCCCTCTTTGAGCAGAGGATCCCACATCATCTTGTTTAATTTCCGAACCATGATAAGGCCAGAATGTTCCATCTTTCTAAGTCGATGGACAAGGAGGACAATAGGGGCTGAAAATTAAGTTTAAATATGGAGTTTAGATTCGCCGGAATGTATGTGTCTAGGTATTGGATACAGTGAGTAGCCCATCTAAAGGGAAAATTAGGTCATAGGCCTCTCAGAGTGGAGTCTGGGAAAGAAACATCAAGAGCCTCTGATTTTTGGAGGTTTACCTTGAAGTTGGACAGGACACCAAAGTTTTTTATTTCCCGTAATAGGGAGGGTAAGGAGGTAAGAGGTTCCATGATATAAAAAAGAAGGTCGTCGGCATAAGCCGCCATCTTATGGTGGTAACAGCTTGGACTCCCTTCACATCTTGGTTATTTCGTATTTGTTGAAGAAATGGTTCTAGGGTGAGTATAAAAAGGAATGGTGATAGGGGACAGCCCTGTCTGGTGCCATTAGGGATCACGAGGGAGTCAGAGTTAAAGCCAGTAACTCTAATGGTAGCAGTCGGGTTAGCATAAATGGCAGATACCCAGGACAAAATTGAGGTAGGCATACCAAAACATTTGAGAAAGGTCCAATCGACTCTGCCGAAGGCCTTTTCAGAATCTGTAGACAGAAGAAGCGGAGGAGTGATGAGTTTCTTGGCTGATGCAATCATATTAAGATTTCTAATGTTATTTTCTCTTGCCTCCCCGGATTGAATAAACCCTACCTGATCTAGGGTGCTTCCATACTTTTAATAGTTAAAGTTGCTAACCAGTAGGGATGAGCCGAACACCCCCCTGTTCGGTTTGCACCAGAACATGCAAACAGGAAAAAAGTTTATTCGAACACGCGAACACCGTTAAAGTCTATGGAACACTAACTTGAATAATCAAAAGTGCTAATTTTAGAGGCTTATATGCAAGTTATTGTCATAAAAAGTGTTTGGGGACCTGGGTCCTGCCCCAGGGGACATGGATCAATGCAAAAAAAAAAGTTTTAAAAACTGACGTTTTTTCAGGAGCAGTGATTTTAATAATGCTTAAACTCAAACAATAAAAGTGTAATATCCCTTTAAATTTCGTAGCTGGGGGGTGTCTATAGTATGCCTGTAAAGGGGCACATGTTTCCCGTGTTTAGAACAGTCTGACAGCAAAATGACATTTCAAAGAAAAAAAGTAATTTAAAACTACTCGCGGCTATTGCATTGCCAGTCCGACAATACACATAGAAGTTCATTGATAAAAACGGCATGGGAATTCCCCACAGGGGAACCCCGAACCAAAATTTTAAAAAAAAGGGCATGGAGGGAGGCTCCCGCTGTGTGACGCGTCTCCTCTTCTGACGGTTCTTAAATAACGGGGGCTGGGGCCACCCGGTGACCCAGCCCCCCTCTGACGCACGGTGACTTGATGGGACTTCCCTATGATGTCACGGGGAATGCCACAGGGAAGTCCCGTCATGTCCCGTGCGTCAGAGGGGGACGGGGTCACTGGGTGGCCCCGCCCCCCCGTTATTTAAGAACCGTCAGAAGAGGAGAGGTGTCACACAGCGAGAGCCTCCCTCCATGCCAGCACGGGTGCGGAGCGGCCCGGAGAAGAAGATGAAGAAGAGAAGAAGATGAAGAAGAAGATGAAGAAGAGAAGAAGATGAAGAGAAGAGCGGGAGCCTCCCCCCATGCCATGGGTGCGGAGCGGCACGAGGAGAAGAAGATAGAAGACGCCGCATAGGACATGCTGGACGAGAACACCGGAGGAAGAACCAGAAGAGCCAGAAGAAGAAGATGAAGGAAGATAGAAGAAAGAAGGAAAAAGAAGCATTTAAATAAAGGAATTGTCAAAAACTGTTTCTTGTCATTTTTAACATTTTTGACAGTTTTTTAGTGAAATGGTAGGGTGTACCCCCTTACCATTTCACATGGGGGGGCTGGGATCTGGGGGTCCCCTTGTTAAAGGGGGCTTCCAGATTCCTATAAGCCCCCTGCCCGCAGACCCCCACAACCACCGGCCAGGGTTGTGGGGATGAGGCCCTTGTCCTCATCAACATGGGGACAAGGTGTTTTGAGGGGCTACCCCAAAACACCCTCCCAATGTTGAGGGCATGTGGCCTGGTACGGTTCAGGGGGGGGGGGCGCTCTCTCATCCCCCCCTCTTTTCCTGCGGCCTGCCAGGTTGCTGCTCAGATAAGGGTCTGGTATGGATTTTTGGGGGGACCCCACGCCGTTTTTTTTTTTAAATTTTGGCCGGGGTTCCCCTTAATATCCATACCAGACCTGAAGGGCCTGGTATGGAATTTAGGGGGACCCCCGCGTCATTTTTTTTTTTTTAATTTTGGTTCGGGGTTCCCCTGTGGGGAATTCCCATGCCGTTTTTATCAATGAACTTCTATGTGTTTTGTCAGACCGGCAATGCAATAGCAGCGAGTAGTTTTAAATGACTTTTTTTCTTTGAAATGTCATTTTGCTGTCAGACTGTTCTAAATACGGGAAACATGCGCCCATTTATAGACATACTATAGACACCCCCCAGCTAGGAAATTTAAAGGGATATTACACTTTTATTGTTTGACTTTAAGCATTATTAAAATCACTGCCCCTGAAAAAACATCCGTTTTTAAAACTTTTTTTTTGCATTGATCCATGTCCCCTGGGGCAGGACCCAGGTCCCCCAACACTTTTTATGACAATAACTTGCATATAAGTCTTTAAAATTAGCACTTTTGATTTCTCCCATAGACTTTTAAAGGGTTTTCCGCGACATTCGAATTTGCCGCGAACACCCCAAATTGTTCGCTGTTCGGCGAACTTGCGAACAGCTGATATTCGAGTCGAACATAAGTTCGACTCGAACTCGAAGCTCATCCCTACTAACCAGGAACAGGCATGTAGCGGTGAAGCAAGGTCAGAACCCCTGATCTACATGCTTTGGATAAGTGACTCATAAAGTATAAATGTACTACACATGTTCTCTCAATTCACTGCAGTAATTCTCCCCTACAATAACCTCCAAATAGCATTTACATCACACTTACTTCCTGCTCTAATGGAAATACCTTCCTGAATACTGGAGCTTAGATGACTACATTTTAATTGTTAAAGTGGAACTAAAGACTGCAATACTTACCTCTTCTTCCAGCGTCCCTCCCCAGTGCCAACATATTCTACCCAACAGCTGTGGCCTCCCTCATTGGTTGGCACTGGATGATGTAATCCCTGCACATGCGCAGGAGTTCAGCCATCCTGTGACCCAAACTAAATTGACAGGTGCCATTCAAGGCTCTACTGGGTCCTCTTATGTAGCAAACGCGTGGAGTGCAGAAAAGGACAGAGCTCATCCCAGCTTTAGACATCTAACAGAAAAGGGAAAAGTTCTGGAAGTTTCACATCTCTGTAAATCCCTGTGGGAAGGTGTATAACAGCCTCAGCTGGGCTCCAACCAGGCCGCACACGCAAAGTGATGGGCGTGGTGGGGGCGTGCCCTGGTTGGAGCCCAGGCTGAGGCTGTCATACACTTTCTTATGGGGTTTTACAGAGATGTGTGACTTCCAGGACTTTTCCCTTTTCTGTTAGTTTAGCCATCCTGGCACATAGGATCTGAATGTATATTGAGCTGCGCCTATACATCTCAGTGTACATTCTAGTGAAGACTATGAGCAGGTAGGTTTATTTTAGTGGCTGACCTCTTGCATAACTGTGGTGTGCAGGCTGTGTGCACTGAAAAAAAGTACTAAGTTTGCTTAAAAAAGTGAACAGTGCAATTCGGCTGGACCAGACCACACACCAGCCACTGTGTAACACTGCAGTGGCTGTGTGAATGAGCCCTGAAGGTCAGGATTGGATTTACCATTAGGCATATGGTCTGTTTTTAAAGGCTGTAGAGATGGGGTTTTTGCTGTATAAGTATCAGTCTAACATTTTTTCCCCTCTCAGAAATCATCAGTCATCTCAAATAAATCTATTCAAACATAATCACAATATTCTAAGCCAGGCTAGGAACAGTGAAGCAAGAAAATACTTTGTGCAAAGGAGGTTGTTGTAACAAAGAAATTGCATGGGCACCAAAGGTTGCTTCGTCTATCCAGTGATGAAAATCTGGCTCTGGTTAAGGTCAATGTTAATTTTCCCAGGAGGACTGCAGAATGTCTTATACCTAGTTAAGATATGTTTACTTTCTTGCAGTGTTTTGAATGTTCCACTTTAGATCAATTAAGTGGTAACCAGAAAGCCAAAACTATTTTAAAAGCTGATAAGAACTCTGTGAAGCAGACAGAGGAAGATTGATTATTTTAGGATACGGTTGGCCAATGATGAAAACAAGGAATACCTCAAAGGAAAAGAATGTGACAAAACCAGCTATCATTTCACTATAGAAAGTAATCAAAGTGGCAGAGGGATTTATCAGAGGAGGGATAATTTTTACAAATAAATTAGCAAAAAGTATATCTGACTAGCCATGTATCACAACAGATTACGTTCCTCTTGCCAACAGTATACATATTTATGGATCTATTTTATCAGCCATTGATGTGAAAAACACATACACTATATTTCCAAAAGTATTGGGATACCTGCCTTTACACGCACATGAACTTTAATGGCATTCCAGTCTTAGTCCGTAGGGTTCAATATTGGGTTGGCCCACCCTTTGCAGCTATAACAGCTTCAACTCTTCTGGGAAGGCTGTCCACAAGGTTTAGGAGTGTGTCTATGGGAATGTTTGACCATTCTTCCAGAAGTGCATTTGTGAGGTCAAGCTCTAATTCATCCCAAAGGTGTTCATCCCCAAACTGTTCCAACAAAGTTGGGAGCATGAAATTGTCCAAAATGTCTTGGTATGCTGACACCTTAAGAGTTCCCTTTACTGGAGCTAAGGGGCCAAGCCCAACCCCTGAATAACAACCCCAGACCATAATCCCCCCCTCCACCAAATAATTTGTACCAGTGTACAAAGCAAGGTCCATAAAGTCATGGATGAGTGAGTTTGGGGTGGAGGAACTTGACTGACCTGCAAGAGTCCTGACCTCAACCCGATAGAACACCTTTGGGATAAATTAAAGTGGAGACTGAGAGCCAGGCCTTCTTGTCCAACATCAGTGCCTGACCTCACAAATGCGCTTCTGGAAGAATGGTCAAACATTCTCCTAAACCCTGTGGACAGCCTTCCCAGAAGAGTTGAAGCTGTTATAGCTGCAAAGGGTAGGCCAATTTAATATTGAACCTTACGAACCAAGACTATGATGCTATTAAAGTTCATGTGCGTGTAAAGGCAGGCGTCCCAATATTTTTGGTAATATAGTGTCTATTACCATCTTGAGGTAGCACATTTATTGTGCTGTCCCACATGCTGGTATCCTAGCAAGTTTAAAAAAACAGCATCACAGCAAGTATTAAATCATTTTTTTTTTAACATTTGTGATAATAATTTGGGTATTTGAAAAAAACTGATATTTCTTGTTGTTGTATTTGCTTACCTCAATATCAGTGACAGTAATCTTAACAAACAAAGTCTCATACTGTATCAGTATTTAACTTGCTCATCTTTATACAGCACTCTATACTTACCCTTCAAACATCCTAGGAGAAATGAATGATTTAATGGAACATTTCCACTATTTGTTTTCAGATAGGTCAAAGTTTCCCTTTTGTTATAAAATTATACTGTGGAATTCCTAGCTTCCTATAAATTCTTGGTACAACTGTGTTTCCGTCTTTAGCAGAAAACAAATACACAGATTGTACTTTTTATTTTGACAAATAGTAATTTAAATTTTTTTCTGCAGCAGTGTGTACAGACATATTTTGATCAATATCTCATCGCCGTACAGCTCGCTGCCAAAACAGCACCCTTTATTAAATAAGTGTGCCGGAGGTTTTTGATACTGTTCAGGAAACTGAGGAAACTGAGGAACTTTCAGAAAGATTCAGTAAAAACACAATGAACCAGGGCTACTGAAAAGAGAACCTGTCATCGAGTCCACGTATATATTTTTTGCTTCTCTATATGCTGCATAGAAACTAGTATGTGAACATACTATGTACTAAAGGTAGCGCACCCCCTTAAGAGCCTCAAGTAAACTGGGATCCCCCACCCTGCGCAGCCAGGCACACCAAATCTTCACAGTCACCTCAGAGTCAGAAAAAAGACCAGTACTTTGTTTTTGTTATTTATTTGAGGGATTAAAACTTGGATAGGGATAGGGAATTATGGGATGCCCACTTGACTTCAAAACACTTCCAGGGACAACATTTCTATATAAAGTCTGCTTTCTCCAGCTCTTGCTTGCAGTACCCTGCTTTCTCCAGCTCTTGCTTGCAGTACACTTCCAGGGACAACATTTCTATATAAAGTCTGCTTTCTCCAGCTCTTGCTTGCAGTAGCCTGCTGGCACACTGATAATGAATCTGACACAGCACTCAGATCTTTAGCAACAACCTGTTATAGGCAGGAACCCAAGGCCCCTTAGTTGTGTAGCAAAAGTCAGTGTACAGCATACATCCCTTTGAATACTGATCCCAGCACCACCGCTTCCAGCACTGCCAGCCCGCCTGACTGCAGCTGTCCCTTTTACTAGCCCTGCTGGCTAACTTCTCCCCAGTCCTCCCAAACTGACACTCTCTCCACGGTCTTCCCAGACTGACACTCTCTCTCTCCACGGTCCTTCCAGACTGATACTCTCTCTCTCTACAGTCCTCCCAGACTGACACTCTCTCCACAGTCTTCCCAGACTGAACACTCACCAGCACACCAAGCTGACTTCTCAGGAGTTCTCTCCTTGATCCCGTGCCTCCACGAGGGGTTCCTCCATGTGCTGTAGTGGCTGCTTCAAGCATCCGTGCCCCAGGCCCACCTCCCCAGACTAGGGGGCACCCTCAAGGGCCACTGGCAGCCTCCTCAGCACTCCATCTTCCACCCAACTGCTTTACTCATACTTATTTATAATATGCCTACCCCCTCCCAGCCCCTTTTTGCTGGGGATTGGTCGAGGACCTCATACATATGACAAACAGCCCCTCCTAACCTTCACCCACTATACCTGGAAGCTTCTCCAAGGTTCCAGAAACAGGGGGTGGCACCAGATATGCTGCTTGCTGAGTGCCTGTGCTGGCTGCCCCTCATCGTAGCTCCATTGGACACAGTGTGCTCCTGTTTCCAGACTATGGGAAGCCCCAGCAAGCCACATATCCTGAACTTTTAAGCCTGGTGGAGTTCCCCTTTAACCCCGGCTGATCTACCCAGCATCATCACAGTTTATGACCTGATGTTCTGCCTGAATCACAGAGTGTACAATTCCTGCCACAAGCTCTGCAATCTACACCTATAGGCACTCGTGTTCCTCCTGTCCCTTGGCACCATCTGTTCCACCCTCAGTGGGGCCTGGGCTGGAGATACAAGAGAGGCTGACCTCGTCATTTCAGTCTCCTACCAGGTACGTGACATCCCAGGAGGAATAGAGCTTACTCCAGCTCATCTCAAATAATTATACCCTTTTCCCGTGATACTCCATAGGCAAAGAAACTCCTAGTGTTTGGCTGGGAAAGGATATGAATATTCAGAACCCAAACCCACTGTTAATCCTCACACTAATACCAGAGGCGACTAAACCACCTACTGACAGAAGGGAAAACTAACACCCGGGCAGAACTTTGGGGAAACCGAAGAAGAACAGACTACAAATTGGCATTGGCTGACTACAGCCATGCAGACTAAATTTAGCCAGAAACTCCTGCTTATGGCAGGGTGGCTACACATTATTGACCATGGCCATGTGGCCATATTAGATCAACGATTTCACTAGCATCCCTAATTCTTATGTGTGGCTTTGGGAGGGGGAATTCCAAGGCAACAGCTGATTGGATCAGTAGCCTGCTGTCATGTGAGAATTTCCACTGCAACTTAAACCTTGGCTCATCATTACCTGTGACCTTTCTTGGTATATTTCCCAAACTTCATGTTTCTTTGACAAAAACGGGAGGTGCTGCTATTACCAGGGCAGAAGGGCAAAAATTTGAAGTAAGGGGAAATCTTCCCAAAAGGAACACAGAAGCCCGTAAAAACCTATCAAGAACTAGCCCTCCCTGCTTTATCCAAATTATTATATATACAGTAACTAGTTTCTGGTAAATTTATTATTCCCACCCGCCCGCAGTCCCTCCCTGGGCTTCACAATGTCATTGTTAAAGTTTAGGGCAGACCCTTTGTTATGAATATATTTTTTTACAGATGCAGGTTTATGAAAGGGCCAATAGCAGTAATCAGTTACTATACTAGCAGCCAGTGATGTTTTTCTGTTAAGTGAAAAGGTCACTTTGAAAAACACCACATAATCAATACAAAACACCTTTGGGAACTTGTATGTTAGTAGCTACAGGATTACAGTTTCCCCTTATGTGTTCATATTTGTCAACATATTCGTCCTAGTCCCAGAGACACTGTCACCCCTGCCCACGGCCAGACCTTAACACATGCACCTTCCTGGCAGTCCTGCCCAGATCATGCACACTTTCCAGACAGCCCCACCCAATCATCTGGGTAATTCCATAAATATGCAGGAACTGCCTACTTGCAGCCTCCAACCCCTCAATGAAATATTTTACTGTTAGGTCCATACATCATACGTTGGGGGGGGGTTACACACATTCACAGTGGCTTCAGCCAACGGGTGTGCGTGTATATCTGACAAGCCAACTGCCAGCTGTCAGATAGAAGTGATTACAGCCATCCAGTCACTTCCAAACACACATCTGCTAACAGCTGCCCCCCCCCCCCCCACAGGCACCCCTGCCATGCATATCAGGCTCTGCGTACCCACCACTGCTCCCAGGACCAGCATGGTGGGGGCTGCCAGATAGAGAGGAGGGAACTGAGTGGACATGCGTCCGCTCTTTTCTCCTTCTTGCTGACCCCAAAGCATGTAAAACGTCACTTCCTTGAATCTGCACTGCACTACATTCATTGGAGGAAAGTTGAGATATCATGGTGTCTTTTAGAGAACCCGTCACCAATAATTATCACATAGGTGACTTTTTGTCTCTTATGTGATGAAAAAAAAACTTAAAGAGGAGCTCCAGTCAATTCTGTGTTTATTAAAAGTGAGAAGCATTAAAAACTGTAGCTGCTGACTTTTAATAAACAGCCACTCACCTGTCTCAGGATCCAGTGATGTGCTCACCTGAGTCATCCCTTCGCTTGGTCTTATGTTCCTGGCACCGTCATCTCAACTATGGGCACCTGGATGCGGCAGCTTGCAGCTTCACAGCCGGTTGCCCACTGCACATGTGCTATTCACACTGCATGTTGTAAATGGTCCCGTAACAATAATGTTTTGGGGTTTTTCGGCAATCATTGCTAAAATTAGTTTTCAAACATGTGTGCAAAAAAAAACACACAAAAACGGCTCTGGTAGCGAAAGGGTTGATATCCTTTTTTGAGTTACTGTACATGCTGAGTAATTCAAATAAGGGTGATGGTGTTACCTCTGGGATACCGTATTATCAAGGTAGAGCACCTACTGTAAATATGGGACTGTCCCTTCAAATCCAGGACAGATGGCATCTATGTGTGTGGACTGCATTTGAGCCTGAGAAGAGAATTGCAGTGGGTGGCACTCTACATAGAGGAGTTATTGGGTAAAGGTCACTTGAGTAAGTGACCTGGGTAATCCCTAGGTTAGTCTTTGTCTGGATTAACAGAGAATAACTTGCTTGTTGTAACATTATGAAGTAGTCGTATTTAACCACTTCAGCCCCGGAAGGATTTACCCCCTTCCTGACCAGAGCACTTTTTACAATTTGGCACTGCATCGCTTTAACTGCTAATTGCGCGGTCATGTAATGCTGTACCCAAACGAAATTTGCATCCTTTTCTTCCCACAAATAGAGCTTTCTTTTGATGGTATTTGATCACCTCTGCGGTTTTTATTTTTTGCGCTATAAAAGGAAAAAGGCCGAAAATGTTGAAAAAAAATGATATTTTCTACTTTTTGTTATAAATAAATCCAATAAACTCAATTTTAGTCATACATTTAGGCCACATGTCTTTGGCAAAAAAATGTCAATAAGTATATATTTATTGGTTTGCGCAAAAGTTATAGCGTCTACAAACTAGGGTACATTTTCTGGAATTTACACAGCTTTTAGTTTATTACTGCCTATGTCATTTCTTGAGGTGCTAAAATGGCAGGGCAGTACAATCCCCCCCCCAAATGACCCCATTTTGGAAAGTAGACACCCCAAGGAAATTGCTGAGAGGTATGTTGAGCCCATTGAATATCATTTTTTTTTGTCCCAAGTGATTGAATTAAGACAAAAAAAAATTACAAAAAGCTGTCACTAAATGATATATTGCTTACATAGGCCATGGGCATATGTGGAATTGCACCCCAAAATACATTTAGCTGCTTCTCCTGAGTACGGGGATACCACATATGTGGGACTTTTTGGGAGCCTAGCCGCGTACGGGGCCCCGAAAACCAATCACCGCCTTCAGGATTTCTAAGGGCGTAAATTTTTGATTTCACTTCTCACTGCCTATCA
Organism: Lithobates clamitans; assembly: GCA_037952925.1. NCBI lineage: Eukaryota > Metazoa > Chordata > Amphibia > Anura > Ranidae > Lithobates > Lithobates clamitans. The sequence goes on along the minus strand of JBBGZY010000605.1, from coordinate 3,954,808 downwards.
CAGTTTCGGAGGCCATGGAATGCCCAGGTGACACAAACTCCCCCTAAATGACCCCATTTTGGAAGGTAGACACCCCAAGCTATTTGCTGAGAGGCATGGTGAGTATTTTGTGGCTCTCATTTGTTTTTGAAAATGAAGAAAGACAAGAAAAAAAAATTTTTTTTTCTTTTTTCAATTTTCAAAACTTTGTGACAAAAAGTGAGGTCTGCAAAATACTCACTATACCTCTCAGCAAATAGCTTGGGGTGTCTACTTTCCAAAATAGGGTCATTTGGGGGGGGGGGGGTCTGTGATGGGCAGTAAAGAGTGAAATCAAAAATTTACGCCCTTAGAAAGCCTGAAGGCGGTGCTTGGTTTTCGGGGTCCCGTACGCGGCTAGGCTCCCAAAAAGTCTCACACATGTGGTATCCCCATACTCAGGAGAAGCAACAGAATGTATTTTGGGGTGTAATTTTACATATTCCCATGGCATGTTTGAGAAATATATCATTTAGTGACAACTTTGTGCAAAAAAAAAAAAAAAAAAATTTTGTCTTTTTCCCGCAACTTGTGCCACAATATAAAATATTCCATGGACTCGACATGCCTCTCAGCAAATAGCTTGGGGTGTCTACTTTCCAAAATGGGGTCATTTGGGGGTGTGAACTGTCCTGGCATTTTATGCACAACATTTAGAAGCTTATGTCACACGTCACCCACTCTTCTAACCACTTGAAAACAAAGCCCTTTCGGACACTTTTTGTTTACATGAAAAAATTTTTTTTTTTTGTAATAAAATTACCTTGAACCCCCAAACATTATATATATTTTTAAAGCAAATGCCCTACAGATTAAAATGGTGGGTGTTTCATTTTTCTTTTTCACACAGTATTTGCGCAGCAAATTTTTTGGGAAAAAAAACACTTTTTTAAATTTTAATGCACTAAAACACACAAATGATCGCGAGGGGGGGCCATGAATGGATGGCCTCCCCCTCACCTCTGATCGCTCCCGGACAGAAGCCAACCACCTCGGGCACTGGGGGGGGTCCGATTGGACCCCCCGCCCGCGGGAGGCAGATCACGTACAGGTACGTGATTTTGCCTGCCCGTGCCAATTATGCCGCAGTATATCTGCGTGAGGCGGTCGGCAAGTGGTTAAACTGTATACTTTTACATCTACAAACAGACTATCACTGGAGGAGAATGTAAGAGGTAGACTTTCAAAAAGTAGCAAAAGGTAGTGAGAGAAAATTGAACCACACCCTGTGGAAGCCGGTCAATGGGAGTGGCAAAACATGTAGGGGAAGGGATTGTGTTCTCCCCAGAGCCGTCTTTAATGTTGATTGGACCATGGGCAAACATTTTTTTTTGGGCCCCCCCCAAAACCCCCACTCTGAGACATACAATAAATAGCAGATAGACTCAATATCAGTTCACTGCAGCAGATCAGGCAGTGATTGGTTGCCAGAGGTTACAGTACACATTACGGCTCAGTGATTAGTTGCTAGAGCTTACAGCACATAATTTCTGCTTGCTGATGGTTGTTAGAGGTTACTGCACAATTTTTACTGCTCACTGATTGGTTGCTAGAAGTTACTGCACATCCTTACCACTCACTGATTGGTTGCTAGAGGTTACCGCACATCATTGCTGCTCACCAATTAGTTGCTAGAGGTTACTGCACATCATCACATCAATACCCCACAGCAGGGCTAAGGGATGCGCTGTGCACGGAGAGCAGGGTTGAGGGGTGCACTGTGCATGGAGTGCAGGGCTGAGGGGTGTGCTGTGCGTGGAATTCAGGGTTGAGGGGTGAGCTGTGTGCGCGCAGTGCAGGGTGGACGGGTGCACTGTGCGCGGAGTGCAGGGCTGAGGGGTTTGCTGTACACAGAGTGCAGGGTGGAGGGGTGCCTGTGTATGGGGTGCGCTGGGCACATCTCCCCCCCACAGTACAAAGCTCTCTTCCCCAGTTCAGAGCTCCCCAGTTCCTCTCCCACCACCTAGAAAATTTCAGAGTGGAGCTGCGGAGTACTCACAGTGTGTCTGTGCAGGCTGCCAGTCAGGAGGAGCTTCTCTCTGTGTAGATACCCCGCCCCTCCCTCCTCTGCTCTCCTATAGGTTTCGGCGCTTGTGTAGATTCCCCGCCCCTCTCTCCTCTGCTCTCCTATAGCGTTTGGCACTCGTGTAGCTTCCCCCAAACCTTCCTCCTCTGCTCTCTCATAGAGATCGATGTATAGAGGAGGGAGGGGTTTGCGCGTCCGCGGGGAGAGGAGCGCTGTCACTTGTAAATACAGAGGCAGCGCTTCTGTATTTACAAGTGACGGAACTGAGCAGCGTCGAAGGTGGCTGAACTTCGGCTGAAACAAAGCCCTGGTGGGCAACGCGGGATTGAAGGGGAAGCTGCTTTGGGCCCCCCAACAATGACTGGGCCCTGGGCAGGTGCCCTTTTTGCCCCTCGGTAAAGACGGCCCTGGTTCCCCCCCCCCACAGTTTCAGTTCCCACTGTGATGCCGGCGTGCACGCCAGCATCCTTGACCCTCATGGGGAAAGCGTACTATCGGTAAAGAAGGATATATTGTGACAGCAGCTTGACTACTTTATGGACACTGGACAACCCTGGACATAGAGCATAAAAGGAGAGCCTCTGTATACTGGCAAGATGTGGTGAGATCATTTACATGTTACATGAGCACTATGGTGCCTGCCACAGCACTACTCCTCTAGTGTACCATAGTGGTCAATCAGCTGCATTATATGGAGGATATCTATTGGTAGTATACTGAACCTGGTTGGTACATTGAGACATAGAGCTTGGAGAGACTGTGAGACAAACATGTCAATGTTGCCATAAACTTAGGCACTACTGCTTGGCAAGTCTTATGTGCATGCTTTTTTACTTTGAATTGGGATACTCTGCCATCATGAACCTAGGGTTCAGTATCTGTTTTTTTTCTGTGCATTAGCAATGATTTTAGCAGGAAGGACCCAGCTTCCATAATATTAGGCATAGAGTCAATCCGAACACATACTTGTGCACACATTTGACCAAGCCTTAGGGTAACCACCTGTCATCTCTTGGCTTCAACTGAGACTGTTCCTTTACACCAATACCAACACAGACTTTAGCACTGCTCTCTCCCTTAGCAGGGTCATACGGTTCCTTACCTTCCATCTGAGGGAGGAACTAGGGTTTCAGGAGGGGTAGGTAGGGGTCACGTGAAGTTTGGGTCATTTGGAATGGGGTGGGGTGGGGCTGGCTGAGGGGTTTTGGGATGACGAGGTGAGGTGTGTTGGAGGGGACTCCCCTTGATGGCTTGCAGGTATACACCATTATGACTTGATATTTTTACGTCCACATACTTAAATACATTTCTGTTTGTAGCCTTAGAGGTGCTTTATCCTTGTGGTGTTTTTTGTAATGAGTGAGACAAAATTACTCAAAAATAAGGGGAAATCCAACCTTTGACAGCTGATACTAGAACTGGTGTAGCCATTACTTCCAGTTTTAGTTACAAGTGTAATATTTTGGATTTCCTCCACTACGACACACACAAGCAGGAATAAAAAAAAGGAACCTTCCCAACCTATTCAAAAATTCAGCACCTGGGAAGGGAGGCCAATGTTCCTTTTTTATTCTGAGAAACCAGGGTCTGTCAAGCCTCCATCAAGATGAAATTCTAATAGCCAACTGTAGGTAGAACATGTGTTTTCATGTTGCCAGGGTTTGAGCATGCCCTAAAATTGTGTGTTTCCTAAAATCCTAAGGAAACAAGCATTTATGATTCCATCATGTTAATTCTTATTAGTATTTCTAGATGCTAACCTTTGACTATGCTTCGTTGTAAAATAAGTTAAAAACCCAACACATCATAAAATCTGATGACTACTAATCCATTTGTTTATCTTTTCACAGCAAAAAACACCACTGCCTAAAAATGTCAGGTGCTCTATGGTAGTCCTGACAAAATATTTATTAACTCCACAATAGCATATTTAAAGCCTAAAATGGTAGAATTTTACTGGCTGACAGTGAAAGAGAAATAAATTCATGCAATTATCTTTCTGTCCTGGCATTGAAAGCCACGTTAGCCAGGTTCTAGATCCTAGGACCTGATGTTTTTGGAACGGTTCCTTGCTGCCTGAGCCACTGGGGAACTTCTTTCAGAGTAGAGCCCTTGTTACCCGATGCCGCTGCTTAAGAATTCTGGTTCCATCCTGTGGTCAGCTGTAGGCAGTTACCTAATCTTGTGACTAGGGATGAGCCGAACACCCCCCTGTTCGGTTCGCACCAGAACATGCGAACAGGAAAAAAATTCGTTCGAACACGCGAACGCCGTTAAAGTCTATGGGACACGAACATGAATAATCAAAAGTGCTAATTTTAAAGGCTAATATGCAAGTTATTGTCATAAAAAGTGTTTGGGGACCTGGGTCCTGCCCCAGGGGACATGAATCAATGCAAAAAAAAGTTTTAAAAACGGCCGTTTTTTCAAGAGCAGTGATTTTAATAATGCTTAAAGTCAAACAATAAAAGTGTAATATCCCTTTAAATTTCATACCTGGGGGGTGTCTATAGTATGCCTGTAAAGGGGCGCATGTTTCCCGTGTTTAGAACAGTCTGACAGCAAAGTGACATTTTGAAGGAAAAAACACATTTAAAACTACCGCGGCTATTGCCGACAATACACATAGAAGTTCATTGATAAAAACGGCATGGGAATTCCCCACAGGGGAACCCCGAACCAAAATAAAAAAAAAAAAAATGATGTGGGGGTCCCCCTAAATTCCATACAAGGCCCTTCAGGTCTGGTATGGATATTAAGGGGAACCCCAGCCAAAATTTTAAAAAAAAATTGACGTGGGGTTCCCCCTAAATTCCATACCAGACCCTTCAGGTCTGGTATGGATTTTAAGGGGAACCCCGCGCCAAAAAAAAAAAAAAAAACGGCGTGGGGTCCCCCTAAAAATCCATACCAGACCCTTATCCGAGCACGCAACCTGGCAGGCCGCAGGAAAAGAGGGGGGGACGAGAGTGCGGCCCCCCCCCCCTCCTGAACCGTACCAGGCCACATGCCCTCAACATTGGGAGGGTGCTTTGGGGTAGCCCCCCAAAACACCTTGTCCCCATGTTGATGAGGACAAGGGCCTCATCCTCACAACCGTGGCCGGTGGTTGTGAGGGTCTGCGGGCGGGGGGCTTATCGGAATCTGGAAGCCCCCTTTAACAAGGGGACCCCCAGATCCCGGCCCCCCCCCTGTGTGAAATGGTAAGGGGGTACTTACCCCTACCATTTCACTAAAAAACTGTCAAAAATGTTAAAAATGACAAGAGACAGTTTTTGACAATTCCTTTATTTAAATGCTTCTTCTTTCTTCCTTCATCTTCTTCTTCTTCTGGTTCTTCTGGCTCTTCTGGTTCTTCCTCCGGCGTTCTCGTCCAGCATCTTCTCCGCGGCGTCTTCTATCTTCTTCTCCTCGGGCCGCTCCGCACCCATGGCATAAGGGGGGAGGCTCCCGCTCTTCTCTTCATCTTCTTCTTCATCTTCTTCTTCTTCTTTTTCTTCTTCTTCCTTCTTCTCTTCTTCTCTTCTTCCTGTTTTCTCCGGGCCGCTCCGCAATCCATGCTGTGGCATGGAGGGAGGCTCCCGCTGTGTGACGGCGTCTCTTCGTCTGACGGTTCTTAAATAGCGGGGGGCGGGGCCACCCGGTGACCCCGCCCCCCTCTGACGCACGGTGACATGACGGGACTTCCCTGTGGCATTCCCCGTGACGTCACAGGGAAGTCCCTCAAGTCACCGTGCGTCAGAGGGGGGCGGGGTCACCGGATGGCCCCGCCCCCCGTTATTTAAGAACCGTCAGACGAAGAGACGCCGTCACACAGCGGGAGCCTCCCTCCATGCCACAGCATGGCTGCGGAGCGGCCCGGAGAAGACAGGAAGAAGAGAAGAAGGAAGAAGAAGATGAAGAAGAAGATGAAGAAGAGAAGAAGATGAAGAGAAGAGCGGGAGCCTCCCCCCTCATGCCATGGGTGCGGAGCGGCCCGAGGAGAAGAAGATAGAAGACGCCGCGGAGAAGATGCTGGACGAGAACGCCGGAGGAAGAACCAGAAGAGCCAGAAGAACCAGAAGAAGAAGAAGATGAAGGAAGAAAGAAGAAGCATTTAAATAAAGGAATTGTCAAAAACTGTCTCTTGTCATTTTTAACATTTTTGACAGTTTTTTAGTGAAATGGTAGGGGTAAGTACCCCCTTACCATTTCACACAGGGGGGGGGCCGGGATCTGGGGGTCCCCTTGTTAAAGGGGGCTTCCAGATTCCGATAAGCACCCCGCCCGCAGACCCTCACAACCACCGGCCACGGTTGTGAGGATGAGGCCCTTGTCCTCATCAACATGGGGACAAGGTGTTTTGGGGGGCTACCCCAAAGCACCCTCCCAATGTTGAGGGCATGTGGCCTGGTACGGTTCAGGAGGGGGGGGGGGCCGCACTCTCGTCCCCCCCTTTTTTCCTGCGGCCTGCCAGGTTGCGTGCTCGGATAAGGGTCTGGTATGGATTTTTAGGGGGACCCCACGCCGTTTTTTTTTTTTTTTTTTGGCGCGGGGTTCCCCTTAAAATCCATACCAGACCTGAAGGGTCTGGTATGGAATTTAGGGGGAACCCCACGTCAATTTTTTTTTTAAATTTTGGCTGGGGTTCCCCTTAATATCCATACCAGACCTGAAGGGCCTTGTATGGAATTTAGGGGGACCCCCACATCATTTTTTTTTTTTTTTTTTGGTTCGGGGTTCCCCTGTGGGGAATTCCCATGCCGTTTTTATCAATGAACTTCTATGTGTATTGTCGGCAATGCAATAGCCGCGGGTAGTTTTAAATGAGTTTTTTCCTTCCAAATGTCATTTTGCTGTCAGACTGTTCTAAACACGGGAAACATGCGCCCCTTTACAGGCATACTATAGACACCCCCCAGGTACGAAATTTAAAGGGATATTACACTTTTATTGTTTGACTTTAAGCATTAATAAAATCACTGCTCCTGAAAAAACGTCCGTTTTTAAAACTTTTTTTTGCATTGATCCATGTCCCCTGGGGCAGGACCCGGGTCCCCAAACACTTTTTATGACAATAACTTGCATATAAGCCTTTAAAATTAGCACTTTTGATTTCTCCCATAGACTTTTAAAGGGTGTTCCGCGGCATTCGAATTTGCCGCGAACACCCCAAATTGTTCGCTGTTCGGCGAACTTGCGAACAGCCAATGTTCGAGTCGAACATGAGTTCGACTCGAACTCGAAGCTCATCCCTACTTGTGACCTATAATTAGTCACTTCCCCTTCCCGTGCTTGCCTTAGTATAGGTTTGATTTCCTGCTTGTTGGTGCATTGCTGGTTAGTGACTTCTGCTTGTTCCCGACTTTGCTTCTTGGATTCTCACTTGGATTTCGCTGATTGTTGTTGCCGACCCTGCCCGTTCCCGATGCCGCCTTCTGGTTTACCCCCGTGGACTTTCACCTTGGTCCGTTGACTTGGATCGTTTTTGGACTGCCTTTTCTTCTGCCTGGTTCCTGACTTCGGCCACTACTAACGGTAAGTTACTTGCTGGTTGTTCCTTGATATAGCTTGTTTGCACCTTCTATTGTGGTCCCTTATTTCTGGCTGCAGAAGCTCAACTGTCCCTCCACCAGATAGTGGGATAAGTAAACCGGAGTGACGGTTGGAATCTCCTGGCAGACCTGACCCAAGACACTTTGCAACCTTCAAGCTCCAGGCCCCAACCTGGGATTACAGAATCCTGAGAAAAAACAAAATCATAGCTTTCGCCATTCAGAAACGATTGTCTGGAACTTCACATTAAACCTTAATGTAAAAAAGCTCTTGCAACAGTTGGTGTCAAAGTGCTTGCATCTACAATCAGAAAGAGATTGTACCAATTAAACCTGCCTTGCAGGTGTTCCAGAAAAAAAACCCCTTTGCTGTATAAAAATAACATTGTAGCAAGACCACAGTTTTCCATTAAACTAATAGGCAAAGGCCAAACCTTCTGTAAAAATGTTCTGTGGGCTTGCTAAATCAAAGATAGTTGTTGTTTGACCACAATAACTGTGATCATGCTTGGTACAAACCAAAGACAGCATTTCAGGAGAAGAACCTCATACCAACTATGAAGCATGTTTGTGGAAATTTTATGGATTAGGGTTGCTTTGTTGCTTTAGGACTTGGGCAGCTTGCAGTTATTAAAGTGGTTGTAAACCCTCCTGAGTCACTTTTACCTATAGGTAAGCCAAGAATAAGGCTTACTTATAGTTAGTGGAAATATCTCCTAAACGTGCGCCATTTAGGAGATATTTACCTTGTAGTGCGCCAATGATGTCATCAGCGCATGCGATGTGAAGAAATGGACCACCGTGTCATTTCTTCACTCGTATGTGCCATGATTGACAGCTCTCGCGGCCCCGGAAAGAAGAGGGCAGAAGATGGATGCTTCCACCAGCAGGGACAGCGTGGGCTTAGATTGCAGGTAAGTGCCATACAATGGGCTAGTATGCGATGCATACTAGCGCATTATGCTTTTACATTGTAGGGAACGACAGAGGAAGTAAAACCCATCAGGGTTCACTGTTCACCAACTCTGGCTTCTCATGGACAGCCGTAAAGACTCAGCACCAGAGAAATGGGCACAAATCAATACCGCCCTGATTTTTCTACCTGAATATGTCAATATCTTTGGCAGATCCTAGTGCTTTCTTGTTTAAGCCCTCATTTACATTAATTGTTGCTTTGAAATTGCAACTTCATCTGAAATTGCACGATTTCAAATCTGCACGTCAGTGCCACTTCAGATGCAACTTTGAAGACATCTGTGCGGCTTCATGCAAAGATGTTTATTCAAGTCGCACCCAAAATTGCCAAAAGTAGTGCATGTACTGCTTTTTTAAATCAATTGGGGCATCGCAAAGTCGGCATCCAAGAGATGTTTTCCTAGAAAGATTGTCCCTGGTTAATTTCAGTGAATTACCACCTGAAAGCATCTCTCTCAGCTCTATAAGGAACCTTGTTTAACTCACTAATTTCTGAAATTGTGTTGTTGCCTTATTTTAGCCATTCTCAATAAAAGAAAGAAATACTGAACGTTGTCAGGTGTTTTAAATTATATTTATGTAAATAAGGAAAAACCTAACAGCAGCAGGCAGCTTTCGACTGACTTGAAGATTTCGTACTTGTGCAAAACCGCTATCAGACCCCTTTTACACATCCAATAAGGGATCTGTATGGGTGTTTTAAATAATTCACTTACGTGCCAACATGTTTCATTTAACAGAAATTTCTAATATGATATAAGCTCACTATTGGACTTTTAAGGTACCTATATGAATCACACCTAACATCAACTATTCAAATTGTATCCGCAATTTATTGTTGAATAAAGACCATATTATAAATTTGTTATTGATGCTTTACAAAAGTACATCAGTTAAACCGAAAACTGCTCTTTCCTAGTCCAGGCACCCAGTTGTGTGGCTGATATTATCCAAAATGTCACATATAATTACAACAGTGCTTGCATGTCACCCTCAGTACCAGTATGACCATGGAGATACAATGCAACTCTTTTACTACACGTTTCTAAGACTCATAGTCCACTTCGTCAGGAAAACAAAATTTGGGAGGATTTATTCTAAATTAAATATGACTATATCTAATTGCACCTAAACTCAAACTGTTAACATATCGATACAATGCTCTCACAAATTTGTAAGCACTTACATACAGTTGTGTGAAAAAGTTTTTTTATTTTTATTTTTTTGCATATTTGTCACACTTAAATGACTTCAGATCATCAAACAAATTTTATTATTACACAAAGATAACCCGAGTAAATACAAAATGCAGTTTTTAAATGATGGTTTCATTTATTAAGGCAAAAAAGCTGTCCAAACCTGCCTGTCTTTATGTGAAAAAGTAATTGCCCCCTAAACCTAATAACTGGTTGTGCCACTCTTGGCGGCAACAACTGTAATCAAGCATTTGTGATATCTGGCAATGAGACTTTCACATTGCTATGGAGCAATTTTGGCCCACTCTTACTTGCAGAATTGTTTTAATTAATTGGAGCGTTTTCCAGCATGAACGGCCTGTGTAAGGTCATGATACAGCATCTCAATTGGATTTAAGTCCAGGCTTTGACTAGGCCACTCCAAAACCTAAATTTGGCTTTGCTTGAACCATTTGGAGGTGGACTTGCTGTTGTGTTTCAGATCATTGTCCTGCTGCATAACCCAATTGCACTTGAGCTTGAGGTCACAAACCGGTGTCGGGACATTCTCCTTTAGGATTTTCTGGTAGATGTCAGAAATTATGGTTCCATCAATTATAGTAAGTCATCCAGGTCCTAAACCTGCAAAGCAGCCCCACACCATCATGCTACCATCCCCATGTCTGACTGTTGGTATGATGTTCTTGTTATGAAATGCTGTATTCGTTTTATGCCAGATGTAACGGGAAAAGTTAAATTTTTGGACATCAGTCCACAGAATATTTACCTAAAAGTCTTGGGGATAATCAAGATTTTTTTTGGTAAATGTGAGATGAGCCATTGTGTTCTTTTTGGTCAGCAGTGGCTTTGGCCTCTCCCATGGATGCCATTTTTTGCCCAGTCTCTTTCTTAATGTTGAATTATGAACACTGATCTTACCTGAGGAAAGTGAGGCCTGCAGTTCTTTAGATGTTGTTCTGGGTTCTTTCATGACATCCTAGATGAGTCGTGACCATGCTCCTCAAGTAATTTTTGTAGGCCACTCCTGGGAAGGTTCACCACTGTTCCAAGTTATCTCCATTTGTGGATAATGGCTCTCCCTGTGGTTCACTGCAGTTCCAAAGCCTTAGAAATGGCTTTGAAATCCTTCCTAGACCAATACATGTACATTACTTTCTAATCTGTGCTTGAATTTTTTTAGATTGTGGCATGATGTGTGGCTTTTTGTGATCTGTTAGCTTGCTTCACTTTGTCAGACAGCTTCTATTTATGTGATTTCTTTATTCAACAGGTCTGGCAGTAATCAGGCCTGGATGTGACAAGTGAAATTTAACTCAGCTTTCCAAAAAATTGTTGTTAATCACAGTTCATTCATGATTCAGCATTGGAGGGGGCAATTACTTTTTCACATAGGGCCAGGCAGGTTTGAACAGCTTTTTTCCCTTAATAAATTAAATAATAATTTAAAAACTGCATCTTGGATTTACTCGGGTTATCTTTGTGTAATAATAAAATTTGTTTGATGATCTGAATCATTTAAGGTATGAGAAATATGTAAAAAAAAATCAGGAAGGGGGCAAATACTTTTTCACACAACTGTATATAGCATCAATACATAACATACAAAAGATTAAATAGGATGTTCCCACTCCTCTGTCAGTCCCAACCAAGGGGGGTTCCAAAGGGACATATTGGAGGACAAGTTAATCTAGAATACTGATTAATGATCAATAATGATTATAATATGTATGTTCCAAATCTTATATATATATAGCAACAAATGTTGTAGATCAATGCAATCCACCTATTCCCAGTGGAGGGGCTTGTATATCAGTTACCACAGAGTCGCCAAATTATTTGGAGGGAAAGAAGAGTAATTAAATTCATAACAAACACACATTTTTTGTAAATAGAGAATAGAATAGAATAGAGTAAATTCTTTCCAAACACAATCGCAGTTTGTTCATTATTGTTTAAGTGCCTCACTTCTCCCAGGAAGTGGCCATTTAAAGTGGTCCACCTCCTATAGGGCAGCACTACAGGAAATAATTCTTCAGCATGCTGTCCTCCCTTATATTCCCTGCCTCTTGGACCTATAACGCCTGTATAGTCAATTGCATGAAATGTTGACATCAAACATGGCTTCCCCTGCTTGGTGCAATGACATCATCCAAGGTGCATGCATGCCACAACATCATCACACATGTACAAAAAAGACACCACCACGCAAAGCACCATTATTGCCAATAAGGACTGCCAGAAACCACTTCCTGCCATGCCCCCTCAGACTAAACCCCCCCCCCTATCTTTAGAAGGATAGAGAATTACGACACATCTCCCCTAAGACAAATACAGTCATTCTGTCCCACCATCACACTCCCAACGCCAATCATATATTCAGTGCTGGCCTGGTCCCGCAAATGTGACTGAAGCAAAATGCAACTGAATAGGGGGTGTGCATTGTACTGGCCCCCACGTTTAGTTTTTTTGGGGGGGAGACACTTGTGGGCACAGACCAACACTGGATATGTAAGTGGGTACAGAGGAGGTCAAACAGTGTCTTCAGGCTGCACAGTGCAATGGCATGTTTCCACAAGTGCATTACTAGTTATGTATATGTTTCAAGGCAATTCAGTTCTGCCAGGTAGGAGTGTCTTTTTTTTTTTTTTTTTTTTTTTTGCATTTGTACAGTTGTACTTTAGAGTGGATTTCAATTTTAAATAAAAAGTGGACACATATTTCAGAGGCATGCTGAAGTTTCCAAGGCACTGTTGAAAATATCAGAATGGGGCCTCCCAATATAGCATATATCATATCATAACCTATAAAGAAAACATAATAAGGTAAAAAATAACAAAAACAGCACAATGCAGTATATTTGATAAATAAAAAAGGGCTGCAGTCTTGTTACATTGCTAGCTCATACAGTTACACTATACCCTCCGCATGCTTGTTGGCAGGTAGAGTCCGCTGTCTCTACTGCAGGTGGCGCTCAACTGCAGCGGCAGAGGGAAAGGAAGTCATGAGGAACAGGGTTCCTCAATAGTTTCTTGATTCACTTGGGCAGTGATCCGATGCTGGCCGCCCATGTGACTCTTGCAGCCATCTTGGGTGTGGCAGAGTCTATTTAAGACCCTGGCCCCTGAGTTTGGTGCACATTTGCATCTGGGTAGTGTGGAGACAGGTTACCAGTCTGTTAGGGATGGTATTAGTGGCAGGAAAAGGTTCCAGACAAGGAGGGAAAGCTTAGAGCTCACAATCTCTTGGACATCTTTCCATTTGGTTATGGGAAGGCCAGGCCACATTCTGCCCCTCCAGACAGACGTTTGCAGTTTGTCTGATACATGCTCTGCAACACGCTGTTGGAATTCGTGAGTGGGCCCTCTCCCACAGGTTTGTTGTGAACTATTTTGCCTTTACTACAAGTTCTAATATATGTACCTGGACTTTGTGTGTGTTATTACAGCCGCATAACACTGCACCCACCGACATAATGCACCAGCGGGCTCTGCCTTTTGCATTCCTTCTTGCACTCATTTATATAGTGCTGACAAATGTACACAGTGATTTATATAACATTTGTGCATTCACGTCAGTCACTGCCCCCGAGGAGCTGACAATCTAAGGCACACCTGTACACCATCCAGTGGAAACCCATGCTGCTGTTGTTTGTATGGTCTTGCCACACTAAAGCTGGCCATCAGTGGCCAGTCAGATGTGCAGACACCAGCCATCCACTATCAAGAATTTGTGCTTCCCAGTACCATGGGGGAAGTTTACTCTTATTCCTAGTGCACACGATCAGAATATCGTACCACGGATCAGCCGTCCTTTTTCGGTTGCTAGTTTCACATCGCAAATGTATCGCAAATGGAGAGGTTACTAACAATACGAATTTTCTCGTATGATACTAAAATGACCTCCTGTATGTGTAACCACATTGTAGCATGTTAGGGGAAGTGATGTAATATGGGTGAGGTCCCTCTAGCCATGCCTTCAGCACCTTTGTTAGTAGTTCCGTGAATTTTTCGTGTTTGAACACGTTTCTTCAGTTGTTCTGCATTGTTTTTCTGCATTTCACTTTGGCAAAATTATTATTATTATACAGGATTTATACAGTTTCAACAGTTTGCGCAGCGCTTTACAACTTGAGGGTAGACCAAACAAATACAATACACTTTAATAGAGATGGAATCAGAGGTACCTGCTCCTTAGAGCTTACAATCTAAGAGGGAAGGTCAAGAGATGAGTGTTCAGGGATTATCTGAAAGTGGATACAGTAGGAGAAAGTCAGACAGATTGGGGTAGAGCATTCCAGAGGATGGGAGAGGCTCTGGAGAAGTTCTGAAGGCGAACATGGGATGAGATATATATAAAACACAAAGCGCTGTAATGCTAAATAGCTGATAATTACACATAAAACCAAGTGAGGCTGCTATCAAAAAAGAGTGTTTTCAGAGTCACTTAAAAAGAATAAATAATGATATTTGAAGCGCTTCACAATGTGCATGAAAATGAATATATAAGAATAAATAGAATATAAATAGTCAAATAAATCCAGCGGTGAGTAAAAATTCCTAAAAAATCCAGCAATCAAAATAGTGTAAAATTATAAAAAATTTGTGACACCAAATGTGTAAAAAAATTCACATAAAAAAGCCACATAAAAATAAATATATAGGGATGTAATCAGAAGGTTCAATTATACAGGTGTAGAATCCTGATTGGTATAGAGCTTTTGATCACTAGCAAAGCTGTTTAAAAACACTTGCTTAATCAAGGTGCCCCCTTGACCTTCATAGTAACAATGTGCTTTTTGCTTCTATTAACAACCAATGTGAGAATCATAAACAGGCAGATAAGAGAAAAAACCAATCATTGTGCAATAGTTAGGATACCAAGGTACACAGGCAAACTTCAATCCACTCACGTGTGCCTTATAATGATAAGGCATATGCAGGTTTTACTATAGCAGTCAGCCGCCTTAGACAGGAGCAGATTCAGTGCAGTACACTGTGTGATACTGCTGATCTGCACAGAGCGTCCTTGGCTCCTCCCACCCGTTACATCACAGTCACGTGACTTTTTCAAGGATAATACAAGCTCTGACGGACTCAGCAATAGAATAGATGCAATAGAAGCATCTAAATGGGCTATGGATTCATTCAGCCATCTCATTTCTAAACAGAAAAGATTTCTTCTTAGAAGCCTGGCCTTTGGTATTCAAGATAACTACTTCTGGTATAATGACAATTATTTTCGACAACTAACGGGTATTGGGATGGGAGCTAAATATGCCCCAAGTGTAGCCAACATATTCATGGCAAAATGGGAGGAGGATGCCATCTTTTTAAATACTCTGAAGGAACTGGTTCTATATAAAAGATTCATAGACGATTGTATTATTATTTGGAAGGGTGATGAACTGAGTTTAAGATCCTTTTTCCAACATTTGAATATGAACCAAAAAAATATTAAACTTGAACATCAAATTAGTGAGACTAAAATCCAGTTCCTTGATCTTGAAATAAAACTAACAGCCAATATCATCAGCACAAAAACTTTCTTCAAACCGGTGGAAAGGAACAGCTATATACCAGTAACGAGTTGCCACTATGAGCCATGGTTAATCAACATTCCAAAGGGCCAGTTTATTCGCTTACGGAGAAATTGTTCAGAAAATAATGACTATCTTAAACAAGCTCAGTGGATAGGTAAGAGGTTTGAAGAAAAAGGGTACAATAAATGTTTTATAGAAGAAAAAATAACAGAAGTCAATCAAACCTCAAGGGAAGCGCTGATCCAAGATAAAATCAAGGTAAATGACAAAACAGATGACATACCTCTGATAATGGACTTCAGTATACAACAGAGGAGGATGGAGAGGATTATAAAAAGACATTGGTCTATTTTAAAAACTGACACTACTTTGGCAAATATACTCCCAGAAAAACCGAGATTCATTTATAGACGAGCTCCAACTCTAAGGGACATCATAGCTAAAAATGTACCCAACCCACCCAAGAGAATAACTGATTTAACCTTTTTTCAGGGTAAAGGATTCTATCCCTGTAAAATGTGTTATGCCTGCATAAATACTAATCAAAATGGATACAAATGTCAGAAATTTTCTTCAACAAATACTGGACAAGAATTTGAAATAAAGGATTTTATATCTTGCAGGACTGAGGGGGTGGTATATGCTTTACAGTGCTCCTGCTCCCTCCAATACATTGGCAGAACGAAGCGACCAATGTGGAAGAGAATAAGAGAGCATATCCAGAACATTAGAAAAGGCTATCCAAAACACAGTGTTTCAAAACATTTTGATAGGTATCATAACAGAGACCCTAGGGGTCTCCAATTCTGGGCTATTCAAAAGTATAAGGCTCATTGGAGGGGTTCCCATAAAGTGAGGGAACTCAGCAAGAATGAATCCAAATGGATATTCCAGATGGGTACATTAGAACCCCATGGTTTGAACATTGAATTCGACCTGAATTGTTTTATTTCTGATTTTTAGAGATTTTTCAGATTTATATATATATTTTTATGGTATATATTTTAATTTTATTTTTTATATTTTATTTTTTATTTTTATTTATTTTTTGGTCCAATATTCTCATTATTTGTCCAATACCAGTTTTTTCTGAGTGGCAATATTTGGTTCAGTTCTAGCATATAAATAATGGTCATCATCCATTGTTGCAATATTCTATCATGGAATTTTTAGATTTTAATTTTACATTTTAATATTATTTCCCTATTTCTTATATCATATCTTATTTTAATTTTATATATGTATATTTTATATATATATATATATATATCATGTCATCTTGTTTACTCCGTTTTCCATACATTTATGAGCAGAGCATGTGGATACCCCATTTTTGTGATATCATGGGGCACTGGTCAATTATCAAAACCATTAGAGAAGCTTTGCCATATATTCCCTCTGTGAGATGTTATACCAATTGTGACCACTGGAGGGAGTTGAAAAAGTAAACGTGATTAGAGATATCAATATATATATTTTTTACTTTTTACACACTGCGTTTTTTACACATGGAATCGTGGTTTTGATAAACCAACAATATTCATATGAATTACATGTCTAATAAAAGTAGGTTTTAACAGGAATGAAGTTTATGCAGGAAGCAGAATGATGATAAACTCATGCTGTAGCCATGGCAACCACTCTGCTGTTGTGCTATAAAGCTGAGTCCGTCAGAGCTTGTATTATCCTTGAAAAAGTCACGTGACTGTGATGTAACGCGTGGGAGGAGCCAAGGACGCTCTGTGCAGATCAGCAGTATCACACAGTGTACTGCACTGAATCTGCTCCTGTCTAAGGCGGCTGACTGCTATAGTAAAACCTGCATATGCCTTATCATTATAAGGCACACGTGAGTGGATTGGAGTTTTGCCTGTGTACCTTGGTATCCTAACTATTGCACAATGATTGGTTTTTTCTCTTATCTGCCTGTTTATGATTCTCACATTGGTTGTGAATAGAAGCAAAAAGCACATTGTTACTATGAAGGTCAAGGGGGAACCTTGATTAAGCAAGTGTTTTTAAACAGCTTTGCTAGTGATCAAAAGCTCTATACCAATCAGGATTCTACACCTGTATAATTGAACCTTCTGAATACATCCCTATATATTTATTTTTATGTGGATTTTTTATGTGAATTTTTTTACACATTTGGTGTCACGAATTTTTTATAATTTTACACTATTTTGATTGCTGGACTTTTTAGGAATTTTTACTCACCGCTGGATTTATTTGACTATTTATATTCTATTTATTCTTATATATTCATTTTCATGCACATTGTGAAGCGCTTCAAATATCATTATTTATTATTTTGAACATGGGATGAGGTAACAAGGGAGTTTGAGAGAAGGAGGTCTTGGGAGCGATGAGAATGATTAGGTTGGTATTTTGAGACAAGGTTAGTGATGTAGCTGGGGGCCTGGTTGTGGATGGCTTTGTAAGTTGTAGTTAGTATCTTGAATTTAAATCGTTAGCTGAGTGGCAGCCAAAGGAGGGATTGGCAGCGAGGTATAGCAGACGCTGAGCGGTTTGTGAGGTGGATAAGGCTGGCAGCAGAGTTCATGATGGACTGAAGTGGGGATAGCCTATTTAGAGGTAAGCCAATGAGGAGGGAGTTGCAGTAGTCGAGGCGGGAGATGACCAGGGAGTGGATTAGAAGCTTTGTGGTGACATTGGTTAGGAAGGGGAGTATCTTGGAGATGTTGTGGAGGTTGAGGCGGCAAATTTTGGATAGTGATAGGATGTGGGGCCGAGAGGTTAATTCAGAGTCCAGGATTACACCTAGGACCTTAGCATGGGGGGACAAGTTGATAGTTGAGTCGTTGATATTGACAGAGAATCAGGGGAAGTGGCACCTGGGGGAGGAAATATCATGAGCTCGGTTTTGAATAGGTTGAGTTGTTAAGGAAGTGATGTGACATCCAGGCTGATATGTCTGCTAGTAAGTTAGTGATGCATGAGGAGACAGATGGAGAGAGCTGGGGGATGGAAAGATAGATTTGGGTGTCATCAGCGTAGAGATGATATTGAAAGCTGTGGGAGGCAATCAACTGACCCAGGGAGGTGGTGTAGATTGAGAAAAGGAGAGGTCTAAGAACAGAACCTTGGGGGACCCCAAAGGAGAAAGGAAGAGAAGAGGAGGAAGTAGAGTTGTAAGTGACACTAAAGGAGCGGTGGGATAGTTAGGATGAGAACCAGCGAAGAGTACAGTCACAGAAACCAAAGAAGTGGACGAGGGGGTGATCCACTGTGTCAAAGGCAGCAGAGAGATCTAGGAGAAGTAGTACAGAATAGTGTCCGTTGGTTTTAGCCATTAGTAGGTCATTTGAGAGTTTAAGGAGAGCAGTTTCCGTAGAGTGTTGAGGGCGAAATCTGGACTGAAGGGTATCAAGAAGTTTGTTAATGGTCAGATGGTCGCTCAGTCAGTTGTAGACCAGTCTTTCAAAAAGTTTGGAGGAGAAGGCGAGTAAGGAGATGGGACTTAGGTTGTTAAGATTGGTGGGGTCCAGCGAGGGCTTTTTAAGTATGGGGATGACTAGCGCATGTTTTAGAGAGTTTGGGAAGATGCCATAAGAGAGGGAGAGGTTGAAAATGTGAGTTAGAGAATGTAGAATCGAGTCAGAGGGTGAGCGTAGCATTTGCGAGGGAGCAGGATCCAGGGGGCAGGTCGTTAGATGAGTTTTAGATAAAAGTTTAGCAACCTCATTAATACTAGCAGGGTTGAATGAGGGAAGTAATGATTGTATTTGTGTATATGGGTTGTTGCGTGGGAGAGGTTTCTGCGTGTTGGAGATCTCCTCATGAATTGTATCAATCTCAATTTTTGAAGTGATTGGCGATCTCCTGGGCAATGAGTGAATTAGAGGGTGGAGGCAGTGGAGGACAGAGTAGAGTGTTGAAGGTAGAGAAGTGGACTGGATGAGAAGGTGTTAAAGTAAGTCTGTTTGGCAGTGTGGAGGCAGGAATAGTATTTTAGGAGGGCAGATTTATAATGTTTGAAGCCTTCCTGGAACTTATTTTTATTCCACAGACGCTCAAGAGCGTGGCTACGTTTTCTTAGACTTCTGGTGTCATCTGTTTGCAAGGGTTGTAGCGATCGGGGTCTGATTCTGCCTGTAGTGAGGGGGGCAAGCTTGTCTAGGGAGGAAGACAGTGAGCTGTTGTAGAAGAAAGTGGCTAGGTTGGGGCAGGACGTGGGTGAGATTTTGTCATAGAGGTGATCAGTAGCAGAGTAGAGAAGAGAAGGGTTGAGGTGTCGAAGGTTTCTATGGGTAACTGTTAGGCAGTTGGAGGGAGAGGAGGTGGAAGACAGGAAGAGAGCAAAACTAATAAGGTGGTGATCAGAGAGTGGGAAAGGATTGTTGGAGAGGTTGCACGGAGTGCACAGATAGGAGAAGACAAGGTCAAGGGTGCTGCCGTTGGAGTGAGTAGGAGCCTGTATCAATTGCTTCAGGTCAATAGATGAGGTTAGCCTGAGAAGTTTAGAAGTAATAGCAATGTTAATGTTAACAGGGATGTTGAAGTCACCGAGAATAATTGTGGGGTATTCAGAAGAGAGAAAGTAGGGTAACCAGGCAGAGAAGTAATCAAGGAAGGCTGATACTGGTCTAGGGGGCCGGTAGATGACAGCAATTCTTAGAGAAATAGGAGAGAATAAACAAATTCAATGTGCCTCAAAAGAGGAGAGTGCCAGAGAGGGAGGTGGATGAAGTACCAGATAGGTGCTGCATGGGGCTAGAAAGATTCCCCATCCACTTGGTCTGGGGGAGTGAGGACAGGGAAGCAGGAGAAGTAGTATCTGATTCATGAAGCCAGGTTTTGGTAATGGCAAGTCGGTTAAAGAGGTAGTGGAGGGCGGTGAGTTTGTTACAGACAGAGCATGCGCTCCAAAGGGCACAGGAGAAGCGGGGCTGGTTTTGGAAAGAAGAGGAATAGAGACTAAGTTCTGTGGGTTGTGGCTGCTGCCAGAGGGTGTAGGGAGATGGGAGCTTCGGGCAAAGACAGATGATGGAGGCCCAGGGTTTGGGGATATGTCACAAGAGGTTAGGAGAAGCAGGGGGGTGAGGGAGGTAATGTGATTTATATGAAGGGGCATGCCTCGGAGTACTTGAGGTTTTATAAGTATATGGATGTAGAATGAGCAAGAGTTGGTAGGAGCAGTAATAGGGAGAGGACAGAAGGCAGGGTGATACATATGTATAAGCAGGGGGGTGGAAAAGAGGGGGGAAGGTAAGAGAGTTTGAGAAGAGAGGACACAAGTGTCAGAAGAAGTGGTAGAGAGAGCATGTTACAGAGTGGAAGGAGAGCTGAATAGAGAGACAGGGTCACCTGCAGTCTGTTACAGCAGGTGCTTTCCAGTGCAGTTTACTATGTATGTTTGCTTCGTGCAATCGCTGAAGTGCATATCACTTGTAGAAAGAATCACTTAGAGAAAGAAACCTTAAGGATAGAGCCCCTGCAATGTGCTCCCTCATCAATGTGCTGACCCCTTAAGGGTGCTCAAATTTATACTGTTATAAGGGTGGGTGGAAGTTCATTAATTAATCATTCAAAATTGAGGATTCCAACCTTCCAGTAGCTATCCTTGGTGTACTGGCTATTCAAAATGTTCTCCTTTTTTTTTCATTTAAAATGTTCTTAAACAAATAAAGAAGACCAGACGAAGAACATGGTGTAAGGAATGGCTCCTCAACCATGGCAAGTACTCACACGTGCATCTTCTTTGGGAACTACAGGAAAGCAACCCAAACGATTTTCAGAATTATCTGCCCATGAATGATGAGTGCTTTCAGGAACTACTATCAGCTGTCACACAACAGATCTGGAAACAGAACACAGCAATGCGTGAAGCTATTAGTGCTGAGCAAAGGCTGATTGCCACTCTGCATTATGTGGTGACAGGGTGTAAGACTGCAGGACTTAAAGTTTACTGCAAAAATTTCCCTACAGGCCCATCATCCCAGAGACATGCAAGGCGCTGATCACTGCTCTATAGAGTGAAGAATATATATAAAGGTAATTTCCATATTTTTCTATACAAACATTATAAAATGTTTTTGCTTGTATCTTTGTTGTGATCAATGTATAATTGCTATTGACCTGTGCTTAAAATTACCATATATAGATTATATAGCTTTAACTTGTTGTCTGGAGCAGACAGATTGAATTATCCTATATCTTTACTTTTTTTGCAGTTTCCACAAAACCCAGAGGAATGGATGGAGGGGGCAAAAAACTTCCAGGAGATGTGGAACTTCCTAAACTGCAGAGGCGCAATAGATAGGAAGCATGTTAGGATTGCCCTGCCTGCCAACTCTGGCTCATTTTATTATAATTATAAGGGATTTTTCAGCATTGTCATGATGACAGTCATCAATGCCAACTATGAATTCATATTCTTAGACAAAGGTAAAAATGGATGGCACTTAGATGGCTGTGTGATTGAACAAACAGAATTCATTTTCCAAGTGTTGCCTATACTGTGGAAAGTATGAATTTACAATAAATTTTTGTAGCAGACGATGCATTCACATTAGGTAAACACCTATTGAAGCCCTTCCCCATGCGCAGCTTGAGCCCAGATCAGAGGATCTTCAATTATAGGCTGTGGAGGGCATGCAGGGTGGTGGAAAATGCATTTGGCATCCTGGTCAAAATCAAAAGATTTAGCTTTTTCCAAACTACAATTAACCTGGCCATGTACAAAATAGACACTATAATTCTGTTGTGCTGTGTACCCCAACTACCTGCGTCGACATGCACAGGGGTATGTTGCTGCAGCACCATTAGATCGGAAAGCCGAAAGATTTGGAAGAAATATCCGTGTGGAAGGGCAGGAGTGCCTTGATGGACTCACACCTCTTGTCCAAGGACATTCCAGGCTACCAACACAAAGTGCTCGGCAAAGCAGGCTAGAGTACATGAATTACTTTACTGGAATTGGTGCAGTGAGCTGGCAGGATGACATGTAATTTTCAGAATTAAAATTTTGGTTTTGTCACTTTTATTCTGAAATACATGTTTGCAAGCAAAAAATTAAAACCTGTTTTACTTTGTTCATTTTCAGAAACAGTTGAAAATAAAAAAAATTGCAGACTGCTTTGAATCAACTACTTAAATGGTTTGTTATGTTTGCATAATATTGGGAAGGGTAGAAAAAGTGGGATACTGAAACTTTCAGTGGATAGTACCTATGCACAAGTGTCATTTTCACAGTGGGCACATGT
Organism: Lithobates clamitans; assembly: GCA_037952925.1. Classification (NCBI taxonomy): domain Eukaryota; kingdom Metazoa; phylum Chordata; class Amphibia; order Anura; family Ranidae; genus Lithobates; species Lithobates clamitans. The sequence continues at coordinate 3,932,294 of JBBGZY010000605.1, read as the reverse complement.
GAAAAGTGCAAAATGCTATACAGTCATAGATAATATGTTAATAGGCATAGTCTAAATCTGAGACCAAGACCAAATTTCCTTGCAACAAAACTTGTATTGCAGTGAAGCAGAGTCATTGCAGTTCTATAACTCTTTTTCAAAAATGTTTCTAGAGTTGATATTATTAGCAAACCAAGTTTACATTGTACTCAGAAATTTTGCAAGTCATTAGTGTTTTTTGAAGACTTCAAACATCGTTTATTTGGGACAGCTCTGCCCAACCGAAGTTAGGCCTACCAAGTGAGGCCACTGGATGTGCCATATAAACTTTATTTAGCTGTGGCAGCATACAGCGTACCCCACTGTTCAAAGAGGTGGGCTGATGATGTCACAGGCTCTGACTCAGCCAGTCATGTTAGTGAGGGATATAGTTAGTTTTCGCCAATCTGGAAAAATGTGAAGTATGTCAAAAGATGGATTTGAGGTATACATTATTTATTTTGCAGATAATATCAGACATTTTCAATGTGACATTAGTAAACAAGACATGATAGGCCTTGTCTGTCTGGGCCAAATGCAAACAGTCCTTTACAATAGTAAAGCTGGAACTTAAAAGCCTCCCAGCACCTAACTTCCTATTCAAGTCCCCTAGCCACTCTTCATTCTCCTACTTCCCTCTGCACAGTGTCCAGCATATGAAGCTGCCTCATATGCTGGGCAGTATTGCAGAGATACCATGCTATATTGTTAAAGGTTGTCACTGACAGCAGAAGGAAGAGATGGCTCCTGCAGTTCTTAGCCATGGGGAGAGTCCGGAGAAGGTAACGTGCCAAAGTCATTTTCAAGGATGTTAGTTAGAGGCTATTCATGCAAAAAGTTTATTATCTTAATAAGTAAGACAAGGTAATAAACCTTTTAACCTGTTAAAAACGTAAATGTTATTGTCCTGTTCAAAGTAATGTTTGAAACAAAATATAGGAATAAAGTGGAGAAATTACAAAGTGTAATAAAGTAAACTATTAAAAGAATTTCGTAAAAAATTGGAAACAATTATAACAACCAATGATTGCTTTTCAATGCATATCTACAAAATAGGCCTCCAATTTATCTAGACGATTGATGAAGTATTGTAAGTAACACAGTTTGGAACTTGTTGCATCTTGGATCTTCTGTAGTTGAGTGCAGCAGTGCAGCAAATCAGCAGAAAGACAGCCAATGGTTGTTGGATCCAAAGTGTGTTCTGTGAATGGAATAATACTAATTTATGGACTCTAGCATTGTGTTACTGTAACAAGTAAACAACAGGTATGCATGTCACTTACAGGAGAATGATACTATCTCTGCAATGTCCTCCACTGTTGGGTTGATGATATCTGCACCCACATTCTCCAAAGTGTCCAGTTCCAAAATATCCAATCTGTTGTCAGAACTGGTCACTTCACGAACCTCCACATGCTCTTTTGTTCTAGCACCTGAATTAAAAAGATAAGTTAACATATAAATGCCATTATTTAGTCACAATTTATACATACCTAAAAAAGAAAATGTCCTGTAACAGTCCATAGATGCTCCTCTTCTGGGTTCATCTTCATCAATTAAATTACTGTATAAGTGCAGATACACCACGGAAACAGAACAGTTCAGAACAAAACAATGTGATATAGCTACCTGCTTCTGCAGAAGTGAGCATTCCAGGTTCTGCAATGATCCATCGATGTGAAGTTGTAGTCTCAGAATACTCACTTATCAATCTAGTAATACTCCAGAATACTTACCTGATGCTTGGAATCCCCTCTGATTGCCTGGTAATCCCCACCACCACAGGCACCCATAGACTATTATGCCGCGTACACACGAGCGGACTTTCTGGCAGACTTGGTCCGGCGGACCGGACTCCGTCGGACAATTCGATCGTGTGTGAGCTCCAGCGGACTTTTTTTTCCCCAAAAGTCCGACGGACTTGAGTCAGGACGAAAAATCCGCTCGTCTGTATGCTAGTTCGACGGACAAAAAACAACGCTAGGGCAGCTATTGGCTACTGGCTATCAACTTCCTTATTTTAGTTCGGTCGTACATCATCATGTACGAATCCATCGGACTTTGGTGTGATCGTGTGTAGGCAAGTCCGTTAGTTCAAAAGTCAGTCGGAAGTCCAGCAAAAGTCCGTCGGAAAGTCCGTCGGACCAGTCCAGTCAAAAAGTCCGCCCGTGTGTACACGGCATTAAATGTGAAATAAAATTTTGCAATGCAAACATTTTTTGCTTTCATATGACTGGTTCGTTCTTTCGTTTCCGCTCATGCGCTGTCTTGTGCACTTACATTTTTTTCTTACTAACACCATGCTAATCATACAATGATCGTATGATGTGTTTTCTGACAAGAACAATTTTCGTGTTTGCCCCTTTGGATAATTTTGGATGAACTGTCGTGATCGGCTGACAAAAGGTGTGTACTAATAATCAGATTATCGTATGATCGCCTCGAAAGTGGTGTTTTTCGGATGAATTTCCGATTGTGTGTACTAGGCATTAGGAAAACAGGTAGCTTAGACATAATGCAGACACATCCAGTGCCAGCTTACGAGAGGGGAAAACAATAGTAACGAGACAAGGTTTTGTAACAAATCTGAATTGTAATTCCCAGATGAATCTTGGCTGGTGGAATCTGTAGGTGTCTTAAAGACAAAAGACATAAATTCAATGCTTGATGTACCATCATCCATTTTCTATAGCCATTGTAGACTGTCTTTTTATATATAAAATGGCTTACAAAGTATCACTGCATTTAAATTAGCCAGCTGCTAGAAAATGATTACATAGATAGCTGTCAGGGATTGACACACACATCCAGGTTAAACAGAAGGTGTGTAAGAAAGGGACATCTCCCGTTTTTTATTTCACAAAGGCACTTAAGCATGCCTCTTTTAAATTAAAATCCTTTCGAGAACCAAAGTTGAAAAACCATGATCTGGCATACAGTTGGATAACAATGCCCATATAAATTAAACCAACAACTGGGGAAAAAAAGCTTTTTTATTCAGAATGTATAATGTATAAGCAATGTAAAGGAAGACCACAGACAGGCAGTTGAATTAAAGAGAACTGTAAAATAAGGAAAATATTTTACTAGGTAAATCCTACCACGTTTTCAAGAACATTAGTAACAAAAGGATCATAAAACGGTATAAAGGAGCTTTTCCTTGCAGGATGTGAAAGCACATTACTTTGATAGGCATTAAGCAAATCATTTGCTTCTATATATACTCTGGAGAATTTACTTACAAACCTAATTATGAGGAAGTCACAACCTTAATCTGTCTGATACAGAGTAAAGTGCAGAGGTGGCATGATACAAATAGGAAATGTAAAACACATGACCCTCATGTTATACACCTACAGACTCTTAAAATGCTAGCTCGCCAGCCTCCTGTGTAATCATATACTTATAAATGTTAATGGAATCTTACACTAATCTTTCACTAATACAGAAAGACAAGAAATGTGTTGCCTATACTTTTCATATATTTTTTTTTAGAACTCAAGGCATATCTTTTTAAACATTGCTGTGACAATCTATTGTTTCACATAAAATACAGTTGTGCTCATACGTTTACATACCCTGGCAGAATTTATGATTTCTTGGCCATTTTTTCAGAGAATATGAATGATAACACAAAAGCTTTTCTTTCACTCATGGTTAGTGTTTGGCTGAAGCCATTTATTATCAGTCAACTGTGTTTACCATTTTCCCTTTTTTGAAATCATAATGACAACAGAAACTACCCAAATTACCCTGATCAAAAGTTTACATAGCCCAGTTTTTAATACCGTGTATTGCCCCCTTTAGTATCAATGACAGCTTGAAGTCTTTTGTGGTATTTGTGGATGAGGCTCTTTATCTTCTCAGATGGTAAAGCTGCCCATTCCTCTTGGCAAAAAGCCTCCAGTTCCTGTACATTCTTGGGCTGTCTCGCATGAACTGCACGTTTGAGATCTCCCCAGAGTGGCTCAATGATATTGAGGTCAGGAGACTGAGATGGCCACTCCACAACCTTCACTTTATTCTGCTGTAGTCAATGACAGGTTGACTTGGCCTTGTGTTTTTGTTCATTGTCATGTTGGAATGTCCAAGTATGTCCCATGCGCAGATTCCAGGCGATGAATGCAAATGTTCCTCCAGTATTTTTTGATAACTGCATTCATCTTGCCATCAATTTTTACCAAATTGTCTGTGCCTTTGTAGCTCACACATCCCCAAAACATCAGCGATCCACCTCCGTGTTTCACAGTAGTAATGGTGTACCTTTCATCATAGGCCTTGTTGACTCCTCTCCAAATGTAGTGTTTATGGTTGTGGCCAAAAAGCTCAATTTTGGTCTCATCACTTCAAATGACTTTGTGCCAGAAGGTTTGAAACTTGTCTCCGTGCTGTTTGGTGTATTGTAAGCGGGATACTTTGTGGCATTTGTGTAGTAATGGCTTTCTTCTGGCAACTTGACCATGCACCCCATCTTTCTTCAAGTGCCTCTTTATTGTGCATCTTGAAAAAGCCACACCACATGTTTTTAGAGAGTCCTGTATTTCACCTGAAGTTATTTGTGGGTTTTTCTTTGCATCCCAGACAATTTTCCTGGCAGATGTGGCTGAAAGTTTAGTTGGTCTACCTGACTGTGGTTTAGTTTCAACAGAGCCCCTCATTTTCCACTTCTTGATTAGAGTTTGAACATTGCTGATTGGCATTCTCAATTCCTTGGATATCTTTTTATATCCCTTTCCTGTTTATACAGTTCAACTACATTTTCCTGCAGATCCTTTGACAATTCTTTTGCTTTCCCAATGACTCAGAGTCCAGAAACATTAGTGCAGCACTGGATGAAAGATGCAAGGGTCTGTCAGGAGTCTACAAACTCATTGACCTTTTATCCACACACACTAATTACAAGCAAACAGATCACAGGTGAGGATGGTTACCTTTAATAGCCATTCAAACCCCTTTGTGTTAACTTGTGTGCATGTTATCAGGCCAAAATCACCAGGGTATGTAAACTTTTGATCAGGGTCATTTGGGTAGTTTCTGTTGGGATTGGGATTTAAAAAGAGTAAACACAGTTGATTGATAATAAATGGCTTCAGCCAAACACTAACCATGAGTGAAAGAAATGTTTTTGTGTTATCATTCATAATCTCTGAAAAATGGCCAAGAAATCATAAATTCTGCCAGGATATGTTAACTTATGAGCACAACTGTAAATACATTTATTTTCCTGAAACAGGTATGTACCAAGAAAGAGATTTTATCTGTTAAAAATGCTCATGATGCCATCATAGGCTTGCACATAACCTGACACATAGTGCTGGGTTGTGGGCAGGATTCTTTTACTGCACCACATCTTTCACTGTTACAGCATGTGTGTTGTATAAACAACATTTCCCATGATTCAACTCTCTGCCAGCATTACATAGGTAGAGTTAATGACTCTTTTTTGCACAGGAATTAGGTTTCCCAGGTTCTGATTAGCATATATTGCCATTTAACCTCTTAGCGCCAGCGCCTCCTGGCCCTATAAGACGTTTATGACACCGGGAGGCGGAGTGTGGCTTAAGATCACGTGACCGCATGATTGGCTGTCACGCCGGTCGCATGGTCTGAAAACTCCAGAGCAATCGCAACAAGCGATTGGGAGCTTTTGCTTAGGGTACAGTAACTGTACTGAGCACACACTCTCTCAGCATAGGTGTATTAGTTAGAAAAGTAATAAACTAAATAAAGTGTCACTATGGCGACACTATACCGCTATGACTATTGATCAGTTCCCTCTCACAGCCGATCACTGAGAGGAAATTGCTCAAAGGCTGCAAGCAAAATTCTGAATAAGCTGTTCTAGAAACAGGCACACTTGGATAGTATTACATAAATATTTATCTCAATTAATTCTCTATAATAGTTTTCATTCATAAATGCTCACTCACAGTTCTTTCTTTTTTCCATACAGTTCTACTCTGCATTAGAATGACATTTTGCCCAATAAGGAGATGCAAAAAGCTGAAGGGCAAAGTGCAGAAATCCACAGTGAGCAGATTTCAGTTTACTGACATCCTATAAGTGACAGATTAATATTAATTTTTTCCCTAGGATTGGTACACTTTGCTATACAAGTTATATAGTATGTCTCTCTGTAAGATAATTTGTTACGCCTAAATTATATGCAAATATGTTTGACTTTCTTAGGCTATAAATAAAGCACTGTAACACTTCTATTCCTTCCTTGACTTTCAGCTCTCCTTTGAATGCTGCATTCGCTGAAATATTTAGACAGCTTTTTCATGTGACTCATATATTCTGTATTTATGCATTGCACACTTGGCATTTTACAAGGCTTATAAAACAGTTCAGTGCATTTACATCTAGTCCTTTAACTGAAAAGAGCTTTATTGCCAATGGGATATACACTTCTTCCAGGGTCAGAAGCATAATTGTTTCTGGAATATTTTACGAATCAAGAAAAGAATTAATTAGTTAACAACAAAATCCACACAGTACATAAATTAAACCTACATACACCTTTATATGTTGTGTCCTGTAGCCTGGGAGGCAAAGTAGTTATAAAGTGCTTTATTGCCAAGGTGAGGTATACATAAAACGCGTACAGCCTACTAAGTATATCATAACAGGAACAGGGACTGGAACCAACTTGTACAGTGTATAGAAAGTTTTATACATGTAACCCAGGCGAGGACAAAGATGGTGGGTCTGAGGAGATGGAGGAGGGCAGGAGGGGGGTGCCATGTGGTAAGCAGCAGTATCCTAAACACACACTTGCTCCAGATTAATGTCTGGCAGCTAGCACGTAGTGGCTTCATGTCTACTGTGACAGCTACTGCTGTCACATTGTGCTCCAACACTTACACCCCAGCCATTCACGGCTGACACAAAAAGCGCATCGTGCTTGTGAAACTTGTAGGCAGGTGCAATCTATTTTATCCGCTGTAGGTGGTGCTCCATTGTAGTTGGAGGGGAAGTCAAGAGGAATGTAGATCCTCGATGGTTTCCTGAGTCACTGGGGAAGCTATCTGATTGGATGCTGCTGCTCCATGTGACTCTGGCAGCCATTTAATGCCCTGGCTCCCAGGCTTATCGCACATTTCTCGTGTGGGTAGTGTAGGGACAGGGCACCCATCTGGTAGGGACAGCAATTAGTGGTAAGGAGAGTTTTCAGATTATTAGGGAAAGGATAAGGACATGCCATCCTTTCTGCACACCTCCTCATTTCGGTACAGACCAGCCAGGCCACATTCCGCCCCGGAAGACAGATTATGTCGGCACATCTGAGAGCTGCTCTGCTACATACTGCTGTTACATTTTTTGAGTGTTCCCGCTCAGGCTCCATCCCTCCAGGCTTGTTGTGAATTATTGAACTTTGACATTAATGCAAGTTCTGTTCTCTGCAACTGGACTCTGAGTATTTACTGCCACTGTACCATGCTGTAGCTCTCTACAAACCACCTGTTAGCTTATGGAAAGCATGCATTTGGCCATGCATGCACAGTGTGCACTCCATGTGAACTATGGGCAGTCAAATCAATGGGACATAGAATGGGCACAGGGAGGTATGCTCATTCTACCTCATGCATTAGCAGCAGGGGGAGGGAAGCGGGATGAGCTTGTTCCAGTGTGGCATGTTAGCAGCTGTAACTAGTGACATCTACCTGTTATAGGTATGAACACCATGGGCGTAGCCAAAATGGGTGCAGGAGTAGCCAAAGCAACCCTGTATTTAACTCCAGGGGGGCCCGGGGCTCCCTGCTCTCTTTGTACACGCTGGATTTTTCAACCACAAAATCCAGGAAACAGAATACAATTTCGATCCACCTTGTGTCTCCCAGGGCTACAGCTGAGCTCTGCAATCAAGTCCAGAGCTTCTAGTTTTCCTTCCTCCCTGACCACACCCCTCCTATGCTCCCATTGGCTCGAGAACAGAAGTCTGAGTTTCTGGCTCAGAGGATTGTGAATTAGTAGCCTGGGACAGGAGCTTCTGTAACTCAGGTAAGAGACACGCTGCTGTGCGAGGAGAGTTCTCTCATGTGCGAACAGATAAGAACAGGCATACTGACACTGCATCGGCCTGCCAGCATAGACATAACACAGACTCACAGCCAATCAGAAACATTTTGTAATGTAAACGATCCTAACACCTCCTGAGGGGCCCCCCTCCCCCTACCAACCTGAAATGAGGACTGATGATGAGAGGTACTCTGATGTAAAATTGGGGCTCTGATGTGAATTGGGGACTCTGATGTGAAATGGGGGGGACTCTGATGTGAAATTGGGACTCCTGGTGTGAATTGGGGACTCTGATGTGAAATGGGGACTCTGTGAAATGGGGACTCTGTGAAATGGGAACTCTGTGAAATGGGAACTATAAACGCACATATACCACGCTGTCAGAAAACAAGAAAATAGCAGCCAGCACAGCAGTAGATAAGGTTGCAGAAAAGTGACAAATAGAAAAAATGTGCAGCGCTAAACAATCATTAAACCATAACAAGCAATATAAATAAACTTGGTAATGTGCACGGTGAGTCGAACAAATCCTCCAACAGAGCACAAAATGTCCATAAACGGGGAAAACAGAAACATCAAAGTGCAATATCCAATAAGATCAGTGACAACCTGCAACTTCATATGTGTGCATAAGATATGGTGACAATTTTCAACTTCATATGTGTGCATAAGGTATAGTGACAATCTTCAATTTCATATGTGTATGAGATATGATCATAATTTGTTTGATAGTAGATCCACCACCAGAAACACCAAAATGCTTACCGGAGGGATTGAACTCAAATAGGTATACACCTAGTGAGCCAATTAGGCTTTGTAGTATATTATACCCAGGGGATATCAGGTTCTCATCCCATATCAGATGGATATGGGATGAGAGCGGGATCAGTTAATTTGGGCAGTCAGCCCCACCATTAAGAGAAGAAGGGAAGGCATATAGTGTAATTCCGTATGAAAAATGTTATATATAAAAAACAGAGGAAATACACTCACGTTTTAAGCAGTAAAAACAAGTGCTTAGATAAAAGGTAACAGTGGTCTCAACATACTTTCCCAATGCGTTTTAACTTAAAAGTCATCATCTGGGATGCTGGACCACTGTACTCACTGAGTTTTTATAGATAGTGGATACCCCCATAATGAATAGCAGCTCTGTCTGATTGGTAATGCAATTCTGGGGAATACTTCCTGATTCGGCCAAAATGGCGCCGTAGCCTGCGTTCCAAGCCTCATTCTGGCATGTAGAAGCAGATATGACATCAAACGGCTCCATGTCAGGCATAGACAACCAAAAACATGGTGCTGCTTGTCAGAGGGACAAAAAACATGACGCAGTGATCTATCAAATACCGCTCATAGGGGCAAAATGCTGGAGACAGCATTAAGGCGGAAACACGCTATATATAGTAGTCATTGGAAGAAAGTAGACGGTCGGGGCATAAAGGTGTAAAGGTGTTTTAGCGATTTGCTCACTTACTCTTACAGAAAGAGCTTGAATTGTGCGACCCACATGTTGCTTCCCGCAAGTGATCATGTAAACAACATGTGTGGTGGCGCACATGCAAAATATTTTAATGGGGTATACACGATTTGTGGCATTGGATTTAAATTCAAGACTTTTATATCTACCACAAGAGTTTTATTGGCATACAGTACATCTCTTGCAAGGAAAATAGCCAACTAAGTTGTGAAAAAAAGAAGGCCGTGTGGGGGCATTAATAATATTGGGTGCAACTTTTCCTTGCAGAGAGGGCACTCCTCTGAAAATGACTTTGGGCTTTTCCGGGAGTACATTTTTCAGTACACGATCATTTCTAAGTATATCCCAATGCCAACCAATAATATTTTTAATTTCTTTATGTTGGACTGAAAATGTAGTGAACATAGAGCATGTGAAGGAGTTATCCCGTTCCCGAGGAGGTTTCTGTACCAACAAAGAATTCCTGTCAATCTCAGCCACTCTGTTTAATTCTAAGGTTACCAGTGTTGAATCGTACCCCTTCTCTATAAATCTATCTTTCAGTGTTGACACCTGAATCAGATAAGTGTTTACATCGGTACAGTTCCTGCGCAATCTCAGGAACTGCGTGGAATAGGGATAGGCTTTATGTTCGGGTTGAACATGAGTTTGACTCGAACATTGGCTGTTCGCCCGTTCGCCGAATAGCGAACAATTTGGGGTGTTCGCGGCAAGTTCGAAAGCCGCGGAACTCCCTTTAAAAGTCTATGGGAGAAATCAAAAGTGCTAATTTTAAAGGTTAATATGCAAGTTATGGTCATAAAAAGTGTTTGGGGACCTGGGTCCTGCCCCAGGGGGCATGTATCAATGCAAAAAAAGTTTTAAAAATGGCAGTTTTTTCAGGAGCAGTGATTTTAATAATGCTTAAAGATAAACAATAAAAGTGTAATATTCCTTTAAATTTCGTACCTGGTGGGTGTCTATAGTACGCCTGTAAAGTGGCGCATGTTTCCCGTGTTTTTAGAACAGTCTGACAGCAAAATGACATTTCTAAAGGAAAAAAAGTAATTTAAAACTACTTGCGGCTATAATGAATTGTCGGTCCCGGCAATACACACAAAAGTTCATGAATAAAAACGTCATGGGATTCCCCCACAGGGGAACCCCGAACCAAAATTTAAAAAAAATGCATAGGGGTCCCCTCAAATTCCATATCAGGCCCTTCAGGTCTGGTATGGACATTAAGGGGAACCCCACGCCAAAATTTAAAAGAAAAATGGCGTTGGGGTCCCCCTCAAAATCAATATCAGACCCTTATCCGAGCACGCAACCTGGCAGGCCCCAGGAAAAGAGGGGGGATGAGAGATTGCCCCCCTCCTGAACCGTACCAGGCCACATGCCCTCAACATTGGGAGGGTGCTTTGGGGTAGCCCCCAAAGCACCTTGTCCCCATGTTGATGGGTAGAAGGGCCTCATCCCCACAACCCTTGCCCGGTGGTTGTGGGGGTCTGCGGGCGGGGGGCTTTTTGGAATCTGGAAGCCCCCTTTAACAAGGGGACCCCCAGAGCCTGCCCCCCCATGTAAATTGGTAATGGGGTACAAATGTACCCCTACCATTTCACAAAAAAGTGTTAAAAAAAGACAATAGATGTTTTTTACAATTCCTTTATTAATGTCTTCTTCTTTCCCCGCTTCTTCTTCCATCTTCTTCTGGTCTTCCTTCAGTGTTCTTCTTCTTCCTCCACCTTGTTCTTCCTTCGCTTCATCCTCTATCTTCCTCCGCTTCTTCCTCCAGGTCTTCTCATCCGGCATCTTCTTCTCTGCTTCTTCCTCTGATCAGCCTCAATGGGAGTCTCCCACTGTGTGACGCTTCTGTTCAGGTGACAGCTCTTATATAAGGGAGGGCGGAGCCACACGGTGATCCCGCCCCCTCTGACGCACGGGGACTTCCCAATGGCTTTCCCCGTGTTGTCAGAAGGGGCGGGGTCACCCATTTAAGTAAACGGCCCCGTAAATGCTGGGCGAAAAGACCGGAGGAAGAAGCGGAGGAAGATAGAGGAAGAAGCGGGGGAAGAACAAAATGGAGGAAGAAGAAGAACACCGAAGGAAGACCAGAAGAAGATGGTAGAAGAAGCGGGGAAAGAAGAAGACATTAATAAAGGAATTGTCAAAAACCGTCTATTGTCTTTTTTTAACATTTTTCACACTTTTTTTGTGAAATGGTAGGGGTAAATTTGTACCCCAATTCACACAGGGGTCCGGGATCTGGCAGTCCCCTTGTTATAGGGGGCTTCCAGATTCCGATAAGCCCCCCACCCACAGACCCCCACAACCACCGGGCAAGGGTTGTGGGGATTAGGCCCTTCTCTCCATCAACATGGGGACACGGTGCTTTGGGGGCTACCCCAAAGCACCCTCCCAATGTTGAGGGCATGTGGCCTGGTACGGTTCAGGAGGGGGGCGCTCTCTCATCCCCCCTCTTTTCCCGTGGCCTGCCAGGTTGCATGCTCGCATAAGGGTCTGGTATGGATTTTTGGGGGGCCCCACACCATTTTTTTTTACATTTTGGCACGGGGTTCCCATTATAATCCATACCAGACCTGAAGGGTCTGGTATGGATCTTTAAGGGGACCCCACGCCATTTTTAAAAAAAATTGGCGTGGGGGTCTGGTATGGATCTTTAAGGGGACCCCCACTCCATTTTTTTTTTTTAATTTTGGCACGGTGTTTCCATTAATATCCATAACAGACCTGAAGGGCCTGGTATGGAATTTGGGGGGACCCCCACGCATCTTTTTTTTTAAATTTTGGTTCGGGGTTCCCCTGTGGGGGAATCCCATGCCATTTTTATCAATTAACTTTAATGTGTATTGCCGGACCGATAATTCATTATTGCCGTGAATAGTTTTAAATGACTTTTTTTCCTTTAGAAATGTCATTTTGCTGTCAGACTGTTATAAACACGGGAAACGTGCCACTTTACAGGCATACTATAGAAACCCCCCAGGTACGAAATTTAAAGGAATATTACACTTTTATTGTTTCACTTTAAGCAATATTAAAATCACTGCTCCCGAAAAAAATGACCATTTTTAAAACTTTTATTGCATTGATACATGTCTCCTGGGGCAGGACCCAGGTCCCCAAACACTTTTTAATTTAACTTTTTCATGTTCATGTCCCATAGACTTTAACGGTGTTCGCGTGTTCAAACAATTTTTTTGCCTGTTCGCATGTTCTCATGCGAACCGAACGGGGGGGTGTTTGGCCCATCCCTAGCGAGGAACGGACTGTAACCAGGATTGATGGTGGCAACTGTCAATGGGTATAAAGCTGTTATGGTCAGTTTTTTTAAAATATGTTTGGAACTTGAATTGGTGTGAAACAATCTCAATTTCAAGATCTAAGAAATGGATTCTGGAAGAGCTGAATTCATATGTCAACAAAATGCTGATCGCTGTCATTTAAAAGCACAAAAAAATCTCTGAGAGATTCGGGGGTGCCATCCCATAGGAGGAGAATGTCGTCTATATATCTGGCCCACAGTACCAAAGAGGGCCTGTGTTCAGAATAGATGACATCCTCCTCCCACTTTGCCATGAAAAGGTTGGCAAGACTGGGGGCAAATTTTGCCCCCATGGCCACACCTTTCTGCTGCAAGAAGAACTTTTGGTCAAACCAAAAGTAATTGTGCTTGGTAACGAATTCTAATAATTCAATAACATATCCACTTTGTTTATTCATGATGGAATGGTCCCTATTCAAAAAATCTGTGACCGCCTCAATACCTCTAGTGTGGGGAAAACAGGTATACAATGACGATACATCTGCAGTGGCCTTCAGACGATCCCCCCTAATCTCCACACTTTCAAGTAACTTGATGGTGTCAGTCCTATCTTTGAGGTATGATGGAGTGCATTTAACCAATGGTTGGTGATAGAAATCTATATATCTACCGATACGGGATGTTACCGAGTTGATCCCACTTATAATTCGTTGGCCCGGGGGAAGGGTAGAATCCTTATGGATCTTGGGCAGATGGTATATAATCGGGATCATGGGTGCAGTTGCTACTAAGTAGGCCATTTCTTTCTTATTTAAAATCTGCTCATTGAATCCTTTTAAGACCAGTTTGTCCGACTCTTTTTTATATTGGGCAGTAGGGTTACTAGAAAGTCCCCTATATGTGTCCTGGTCGCTCAGTATCCTGTACATTTCTTTAATGTAGTCAGGTCTGTCCTGCACGACTATGCCTCCGCCCTTGTCGGCAGGACGGACTACAATGTCCTTTCTCTCACACAATGACAAACCCAGCCATCAGAAAGGACTGGTTATATATCTTTTTGGGAGGGAGTTTGGCTAGATCTTGCAAAACCAGATCCCTGAAGATATTAACAGCTGGAATTGTAATTTTCTATATGAAATGTCATTTTTTATACATATTTCTTTTTCTCTTTTGTCCCTACATTCCATGTTTCTGATCAGGTAGTGTGTGAATGTAAGGTACACCTTTATGCCCCGACCGTCTACTTTCTTCTAATGACCACTATATATAGCGTCTTTCCGCCTTAATGCTGTCTCCAGCATTATGCCCCTATGAGCGGTATTTGATAGATCACTGCGTCATGTTTTTTGTCCCTCTGACAAGCGGCGCCATGTTTTTGGTTGTCTATGCCTGACATGGAGCCGCTTGATGTCACATCCGCTTCCGCATGCCAGAACGAGGCTTGGAACACATGCTACGGCGCCATTTTGGCCGAATCAGGAAGTATTCTCCAGAATTGCATTACCAATCTGACGGAGCTGCTATTCGTTATGGGGGTATCCACTATCTATAAAATTTCAGTGAGTACAGTGGTCCAGCATCCCAGATGATGACTTTTAAGTCAAAACGCATTGGGAAAGTATGTTGAGACCACTGTTACCTTTTATCTAAGCGCTTGTTTTTACTGCTTAAAACGTGAGTGTATTTCCTCTGTTTTTTGTATATTACATTTTTTCATACGAAATTACGCTATATGCCTTCCCTTCTTCTCTTAATGGTGGGGCTGACTGCCCAAATCAACTGATTCCACTCTCATCCCATATCCATCTGGAGGTCATACCCGGATCGTGAACCTAATATCCCCTGGGTACATTATACCACAAAGCCTGATTGAATCACTAGGTGTATACCTATTTGAGTTCAATCCCTCCGGTAAGCATTTCTGGTGGTGGATCTACTATCAAACAAATTATCATCATATCTGATGTACACATATGAAGTTGAAGATTGTCACTATACCTTATGCACACATATGAAGTTGAAGATTGTCACTATACCTTATGCACACATATGAAGTTGAAAATTGTCACCATATCTTATGCACACATATGAAGTTGCAGATTGTCACTGATCTTTTTGGATATTGCACTTTGAAGTTTCTGTTTTCCCTGTTTATGGACATTTTGTGCTCTATTGGAGGATTTTTTTGACTCACCGTGCACATTATCAAGTTTATTTATTTTGCTTGTTATGGTTTAATGATTGTTTAGCTCTGCGCATTTTTTCTATTTGTCACTTTTCTGCAACCTTATCTACTGCTG
The DNA here is from genome assembly GCA_037952925.1 of Lithobates clamitans. Taxonomy (NCBI): domain Eukaryota; kingdom Metazoa; phylum Chordata; class Amphibia; order Anura; family Ranidae; genus Lithobates; species Lithobates clamitans. The sequence continues at coordinate 3,917,209 of JBBGZY010000605.1, read as the reverse complement.
TACTGGCTGCTATTTTTTTGTTTTCTGACAGCGTGGTATATGTGCGTAAGAGGGGGCTCTGATGTTTAATTGGGTGTGAAATTGTGAAATGGTGGGACTCGGATGTGAAATGGGGAGCTTTGATGTCAAATGGGGGGACTCTGATGTGAAATGGGGGCTCTCATGCGAAATGGGGGCTCTGATGTGAAATGGGGACTCTGTCCATTGTTCTACTGACTGACAATATCTAGTAAGGCGGGCTAAATTTAGATTTTTGCAGCGTTATTCATTTTATTCTTTTCCCTATTTTTAAGTTTGGCCTTGCTGGTTAATTTCTTAAATAAGGATACTGAAACCCCAGAGATCTTTGATTTCACATTGTTCAGGTTGGTCTCCACTCCTCAGAGGTTGTCTGCTCCGTTTTACACTGTGTCACTGGGGAAAAGTGCTCGCTGTGTCACCTTGTTAAGGTAATTCAGTAAACTCCGGGGCCCGCCAAGGCCTATCCTGGGCACTCTGAGCTTCCAGTTTCACCTACATAGAGTAACGGGGCAAGCATGCTGTAAAAGCAGCAGGTGGTAATGGGGGGGGGGCCCAGGTCAGCTTTTGCATCGGGGCCCACAAGCTTCATGCTAAGTCTCTGAGGAACACCACAGTATAAAACCACAGCACAATAGTTTTGTTGTCCCCTAACACTTTGTTTCCATGTACTATTTTCCAGGTACGTAGGTTCTTTAGGAGCAACCTGTAGCTCTAGAACAAAAAGGGTGTCCCAATATAAATGATAGATTCTACAAATTCTTAGCAAATATAATGACTTGATGAAGTTCTATTTACAATTACAGGTTTCAAAACAATGATAAGGCGACAGTTGAGTCATTTTGGGCTGCAAAAAAAAAGGTTGAGTACCCACCACATCAGGCAGCCATGACATATAAAAATGGTTGTTTGTTAATGCATCAAACAGCAAAGTATAAAATGCCAAAAATCTTGATTGATCCACAAATGTTATAAATCTACCATTTCAGTATCTCTCCTTGCCTGAGGTTATCTGTTGCAGTTATTATTTACCATGTTAATCTAGATACTCAAACCATACTGTCCAAATGGCATCTCATATGCATGGCCACATTTATATTACGAAACAACACTTAGGGGTCTGTTTTTTTTTGCAAATGTTTTTAAACAAGATTTACACAACTTTCTGCATGATTCACACATACAGTATTTCCAATTAAATAAAATTAGAAAAATGTGTGAATCCGGGGCGTGGTCTCAATATGTAGCGGTGAGGACGTGTTCTCCCTGAGCTCCGGCGGCGGCACCACTTATAACCACTAATACCCAGATATCCACCCTGCATCACCCTAAGACACTATGGGGAAAAGGACGGGCAAATCCCTGCCTCAAAAAGGAACCCCGTCAGGCTCCATAAAGCGGTATCTTGCTGTGGAAACGGAGGACACTCACAGCATGGATGGACTAGGCCGCTCACCGCGCAGCCCGAGCCCCGCCTCCCGTCATAGACCTGCAACCAGGAGACACTCTCCGGCAGTATCGGCTTGCTCGGATGGGGAAGAAAGTACCTCCAGGAACTTGGAGGTCGCGGCGCTGGTTAGTGACCTTCCTACTAAAGCTGAGCTAGCCTCTCTGTTCTCTAGCCTAGAACGCTCCATTAAGAAGGAACTCTCAGCAGTCAGATCAGATCTAACGCACGTGTTGGAACGTGTAGAGGAGACGGAGCTGTGCCTCGATCGCCACACGACCGCAATACGATCTTTGCAAGCGAACACCCGCAACCTCACATCGCATGGCTCTATATAAGATCGAAGATCAAGAGAACTGCAATCGGCGGAATAACATTCGGATCAGAGGCCTGCCGGAGGCCACAGGTGATAATGACCTTTTGCCTTCCCTCCGTGGTATATTTAATGGCCTGCTAGGCCAGCCAGCAGACTTTCCCCTGAAAATTGACAGAGCACACAGAGCTCTAAGGCCCCGCAATCTGGCCTCTGATATCCCACGAGACGTAATCTGCAGGTTACATTACTTTGAGGAAAAGGAGAGAATCATGAAGAGAGCCCGGGAAAAAACACCACTGGACTTTGATGGCGCATTCCTGCTGTTCTTCCCTGACCTGGCCAGAGAGACATTAGAGCGACGCAGGGCCCTGCGTCCGCTTACCGAACAGCTGCGCATAGCCTCCATTAACTATCGCTGGGGCTTTCCCTCAGCCCTTATAGCCCATAAAGACGGCAAGACAGCAACCCTCCGCTTCCCGGAACACCTGGGAAAATTTTGCTCGGAACTTAACATCCCACCACCGGATCTCCCAGGATGGCAAGAATCCATTCCCTCACTCAGTGCTCCTCCGGAACCACGCTGGCAAAAAGTGCAACACAAGCGTAGATCAGGCTCCCCTGATGCTTCTTCACAATTGGGGTGACTGTAGCTCTACATCCCATCTAACGCTACCCAGGAGACTCCTCACAAGCGTAACATTTGCAAGTATATTGTTCTAAACTATATTTTGCATACACCCTCCACACAACTGTGGAACTATTGCTGTTTTATTTATTTATTTATTTTTGCTTTCCCAGTTTGTCTTATTGAGGTGTTAAATTCAAGAAGGCGCTCTCCTACCTTATATGATAGGATTACCCCTACTTAGTTGTTGTTCGGTTTTAAATATATACCGGTATTTAAAGTGGGGGTAGAAATCGAAAGAGGAGGAGGAGGATAGATAGGAGAAGAAGTGGGGAGAGAGATCTCCTGGCTTGCTCACTGGTGTGGCTTTTATACTTTTCTTAGTTATCTTCTTGTTCTTGGTTCTCTTTTTTTTTTTCTTATTTTACTGGGTAAATATAACGTTCTTGTTTTTTTTGCAAGACAAGGTGCCGCGGCCGGGGTGATGGGATGACACATGCGCAGGTATGTTTGCGCTTTGTCGTTCGGCCCTGGCGTTGAGACCGCCCCCTCGGGGGGGCCGGGGAGCCCGCTGTCCTCAGACACCTGCTCCTTTTGGGTGTGGGGGTGGGGGGGTTGCGGGCCCTCGGCTCGCCCCATCTAGGCACAATAGACTTTTGTATGTCCTTGACCACCTTTTTCAATGGTGGCTTTCGGTTGTGCTAAAAATGATTGTTAACACACTCTTTTTATCTTTTGTCTTTTGTTCTTTTTCTCTACTTTTCTCCTTTTTCTCCCTTCTTTTGCCCCCCTCTGCTGTCTGCCTCGGATCGGTTGGATGTGGAGAGTGCACTGAACAAGCGTTCCCTGACGTAGTCAATGGCTAAACTTAATTTGATTTCACTTAATGTGCGCGGTCTCTATGCACCAGGTAAGAGACATAACCTATTCCGATAGTTGGATCGTCTGCGGGCGGACATTGTCTTCCTGCAGGAGACCCACCTCACACACACTACTTTGGTCAAACTCTTCTCCCCGAATTACCCTACATGGTTCTACAGCCTGACTGATGTAAACAAATCGAAAGGTGTGGCCATTGGACTCCGCAGGGATACTCTGTTTAAATTTGACTCCATGGTTAGTGATCCTTTGGGACGATTTTTATTTATAAGAGGCAACCTGGGCAGTATGCCGTGCACCTTAGCTACGCTATATGCCCCCAATCGAGATCAGGTTACTTTCTTGACGGGCACTCTTAAGAAACTAATGGAGTTTGCGCAGGGATGTGTACTCCTCTCGGGAGACTTCAATGTTCCCCTTGAACCGTTAATGGACACATCTCTTGGCAAATCCTGCATCTCACATGCGCGTTTAACGTTTATACGTAAGCGCCTACATGACGCTCAGCTGATGGATGTGTGGAGAATCTTACACCCTCAGATGAGAGACTACACACACTTTTCAAACTTACATCATTCCTACTCGCGTATTGATTATATTTTTGTCAGTCACCAGCACCTTCCCTTGATGATAGACTCACATATTGATACATCTACTCTCTCTGACCATGCCCCGATTGTGCTTAAATTACAGGTCCCAACTATCCCACCTAAAAGAATAAACTGGAAGTTAAATGATAATTTACTGACAGAAGAAATTGACAAAACAATGCTTGCAAAGGATCTGAAATTTTATTTTCAGGAGAACACTAGCCCAGATGTTTCCCCGGGCACAATATGGGAGGCCCATAAGGCCTTTGCCCGCAGGAAATTTATCGAGTTAGGTACTAGGAAAAAAAAAGAGCGAACGAGTCAGCAACTAGAACTTATCCGGGTTATAAATGCCCTTGAGCGACAACACAAATTAAGCCTCTCAAAGTCTGTGTTAGTAGAATTAACTAGCAAGAGGGAAGATTTAAAAAACCTTTTCCATGTTGCACAAAAACAACAATTTCGCATAATTGCTCACCGTATGTACGAATGGGGCAATAAGCCTGGCAGATTGCTGGCTCGTTCCCTCCAACAAAAAAAGGCCGCGAGTTTTATACCTAAAATTAAAACTAAAACAGCTGAGATAGTACATCACACCCCTGCCATAGCCGCAGAATTTAGAAAGTTTTATCAGCAGCTATATAATGTACACCATTATATCCCTGATCAGGAGTCCCGTAGCCGCCTTATACAAGATTACCTGCAACAAGCCAATCTTCCTAAACTGCCGGAAGATATTTTAGCTACCCTAGACGGGGAATTTACCACTGAAGAGTTTCGTAAAGCTCTTAAGACCATGGCCAACGGTAAGGCCCCAGGCCCAGACGGCTTAACAACCACATATTACCACTCATTCGATGATATTTTGCTCCTGAACCTAGTTAAATATGCCAACTCGATTTCCTCAGGGGACTCCTTTAGGCCAGAAACCCTACATGCTCACATTGCTGTTATCCCGAAAGCAGGAAAAGATCTGAGCGTTTGTGGTAGTTATCGCCCCATTTCCCTTTTTCCCAGTCTGAAGCTGTGGAACTTGGTGTAAGTGGAGCTGGAATAAGTGGGAGTTAAAAAACCAGAGTTAGAGTGTACAAGTCTTGCTGTTTGTTTGCTGTTTGTTTGCTGTTTGCTGTTTACCTGTGTACCTGTGTATTGTCTTGAGTATTAGTGCCAGGAAGCTAGCTGTTAGGTAATTTGGACAGGGTAAAATCCCCAAATCCTCACTAAATTTAATAGGTACGATGCCCGGCGGGTGTGGAGAAGCGACTCTTTGTACATCTTGCCGCATGTATGCGTTCCTTGATCATCCGATCGAGGGCGAATACTGCTGTGCAAAATGTAAGCACATTGTTTCCCTGGAAGCCCAGGTTCTGAATCTGGGGAAGCAACTGTCAGCACTGAGAAGTCCCTCCATACTAAAGGTGAGCCAGGAACGTACACGGCAGGTGTCGGCAGGGGCCAGCACAGAGGTGGGTGGAGACAAAGAGGTGCAGGCATTAGCAAAGAGTAGATGGGTGACAGTCAGGAGGGGTAGAGGGGGAAGTGCCAGAGAGGCCGATCCAAGACTGGAGCATCCCAATGAGTACGCTCCATTGAGTGACATTGGTGAAACCAGTCAGGGACCAGCACTGCTGGAGATGAGGGACTCTCCTAGCTGCCAGGGGAAGAACTCCTCCAGTGAGAGTGGGGGGGCAGCAAAGGGAAAGGAAAGACAGATTCTGGTGGTAGGGGACTCAATTCTTAGAAGGACAGAGAGGGCAATCTGTAACCAAGACCTGAAGCGCCGAACAGTATGTTGTCTACCAGGCGCTCGGGTTCGGCACATCACGGATCTTGTGGACAGATTACTGGGAGGGGCTGGGGAAGACCCAGCTGTCATGGTGCACGTTGGCACCAATGACAAAGTCAGAGGCAGATGGAGTGTCCTAAAGAACGATTTTAGGGACTTAGGAGCTAAATTGAGGAAAAGGACCTCCAAGGTAGTGTTCTCAGGAATACTACCGGTACATCGAGCCACACCAGAAAGGCAGAGGGAGATTAGGGAAGTAAACAAGTGGCTGAAGAGCTGGTGTAGTAAGGAGGGGTTTGGGTTCCTGGAGGACTGGGCCGACTTCTCAGTCGGTAACCGGTACTATAGAAGGGACGGACTGCACCTAAATGAGGAGGGTGCAGATCTGCTGGGAATGAAGATGGCCAAAAAGTTAGAGGGGTTTTTAAACTAGGCGATGGGGGGGAGGGTCCAGAGACAGTGATAGCCAGCGCGGAAGATATTCCAGAGGGTAGTATTGGGGGCATTAGTGGTAGGTTAACCAAAGCACAAAAACACAAGGTGAGTATAGTAGCAAGTCCTAGTTGCAATCTTGAAACACTCAATACGAGGACAATATGCGACCGGTCTAAACTATGTGGCATGTTCACTAATGCCAGGAGCATGGCGGACAAGATGGGTGAACTAGAGATACTGTTGTACAAGGAGGATTTGGATTTTGTGGGAATTTCAGAGACCTGGTTCAACAGCTCTCATGATTGGCTGGCAAACATTAAAGGTATACCCTATACCGCAAGGATAGAGAGGGTAAAAAAGGGGGAGGGGTATGCCTATATATCAAGAGTAATGTACAAGTGAATGTGAGAGATGACATCACTGAGGGGGCTAGGGAGGAGGTGGAATCTTTATGGGTAGAGCTCCAAAGGGATGAAGCTAAGGGGAAAATAATACTGGGAGTATGCTATAGGCCCCCTAACCTGAGGGAGGAAGTGGAGACGGATCTCCTATCACAAATTGGATTAGCAGCAAGGATGGGAAGTGTTATCATAATGGGGGATTTTAATTATCCAGACATAGACTGGGCGGAGGGAACCGCGCATTCATTTAAGGCTCGCCAGTTCCTTAATGTCTTGCAGAACAATTTTATGGGTCAGATGGTAGACGCACCAACTAGAAATAAAACATTACTGGGTCTACTGATTACCAACAATACAGACCTGATCACAGATGTGGAAATACATTACAATTTAGTAAACAGCGGTTAGTAATATCTTACTTTAATTTAAAATAAACATGTGGATAGAACATTCAAGTTTTATCATTCAAATCTTACAAAGCTGTAAATTAACTTTAAAGTGTTACTAAACCCACAAGAGTAAAATCAGTCTGTATATGCAGTAAAGCATGCTTGTTATACTCACTGTGCAACCTAAGAGGTTTATCCTCTGCATTGTGTAAAAAGGTTTTTTGATCCTGTCTTCTCTGATCATCCCCTTCTTCCAATGTCCCCAATCCATCTGCTGATAGTACAGAGCCTTTGGAGTCATTCTGCACATGCTCGGTTTGGTATGTATTGCTATTTGTTTTTTTCTCTAGGGAGTGTGCATGTGATCAGCACAGGGCCAATCAGGGTCCTGCAGCCTCATAGAACAGTCAGAGTAGAATGAAAACTCCTCCTACAAGCTTTAACCAGACACTGGTAGAAGTTATAAGACTGCTATATGCTGCTGATGGGAAAAGGTATTAAGCAATTTATATTTACTAAAATAATTGCATTTCCATGTTCAGTGTACTGTGGAAGACCAGATATAGTGAATGCAGGGTCCTGAGTTTAGTAACACTTTAAATCAAGTCCTGACTGCCCTCTGTAACTGCAAATACTAGGGCAATTTATCCCCCGGGTTCCCTTAAGAAATACTGAAGCCATTCAAGTCAGGTCACGGTAGTCTCCTTTCTCCCTTTTTCTTGTGTGCCTACTCTGGTTTTTATTATTAGTATACAGGATTAATATAGCACCAATGATTTGCAAAGCGCTTTAGAAAATAAAGAGAGAGGGCACAGTTACAGTACAATTCAGGAAAAAAAGGCTAGGAGGGTAAGTGATTAGAAGGCTGGAAAGCTGCCAAGTCATTTCTGGAGGTGGAAGCATAGTGAGCGGAACTGTGTTTCTGATGAACAGAGGATAAATTATTCTACAGAGCCAGCACATACAAAGGGCAGTCAGGGCTGGTTTTAAAGTGTATAAAAAGTCCAAACTCATTTTAGTTTTGCACAGAGTAGAGAGGTTAAAAACTCTGCAAGTTTATTTGTATTGCTGCCTGTGTCCCACTGGGGATATTTCCCTTCACTTCCTGTTCTGGAGACAGAATAGAAAATTATCCCAATGTTAGATAGTTGTCACAAGTAAAGATATACCTATATTGGATGACTTTGCCTTACCTCCTTGCTCTGATGACAACTTAAAATGTTGTATTTCCCCCCACTTTCCTGTCTCCACACTTTCCTATCTCAGTGACAGGGGTTATCAGGACAAATAGAGGGTGAATCTCCCCAACGAGGCTATGGACAGAAATATGACAGATTAGGATCTAACCCTTCCTTAATCTATACAATACTTACAATGAAATGCCTTCATTTACAGTATATACTCTAAAGCCCGTTTACTGATTGTTAAGAACATGTAAATACTTAAATGCCCACAGACTGGCTACAGTTGTACCTGGCTATGCAGGTTTTTTGATTAAGTAGTCATATGGAAATTTAATTAAAGTGTTACTAAACCCACAACAGTAAAATCAGTCTTTATATGCAGTAAAGCATGCTTGTTATACGCAATGTGGAACCTAAGGGGTTAATTCTTTGCATTATGTATAAAGGCTGTTTGATCCTGTCTCTCTGATCCTCCTCTTCTTCCACTGTCTCCAAAAAATAACCTGATATTTACAGAGCCAGGGGACGGGGTGCACATGCTCACTTTGGTGTGCATTGCTAGAGAGATTTTTTTTATCTTGGGAGGGTGCATGTGATCAGCACAGAGCCAATTAGCACTGTCCAGACATGTCCAGACAGAGGATCAGGAGAGAATGAAAACTCCTCCTACAAGCTTTACTAGGAACTGATAGAAGTCACAAGACTACTATATACTGCTGATGAGAAAAGATATTTAGCATTTTATATTTACTAAAATAATTGCATTTACATGTTTTGTGTACTGTGGGAGATTTCGGCTATTTTGAATTGACTTATACACCTCTATAACATCACGTTCATCCTTTTAATCTAGCCATAAATTTAAGCTTTTAGTATTTTCAATCATCTAAGCTCCCTAATTTAAATCTACAGTAAATAATTGCCTATAGGGTCATTAGTGTGGTGTATTCACAATAAAGCCTTGAGCTCTTACTATTGCTGAAAAGTTACAAGATAATATACAGGCTACTAAAGGCGGTCATAAATTAGTATCGCTTTGGGAAAATCCGTCAAATTTAAGTACACTAAAATACAAGCCTAATTAGCCAGGAAGTAAATTAGGAGCTATTGATGTGATGTCAACTGCAAGAAACCCTGTGACAATTATTTAACCATATTTTACATAGGTTATTTATTTACATATTTATTTTGTTATTTATTAATTAATATAGGGGATGCAGACTTTACATTAAATTCAGATTATACTGAAAGCAATAACCCCTAAGGTTTCTTATATCACTAGGTAATTATTAGGCTTCATGTACACTTGAACTACTTTGACCTCCGGTCATGGGAAAAAGCAAAGCGCGATTTAACACGTTTTGCAATTCCTATCCTGAACGCGATTCTTCCACGTTCAGGAAAGGGAGGTTGAACCTCCCCTTACCACAGCAGCTCCTAAACGATTCTAAAAGCCTGTGTACATAGGCTTTTATGGAGTTCAGTTTAGGAGCTTTAGGAACAATATGGAGTTTAGGAGTAAAAAAAAAATGCCAAAAGCTCAAGTTTAGGAGTGTACATGGAGCCTAAGTGATCTCTGGACTTAAAGCTTAACTTCACCCAATGCTTTGCTCTTCCCCCTCCCCTTCCTTCTCTGCCATATTTGGCACATATTTTTTTGAGAGGGTGGGGGGAGCAGGTGCCTAGTTTTGACAGGTATTCATTCTCACTTCTGCTCAGATCTTTCAGATCCAAGCAGAAGTTCTCCTCCCCCCAAACGGGATAGAAGACCGGTGAAGAACTGTACTGGGTTAAGATAGAGCTGGATCCCTTGACAGATGAGTGTCTGTTTATTAAAAGTCAGCAGCTATAGTTTTTGTAGCTGCTGACTTCTAATTTTTGCAGAACAGACTGCCAGGTATGCAATCCTGATGGACCCATCATGAAAGGTTTTCACTCTCCATTACTGATTTATTTTATAATGTGAAGTATTGAATGCTAACTCCATCTCCTGGAGCACGTTACATGTTTAGTGTTACTCTTGGAGGAGCCACTAAATTGTCTTATAAATTCCTTGTACACTTGAAGATGACTCACCTAGCTAACACAACACTTACCGACACACCTTGAGATATTTCAAAGAATGTATAAGGCCAAGTGTAGCCTAAATGAAAGAGTAAAGGTCCCCTTAAAGAGCACTAGGCCACACCATATCCTTCACAAATGAAATAAATATAAAATGAAATGTTAGGACTAACACCCCAGTGGAATAAACACACACAAATACATTGAAATTATAATTTTTATTAGTGCACAAAGAAAGAAAAACAATTCAAATTCTTGATACATGATTAAAAAATAATCTCAAATAGCCTTGTGTATTGCACCCATAAAGAGGCTATATCAAGGACCAGTGTTCCAAAAGAACCGTGGTAATTAAATCGTACATATAGATCAGTATATCTGCAATCACCAGAGCTCAATTACAGATCCTTTGCTGAATATGGCCTCACTCAACATGTGTTGCATATTTAGCTTCCTCTGGAGTAGGGTGCTAAAATCAAAATAACATATTGCATTACAATATAACTGTGCGTAATAAAATTATCATCAAGAATAAAGCACACACCTAGGGAAGTCAAAACTTAAATAGTGCAGCTTTAATGCTGTTTAAGGACTATTGACAAAATTTCAAATGTTGACACTCGCGTGAGGGCTCCCCCCCAAAAAAGAGGGACAAATTCTGCAGGGCACTAAGGGGCAGCACAGGAGGCTAAATCTACATGGGCAACATCAATGTGGCTCAACTATGCTTCTAAAAACAAAAAATCACAGAAAATAATCTGTCATCATGCAAGTATATCTAATACAGTAACATTCTAACCCCAGAGCATACCTTTGAAAAGAGGACCAAAGACAGTAATTGATTTTAAACAAGAGGGCAGTGAACACTACTGCCTCAGAAAGGAACACCATCTACAAATTATATGTCAAAAAGGCAACTAACAGGGTACAACTTATTGCCAGAGGAAAACATATACAGTATCTCACAAAAGTGAGTACACCCCTCACATTTTTGTAAATATTTTATTATATCTTTTAATGTAATAACACTGAAGAAATTACACTTTGCTACAATGTAAAGTAGTGAGTGTACAGCTTGTATAACAGTGTAAATTTGCTGTCCCCTCAAAATAACTCAACACACAGCCATTAATGTCTAAACCGCTGGCAACAAAAGTGAGTACACCCCTAAGTGAAAATGTCCAAATTGGGCCCAATTAGCCATTTTCCCTCCCTATTGTCATGTGACTCGTTAGTGTTACAAGGTCTCAGGTGTGAATGCGGAGCAGGTGTGTTAAATTTGGCGTTATCACTCTCACTCTCTCATACTGGAAGTTCAACATGGCACCTCATGGCAAAGAACTCTCTGAGGATCTGAAAAAAAGAATTGTTGCTCTACATAAAGATGGCCTAGGCTGTAAGAAGATTGCCAAGACCCTGAAACTGAGCTGCAGCATGGTGGCCAAGACCATACAGCGGTTTAACAGAACATGTTGCACTCAGAACAGGCCTCCCCATAGTCGACCAAAGAAGTTGAGTGCACGTGCTCAGCGTCATATCCAAAGGTTGTCTTTGGGAAATAGACGTATGAGTGCTGCCAGTATTGCTGCAAAGGTTGAAGGGGTGGGGGGGGTGAGCCTGTCAGTGCTCAGACCATACGCCGCACACTGCATCAAATTGGTCTGCATGGCTATCATCCAAAAAGGAAGCCCCTTTAAAAAATGATGCACAAGAAAGCCTGCAAACAGTTTGCTGAAGACAGGCAGACTAAGGACATGGATTACTGGAACCATGTGTTGTGGTCTGATGAGACCAAGATAAACTTATTTGGTTCAGATGGTGTCAAGCATGTGTGGCGGCAACCAGGTGAGGAGTACAAAGACAAGTGTGTCTTGCCTACAGTCAAGCATGGTGGTGGGAGTGTCATGGTCTGGGGCTGCATGAGTGCTGCCAGCACTGGAGAGTTACAGTTCATTAAGGGAACCATGAATGCCAAGATGTACTGTGACATACTGAAGCAGAGCATGATCCCCTCCCTTCAGAGACTGGGCCGCAGGGCAGTATTCCAACATAAAAATATAATAAATGTCCATAAATGAACAATCAATATCAACGATGGTGCAGGGTGCTTCATGCAGATCCAAAGTGCTCTTAAATCCGTGCTCCCCCTCTTGCCAGTCAAACCGCTCACCTTGTTACAAGGACCCCTGAACAAACAGGAAGGTCAAATAAGCGTTCACCACTCAAATGGTGGTCAGGATATTATCTTGGCTGAAAGGCAGGAACCTCTTACTTCATAAGGATCAACACTTTTCTTGTCGATATGCATGGGATAAAACAAAGGAGATACATAGTGCTCTCTGTATGACTTTAGAAATAATTCCTTTATTAAAAGACAGGTACTCACATAGTAAGCACTATGGCCAGTGCTAGGCTAAAAAACGTATAAAAGTAACAGATGACAGTGTAAGATGGCTGCAGGGGCGTCTAAACCAGGATAAAACCAATCCGCACGCGTATCGTCCGATGGGACTTCCTCAGCGGTCTATGGATCCTTAGGTAAAGTCAGTATTAAATATACAAGCCCCATGTTTGAATCATCTGTTGTTAATTACTCCCGAGTGGCGCTCGTCCAATCAGAACGCTCAATTCGGGAGTAGGAAGTGTAATGTTAATGATGGTATCCATAGCGATCGGCGTCATGATGTCACGACGCAAGACCGCAAGGCTAACACATCTATGTCGGTTTCCACTTCCTGAATATACAGGAAGGGAATCGGCTGTTTTAATTGGCTAATAAGCTCAGAGGGGGCGTGTTATAATAGCACATGACGCGATCGCGTCATCCTCATTATGCGGCGTGTGATCACGTGACTAGCCACGTCACAGGAGCGACCTTCCAGCAGTATTGGCATCCCACATAGAGCGTCTGCAGTGCGGTCGTCCCTCCTCACTGACGCGATCGCGTCATCATAATGACGCAGTTTCCGGTCACATGGTCACATGTGTCAATTGGTACCTCCTACAATATGTCACGTGATATGGTAATGCAGCTGAAAAAAAGAACTGTAAGCAGAGAAAGGATACTAAATGGCGTCTTCTAAAAGAAAGAGAAAACAGTACCCTTAACCCGCTAATGCAATCAGTACCAATGTGCTGAGCTATTCTAATTCAGCAAGCATAGTCACTAATAAATTATATAAGTCTAAAATATAAAGTATAATTTTTAAAAAAAGAAATAGAAGCTATAGTAAGGACAAATGTCCCACCATAGGTACATACAATCATATTAATAAAAAATATATTATTAGAAAAAATTGTAATTAGGACACTTCCCTGCAGCCACCTTTCACAACAAAGTCATTATATACATAAATATCGAGTTAATACATCCCAAATCCCTAAACTTGTTGCATAAAGGACTCACCGATAAACATGATAAGAAGATTATCTGTCAGAAATGAAGCAGTTCAAATCGAACTCAACATTGAGCCCCTTGGGTACTCCCACATGGGTCTCATACACCCAGAAGGACTCACGGCGGCTCAATTGTCTAATAAAGTTACCCCCTCGCCAGTGGGGTGTAACCTTTTCTACTCCCCAAAATTTCAATTTAGCGGGACTGCGCTTATGACATATTTTAAAATGCTTGGAGACGTTATGTGAGTCTAATCCTTTTTTAATATTAGTGATGTGTTCACCAATCCGGACATGTAAGGGGCGAGAAGTTCTACCCACATATTGTAAGCCGCACTCACATTCCATCATATAAACCACCCCTGTCGTGGAGCATGTGATAAAATCTTTTATCTGATAAGTCTTCCTTGTTGCTGTAGCTGCAAATTCTCTGCGTTTTTTAATATTCCCCCTAGCTTGTTTGCAAGCTGGACAGCGTCCACATGCATAAAAGCCTGTCAAAATGTTAGATAACCTATTTTCAAAAGTGAGAGGTGGATCAATAACCCCCGGAGCTATCTTATCTCTGAGGGAGGGGGCCCTTTTGTAGACAAACTGTGGACGTTCAGGGAGAACAGGTCCGAGAGTTTTGTCTTGCTTAAGAATGGGCCAGTATCTCCGAATTATCTTTTCGAATTTCTTGTATTGGACATTGTAGTCCAAAACAATCCTTATATTCCCTGTATTGTCATGTTTAGCCCTGGGACCATTGGAAACAAGGGTGGTTCTGTCCATCTTGCGGACAGTCTCAATATGTTTCATGATGTCTGATTTATTGTATCCTTTTTGGACAAAGCGTGTTGATAGGATGTCGGACTGTACAAGATACTCCTGTTCATAAGTACAGTTCCGCCTAATGCGTACAAATTGCCCCTTAGGAATGTTGCACAACCATTGTAAATGGTGGCAACTTCCGAGGGGGATGTACGCATTACGGTCAGTGGGTTTAAAATGGTTTCTTAGTTCTAACCCGTTGTTTTTTAGATGAATATCAAGATCTAGATACGTGACATGATCAATACCCACATTCCAGGAGAGAACAATGTTTCTATTGTTCTCATCCAATTTATTCATAAAAATGTCGAGGTTCGGTCTGTCACCATTCCAAATCATGATAATATCATCGATGTACCATTGGTAGCAGATGAGTTCTGGTGGTGTGTTCTTGTAGATCACTTCTTCCTCCCAGTGTGCCATAAATAAGTTGGCAACACTGGGAGCGAAACGAGCCCCCATTGCCACTCCTCTTGTTTGGAGAAAAAAACGCCTATTGTACCAAAAATAGTTTTTGGCTAAACAAAATCTCAAACAATCCAGAATAAAGTTCTTTTGTCTTTTTGTCAGATCAACTGATCCAAATGCCCACTGTACTGAAGTCAGCGCATCTTCATGGCTGATGATCGTGTAAAGGGAACTAACATCCGCTGTAATTAATATACAAGATGATGTAAGTGGGAGAGACTCTAAGATATGGATAATATGTTTAGTATCTTTTACGTAAGAGCGGGTTTTTGTGACCATGGGCTGTAGAAAATGGTCTATATATTGACCCAGTCTGGAGGAGACTGAGTCAATCCCGTTGACTATAGGACGACCAGGGGGGTGGGTACTGTTTTTGTGTATTTTAGGCAAAAAGTAAATAATAGGAGTACGGCAAAAAAAAGGATCCAAATACGAAGCTTCTTTTGAGCTAAGGACCCCAATATGTTTCCCTCTTGCTATGAGGTAGTGTAACTCCTCTTTATACTGGAGCATCGGGTCCTTCGTTAGTAAAACATAGGTATTATGATCTGCCAGCATATTCTCCATTTCATTATTATAATATGTTTTACTTAAGACAACCAGACCCCCTCCCTTGTCTGCTGGACGTATAACCAGATCTTTACGTTCTATCAGGGACTCGATTCCTCTTTTGATATGTAAAGGATCGTTAATTTTCCGGACTTTTAATGCATCCAGATCTTTGTTAACCATGTTCCTAAACACCTCCATATGTTTATTGTCTCGGATAGGGGGATTGAAAACAGATTTATTACGGAGAGTGGAATGCGTGATAGAGGATTTCTGAGTATCAGTTGAATTACGCACTATGGGATTCGAAAGATGGTACTTCTTGATATTGAGTGTCCTCATAAATTTTTGCAAACTAATGTAGGTTTGGAATTTGTTTAGGTTGCGGGTAGGGGCATATTTCAGGCCCTTATCTAAAACCCTAATCTCATCCTCAGTTAAGGAAGAGCCACTGAGGTTATAAATACCCGCTCCTACCACGGTTTGACTCTTTTGAGTTCTCCTTCCGCCTCTCCTTCCTCTCTGTTTTTTCTTTTCCTTATACCGCTGACCATGTTTCCAGGGGGCGGACCCATATTCGCCCTCCCTCCCGGATTGGGTGGGGCAAAAGGGATCCCTCTCCCCATTCCATATGGGGGCCTGTGAAAATCCCCTCCCCTTCTGGGTCCAACATCCTGTAAGGGTGTAAACCTGTTCTGGGTAGGGATAGGGTTCCTGGCATGTTGGAAGCCTCTTCCTCTGTTAGGGGGAATGTTCCGGGAATAATTAGAGTATTGGTCATCGTGATTACTCCAATTCTGCCCATTATCAGGAAAATATGTTTCTTGTTGATAAGTGGCATCATTTGTATGTGGAGGGTTCCAGGGGTACTGTCTATATGGTGAGTCATAAACCTCCCTCTTTGACCCCCTTCCTTTCTTAATCTTCCCTCTCTTGTTATGTACAGATCTAAAAAGACTGGAGTTGGTGGGGGTAGCCTGATTGTTGTAGTCAAACTGATCACGATTACCATCATCATTCTCTTGGGTAAGGAAAGGAGTATGGGGGGGCTCTCTATTAATCGGTGCTGTTTGTGAAGGAGCTGTTAATGAGTCACCTGGTTTGGTTTGCCATTTATAAATATTCCCTTTCTCGAAATCCTCGAAATCCCTTAGGTATTTCTTTCTCTTTTTGTTTTGGGTCTCATAATCCCATTTGACTAACTTATTTTTTAACTCAGCTGCAAGTCTAATAAACTCATCCGATTCCTTTTGGGACTCAATGGAGCTTTTGAGTTCAGTAATCTGAGTTTCCAATAAAATCATCTTACGCCGTTTACGCGCTAAAAGAAACTCGATCAGCTCAAGACCCTTCCCAGTGAAAAAAATTTCCCATTCTTTCATCGAATGTTCATCCATGAGACCATCGTTGGGAGGTACTTCCCATCTAAGTCTCCTTGGGATTAGCTTATCTGTGAGGTATTGTTCAAAAGAGGCGATGTCCCACCATGTTTTGATTTTTTTCTCAAATAAATAACCAAGTTTTCTGAAACCCGTGGACAGAGCATTAGATTCCTCAGAACTATGGTTACTGGTGAAGATCTCTCCTAATTTGATTTCTCTTTTTTTTCAATATATTGAAAAATATCCATAGTTAATGCCGCTAAACTGAAATATATTAACCAAACAGTAAATTATCAGCAACACAGTCAGCGCAAAAACCTTCAGAACCAAAGCAAAGCTGCTGAACACTAAAGGCAAATATATAAATCCTTTCACGTGGTACAATATAAAAAAGGTAGTGCAGCGCTAGAAACTAAAACTATAATAAATGTCCATAAATGAACAATCAATATCAACGATGGTGCAGGGTGCTTCATGCAGATCCAAAGTGCTCTTAAATCCGTGCTCCCCCTCTTGCCAGTCAAACCGCTCACCTTGTTACAAGGACCCCTGAACAAACAGGCATTAACTATGGATATTTTTCAATATATTGAAAAAAGAGAAATCAAATTAGGAGAGATCTTCACCAGTAACCATAGTTCTGAGGAATCTAATGCTCTGTCCACGGGTTTCAGAAAACTTGGTTATTTATTTGAGAAAAAAATCAAAACATGGTGGGACATCGCCTCTTTTGAACAATACCTCACAGATAAGCTAATCCCAAGGAGACTTAGATGGGAAGTACCTCCCAACGATGGTCTCATGGATGAACATTCGATGAAAGAATGGGAAATTTTTTTCACTGGGAAGGGTCTTGAGCTGATCGAGTTTCTTTTAGCGCGTAAACGGCGTAAGATGATTTTATTGGAAACTCAGATTACTGAACTCAAAAGCTCTATTGAGTCCCAAAAGGAATCGGATGAGTTTATTAGACTTGCAGCTGAGTAAAAAAAAAAAAAAAAATAAGTTAGTCAAATGGGATTATGAGACCCAAAACAAAAAGAGAAAGAAATACCTAAGGGATTTCGAGGATTTCGAGAAAGGGAATATTTATAAATGGCAAACCAAACCAGGTGACTCATTAACAGCTCCTTCACAAACAGCACCGATTAATAGAGAGCCCCCCCATACTCCTTTCCTTACCCAAGAGAATGATGATGGTAATCGTGATCAGTTTGACTACAACAATCAGGCTACCCCCACCAACTCCAGTCTTTTTAGATCTGTACATAACAAGAGAGGGAAGATTAAGAAAGGAAGGGGGTCAAAGAGGGAGGTTTATGACTCACCATATAGACAGTACCCCTGGAACCCTCCACATACAAATGATGCCACTTATCAACAAGAAACATATTTTCCTGATAATGGGCAGAATTGGAGTAATCACGATGACCAATACTCTAATTATTCCCGGAACATTCCCCCTAACAGAGGAAGAGGCTTCCAACATGCCAGGAACCCTATCCCTACCCAGAACAGGTTTACACCCTTACAGGATGTTGGACCCAGAAGGGGAGGGGATTTTCACAGGCCCCCATATGGAATGGGGAGAGGGATCCCTTTTGCCCCACCCAATCCGGGAGGGAGGGCGAATATGGGTCCGCCCCCTGGAAACATGGTCAGCGGTATAAGGAAAAGAAAAAACAGAGAGGAAGGAGAGGCGGAAGGAGAACTCAAAAGAGTCAAACCGTGGTAGGAGCGGGTATTTATAACCTCAGTGGCTCTTCCTTAACTGAGGATGAGATTAGGGTTTTAGATAAGGGCCTGAAATATGCCCCTACCCGCAACCTAAACAAATTCCAAACCTACATTAGTTTGCAAAAATTTATGAGGACACTCAATATCAAGAAGTACCATCTTTCGAATCCCATAGTGCGTAATTCAACTGATACTCAGAAATCCTCTATCACGCATTCCACTCTCCGTAATAAATCTGTTTTCAATCCCCCTATCCGAGACAATAAACATATGGAGGTGTTTAGGAACATGGTTAACAAAGATCTGGATGCATTAAAAGTCCGGAAAATTAACGATCCTTTACATATCAAAAGAGGAATCGAGTCCCTGATAGAACGTAAAGATCTGGTTATACGTCCAGCAGACAAGGGAGGGGGTCTGGTTGTCTTAAGTAAAACATATTATAATAATGAAATGGAGAATATGCTGGCAGATCATAATACCTATGTTTTACTAACGAAGGACCCGATGCTCCAGTATAAAGAGGAGTTACACTACCTCATAGCAAGAGGGAAACATATTGGGGTCCTTAGCTCAAAAGAAGCTTCGTATTTGGATCCTTTTTTTTGCCGTACTCCTATTATTTACTTTTTGCCTAAAATACACAAAAACAGTACCCACCCCCCTGGTCGTCCTATAGTCAACGGGATTGACTCAGTCTCCTCCAGACTGGGTCAATATATAGACCATTTTCTACAGCCCATGGTCACAAAAACCCGCTCTTACGTAAAAGATACTAAACATATTATCCATATCTTAGAGTCTCTCCCACTTACATCATCTTGTATATTAATTACAGCGGATGTTAGTTCCCTTTACACGATCATCAGCCATGAAGATGCGCTGACTTCAGTACAGTGGGCATTTGGATCAGTTGATCTGACAAAAAGACAAAAGAACTTTATTCTGGATTGTTTGAGATTTTGTTTAGCCAAAAACTATTTTTGGTACAATAGGCGTTTTTTTCTCCAAACAAGAGGAGTGGCAATGGGGGCTCGTTTCGCTCCCAGTGTTGCCAACTTATTTATGGCACACTGGGAGGAAGAAGTGATCTACAAGAACACACCACCAGAACTCATCTGCTACCAACGGTACATCGATGATATTATCATGATTTGGAATGGTGACAGACCGAACCTCGACATTTTTATGAATAAATTGGATGAGAACAATAGAAACATTGTTCTCTCCTGGAATGTGGGTATTGATCATGTCACGTATCTAGATCTTGATATTCATCTAAAAAACAACGGGTTAGAACTAAGAAACCATTTTAAACCCACTGACCGTAATGCGTACATCCCCCTCGGAAGTTGCCACCATTTACAATGGTTGTGCAACATTCCTAAGGGGCAATTTGTACGCATTAGGCGGAACTGTACTTATGAACAGGAGTATCTTGTACAGTCCGACATCCTATCAACACGCTTTGTCCAAAAAGGATACAATAAATCAGACATCATGAAACATATTGAGACTGTCCGCAAGATGGACAGAACCACCCTTGTTTCCAATGGTCCCAGGGCTAAACATGACAATACAGGGAATATAAGGATTGTTTTGGACTACAATGTCCAATACAAGAAATTCGAAAAGATAATTCGGAGATACTGGCCCATTCTTAAGCAAGACAAAACTCTCGGACCTGTTCTCCCTGAACGTCCACAGTTTGTCTACAAAAGGGCCCCCTCCCTCAGAGATAAGATAGCTCCGGGGGTTATTGATCCACCTCTCACTTTTGAAAATAGGTTATCTAACATTTTGACAGGCTTTTATGCATGTGGACGCTGTCCAGCTTGCAAACAAGCTAGGGGGAATATTAAAAAACGCAGAGAATTTGCAGCTACAGCAACAAGGAAGACTTATCAGATAAAAGATTTTATCACATGCTCCACGACAGGGGTGGTTTATATGATGGAATGTGAGTGCGGCTTACAATATGTGGGTAGAACTTCTCGCCCCTTACATGTCCGGATTGGTGAACACATCACTAATATTAAAAAAGGATTAGACTCACATAACGTCTCCAAGCATTTTAAAATATGTCATAAGCGCAGTCCCGCTAAATTGAAATTTTGGGGAGTAGAAAAGGTTACACCCCACTGGCGAGGGGGTAACTTTATTAGACAATTGAGCCGCCGTGAGTCCTTCTGGGTGTATGAGACCCATGTGGGAGTACCCAAGGGGCTCAATGTTGAGTTCGATTTGAACTGCTTCATTTCTGACAGATAATCTTCTTATCATGTTTATCGGTGAGTCCTTTATGCAACAAGTTTAGGGATTTGGGATGTATTAACTCGATATTTATGTATATAATGACTTTGTTGTGAAAGGTGGCTGCAGGGAAGTGTCCTAATTACAATTTTTTCTAATAATATATTTTTTATTAATATGATTGTATGTACCTATGGTGGGACATTTGTCCTTACTATAGCTTCTATTTCTTTTTTTAAAAATTATACTTTATATTTTAGACTTATATAATTTATTAGTGACTATGCTTGCTGAATTAGAATAGCTCAGCACATTGGTACTGATTGCATTAGCGGGTTAAGGGTACTGTTTTCTCTTTCTTTTAGAAGACGCCATTTAGTATCCTTTCTCTGCTTACAGTTCTTTTTTTCAGCTGCATTACCATATCACGTGACATATTGTAGGAGGTACCAATTGACACATGTGACCATGTGACCGGAAACTGCGTCATTATGATGACGCGATCGCGTCAGTGAGGAGGGACGACCGCACTGCAGACGCTCTATGTGGGATGCCAATACTGCTGGAAGGTCGCTCCTGTGACGTGGCTAGTCACGTGATCACACGCCGCATAATGAGGATGACGCGATCGCGTCATGTGCTATTATAACACGCCCCCTCTGAGCTTATTAGCCAATTAAAACAGCCGATTCCCTTCCTGTATATTCAGGAAGTGGAAACCGACATAGATGTGTTAGCCTTGCGGTCTTGCGTCGTGACATCATGACGCCGATCGCTATGGATACCATCATTAACATTACACTTCCTACTCCCGAATTGAGCGTTCTGATTGGACGAGCGCCACTCGGGAGTAATTAACAACAGATGATTCAAACATGGGGCTTGTATATTTAATACTGACTTTACCTAAGGATCCATAGACCGCTGAGGAAGTCCCATCGGACGATACGCGTGCGGATTGGTTTTATCCTGGTTTAGACGCCCCTGCAGCCATCTTACACTGTCATCTGTTACTTTTATACGTTTTTTAGCCTAGCACTGGCCATAGTGCTTACTATGTGAGTACCTGTCTTTTAATAAAGGAATTATTTCTAAAGTCATACAGAGAGCACTATGTATCTCCTTTGTTTTATCCCATGCATATCGACAAGAAAAGTGTTGATCCTTATGAAGTAAGAGGTTCCTGCCTTTCAGCCAAGATAATATCCTGACCACCATTTGAGTGGTGAACGCTTATTTGACCTTCCTGTTTGTTCAGGGGTCCTTGTAACAAGGTGAGCGGTTTGACTGGCAAGAGGGGGAGCACGGATTTAAGAGCACTTTGGATCTGCATGAAGCACCCTGCACCATCGTTGATATTGATTGTTCATTTATGGACATTTATTATAGTTTTAGTTTCTAGCGCTGCACTACCTTTTTTATATTGTACCACGTGAAAGGATTTATATATTTGCCTTTAGTGTTCAGCAGCTTTGCTTTGGTTCTGAAGGTTTTTGCGCTGACTGTGTTGCTGATAATTTAGTATTCCAACATAATAACGACCCTAAACAGAACCTCTAAGACGACCGCTGCCTTGCTAAAGAAGCTGAGGGTAAAGGTGATGGACTGGCTAAGCATGTCTACAGATCTAAACCCTATTGAGCATCTGTGGAGCATCCTCAAACGGCAGGTGGAGGAGCGCAAGGTCTCTAACATCCACCAGCTCTGTGATGTCATCATGGAGGAGTGGAAGAGGACTCCAGGGGCAACCTGTGAAGCTCTGGTGAACTCTATGCCCAAGAGGGTTAAGGCAGTGCTGGAAAATAATGGTGGCCACAGAAAATATTGACACTTTGACCCCAATTTGGACATTTTCACATAGGGGTGTACTCACTTTTGTTGCCAGCGGTTTAGACATTAATGGCTGTGTGTTGAGTTATTTTGAGGGGACAGCAAATTTACATTGTTATACAAGCTGTACACTCACTACTTTACATTGTAGCAAAGTGTAATTTCTTCAGTGTTGTCACTTAAAAAAATAGAATAAAATATTTACAAAAATGTGAGGGGCGTAATCACTTTTGTGAGATACTGAATATGTCTGCCATATCAAGGGTATTCAGGAAAAAAAAATTACCGCCTGAATATCGCAGCATGCATGTCCTCCTGCCGGTCAAGTGGACAGCAGCTGGCCAGGTTAAAAATGGTGCTGGCTGACAGCTGCCCTGCCTACCACATCATCTCTGCATACTTTTAGGATGGTGGCATGGTGGTGATGTACCATGTGCCACGCATGCCCATTGTACAGCCTCCTCATCGAGGATGGCAGCTGCTGTGTATGCCTAGTGGGGCAGGGGCATGGGGAGATACGCCACCCAATGACATCAGAGGGATGCTGCATCCCTCTACATAGGGCCACCACATCCCAACACTGGAGACATTAGATTACCGCAGAGGGACAGCAGATCATCCCACACTGCTGAAGGGAAGCAAGAGGACAAATGGCTCCATTCTAATTTCTGCGGCTTCTGCTTCTATCTCTGCTGCTTTCTTTTGGGTAAAGACTGGCCAAATTTTAGAAGCTTCAGCATCAGAATGGGCCTTAATAAGTTGTTCGCTGAGAGTGGAAGATCTTAATTGTAGAGACTTGGCAGATCTTGAGGAGTGTCTTGTAGATGTAGAGCAATGAGATTTAGATTCATGAAGTTGTGTGATTTTCACTTCTGCCTTTGGGGGTTATTTACAAAAGGAAAATCCACTTTGCACTACAAGTGCAAACTACAAGTGCAAAGTGCACTTGCTGTAAATCTGAGGGGTAGATCTGAAATGAGGGGAAGCTCTGCTGATTTTATTATCCAATCATGCGCAAGCTAAAATGCTTTTTTTTATTTTCCTTGCATATCCCCCTCAGATCTACAGCAACTGCACTTCCAAGTGCACTTTCAGTGCAATTTTAAGTGCACTTTGAACTTGTAGTTTGCACTTGCAGTGCAAAGTGGATTTACCTTTAGTAAATAACCCCCTTTGTCTTTGTTGGTAGTACTAAGCTTTCTCTTTCTAGATTAAGCTCATCAAATCCCTTTAATTCTACCAGTTACTCTTAAGTGCTGTACCACTTTAAGAGGTTAGCATATTTTGGCACAGTCTTTGATAAGGTCCCTTTTACACAGGACATAGTCTGTTCTGATCAGCAAGGGATATGTGAGCTGATCCCCCTGCTGCTTGGAGCGGAGCAGGTGGATGACACAACCATGTCTCAGCTTCTGTAGAGTGAACATGGACAGAGCCCACTCTGCTCAGTGAGAGGCTAAAAGTTATCAGACTGTCTGTTTACACCCTGCTTCCTCTGATCTGCTCTGCATAAATGGAAGAGGACAGAGTCCACTTCCATTTTTTTTAGCAGACCCGATCGGAGCTGAAAGTAGATAGGTGCAAATGGACACAAGTCCATTCACACCTGCCTGGCCACAGGAATACATGTACCTTCCAAACAGGTCCCCCTGAAAAACTGATAGACTGATCTGATCGGAATGCCCTCTAGTTGCTGTACCTCATGAGATGGCTGAGGAAGGGATGATATGCAATCAACCACCTAAACCATTATAACATAAGTTATTAAAGTGATTGTAAAGTCTTGTTTTTTTTCTATAAAAATAACAAACATGTTATACTTATCTGCTCTGTTACAGTGGATTTGCACAAAGCAGCCCAGATCCTCCTCTTCTCAGGTCCCTCTTCTGTGCTCCTGGCCCCTCCCTCATGTTGAGTGCCCTCACAGCAAGCAGCTTGCTATGGGTGCAACTGAGCCGAGTCACAGCTCCCTGTGTCCATTCAGACACAGAGCTGCGGCCCAGTCCCACCCCCTCTTTTCTGATTGGCTAACCAATTTTGATTGGCAGCAAGGGGGAGCCAATGGCGCCGCTGCTGTGTTTCAGTTAATCAGGAGGGAGAGTCTCGTACGGCGGAGGCACCCATAAACATTACTGGACAGAGATGGGGCTCTGGTATATATGAGGGGGCTGCTACGCACAGAAGGCTTTTTATCTTAATGCATAGAATGCATTAAGATAAAAAAAAACCTTCTGATTTTACAAACCCTTTAACTTTAACCATTATTTCTTCTTTATCAGCCTCATAATAGTTGTTTGAAACCTGTCAATTAACCCGTGCTTTATCCAATCATAGCATGGGTTGGTGGGGGCATGCGTGTGTGCCCCAAAAATCCAGAAAACAAGTAGCAACATATGGGTATGTTGTCTGGCATGCCTTTGTCACCCAAGCTCAATAAAAATAGTGCAGGTGGGTGGCAAGTGGCCAAGGTATATTCAGACCAGAAAACCCTTAGCTGGGCTTGTGCACATGCTGCAGCCACAATGCTTTTCTTCATGACTGCAGCAAGAATTATATTGAGTTATACAAGAATTTTATCACCAGTTGAATTTGATGGGCATTACTGCTCAGCAAACGCAACCCATTCAAATAAAAGAAAAAAGAGAGACTTCCACCATATCAATTGTGGAGTGTGGTGGTCCCATCCCTAATATTAGAACAAAGAGAAGTAACCCCCTGAATGGGATTTTAACAGACCACCAATTCAATGATAAAAAATTATCTTTTAATAATATAGAATAAAAGACGTTTGTCGTCTACACATAGCAAAACTACATAATATGCATCACATGGAAAACAGAACAAAAACACGCACAGATACAAATCATCCTGTGTACTCTCCAAGGGGTAATGTGCCCTGATGCCCAACGCGTTTCCAGTATTCAGTATTAAGATACCTCGCCAGGGGCTGAGAGTTGGATAAATTTACATAAATATTGATTCCAATGGAATGATTCCATGTTACAGAGGCACCAAAGGCAATTAAATCCGATCGAATGTTACATGGACACCAGACTATAATGATGGACGTTTTTTTTTTTTAAGTGCACTACATCTGTGACATCATTAAATGTTAGTCGGAGGTACATGGGACGGGCAGTCGTTGAAGCCTAAAATGTAGGCTGAGTGACCGACGGATAAATATTCAAGTGTCTCTGGGTAGGTGTATCTTGGAGGTGTCCCGGTCCGATGCCAGGCACTGATAGAGAGGCAGCATGCCACACATTGGACTGGGACACCTCCAAGATACACCTACCCACCTAAGGGAAACACATTCAGCTTCATATCTGGTTCCCTATTGCGCATGCACGAAGCATGCTGCGGTCTCTGATTGGGTCGGCAATCAGGGGGAAGGAGGAGAGTCCATGAAGTGGGAGCAGGTAGTTGTCAAAACCAGGTACCCGCTCCCCCCCAAAAGGTGCCAAATGGGGCAGCGGAGGGGGGGGGGGGAAGACAAGCGGAGCTTCCCCTTTTGGGTGGAGCTCCACTTTAATGAGGCAATACTCAGTGTGTCCCTCTTTTCTGGGAACAGAATCACTGTGTAAGGGTTCAGAATAGCTTGCAGTCTTCTTTTTAGCTATGCTGTGTGAATGGAAACACATAACAAACACATAACATATGATGGGATTTTCTCAAATTTGACAGCAAAAGTGCAATTTACACTTTAAAGCGTACCTAAACTCAAAAACAAGCATTTAATATGTTGCAGCTTACTAGTTCTTGCTAAAAAGACACCACATCTAAGGAATAGTAAACTGCAATATATTACATGTTTTATTTGTGGGTTTAGATTTGAGGTTATAAATCTAAAGTTAATCTAACCATAATTATGAGATGGCAGTTGGGCATGCAGGCACAAATGACAAGTCTGAGAATGCTTGTCCCTGCAATGGATTACGGGTATTCAAACATCCCCTTTGCCACCCTTATCTCAATCAAAATGCAAAGGTATTATTTAAGTATTTTTTTTACATAGAAACAGTAAAGATTAGCTGAAAAAAATGTGCTGAAACTCACAGGCTTAACAGCTCTTGCCTAATCTTGCCAATCATCCCATGTCTATGAATAACTCCAAACAATTAAAAAAAAGTATTGGAAACTAACAACAATCTAATTTTATAGGCTCAAAAATCTCTCCCATGTCTCCCATTGCCTGTTTCTTTTCAGAAGTGGAATATATTTGCTTTTACGTGGACTCCACACAGTTAAGCTGTATATGTGGGCAGTATGGCATGAAAGAAACAGAATTAATTATACTGTGGCATTAAGTCTGGCACTAGCTTCTATTGATTTATGCAAAGACCAGGCTGGTTTACTTCAGTTGGCAATTAAAATATATTTGTATCTGCAACAAAACTGGTACAAGCAGAATTCAAATTAGAATTTAATTAATAGCTGGGAAAGAAGCCTTCCTGTATGATACAGAATGTAAAGATGTAAAAGCACTACCACCTCCAGGGTAAACATTGATAAATAGCTTGCATCACATCTATCTGGGCACTGTGGGTAGTTAGTATAACATTGCCTTCTGTATTAGATTAATCAGTCTCCCTTTCATTGTCTTTGTAGAGCCAGCTTTGTTTTTGCTATGGAAAGTCCATTGACTAATGTTTTTTCAATAATGTAAAAGTTGTACGCTAGATATTACAGTTTTCACATAGGGAGAGCCTGTGGATGGATCAATTAAATGGCTGAACAATGTTAATTAAAGAGCACTTACTTGGCTGCTTTGAAACAAGAGGATGGTTCAAGACAATGGAGTTTTCTGCAATTTAGTGCAGATGGTACCTTATCACATGCTACTACAGAACACCACAAAGTGACATGGTTCTTTCATTTCCACCCTCCAGGGATTTATGCAATTTAAGAATATCAATATTTGAGAAAATGTCTGGTTCTCTTTCTCCTTTTGTAAACCTATTCAATATTTAATCATGCAAGTGAACAGAGACTAGAAAATGTTCTATAATAAGACAATATTGAAAGTAGTCTGTACCGCAATGCATGCAGATTTAAGTGTGTGTAGAAGTTTTCCTTCTTGCAACAATGGAACACAATGTTGAGGCTAAAATAAACAATAAATAGTCTAAAATTAAGAATAGGTAATAATTGAAATCAATGACAACTTTTACCCACTTCTAGATAATTATATACTGTATTTAAAAGGACAATTCCAGGAAAACTAGTGAAAATTGATTGAGATTAACTGACAAAATTGAGATGAGCTGATAATACTTTACGAAAAGTTGGTGAACACTGCAACTGTGAAAAAAATCAGATATTCAACTCTATTTACCTTGAGGATCAGGTTCACACTTATGCGAATTGGATGTTTCTCCACATCCAATTCGCATGACATGAGATTGTGACCGGCTCGCAATGGAGCTGGTTCACACAGGTCCAGGGCGGCCGCAGAGTGCACAGCAGAAGGGTCCTGTGCATCTTTGGCTCCATTTCAGGTCCAAATCAGGCAAAAATTCGGACCTGAATCGCCCCTAAAAATGGTGAACAGAGATGAGCTGCAGACACACATAGTGTGAACCCAGCCTAAAGCAGTGGTATTGAAAAAAAAATATGGTCGGGGGGAGATGGGCGGAGCCTAGCGGAGCAGACATGCATTGTTAGAGCTCCACACCGCTGAGGAGAGAAGAGAAGGACAAAGCGGAGCCTGCAGGCTCAAAAGGTATCCATTTGAACCCTTTTGCCCCAGGGAACAAACTGTGAAAGTTTGGGCAGGGAATATGGTACTGGGAGGAAGCCATGGCAGAAATAAAAATCACCTCACAAAGAGCTCACAGGCACTCACTGCAACTAAAGCAGCTCCAGTCACCTCACAATATACAGCATCAGGGCGCTCTCACAGACAGAAAATGTCACAGCAAGACTCTCCATTTGAGTCAGATACAGAACAAATCCTCTCACAAACTTCTCCACAAGCCTCCTCAGCATCCCCAGTAATATTATTACAATTTGAAAAGATGCTTCATAAGGCTTTAAAACAAACCTCAGACCAAATAACAAAAAGCCTAACCAAAGAAATAAGAGAGCTGGGAAACCGCACCGCAGCCTTAGAAATAAAAATGGATGAAATTGAAATTACAACCCAAGAAAATATAACAGAATTGGAACAATTAAAAGAAGAGAATTTAATACTTCAAGCTAAGCTCGAAGATTACGAAAATAGAGCCAGACGTTCAAACTTGCGCATAAGGGGAATACCTGAAACTGTGACAGACTTGCAATCTACTATTACTGCTCTTTTACAAGAACTAAAGCCAGATATCCCTATTGAATGTTTAGAACTGGACAGAGTACACAGAGCCCTCACAGCCAAAAAGAAAGATGGACCCCCACGTGATATAATCACAAAATTTCATTATTACAGAACGAAAGAACAAATACTAATTGCTGCAAGAGAAAAAAAGGAACTTAATTTTCAAGGACACAATTATCAAATTTTTGCTGACCTATCCCAACTTACTATTACTAAAAGACGATCCATGAAACCCCAACTAATGGAACTGCAACGCCACAACATTATGTATCAATGGGGCTTCCCCTTTTCAGTCAGATTTAACTACCAAGGTACAATTTACAGAAGCAGATCAGCAGATGAACTACAACAAACCCTTTTAAAATTAAATCTGACAGAACCCACAAGCAGCAACTCTCCCACACGCAGAAGAATGGCATCATCTTCACCTTCAGGCAGCACCCAGAAAATTTCAGAACAAAATGGGAATCATCATTCTCACAAAAGAGGCAGTTATCCCACATCATCCATGGACCAAGAAGATTCAATGGACTGACATCCTAATTCCGGATATCTCTTCATTTATTATACTAAGAGATGGTTCTTTATTAAAAAAACCTGTATTTATAACTGAATGTGACTGCATTCTGATAGTCACACACTGTGTGGGATCATGTTACATTCCAGTTATATTTCTTATTACTTCTGATTCATATAGCCTTAGAATATATAAGTGAAATAAGGAAATTCTTGTTCAGTTATATATTTTCAGGTAATAACAATAGATTTATTACTTTTTAGGACAATTATGTTCAATAATCCAGAAGTAATGGAAGCTTTTTCTTTCTTTTCTTAAAACAAATATATTATTACCTAACTAATTCCTAGAACTATGTTTTTGTTTATTCTAATCTGAAGCAATACAACCTCAATTTTATGAGTTAACATATCTAAACAGTTACATATGAATAAAATATGTAATTGTTTACTCTAAAAGGGTTAAAATCCCAAAATAATTCAAACTATCTTCATCAATACCAAAGTTATTACCAGTACCTTTCTAACTGAATTATTTAGCCTAGGGCAAGACTAACCATATACAACCACCCTGGAATAAATAATTTCAACAAAAACTATATTCTGCACTCCAATTAATGAATCATCATTTTGATGTCTTTTGACATAGCACTTATCTCCTGTAAGCGGAAGATCCGTGTACCCCCATTAGCCCTCCTCATTCTCCCAACCATATTATGTGGGAGTGTGACGAAGGCACTTATTCCCCTGAGAGAGATATTTATTCTCTTTCACGGGTAAATTGTGATTACTTGCAAATAATAATATTTACAATGTATCATCTAATCTCATATGTTTTCTGTTTACTCTTTACTCCAGAATTCACTGGTTTCTTTTCTATCTTTTCATCTCTTCAGTCCACACAGGTTGATCTGCGCAGTCAGCACTGCATAACAAAAAGTAAGTCAAAACTATTTGATCTGTTGCCATGGCACCAGTGAATATACTTTCCCTGAATGTTCAGGGAATAAATGTCCCTCAAAAAAGGACCAAAGCCTTCCGTACTTTCCATAACAAGAAGGCTCACATAGTATGCCTCCAAGAAACACACTTCACCAAAGATTCTACTCCAAAATATATTTCTCCTTTTTATCAACAAATTTACACGGCTTCTGCCTGTACCAAACAAAGGGGAACTCTAATTGCATTTCACCGATCCACACCATTCACCTTATCATCAGAAATTAAAGACCCAGAAGGTAGATACCTGATACTCATGGGTTATATAATGGATACAGCAATCACGGTGATTTCCTACTACGCTCCTAACAAACAACCTACACCATTCCTCTCACATATATTACAAGTGATTAATACACACAAAATAGGAACAGTGATAATGTGCGGGGATTCAAACCAGGTCCTCCTCCCATTTCTAGATAAATCACCTTTTACACCATCCAAAATAACCTCTAGATTACCTTTTTCTCAACTTCTTTCCAAATACAATCTGGTAGATTCGTGGAGAGAAAGTAACCCAATGAAAAAGAAATTCACTTATTTCTCGCACCCTCATCAAACCTTCACCAGAATAGATCATATTTTTCTAACAATAGGAATGATACCAGAAATTATTGCATCAGATATAATTCCGATTCCGTGGTCTGACCATAATGCAGTATACACTACTATAGCCTCAGCCATACCAAAAGCGCATGACCCAACGTGGTACTTACCGGACATAATGCTCAAACACCCACTACATCAGATGGCCATTGAACAAGCTTTAAAGGAATACATATTAATCAATAATACAACAGACATCTCCCCAATAACACTATGGGAAGCTCATAAGCCTGTCTTGTGCGGTACAATACAAAGACAAATGGCACTGTTTAAACGGGAACGCAAAAATCTAGCAAAAAAACTAGAACTCAATTTTAATGCAGCTTACATATCATTCCAAGATAATCCATCTCAGAGTACAAAATCTCATCTGGAAAAATCTAGATTGGAATACGATCTATTTCTCACTGAGTCAGTTGATAAATCCCTCAAACGCTCCAAACACAATTTCTACATGAATACAAACAAACCAGGTACATATTTGGCTCGGGCATTAAATTCAACTAACAAATCTTTCAAACCAATACGTTTGAAATTATCAAAAAATGTTTATACTTGTAATCCAGTTAAAATAGTCCATAAATTTCACTCACATCTCGCAACTCTATACAAGACAAACAATGAATTTAATCCTACAGAGGCTGAATCCTTCTTCTCAAAAAAACCCTTACCTGAGTTGTCTCAGAATCAAAAAAGCAGTTTGGATGAGCCTATAACTATAGATGAAGTTGCTAACGCCATAAAAGACCTAAAACTTAACAAAAGACGAGGCCCAGACGGCTACTCGGCTTTATACTATAAAACATTCTCAGAAATACTCTCTCCCATTCTCACTGAAACTTTTAACAAACTTCTAGAAGGACATTCTTTTCGGCAAGAAACAATAATGGCAATTGTATGATCCCAAAACCCCTTTCTGATGATACTTCCTGTGTGAATTATCGGCCTATCTCTCTGTTAAACCTTGATATTAAATTTTTAGCAAAAATAATAGTAAAACGCCTCAATAGCATTATAGGAAAATTAATGCATAGAGATCAAGTAGGCTTCATGCCAAATAGACAGGCAGGCGATAATATACGCAGGGCAGTGTTATTGGCACATATTGCTAAAAGACGGAAAATCCCTTTATGTTTTCTATCTCTCGATATTAAGAGGGCATTTGACACAGTATCCTGGCAATATATGCAATATTTATTACAAAAATGGGGTTTTGGACCCCACTTTTTAACATGGATCAAAGCATTATATAATAAACCCAAAGCCTATATAAAATATGCTGGATACAAATCTGATGCCTTTAATATCGAAAGAGGTACCCGACAGGGTTGCCCATTATCTCCCTTATTATTTGCCCTTATACTCAAACCCATGGCCCAATACATCAGAACAAACCAAACTATAACTGGCATTGAAGTAGGAGGTATTACACACAAATTATGTATATTTGCAGACGATATATTACTTTTTCTATCATCACCACAGGTCTCTGGTCCTAACTTAATACCAGCTCTTGATGGATTTGCAGCCCTATCCGGCCTTATGATTAATCCTAAGAAATGCCTAGTGCTTAATATTTCGCTCACAAACATGGAATTGATCCCGGCTAGGGCTGCACTCCCATTCACATGGGCAGAAAAATCAATCAATA
This sequence comes from Lithobates clamitans, assembly GCA_037952925.1. Classification (NCBI taxonomy): domain Eukaryota; kingdom Metazoa; phylum Chordata; class Amphibia; order Anura; family Ranidae; genus Lithobates; species Lithobates clamitans. The sequence continues at coordinate 3,884,562 of JBBGZY010000605.1, read as the reverse complement.
TTCACCTAATACCTCAGCTCTTTGTTTTCGAGGATGCCCAGAAATAGGCACACATTTACACATATGGTGGACGTGCCCAGTAATCCAAACCTTCTGGAAGGAAGTCTTCGTGATTGCATCTAAAATATTTAAAAAAATAATACAACCAGATCCATATATAACTTTACTTAATCTAAAACCGGAATGGTTAACACTCTCTCAGTTCAAACTTATGATCCAACTAATAACGGCTGCAAAACAAACAGTGGCCTGGAATGGAAATCTTCTACATTGGTACTAGCAGAAACAATTCACAGAATGAATAATACAATGTCCCATGCTAAGATGGTAGCCATCGATCAAAATCAAATTCCAAAATTTGAAAAACTTTGGCATCCTTGGATAAAACAACAGTTCAAATTTCAATGACTCTGTCCTGTTGCCATGGTAACAGATTAAATGACTTACAGAGACACCCATTCTAAGGCTTCAAAGAGAACTAAAAAGAATAATAAACTGACGAGTGGGACAACCTTGTGGACCATACCTCTGCCTTTCTACCCTTTTTCTTCTTTCTCTTTCCTTTTCTCCACCTTACGATTAAAGCTCATTATCAGAATTTATTTGACCTATATACACTCTACCTGTAAACAATATGTATAGTAGGTATAAATCATTTAAATACCTACAAAAGTAACTAAGGAAATGATATATATCTTTAATTTAGGTTTACGTGAACCCAATGTTTAATATTTGAATGATATTTACCTATATAAACCCCACTGTAAAACAATGAGCTTACTTTATAGATCCTTGTAAACTTACTTTATGTATCTTTATAATATTGTATACTCAATAAACTTCTTTTGACAAGGAAAAAAAATATGGTCAGTGGAGTAAAAATGTTTTACAGCAAAGGTTTGCACCTCCATGTATGTGCGCTGAAGCAGATCCCTCACATCACAGACCCCCCCCCCCCCTTCCCATTACAATTCCCCCTTTAGGGCCGATTCCCACCAGTGTGGTCTTATTTGTACTTTTACATCTGGATTGTACTAACTGAGTCACTTTAATGTGAGCTTCATATTGATCACTGCAGCTCTGATTCTGAAAAACCAAAAATGATATCACTACTTATGAACTCAACCACATCTGGAGTGGGTCCCCAAATCTCTATACCTGTATCTACAGTACATACATTCACAGCCAAAGCATTAACTCAAACCACCTTATTATACACAAGACATACAAACATTAAAATACAATTCAAATATAACCTCCATATTGCTCAGACAATATATAGTTCCTTCTCAAAGACAGAAGAAAAATCCCTCCATGATTGGACACGCATGCGCAGAGAAGACCAGGTGGTCCATCTTAAAAGCCAGGTATGATACATGCCAAACAATATTGCCATACATCTGATGCAGCTGGTAGAACCACCGAAACCGGTCAGGATGGCTTTTCTTTCTCCATCAGTCTCAGCTTAGATGACCCTTTTGGCAGATGCTTGGCAGCAATAAGTATCCATCTGGCTATTGTGACCTATATGGGGACATTTCCCTCATGGTCCAAGTAAGAGCTTCCAAAGTCAATCTAAACACTTGGGGCCCAAATTAAACAGTAGCCTGAGTCACCTGACTCAGTCACCTGACAGGCATTACTTGAGGGGACCTTCTCTCACCGCCAGGAGGGTGACTCTGTTCCTCAAACAACCACCCACTCTTTGACTGACCAGGTTTGGAACTCTCTACCTTTAGTAATGCAGTCCTCTACACCACTAAGACAGTAATGAGGCCAGGTATTGCTTGCATGAACTTTACTTAACTTTTTACAAGAATCCACATTTTTGCGTAGCTTCAGTGCAACAAAATGTAGCAGTCACCCCCGGAAGGGCTTGGGTTCTTTTCCCACACCAAAGTACCTAAAGTTCTTTTTCCACACTAAAGCAATAGCAGCCAGACACCCAGTAACAGTCACACTTCTGGCTTAACAAATAAGCACGTAGGTCTGTACTCACAAATATCCCTGGATACTTGGATTCTTAGTGATCGCAAACCTGAGGAAAATTAGCTGTTTTGCTCATTTGTGCCTTTATTAACCCAGCTTAATCTTATCTCAGTGTTATGCAAAATATTTATGCAAACCATTTTTTCCCCTTGTGTGTGAAGCACACAACGTTACATTGTGTGCTTCACAATGTAATGTTGAAAGGGGAATAAAGCTCTCTTAAAGTAAAAAAAAAGTGTAAATGCTCACAGTTCATTACATACTCACTAATGTAATATCATTCTAATGAGCAGACATTTGTGATTATTTTTTGAGGTAAATATATATAGACCACTGGCCTACACCCGATCACTTTTCACATTAGGGCGAGCGGCTGTGTCCGTGCATATGCATGTGCAAATAGACATTCCAACTACTGGCATAAGGCATTCTTACTTATTGTCTTTACTGGCAATCCACAGTGTGTGCCAGTACCATTACTGGCCATGTCACAACCTAAATAGGGCAATCACACCGATGACATTTCTCCAGCCAAAGACAGATTCAGATCTTATTCAGCTTTGCTATTAGTGCTTACACACACAAAAGTTGGGTGCAGAGTGCAACTGGTGCTTATTTAATTTAAAATTTAGTTAGCTGCTATGCTTATAGGAGCCACTGGAAGGAACAAGGTAGTGGAATGCCCTTGTCTGTGAGACACTGCAGGCACTGTTTTTCTGAATATGGATTATGTTTACTGTGAAATTCAGCCTAATGTATTGTACATCTTTAGCCCCAGCATCAAGGGAGTGATATGCTTAGCAGTAGTAGTACTTATCACTTTTGTTACAAACCTTGAACATACTAGTTAAGCCCAAAAAAAGTAATCTACTGTACGTATCTTGGACAGCTCCTACACATGGGGCTTCCTCCACTTCTTCCTCTTTATTAGCTGAAATGGCCAGTCCTGGTCTATGTCTCAGGATCGCTAACAGCAGCTCCTACATAAATGAAGCCTGCAACCAGTGTTACAGGCTTTTTCTTTATAAATACATTGTAACAATAATATTGTTACAATATATTTGAATGAATCCTTTAATGTACAGATCAAAAGAGTGCTGTTTGCACATAATGTTCACCAAAAGTTATATACATATGTAACATAAGTAAGCAAATGTTCTTAATTGTGATTAATAGACTTCTAACTAACATGTAAAAGTTGTTTGTAAAGGTGCATAAACCTAAGCAGTTAAAGTAGTTGTGAGCAATCAGCATTTATTTATTATCTTATTTATGTATTTATTTTTTTGAATGCAGGCCAGTAAAATTATTTCTTTATAATATAGAGCAGTGGTCACTAAACTTTGATCCAACCCCCCTCCCCCACTGGTGCAAGGTGCTATTCTTAGATTGTAAGCTCTGATTCCTACTGTATTAAAGTGTATTGTATTTGTACTGTCTACTCCCACTAACACCAACAATGGGCTATAATTCCTCCCACTGACACCAGCAGTTGTGTATTGTCACGTCACCTGAGGTCAGGTGATAGATGCATACTGCTTGGGTTAGGAGCGCACTGCTAAAGTTGTGGACCCTTTGGCTGATTGCTGCAGATGAAGCTCTGGGTGATTCAGGAAAGCAGCTCCACCTGAACACTGACACGGACCAAGCAGGAAGCTAGAGCGTAAGATTCCCCAGGGTGCAGAGTCTAAGAGCCAACAGGTATTTACCAGAGCCTCTAGTGGTGAGGATGGATTTGGCTGCAGCTGACTCCAGGTCGCGGCTCCTGGGGTCTCTTAGCTCATGCTCACAGACTGGCTCTGGTGGACAGAGCGGAAGCAGCAGTTCAGGGTTAGACACAGGATAGTCAGGAGAACAAGCCAAGGTCGGGGCAACTAGCAGACAGGGATGGTCAGGAAGGCACGCCAAGGTCGGGGTTACTAGCAGACAGGAAAGGTCAGAAGGACACACCAAGATCGGTACACGGAAGTCCAAGATACCCTACAGCAGGACACCACACTAGAAGTCTAAACACAGCTGTTGCTCGGGCAAGACTGGCTTACAGTGCGCAGAGTAGTGTTTCCCGTTAGAGGCTGGGGTGGAGCCTCTACTTAAACACGCAGGTGTGAGAGCGTGGTTCCTAAGCAGATACACAGACCAGAGAGGTAAGCAGACAGACATGGCATTAAACATTGCTGCAGATTCATGACAGGTATAATGTCTCCCACTAACACAAATGATGTGGCACTATTCCACCCACTGACACCTTCTATAGGGCAATATTCCTCCCACTGACACCATCTATGGGGCACTAATCCTCCCACTAACACCAACAATTGGGCACTATTACTCTCACTAATACCAATGATGGGACATTGTTTCTCCTCCTACTGATCACACGTGCTAAGTAATTTTTTCTTTACTATCCCTTTACTACCTATGACATGTAATCAGAATTCATCTTTCACTGATGAGAACAATAAACACTAATTGGCTAATGTGATTGTACATTGTCCCACACAGAGGAAAAACAGAGCTCCTAATCATTTCTATTACATTTCTAAAAGTGAAGCTGGTTTGATCCTTAATTATATCATATTAAAAGGAATATCTAGTCTTTTTCTGTCATGTTTTTTAGATATGTGTGTGAATGTTTAAAAAAAAAAAAACTTGTTTGCGTGTATATATTGCAATCATATATTTATATGGGGGTAGCCATACTTTCTTATTTTATATTAAAGCCTAACATATTGAACCGTAATAATTACATTCCCTTTTGGTTTGCTAAGTACTCCATTAGAAGTATTTTTTTCTATCTGTTTGATGAATACATAAAACCCAGTGGATCTAGTTAGGAATTCACAGCTGTCCTGTGTCCTCTGCATACTCCTTAAGGCCTCATGCACAATTGGGCTCTTCTAAACACTTTTCTCCTAGTAGGAGAAACGCAGCTGCAAAAAAGCTTCTAAAACATGTTTTTTCAAGTGTGTTTAGGCTAGTCAAGCACTTGGCTGTTTATTCATTTCATTGGTCAGAATATTCATTTATTCTTGCCATTTAAATGAAAAAACACTGAAGCGCTAGAAGCGCCTAGTGATAACACACGTTCAAATGTAATTACACACGTTTAGGCACATCAGGGTTTTTTAAGCTCAAAAGCCCCACTTCTGAATGCACAAGCGATGAGATTTTTTTTTTCTGCTGCTAAACCCCTGAAAAAAGCCTAAAGTGTGCATGGGTTAACACAGGGGGGAGGTTAGGGGTAAAGGGGAAAAAAAGCTCAAACCTTTAAAAGCAGCATTTTTGAGCTCAAGTGTGCATGATACCAAAAGCGTAACTTTTCCCGTAACAGTTTGATAAGAATAATGTTCAACAAAAGAACATACGTTCTACATTATTATTTATGATACAAAAACACATGTACTATAAATTGCCTCCAGAATTGCTCCGGTTTCTTCTTGCTGGAGGCCAGAGCAGTGACTTCCTTATTGGAATCTCTCCCCCGCTTCTTGGTCCTAAAACTATGTCGCTTTCTTCAATTAAAATATGTACCTGACCAGCCTTGATTGATTCCGCATGAGAAAAACCTGAAAGGCTGGTTGCACTAAAGTCGATCGATAGATTGACCCCGGTACAACCAGCCTGCCCATAGATGGATTGAAATTCGTCTGGTTCCCCCTGAAAGGGTCGGTTCACACCATGAATCGCACAGAAATGTTGTGTGTTCCTGTGCAAAACACATGCAATCCAGGTGCAGTGTGATTTCAGCCTATTCATTTGAATAGGCTGAAATCATGCTGGGCAGCACCAAACGTAATGCATGTACTACTTTAAAAAACAATCCAGTTTGTAACCTGCATTTGGGGCGTCATAAAGGTAACATCAACACCCACTGCAGATTGAAACTGCAGTGTGTTTTGAACGTAGTGTGGGAAAACGCACACAGAACACGTTTTCCCAGACCGTGTTCTGGAGTGAACTAACCCGGAGTCCACAGAAATGCTGTGTGTTAAAAGCCACAACAGGACTTAGAAGCTATCTGCATTTCTGGCAGATCAACAGGTATTTTTCTGTATTTACAGTACAGGGTCTTTTAAGGGATAAAACATGTGGAAATGTCCATGTATTGCAGAGATGTGCATTTTTTATTTATTTTTGTCTTGACAACCACTTTAATGCCCTGTACACACGAGCTGAAAATCGGGCGACAGATCGTCAGTTTTTGCATGCTAGTCGTATATCGAACCTGTAGAATTTACTAAGGTTACGAAAATTCTCGTACGACAGAATAAAAAAGCAGAAGTGATGTCGTGTTGTAGTGTATTTGTATTGTATTTTTGGATGACAACTGTACTGATTAAAGGAAAATCGTACGATCTAGTATCATATGAGAAAAATCTTCATGCCTGTTCGATAAAATAATATCGGATGAACTGTCGTAATCTGCTCTCGAAAGCTCTGTACTGACATTTATTCCTAAGAGGAAAAAGTCTTAAAAACATTTGACCAGAGTAGTTTAAAGAGAGGTATGATATATATATATTTTTTTTCTTGAATCATACTTTCCTAGGTGGATGCAGTATCGCTCCAATGCTGCATCTGTCCCTGCTGGCTCTAAGACTGAGAACCGAGTGATCAAACACCACCAGCAGAGAGCTGGTGACTGTCAGTCACCACTGTCTGCTCTGCCAAACCGCCCACCCCCCCGTGCGTTCACTGGCTGGAGCGCTGGGCTGTGGAGGGGACGAGAGCAAATGAGCTTTGGCTGTACTTAGCCTTTAAACACATCGATACAGGGCACTTTTACCCACTCCTGCCCAGGCCAATTTTCAGCTTTTAGCATTGTCACAATTTGAATGACAATTGCGTGGTCATGCAACACTGTACCCAAACATAATTTTTTATCATTGTGTTTACACAAATAGAGCTTTCTTTTGGTGGTATTTAACCACTTGACATCTGCTCTGTGGACGTGAATTCCCGGGAGGCCGTCATCAAGCGCGCTGTGATCACGAGTCACTGAGACTTGGGTGATCACTGATCCAAGTAAGGGGTCGGTCCCAGCCCCTTATGATGTGATCAGCTGTCAGCCAATGACAGCTGATCACATGGTGTAAACAAAAGATCGGTAATAGCTGATAGCGTGGGTAGAAAAAAAAGCCGATCACCGGCTCAGCTGCAAGGGACATCGGTCCCGAAGTGGAAGAGGCACATCTGCCTCATCTGTGCCACCTGCCATTACCACCTAACAGTGCCCACAAGTGCCACATATCAATGCCCACAAGTGCCACCTATCAATGCCCACAAGTGCCAGCTATCAATGCCCACCAGTAGTGCCAATCAGTCCCACCTAGCAGTGTAACTGATCAGTGCCCATTATTGCCACCCATCAGTGACCATCACTGCAATGCCACCCATCAGTGCCCATCACTGCCACCTATCGGTGCCCATCAGTGCCGCCTCATCAGCGTACATCAACGAAGGAGAAAAATGACCTGTTTTAAATTTTTTATAACAAAATATACATTTTTTTTTTTTTTTTTTTACATTTTTTTAACAAAAAAAAAACGCAGAGGTGATCAAATACCACCAAAAGAAAGCTCTATTTGTGGGGAAAAAATTATAAAAATGTCATTTGGGTACAGTGTTGTATGACCGTGCAATTGTCATTCAAAGTGCATCAGCGTTGAAAGTTGAAAATTGGTCTGGATAGGAGGGGGGTCTAAGTGCCCAGTAAGCAAGTGGTTAATCACCACTGTGGGGTTTTTTTTGCTAAATAAAGGGGAAAAAAATGTTTTTCTTTGTTTCTGTTATAAAACTTTGCAAATAAATAATCTTTCTTCATGAATTTAGGCCAAAATGTATTCTGCTACATTTCTTTGGTGAAAATAACCGAAATCAGTGTATTTTATTTAGTCTGTAGGAAAGTTATAGAAGTTCACAATTTATGGGATATATCTGAAAATTGATCAATCCTGATGTACTGATAGCCTTTCACATTAAAAATGTGAGAAGAGTACAAATATCCCCCAAATGACCCCTTTTTGGAAAGTAATCAATCCAAGGCAGTGGAGGCTGGTGCTTGAACGAAAAATTCTGAAAAATACTGAAACAAAAACATAAAATGCAGCCTCACTGTGCCATCATATGCAGCCACTGTGCCCATCAAAAGCAGCCACTGTGCCCATCATATGCAGCCAACTGTGCCCATCATATGCAGCCAACTGTGCCCATCATATGCAGCCACTGTGCCCATCATATGCAGCCAACTGTGCCCATCATATACAGCCAACTGTGCCCATAATATGCAGCCAACTGTGCCCATAATATGCTGCCAACTGTGCCCATCATATACAGCCACTGTGCCAATCATATGCAGCCAACTGTGCCCATCATATAAAACCAACTGAGCCCATTATATGCAGCCAACTGTGCCCATCATATGCAGCCAACTGTCCCCATCATATGCAGCCACTGTGTCCATCATATACAGCCAACTGTGCCCATCATATACATCATATACAGCCACAGTGATACCCACCCACCTGTTCACTCGCTTGCTGTCTGCCGGGCACTTACCCCATCGTGGCAGTGGGTCAGGCAGCAGGTGATGGTGGTGAGCTGTGGGATAGGTAGCGCGGGTCAGGCGGCGGCTCCTGTGTAATATATATAATGCAGTGGAGAGTATATAGTCAGTGTAGTATATATTTATTTATTTTAGGTACATATATAGCGCCGTCAATTTACGCAGCGCTTTACATTGTACATTCACATCAGTCCCTACCCTCAAGGAGCTTACAATCTAAGGTCCCTAACTCACATTCATACATACTAGGGACAATTTAGACAGGATCCAATTAGCCTACCAGCATGTCTTTGGAGTGTGGGAGGAAACCGGAGTACCCGGAGGAAACCCACGCAGACACATATATATAATACAGTTCAGAGTATATAAAGCAGTCCGTGTAGTATATATTATACAGTGCAGAGTATATAGTGCAGTCTGTGTAATATATAATACAGTTTAGAGTATATAATGCAGTCCATGTAGTATATATAATACAGTGGAGAGTATATATGCAGTCTGTGTAGTATATATAATAAAGTTCAGAGTATATTGCAGTCCGTGTAGTATATATATAATACGGTTAAGAGTATATAGTGCAGTCCATGTAGTATATATAATACAGTGCAGACAGACTATATAGTGCAGTCAATGTAGTATATATAGTACAGTTCAGAGTATATAGTGCAGTCCATATAGTATATAAAATACAGGTCAGAGTATATAGTGCAGTCCGTGTAGAATATATAATACAGTGTAGAGTATATAATGCAGTCTGTGTAGTATATATAATACAGTGGAGAGTGTATAGGGCAGTCTGTATAGTATATATAATACAGTGTAGAGTATATAGTGCAGTCTGTGTAATATATAATACCGTTTAGAGTATATAATGCAGTCCATGTAGTATATATATTACAGTGGAGAGTATATAGTGCAGTCAGTGTAGTATATATAATACAGTTCAGAGTATATAGTGCAGTCCGTGTAGTATATATAATACAATGGAGAGTATATAGTGCAGTCCATGTAGTATATATAATACAGTTCAGAGTACATAGTGAAGTCCGTGTAGTATATAATACAGTGGAGAGTATATAGCGTAGTCAGTGTAGTATATATATAATACAGTGCAGAGTATATAGGGCAGTCAGTGTAGTATATAAAATACAGTTCAGAGTATATAGTGTAGTCAGTGTAGTATATAAAATACAGTGGAGAGTATATAGTGCATCCGTGTAGTATATATGTATAATACAGTGCAGAGTATATAGTGTAGTCAGTGTAGTAAGTCAGTGTAGTATATATAATACAGTGGAGAGTATATAGTACAATCCGTGTAGTATATATAATACAGTTAAGAGTATATAGTGCAGTCCGTGTAGTATATATAATACAATGCAGAATATATAGTACAGTCAATGTCGTATATATAATACAGTTCAGCGTATATAGTGCAGTCCGTGTAGTATATATAATACAGTGCAGAGTATATAGTGCAGTCAGTGTAGTATATATAATACAGTTCAGAATATATAGTGTAGTCAGTGTAGTATATAAAATACAGTGGAGAGTATATAGTGCAGTCAGTGTAGTATATATAATACAGTGCAGAGTACATAGTGCATCCGTGTAGTATATACATATAATACAGTGCAGAGTATATAGTGTATATAGTGCAGTCAGTGTAGTATATAATACAGTGGAGAGTATATAGTGCAGTCAGTGTAGTGTATATATAATACAGTGGATAGTATATAGTGCAGTCCATGTAGTATATATAATAGAGTTCAGAGTATATAGGGTGGTCCTTGTAGTATATATAATACAGTGCAGAGAATATAGTGCAGTCCATGTAGTATATATATAATAGAGTTCAGAGTATATAGTGCAGTCCATGTAGTATATATAATACAGTGGAGAGTATATAGTTCAGTCAGTGTAGTGAATATATAATACAGTGGAGAGTATATAGTGCAGTCCATGTAGTATATATAATATAGTTAAGAGTATATAATGTAGTCCGTGTAGTATATATAATATAGTGCAGAGTATATAGTGCAGTCTGTATAATATATAATACAGTTTAGAGTATATAATGCAGTCCATGTAGTATATATAATACAGTGGAGAGTATATATGCAGTCTGTGTAGTATATATAATAAAGTGCAGAGTATATAGTGCAGTCCGTGTAGTATATATAATACAGTTAAGAGTATATAGTGCAGTCCGTGTAGTATATATAATACAGTGCAGACTATATAGTGCAGTCAATGTAGTATATATAATACAGTTTAGCATATATAGTGCAGTCCGTGTAGTCTATATAATACGGTGCAGAGTATATAGTGCAGTCAGTGTAGTATATATAATGCAGTTCAGAGTATATAGTGTAGTCAGTGTAGTATATAAAATACAGTGGAGAGTATATAGTGCAGTCAGTGTAGTATATATAATACAGTGCAGAGTATATAGTGCAGCCGTGTAGTATATTAGTATAATACAGTGCAGAGTATATAGTGCAGTCAGTGTAGTAAGTCAGTGTAGTATATATAATACAGTGGAGAGTATATAGTGCAATCTGTGTAGTATATATAATACAGTTAAGAGTATATAGTGCAGTCCGTGTAGAATATATAATACAGTGCAGAATATATAGTACAGTCAATGTCGTATATATAATACAGTTCAGCGTATATAGTGCAGTCCGTGTAGTAAATATAATACAGTGCAGAGTATATATGGAAGTCAGTGTAGTAAATATAATACTGTTCAGAGTATATAGTGTAGTCAGTGTAGTATATAAAATACAGTGGAGAGTATATAGTGCAGTCAGTGTAGTATATATAATAGAGTTCAGAGTATATAGTGCAGTCCATGTAATATATATACTACAGTGCAGAGTATATAGTGCAGTCAATGTAGTATATATATAATAGAGTATATAGTGCAGTCAGTGTAGTATATATAATACAGTGGAGAGTATATAGTGCAGTCAGTGTAGTATATATAATACAGTGCAGAGTATATAGTGCATCCATGTAGTATATACGTATAATACAGTACATATACAGAGTATATAGTGCAGTCAGTATAGTAAGTCAGTGAAGTATATAATACAGTGGAGAGTATATAATGCAATCAGTGTAGTGTATATATAATACAGTGGAGAGTATATAGTGCAGTCCGTGTAGTATATATAATACAGTGCAGACTATATAGTGCAGTCAATGTAGTATATATAATACAGTTCAGCGTATATAGTGCAGTCCGTGTAGTATATATAATACAGTGCAGAGTATATAGTGCAGTCAGTGTAGTATATATAATGCAGTTCAGAGTATATAGTCTAGTCAGTGTAGTATATAAAATACAGTGGAGAGTATATAGTGCAGTCAGTGTAGTATATATAATACAGTGCAGAGTATATAGTGCAGCCGTGTAGTATATTAGTATAATACAGTGCAGAGTATATAGTGCAGTCAGTGTAGTAAGTCAGTGTAGTATATATAATACAGTGGAGAGTATATAGTGCAATCTGTGTAGTATATATAATACAGTTAAGAGTATATAGTGCAGTCCGTGTAGTATATATAATACAGTGCAGAATATATAGTACAGTCAATGTCGTATATATAATACAGTTCAGCGTATATAGTGCAGTCCATGTAGTAAATATAATACAGTGCAGAGTATATATGGAAGTCAGTGTAGTAAATATAATACTGTTCAGAGTATATAGTGTAGTCAGTGTAGTATATAAAATACAGTGGAGAGTATATAGTGCAGTCAGTGTAGTATATATAATAGAGTTCAGAGTATATAGTGCAGTCCATGTAATATATATACTACAGTGCAGAGTATATAGTGCAGTCCGTGTAGTCTATATAAAATACAGTGGAGAGTATATAGTGCAGTCCGTGTAGTATATATAATACGGTGCAGACTATATAGTGCAGTCAATGTAGTATATATAATACAGTTCAGCGTATATAGTGCAGTCCGTGTAGTATATATAATACAGTGCAGAGTATATAGTGCAGTCAGTGTAGTATATATAATGCAGTTCAGAGTATATAGTCTAGTCAGTGTAGTATATAAAATACAGTGGAGAGTATATAGTGCAGCCGTGTAGTATATTAGTATAATACAGTGCAGAGTATATAGTGCAGTCAGTGTAGTAAGTCAGTGTAGTATATATAATACAGTGGAGAGTATATAGTTCAATCCGTGTAGTATATATAATACAGTTAAGAGTATATAGTGCAGTCCATGTAGTATATATAACACAGTGCAGAATATATAGTACAGTCAATGTCGTATATATAATACAGTTCAGCGTATATAGTGCAGTCCGTGTAGTAAATATAATACAGTGCAGAGTATATAGTGCAGTCAGTGTAGTATATATAATACAGTTCAGAGTATATAGTGTAGTCAGTGTAGTATATAAAATACAGTGGAGAGTATATAGTGCAGTCAGTGTAGTATATATAATACAGTGCAGAGTACATAGTGCATCCGTGTAGTATATACGTATAATACAGTGCAGAGTATATAGTGCAGTCAGTGTAGTGTATATATAATATAGTGGAGAGTATATAGTGCAGTCCGTGTAGTATATATAATAGAGTTCAGAGTATATAGTGCAGTCCATGTAATATACAGTGGGGACGGAAAGTATTCAGACCCCCTTAAATTTTTCACTGTTATATTGCAGCCATTTGCTAAAATCATTTAAGTTCATTTTTTTTCCTCAGAATTGTTGACATTTTTGCAGATTTATTAAAAAAGAAAAACTGAAATATCACATGGTCCTAAGTATTCAGACCCTTTGCTGTGACACTCATATCATTAACTCAGGTGCTGTCCATTTCTTCTGATCATCCTTGGGATGGTTCTACACCTTCATTTGAGTCCAGCTGTGTTTGATTATACTGATTGGACTTGATTAGGAAAGCGACACACCTGTCTATATAAGACCTTACAGCTCACAGTGCATGTCAGAGCAAATATGAATCATGAGGTCAAAGGAACTGCCTGAAGAGCTCAGAGACAGAATTGTGGAAAGGCACAGATCTGGCCAAGGTTACAAAACAATTTCTGCTGCACTCAAGGTTCCTAAAAGCACAGTGGCCTCCATAAACCTTAAATGGAAGACGTTTGGGACGACCAGAACCCTTCCTAGAGCTGGCCGTCTGGCCAAACTGAGCTATCGGGGGAGAAGAGCCTTGGTAAGAGAGGTAAAGAAGAACCCAAAGATCACTGTGGCTGAGCTCCAGAGATGCAGTAGGGAGATGGAAGAAAGTTGTAGAAAGTCAACCATCACTGCAGCCCTCCACCAGTCGGGGCTTTATGGCAGAGTGGCCCGATGGAAGCCTCTCCTCAGTGCAAGACACATGAAAGCCCACATGGAGTTTGCTAAAAAAACACCCGAAGGACTCCAAGATGGAGAGAAGTAAGATTCTCTGGTCTGATGAGACCAAGATAGAACGTTGGTGTACCGATAGCAGATTTCCTGCAAGTACTTGGCAGTGGCACACCTAATTCTACACCTTCATTCCTCTCAGTGCTAGTTTCTGAGAGGACTGAAGGTATAATGGGGTTGGAGATCCCAGCTGATGAGGAGGAGCAAGGAGAGGTCCGCCTTGTTCTTTGGTGTTGGTTTTTTAGGTAGTGTTGCCAACGGGCTGCATGGGAGCTCGACATATGTCTGATTAAGCATGTGGTGCCCAAGCACTTGCTGTCTAGTCCAAACTTGATACGCTTCAGACATATGTTGCAAGTAGCAATGGTGCGATCTGCTGCACATGTCTCAAAAAAGGCCCACACCTAAGAACTTTTGGAATAACGCGCAGAGTCACCAGCGCCCTGCACTTGCGGAGCTCTGCGGTGTGATGCAGTCAGTGTGCTGCCCTTAAGCTGGCCCCTGGAGGGCATCCTGCCTCATTGGAGATGTGCCTCCTCCTCCTCCACTTCCTCCTCCTCTCTCCTATCAGTCAGTGAGCTCATCATCCCCTCCCTCCTCGTCACTGGAGCAAACCTGGCAGTATGCTGCAGCTGGGGGAACATGATTGCCAGTTTGTTGTCCTTCTTGGACAACCCCTCTCTCTGGGCTCACATTACTGCCTTCCTCAATCTGGGTACCATCATCGGAGCCTTCAAAACGCTGCGCATCCTCCTGCAGCATGTACCCGACACAGTGGTCGAACAGTTCGGGGGACTCCTCCGGTGGGGCTAGGGAAGAAGTAACTGATGATGACCTCAAGTCCAAGGAATAGATCGCTTTGGCACCTGCATTGGCAGCCAAGTTAGCCTGGGTGACAGAGGATGAGGACAGCTTGGTCATCCACTCTACCAACTCTTCAGCATGTTGTGGCTCAAAGCGGCCAGCTGCCGAGAAAAAGGACAAGCATGCCCCACGGCCACGTGCTGATGAGGATGCACCGTGTCCATGACCAGCACTGTTGCCTCTAGACACAGAGCCTGCTTGCCCTCTTTTATTTACCTGTGACTGTCTGCCTCTCCTTGTTGACCTTCCAGGCATACTGTCATTGATGTATTGGAATAGGTACACATGGAATGGCCTGCAGTGAAATGTAGCTGCACAAAGCTGGGATGTATATATATACTGATTATATTGCAGCTAGCTGAATCGCCTGCCTGCCTGTAGTATTATTAGAAAGAGAACACCAGCAATTGTCTGCAGTCAGTTTTAGTTGCACACTGCACAGGATACAGTACACTGACTGAAAATACTGCAGCTGCCTGCCTGAGGTATTATTAGAAACAGAACACCAGTAATTGGCTGCAGTTAGCTTTAGTTGCACACTGTGCGCAGGATACAGTACACTGACTGAAAATACTGCAGCTGCCTGCCTGTAAGTATATTAGGAAGAGAACACCAGCAATTGGCTGCAGTTAGCTTTAGTTGTACACTATGCACAGGATACAGTACACTGACTGAAAATACTGCAGCTGCCTGCCTGTGGTATTATTAGGAAGAGAACACCAGCAATTGTCTGCAGTTAGCTTTAGTTGCACACTGTGCACAGGATACAGTACACTGACTGAAAATACTGCAGCTACCCGCCTGTGGTATTATTAGGAAGAGAACACCAGCAATTGGTTGCAGTTAGCTTTAGTTGCACACTGTGCCCAGTATACAGTACACTAATATACTGCAGCTAGCTGAATCAACTGCCTGCCTGAGGTATTATTAGGAAGAGAACACCAGCAATTGTCTGCAGTTAGCTTTAGTTGCACACTGTGCACAGGATACAGTACACTGACTGAAAATACTGCAGCTGCCTGTCTGTAAGTGTATTAGGAAGAGAACACCAGCAATTGGCTGCAGTTAGCTTTAGTTACACACTGTGCCCAGTATACCGTACACTAATATACTGCAGCTAGCTGAATTAACTGCCTGCCTGAGGTATTATTAGGAAGAGAACAAAAGCAATTGTCTGCAGTTAGCTTTAGTTGCACACTGCACAGGATACAGTACACTGACTGAAAATACTGCAGCTGCCTGCCTAAGGTATTATTTGAAAGAGAACACCAGCAATTGGCTGCAGTTAGCTTTAGTTGCACACTGTGTGCAGGATACAGTACACTGACTGAAAATACTACAGCTGCCTGCCTGTAGGTATATTAGGAAGAGAACACCAGCAATTGGCTGCAGTTAGCTTTAGTTGCACACTGTGCGCAGGATACAGTACACTGACTGAAAATACTGCAGCTGCCTGCCTGTAAGTATATTAGGAAGAGAATAACAGGAATGGATCTAGCTAAACTGAATACAGTGTGTGTGTATATATATACCCTCTCCCAGAATGCAACTCGGAGGACCACCTCCACCGAGTTGTCTCCGGGACAGAGGAGCACTCATCCGCTTTAACACGTTGCTTTTCCAACACCCGCCGATGGTGACAACGACACCCACTGGCACAATGTGGAACCACACGCAACATCAGCCAAGCTGGAACAGAGGCAAATCTAACTTCTGATAACGAGCAATTCACTAAATTTACCTATCAGATGGTAGATCACAAATCTACCAGTGCTACACTTAGTAAAACACTACTCGTCACGTCTCATAAGCGTGCAAATGACAAATGTAAAAAAAAGTACGCTGCACTAGAGTGTGTTAGACATGCTACTAAATCATAGCATAATAGAACAACTGTATCTAAATAAATGCATGTGGATGAGGGAAACAAAATAAATCTACAAGGTAAGCGGACCTAATAATAGATGAATACTAATAAATATGAATACAAATGTGAAAAATGACAAATACATATAAACGCATCAAAGTAATAAATGCTAATTCAAATGTGAAATATGACAGATAAACGCATCAAAGTGCGCAAGTACCAATAGGCATAACTGAATCACAGCATTACTAGAATCACTGAATCACTAGCATTACTAGTGCAATGAATAAATGAATATAAACGCATCAAAGTGCAAATGTGCCAATATGCATAACTAAATAACAATATTACTCAAATGTGCAAAATATAAATGCATAAATGTGCAAATAAATATATAAATGAGCATGTAAAAAGTGCTAAGTGCAAAAAACAAAACAAAAAGTAATTTGGTGTCACACAGTTCATGTGTAAAAAAGTCCTCAATGGAACCAAAATATAGTTCACTATGAAGCCCTACAAAAGGTATAAAGGTGCCTAAACGTGCTGTCCACCGGTGATACAATCAAACTTGCTAGTAACTCTCAAAGTGCCACAAACCATGCAATGGTGCGATTCGGTGACCTCAAAGGTAATACGCTCACCTCAGAGCGTGTGACCAAGTCGCTAGACAAAGTCAAACCACGCTTGTGAACCACCACTACTAAGTAGAACACAGGATCCAGGCTCCAATGCAGTAAAGAGTATATAGATGGGAAGAAAAAACTACATCGTATAATACCGTTTTAAAATGTATCAAAAGATATAGATACTCTCCCCAAAAGAGGTACTTACAATATATAAGTGCGTCAGTGCACCGCTCTAAACATGGCAAGTATGATACTTTTCGTGAGGGTATGGTGTACTCAATAGGCAGCTTAGTTGTCTCTCGCCCCGTCCCGCACCCCCCCCCACACACACACACGCGTGCTCGACACAGGGACCACACGTCACCACCAGGGGGATATATATACACAATACACTGACTGAAAATACTGCAGCTGCCTGCCTGTAAGTATCTTAGGAAGAAAATAACAAGAACGGATCTAGCTAAACTGAATACAGTGTATATATATATATATATATATACACACAGACAACACCTGGGATGCATATATATAGACAATACACTAAATGCAACTAACTGACTTGCCTGACTACTCTATCTAACTCAAATGAAATGACACTGTGTCTCTCTCTCTCTCTCTATCTCTCTCTCAGCACGCCGGAACACACTACACAGGGCCGACGTGCAGGCGGCCTTATATAGTGTGGGGCGTGTACTAAATCCCCTGAGGCATAATTGGCCAAAGCCACCCTGCCTTTGGCCAATTATGGCTCTCCATTCTTACTGCGCTGTGATTGTCCAAAGCATGCGGGTCATAGTGCATGCTTGGCCAATCATCAGCCAGCAATGCACTGTGATGCCGCAGTGAATTATGGGCCATGACGCGCCACTCGAATTTGGCGCGAACGGCCCATAATGTTTGCAATTCAACGAACGGTCGAACAGCCGATGTTCGAGTCAAACTTGCGTTCGACTCGAACTCGAAGCTCATCCCTAATTTTGAGGTGTTCAGGTGCTTTTTCAATGCGTTTGCCAGGTTATAGATATGTTCCATAGAGAAAAAACGCAACCTGTTCTCCTTTAGTTGACTGTACTGGAACACATAGCACCGGTGTGATGTAGGCCATTGGGATCCATGGTAAACACTGTTCATGCATTTTTGACTCTAATAAAATTGGGCTGCATCCAGTATGAACCAGCCTTTAGTACATTTTTTCAACCCGTGGGATTCCTGAAAGGTATTTAAAGGCAAAAACACTTGCGCACCTGATGCTGGTAGGCCCCATCCACTCCTGGAAGTGCGTTGCTTAAACATGCATCAGCCAGCTTCTTTGGATAAAGCTTGGAGACCTTTACTGTAAATTGGTCTTCTTATCACATCTCTCCCATTCTTCTTCAATGAGCTTTTAATGGGAAAAGAAGTTCTTCCTTTTTCACATTTGGCAATATCTGCGTGCGTTTGTGATGGTTGGGCCTGCATCTTGCCTGTTCCTTATCCATTGGCATTTGAGGCAATCCATGCCGATTAATGGACAATGTTTGCTACAGGGCTGGGCAAGGCATTTTCTATTGCTCTGATGTGGACACATGTGAGCCATTGCCATGTGAGCTGCTTGAGGAGCATGAAAGCCACTCTGTTTGGGAATGTGAGGAATGCATATTGTCCTGGTCACGGGATGACCAGGAACGGGTCTTAGATTTTCTGGAGTGTTTGCGTTTAGGACTTCTGCTCCTAAAATCATGCAAAACACCATACTGCAGTCCTTCAGCATTCCTTGAGCACTCTTTTGAAGATATGTCCCACGCCACCCCCTCGTACCTTCGCTAATCTTCTGTGCTACTGACAGGTGTGGTGAGCTCATATGTGCAAAAAAATGGAAAAAAAACATAATTCTGTCACCAAAAAAACAGGTACCTTTTCTGTTTAATATCCATCTGCTTTTATCTTCTTACTTAGGCAGCAGCAGATGAGGTCAGACAGCCTTCCATAGGCAGACAGGAGACACAGAATCTGAGAAAAAAACAGTCAGACTGTCCAACCCCCAGGAACACACAGCACAGCAGGGGAGCAAACAGCAACAAGTCTTTACCACACAAGAGAAAACTGGCAGGACCGCAGAGAGAGGAGAGAAACCAATTCCTCTGCCAGCTCTAATGCCCCATACACACGATCGGACTTTCCAACAACAAAACCGTATACTTTTGTTCGAAGGATGTTGGCTCCAACTTGTCTTGCATACCCACAGTCACACAAATGTTGACCAACAATTATGAACGTAGTGACGTAAAAGACGTACGTGATATCTCCAATATGAATGCTAGTTATATCTCCGGCTCGTACTTGATTCCGAGCATGTATAGACTTTTGTCCGACGGACTTATGTACACACGATCGGAAAGTCTGACAACAAACATTTGTTGGCAGAAAATCCGACAACAAATGTTCGATGGAGCATACACACGGTCGGACTTTCCGCCAACAAGCCAACATTTGTTGTCGGAAAATCTAATCGTGTGTACGGGGCATTAGACTGTTTTTTTTGTTTTGTTTTTTATCTCAAATAAAAACTTTGTGTAACATATATTTGACATTACAGAGTCCAGAACATATGCATTCCATTTGGATAAAACATTGCAAACTGGCATACAACATGGTGTTAAATAACAGATTAGAACTGACTTCGCTCAGAGGCCAGTTATAGATACATACAAGTATTAAATCAGAACTTTACACCTCTACTGTCTGGAGGTTCTAAGACTGCTGCTTGGTGACTGGCGGTTGCTACCCCATGCCGCCCGTCTCTCTGCTCTCTGTGACATCATACACCGCCGCTCTCAGACTTAAGACAAAGCCAGGAGAGCGGCACACTGTCTATACAAGACAGGAAAACCCCAATGGTGACATTGCAGAGCTTACCAGTACTACCCCTGCAAAATATTTTGCTATCTAAGCAACTTTGCCTGCGACCCGGCACAAGGGATACCCAGTTTCAGGAGGCTTTACCATCCAACATTCTGGGTCTTCCAACTCCATGAGAGGCTGTAGGCGGTAGGGGGGATATCCTTGCAGCAAACAAAGTACTTACTACTGCAATCCAGGTGGCCTGGAGCAGACAAAAAAAAATAATAAGTCAGTGGGGGAGGGGCTATTTTTTATTCAGCTAGGAAAAGGTGGTCATGAGGGTGCCAGATGAGGCGTTAACCCATTGTGTGCTGACGTGAGGTATAGCCAGGAAAATACAGCTCAGCATATATAGTGCAGTCCGTGTAGTATATATAATACAGTGCAGAGTATATAGTGCCATCAGTATAGTATATATAATACATTGCAGAGTATATAGTGCAGTCATTGTAGTATATATAATACAGTGGAGAATATATAGTGCAGTCAGTGTAGTATATAAAATACAGTACAGAGTATATAGTGCAGTGCAGAGTACATAATACAGTGTTTTGGTGTGGTTAAGGTGAACCCTATGACAGAATTAAATCCATACCAGGCCCTTTGCGTCCGGCATAAATTTTAAGGGGAACTCCATGCCAAAATTGTAAAAAAAAATTGGCGTGGGCTCCCCCCCCCCAAAATCCATACCAGACCCTTATCCAAGCATGCAGCCTGGAAGGCCAGGAAAAGGAGGGGACAAGCGAGCCCCTCCCTCGAACCATACCAGTTACGAAAGCAGGTGGCCCCGCCTTTGCCTATGTAAGAGCTGTCAAAGGCAGAGTTTTTTTCATTTTTTCTATTTTTCAGGTCCGTCAGGCAGCATGATTGATGGTGGATGGACATTGCTGGACATTATTATTATTTTATAAGGGAATTGTCAAAAACTGTCTCTTGTGTTTTTTGCTTTTTGACACTCTTTGGAGAATGGGTAGGGGTACAATGCATTCTCGGACAAGGGTCTTGTATGGATGTTGGAGGGGACCCCATGGCAATTTTTTTTTACATTTTGGCGTGGAGTTCCCCTTAAAATCCATACCAGACTCGAAGGGCCTGGTATAGAATGGCGGGGGGATCCCATGCAGTTTTTTTTCATTGCTTTTTCATCTATATTGCCAGGAGCTGGCAATACATTACAGCTGCAAGCAAGTTTAAATGACATTTTTTCCTTTAGAAATGTCATTATTGCTGTGGTGTGTTTTACACGTTGCACATATGTGCCACTTTACAGGCAGACTAAGGGGACCCCCCAGGCACGATATTTAAAGGAATATTTCATTTTTATTGTTTCACTTTAAGCATCATTAAAATCACTGCTCCTGAAAAAACAGTTGTTTCAAAAACTTTTTTTGCATTGATACATGTCTCCTAGGGCAGTACCCAGGTCCCCATACACTTTTCATAGCAATATATTTATATGCACTTTTTATATGCATATAAGCCTTTAAAATGAGAACTTTTAATTTTTCATGTTCTTGTCCCATAGATTTTAATAGGGTTCACATGTTCGCTAGACCTTTTTGCCTGTTCGAGGTGTTCTGGTGCGAACCAAACCGGGGGGTGTTTGGCCCATCCCTACTTCCGGGGGGGAGCGTGCGTGCCTGCTATTGCCCTCACGGACGTATCCATACGGCGATTTGCGGGATCAAACCACTTTGCCGCCATATATTGACGTGAGCCAGTCGGCAAGTGGTTAATGTTCAAAGTAAAAAGGTTAAAAAGATTTTCAGGAAATATTGGAATATACTATTGAAGGATAGGGTTTTGAGGAAGGTGTTACCTCCTCACCCCAAGTTTGTGTATAAAAAGGCCCCAAATCTTCTAAATAGACTGGCCCCTGATGTGCTTGAACCACCAGTTACACAAAATAGCGAAGTGGTTGCCTTCCTGTCAGGATTCAATTCATGTGGAAAGCCTGCAGAACATCTAAGGTAAACATTAAAACAATAACAGAGTTTAGGGCAACAGCTAGAGGGAGAGTGCATAGGATTAAAGATTTCATTACCTGTACTTCTAAAGGAGTAGTATATATGCTTGAATGCCCTTGATGTATTCAATATGTGGGACGGACCTCTAGACCTTTACAGGTGAGGGTATGTGAACACATGAATAATATTAAAAAGGGGAAAAAGGAACAGTGTATCTAAGCACTTTAGAGAGATCTATAATAGGGATCTGAAAGCTTTTACATTTTGGGGAGTGGAAAAGGCAAAGAATCTTTGGAGGGGAGGTAATTATGTTAGATGTTTAAGTCAACGTGAATCCCACTGGATTTATGAGACTAATGTGTTGGCCCCTATCGGTTTGAACGTCAACTTTGATCTTAACTGCTTCATAAGTAATAGTTAATATTGTCCCCCTGGGTTGTCGTCCATATATAAAAGGGATTTTTTATAATAGTAAAACTATTTTCTTATAAATAATATGTTATATCTATTTTTACGAGAATAAATTGTTTTGAGGTAGATGCGGCATCTATAGCCTTTTAATTTGTCAATTTCAACAGCTCAGGTGGCAGAATCTGTCCAGAGGACAACTATTAGTCCTGCACTTCATAAATTTGGCCTTTACGGAAGAGTGGCAAGAAGAAAGCCATTGTTGAAAGAAAGACATAAGGAGTCTCATTTGCAGTTTGCGAGAAGCCATGTGAGGGACACAGCAAACATGTGGAAGAAGGTGCTCTGGTCAGATGAGACCAAATTTGAACTTTTTTGGCCTAAAAGCAAAACGCTATGTGTGCTGGGAAAACTAACACTGCACATCACCCTGAACACACCATTCTAACCATTCTAACATGGTGGTGGCAGCATCATGTTGCGGAGATGTTTTTCTTTTTTCTTCAGCAGGGACAGGGAAGCTGGTCAGAGTTGATATGCAGATGGATGGAGCCAAATACATGGCAATCTTAGAATAAAACCTGTTAGAGTCTGCAAAAGACTTGAAACTGGGGTAGAGGATCGCCTTCCAGCAGGACAACAACCCTAAACATACAGCCAGAGCTACAATGAAATGGTTTAGATCAAAGTATATTGATGTGTTAGAATGGCCCAGTCAAAGTCCAGACCTAAATCCAATTAAGAATCTGTGGCAAGACTTGAAAATTGCTGTTCACAAGCGCTCTCCATCCAATCTGACAGAGCTTGAGATATTTTGCAAAGAAGAATGGGCAAAAATGTTACTCTCTAGATGCGCCAAGCTGGTGGAGGCACCCCCAAAAAGACTGATGCCCCGTACACACGGTCGGATTTTCTGATGGAAAATGTCCGATCGGAGCGTATTGTCGGAAATTCCGACCGTGTGTGGGCTCCATCGGACATTTTCCATCGGATTTTCCGACACAGAAAGTTGGACAGCAGGAGATAAAATTTTCCGACAACAAAATCCGATCGCGTCAATTCTGACCGTGTGTGACCTGTTCCGACGCACAAAGTGCCACGCATGCTCAGAAGAAATTCCGAGACGGGACAACTCATTCTGGTAAACTTAGCGTTCGCAATGGATACAGCACTTTCGTCATGCTGCAATGTTCAAAATGGTTTAATACAGCGCACTCTCTTCTTCTTTATAATGTGACAAGAATTAAGTAGTTTTGCTGCTCATATTCACACACACTTCTCACAAACTTCTTTTGTTACTATTTATTGGGATTCCCTCAATATATTTTGATTTCTCACATCTGACAACATATTTTTGTATATTTTTTATATATTTTTTGGCTTTAATGTAGATTCTTTTTTTGTGTTTCTATTTTATTTTTTTTATTTTTGCGATTTTGATTTGTACTCCCGAAAATGTTTGAGTGTGTTTTTTGTGACAAGTTCCCACAACACCATTGATATGTTGTTTCCCTTTAATCTGTAGGAGATTGTTTGGTGTTGTTGTCTCTTGTTAATTTCACATTTTATGTTAGAAATGTACCTGAATCCTCACCAACAAACTGTCCTTTTTGGATGAAAACACACACAGGAGAGTATAATTTACCTAAAAAATTTATTAAGAGCTCACAACTAAACAAAGAGGGAGGCAACGCTGGAGAAACTGCAGAAGTGGGTGAAGCCTTGGACCCCCAGGGCAGACATCAATTATTTAAAAGCAAAATTGGTGGCCTGAGGAGTCCTTATCTAAGGGAGGGCAGTGTGGTCCAGAAGTCCCAGAGATCCGGAAAGCAGCAGATGACATCTGTGTCCCCAGGCTGTGGTCATACGAGAGACTGCAGCTTCTGTCAGACCAGACTGAACCCAGGGCCATCACTCTTTGGTCTTCTTTCCATGCCTCCTTCCACGTGGTGGCTCTGGTGGTGGAGTTGTGGCAGCAGGAGGAGGAGGAGGATCGTCCATCTCAATGGCATCCGTCTTGGGTGTTAGTTCCCCACTCACCCGCTTACGTAGGACTTTATAAATAAGGTCCTCAGAGAGCCTGCGTTGGCCCTCCTGCATGCCCTGCAATTTGGTGGCAGCCATGCAGGCAAAGGCCTCTTCAGGAGTTGGTAAGGCTCTGAGGGACGCAGAAGCCTCCTGGATCAGCCTGTACGATGAATCCTGCACGGGACTCGGAGTCGTCTTCCTGGCTCGTTTATGTGGCAGGCGGAGGGGAGGGACTTGAGACTCAGTCAGGCTGCGACTTGTCCCAGGCTTCTCCTGGCTGACACTTAGCCCCGCCTCCTCCTGGCTGCCACTAATCCCCGCCTCCTCCTGACTACCACATTCCACAGCCTCCTCCTGGCTGAGGTCTTCCTGTGTATGAAAAAGGGATATAGTTTTAGTATTTTTTTCATCAATCACACACAATTTTCACCTCCTGACTGCTGCAAATTGAATGTTAACAAATATAACCGACTATCATTCTGAGCCCAGCATTTTTCATTCTTGTCCCAATTTTGGGTGCCCACTACTGTCTATTGATATGTAAAACACTTTTCACAATCAGCAATTAGTGATCAATAATAAAATCTAGTAAACATCATTTATTTATTGACCAGAAATGAGTAGAAGAATGCTATACCTGACTCCAGCTGGGCTCCTCCATTTCTTCCTGGCTGGAAGGCCCAGGTTGGACATTGGAAGCCTCAGCTGGGGTGGAAGGAAGCATGGAAGGAAGAGTGGAGAGGGATTCCCTGACTTCAGTGTGGTCTGACAGAAATCGCAGTCTCTCATAGTACCACAGCCTGGGGACATAAACGTCATCTGCTGCAGCTCCGGATCTCTGGGAATCTGTGACCTTCTTGCGCTCCCTCAGATATGTGCTCCTCAGGCCACCAATTTTAGCTTTTAAATAAGGGATGGTTGCTGTGGGGACCACCGGCTTCACCAACTCCAGCAGTTTCTCCAGCGCTGCCTGCCTCTTCTGTTTGTGGTTATAGTGGGGGTGTCTCACTTGCCACAGACAGGGCAGCTCCCTGTACTTGTCTATGAACAGGGGCAGGAAATTGTGGTCGTTGAACCCATCCATTTTCTCTGCAAGACACAACACAAGACAAACCCTAATGTAAGGCCAAACTCCCCTAATCTTGTTACAATATAGGCTTCCATTTCGAAGCAGTATAGGCCCAAGTTTAGATCTTACCTTCGTTATCACGATCGGCGTCTCCGATGCTTCTTCCTCCGCTCACAGATCGTACGTAAGACGCACGTGTGTTACGCTTTATACACACTGCGCATGCGTATAACTCCGCCCGCCCCTGACGTTCTTTCTAGTCTATTCCCCGCCCCTTTTCGTTCGGCGCAGTGGGGGAAGAGCACATGGCGGATAGACAGCAGGTGCGTGCTAATTGTAGCAACGAGGAGGAGGAGGAAAGGCCGGAGCCTGAAACGTCCCGATCCAGAAGGAGATTTATAGACTCAAATATGTCCTTTGGGGAGATGTTGGAGATGGTGGACATCCTAAAGAAGGCCGACTATGATGGAAAGTATGGGCCTTACCCCAACCCCAATGTCCGAAAGGCCAAGATCATGGCGAAAGTGGTCAGGAGTCTGCACCGGAAATTCGGGGTACGACGATCGAAAGATCAGCTCAGGAAGCGGTGGTCGGACCTGAAATTACGAGAACATGAGCAGTACAGAAAGATCCGGAGAGTGCTGCAAAAAAGTAAGTAGTTGTGCTGTGTTCCTATTCTTTTTGTGTTTATTACGTTCGTGCTGCTCCATGTGCTTTTAGGAACTTTCATGTTCATGGGCACATTATTCGTTCGGATCAAACATTTTTCGTTCCAAATATAAAATACCATTGTTTAGCCCATATGCATTTGGCCACCATTTTGACGCCCTATACTTGTCTTCAAAGAATGGGTTGTGTAGATGGCTTTGTTACTAGAATGAAATGCAAACTAGATTCTGTGTAAGGAGAGGACACCGAGCAGCTGTTTTCACATCTGGACACTGGAGCACTAGTGTGGGACACAAAAACGCCATTTTATTAGGGGGGCCACACAGGTGCTCCAGTGTATACTATAGGGGGGGCTACATCTGTGAAGCTCACACTAAACAGGTAAAGTATTGCAGGTTGACAAAGGGCATTCAAAAAATTACAACTTGGAACTCTGCTAAAATTGACAATTGTACCCCACTTCCAAGCAATGTACAATTGTACCCCACTTCAAAGCAATGGATTATTTCCTAAGAGCAAATCCACTTTGCACTACAAGTGCAGTTTCAGTGCAGTTGCAAGTGCACTTGTAGTGAAATGTGTTTTTGCATTTAGTAAATAACAGCCAACAGTGCTTTGTATAAGGTTACACAATCACGCCATTTTCTGCACTCCAAACATTTCTGTCAAGGTCAGCTAAAACAAACACAAGCAGTAAATGTCCACAAAGATTTATTAATTTTTTTTTATTATAAAAAGGCTTCACAGATTGTCTGGCATATTGATGGCCCCCCTACCCGCAAAGAACTCCTGGTATCGTAACCGGACATCACGGGCACTCAGGGACGGCAAGCCAGGACGGCCGCTTTCAAGCGCCGTCAGTGTGGTTTGATGTATCATTCCGGCCTCAGGCCCAACTGAGCCACCATAGTTGGCCGAATGTTTCCTTAAAAAGTTATGGAGAACACAGCACGCAAGTATTATATGGTTCTGTTTATACTCCGCCATATGGATGGGTGTCATAAATAGGCGGAACCGGCTGGCCAGGATTCCAAATGTGTTCTCCACCACTCTTCGGGCTCTGGCCAGCCGGTAAATAAAAACCCTCTGTTCCGGGGTGAGGGTCCTCATTGGGAATGGCCGCATCAGGTGGTCCCCCAGCGCAAATGCTTCATCAGCAACGAACACGAATGGGAGTCCTTCCACATTGTCCTCTGGAGCTGGCAAGTCCAAGCTGCCATTCTGGAGACGCCTGTAAAACTCCGTCTGGGCGATGACTCCACCATCGGACATCCGGCCATTCTTCCCCACGTCCACATACAAGAAGTCGTAATTAGCCGACACCACCGCCAACATCACTATACTATTGAACCCCTTGTAATTATAATAGTACGACCCCGAGTTGGGTGGTGGGATGATGTGGACGTGTTTCCCATTAATTGCCCCTCCGCAGTTAGGAAAGTCCCACCGCTGGGCAAAGTGGGAGGCCACAGTCTGCCATTCCTGTGGCGTGGAAGGAAACTGTTGAGGAAAAAACAATAAACATTACTATTTTTACTCAGAAACATGGCAAGCAGATTATACACAAACATTATGGGGCAACCTCCGGATAGCATTTATTAAGGGGAATTTAACAACGCCAGAGTATAAGGTACACCTATCATATCCCCCCCCCCCCTCATGGGCCATTTCTAACATTATGGGGTGTGTGGAAATCTTGGACAGGTAACCCTCTTCACTTCATTGAGAGATGAATGCCTAAATAATGTGTATTACTTGGAACAGCCCCTCCTTAGTTACACTATTGGCAGCCCACTGGACAGGTAAGAAGTGTCATAATACAAAGATAGAAATACACATTGTTCACATTTGAGGACATTTGGACATTCTGCTATTACCTATCAAGATAATAATAGTATACAAAAACTTTAAACAGTACCATTTGAAAGTATTCAGGCAGGCCCTTGCACTACATGCTTTGGGGAATTCATCCATACATCTGAGCACAGAAGAGATGGGTATAGTGTGTATGGGTTTGGCAAAGTCAGCAGATAGATGATTGAGGATAGATAGAGAATTGGGATCAGCTGAGTTAGCAGTTGGGGGGAGGGAGGGTTAGTAAAAATTATTTGGGGACACCACAAAAAAAGCCTCTGGCACTCTGCCTGAATTTAAATCAAAAATTACATTTCCAAACATTTTAGGGGGTGTTTGGGGTAAAGCACTACTATGGAGCTGATAAAATACATTGTTAAGTGACTACATGAGGTGAATATAGGGCAGGAGACACCATGCTGGGGAGGTTAGTGAAGGGCAAATATGTATGAAGGACATAAAATAATAATTACATAAAAATCCAGCATGCATGAGGACAAAGGGGACATTCACAGCATATTCCAATCATGGTAATTAGGGAATGAGGAAAGAAATACAAGATATTATCAAACATTCAATACAATAAAATGTGATATAAAAGGATAAAAATCTTACCTTCATATACTCCTTCTGCAGGACCTGTATGATGGCAGAACAGGTCTCTGGGATAATGATACCCAGAGCCTGAGGGGAGATGGCTGTCGAGAACTTCAAGTCCTGCAGGCTTCTCCCTGTGGCCAAATACAGCAAGGTAGCGACCAACCTCTGCTCCGGAGTGATGGCTTGCCTCATGCAGGTATCCTGCCTGCTGATATAGGGGGTCAGCGAAGCCAACAAACGGTGAAACACGGGGTCCGTCATCCTAAGAAAGTTCCTGAAATCATCAGGATTATTCTCACGGATCTCACGGAGCAAAGGCATATGAGAGAACTGGTCACGCTGAAGCAACCAATTCTTGGTCCATGAACTCCTCCCAATCCTGTTCATGGACTGGACTTGTGTCAAGGTCAGGACCCCAACACCAAGCCCCCGCACAGCACGAACTCTACGAGGAGTACGCATACGAAACATGGCTAGAAAACGGTCGGCTGCTCAGAACGAAGTAACAGAACGCACTGAAGAGCAGCAAGGCCTGTGAAGAGCGACCTGAAAAACAGTAACGAACGAACAAGAATACAATGACTACCTAAAGTCACGCGGAACTTGCTGCACGCACTGAAGAGCAGATACAAACCCACAAGCACAAACTGAATGGCAGAAAACGATCTGAAAGCCACGAGTCTGAAAAAGCGCGAATCGTCTCTCACCAAACTTTTACTAACACGAGATTAGCAAAAGGAGCCCAAAGGGTGCCGCGCTTGGTTCTGAACCGGCCTTTTCTAGTCTCGTCGTACGTGGTGTACATGACCGCGTGGTTGGCGATCGGAAATTCCGACAACTTTGTGCGACCGTGTGTAGGCAAAACAAGTTTGAGCCAACATCCGTCGGAAAAAATCCTAGGATTTTGCTGTCGGAATGTCCGAACAAAGTCCGACCGTGTGTACGCCCTATTACAGCTGTAATTGCAGCAAAAGGTGGTTCTACAAAGTATTGGGGGCTGAATGCAAATGCACGCAATACTTTTCACATATTTATTTGTAAAAAAGCTTGAAAACTATTTTCCATTTTCCTTGCACTTCACAATTATGTGCCACTTTGTGTTGGTCTATCACAAACAAATCCCATTAAAATACATATACGTCTTTGGTTGTAACATGACCAAATAACATAAAAAAATGTCACAACTGTAGTGAGCTACACAGCGTATATAAAAAAGTCGAATTTTATTAGTGGTATACAAAAAAACAAAAAGAATGAACAAAACATCATTAAAAACACATCAGATCTGGACATACAACGCATATCATAACACCATCTTAAGGATCCTATCCTGCAGTTTAGTGTGTATTTCTATATAGTATACAATTCAAACACAATCCCAAAAAAGGGAAAAAAGAAATTATATGTAAACTTCCCCTAAAAAAGTTGAATTTGGGGGAGCACTGCAGGATAGGATCCTTAAGATGGTGTTATGATATGCGTTGTATGTCCAGATCTGATGTGTTTTTAATGATGTTTTGTTCATTCTTTTTGTTTTTTTGTATACCACTAATAAAATTCGACTTTTTTATATACGCTGTGTAGCTCACTACAGTTGTGCCTTTAAAGTCCCATTAAGGTTTTTAGTCGTTTGATAATTCCAATTCAGTATCCGGGACGTTAGCACAAGCAAATCTCAAGTACCTACAGAGTCACCCTGTATATTAGGTACTTCAATACTAGGACCCTCTCTTTTGTTATGAAAAAATGTCAAGTGGTATGAATACTTTTTCAAGGCACTGTATGTGTATATATATATATATATATATTTATATAATTTATTTTTTATTTGTATAATAATTTATGGACTTAATCACTGAAAAATCGATCTTTACCATTTTGATGCATGAATTAATCTAACATCTCATTACAGTATTTATGTATTTATGAATGGATTGATTAGTATTACAATTGTTGTTGCGCTGCACTTTTAACAACATTTATACACATTTATTTAATAATTTATTGGATTGTTGTGGTACAGGTCGTGCCTTAATGGTAAGAGGTAGTTGTAAGCATGTCAAAACAGGCTTGAGTTAGCAGAGGTGCACCCAGCAAGTTATACATTACCTTGCAGTTCCAGTAGATTGCTGTTGGTAGTTTTCAGTGCAAAGAAAAATGTCCTACGCTAAGGTCTCCCTCCCACTAACCCTCCCTGTAACAACAAAGCTGGCCATACACTAATAATTTTCCATCCTGTTCATCCAAATTTTCTCACTGAGGTGAGAAACAAATTTAGATTTGACAACACTAACAATTACAAACTCAAAAGAACCTACTTAAAAAGAAAAAAGTTGTAATTCTATTGATGTATGGCCAGCTTGGGCCTCTCTAAAATAAAATCAGAAGGCTCCCTTCCGGTAAAATACAATAGCACTGAAGGAGGGATGCCCCCACCAACAATGAATGTATTGATGGGGGAATCGAACAATTTTCTTTCCTTGTGCCCATGGAAAACTGTTGAAATAGCTTTTTGTGATATATGCATTTAGGCCCAGTTTGTTGTGGAAACTAAGATTTCTTCCTATGGGCCAGTTCACACCAGAACACAGTGCAGGGAAACCCACATTCCATGCGCATTTCCTGCACCGTGTTCAAAATGCAATGCACTTGCCATCTGCAGCTGGTGTCAGTGTTAACTCAATGACACCTCAAACACAAGATGCAAACACACTGCATTTGCCTGCACTGGATTGCATGGTACAGTAGTGCCATGCGATCTGGTTGTCGTGCATTTTGGAAAATACCGTATGGTCAACTTTTGGTGCGGTCTGGTGTAATTTCAAATGAGAATTGAAATGTGAATTGCACAGGAGCGTGCAACGCATTTCTGTGCAATTTATAGTGTGAACTGGTCCTTAATGTCTGAATCACAAAATCCCTTAGAGGATACTCAAAGTCCGCTAGAAATGTAGCCATTGGTATTTGAGTTAATTTGCTAAGATGTTGCTGGACTTATTTCAGTTACGTCTGGTTTTTAATCTCGTAATAGTTTTCTCCTTAAAATGCTCAAAATAAACAACGCTAATTTGTGCAATTATTATTTTGTATGAAATTGACTTTTAGACAGTGAATGCTATGAATTGCTATTTTATTCTATAAAGCATTTTCATCTCTACCCGGTAAGGTTTTTTTTTTATGCTCTCCTCAATCATCACCTCATTGAAACTCACAGTTGTTCACATCATAGTTACATAGTTACATAGTAGTTAAGATTGAAAAAAGACACAAGTCCATCAAGTCCAATCTATGTGTGTGATTATGTGTCAGTATTACATTATATATCCCTGTATGTTGCGGTCATTCAGGTGCTTATCTAATAGTAGATACCGTACATCCTAAAGCTAGCAATATCTTAATGAGTTACAACTCAAGCAAAACCCTTTGCGAGTTGACTAAACTCTGACTACCAAAAAAAAAAACAGTAAAATAATGTACGCACAATAAATTCAGCTAATCTGTGGAATAAAGCCTTAATATAATAGAATAAAAACCTTTGAATTGAGCAGGTAATGGACAGTAAAGGAAATATAGCCTGCATTATGCTTTATACAATTGACCCTCATATCAGCAGCCCATTTTAAGCTTGCAGTACCTTGTATTTTTCTTTTAAGATTTTAGCCTTTTGTAACATTTTCATTTTATCTAAACTTCCAAATGGCTTAAATACACATTCATAGTCTTAGTGGGAAGCATTTTGCTTTTAGGATCTTTTAGCCTATTGTTACCGTCAAAACACACTAAAGAAAAAACACCATTTTCATCCAAATATATCATTTTCTCTTAATTTTCAAAGTGTACAGATTCATGCTGAAGAACACATATAATTTATCTGGTAAGTAACAAAAAAGCCGACTCTAAGTAAACTCTGAAAACTATCTACCTATGTGGCTCCCAGCCATTACGAATTAATTATCTTTAAGCTATTTGATGCTTGTTCCTGACTTACTTTTAAAGTTAATTTAAAATGTTTTCACATTTAAAGATACACCGCAGTCAAAACCATAAATTAAGTACATGCATCAGAAAACCAAACTAAACTGACCACCACCTTTTACAAATACCTTCAGGTGAAAGAAACTAAAAAAAAATTTAGCACAGTTGGGGGGAGGCCACTGATACCTGGCTTGCTAATATTATCAATAAGGCAGACTAATTTGTACAGTATAAGTTCATACACTATCTACACTATACACCCGAATACACATGAGGTTATACCATATGGGCCTCATTCCACATGCCCAGCATGTTCGATGTGGGGACTCCTCAGCAACTTTATATAACATCTTCTGGTCCTGTGCTTGTACTGCAGTCTTCTATGATTCAGTCTATACTGCTCTAGAAACTCATTTGCAATAATCCAGTTCCAGAATGCCTGAATTATGTCTTTTGGGTTTCTTAAATCACTTTGTCCCTCTGACACATGAGTGTATCATGTTTTGTTCGATATTATTCAGGCCATTAAGGCTATGCTACACCGTTAGAAGAACCCCAGCCCTCCGTCTCTAATACAAGTCTTCCATCTGATTAATGTGGATCTCTCTAAATCCGAAAAAAAAAGTCCCATTTCTCTGAATCCGAAAAAAAAATGTCCCATTTCTCTGAATCCGAAAAAAAAATGTCCCAAAAGATGTCAGGAAATTTGGAGTCTCTGGCTAGAAGGAAGCGCCTACTCTAAATGCTACCACTTAATTCTTTTCATGTCTGCATGGCCTTACCATGATACCAGGTGAGGGGGGCGGGGCGAGGAGACAAGTGTGAATGTGTTGAATGTAGTATGGATGACTTAGTTCTTCTTGTTTATATTTGTTTCCATATCTTTACAGTACCCATATGTGCCACTGTACCCACATTGTAGATGTCACCTTATTATTTTTATGTTATTGATGGGCATATTTCTCTGAGTGTTTGGTAGGACTGTTGTGGAAAACTCATTAGCTGTCACCTACATTCTCAGCTGATGGGGTGGGTGCAATCACTGTAACATGATTTTCAAAAAGTCCACCACAGGGTTCACGAGTCCATCCTGGACCCTGACACAATAACCAGTTTACATTCTTTCCAACCAGGTGACTGGGTCATTGTAAAGAAGCTTGAGGGATGAGACCACGCCAACCACTGCAAGAAGCGGACCAACTACACCAAAAGGATGAGGAGTATCTTTGTTTATTTATATTTTTAAAGTGTATTTTTAACTAGCTAAGAAAGAGAACAGGACACATAGTTGGGTCTACTAGTGCCCCAGCGATGACGGCGGTACATGCTATATGTGACGTTCATATTGGTGTGAGGAATTTTGACAACCTAGTAAAATCCAAACAGACACCTGTCAAAAAAACTTAACAAAACATTTCTAGAGGGTAAAATTAATTATAATTTGAACAATAGCTCTGGTTCTTGCCAGCTTTGGTATCGGGATAATTAGGTAGCCCACAAGTGCGCCTCAACTGTAGTTTGGTATTAATGCGGATCTGCAGCTTATAAGGTAATTCCCCTAAGGCAAGAGGTTCATGTGTGCTGGTGAAACTTGCCCCAGCATCTTATGTCCCAGCCGATCGTGAGGATCTGATGGTACGAAAGAAGGTAAGAATGGCAGGGACGGCTGGAAGGGAATTGCTTGTACACGGTGGGGGCTTAAGCTTATGAAACGCTTGAGCAATTTTTCATCCATAGAGGATGAGGTGTTTTCATGTAACTGTTGAAGCTACAAAGAAGTTCCCACAGTCCAAGGGGGTTTCTGGGAATTCATAAGTAAAGATTGTTATATCTGGTTTGGGGATATTAGTGACAAAGTTCAGGCCCATATGGATAAGGTTTAGATCCCTGCAAGGCAAAGCCAGAGTTATAGATAGTGAAGGTTGCAATCCTTTTTAAGGGTTTGGGAATCGGGGATTTAATTTTTATCTTGCAGCGGATCATAGTGAAGGAAGTAGGGGTATATATACTCATGTTGTTTTTGTTTCTATTCCTTCTATATGCCATGATGAGATGCTCCTGTTGCCTGATTGGACGTGTGACCAGAGCCTGAGCAGATGACCACATCTTCCCTGATGAGATGCCCCGAAGCCCGACCCACGTACAAGACACAGAGGATCCCAGACCGACCGGCGACTACTAAAGCTCACCACGTCATCTGCAACAAAGTCTACATGTCAAGCCGTGTTTTACTTTTTATGGACTAAGAAGAAGATCAGGATTCATCGAGGGACACATGGGATCATATGACAAGAGGAGGGAACTGTTGTGGAAAATTTTATATTAATGTATTGTCATAAGAGTCTTCCAGTGTCTGTAATCTCACAGCCCGCTCTGAAGAGCTGACTGGGGCAGACTGACGCTGGTTGAGATCTGTTAGGTAGTGGAAAACTTCCCGGTGTTTGGAAAGAGGTGTTTGTGGAGAGAAGACATGTCCACCAGCAAAGGGCCCCTGTGCAATGCACAGAACGATCGTCTGGTGGGGATGCGTTCGCTCTGCAAAGACATTATCGGTTTAGCGGTTGTTTCCTCTGGTCACCCCTGGTATGCCTGATCAACATGTTTGGGGTGCTATGACGTACACCTGCAGATAATCTCCCATCTATGAGGAACTCTAGTCATCGTCATTTGGTTGTATGCATTTTGTTGTGGTGTTAAATCCTTATATGGTCATTCACATCCTGTATTCATTTCTTGTGAGGTCACAAGCTTTGTAAGAGGTGTTAGGCTGTTGGAAGCCCAACCCTCGAACTTTGGGACTTCCTGTTGATATGCTAATAAAGGGACGCTCTCACGGCTGAGGGCCAGAGAGAGAGTCATGCTGGAGCTGAGGACGTAAGGTTGTGTCTATTTGTAAGCATGGGGCACACACCAGAGGATGAGCTATGGCAGAAGGAAAGACATATGATCAAAAGGTGAGATGCATTTATATCATTAGACGAAATTGTTATTATTATGAGAAACAGGAGATTTGGCTTTGTGCTCTACGTGCAGCCAAATTTCCATAACAGGATTCATTGGCTTCCTGGGCCTTTTGTCTTTTCTATGTATCGTATAGAACAAATTAAATAAATAGCTTACAAAAAATTACGTACTTGCATGCTAGATCATGTGTATGTGTGACCCTAACAGGTATTCATTAGCTCTCACAACGATCACAGCAATGTCCTTTAGAATTCTTTTATCTGCTTCACTCCAGGATACAGTCGTCTTTGTTCAAGCATTATCCAGGATCATCATCTACTTCCTGGACGGAGATGCTGGCTCAGAGATGACACAGTCATATGAATCTTGTGCAGTTTTTGGCTGTGCTCACAAATGTCTGACCTATATCAGTCTCTACTGCAGTCTCTTACCTTTGACTTGCTCCAAAATTACAATGTTGCAGTCTGGTTAAGGACATGATAATAAAATTACTAATACATTGTGGCATGTTGGTAAAATCATGCAGGCCTCCAAAATTATGATAATTCAATATTAAATTGATGCAGGTATGTGGGATCCTGCCTTAAGGTGGAGCATTCCTACTCCAGATTTAGTGGGAAGCTAGGCTGTTGCCAGCCTGAGCTCTAACTGTTATTGTTTCTGTATATATTGGGTCCCCCTAAGCCTAGGGCATCAATTACTTCTTCCTGTTGCTGGGTGTTGTTCTCCAGCAGATAGAGCAAGAAGATACATTTTTATAGGTTATGAATATTTATTTTACCCTGGCCAATCACTAGAAGGTTTATTGCCAGTGATGTGGGCTAAAGTAATAGATAACTATTCAGGGACCCCTTCAAGAAGGGTCTCCTGCCTGCCAGGCTTTCCTGAAGAGTACAAAGCCAATGTGTGTGATCTAGCCATAGCCTCCCTTTCCTGCAACCTGGAGAGGGTGAGAAGAGTCCAAAGGCTCTTTTGCCTCCCAAGCCTGCTGCCTGTAGAAGAAACAGTTCCAGAGCCAAGTCTCAAGAGTTGGAAACAGGCCTATGCTAGGACCCTGAAGACAGGAAGGTAGCTGCTAAGTAGTGCTAAGGGGGGCACCTTTAACTCAATTACCAGTCTCAGCTTAAAGTCACACAAATGAAGATAGCTAGTCTGGGATTAAAAGCACATTATTGACCCATGAGGGAGGCTAAAAATAATTGAGCAAAGGAAATACTAGTAACTGTTTTGGGTACCCTGCACTCCCTTTCCTTCTCTCCCCTGGACTTTAAGGCATTACAAAACCGCAAACAACTACTGGTGGGTCAGTGAGTGCTGTTGGGCAGCTGAAAGCAAGATCATCAATAGAAATGCTAGTATAGCCTGAAAAATTCAGCATTTGCTTGGGAGTCATCTCTCATATACAGAGAGCCAGTGTAAAATTGCCAAGACAAATAAGTCTCTATGAGATGCTTTGGAAGTTTTAAACTGATAGGTAAAATAAAAAGCAAAGTACTACAATCTAAATAAACTACTGGAATCAGACCCAGTAAACCAACTATATAAAGAGCCAGATAAAACCTGACTTCACTGGATTCACAGAAGTCAAATGTAGGTAAAAAGAGTGGATACTCTGACCTTGGCTTGATGTTTAGTGCATAGCCTTAGCCATTCAACGCTTGTTTTGCTTGTTAGCCTCATATTTTTTATGTCAGATGTTGACAATTATTTCAGAGTACCTTAAAGTGTTACTAAACCCACCACAGTAAAATCAGCCTGTAATTGCAGTAAAGCATGCTTGTTTTTACTCACTGTGGAACCTAAGCAGTTAATCCTCAGAATTGTGTAAAAAGACTGTTTGATCCTGTCTTCTATGACACTTCCCTTCTTTTATTGTCACCAACCCATCTGCTGATAGGACAGAGCCCTAGGAGGCACTCTGCACATGCTCAGTTTGGGGTGTATTGCTAGAGAGTTTTTTTATTTTTGGGAGGGTACAGGGCCAATCAGCACTGTCCAGACAGAAAATCAGGGGTCGTGCAGCCTCGTAGGACAGTCAGAGGAGAATGAACTCCTATAAGCTTTAACCAATGCTCAGCCGGACGCTGAGAGAAGTCACAAGACTGCTATATACTGCTGATGAGAAAAGGTATTTAGCAGTTTACATTTACTAAAATAATTGCATTTCCATGTTCTGTGTACTGTGGGAGACCAGATATAATAATTGCAGGGTCCTGGGTTTAGTAACACTTTAAAAATTATTATTGGCAAATCCAGCCAATAACAGTCAGACTGGGAAAAATGTTTTTTATCTTTAGGTATACTAAAGCCCCGTACACACGGGCCAAATGTCGAAAGACATCTGTCGGTTCAAAAAAAAAATTTGTCATTCGGCCTGTGTGTATGTCAGTCGCTCCAACAGAAGCCGGCCTTTCCCAGCATGCTGGAAAACCAGCGGCCGACCAGCTTCTAATCAGCTTATATTTCACTATTGCTTCCCAGAGGCAAGGTAAGCGATAGGTGTGTCTACTCAGACAATAGAGGGGTCTCTCACATATCTCACATTCTCAATGGCCTTCTGAAAACTAATTCAGAGAAAAAACATTGAATGGAAGCAGGCTATGACATTTCTTGTTATGTTTTTAAAGCAAAGCCTCACCCTAAAGGGGGAGTTCTGCTTTATGCCCCCCCTGTTTAGAGGATTTTTTGGGGTGAAGGGGGGTTTCACAGGTATCTGCTTCCACTTCTTGCCAGATCGCTGTGCCAATCCACCTGTGGCTTGTCCCAGAAGGCTGCAGGCTCATTCACAAAGCACAGCATGGCTGCGACTGGACCCCTGGACAGGTGAATGTAGTATTTGTAGCTGCTGACTTTTAATTCTTTTGAATCAGGGCGAACAACCACTTAAGTAAGAACACTAGAAAATACGTTTAGCATATGTTTTTTTTTTTAAGATTTAATAAAAATTGGGGCATACTACATTATTGGAAGTATCCCTATTTTTTACAGAGCTTTACACACCTGGGGGATGTGGTAGCTGTATACAATGTTCATGTATATTATGTGAAGGTTCATGGAGTAGCATTGGTAGAACTGGGATGGATATTATCCTTTTCTGCTCTACAAACATCTTTAAAGACCCATGGATGCTGTTTCTAATGCAGAGATTCTTGGATTTAGAGATGTCCACAGCAGGCTGATTGCAATACTTTGGCAGTGTTCTTATCTCTTAGAGGATGGGAGTTTAAGACGTTTATATGTTACCAGAATTGCAGTGCTGTTTGTATCGCATTTACCTTGCTCTTTATCAAAGCTGAATACCATGCTGATATAGAAAACAAATTAATACAGCTATGTATTCAGTAATACACCCTTTTTTTTTTTTGACACACAATCTCAATACTTGAATCTGCTTGGGATCAGCTTCTTGCAGTCCCTGTACAGCACAGCTCACATGAAATGATATAAAAACAGCAAAAGGAACCAATCAGTTATGACGAAGTGCAAGCAGAATGGTGATAGAAAGGGTTGAAGTGACCACCTCCTACCAAACAAAACTGTGACGTGTGGCTGGGCTGTGTAAATCTCAGAACTGGATGAACAGAAATACAAATCCATTGGCAGGTAAAACAGCTCTAATATGTATATACCTATGTATTTATCTGTACCTCTGGAGTTCAGCTTTAGGGGCTCTGTTAAGGGCTAGGTCACAGCGGAGGCACACGTTTTTGTGCAATTCCCATGCATATTTGTGCAGTCGCTTTTGACAGCCCATTCATTTGAATAGGCTGAAAAATGCACTGGAACAGGGAAAAATTAGTGCTTGCATTACTTTTTCAAAACTCACTGCACCAAACCACATAGTCCTGAGGTACCATGCAATTCCATGCCCAAAAAACCACTGCATTTGTGATCTGCATTTGGAGGATCATTAACAATTTATTGGAAACCGCAAGCAGATCGCAAGGGCAGCATGTTCACCTGCGGTGTGGGAAAAGCATGCACAACACACCTTTCCAGCACCACGTTTTGGTGTGATAAGTCAGAGAAAGCTGGAATACAAAGTAGGAATTTTTATTCAGGTAGCCTTTTGACACGATTTCACAACTGATTAAAAGATGTGTAAAACTCCTGGTAATAGAGAACATACAAAATATAACAGATTTTACATTTAATTCTCTACCCTCCAGTGCTTGCATTGGCTTTCCGCCAACTCCCAACCATATTTGGTATCGGAGCTTACACAGAATGATGGACACACCCCCCCCCCCCCCACATGACAGCAGTTTGGTCTGGTGACCAAAAGGGTGGTAAAAGAAAATACATGTAGTAGTAGATGGTATCATCTACTACTGCAGGATTTAAATATGGTTATTCTCACCTTATAGGATGTCTGGTAAGCACATATGTGTAAAACAGCTAATAGGCTTGTAAAGCTTCAGCGCACTCCTGCTGGCAAGTTCCACTATTGTAGTTTGTTAATGGCTGACAAATGTAGATGGTCCTGGATATAACTTTTATATAACTTCCACAGGGCAAATATGATGCTGGCAGAACGGGTAGCTGAACGTAAAAAAAATCATTCTTTGAAGTTCAGTTACACATTCTGCCATCATCATTTTTGATTTATAAAAGTTATATCCAGGACTCTTTACCTTTGTCTGCCATTAACAAACTAATCCAATGGAGCTTGCCAGCAGGAGTGATCTTAGACTCCACACACCTATTAGCTGTTTTACACATATGTACATACAGTTGTGCTTATAAGTTTACATACCTTGGCAGAATTTATGATTTCTTGGACATTTTTCAGAGAATAAGAATGATAACACAAAAGCTTTTCTTTCACTCATGGTTATTGTTTGGCTGAAGCCATTTATCATCAGTCAACTGTCTTTACCCTTTTTTTTAAATCATAATGACAACAGAAACTACCCAAACTACCCTGATCAAAAGTTTACATACCCCAGTTCTTAATACCGTGTATTGCCGCCTTTAACATCAATGACAGCTTGAAGTCTTTTGTGGTATTTGTGGATGAGGCTCTTTATCTTCTCAGATGGTAAAGCTGTCCATTCCTCTTGGCAAAAAACCTCCAGTTCCTGTATATTCTTAAGCTGTCTTGCATGAACTGCACGTTTGAGATCTCCCCAGAGTGGCTCAATGATATTGAAGTCAGGAGACTGAGATGGCCACTCCAGAACCTTCACTTTATTCTGCTGTAGCCAATGACAGGTTGACTTGGCCTTGTGTTTTTGTTCATTGTCATGTTGGAATGTCCAAGTATGTCCCATGAGCAGCTTCCTGGCTGATGAATGCAAATGTTCCTCGAGTATTTTTTGATAACATACTGTATTCATCTTGCTATCAATTTTGACCAAATTTCCTGTGCCTTTGTAGCTCATACATCCCCAAAACATTAGCAATCCACCTCCGTGTTTCACAGTAGGAATGGTGTACCTTTCATCATAGGCCTTGTTGCCTCCTCTCCAAATGTAGTGTTTATGGTTTTGGCCAAAAAGCTCAATTTTGGTCTCATCACTCCAAATGACTTTGTGCCAGAAGGTTTGAGGCTTGTCTCTGTGCTGTTTGGTGTATTGTAAGCGGGATACTTTGTGGCATTTGCAAAGTAATGGCTTTCTTCTCGCGACTCGACCATGCACCCCATATTTCTTTAAGTGCCTCCTTATTGTGCATCTTGAAAAGCCACCCCACATATTTTTAGAGAGTTCTGTATTTTACCTGAAATTATTAGTGGGGTTTTCTTTGCATCCCAGACAATTTTCCTGGCAGTTGTAGCTGAAAGTATAGTTGGTCTACCTGACCGTGATTCGGTTTCAACAGCACCCCTCATTTTCCACTTCTTGATTAGAGTTTGAACATTGCTGATTGGCATTCTCAATTCCTTGGATATCTTTTTATATCCCTTTCCTGTTTATACAGTTCAACCACATTTTCCCACAGATCCTTTGACAATTCTTTTGCTTTCCCCATGACTCAGAGTCCAGAAACATCAGTGCAGCACTGAATGAAAGATGCAAGGGTCTGTCAGGAGTCCAGAAACTCACTGACCTTTTCTACACACACACTAATTACAAACAAACAGACCACAGGTGAGGATGGTTACCTTTAATAGCCATTCAAACCCCTTTGTGTCAACTTGTGTGCATGTTATCAGGCCAAAATCACCAGGGTGTGTAAACTTTTGATCAGGGTCATTTGGGTAGTTTCTGTTGGGATTATGATTTAAAAAGAGTAAACACATTTGATTGATAATAAATGGCTTCAGCCAAACACTAACCATGAGTGAAAGAAATGTTTTTGTGTTATCATTCAAATTCTCTGAAAAATGGCCACGAAATCATAAATTCTGCCAGGGTATGTAAACTTATGAGCACTACTGTAACAGCCATCCTATAAGGTTAGGATAACCATATCTGAATCCTGTGGATTCTTTATAATACAATGATTACTCTTAGAATCAAATTTTTCAATCTCTTCTAGATGTTTTTTTCTGTCTGATCAGATCAGGTTAAGCTGCCTTATATAAGAGTTCTGATTGTATGCTTCCCCATAGCCAGTAGTACAGGGTCGCTCTCTGGGCCCCAGAACATGAATCTAAAGTTTCACTTTAACTGTAGGATTTATTTTTTTATGCCCAGCAATTCATACAAAAACATGTGTTTCAGCTGTTTCGATTTTCATATTTATGTTTTTAACTTTCTTGTTCTGTTTTAGAAAGAAAACATATTTAGTTTTGAATTTTAGTAAGTTCTAGGACATCCGAAATAAAATTAACAGATTAATGGAAAAAATATTCTTTAAGTGTTGGCCAAAACCATCTTTGATTACTTAATTTCTCCTTCCAGCATTATCTCCTGTGTGCATAGATAAAGTATCCTAATATTCTTTAGCAAAACCACTAAAATAAAGCATCAGGGGGCCAACATTTTACTTGTCTTTAAATTAACTAGATTATTATTATTTTTAAAGAGCTGTGTAGCATACTCATTGCTAATTACCACTCATTAGGCCCCCTCATTACTCATTAGGATTGATAAAACTTGTTTTGTATTTTCTGTGTTTGTAAAAAAAAAGGGGCTATTAACTACTGAAAAATACGAAAAAAACCCTATCGGGGCTTTAAAGCAGCCAATGAAATGCAATATAAGTAGTT
This sequence comes from Lithobates clamitans, assembly GCA_037952925.1. Taxonomy (NCBI): domain Eukaryota; kingdom Metazoa; phylum Chordata; class Amphibia; order Anura; family Ranidae; genus Lithobates; species Lithobates clamitans. The sequence goes on along the minus strand of JBBGZY010000605.1, from coordinate 3,841,673 downwards.
GAAAAAATTCAATTTTATTGGTACAAAAATTATGAATAGTATGTTAAAAAAGACATTGAAATTAAGTATTGACTATTAGAGTCCTGACTCTAATAGTCAGTACTTAATTTCAATGTCTTTTTTAACATACTATTCATAATTTTTGTACCAATAAAATTGAATTTTTTCAACTACTTATATTGCATTTCATTGGCTGCTTTAAAGCCCCGATAGGGGTTTTTTCGTATTTTTCATGCACTTTATGGGGTGTGCGGCCTACCCGTCTACACTCATGTGAGCGTCTTCTGTTGTTTGGGCTATTAACTACTATTATTTTATATTTGAAAGCCTAACCTTCACTCTACTATAGAAAAGTGTTGTTTTGTTTTAAAAAAAAAGGTACACTGAAACCACCAAATACACCCAATTAACACTTCTTCCTAAAGTTATTTCAATTGGAAACCAAAGGACATGCAGCCTCGAACCTAAGCCCACCTCCAAAGCACATCAAACTGATGGCACACATAAACTCATGCAGAATAGGTAAAGTTCATATTGCATTATGGAAGCCCCCCACTTATGAGTTCACTGTGCCAGGAACAGCCGCCCCTCCTGGCCACCCCCCTTGTCACCGCAATGTGGGTTCCATCCTGCTCTCCCCATCGCAGAAAGGTTTTGGGTAAATATGGAAAATGGAAAACAGGAATGTGAGACACTGAAATCCCGCTGTTGGTACATTCACATCTTCTGGCACACCATCATCCTAGCTGTGATCAATGCATGGCTGCTGTACAAACGGGACTACAAAGCACTGAATTCTCCCAAGAAAAAGATACTAAACAGGAGGCTGTTTCAAGCCTAGTTAGCATACTCTCTCATCCTAGTCGGCACAACTGTCATAAAACCAAAGAGAGGATGACCAGGTTCAATCCATGGGAGCCCAATTCCGCAGACAGGGAATTAAATGACAGGAAGAGACCATCCACAGAAAAAGGGAGTCCTTCAAATGGCACCACAGCCAAAAGGTCAACTGTACATCCACCAAGGACATGTATGGACATTTCCCTATAAAAACAAGTACAGGGGGTCCCCTAGTTACAAACATACGACTTACAAATGACTCCTACTTACAAACAGAGGGAGACAACAGGAAGTGAGAGGAAATCTACCCCTAGGAAGGGAAATTCACTCCTGTAAGAGCTATTATGGAGAAAAGGTACCTCACCTGATGCTTTATCACCAAGGCTTGTTTGCACAACAACCCAAAATTTTCAAAATCCAATTGTCATTGGGACAGAAAGTGAGGTGAAATCTTCTGAACAGGGGCACACACAGCAAAACAAATGTTAGAGTGATGACAACCCTTCCCTATGCTATCCAAAAAGCTTAAAAATAGTTTTTTTGGCTGGAGCTACACTTAAAAAATGTACCTGTTCCGACTTACAAATAGATTCAACTTAAGAACAAACCTACAGTCCCTAACTTGTTTGTAACCCGGGGACCCCCTGTAGAGGACGCTGCAAACAATGTGGTAAATGATATATCAACACACTTTGCAGCAAGTGCAATGTCCGCCTCTGCTTCTTAGAGGACAAGAACTGCCTTTGGGACTATCATACCTAAGCATGGCTATAAACCTAGCTAAACATAATAAATGTCAAAGTTTTCATTCAATGCGGTAGGTTTTGTAAAAACAGTTTGAACATAGTTTTATAATAAATTATTATTAATAAAAAATATGACTTGCATCATTATTAATTTGTGAAAATTAGTGTATAGATATGTAGGCTACTGTTGAAGGATTTATTAAGCAGAAATTCCTTCAAATAAACCTTTTGTTGAGCACTACATTTGTTCTGACTGTATGAGTAAAATTACTGAAATTCTGTACCAAACAGGCCCAATGTTGCAAAGTTACAACGTTCTACTAAATACGTTCTAAAATTTAAAAAATTGTAAAACCCATTGATTTCTGCATTAGAGGCCTCCTACAAAAATATCTAAAATGTGAAAAAAAATGTTTTGCAGTTTTCTTCTAAATTTGGGTCTTCTGGGGTTAAAGGTAAAGTTGATCAGAGAATATCCGTTTGCCCTTTGGGGATCAGAAAGGAATTTTTTCCCCTGCTGGGGCAAATTGGATCATGCTTTTCTGGTTTTTTTTGCCTTCCTCTGGAACTGTAGGTATAGGATTGTGTATATATGATTGTAATTTTTTTTTCTTGTATTGGTTGAACTAGATGGACTTGTGTCTTTTTTTGTAAACCAGACTAACTATATAATTATGTTAAAAAAAAAAAAAAAATGAAATCCTCTGATACCTAACATGGTGGCATCAACCTTCCTAGCTTTCAGTTGATATGCAACTTTGCTAATGCAATATTTTTGCAGGTTTGTAACCCTAACCAGATTGGCTGTCAGGAAAAGCCCTCTTGCAGTTTTCCCAGCAGATTGAGGGTTAAACGAATGCCTGTGCATAGAAGCGCCATCCGGCGCTCGCGCACGCGCAATAGCGCCAATAGCGCTAATAGTGCTAACAAACATACGCGCATGCGCAATAGCGCTAACGGGCGTACGCGCATGCGCAATAGCGCCACTTGGCGCCAAAGATAGGCTATTTAAAGAAGACTGTTTCAATGCTGCCTTGCTGTCCGGTCTACAGCGTTTCCTGAGACCCCTGCTACCTTGTTACCAGTTTTCCTGTATCCAGTACTTACTTGGCTTGTTCCTGACTTACCTGCTTGCTGCCCGCCCCGATCTTGGCTTGGACTCTGACTATTCTCTTGGTTTGCCCTTCTGTACCTGATCTGCCCGCCAGTACCTTGACCCGGCTTGTCTGCACCTCCCTGCTGTCTGCAATCTGCTACAGGACTACAGTGCACCTCCCTGCTATCTGCATCCTGCTACAGTACTATAGTGCACCTCCCTGCTGTCTGCAACCTGCTACAGGACTACTGTGCACCTCCCTGCTGTCTGCAACCTGCTACAGGACTACAGTGCACCTCCCTGCTATCTGCATCCTGCTACAGTACTACAGTGCACCTCCCTGCTGTCTGCAACCTGTTACAGGACTACAGTGCACCTCCCTGCTATCTGCATCCTGCTACAGTACTACAGTGCACCTCCCTGCTGTCTGCAACCTGCTACAGGACTACAGTGCACCTCCCTGCTGTCTGCAACCTGCTACAGAACTACAGTGCACCTCCCTGCTATCTGCATCCTGCTACAGTACTTCAGTGCACCTCCCTGCTGTCTGCCACCTGCTGCAGGACTACAGTGCACCTCCCTGCTGACTACAGGATCCTGCCTTCTACTTAAGTGTTCCAGTCAGGCACTTGTGCCCCTCTGTACTTTCGAGTCCCTGTTCACACCTTCAGGGGTTCTTAAGTCAGAGGCATACGAGAGGCCGTTCTCTGCATTCCGGGCTCCACCTACCAGGTACGTAACATTGGCTAATAATTGGGGTTCCTCTTCCCCCCCTCCCCCTTCACGAGGTGGTAGAACCTCTAGAGGCAGAGGGAGAGGCCAACAAAGTGGATATTCAGCTGACCCTTATTATAGAAATAACTTAAGACCTCCCCCTCCCACTAGAGCTAATTTACAAAACAGTCGGGGACCACAATATGATCCCGACTATGGCTACCGTACCCCGGTTTGTTTGTTTGAATAATCGTTATACCCCGCTTTGAGATTGTGATGCTCACCAGGATCCATACTCTCAATATGATAGAGAAGACAATCTTTATAATAGATCGCCATACCACTACAATCATAACTATCATGGTCCCATACAAACTTCGGGTTTTCAGAGACCCATGGAGGGATATCTAGTAAACTTAGAAGGAAAAGAGGGACCAGAGGGGGGTGGAGGGTCCAGGGCCAAAAGAAAAAGAACCTAAAGGGCGCTGGTATTTTTAATTTGAGCTCAGTAATACTAACCAAGGCAAAACAAACAGTCCTAGATAAAGGGCTCAAATTTGTCCCCCCCAGACCCCTTAATAGATTTACCACGTTCATAGATGTCCTAAAGTTCACGTGCAAGCTCAGTATTCAGAGACATTTTTTGGCCCAACCACTGAAGCCCCCTCTAACCAACACAGCTTCCACTATGGCTGATGCCACTTTGCCTGAAGAAAACACTGTTTTACATTCGGGATTAGCTAATCCTTCTCTATTTAATCCTCCTGGCACTCTAGCACCATCAGTGCAGGTCTTTAAAAACCTAGTTTTGGAGGATTTAGGGAAATTATCCGATCTTAAGAAAAAGCTTAAAAAGATTAAAAAGAATCTTTAAAAAGATTAAACCTGATATTAAGAAGGGACTTAAAACATTATGAGAGAGGAAAAATCTTATAATCCGCCCTGCGGATAAAGGGGGTGGGATTGTTGTTTTAGACAAAACAGATTACCTAAAAAAAATGTGTAGAATACTGAACGATTCGGACACATATAGTCTCATTTCCACTGACCCTACCACTGCCTACAAAAAGGCCTTGTTACAGCTAATTGATGAAGGGTTTGCTTTGGGCATTGTTAACAAGAAGGAGAAAAGCTGGTTCCCCAAGTCCCACGTATCCCGGCCATTTACTACCTCCCCAAGGTCCACAAGGACCCTGTCAATCCCCCTGGCCGACCTATAGTCAGCGGGATTGGCTCAGTCACAGCCCGGATTGGGAGGTATGTGGATTTTTATTTACAACCCTTGGTCCGTTCCACCCCTTCTTATTTAAAAGATACTAGGAATACTATCAAACTATTGGAATCGGTTCATTTTCGAGATGGGATGATCCTTGTTACAGCTGATGTGGCTGCACTATATACGTGCATACCCCATAATTTAGGTTTTGATGCAGTTGAGAATTATCTGTCCAGGGATGCTAGACTTCCTCTCTTGCAACGGAACTTTATCATGCAGCTTTTGAAATTTGCCACTCGGCATAACTATTTCTGGTTCCAGAACCAGTTCTATCTACAGAAGAGGGGTGTGGCTATAGGGGCGAAATTCACACCTAGCCTTGCCAACCTCTTCATGTCTCAGTGGGAGGAGAATGTCGTCTACGCTGCCCGGAGGCCGGAGTTAGTTCTCTGGGCCAGATACATAGACGGCATCCTCCTCCTATGTGGGGATCATAGCTCCTTGGATAATTTTATGGCCACACTCAACCATAACGATAGAGGAATTTCTTTGAGTTATGAGGTCAGTACCTCTAGGATTCATTTTTTAGATCTGGAAATCCTGGTAGTAGAACATCATTTGGAGTTCAGCACATACTTTAAACCTACTGACCGGAATGGTTATATTCCAGTCGATAGTTGCCACCAGGATCAATGGCTGAAAGCAATTCCACGCGGCCAATTCCTGAGGCTGCGTCGTAATTGCACAAGAACTTCTGACTACTTGTCCCAGTCCCAGTTACTCAGGAATAGATTCCTAGAAAAGGGTTATAGTCCAGACCTTTTGGACAAGGAGATTAATAGGGTTTTGTTGCTTGAGAGAAGTTCCACTTTGATAGAGCATCCAAAAACCACCTCTGATTCTAGATTCATATGGGCCTTTACCACTACTCACTCTATCCAATATAAACAAATTATAGACATCTTTAGAAAACACTGGTAAGTGTTCTTGAATGATAGACTATTGGGTCCAGTCCTTCCAGAACGGGCTGCAGTCATCTTTAAAGGTGCACGATCCATTCAGGGGCAGGTTGCCCTGAATGTGATCGATCCCCCCAAAAAGGTATCTTTTTTTCAGGACTGTAAGAGTTATTACCCATGTCACAAGTGCAATGTGTGCCTTCACAACATTGGGGGGCAGCACAAAACGGTAATATTTAAGTCCACGGTGACGTCCCGCACATATTATATGAAACAGTTTGCTACATGTTCCTACCAATACATTGTCTATTTGCTTACCTGCCCCTACGTGGGTCGTACTATCAGGACGTTCTCCATCCGAGTCAATGAGCACGTGGCTGGAATCAAAGGGGGGAAAAGTAAACACACGGTACCACGACATTATTTGCAGTACCACAACAAAGATCCTTCTGGTACACTTTTCCAGGTGATTGATAGGTTTATCTCTCATTGGAGGGGGGAATCGCAACTTCGGGGCGTTTCACGCCTCGAAACATATTGGATCCATGAGTTGAGGTCCTACTTTCCGTTTGGGCTGAACGTGGAGTGGGATCTCAACTTTTTCATTCATCAATCTTAGAGACTGTTCTTGCTTATTATTCATATTTTCATTTCCAGTTGGATGCCACTCTGGTTACATAGCGGATAAGTGCTTTCTCTGGGGTTCCTTGTGTTCTTTTTGGTTTTCCACTGTGGAGTTCTTTATGGGGGGGCTCCGTGGGGTGGAACCTTGAAGAACACGTGGAACTTTTTTTCACTACTGTTTTTTTAATTTCTTTTTTAATTTTTCATTTTTATTTTCATTTTTTGATTTTCATTCATTTAGAGATTTTTCCTTTCCACTATGTTCATTATTTTTATTTTTATTTTTATATTTTTTTTCATTTATTTTTGGTATTATTAACCATTTATTTAGTGTCTGATGTATTTCATGATTTTCCATGTTTTACACCAAGGAATCCTTCTGTTTCGTGGATCTTTACCTTACATGAACGGGTCCTTACTGTTACCTTTAGAGTCCGTTCCCGTTATGGTGGATATGTGTGTTTTCATTTTATCATACACAAATTCTCTCTAGGAACCTGGAGGGACTTTGTGTTTATTGGCTCTGACTGGTCAGGTTGCGCCTGTGTGATTTCCTTTCCCCGCGGTCACGTGGCATTCTCTCCCCTTCGACCATGTGACCTGGGAATGACGCTTGGTGGGCTTTTCAGCGCGACGTCATATCCCTTTGTTAGACACGCGGGTGGACAGCTTCCCAGACTGGTTTGTTCCGGTCTGTGGACCCATTGGACGTCGCGCCCGCCTGTCACTTCTATTCCTTAGTTCATTGGTTTATTAAACCATGTGATACACCTCCGAGTCAGGTGATTGTCTTAGGTCCAATGATATCCAATTTTACTCTTTCTTGCTTATTGGTCATGTATTTTACGTTTATCTATAAATATTAGCAGTGTGGAGTGGGTTGCCCCAGTAGAAGACCATTAGGACGAAACGCGTCTGCCGGTCTCCCCTTCTCCATGCTGCCTTTTTTTTTATAGTGATCACATTTTTACTTGTTGGCTTTTTAGAAAAAAAAAATCCCCTTTATTATCTGCACCATGCGGAAGTCTTAATTTTTTTTTCACATCTTGCCTGGATGAGAACGATTGCCCATTGTGGGCCATTTGTGGCACATCTTGCCTCCAAAGTCTTTTGTCTGGAGTTCCTATTTCGATGACCTGCCTTGATGACCCCTGGAGGTTCAGTTGAAGTCCACATTGCCAGCTCCATCGTCCGGGATATCTCTCCATCTGCCCGGTTGGGCTTACTGTCTTACTGACTCCATGTCGCTGACAGGGGAGTCCATAAGATTTGGTAAGAGTACCCATCTTTATTTATCCACTGATATTGAGTATTATTGATGTTGGTTCCATCCACGGATCAATATTATTCCTGCCAGTTCCTTTTGGATATCCATTATCCATGAATGGCCCTTTCTGTGTTCTGACACAATTGGACACTTCATCACTTCACTTTTTTGGTTTTAGACTTTATGATTTGTTATACCAAAAAATGTATCATCTAGTTTAAAGACGTATGGACTTGATTTCACCTTTGTCAATATTGTTGAATATTCATTTATATTTACTTAGCGCTACATTTTTCCACTTTCTTTTGTATTGTTTTTGTCACAACGTATGTAGCTGCTTTTTCTTTTTCACGTTAGTGAGCGCAGTGTTTTTGCATAACTTTTCACTAATAAAACAGACTGCTATTTGAAAGTCCTTGTTATGCAGTGATTTAATATAATTTCCTATTTGTCTTAGGTTACATCGTTTTTATACCTATCTTTTGTAGAAAATTTAGATGCATATGTCTGTGAATTTGGAAAAAAGGCATGTACATGTCATTCTGTGTTCTTATGTTTCGTTATTAAAATTGTATTGCAACTGAAAAAAGTGAAATACTTAAAGTAGGATGTAGTATTTGTCAGGTATTGTGTAGAGTCAAGTTAGATTCTGTGTCAAAAGGAGAATTTAGAGACAGATTCTGGCCCCCATCTAGTATAAGGATGCCTGATTTAAACGCCATCAGGGTACTGCAAACCCTTCGTAAAAATGGGACCTGTTGTTCATTCGGCATTCAGGCTGCCTTCCATGTCTGCCAGTTTCTACCTGTTAGAAAGTAGTATGTTTCTTTTCCTAGGTTGCCTAAAATACATAAAATATAAAGCTGCTTTGTGCAGCATTTAAAATACAGGGACAGAAAAAGGCAATGGAAGACAGTGGCGTATCTAAGGTATGGCAGCCATAGCAAGTACCATGAGCGCCATGGGGGGGGCCGCAAAAAAGCTGCCCCGCACAAAAAAAAGTCCCACCCGTCCTCTCGCAGCCGCCTCTCACACTAATCTAGCCCCCAGCGTCATGGCCGGCCTGCTGGAGCATGGCACCGGCACAGCACTTCACCTAGCAATAGTTAATTGGCCTGGCACTGGCTGGCAGTGGGGAGGGAAGCAACAGGCGCCCCCATAACGGCCGATGAGTTGACTGACCAGACCGCACCCCAGGGTTTACGTAGGGTAACTGGCGGAGGCAGAGCCTAATGCTTCACCTTCCCTCCTCTGCGCAGCTGTATCATCTTCTCGCTGGAGCGGGGTCTCCCGGGTCTGTGTGACATCACGTGACCATGATGTGAGGTCGGTGATGGTGAGGACTCCAGCCTCCAGGGGAACCTGGAGGCTGGAGAAGAGACGTCACGAGAGAAGAGAAAAAATTGGATGATGGGGAACCCCCAGGCAGGAGCACTGCAGCCTAGCAGCAGGTACCAGTCACCACGATCTTGATCATCATGTGCATGTGTACCAGTAACCAGTGCCAACTGCCAAGCAGAAGTAAAGCAAGCAATTAAATATAGTGCTCAAATAATATGGATCAAATAAATATGCTTAGCCATAGATATAAATAAATTATAATAAAGTGATTTGTGCAAGTAGTACCTGCTGTTGCACAAATCACTTTGTTACACTTTATTTATGACATCTATGGCTAAGCATATTTATTTAATCCCTATTGAGCACAATATTTGATTGGCTGCTTGCTTCTGCTTGGGCCTGGCACACACACACAATCACACATGTTGATGACTTAAAGTCATCATGTGCGATTGTGCGTGTGTGCCAAGCAGACAGGGCCAGTGATATCACAAACTAGCAAACTAGGCAGGGTACACGGCCGCTGGTGATCCTACTCCGTCTCTACCTCTGTACAGTATCAGAGGCGCTGGCGCAGCATTTTTGGGTGCTGGTAAGGCCACATTTATGGGTGCTGATGTTACTACATTTTTTGGGTGCTGGTAAGGCCGCATTTATGGGTGCTGATGTTACTGCATTTTTGGGTGCTGGTAAGGCCGTATTTATGAGTGCTGATGTTACTGCATTTTTGGGTGGTGGTAAGGCCGCATTTATAGGTGCTGATGTTACTGCATTTTTGGGTGATGATGTTACTGCATTTTTGGGTCCTGGTAAAGCCGCATTTATGGGTGCTGATGTTACAGAATTTTTGGGTCCTGGTAAGGCCGCATTTATGGGTGCTGATGTTACTGCATTTTTGGGTGCTGGTAAGGCCGCATTTATGGGTGCTGATGTTACTACATTTATGGGTGCTGATGTTACACATTTATGGGTGCTGATGTTACTGCATTTATGGGTGCTGATGTTACTGCATTTTTGGGTGCTGGTAAGGCCGCATTTATGGGTGCTGATGTTACTGTATTTTTGGGTGCTGGTAAGGCCGCAATTATGAGTGCTGATGTTACTGCATTTTTGGGTGCTGGTTGGACCACATTTATGGGTGCTGATGTTACTGCATTTTTGGGTGCTGGTAAGGCCACATTTATAGGTGTTGATGTTACTGCATTTTTGGGTGCTGGTGAGGCCGCATTTATGGGTGCTGATGTTACTGCATATATGGGTGCTGATGTTACCGCATTTATGGGTGCTGGTGAGGCCGCATTTATGGGTGTGGATGTTACTGCATTTATGGGTGCTGGTAAGGCCACATTTATGGGTGGAGTCAGGGGTGGAGCCAGGGGGAGGGGCGACAAAATGAGGTTTTGCCTAGAGTGTTAGAAATCCTCTGTCCTTGTCGCACTGCGTCCCTCTCTGTCCTCATCACACTGCGTCCCTCTCTGTCTATCCCCAGTGTCCCTTGATTACGTGTTAGTGTGTGTCATTTTTTTTGTATGAGTTACTGTGTGCACCAATGTATTTTAATTTTAATTTAATTTTAATTTTTGTATCAGTGTGTGCCCGCGGGCCATTGTGTGTGTGCCACAGACAAGCCAAGAAGTCAAGCAAGTTCTTCATGACCTTCTTTGAAAAGCCTGGAACAAGTTGATCAACACCTTCCATGAAGTCCCCTGCACCCGCTAGAAGTTTATTAGAAACTGAAGGTGGATCAAGTACAAATACATCACAAGCCGAGGAGGAAGTGAAGTCAGATAAATCTGAGTATGATGGTGGCGGCGATGCTGTGTTTATTGATGAGATTGAACCTGACAATGCTGAACCTGGTGAATTGGATGGTGTTGAAGAGCCTCAAACTGTCTTACCAGAAGTTATTGAACAGCATGACATTGGACTTCTGAAGTTCGACAAGGAATCTGGAAAAGCAATTCTGCCTGATGCATTGAGAATAAAAATAATAAAGCTACCAACAAATAACCGCTCAATGAACAAAACTTGGTTCAAGAGGAAATTGGGAAATGGTCATGGTGAGGAATAGGGATGAGCCGAACACCCCCCTGTTCGGTTCGCACCAGAACTTGCGAACAGGCAAAAAATTTGTTCGAACACGCGAACACCGTTAAAGTCTATGGGACACGAACATGAATAATCAAAAGTGCTACTTTTAAAGGCTTATATGCAAGTTATTGTCATAAATAGTGTTTTTTTTTTTTTTTGGCGCGGGGTTCCCCTTAAAATCCATACCAGACTTGAAGGGTCTGGTGTAGATTTTGAGAGGGACCCCACGCCATTTTTTTTCTTAAATTTTGGCCAGCGTTCCCCTTAATATCCATACCAGACCTGAAGGGCCTGGTATGGAATTTAGGGGGACCCCCCACGTCATTTTTTTTAAAATTTTGGTTCGGGGTTCCCCTGTGGGGAATTCCCGTGCTGTTTTTATCAATGAACTTTTATGTGTTTTGTCGGACTGGCAATTCATTAATAGCCGCGAGTAGTTTTAAACCTTTTTTCCTTTGAAATGTCATTTTGCTGTCAGACTGTTCTAAACACGGGAAACATGCGCATAGTATAGACAACCCCCAGGTACGAAAAGGAATATTACACTTTTATTGTTTCACTTTAAGCATTATTAAAATCACTGCTCCCGAAAAAAACTGATGTTTTTAAAGCTTTTTTTTGCATTGATCCTTGTCCCCTGGGGCAGGACCCAGGTCCACAAACACTTTTTATGACAATACCATGCATATAAGCCTTTAATATTAGCACTTTTGATTTCTCCCATAGACCTTTAAAGGGTGTTCCGCGGCTTTCAAATTTGCCGTGAACACCCCAAATTGTTCGCTGTTCGGAGAACTGGCGAACAGCCGATGTTCGAGTTGAACATGAGTTCGACTCGAACTCGAAGCTCATCCCTATTGAGGAAGTGTCTCGCTCTTGGCTGGTCTACTCCCCTTTTAAAAAGTCTGCATTGTATCTGTTGTCTTCTCTATTCCCGGTCTGACCATCAATCCTCATTGGAGAAGGAAAGCGGATTCCTCCAATGGAAAGCACCTGAATGGATTAGTGTTCATGAAAATGCTAAGAATCATCGGGAGTGCTTTACACAGTGGAAAGAAATGGAAAGAAATTTAGCTGAAAACAGAGTTATTGAAGTGGAACTTCAGTCACAGATTGAGAAGTAAAAGCAGAAGTGGCGTGATAATTTGAGAATCATCCTTCATTGCATAAAATTCCTTTCGACTCAGAACCTGGCTTTGCGAGGACATAGGGAGTCACTTCAGCTGGATGATGACTCGAATGTGGGAAATTTCCTTGGCCTACTGAAACTACTGGCCATCTTTGACCCTATCATGAAAGTACACCTCAGTCATGTGCAAAGTCATCCTGGATCCACATCTTATCTTTCACCAGGTGTTCAGAATGAATTCATTCACATGATGGCATCTACTGTTCACCAGAGTTTACTGAGAAGCATTCGTAAGGCCAAGTACTATGGTCTCATGTTTGACTCGACTCCTGATCAGGCACACCGTGAGAAGATGTCAAAAGTAGTGAGGTACATGGAAGTTGATTTTGAGAGGAAAACTGTCCATGTTAGAGAGTCCTTCCTGAGATTTATACAGATAAGCCAGAAGGATTCTGAGAGCTTGGTTGAAGACATCTTGAAACAGCTAGAGAAGGACGGAATGGAGCTACAAGATTGTCTGTCACACTGCTACACAGTGCTATGACAACGCTGCTGTGATGGCTGGACACAAAAGTGCTGTTCATCAAAGAATAAGTGAGAAAAAGAACCTGGCAGTGTTTGTGAATTGCAACAATCACTCTCTCAACTTGGTGGGTGTACATGCAGCCAAGCAGGATACAATGATGGTCACGTTTTTTGGCACCATCCAAGCTCTCTATGTGTTCTTCTCTCATTCAACACAGCTCTGGGAAAAACTCAAAAATGCTGTGCCTGTGGTTCTTAAGTCAGAGTCCGAAACAAGGTGGAGTGCAAGGACAAAAGCAGTGAAGCCCATCAACAACTACTTTGAGGAGATAATTCAAGTTCTCCAGGACATGACAGACAATGAAAACGAGACCAGTGAAACAAGAAGTAATGCAAGACTGCTGTATAACCGCATGTTGAGTTACGATTTTCTGACTTTGCTAGCATTGACTGTATTCAAAAGAGGCTGCAGGATCCTAGCATGAACTTCCACGATGCTGCCCTGGGTTTAAAAGCCCTCCGAGATCATTTTGATGATGACAGAGAAGTGTTAGTCAGTGAGTCACTTGAAGAAGGACTTAGTCTCTGTCAAGACTGGAATATTGAATTTGAAAAACGTCAGAGACTAAAGAAATGAATGCCTGGTGAGAACTCAAGAATTGCTGGGTTATCAGCCAAGGAGAAGATGGAAAGAGTCATGAAGGGAACACTCGACCGTCTTCACAGAGAAATGGATGAAAGGTTCACCCGCATGCATGACACTGGCGCCAAGTTTGGGTTCCTTCTCGATGTCGAGGGACTGTGTTACGGTGCCTACAATAAAGACCTAAAAAAAAAGTGTGAACATTTGGGTGAATTTTACAGCTCTGATGTTGATGGACAGCAGCTATATGAATAAATTTTGGATTGCAGAATGTTGCTATTAAGTGGAGGCAACATGAAAATATCAAGACCTAAAGAGCTTCTCAAATTCATTGTTCAATATGGAGATGAGAGTGTCTTCCCCAATGTTCGCATTGCTATTCAGATAATGCTAATTATTGCAGTTTCCATCGCCAGCTGTGAGAGATCATTTAGCAAGTTAAAACTAATACTTTCTTATTTGAGAGTCTCCATAGGTCAAGACAGACTCTGTGATCTTGCTCTACTGAGTGTAGAAAGAGAAGAAACTGAAAAAACTGACTTTGAGCACATCATAGACCAGTTTGCATCAGTGAAAGCAAGGAAGGTGCAGTTGTAATTTGTATGTTGTGCCAATCCATAATTAGTTAATTGGAAGATTGAAGAGTTTGACTTCTAATTTTGTTAGCTGTTTTTTTGTTAAGGTTATCTGAAAGATGAGTTTCAAATGTTTTGACAAGGGCACAGTTTCAGTGCTTGCCATAGGCGCCATTTTCACTAGATACGCCTCTAATGGTAGAAAATGTACCTCTATACTACAGTTATGATAAGAAAAGTCTTCTGTTTTACTCATATTTATGACAAAATTCTCACCTAATTTTGCCTTATTATACATGCTTTAGGTAGTGCAAACTCTAGAAATCATATCAGACTGGAGGAAAACAGGAATGCAGGGTTTTGTGAAAGATTATTTCCTGATTCTAATGAGGAGAAAGCCTAATAAAAAATCTATCAAGATTTATGTGGAAGGTGAGCTGCCTAGGCTGTTTGAGACAAAAAGGACTGGGGATTCCATTTTTAAGTGTACCTTTCTGGATTTATGTTGTTAAATGAATAAGACCCTAAATGTGAGTACCACCCGGTACCCAGTACAGTGTTCAACCGCATTGTATTCGAGTGTGTTATAAACGTTGTGCTTCCCAGGCGCAAGAAAACACCAAGATTGAACAGACAGAGCTAAAAACCCAGCGTGCAAGATTTAGATTTCAGATCATCTTTAATGAACCACTCCACTACCAACAAGAAACAATTATTTAAGGTTTTGCTGCAGATATAACTTGACTGGGTCACCTGGTACATTATACTGTTATCTATGAAGGCCAGTGGAGAAAATAAGCTTTTGTCACATTTTCCAAGCTCTGTTCTGCCAGTATTTGGGTTGGAACATTGCCCGCTGATTAACAGAGACACATCACAGCTGCAGATTTTTACAGTGGTGTGAAACACAAGAGGTTGAGTTCACTAGCAGGTTTCATAAGGTGCCATACCAAAATGAAAATGCTTCAAGGGAGTTCTCCTTCAAGGGGAAAGTGTAGTGTATTTTTAACACGCCCAGGTTTGATTGGACATGACCGAGGCTCAGGGGACTGGCTCCAGAGTCAAAGCAAAAAAATGTCCAGCTCAGCAAGGATCTCCAGAGTGGGCCCAAAGTTTTTAGTCAGCAATCACAAGATTGCTGATTAAAAACTTGCAGATTGCAACATTTTGGAGCCTTTCAGGAACCCTTCATCAGGCATTGCTCCAGAGCCAGACCCCTAAGCCTCAGTGATAGGCAAATCATCTGTCCAAAGAACAAATCAACCTGTCCCTTAAAGCGTAAAGACCCTGGGCGAAATTAGGCCAAAGAAATTGCCCCACTTGAGGCTACCCTCAGTTCTAACACTCTCATTCAAAAGTGGAGAGCCAGATGGTCCCTGGCCTGGACAGCTTGAATCTGAGACCAGAGTGTTAAAAATTAATAATGAGATAAAGCTCTCTGTCCTGAGCTATGTCCGGGACCATTTAGATATTCCTAAAACAAGTCAGTTCCAGCAATGATCTCTGAAGTTTCTGGACCAATTCAAATGACTGGAATATCCGCAGGATCATGTCAGATTGCGCAATAAAGCCTACACCGATTGTTGCCTCAACAGGAGGTCATCTAAAGATCCCACCATGAGAATGTTTCAGATAAGTAAAAGGCTAGTACTGGGTCGAGCATCTTAATATTCCAGGCACTAATGAAAGATTGGTAGTGCATGGGCTCTAGAACAAGGCACAGAAATTGCTGAAGGGATGGAAACATTAGTCATCTTTGAAACATACAAAACACACTTCGTAATAATTAAATCAAAAAATCTGTACTCTAGTCTAGGGAATGACAGGTGTTCAACCTCAACAGCATGCTGTCTGATGCTGTTGTCCCTCTGAAAGAAACAGTGTCCCTGGAAAGTCATGCAGACTACCTCTTCCGATTGAGGAAATACTGTAGTAAGTTTCTTACCTAGAGCCCTCTGGCTCCTCTGGTTCTTCTCCACTCATGGTAAACTTAACTGCCAATGGTCCCAAAAATGTGTCAAAGTTGTTCGACGTGTCCGCCATAATGTCACAGTCCCGCTAAAAATCGCAGATTGCCGCCATTACTAGTAAAAAAAAAAAATAATAATAAAAATGCCATAAAACTATCCCCTATTTTGTAGACGCTATAACTTTTGCGCAAACCAATCAATATACGCTTATTGCGATTTATTTTACCAAAAATATGTAGAAGAATACATATCGGCCTAAACTGAGGAAAAAAATAGTTTTTTTTAATATTTTTGGGGGATATTTATTATAGCAAAAAGTAAAAAATTTAGAGTTTTTTTCAAAATTGTCGCTGTTTTTTTGTTTATAGAGCAAAAAATAAAAACCGCAGAGGTGATCAAATACCACCAAAAGAAAGCTCTATTTGTGGGAAAAAAGGACGTCAATTTTGTTTGGGTGCAACATCGCACAACTGCGCAATTGTCAGTTAAAGCGAAGCAGTGCCGAATCGCAAAAAGTGCTCTGGTCAGAAAGGGGGTAAAATCTTCCGGGGCTGAAGCTGTTAACTTGCACAGAAAACTATTTGTGCACCAAATAAAATAATGAAAAGAAAGAAGAGAAAATTGAGGGGTCCAAACTACCCCCACATGGTTGCAATAAAAAAAAAAAATGCAACCATGTGGAGATAGTTTGGACCCCTCCATTTTCTTTTCTTTATTTTCACCATTTTATTTGGTGCACAGATAGTTTTTCACTCCTGATGAAGCTTATTATTTAAGCGAAACATGTAGAGTATTTTTGGGAGTACCTTTCTATTTCTTTTGGGGGCATGCTTGGTTCTGTTGGGAGGGTGTTTTTGAGTGTAATGACAGGCATTGAGCACTTGATAGGAACTCAGTTATCTTGTGTTTGAAGCATAGTTGACAACCAGAAGAGGCTCTCTTAGCTGAAGTAGTTGACCCATAGTTTTGGAGGTAGTGTATTATTACCTTTTGGACCAAGCAGGGGTTAGAGATATGTGAGACATTGTTAGTACATGACTAGACTGTGGGGAACCCCCTAGTCCTGGGGCTAATAGAACAATTTATGCCCAAGTTTATATTCAAGAAGAGTTCCAATCACAGAAGTTATAGCAATAAGACCCGTATGAATGCACAGTGGATAGCCTGGTTTGGTTTAGGGTCAGACTGACTTAGTATCTCCAGTGAGTAGCCAGACCAGCCAGAATCACTAGCTATTGAGGCTGATACTGTACTTTTTCAAGCTTTATTTAGTAAAGGAGGGATTCTTTTTCATCCCTTTCTTCTGGTGACCGTATCTACAAAAATCATAATGCCTTCTGCCAATCAATAAACATTAATCCTCCCTTGAAGTAAAGACATACACACAGTCAATACATTTCATATAATTTGAATAAAGGTTAAGTTTTAATACAAGTGGCCTTGGTGCGTGGGGCTACACACCCTCGTTCTGTTTGAAAGCAAACTCCAAGTAACACTTTTAAAGCAGGAACCATTTTTTCCTTTTTTGGATAAAGGTTTTAAATAAATGAATACAATCTGAACATGGTAAGCTCCCCTGTCAGCATTAAATGGTTTGCTCCAACCTTTAGCTGCTTTTTTTCCTAGACAGTTTGGTTTGTCATAGGAAGTAGAAAAATAACAGACTACGGGTCTATTCACACATAGTGCAGTACGACTGCTGTGGGCAGCTATTCCTTTGCAGTTCTACCTCAGTCCTACCACAAGACAAGGCAAAATGCCTTGACTGTTACCTGGCCGGTTCACAAAAAAAAAGTGAACAGTGCGATGCGCTGTGATTGGCACAACGCACTGCAGTGATTTCACTGAATCCCATCCACCAAAGATTCTTACTAGCTAGATCAACATGTAAAAATAAAGAGAAAAAAATCATAAAGAAAGAGAATGAATGCAGCCACCACATCTAAAAATTGGTAAGCTGCTTTAAATGGCTGTCTGGTGAAAAGGTTGCCCCCAGTACAGGAAGCAATGTAAAATTTCTCTAATAGACCTATGGATAGCATTAAAGCCTGATAGGGCTTCTAATCCTTCCCAACTCTATCCATAACCACAGTAATCCATTAAAAAAAGGTTTGGGGTATACTGTAAATAAAGTTTAAACATGTTTGGCATATACATGTATCTACCCTGAGACGAGTGTAAAAAAAAAAAAAAGTAGACTCGATGGGCCACTTGCTTTCTTTGTGCCCTCTATTTTTAATGTTTTTATGTTTTAAAATGTCATATCAAGTTATGACTAAAGTACAGCACACATCCATTAGGTTTTGGCCTGAAGGATATTGGCATCATGTTCCCCATGACATAAAGTTTTAATGTTTTCTCCAGCCTACTAAACTTTCACAAAATGTTACTGTGATGCAAATATCTATAATAGACATTAAAATTCCTCACAGTCAAAGTAAATGAACATTTTGACATTATTTTTGTTTTTTTCGATGAACATTCCAGGATTATAGGACCGTATTATAGGATTATAGCACTGTGGTGAATGTGTATGATCTTCCTCGGCCTCGGGCACTTTGTCTTTTTTGTTCTATTTTTTCATTTTGCAGGTACGGTTATTGTCATTCTGACCAGGTTTCGTGTGTCACCAGCAACCAAATCAAAGCATGATTTGTACTGACCTCTGTCTGATTCTGACTGACCATTGGTGGCTGTTTTGATGTGCTGAGGCCACATTAAGGAGATGTTCTAGTTAACAGGCTGGATCCAATCCACATACACAAACATGACTTCATTCACTGGGTGCAGCCTAAATACTAACTTTCTGAAATGAAGAGATGATTATGTTATTGTAAGGATAGCATTTATGTACGTAATGAACTACGAGTAAGAAAACAACATTTACCATAAAGCTGTCCAAGAAAAGCCCCCGCACTACTCTTGCTACATCGCCATTAAAAAAAAAAAAAAAAAGTAAAAAAAAAAAAAACACCTGTCAATGACTGACTCAGTTTTGCTGGAAATGAAACTATTAAAATAGCTTAACCACTTCAGTCCCGGACCATTTGGCTGACCAAAGACCAGAGCACTTCGGCACTGCGTCGCTTTAACTGACAATTGCGCGGTCGTGCGACATTACTCCCAAACAAAACTGACTTCCTTTTTTTCCCACAAATAGAGCTTTCTTTTGGTGGTATTTGATCACCTCTGCGGTTTTTATTTTTTGCGCTATAAACAACAAAAGAGCGTCAATTTTGAAAAAAAAACGCATTATTTTTTACTTTTTGCTATAAGTATCCCAAAAAAAATATAAAAAAAATGTTTTTTCCTCAGTTTAGGCTGATACGTATTCTTCTACATATTTTTGGTAAAATAATCGCAATAAGCATTTATTGATTGGTTTGCACAAAAGTTATAGTGTCTACAATATAGGGGATAGTTTTATGGCATTTTTATTAATATTTTTCTTTTACTAGTAATGGCAGCGATCAGCGATTTTTATCGTGACTGCGACATTATGGCGGACACATCGGACAATTTTGACACATTTTTGGGACCATTCACATTTATACAGCGATCAGTACGATTAAAAATGCATTGATTACTGTGTAAATGTGACTGGCAGTGAAAGGGTTAACACTAGGTGGTGCTGTAGGGGTTAAGTGTGTCCTAGGGAGTGATTCTAACTGTGGGGGGAGGGGCTATGTGGGACACATCACTGATCACCGCTCACGATTACAGACTCCCAATTGTTGACATTAGCATTTCCCCATTCTTCCTCTCTATGAGACGATCGTGGGTATCCCTGCGTACATCAAGTCCACGGGACCCGCAATCCTACTCACAGAGCTCGCTGCGGGCACGCCGCCGGTGGCACGCACGCGATGGCACAGAGGCAAATTCAAAGGGACGTACAGGTATGCCTATTAGGGCAGCCGTGCCATTCTGACGACGTATATCTACATGCGGCGGTCGAGATCTGTCCTGACATGCCTCCGCTGCACAGTAATTCACTGGGAAGCTCAGTGTGCTGCTGCTTAGCCCCCCCCCCGCGGCACAACAGCTCATATGCAGCTGAGAACAGAGGGAATGTGATCACTTATAAAAACGGAAAAAAAGGTATTTAAAATGTATTTTTATATCTATACAAAAATGTTTTGCCTTTCATTTCAATTTTAAACTGAATGTGTTGTTTTACAAGGAGATCGTTTACAATCACTCTAGTGCTGCATTTCATGACTAATGATTCTTTAGCATCTCATCCTCCGTTACATCTGATAGTTCACAGGAGGTCAGAAAGGAGACAATCTGATGACCCAAGCAGATGTCTTTTTTGTCCAATCAGTTTGTAACAATTATTCACTTTTCTTACTTCTTGCATATTTAAAAAAATATGCAAAAGGGAACACTGTAAACTTTGTTTTTAGGCAACATTATTGATTTTTTTACACCGTTACACAGTTTTATTACTGTTCAGAGTACTCAATATACAATTCAGTTATTGCCAGCAAGTCTTGATAATCATATGATATCCATGTCCATGAGGAAACTGTAAAACTGGCCATACACTGAGCAAATTTGAAATTCTATCAGTGGGTGGCCCAGTCATCATCACTCTGGCAGACCTCTTCTGATTTAAAATTTGAAGGAGCCAGGCTGAAATTTTTCAGCCAAACAGCACCTGCATCCAGTTAGATGAAGACATTGTTCAAGTATTCTGAAACCAGGGAAAATTCCACATTTGGGAAGTACATTAGAAGTGCATGCACAGGTAAACACTGATGAAAAGAAGCATAGGCATATGCAAGAGCACAGCCATTCACTTCTATGGTAGGCTGTATGTGTCATGCAGTTCCCTAGGCGTGGGAAAGCCATGGGAAATGATGTCAGGGATATAAAATACCTGTTGAAGCCCTTTGTGCATGTGCTTTGTACACCATTTATTGTAACTGCTTCCTGTCCAGCCATAGTACATAAATAGCTGAATGGGAAGAGCACCGATGGTGTGGATGTACCCGTACCCGTACCCATACCCCCACCCCTTCATCTGATGCTTGTGTGCGCTCCCTGGGAGCACACAGCAGTGTCATCTGTGCCCGCTGTGTCTAATGGAATGCTGATCCTTGTATCGGGCTGCTGTGGGTAGGTAATCAGGTAATCGCTGTAGCCAATCAGTGATCACATGAACAGTAGTAAACGATATGTAATTTCCTGACATCATTTCTTACTACTGCGTGATTTCTGCAATCGGTCACAGAGATCACATAGTATAGGGTCATTCACAGCAGCCCTGTGCCATGAGATAGATGTGGCCAATCACAGCTATCACTGTATTTCTCAATGGCTGCAGGAATGCAGTCAGAGAGAGTAAGAAATTATTGCTTTTACAGCCATCATATAAAAAAATTCCTGATCATCTCCCCAGAGTAGTACAGTGTCACTATGGTTGCCCTTCAACTGCCCGGTCTAAAGGAAAGTGTCATACACTATCCTCTGCTGAGATGTAGAGCAATCACTGTGTCCCTCTGTACAGTGAAGCTAAGCAGACAGAATAAACTAACATAAAGGTTATATTTATCTTTAATAGGAAAGTTAAAGGTAGGCATGCTTTGTTAATGAATTATGTAAGGCATATCTAGATGTCTAGGTTAAGTTTATCGACATCCTGCTTGTAATGAGCAAGAAAGGAATTACTTCAAAGAGTTATTGAGGATGTAATCGAAAAGGCTGGATGATAAAATTTAAAGCTGATAAGTACTTATGTTTTATGAATATCTGGATATGGTTATTAGCTGAGATTATGGCTAGATTCACAGCAAGCACTTCAGTAAGCCAAATGCTTATGTGTAACTATATCTTACATTGGATTTACATTAATTACCCCTACAGCTCTGTAATAACAAGCTATCTACTGACTGACAGTGATCATCACAGGCATAACATCTAGAAAATTAGACGTATGAAAAATTTGACACAAAATATTGTTCAGAATCACTCATATTTTAATTATTTCATGTAATTACATCAGTACCAGAAGGCATCCTATTGCAATTTACTAGGCAGCCAATAAAGGTGTGATAGACTGTCTAATAGAGCTATTAGGGCTCATCCACACAAGTCCTCAATGCTTTTTAGCTGCTGTAACTAGTATATACTGCAATGACAGGATAGATTCACTGGGTAGAGAAAGCTTGGGAAGTGAATGCAGAGTACTACAATGAGAATGTATCATACTATTTATGTTCATGAGAACAGAATTCTTTACTGAATATGTTTGTTTAATATACTATTGGCCACAATACATCTGCAGTGGGTGGACCAAATGCATACCCAACCCAACTTAAAAAAAATGTTTGTGCATTATTTAGTTCCTTATGGGGAATAGATAAAGTTAAAAAGTTAAAAAGGATGCAAAGATTGAAAAGTGCAAAGCAATTAATACCACTTTAAAGTGGTTGTACACCCTGTACAATCACTTTTACCTACAGATAAGCCTATATTAAGGCTTACCTGTAAGTACTGGAAATATCCCCTAAACCTCCACGGTTTAGGAGATTTTTACGAAGAAGCCGAGCGCCGATGACTACGGAGCATGCGCCAATGTCATCCGCGCATGCGCACCTTAGAAAGGGCACATCGTGCCCTTTCTAATAGGGGTTTAATGCCGTGACTGGCGGCTCCTGCATGCATGCGCGGGAGTGACGTCACGGGGCAAAGATGGACGCTCCCTGCTAGTGGGGACAATGGTAACATCGCGGGCTTCAGTTTCAGGTAAGTGTCATATAATGGGCTACCATGAGATGCATAGTAGCCCATTATGCTTTACCTTTGCAGGGAAATAAAGTAGATGTAAAAACCACCAGGGTTTACTTCCTCTTTAACCAGAGGCGTATCTAGTGAAAATGGCACCTATGGCAAGCACTGAAACTTCGCCCCTGTCAAAACATTTGAAACCCATCTTTCAGATAACCTTAACAAAAAAAACAGCTAACAAAACTACAAGTCAAGCTCTTTAATCTTCCAATTAACAAATTATGGATTGGCATTACATAAAAATTACAACTGCACCTTCCTTCCTTTCACTGATGCAAACTGGTCTATGATGAGCTCAAAGTCAGTTTTTTCTGTTTCTTCTCTTTCTACACTCAGTAGAGCAAGATCACAGAGTCTGTCTTGACCCATGGAGACTCTCAAATAATAAAGTATTAGTTTTAACTTGCTAAATGATCTCTCAAAGCTGGCGATGGAAACTGCAATACTTAACATTATCTGAATAGCAATGTGAAGATTAGGGAAGACACTCTCATCTCCATATTGAACAATGAATTTGAATTAATACCAACATTCTGCAATCCAAAATTTCTTCATATAGCTGCTGTCCATCAACATCAGAGCTCAAGAATTCGCCCAAATGTTCACACTTTTTTTTTAGGTCGTTATTGTAGGCGCCGTAACACAGTCCCTCAACATCAAGAAGGAACCCAAACTTGGCATCAGTGTCATGCAAACGGGTGAACCTTTCATCCATTTCTCTGTGAAGACGGTCGAGTGTTCCCTTCATGACTCTTTCCATCTCCTCCTTGGTTGATAACCCAGCATCTCTTGAGTTCTCACCAGGCATTCGTTTCTTTCGTCTCTGACGTCTTTCAATTTCAATATCCCAGTCTTGACAGAGACTGAGTCCTTCTTCGAGTGATTCACTGATTAACACTTCTCTGTCATCATCAAAATGATCTTGGAGGGCTTTCAAATCCAGGGCAGCATTGTGGAAGTTCATGCTAAGATCCTGCAGCCTCTTTTGAATACGGTCAATGTGAATGAGTACTTTGATCCAAAATACTAGCAAAGTCAGAAAATCGTAACTCAACATGCGGTTATACAGCTGTCTTGCATCACTTCTTGGTTCACTGGTCTCGTTTTCATTGTCTGTCATGTCCTGGAGAACTTGAACTATCTCCACAAAGTAGTTGTTGATGGGCTTCACTGCTTCTGTCCTTGCACTCCACCTTGTTTCGGACTCTGACTTAAGAACCACAGGCACAGCGTTTTTGAGTTTTTCCCAGCGCTGTTGAACGAGAGAAGAACACATAGAGAGCTTGGATGGTGCCAAAAAACGTGACCATCATTGTATCCTGCTTGGCTGCATGTAGACCCACCAAGTCGAGAGAGTGATTGTTGCAATTCACAAACACTGCCAGGTTCTTTTTCTCACTTATGCTTTGATGAACACCACTTTTGTGTCCAGCCAACACAGCAGCGTTGTCATAGCACTGTGACCGACAATCTTCTAGCTTCATTCCATCCTTCTCTAGCTGTTTCAAGATGTCTTCAACCAAGCTCTCAGCATCCTTCTGGCTTATCTGTATAAATCTAAGGAAGGACTCTCTAACACAGACAGTTTTCCTCTCAAAATTAACTTTCATGTACCTCACTACTTCTGACATCTGCTCACGGTGTGCCTGATCAGGAGTCAAGTCAAACATGAGACCATAGTACTTGGCCTTACGAATGCTTCTCAGTAAACTCTGGTGAACAGTAGATGCCATCATGTGAATGAATTAATTTAGAACACCTGGTGAAACATAAGACGTGGATCTAGGATGACTTTCCACATGACTGAGGTGTACTTTCATGACAGGGTCAAAGATGGCCAGTAGTTTCAGTAGGCCAAAGAAATTTCCCACATTCGAGTCATCATCCAGCTGAAGTGACTCCCTATGTCCTCGCAAAGCCAGGTTCTGAGTCGCAAGGAATTTTATGCAATCAAGGATTCTCCTCAAGATATCACGCCACTTCTGCTTTTCCTTTTCAATCTGTGACTGAAGATCCACGTCAATAACTCCTCTCTTTTCAGCTAAATTTCTTTCCATTTCATTCCACTATGTAAAGCACTCCTGATGATTCTTAACATTTTCATGAACACTAATCCTTTCAGGTGCTTTCCATTGGAGGAATCTGCTTTCCTGCTCCAATGAGGATTGATGGTCTGACCGGGAATAGAGAAGACAACAGAAACAAAATGCAGACTTTTTAAAGGGGGAATAGACCAGCCAAGAGCGAGACACTTCCTCACCACGACCATTTCCCAATTGCCTCTTGAACCAAGTTTTGTTCATTGAGCGGTTATTTGTTAGTAGGAAAGGCCCCTCACTCTTCTAGAAATACTTTGAACCCAGCTTTATTATTTTTATTCTCAATGCATCAGCCAGAATTGCTTTTCCAGATTCCTTGTCGAACTTCAGAAGTCCAATGTCATGCTGTTCAATAACTTCTGGTAAGACAGTTTGAGGCTCTTCAACACCATCCAACTCACCAGGTTCAGCATCGTCAGGTTCAATCTCATTAATAAACTCAGCATCGCCGCCAGCATCGTCTTCCCCTCCTGTCATATTAAAGTTCTCTCTGGCCTCCTCACTTCTAATCTCATCATACTCATATTTATCTGACTTCACTTCCTCCTCGGCTTGTGATGTAATTGTACTTGATCCACCTTCAGATTCTAATAAACTTCTAGCAGGTGCAGGGGACTCCATGGAAGGTGTCGAAGAACTTGTTCCTGGCTTTTCAAAGAAGGTCATGAAGAACTTGCCTGACTTCTTGGTTTGTCTAAGGCACACAAAATGGCCGCGGGCACACACTGATACAAAAATCACTGATGATGCCAACACACTGGCACACTCACACTCAAACAATGACACACACTAACACACAATCAAGGGACACTGGGGATAGACAGTGTGATGAGGGCAGAGAGGTATACAGTGCGACAAGCACAGAGGATTTTTGACACCCTAGGCGAAACCTAATTTTGTTGCCCACCCCCCGGCTCCACCCCTGACTCCACCCATAAATGCGGCCTCACTAGCACCCAAAAATGTAGTAACATCCACACCCATAAATGCGGCCTTACCAGCACCCAAAAATGCAGTAACATCAGCACCAATAAATGTGGCCTTACCAGCACCGAAAAATGCAGTAACATCAGCACCCATAATTGCGTCCTTACCAGCACCCAAAAATGCAGTAACATCAACACCCATTAATGCGGCCTCACCAGCACCCATAAATGCAGTAACATCAGCACCCAAAAATGCAGTAACATCAGCACCCATAAATGCGGCCTCACCAGCACCCATGAATGCAGTAACATCAGCAACCATAAATGCGGCCTCACCAGCACCCAAAAATGCAGTAACATCAATACCCATAAATGCGGCCTTACCAGCACCAAAAAATGTAGTAACATCAGCATCCATAAATGCGGCCTCACCAGCACCCAAAAATGCAGTAACATCAGCACCCATAAATGCAGCCTCACCAGCACCCAAAAATGCAGTAACATCAGCACCCATAAATGCGGCCTTACCAGCACCCAAAAATGCAGTAACATCAGCACCCATAATTGCTGCCTTACCAGCACCCAAAAATGCAGTAACATCAGCACCCATAAATGCGGCCTTACCAGCACCCAAAAATGCAATAACATCAGCACCCATAAATGCGGCCTCACCAGCACCCAAAAATGCAGTAACATCAGCACCCATAAATGCGGCCTCACCAGCACCCAAAAATGCAGTAACATCAGCACCCATAAATGCGGCCTCACCAGCACCCAAAAATGCAGAAACATCAGCACTCATAATTGCGGCCTTACCAGCACCCAAAAATGCAGTAACATCAGCACCCATAAAAACAGCCTTACCAGCACCCAGAAATGCAATAACATCAGCATCCATAAATATAGTAACATCAGCACCAATAAATGCGGCCTCACCAGCACCCAAAATTGCAGTAACATCAGCACCCATTAATGCGAAATCACCAGCGCCCAAAAATGCGTTAACATCAGCACCCATAAATGCGGCCTTACCAGCACCAAAAAATGTAGTAACATCAGCATCCATAAATGCGGCCTCACCAGCACCCATAAATGCAGTAACATCAGCACCCAAAAATGCAGTAACATCAGCACCCATAAATGCGGCCTCACAAGCACCCATAAATGCAGTAACATCAGCACCCATAAATGCGGCCTCACCAGCACCCAAAAATGCAGTAACATCAACACCCATAAATGTGGCCTTACCAGCACCAAAAAATGCAGTAACATCAGCACGCATAAATGCGGCCTTACCAGCACTCAAAAATGCAGTAACATCAGCACCCATAAATGCGGCCTCACCAGCACCCAAAAATGCAGTAACATCAGCACTCATCAATGCGGCCTTACCAGCACCCAAAAAT
Source organism: Lithobates clamitans (assembly GCA_037952925.1). Classification (NCBI taxonomy): domain Eukaryota; kingdom Metazoa; phylum Chordata; class Amphibia; order Anura; family Ranidae; genus Lithobates; species Lithobates clamitans. The sequence continues at coordinate 3,814,711 of JBBGZY010000605.1, read as the reverse complement.
GCAGTAACATCAGCACTCATAAATGCGGCCTTACCAGCACCCAAAAAATGCAGTAACATCAGCACTCATAAACGCGGCCTTACCAGCACCCAAAAATACAGTAACATCAGCACCCATAAATGCGGCCTTACTAGCACCCAAAAATGCAGTAACATCAGCACCCATAATTGCGGCCTTACCAGCACCCAAAAATGCAGTAACATCAGCACCCATAAATGCGGCCTCACCAACAACCAAAAATGCAGTAACATCAGCACCCATAAATGCGGCCTAACCAGCACCCAAAAATACAGTAACATCAGCATCCATAAATGCAACCTTACCAGCACCCAAAAATGCAGTAACATCAGCACCCATAAATGCGGCCTTACCAGCAACCAAAAATAAAGTTACATCACCCATAAATGCGACCTTACCAGCACCCAAACATGCAGTAACATCAGCACCCATAAATGCGGGCTCACCAGCACCCAAAAATTCAGTAACATCAGCACCCATAAATGTGGCCTCACCAGCACCCAAAAATGCAGTAACATCAGCACCCATAAATGCAGCCTCACCAGCACACAAAAATGCAGTAACATCAGCACCCATAAATGTGGCCTCACCAGCACCCAAAAATGCAGTAACATCAGCACCCATAAATGCAGCCTCACCAGCACCCAAAAATGCAGTAACATCAGCACCCATAAATGCGGCCTTACCAGCACCCAAAAATGCAGTAACATCAGCACCCATAATTGCTGCCTTACCAGCACCCAAAAATGCAGTAACATCAGCACCCATAAATGCGGCCTTACCAGCACCCAAAAATGCAATAACATCAGCACCCATGAATGCGGCCTCACCAGCACCCAAAAATGCAGTAACATCAGCACCCATAAAAGCGGCCTCACCAGCACCCAAAAATGCAGTAACATCAGCACCCATAAATGCGGCCTCACCAGCACCCAAAAATGCAGAAACATCAGCACTCATAATTGCGGCCTTAACAGCACCCAAAAATGCAGTAACATTAGCACCCATAAAGCAGCCTTACCAGCACCCAGAAATGCAATAACATCAGCATCCATAAATGTAGTAACATCAGCACCCATAAATGCGGCCTCACCAGCACCCAAAATTGCAGTAACATCAGCACCCATGAATGCGAAATCACCAGCGCCCAAAAATGCGTTAACATCAGCACCCATAAATGCGGCCTTACCAGCACCAAAAAATGTAGTAACATCAGCATCCATAAATGCGGCCTCACCAGCACCCATAAATGCAGTAACATCAGCACCCAAAAATGCAGTAACATCAGCACCCATAAATGCGGCCTCACCAGCACCCATAAATGCAGTAACATCAGCACCCATAAATGCGGCCTCACCAGCACCCAAAAATGCAGTAACATCAGCACCCATAAATGCGACCTTACCAGCACCCAAAAATGCAGTAACATCAGCACCCATAAATGCGGCCTTACCAGCACTCAAAAATGCAGTAACATCAGCACCCATAAATGCGACCTCACCAGCACCCAAAAATGCAGTAACATCAGCACCCATAATTGCGGCCTTACCAGTACCCAAAAATGCAGTAACATCAGCACCCATGAATGCGGCCTCACCAGCACCCAAAAATGCAGTAACATCAGCACCCATAAAAGCGGCCTCACCAGCTCCCAAAAATGCAGTAACATCAGCACCCATAAATGCGGCCTCACCAGCACCCAAAAATGCAGTAACATCAGCACCCATAATTGCGGCCTTACCAGTACCCAAAAATGCAATAACATCAGCACCCATGAAAGCGGCCTCACCAGCACCCAAAAATGCAGTAACATCAGCACCCATAAAAGAGGCCTCACCAGCACCCAAAAATGCAGTAACATCAGCACCCATAAATGCGGCCTCACCAGCACCCAAAAATGCAGAAACATCAGCACTCATAATTGCGGCCTTAACAGCACCCAAAAATGCAGTAACATTAGCACCCATAAAGCAGCCTTACCAGCACCCAGAAATGCAATAACATCAGCATCCATAAATGTAGTAACATCAGCACCCATAAATGCGGCCTCACCAGCACCCAAAATTGCAGTAACATCAGCACCCATAAATGCGAAATCACCAGCGCCCAAAAATGCGTTAACATCAGCACCCATAAATGCGGCCTTACCAGCACCAAAAAATGTAGTAACATCAGCATCCATAAATGCGGCCTCACCAGCACCCATAAATGCAGTAACATCAGCACCCAAAAATGCAGTAACATCAGCACCCAAAAATGCAGTAACATCAGCACCCATAAATGCGGCCTCACCAGCACCCATAAATGCAGTAACATCAGCACCCATAAATGCGGCCTCACCAGCACCCAAAAATGCAGTAACATCAGCACCCATAAATGCGGCCTTACCAGCACCCAAAAATGCAGTAACATCAGCACCCATAAATGCGGCCTTACCAGCACTAAAAAATGCAGTAACATCAGCACCCATAAATGCGACCTCACCAGCACCCAAAAATGCAGTAACATCAGCACCCATAATTGCGGCCTTACCAGTACCCAAAAATGCAGTAACATCAGCACTCATAAATGCGGCCTTACCAGCACCCAAAAATGCAGTAACATCAGCACTCATAAACGCGGCCTTACCAACACCCAAAAATACAGTAACATCAGCACCCATAAATGCGGCCTTACTAGCACCCAAAAATGCAGTAACATCAGCACCCATAATTGCGGCCTTACCAGCACCCAAAAATGCAGTAACATCAGCACCCATAAATGCGGCCTCACCAGCAACCAAAAATGCAGTAACATCAGCACCCATAAATGCGGCCTTACCAGCACCCAAAAATGCAGTAACATCAGCATCCATAAATGCGACCTTACCAGCACCCAAAAATGCAGTAACATCAGCACCCATAAATGCGGCCTTACCAGCAACCAAAAATGCAGTAACATCATGACCCATAAATGCGGCCTTACCAGCACCCAAAAATTCAGTAACATCACCCATAATTGCGGCCTTACCAGCACCCTAAAATGCAGTAACATCAGCACCCATAAATGCGGCCTCACCAGCACCCAAAAATGCAGTAACATCAGCACCCATAAATGCGGCCTCACCAGCACCCAAAAATGCAGTAAGATCAGCACCCATAAATGTGGCCTCACCAGCACCCAAAAATGCAGTAACATCAGCACCCATAAATGCAGCCTCACCAGCACCCAAAAATGCAGTAACATCAGCACCCATAATTGCGGCCTTACCAGCACTCAAAAATGCAGTAACATCAGCACCCATAATTGCGGCCTTACCAGCACCCAAAAATGCAGTAACATCAGCACCCATAAATGCGGCCTTACCAGCACCCAAAAATGCAATAACATCAGCACCCATAAATGCCGTCTCACCAGCACCCAAAAATGCAGTAACATCAGCACCCATAAATGCGACCTCACCAGCACCCAAAAATGCAGTAACATCAGTAGCCATAAATGCGGCCTCACCAGCACCCAAAAATGCAGAAATATCAGCACTCATAATTGCGGCCTTACCAGCACCCAAAAATGCAGTAACATCAGCACCCATAAAAACAGCCTTACCAGCACCCAGAAATGCAATAACATCAGCATTCATAAATGTAGTAACATCAGCACCCATAAATGCGGCCTCACCAGCACCCAAAAATGCAGTAACATCAGCACCCATCAATGCGAAATCACCAGCACTCAAAAATGCGTTAACATCAGCACCCATAAATGCGGCCTTACCAGCACCCAAAAATGCAGTAACATCAGCACCCATAAATGCGGCCTTACCAGCACCCAAAAATGCAGTAACATCAGCACCCATAAATGCGACCTCACCAGCACCCAAAAATGCAGTAACATCAGCACCCATAATTGCGGCCTTACCAGTACCCAAAAATGCAGTAACATCAGCACTCATAAATGCGGCCTTACCAGCACCCAAAAATGCAGTAACATCAGCACTCATAAACGCGGCCTTACCAGCACCCAAAAATACAGTAACATCAGCACCCATAAATGCGGCCTTACTAGCACCCAAAAATGCAGTAACATCAGCACCCATAATTGCAGCCTTACCAGCACCCAAAAATGCAGTAACATCAGCACCCATAAATGCGGCCTCACCAGCACCCAAAAATGCAGTAACATCAGCACCCATAAAAACAGCCTTACCAGCACCCAGAAATGCAATAACATCAGCATTCATAAATGTAGTAACATCAGCACCCATAAATGCCGCCTCACCAGCACCCAAAAATGCAGTAACATCAGCACCCATAAATGCGAAATCACCAGCACTCAAAAATGCGTTAACATCAGCACCCATAAATGCGGCCTTACCAGCACCCAAAAATACAGTAACATCAGCACCCATAAATGCGGCCTTACTAGCACCCAAAAATGCAGTAACATCAGCACCCATAATTGCAGCCTTACCAGCACCCAAAAATGCAGTAACATCAGCACCCATAAATGCGGCCTCACCAGCAACCAAAAATGCAGTAACATCAGCACCCATAAATGCGGCCTTACCAGCACCCAAAAATGCAGTAACATCAGCATCCATAAATGCGACCTTACCAGCACCCAAAAATGCAGTAACATCAGCACCCATAAATGCGGCCTTACCAGCAACCAAAAATGAAGTAACATCACCCATAAATGCGACCTTACCAGCACCCAAAAATGCAGTAACATCATGACCCATAAATGCGGCCTTACCAGCACCCAAAAATTCAGTAACATCACCCATAATTGCGGCCTTACCAGCACCCTAAAATGCAGTAACATCAGCACCCATAAATGCGGCCTCACCAGCACCCAAAAATGCAGTAACATCAGCACCCATAAATGCGGCCTCACCAGCACCCAAAAATGCAGTAAGATCAGCACCCATAAATGTGGCCTCACCAGCACCCAAAAATGCAGTAACATCAGCACCCATAATTGCGGCCTTACCAGCACCCAAAAATGCAGAAATATCAGCACTCATAATTGCGGCCTTACCAGCACCCAAAAATGCAGTAACATCAGCACCCATAAAAACAGCCTTACCAGCACCCAGAAATGCAATAACATCAGCATTCATAAATGTAGTAACATCAGCACCCATAAATGCGGCCTCACCAGCACCCAAAAATGCAGTAACATCAGCACCCATAAATGCGAAATCACCAGCACTCAAAAATGCGTGAACATCAGCACCCATAAATGCGGCCTTACCAGCACCCAAAAATGCAGTAACATCAGCACCCATAAATGCGGCCTTACCAGCACCCAAAAATGCAGTAACATCAGCACCCATACATGCAGCCTTACCAGGACCCAAAAATGCAGTAACATCAGCACCCTTAAATGCGGCCTTACCAGGACCCAAAAATGCAGTAACATCAGCACCCTTAAATGTGGCCTTACCAGGACCCAAAAATGCAGTAACATCAGCACTCATAAATGCGGCCTCACCAGCACCCAAAAATGCAGTAACATCAGCACTCATAAATGCGAAATCACCAGCACTCAAAAATGCGTGAACATCAGCACCCATAAATGCGGCCTTACCAGCACCCAAAAATGCAGTAACATCAGCACCCATAAATGCGGCCTTACCAGCACCCAAAAATGCAGTAACATCAGCACCCATACATGCAGCCTTACCAGGACCCAAAAATGCAGTAACATCAGCACCCTTAAATGCGGCCTTACCAGGACCCAAAAATGCAGTAACATCAGCACCCTTAAATGTGGCCTTACCAGGACCCAAAAATGCAGTAACATCAGCACTCATAAATGCGGCCTCACCAGCACCCAAAAATGCAGTAACATCAGCACTCATAAATGCAGCCTCACCAGCACCCAAAAATGCAGTAACATCAGCACCCATAAATGTGGCCTTACCAGCACCCAAAAATGCAGTAACATCAGCACCCATAAATGCGGCCTTACCAGCACCCAAAAATGCAGTAACATCAGCACCCATAAATGCGGCCTCACCAGCACCCAAAAATGCAGTAACATAAGCACGCATAAATGCGGCCTTACCAGCACACAAAAATGCAGTAACATCAGCACCCATAAATGCGGCCTCACCAAGATCCCAAAAATGCAGTAACATCCGCACCCATAAATGCGGCCTTACCAGCACCCAAAAATGCAGTAACATCAGCACCCATAAATGTGGCCTTACCAGCACCCAAAAATACAGTAACATCAGCACCCATAAATGCGGCCTTACCAGGACCCAAAAATGCAGTAGCATCAGCACCCATAAACGCGGCCTTACCAGCACCCAAAAATACAGTAACATCAGCATCCATAAATGCGACCTTACCAGCACCCAAAAATGCAGTAACATCAGCACCCATAAATGCGGCCTTACCAGCAACCAAAAATGAAGTAACATCACCCATAAATGCGACCTTACCAGCACCCAAAAATGCAGTAACATCAGCACCCATAAACGCGGCCTCACCAGCACCCAAAAATGCAGTAACATCAGCACCCATAAATGGGGCCTCACCAGCACCCAAAAATGCAGTAACATCAGCACCCATAAATGTGGCCTCACCAGCACCCAAAAATGCAGTAACATCAGCACCCATAAATGCAGCCTCATCAGCACACAAAAATGCAGTAACATCAGCACCCATAATTGCTGCCTTACCAGCACCCAAAAATGCAGTAACATCAGCACCCATAAATGCGGCCTCACCAGCACCCAAAAATGCAGTAACATCAGCACCCATAAATGTGGCCTCACCAGCACCCAAAAATGCAGTAACATCAGCACCCATAAATGCAGCCTTACCAGCACCCAAAAATGCAGTAACATCAGCACCCATAATTGCTGCCTTACCAGCACCCAAAAATGCAGTAACATCAGCACCCATAAATGCGGCCTTACCAGCACCCAAAAATGCAATAACATCAGCACCCATAAATGCGGCCTCACCAGCACCCAAAAATGCAGTAACATCAGCACCCATAAATGCGGCCTCACCAGCACCCAAAAATGCAGTAACATCAGCACCCATAAATGCGGCCTCACCAGCACCCAAAAATGCAGAAACATCAGCACTCATAATTGCGGCCTTACCAGCACCCAAAAATGCAGTAACATCAGCACCCATAAAAACAGCCTTACTAGCACCCAGAAATGCAATAACATCAACATCCATAAATATAGTAACATCAGCACCCATAAATGCGGCCTCACCAGCACCCAAAATTGCAGTAACATCAGCACCCATAAATGCGAAATCACCAGCGCCCAAAAATGCGTTAACATCAGCACCCATAAATGCGACCTTACCAGCACCAAAAAATGTAGTAACATCAGCATCCATAAAAGCGGCCTCACCAGCACCCATAAATGCAGTAACATCAGCACCCAAAAATGCAGTAACATCAGCACCCATAAATGCGGCCTCACCAGCACCCATAAATGCAGTAACATCAGCACCCATAAATGCGGCCTCACCAGCACCCAAAAATGCAGTAACATCAACACCCATAAATGTGGCCTTACCAGCACCAAAAAATGCAGTAACATCAGCACTCATAAATGCGGCCTTACCAGCACCCAAAAATGCAGTAACATCAGCACTCATAAACGCGGCCTTACCAGCACCCAAAAATACAGTAACATCAGCACCCATAAATGCGGCCTTACTAGCACCCAAAAATGCAGTAACATCAGCACCCATAATTGCGGCCTTACCAGCACCAAAAATGCAGTAACATCAGCACCCATAAATGCGGCCTCACCAGCAACCAAAAATGCAGTAACATCAGCACCCATAAATGCGGCCTTACCAGCACCCAAAAATGCAGTAACATCAGCATCCATAAATGCGACCTTACCAGCACCCAAAAATGCAGTAACATCAGCATACATAAATGCGGTCTTACCAGCAACCAAAAAGGAAGTAACATCACCCATAAATGCAACCTTACCAGCACCCAAAAATGCAGTAACATCAGCACCCATAAATGCGGCCTTACCAGCACCCAAAAATGAAGTAACATCACCCATAATTGCGGCCTTACCAGCACCCTAAAATGCAGCAACATCAGCACCCATAAATGCGGCCTCACCAGCACCCAAAAATGCAGTAACATCAGCACCCATAAATGCGGCCTCAGCAGCACCCAAAAATGCAGTAACATCAGCACCCATAAATGTGGCCTCACCAGCACCCAAAAATGCAGTAACATCAGCACCCATAAATGCAGCCTCACCAGCACCCAAAAATGCAGTAACATCAGCACCCATAAATGTGGCCTCACCAGCACCCAAAAATGCAGTAACATCAGCACCCATAAATGCAGCCTCACCAGCACCCAAAAATGCAGTAACATCAGCACCCATAAATGCGGCCTTACCAGCACCCAAAAATGCAGTAACATCAGCACCCATAATTGCGGCCATACCAGCACCCAAAAATGCAGTAACATCAGCACCCATAAATGCGGCCTTACCAGCACCCAAAAATGCAATAACATCAGCACCCATAAATGCGGTCTCACCAGCACCCAAAAATGCAGTAACATCAGCACCCATAAATGCGGCCTCACCAGCACCCAAAAATGCAGTAACATCAGTACCCATAAATGCGGCCTCACCAGCACCCAAAAATGCAGAAATATCAGCACTCATAATATGCGGCCTTACCAGCACCCAAAAATGCAGTAACATCAGCACCCATAAAAACAGCCTTACCAGCACCCAGAAATGCAATAACATCAGCATCCATAAATGTAGTAACATCAGCACCCATAAATGTGGCCTCACAGCACCCAAAAATGCAGTAACATCAGCACCCATAAATGTGAAATCACCAGCACTCAAAAATGCGTTAACATCAGCACCCATAAATGCAGCCTTACCAGCACCCAAAAATGCAGTAACATCAGCACCCATAAATGCGGCCTTACCAGCACCCAAAAATGCAGTAACATCAGCACCCATACATGCAGCCTTACCAGGACCCAAAAATGCAGTAACATCAGCACCCTTAAATGCGGCCTTACCAGGACCCAAAAATGCAGTAACATCAGCACCCTTAAATGTGCCCTTACCAGGACCCAAAAATGCAGTAACATCAGCACTCATAAATGCGGCCTCACCAGCACTCAAAAATGCAGTAACATCAGCACTCATAAATGCAGCCTCACCAGCACCCAAAAATGCAGTAACATCAGCACCCATAAATGTGCCCTTACCAGCACCCAAAAATGCAGTAACATCAGCACCCATAAATGCGGCCTTACCAGCAGCCAAAAATGCAGTAACATCAGCACCCATAAATGCGGCCTCACCAGCACCCAAAAATGCAGTAACATTAGCACGCATAAATGCGGCCTTACCAGCACACAAAAATGCAGTAACATCAGCACCCATAAATGCGGCCTCACCAACATCCCAAAAATGCAGTAACATCAGCACCCATAAATGTGGCCTTACCAGCACCCAAAAATACAGTAACATCAGCACCCATAAATGCGGCCTTACCAGGACCCAAAAATGCAGTAGCATCAGCACCCATAAATGCGACCTTACCAGCACCCAAAAATGCAGTAACATCAGCACCCATAATTGCGGCCTTACCAGCACCCAAAAATGCAGTAACATCAGCACCCATTAATGCGGCCTTACCAGCACCCAAAAATGCAATAACATCAGCACCCAAAAATGCGGCCTCACCAGCACCCAAAAATGCAGTAACATCAGTACCCATAAATGCGGCCTCACCAGCACCCAAAAATGCAGAAACATCAGCACTCATAATTGCGGCCTTACCAGCACCCAAAAATGCAGTAACATCAGCACCCATAAAAACAGCCTTACCAGCACCCAGAAATGCAATAACATCAGCATCCATAAATGTAGTAACATCAGCACCCATAAATGCGGCCTCACCAGCACCCAAAAATGCAGTAACATCAGCACTCATAAATGCGAAATCACCAGCACCCACAAATGCAGTAACATCAGCACCCATACATGCAGCCTTTCCAGGACCCAAAAATGCAGTAACATCAGCACCCTTAAATGCGGCCTTACCAGGACCCAAAAATGCAGTAACATCAGCACCCTTAAATGTGGCCTTACCAGGACCTAAAAATGCAGTAACATCAGCACCCATAAATGCGGCCTCACCAGCACCCAAAAATGCAGTAACATCAGCACCCATAAATGCGGCCTCAGCAGCACCCAAAAATGCAGTAACATCAGCACCCATAAATGTGGCCTCACCAGCACCCAAAAATGCAGTAACATCAGCACCCATAAATGCAGCCTCACCAGCACCCAAAAATGCAGTAACATCAGCACCCATAAATGCGGCCTCACCAGCACCCAAAAATGCAGTAACATCAGCACCCATAAATGCAGCCTCACCAGCACCCAAAAATGCATTAACATCAGCACCCATAAATGCGGCCTTACCAGCACCCAAAAATGCAGTAACATCAGCACCCATAATTGCGGCCATACCAGCACCCAAAAATGCAGTAACATCAGCACCCATAAATGCGGCCTTACCAGCACCCAAAAATGCAATAACATCAGCACCCATAAATGCGGTCTCACCAGCACCCAAAAATGCAGTAACATCAGCACCCATAAATGCGGCCTCACCAGCACCCAAAAATGCAGTAACATCAGTACCCATAAATGCGGCCTCACCAGCACCCAAAAATGCAGAAATATCAGCACTCATAATTGCGGCCTTACCAGCACCCAAAAATACAGTAACATCAGCACCCATAAAAACAGCCTTACCAGCACCCAGAAATGCAATAACATCAGCATCCATAAATGTAGTAACATCAGCACCCATAAATGTGGCCTCACCAGCACCCAAAAATGCAGTAACATCAGCACCCATAAATGCGAAATCACCAGCACTCAAAAATGCGTTAACATCAGCACCCATAAATGCAGCCTTACCAGCACCCAAAAATGCAGTAACATCAGCACCCATAAATGCGGCCTTACCAGCACCCAAAAATGCAGTAACATCAGCACCCATACATGCAGCCTTACCAGGACCCAAAAATGCAGTAACATCAGCACCCTTAAATGCGGCCTTACCAGGACCCAAAAATGCAGTAACATCAGCACCCTTAAATGTGCCCTTACCAGGACCCAAAAATGCAGTAACATCAGCACTCATAAATGCGGCCTCACCAGCACTCAAAAATGCAGTAAGATCAGCACTCATAAATGCAGCCTCACCAGCACCCAAAAATGCAGTAACATCAGCACTCATAAATGTGGCCTTACCAGCACCCAAAAATGCAGTAACATCAGCACCCATAAATGCGGCCTTACCAGCACCCAAAAATGCAGTAATATCAGCACCCATAAATGCGGCCTCACCAGCACCCAAAAATGCAGTAACATCAGCACGCATAAATGCGGCCTTACCAGCACACAAAAATGCAGTAACATCAGCACCCATAAATGCGGCCTCACCAACATCCCAAAAATGCAGTAACATCAGCACCCATAAATGTGGCCTTACCAGCACCCAAAAATACAGTAACATCAGCACCCATAAATGCGGCCTTACCAGGACCCAAAAATGCAGTAGCATCAGCACCCATAAATGCGACCTTACCAGCACCCAAAAATGCAGTAACATCAGCACCCATAATTGCGGCCTCACCAGCACCCAAAAATGCAGTAACATCAGCACCCATTAATGCGGCCTTACCAGCACCCAAAAATGCAATAACATCAGCACCCAAAAATGCGGCCTCACCAGCACCCAAAAATGCAGTAACATCAGTACCCATAAATGTGGCCTCACCAGCACCCAAAAATGCAGAAACATCAGCACTCATAATTGCGGCCTTACCAGCACCCAAAAATGCAGTAACATCAGCACCCATAAATGCGAAATCACCAGCACCCACAAATGCAGTAACATCAGCACCCATACATGCAGCCTTACCAGGACCCAAAAATGCAGTAACATCAGCACCCTTAAATGCGGCCTTACCAGGACCCAAAAATGCAGTAACATCAGCACCCTTAAATGTGGCCTTACCAGGACCTAAAAATGCAGTAATATCAGCACTCATAAATGCGGCCTCACCAGCACCCAAAAATGCAGTAACATCAGCATCCATAAATGTAGTAACATCAGCACCCATAAATGCGGCCTCACCAGCACCCAAAAATGCAGTAACATCAGCACTCATAAATGCGAAATCACCAGCACCCACAAATGCAGTAACATCAGCACCCATACATGCAGCCTTACCAGGACCCAAAAATGCAGTAACATCAGCACCCTTAAATGCGGCCTTACCAGGACCCAAAAATGCAGTAACATCAGCACCCTTAAATGTGGCCTTACCAGGACCTAAAAATGCAGTAATATCAGCACTCATAAATGCGGCCTCACCAGCACCCAAAAATGCAGTAACATCAGCACTTATAAATGCAGCCTCACCAGCACCCAAAAATGCAGTAACATCTGCACCCATAAATGCGGCCTCACCAGCACCCAAAAATGCAGTAACATCAGCACCCATAAATTTGGCCTTACCAGGACCCAAAAATGCAGTAGCATCAACATCAGCACACATAAATGCGGCCTTAGTAGCACACAAAAATGCAGTAACATCAGCACCCATAAATGTGGCCTTACCAGCACCCAAAAATGCAGTAACATCAGCACCCATAAATTTGGCCTTACCAGGACCCAAAAATGCAGTAGCATCAGCACCCATAAATGTGGCCTTACCAGCACCCAAAAATACAGTAACATCAGCACCCATAAATGCGGCCTTACCAGGACCCAAAAATGCAGTAGCATCAGCACCCATAAATGCGACCTTACCAGCACCCAAAAATGCAGTAACATCAGCACCCATAAATTTGGCCTTACCAGGACCCAAAAATGCAGTAGCATCAGCACCCATAAATGTGGCCTTACCAGCACCCAAAAATGCAGTAACATCAGTACCCATAAATGCGGCCTCACCAGCACCCAAAAATGCAGAAATATCAGCACTCATAATATGCGGCCTTACCAGCACCCAAAAATGCAGTAAAATCAGCACCCATAAATGCGGCTTTACCAGCACCCAAAAATGCAGTAACATCAGCACCCATAAATGCGGCCTCACCAGGACACAAAAATGCAGTTACATCACCACCCAAAAATGCAGTAACATCTGAACCCATTAATGTGGCCTTACAAGCACGCGAAGCGCGCAGTGCCAAAAATTGGGCGTGGTTTATGTCAAATAGTGGGGGTGGCTTAAATGGGCATGGCTCAAAAGGGGTGTGGTTAGAGTCTGAGATGAATGAGGGATGGAGAGGGAAAGGGGTAAAGGGTGAAAGGGGGGTAGAGGGAGAGGGATGGAGGGACAGCAGACCCAGATCCTACATCACAATAGCAATGTGTATTCCAGAGTTTAACAATCAGCAGATAAACATACTCCAAACACCTAGTGTTAGCGCTTCAATCATCCCGGCATCATGGTTGTTATGGTGTCAGGATGATTGAAGCGCATTATTTCTATTATTACATTGTAATATAGAATGAAATCATTCAACTCACCCTAATGCAGAATCAGTGGGACCCCTGAGCGTGTCACCTGCCAATAGATGCCATTAGGTGCCCCCAGCAGAGTCCGTCCTTACATCAGGTGCCCCCAGCAGAGTGCCTCCTTACATAAGGTGTCCCCAGGACAGTACCTCTTATATCAGGTGTCCCCAGGACAGTACCTCTTACATCAGGTATCCCCAGGACAGTACCTCCTACATCAGGTGTCCCTAGGACAGTACCTCTTACATCAGGTGTCCCCAGCATAGTACCTCTTACATCAGGTGTCCCCAGGACAGTGCCTCTTACATCAGGTGTCCCCAGGACAGTGCCTCTTACATCAGGTGTCCCCAGGACAGTGCCTCTTACATCAGGTGTTCCCAGTACAGTGCCTCTTACATCAGGTGTCCCCAGTACAGTGCCTCTTATATCAGGTGTCCCCAGTACAGTGCCTCTTACATCAGGTGTCCCCAGTACAGTGCCTCTTACATCAGGTGTCCCCAGTACAGTACCTCTTACATCAGGTGTCCCCAGCGGAGTGCCTCTTACATCAGTTGTCCCCAGCGGAGTACCTCTTACGTCAGGTGTCCCCAGCGAAGTGTTGGCTGCAGATGGAGTGTTGGCTGCAGTCTAGCTACATCTCCTCAAGAGTGGTGACAAGGGGGGAGAGGTGTGTGGGTGGAGGCATGGTGACTTGGGGTGTTACAGGCTGACTTGGGGAAGGGTGGAGGCATGGTGGTAATTTTGGGGTGCAGGCATGATGGTGACCTGGGGGGGTGCAGGCATGGTGTTGACTAGGCCGGAGGGGGTGCAGGCATGGTGGTGACTAGGCCGGAGGGGGTTCAGGCATGGTGGTGACTAGGCCGGAGGGGGTGACATGGGGGGAGGCGGGTGCAGGCATGGTGTTGACATGGAGAGAAGATGGGTGCAGGTATGGTGGTGACGCGGGGGGGAGGGGGGAAGCAGGTATGGTGGTGACACAGGGGGAGGGAGGAAGCAGGTATGATAGTGACACGGGGGGAGGGGGAAGCAGGTATGGTGGTGACAGGGGGGAGGGGGAAAGCAGGTATGATAGTGACACGGGGGGAGGGGGAAGCAGGTATAGTGGTAACACGGGGGAGGGGGGTGCAAGTATGGTGGTGACACGGGGGGGAGGGGGGTGCAAGTATGGTGGTGACACGGGGGGAGGGGGGAAGCAAGTATGGTGGTGACACGGGGGGAGGGGGGAAGCAGGTATGGTGGTGACATGGGGGGAGGGGGGAAGCAGGTATGGTGGTGACACGGGGGAGGGAGGAAACAGGTATGGTGGTGACACGGGGGGAGAGGGGGGTGCAGGTATGGTGGTGACATGGGGGGAGGGGGTTGCAGGTATGGTGGTGACATAGGGGGAAGGGGGGTGTAGGTATGGTGGTGACATGGGGGGAGGGGGTTGCAGGTATGGTGGTGACACGGGGGAGAGGGGGGTGCAGGTATGGTGGTGACACGGGGGGAGGGGGGAAGCAGGTATGGTGGTGACATGGGGGGAGGGGGTTGCAGGTATGGTGTGACATGGGGGGAGGGGGTTGCAGGTATGGTGGTGACACGGGGGAGAGGGGGGTGCAGGTATGGTGGTGACACGGGGGGAGGGGGGAAGCAGGTATGGTGGTGACATGGGGGGAGGGGGTTGCAGGTATGGTGTGACATGGGGGGAGGGGGTTGCAGGTATGGTGGTGACATGGGGGAGGGGGTTGCGGGTAAGGTGGTGACACAAGGGAGGGGGTTGCAGGTATGATGGTGACACGGGGGGAGAGGGGGTTGCAGGTATGGTGGTGACATGGGGGAGAGGGGGGTGCAGGTATGGTGGTGACACGGGGGGAGGGGGTTGCAGGTATGGTGGTGACACGGAGGGAGGGGGTTGCAGGTATGGTGGTAACATGGAGGGAGGGGGGTGCAGGTATGGTGGTGACATGGGGGAGATGGTTGCAGGTATGGTGGTGACACGGGGGGAGAGGGGGTGCAGGTATGGTGGTGACACGGGGGGGAGAGGGGGGTGCAGGTATGGTGGTGACACGGGGGAGGGGGGAATCAGGAATGGTGGTGACACGGGGGAGGGGGGAAGCAGGTATGGTGGTGACAGGGGGGGAAGCAGGTATGGTGGTGACACGGGGGAGAGGGGGGTGCAGGTATGGTGGTGACACAGGGGGAAAGGGAAACAGGTATGGTGGTGACATGGGGGGGACGGGGTGCAAGGGGGAGCCAAGACCCTCAGTGCACTGTCCCCAGCCAGCGGAGCCCCAGTCCTTCCATCAGTGTGTCTGTGACTGTGTCCCTGCTCATCGCAAGGGGGGAGCCAGGACCATGATTGCACTGTCCCCAGCCAGCGAGCCCCGCTCCTTCCATCAGTGACGCTCTCGGACACTGTCACACACGGGGCAGAGCGGAGGGTTGGTGGCGGCGGCGGCGGCGACTGAACAATTTCTTGTGTTCAGTGGAGAGGGTGGAGGGGTCGCCAATCCCTGTAGCCAATAGGCTTCAGTGTACAATAGAATTATTTCTATTTGTACACTGAAGAGAGAAGCCGATTGGCTGCCCCTCTCCCCTGCACTGAACACAAGGGGAAACAACACTCATGCGGCCTCACCAGCACCCAAAAATACAGTAACATCAGCATCCATAAATGCGGCCTCACCAGCACCCAAAAATGCAGTAACATCAGCACCCATAAATGCGGCCTTACCAGCACCCAAAAATGCTGCTTCAGCGCCTCTGACACTGTACAGAGGTAGAGAGGGAGTAGGATCACCAGCGGCCCGGTACCCTAGGCGGCTGCCTAGTTTGCCTAGTGGAAGCACTGGCCCTGTCTCCTTAGCACACATGCACAATCGCACATGATGACTTTAAATCATCATCATATGCGATTATGCATGTGTGCAAGGCCCAAGCAGAAGCAAGCAGCCAATCAAATATTGTGCTCAATATGGATTAAATAAATATGCTTAGCCATAGATATCATAAATTAAATGTAACAAAGTGATTTGTGCAACAGCAGGTACTACTTGCACAAATCACTTTATTATACTTCATTTATATCTATGGCTAAGCATATTTATGTAATCCATATTGTTTAAGCACTATATTTGATTGCTTGCTTTACTTCTGCTTGGCAGTTGGCACTGGTACTGGTACACATGCACATGATGATCAAGATCGTGGTGACTGGTACCTGCTGCTAGGCTGCAGTGCTGCTGCCTGGGGGTTCCCCGTCATCCAATTTTTTCTCTTCTCTCGTGACGTCTCCAGACGTTACCGGGTGACGTTACCAGGTTCCCCTCCAGAGTCCTTACTCACCAACCTCACGTCACGGTCACGTGATGTCACACAGACCCGGGAGACCCTGTTCCAGGGAGAAGATGATGCAGCTGCGCAGAGGAGGGTAAGTGGAGCATTAGGCTCCGCCTCCGCCAGGTACCCTACGTAGACCCTGGGAGGGGCGGTCTGGCCAGTCAACTCATTGGCCGTCATGGGGGCACCTGTTGCTTCCCTCCCCACTGCCAGCCAGTGTCAGGCCAATTAACTATTGCTAGATGAAGTGCTGTGTTGGCACCACGCTCTAGCAGGCCGGCTGTGGCCCTGGGGGCTAGATTAGTGCGGGAGGCGGCCCCGAGAGGACAGGTGGGACTTTTTTTTGTGCTGGGGCGGCTTTTTTGTCGCCCCCCATGGCGCCCATGGCACTTGCCATGGCTGCAATACCTCAGATATGCCACTGTCTTTAACCACTTCAGCTCTGGAAGAATTTACCCCCTTCCTGACCAGAGCACTTTTTGCGAATCGGCACTGCGACGCTTTAACAATTGCGCGATCGTGCAACGTTGCACCCAAACAAAATTGACGTCCTTTTTTCCCATAAAAAGAACTTTCTTTTGGTGGTATTTGATCACCTCTGCAGTTTTTATTTTTTGCTCTATAAACAAAAAAGAGCGGCAATTTTGAAAAAAACACAATATTTTGTACTTTTTGCTATAATTAATATCCCAATTTTTTTTTAAAAAAGCACATTTTTTTCTCAGTTTAAGCCGATGTGTATTATTCTACATATTTTTGATTAAAAAAAATCAAAATAAGCGTATATTGATTGGTTTACACAAAAGTTATAGTTTACAAAACAGGGGATAGATTTATAGCATTTTTATTATTATTTTTTTTTTTTTTACTAGTAATGGCAGTGATCTGCGATTATATTGTGATGTTTCCGCCACATTATGGCGGACACATCGGACAATGTTGACACATTTTTGGGACCATTGGCATTAATACAGCGATCAATGCTATAAAAATGCATTGATTACTGTAAAAATGTCACTGGCAGTGAAGGGGTTAACACTAGGGGGCAATCAAGGCTTTAACTGTGTTCCCTGGGAGGTGATTCTAACTGAAGGGGGAGGGGACTGACTAGAGAAGGTGACAGATCGTGGTTCCTAGCTAATAGGAATACACGATCTGTCACTCCCCCCAGAACAGAACAAGGAAGTGTGCAGCTGGCTCGCCTGCTATCCCAACCCCGTAAGCCGACGTATAGCTACGACGGCTCGCGCAGGAGAGCCAACCTTCCGCAGTATAACTGCGGTGGCTGGTCGGGAAGTGGTTAAAGGGATCATTTGCATGACTTGTTTGGAATGGTGATGGAAATTCTGACATATAAATGCCATTTGTTTTAAGTAAACAGTGGTCAATTTCACAGCATTTAAAATTTGGTTTTTCATTCAGTTCCTTTTGGGCCACTGCACCACAAGCTGTATGACCAGACTGTTTTGTTTTGAGCATCAAATGGGGAACCCTGAGATAAACTATATACAGGCAGAGCAGCTAGAATTGGAAGTGTTTAACTCAATTTTTCACTTTATCACCTCCAGCCAAAAACACTTGGATGGAATTCCCTTATGTATAGTATCTCACAAAAGTAAGTACACCCCTCACATTTTTGTAAATATTTTATTATAACTTTTCATGTGAAAACACTAAAGAAATGACACTTTGCTACAATGTAAAGTAGTGAGTGTACAGCTTGTATAACAGTATAAATTTTCTGTCCCCTCAAAATAACTCAACACACAGCCATTAATGTCTAAACTTCTGGCAACAAAAGTGAGTACACCCCTAAGTAAAAATGTCCAAATTGAGCCCAATTAGCCATTTTCCCTCCCCGGTGTCATGTGAATCGTTAGTGTTACAAGGTCTCAGGTGTGAATGAAGAGTAGGTGTGTTAAATTTTGTGTTATCGCTCTCACTCTCTCATACTGGTCACTGGAAATTCAACATGGCACCTCATGGCAAAGAACTCTCTGAGGAGCTGAAAAAAAAAATAATTGTTGCTCTACATAAAGATGGCCTAGGCTATAAGAAGATTGGCAAGACTCTGAAACTGTGCTGCAGCATGGTGGCCAAGACCATACAACGGTTTAACAGGACAGGTTCCTCTCAGAACAGGCCTCGCCATGGTCAACCAAAGAAGTTGAGTGCACATGCTCAGCGTCCTATCCAGAGGTTGTCTTTGGAAAGTAGAGGTTGAAGGGGTGGGGGGGTCAGCCTGTCAGTGCTTAGACCATACGCCGCACACTGCATCAAATTGGTCTGCACGGCTGTCATCCCAGAAGGAAGCCTCTTCTAAAGATGATGCTCAAGAAAGCCTGCAAACAGTTGGCTGAAGACAAGCAGACTAAGGACATGTGTGCTAGTTTGGAGAATCCATGAAATGCCTTCCCTCTCAGTCTGAACAGAGTCACCAGAGCCTTCACTATTTAATGCAGTAGTCATCAACCCTGTCCTCAGGGCCCACTAACAGGCCAGGTTTGCAAGATAACTGAAATACATCACAGGTGATATCATTTGATGCTCAGTGATTTCAGTGTTCTAGTCTGCATCTCCACAAGGTAATACATAAAACCTGGCCTGTTAATGGGCCCTGAGGACAGGGTTGATGACCACTGATTTAACTGATGTGTTTGGTGATTTGTGCAAAGGCTTGTCCTGTGTGAGCAGTAATCTTTGGGGTTACATCAGTTGAATAGGCATGATAAGTTAAAATAAATAAGATAAGAACAAGGGAACTCCTCATCCTCACCTTTTCCTCATGTGTTTGGATGTCCAAGTCTTGGGTGATCTCCTGCACAGTAGGCGGGTGTTCCCATTTCTAGGATATAATTGTCTCAGCACATGGGATTACTAATATATAATGTTCAAGGATGTACAACTGTATCATTTTTATCTCTTGTAGCTACTGCCTCTTTTGCCTCCAAACCTGCCATAGGGAAGACAGTGTGGGATTGGTCCCAGTCCCATTTTTCTATGGATGATGTGGACTCTTGGAGTCAGTGGCGTCTCCAGCTTTCATATTTAGGGGGGGCACATGGGGGGACAGGGACAAAAGTAGGGGGGCAACTATAAAATGCATATATATATATATATATATATATATATATATATATAAATATATATCTATATATATATATTTATAGATAGATAGATAGATAGATAGATATCTATATATAGATATATATAGATATATATCTATATATATATATATATATATATATATATATATATATATATATATATAGATATATAAATATATACTGGGGCCCTTTACTACAACCCCACAATGGCCCTTTCACATGTTCTGCAGTGAGCTCCCTTCCTACTGTATTGGGGTCCCCCAGGGTGGCAGAAAACAAGATATATATGTCACCAGCATACCAAGAAAATATAAGGGTCCAAAGCAGTGGGAGAACTATCAGGGTTACAAAGGTTGTCTTGCCTCCGGGCCCTGGTGTTCTGCCACTGTGGGGTTTCCCAGCCTCCTCTTGCTGTCCTGCCCCTGCTATTGACTGCTCTGGTCTGGCATCTCTTGGAATTTACAGGCTGGTTCTCCTGTCCTAAGGATGGGAGAAATCAGTCTGTTTTTTTCAGTAACTGAGAGTCCTGGTGGAGTCCTTCCTGCAATTCGCTCTTCTCCATGCCAATGAGGATGCAGGGGAAGGAGCAGATCGGGTGGCTGTGGTTGTGTGAGCGCTCGCATTATGCAGTGTCAGCAAGCAGAGGGAGGGGGGAGGAATCACCCGCAGGTGCTGACTGGGGACTCTCTCCCTCTTAGACATTGATTTTTTGTAAAAAAAAAAAAAAAAAAATTTTTATTGGGGGGGCACATGGTGGGGCACAGCATAATGTTGGGGGGGTCAGGGCCCTCTGCCCCCCCCCAAGGACGCCATTGCTTGGAGTGTACTGGTGAGTTTTGCTGTACACTTTTGTCAATGTCAATTTAACCTCTTGACATCCGGAGGCCGTCATATGACGGCCTCCACTTTCAGGGCTTATATCTGAATGATGTCTGAGGCTACAGACATCATTCAGATACCGGCATTTTCAGCCGGCGATTCCGTACACCATAAGAACGATCATAGCGGCTGTTCCGCCGCTTGATCGTTCTTACGGGCGGCGGGAGGGGACACCCCCCCCCTCCCGCCGCCCTCCGGTGCTACTACCGACTCACCTCAGCGATCGGTGAGTTGGATAGCGGATCCGCCGGCGCCGGATGTTCACCATAGAGATTTCCGGCGGACCAGATGGTCGCCGAAGTCTCTATGATCGTTCGGAGGCCGGGCGCGATGTTATGACGTCACGCCCGGCCTCTGCATTCAAAAAAACGGCGCCGCTTCGGTTGTGAAGCGGCGATCGTTTTATTTTTTTTTTTTATTTTAGGCTTCCCAGCCTAGAGGTGAGATGTGGGGTCTTATTGACCCCATATCTCACTGTAAAGAGGACTGATCGTGTCATATTCCTATTACAAGGGATGTTTACATTCCTTGTAATAGAAATAAAAGTGATCAAAAAAAAAAATATTTTTTTAAAGTGTCAAAATAAAAAATTTTAAGTAAAATTAACAATAAAAAAAAAAAAAAAAAATTTTTAAAGCGCCCCTGTCCCCGTGAGCTCGCACGCAGAAGCGAACGCATACGTAAGTCCCGCCCACATATGAAAACGGTGTTCAAACCACACATGTGAGGTATCGCCGCGAACGTTAGAGCGAGAGCAATAATTTTGGCCCTAGACCTCCTCTGTAACTCAAAACATGTAACCAGTAAAAAATTTTAAAGCGTCGCCTATGGGCATTTTTAAGTACCAAAGTTTGGCGCCATTCCACGAGCGTGTGCAATTTTGAAGCGTGACATGTTAGGTATCTATTTACTCGGCGTAACTTCATCTTTCACACAATGCAAAAAAATTTGTCTAACTTTGCTGTTTTGTTTTTTTTTAAGCATGAAACTGTTTTTTTTCCAAAAAAAACGCGTTTGAAAAATTGCTGCGCAAATACCGTGCAAGATAAAAAGTTGCAATGACCGCCATTGTATTCTGTAGGGTCTCTGCTAAAAAAACATATATAATGTTTGGGGGTTCTATGTAATTTTATAGCAAAAAAATGATGATTTTTACATGTAGGAGCAAAGTGTCAGAAATGGCCCGGATATGAAGTGGTTAAAAACTAAAAATAATAACACAAGCATGTTACACAATTACACTAACAAATATAAAGTGCACCCCTATTACTCCTGAAGAAGCAGGGCAAAACGCGTTAAGGCATGTAGGTCGTGATGGAAGCCTCCCCTGCAAGCACAGAATTGTCTAAAACTACTGTTTGTGATTGTAGTGGTTTTAATCAATGCATGGGTGTTTTGGCCCTCATGTGCGACGATTAAAGACAACCATTGCTGACATCCTAGCAATGGAAAGTTAAATGTTCACTGTTTTTAAGTTAATATGACTTTGTTAATAAAGCTTTGCACATTTTTTGCTTTGGTCTAACTGCATTCTGACACCTGGAAAATCCATCTTTTTTTCCTTTCCCTCTTTTTTTATTACACTGTATTCTGGATGTGGTGCCTTAAGCAACCCATTAATATATTGCATTTCTATTAACTGAGGAAGCCCACTTGTCTGGGACTGGAACCTGCCAGGGCTGAGAAATGAAGTACTGCCTAATCCAGAATATGTCTTTATTTTGAGCTACAAGACTTCTTGTTCCTCCTGAATGGTTGACGTAAGCCACTGCAGTGCCATTGTCTGCCTAAACCCTGGTAAGATGACCTTGCAGTTGAGAGGTCCAGTGTTTAAGTGATAATCTAACTACTTTTTGTTCCAGAACATTGATTGGAAGACCTCTATGATGATCCAGAGACTGAGCATGCTTGTCCCGTTCCTGAATGCCGAGGTCCCAGGCTGGTATCATTATTTATAGCCAAAGCAGGTAGCTCCAACTCCAGCTACATGCTGACTGCATTAAAAAGGACAGAGATGGTGTGCTAAAGTTTTGCAGTTATGTCTGCAGATTGAGATTCCTTCTGTACCAAATCCTCAAACAAGGATATAGTACAAACCTCTTCATCCTCAGCTGACAGGGAAGAAGCATCTGCAGCCCCAGGCAAATCAGACACGGACTATGGAGGAGAGGTTGTGGCCCCTGCATTCTAAATCTGCTAACATGGCTGAAATTTTCCTGCCCCAGGCAGTGAAAAATGTTGCAGCTGAAGCCCGAGATGTTGACCCCTTAGGGGAATATCCAAGGCATGTAAAGCACCACCAGGCTCCTGCACAAAAGGGCAAAGCCCTGACTTGCTGCGGCTGAGGATTTGTGGTTCCCACACAACCGCATTGGGGATAGCGAAGTGGAATCCCAGGGACATGCCACATCCAAATAGCCTTTGCCCTCCCAGTGGGCACACTGCCTAAAATGTCTTCAAGGAAAGGGTTCCACCAGACAAGTGCTCCCTGGCAATGAGCCTGTAAAGCGCTCTACATCTAATAAGAACGGAGGACCCCCGCCAACATAGGAGTCCTAGGTACTTTCTCAATCCTTTTTTACGCTCTACATCTAACTCACACTTGACACACAAATATCTAGGAGAGCGCCTTTAGAAAAGCCCAGTCCCTACAGGACACATTACATCAGGGCCTCGCTTCTTCCTCATAACAGGGTCCAGGTATGGATGAGCTGATTTGGAAAAAAAAATTGTGGAAAAATTCTAGAAAAAAAAGAGTTATACTAGACTGTCTTTGTTTGATAGTGTCCAATCCTATGATGGTAGTAGCATAACCCAGCTGAATTTATTCATCCTGTGCCCCTTAACGTACCAAAATGAAAGGAAATATATTTGAGAAAAGGCTTTCTTGTGTTCAGGATTTAATTAACAGTATCAACATGTCTTAGCTCAGTAGTGCAAGGTTATACTGCAGGATCTCTGTGCTTGTGCCATAAACATTACTACCAAAATGCCATAAAACAATACCGAATAGCACAGATGCTAGTAAAACACTACAGTTATGGGAACTTTTACAACTAGAAATGCCATCAATAATACACCCAAACTTTTTTTTAGTGTTCCTTTAAAACAATGCTTGAGTGCCTTTGAGCAGAAAATTCTTGTTATCGGACAAGTGGTAATAGATGTGCAAATCACACAAAAATAAGGGAGGGTTCAGACTGGAGGTCAATATCAAACTGAAAGGTATAGTAGGGTGACTGTTCTCATTATGCAGTGATCTACATTGGTCAGAGGATTTACAATTCTTTGCATACACAATACACCCCATTGAGCAGTGTTTTTCTGTTAACTCTGCAGATTCAATGTTCTCAGGTTGTGAACACAAAATACAACACTGCCTACGTGCACATTTAAACCTTTTGTTGAATGAACTGCCACCACCCTCACTGTATTCCTGCAAACCATTGCATGTATATTAGATGCATGGGCTCAATAAATGAATTGGAGAGTGCAGAGAGGTGATGTACAAATTATGTAATCAGTCAGCCCAAATAGTAAATGACATATCCTACAGTGTCTTAAAAAAAAATATTGTTGGTTTGAAAGTTCACTTGCCAGGGGAGAGATGTGAGCCTCCATTGCTTGCCTTCTCCTAAAAAATATGAGTTGTTTGCCTGTATAACTTGCAGGCAGAAAATAAAGGTCAGGGAAAAGTAAAAAGAATCCCTAAAGCTACAACATACATGCACATGGGTGCATTTGCCTGTACAGAATAAAGACACTGTCAATTTTATTTTCTAGATGTCCTAGAGCTACACATAGCCACCCATAGTCATGAATGGGCAAAGGCGGATGTACACAGCTCTTTGCCTAAAGTAGCATATAGTTATAGAATGCACTTTAGGTGTGTTTGGTGCATTCCATTTGTGCCTGTGTAAATAAATAAACCAGGCAGCTATATTTACAAGTGAAGCCAGGAGCAGACTACAGTTATCTGACTTTGCAGACTGTCTTTTACTATTCTAGCCCTGCTTCTATGTCCCCCTAGTGCTGGATTTCCATCACTGACATAATCTCCTGAAGCACAGAGAAAGGCACTCTTTGAGCACCACTCTGCCACTCTGTAAGAGGATTGCGGCCTAACACGTGATCCACAGTCCACTGTTCCAGCCCCGTTCTAGCCCCAGTGAGTCCAGCCATCAGCTGCTGGCAGAAGGACGCCCTGCAGCAGCGCTGAAAACTGCGGAACCAGATCGTAAAGTCCACAGATGGATCCCTGTCTTGGTCCACCTGTAAGAGGAAAAATCGTTTGTTGGTTCCACTGGGTGACTCTAAGGTCCATCAGGATTGGTGAGGGGGCTTTAGCCCACAGATCCCATTGTTTGCCAAGTACTACACTTTCAACACAGAAAACCTGTAACATTCTCTTGGATTACAAATAGTATCGCTATCAACTGGGATTTATTATCTTGCATTGTTCGTTATCCCTTTGCTGCAGCCAGGAATCTCAGTTTTATGAGCTCCAACGTTGCCGGTGAAGACAGTGCAAGGTCATGCTGTTGGGACAGTGTAACAAGGGGTTAAATTCTGTGTTACATTTATTCATAGATTCATTCATATATTTACCCTTTCAGATATGTGGTCAGTAAATGCAATGATTAAAACACACAAAACAAAGAATGTAATACAAGAGATTTACTTAGCTTCGATTGAAGATGTATTACAGATGATACAATACAAGATAAATACAGAATATTCAATTCCAGGGGACCCCATAACTACTTAAAGTTCTGGAAGGCGATGATCTGTTCAAAATCTAGGCACATTCATGTCCCACATTCATGTCCGTAGAAGAAGTCCACTGGCCTTCTCTATTGTCTGACCTTTTAAAGGCTAAATGGAAGGCGCGAAAAAGCTGGTGTTATCTGGTGCTAACAAAAGACTAGCCCAAGACAATGTGACCATCTGTGAATGACCGTCTGTGAGCTCAGAAACATACATTTTACATATATAGAAATATATATATATATATATATATATATATATATATATATATATATATATATATATATATATAATCACCTTAAAACTATTACTCAAGTTTCTTGTAATTCAATAACTAAAGTTATATATGAATATAGACCCATACTACAGACAGTGTTGCTAGTACTCTTAAAGGGGACACTTAACTGGTCACTATAGTATACTATCTGCCATTAGGATAAAGGTATTATAGGTCAGTCTGGGGTTTTCCTTTAAAGTGGACACTTTCCTTACATCCATTGATAGCTTCTCTATAATACCCTATGGTGATTGTGTATATTGTTGCATTCACGTGTCACTATTAATTGCTATTGTTACAAGTGTTATTTCAAACTAGTCTTGGTTCACTCATGATTTGGCTGCATAATTCTAGTCTTCACCTCTCATCTCAAAGAAGTAAAGTCTGAGAGAGTTGAAACTATTTGCTTCTTGTCTGTGTGTCATTTAAAAGTATACATAACATGTCTGAACCTAGAGTGTCAGAGGGACTGGAGAATTCACAGGGTCAAGGCGGCATAAGAGAGCATGCATTATCAAGCAACTCCCGAGGGGGCAGTGCTACATTTGGGGACTCATCTGGGATGTTTTCTTCTGCAGGCCCTAGTCAGTCCAGACACGAGCCATCACATGAGGGAGAGATGAACTCAGCTGCTGCAGTTGTCTGGGGGAGAGCACAAGGATCTCAGATGGAGCAAAGCACTGTTCTGGAGATCTCAGGAAGTGAGTGCACGGAGAAGGGGATCCAGCAGTGGGTAAAAACCCTAGTTCCAGGACAGAGGGCCTACATTCTGGATGTGGAAGTAGAGTTCACCCTGGACTGTTTTTGGGTGCTGGTGGAGTGGCAGGAACACATACCTGTCTGTATCCAGGGAGGAGAAGTGCCGCTAGCAGAAGGGATAGTTGCTCGAGTGATTCCACTACAGGTGAGAAAGGAGGACATTAGGGGGCAGTCGCCACCGCAAGCCAGTGTGGGAAATCTGGGACCAATGGGACTAATGCTCCTCCTGCCTCGTTCTACACAAATTTGAGCTGGCTAGTTGAGACTTTGGTGAAGAATGGCTCTGATACTGCCAGTCAAGGGTATAGGAGGCTTTGGTTCTTCTCAGGCAACTACCCACCCCCAAGTGGGGAAGGGGGAATTTGAGACTTGAATGAGTCAAGTCATTAAGTCGGTTGAAGAATGGAATGTCTCGGAGGCTGTAAAGTGGCAGCGGTTGAGTGAGGGTCTTCGTAGACCTGCCACAGAAGTTATCCGAAACCTACGCATTGGAAGAAAAGATTGTGTCACTATGGATTACAGAGATGCTCTGTATACCGTCTTTGGATGGGTGGAAAAGACCCCTGATCTCCTATACAAATTCAATCACACTCACCAGCAAAGAGGAGAGAGGCTCTCTGATTATATTTCTCGAATACAGTGCCATGTAAAAGTATTCACCCCCCTTGGCATTTTCGTGTTTTGTTGCCTCACAACCTGGAATTAACATGGATTGTTTGAGGATGTGCATCATTTAATTTACAGAACATGCCTACAACTTTGAAGATGTTTTTTTTTTATTGTGAAGCAAACAACAAATAAGACAAAATAACAGAAAAAGTCAATGTGCATAACTATTCACCCCCCCCCCCAAGTCAATACTTTGTAGAGCCACCTTTTGCAGATATCACAGCTCCAAGTCGCTTTGGATAAGTCTCTATGAGCTTGCCACATCTTACCACTGGGATTTTTGCCCATTCCTCCTTGCAAAACTGCTCCAGCTCCTTCAAGTTGGATGGTTTGTGCTTGTGAACAGCAATCTTTAAGTCTGACCACAGATTTTCTTTGGCTAGGCCATTCCAACACATTTACATGTTTCCCCTTAAACCCCATAAGTTTTGCTTTAGCAGTGTGTTTGGGGTCATTGTCCTGCTGGAAGGTGAACCTCCGTCCTAGCCTCAAATCACACACAGAGTGGTACAGGTTTTGCTCAAGAATATCCCTGTATTTAGCACCATCCATCTTTCCCTCAACTCTGACCAGTTTCCCAGTCCCAACTGCGGATGGTGTTCTTTGGGTGATCTGATGTGTTGGGTTTGCGCCAGACATAGCGTTTTCTTTGATGGCCAAAAAGTTCAATTTTAGTCTCATCAGACCAGAGCACCTTCCTCCATACATTTTGGTAGTCTCCCACATGCCTTTTCGCAAACTCAAAACGTGCCATTTTGTTTTTTGCTGAAAGTAATGGCTTTATTCTGGCCACTCTGCCATAAAGCCCAACTCTATGGAGCGTATGGCTTATTGTCGTCCTATGTACAGATACTCCAGTCTCTGCTGTGGAACTCTGCAGCTCCTCCAGGGTTACCTTAGGTCTTTGTGCTGCCTCTCTGATTAATGCCCTCCTTGCCCATTCCATGAGTTTTGGTGTGCGGCCATCTCTTGGCAGGTTTGCTGTTGTGCCATATTCTTTCCATTTGGTTATGATAGATTTGATGGGGCTCCTAGGGATCATCAAAGATTTGGATATTTTTTTAAACCGTAACCCTGACTTGTACTTCTCAACAACATTGTCCCTAACTTGTTTGGAGAGTTCCCTGGTCTTCATGGCAGTGTTTGGTTAGTGGTGCCTCTTGCTTAGGTGTTGCAGCCTCTGGGGCCTTTCAAAAAGGCGTGTATATGTAATGACAGATCATGTGACACTTGGATTGCACACAGGCGGACATCATTTCACTAATTATGTGACTTCTGAAGGTAATTGGTTGCACCAGAGCTTTTTATAGACCAAGGCAGTAATCAGCCCAAAGCCGCTGGAAGAGATGTTGAAGGAGGGAAACTTTCGGGGACGTCAGTGAAGGAGCCAATTGGGTGTCCGAAGGTAAAACAGAGCTCCAAGACTCGTGAAGGGTCAAGTCAGAAGCAGCCAGCAAGATCTGCTATACGCCCTTCTTCTGTTCCTTTGCTTGCACCCAAACGAAAAAACAAAACAAGACCCCGCAGGAAGGGTAAAGTGACACAGGAAATCAATGCACCCATTCTAGTCCTATTGACACTAGGATTGTTCAACCATTAAGGAAGGTAGCTAGGGCTCAGAGATGGAGACTCAAATGGGAGATTTGCCAAAGAACTTGATAGGGTCTTCCCCAATAGTTTCACTTCAAGTGGAAGGGATTTACACCAAAGCCCTGCTTGATAGGGGTGCTCAAGTAATGCTACTATATAGGGATTTCTATGATAAGCACTTAAAGCATATCCCATTAAGGAAGCTAGGAGAATTGTAAATATGGAGTATCGGTACCCAGAAGTTCCCTAACGATGGATACATCCCTCTCAAGATAACATTTAAGCGTTCATTGGCTGGGAAACCAGAAACTTTTGACACCCTAGCTGTTGTTTGCTCTCGCCCCCCCCCTTGGGCTGGTCAAAATTCCTTGTTGATAGGAACAAATACAGATCTGGTGAGAAGGCTGCTCACTCCATTGGCCGTGAGAGGGTCTCAGGTAAAGACGATCTACCCTCAGTTGAGACAGACTTTCCAGCACGTTGTACAGGAGCTAAAAGCACCCATCGATGGGGTGGGAAGGCTGTGGCGGTTGGGAACTCAAGAAAGAACCCTGCAAGCGGGAGAGAGAGTCTGTTTGAAGGCCACCATCAAGCTGTCCTGGGACCAGCCGGGTCCAGTTGTTGTGCCCGAGGCTGATCCATTAGAGGAGGAAACTGGTATAGAGTTGGTCCCAGAAGTTGTGCCTACAAGGATATCGCTGAAAAATGGGGGGAGGATCCCTGTCAATGTACAGAACATCACTAGCCAACTGGACCGCCTGAAGGTGGATGTGGCTACCCCTGTCAAAGGATAACTTGGTGTCAGCGGATATCAGAAGGGGATCCTGCATCCAAAGTCCCCGCTGGAGAGAGAGAGTAGAAGCTCAGATTGCCAGATGGGAAGAGATGTTCTCCAAGAATGATTTTGATGTAGGCTGTGCTAAAAGCTCACAACATCAAATCTGAGTGAGTGAGGACCAGCCTTTTAGAGAGAGAGAGCTCGGCGGATCCCTCTGAGTGACCTTGAGGATCTGCGGGAGCAGTTGGCCAAACTGAAGAAGACTGGGGTCATTAGAGAGTCTAGGAGCCCCTATGCTTCTCCGATCGTGGTAGTGCGTAAGAAGAATGGGACTATTCGGGACTATTCGGATGTGTATTGATTATAGAACATTGAATCGAAGAACCATTCCCGATCAGTACACCACACCTCGCATAGAGGATGCTTTGCAATGTCTGTCTGGAGCAAAATGGTTCAGTGTGTTGGATCTGAAGAGTGGATTATTATATAGATTCCGATACATCCTGATGATTGAGAGAAGACGGTGTTTATTAGCCCCTTAGGGTTCTTCGAGTTTGATCGCATGCCCCATGGGTTAGCAGGAGCACGGCCACTATTCAGAGGTTGATGGAAAACACTGTGGGGGACAAGAATCTGATAGAGGTGCTCGTGTGCCTAGATGATATCATTGTGTTTGGGAAGACATTAGAAGAGCATGAGGCCAGACTCGAGAAAGTCTTCCAGAGACTCCATGCGGAGGGACTGAAACTGTCATTAAAGAGGTGTCAATTCTACCAGACCTCAGTCACCTATTTAGGACATGTGGTCTCTGCAGATGGAGTAGCCTCCGACCCGCAGAAGATGGAAGCTGTTACCTCCTGGCCTCGACCTAGAACTATTACGGAGCTGAGATCCTTCTTGGGATTTTGCTCTTATTACAGAAGATTTGTGAAAAACTTCACTCAAATTGCAAAGCCTCTGAACGAGTTACTGCAGAAGGAAGTGAATGAAAGTTCACAGAAGTCGCATTCAGGGGAATCCAAGCAGTTGTGATCAAGGAGGCCACGTGAGCCTGTTCAAGATCAGTGGACTCAGAGATGTGAAAAGGCTTTCTGGCATTTAAAGAACAGTCTCACTGAAGCTCCAGTCTTGGCCTATGCTGACCCTTCCAAGTCTTATGAGTTGCATCTGGGTGCCAGCCGAGATGGGTTAAGAGGAGTCCTCTATCAGGAAGCAGAAGGGAAACTTCGCCCGGTTGCATATGTGAAGCCTCACCCCCTCTGAGAAGAACTATCCAGTGCACAAGTTGGAGTTTTTGGCCCTCAAATGGGCCGTGGTGGATAAACTGCAAGATTATCTGTGTGGGGCCACTTTTGTGGTGAAAACTGACAATAATCCACTAACTTACTTGCT
Source organism: Lithobates clamitans (assembly GCA_037952925.1). Classification (NCBI taxonomy): domain Eukaryota; kingdom Metazoa; phylum Chordata; class Amphibia; order Anura; family Ranidae; genus Lithobates; species Lithobates clamitans. Next base: position 3,783,577 of record JBBGZY010000605.1, on the reverse strand, counting down.
GTCTACTGCTAAGTTTGATGCTACTGACCATTGATGGTTGGCTGTCCTATTAGAGTTTAAATTTAGCCTGAAATACAGACCAGGGACAGGAAACAGGGATGCTGATGCCCTGTCTCGAAGACCGCATGTCTCCAGTGACAATGTCAGGAACTGGGTTTATCTCACCCTTGAAGGAGTTCATGCTGTGTGTCAAGGAGTAGAGCATTGTCACAAGGGGTCCACAGGAGCTGAAGCTGTGGGAGTCACCCCTGCAGGAGTGCCTCGGCATTACTGTGACTTGACGCAAGTACGTAGCCAAGAACTGCCTCAGTTGACCAAGGAGGACATGAGAAGGGATCAGCGGGAGGATCCATTGGGCAGCCTGGTTAAGAAAGCACTGATAGCTCGAGATCCTCAGATGTTGTTTAAAAACTTCTGTAGACGGTGCAAAAGTGGTCTACAAAGAGTGGAAGCGAATGCAGCCGGAAGACAGCATCATCTACAGGAAAGGCCCCACGGAAGAACCAGAAGGTGTTCAACAACTGTTTCTCCCAGAAAAGTACTGCTTAGTTGTGTTAACCACGGCAACCATGGGCACCTGGGGCCAGATAGGACTCTTAGGTTAGTTAGGGATCAATTTTGTTGGCCTAAAGCATGAGGAGTGAAGTGGAAAGCTATTGCCATTCTTGTGTCCGGTGCATTCAGAGAAAGACTTTGCCTAGTAGAGCTGCCCCAATGGGCCATTTACAAAGTCAAGGGCCCATGGACCTGATGTGCATTGCTTTCTTGTGTCTCGAACCTGACTTGATTGGGCAGAGCAGTGTCCTGGTTGTCACAGATCATTTCAACCGATATTCTTAAGCTTTCCCGACCAAAGACCAACAAGCTAATATGGTGGCCAAAACTTTGGTAGAGAAATTTTTCGTTCACTGCGGTATGCCTCAACGTCTGCATTCAGATCAGGGTCGGGATTTTGAGAGTAAACTTGTAAAACATTTGTGTGAACTGCTGGGCATTCAAAAGACCAGAACTACCCCTTATCCCCAAGGGGTCCCACAACCAGATTGTTTCAATGGTACCTTGCTAAACATGCTAGGGACGATACCTTCAGAGAAAAAACAGCATTGGGGTGGTCCACGCTTACAATAGCACAGTGAACTACTCCACTGGATACTCCCCTTATCGGTTGATGTTCAAAATAGAAGCTCATTTGCCCTTTGGACTTGGCATTTGGGACATCCCAGGATCATACTTCCCAAGCTTCTTATAAGGGATATGTAGACAGACTTTGAAGAAACTTGAAGACTGCCTATGAGGGAGCCAAGGAAGCATCCACTGTGTCACGTCCCTGAAGGGAGACTAAGATGACGAGGTCGGCCTCTCTTGTATCTCCAACCCAGGTCCAGCTGAGAGTGGAACAGAGGGAGCTGAGGGACAGGAGGTACATGAGTGCCTGCAGGTGTAGACCCGGAAACTTGTAGCAGAGGATGAGACCTTGGGAAGGCATGAGAATCATCAGATTAGGGCAGCCGTGAGTCAGCTGGGGCTAAAGAGGCACTCTGCTTATACTGCAGAACTGGAACATCTGGCGATTTAGAGTTTCTTGCAGGCTTGCAGCAGGAAGTCGCAGCAGGTCGCAGGGCCGTAGTTGCAGACACTCAGATGGCAGTGTTAAGCCAAGCAGAGAACAGGAGCGAGGTCACTAGGATAACCGGGTTCAGTAGCAGGCGGGCAGCAAGGTACCAAGGAATTAGGCAGAAGTAAGGCCAGAAGGATCAAGAACCAGTAGTCAGAAAAGTCCAACAGCAAGGAAAGCAACGGGTATCAGTCAGGATATCAGCAGGGTTCGGGGTATCAGGAAACAACTGAAGACCAGTCAGCATTGATCAGGGGTCAGAGCACCTTTTAAATAGGTCGTCTGGCAGCAATTGGGACTAGGGTTGTGCTCCCGCGCGTGCACAAAGTCCATAGCGCATGCGTATTGGTGCCTATAGGCATGCACAGTTGCAAGTGCATGCTGGGTGCGTATTCTAATAGTTCTCTTACATTGCCCCCCTAATGGGCAGCCTCCGGATGCCCACTAAGGAACTCTTTTCAGGGTGGAGATGAAGATAGGCTTGAATCAATCGTGGAGCATGCACATTGGAGGAAGGTTCCCATGAATTATCTTCAGGGCCATAGCCCTGCCGCTTAATGTAGAACTGAGTTTGGCCCCTTCTCTTCCTGCAATCCAGGATAGTTTCAACATCAAATTCTCAATTTCCTTTGACAAGCAGTGGAGCAGGAGTCTGTCAGGGCTCGGCTCAGCCCTTCCTTCTCAAAGCTGGCCACTCAGCTGTCGGCTAATTGCCAGCTCCTATCTCTCCACAGTGACTCACCTGTTGATATCCTGCTCTTCAGTCCTGCCTACTTAAGCCGTCCAGTCTAGATGGTCTCTGCCTTCGCCTTGGTCACATCTCTAGAGAAGCTCTCCTGGGTTCCTGTTAAAGACTTGCTTGGCTGACATTCCTTCTGGCTCCTGCTTGCTGTTCTACTACGCTCCACTCTGGCTCTCTGACGTTTTGGTTTGTCTGACTATCTGTTCTGGTTCTTGAACTCTGTTTTGACTATGTTTACTCTTTTTACCTTTTTTTTTATTATTATTAAACAAATGTGATTTAACTATACTTCTGCCTCGGTCTGATTCATGGTTTCTGACAGAGTCTCAGGTGATCGATCAGGAAAAGGATCAGCAACAGATCATTTTAAGAGGGACAAATGAAACACCGGATGAATTCTAAAACTCTCTGGCATTAATCATCTTCTTTACTGGAAATGGGCCAATGTACCTTGGTCCTTATTTCTTTGAGGGGCAAGCCAGCTTTAAGTTTGCAGTAGATAGCCATACCTTATCCCAAGGTTTCAGGTCTAGATTACCCCTCCTCTTCTTATCATAGAACCTTTTATTATTTGCCTGAGATTTGGTAATAGCTTCTTGCAAGAACTGGTTATTGGACCTCCAAAACTCCAGATGATCCTGTACTGCTGGTACAGAATATTCTTGGGGGACATCAGGCAAGAAGGATGGGTGTAATCCGTAATTTGCAAAGAAAGGTTTTGTTTGATAGCAAAATGTATTGAGTTGTTATAAGCAAACTCTGCTAACGGCAAAAGAGATGCCCAGTCATCTTGTGCAAAAGAAGAAAAACATTGCAAATATTGTTCCAGGGTCTGGTTCTTTCTCTCTGTTTGACCGTTCGTCTGTGAGTGATAGGCTGATGATAAACAGTGTTTAATGCCCAAGACTTCACATAAGGACTTCCAGAACCTGGAAGTAAATTGTACCCTACGGTCTGAAGTGATGTTAACAGGAATACTGTGTAGACATACTACTTCCCTGATGAAAGAAGAGGCAGTTTCTGTAGAGGAAGGGGTACCTTTCAGGGGCACAAAGTGGGCCATCTTGGACAAACGATCCACAATTATAAAAATGGTGGTAAATCCTTTGGATGGGGGTAATTTGACAATAAAGTCCATAGAGATCATGCTCCATAATTTATCAGGTACAGGAAGAGGTTCTAACAGACCCCAATTTTTAGCTCTATCAGACTTGTTTCGAAAACATGCTGTGCAAGATTTAACATAGTCCCTGCAATTTTGTACCAAGTCTGGCCACCAGAAAGAGCGATGAACAAGATTTGAAGTTTTATGTACTCCAAAATGTCTTGCCAGGAGATGGTCGTGGCACATGTAAAGGACTGCTGTCCGTAACTGTTCTAGAACAAAGATCTGTTCACCATGGAAATAGAGACCCTCCTTCAGCTGATGGTGAAGTTCTTGAGATGGAGTATGATCCAGGACTGCTGTCTTGATTTGAGAGATGAGATCAGTCTGTAATAACAGAAAGTTTTTAGCAGGTTAAATGGTATCAGATTCAGGGGTTACCTCAGTATCTTGAAACATAAGAGAAATAGCATCAGGCTTCCCATTCTTACATCCAGGCCGATAGGTAATATGGAAGCAGAATCTTGAAAAAGCGGGCCCATCTGGCCTGGCGGGGTCTCAATCATTTTGCTGCTCTCAAATATTCTAGATTCTTGTGATCAGTGAACACAAGAATAGGATGTGCCGCTCCTTCAAGCAGATAACGCCATTTCTCCAGGACTGATTTAATGGCAAGTAACTCCCGATCATCAACATAGTTCTTTTTTGGGCACTTAGCTTCCTGGAGGAAAAAACGACAGGGCACAGCATTGTGAAATAGTTCACTATCATCTGGCTTCATCTGGCTTTTCGTTTCAAGAACTGTTTTATATCATCATTATATGTTGCAGCCATGTAATTCAATGGAATTATCACGAAGTGCATCATTTAATAATTTTCACTTTAAAATATTTTTCACTGTATATATTCAGTATTCAAGTTCACTCAGTCTCCTAAGTGTGGTGTCATATCGCACTAGATGATTGATTTCACACATACACATTTTTTATAGGAATAGTTGAGTGCACCATCCATATATATATATTATTCACTTATATATACTTTTATGGGTGTTTAGGATCCTCTAGGATCAGTTTGAACACATGCAACTCAATCTTTAAAAATAGAGTGAATTGATTGGTTATTTCACTCTCACCATTAGGGGTATAGCGCCACTATTCATCTATAGGGTGTTTTAAGATTTTATTGTAATAGGGGAAATGATACCAGAAAAGTCCCTGATGAATTTTCTGTAAAAATTGGCGAACCTCACAAACCGCTGCACAGATTTTTTCTATCAGTAGGGGCAGGCCAATCGAGTACTGCAGATACCTTCTGTGGATCCATGGCAATCCCATCTGTGGAGATAATGAGACCCAAGAACTGGATGGTGAGCTTGAATGAATTCACATTTTTCTGATTTGGCATAGAGATGATGTTCTCTCAGTCTTCTTAATACTTTCTTCACATGGACCCGATGTAACTCTAGTGAATCAAAAGGAGAAGAAGGACAAGAGGGTGGGACTTTGAATGAATCACGTGGTTGCAAAGCGGTAATTGGTGAACATGTTGGGATTTTAATGGTTGCCAAGGAGTACAAGCAGAAATATATAAAGACATGATAAAATATTGCATAGTTAATGCAGTACATCTTGGTTATAACATGAGTATCATGAAAAGCAATGGCAAGCAAACAATCCTCCAAAATGCACCAGAATCAATTGAGTAAGAGCATAATACAGGATAGTGCCTGAAAAGCCTCGGGTCTCTCGAATCAATGAATAAAAATTGACAAACGGCTAATAAAACAATGTAAATATTGATAGGTGGCAATATCAATGGCAGCTCAAAGCGTTTCATGGCTAGAAGGCCACTCGTCAGGAGCCAGCACTTGATATATCTAGAGGTAAAAATGATAGTATAAATTTAGATGGTATAATAATTGCACATACGAATGGGAGGTAAAGGTAATACCCCCGTATCGATTGCAAGTTAACTTACTCAAGTTCATATGATGGTGGCGTGGTGCCGAGCCTCACGTGCCATCCGACTGTTGTCCTCACTGGGAGCCGCGGCGGGCTATACAGCGGGGGCACCCCAGGGGCCCCAACCAGGCTGGGCATGGGGCCGAGGTAACCTGAGTGAGAGTGATAAAGAGGGTGAACCAAGGTTCACAGTAGGAAATGGCGTGAGGGGGTGAGGAAAAGGAAAGGAAGGCTTATGGAAAGGTAAACACCAGAGAGGAGAAGATATAGAAAGGGTGAACAGAATGAGTGGCCCCAGTGAGGTGAAGAGGTGGGGATGAAAGGAGTTAAAAAATTAACATGGTTGGATACCTGTGGTGAGGAGCGAAAGGTGGAATGAAACGCAGATTGTGTGTGACCCGAGGTGAAGTGGAGCCTCGTGTGCCATGAGCCACCCGGAGGAGCCCCATAGAAAAAGCCACCGCAGGAACACCCACCGGCGTCACACCGCATAGTACGACAGGGAGAGGAGCAAGGCGAGTCGGGCATGGAATGCCCGGCCTGTCTGCGTCACCACCCTTTGTCCGCTTGCGAGCGTAACTCCCACGTCCCTGGACGTGACAGTGCTTGTGGGCCGCCGCACGGGATGTGTGACGCTGATGTGCTGTGTAACTCTAGTGAAGTAGAAAAAATTAGAATGTCATCTAAATAGACAATAGTAAATAAGTCATGAAAGTCTCAAAACAAATCATTCACAAAATGCTGGAAGGTAGCTGGTGCGTTACAGAGTCCAAAGGGCATCACCAGGTATTCAAAGTGCCCAAAACGAGACCTAAAGGCTGTCTTCCATTCATCACCCTCTCTGATTCTGATCAAGTTATAAGCTCCCCTTAAGTCTAATTTGGAGAATACACATGCTTCTCTGAGTCTCTAGAACTCTATGATCTCTAGGGATGAGTGGTAAGGTGTGCCGATTTTTAATGGTTACTTTGTTTAAGTCCCGATAGTCAATAGAAGGCCGGAGTGTGTGATCTTTCTTCTCAACAAAGAATATTCCCGTAGGTGATGAAGATGACCGGATAAACCCCTAGTCGAGATTCTCATCGATGTATTTTCGTAACTCCTCTAGTTAAAGTTCAGAGAGTGGGTAGATTCTTCCAAAGGGGATCTCTGCACCAGGTAAAAGTTTGATAGGACAATCAAAAGATCTGTGAGGGGGAAGAGTGTCAGCATTCTTTTAGATGAAAACGTCCAGATACTCATGATAGACAGAATGAACAAGTTTAGCGGTTTCAGAGTCCACATTGATACAGAGGAGTGGTTCTCCAGGACTGGCTGCTGGAAGAAGACAGAATTTCCAGCAATAATTGGAATGGAAAGTCACTTCCCCAGTGGACCAATTGATGAGGGGGTTATGAGCCTGCAACCAGGGTTGCCTAAGGATAACAGGAAACATAGGGGACGTAATGACATCAAAATGTAAGAATTCCTGATGCCCAGAAGCTGTAAGACACAGGATAGGTGCAGTCTCTAGAGTGACAGGTCCAGATCTGATGCCTGAACCATCCGCCAGGTGAACCGAGAAGCTGTTTCTTTTGGCACACAGGGGGAGTTCATGCATGACTGCGAAAGAAGAGTCCACAAAACAACTACAGGCCCCAGAGTCCACGGTGGCGGAAACAGCGAGAGTCTTTTCTGCTATCTGGAAGGAGACTGGCAACAAAGTGTGGTTTTGGCCAGAATTTAGTGCAACAACAGTATGAGGTGGAGGAGAGATTCTCCTACTGTGTCTTTAGGGACAAGACCATAAGAAATGTCCTTCAATGCCACAGTAGAGACAGAGATTGTTACAGCGACGTTGTGACCATTCTTGTTTGGACAGAGGAGGTCTAAGGAAGCTGGCGTGTGGAGCCTCCTTGATGTCAGTGGTGTTCTTTGGCATAGCCGCAAAGGAGGCAGACAATGGGGCCCCGGAATGAGCAGGCATCAGATGGAGGTTCCCAGCTCTTTTAGACTGTCTTTCATGCAGGCGGCGATCAATCTGTATACAGAGATGAATTAAGTCATTCAGGGAGGTGGGTGCTCCCACCCTGGCAAGTTCATCTTTGATAGCCTCAGACAGGCCGAGACGAAATTGGAAACGTAATGCTGAGTTATTCCACTTAGTATCAGCACTCTATAATCAAAAGTGCGATACATAATCCTCCACAGGCCTTGAGCCCTGTTGCAAGTGGCTCAGCATGGTTTCAGCAGTCTGGTGACTGAAAGGATCAGCATACAGTTGAGCCATGGCAGTGAAAAAGGAGTTTACCGAAGTCAGGACAGGGTCACGTTGCTCCCGAAGCTGGTGTGGCCAGGCCTGGGGTTCCTCCAGTAGCAGAAAAATGAGGAACCCCACCTTCACTTCCTCAGGTGGAAAATGTATGCAGCAGCAGAGAAAAATAGTGTTCACAGGCATTCTGAAAAGTCCTGAATTTCCTACGGTCCCCAGAAAAATGTTCAGACAATGGTACTCTGTGCTCAGGAGGACACGATAGTTCAACATGGGTACAAGTCATGGTTTGAGCAGCGGAATCCTTGACTCTTGAATAATCGGAGGTGGAAGCCAAGCTGGATGCAGACTGCAGTTGGTTATGTAATTGAGCAAAGTCCATATGCAACCCTTGCACTACTTGAGAAAGTGCGGTAACAGTCCGGCAGAGGGTTGTCAGAAGAGAGACCTCCCTTTCAGACTCCATCATTGGCTGACTGGTACTGTCATGTACCTAAAGGGAGACTGAGATGACGAGGTCAGCCTCTCTTGTATCTCCAAACCAGGTCCCGCTGAGAGTGCAACAGAAGGAGCCGAGGGACAGGAGGAACACGAGTGCCTGCAGGTGTAGACCTGGAAACTTGCAGCAGAGGATGCGACCTTGGGAAGGCAGGAGAACCATCAGATTAGGAAGAGAACCGTGGGTCAGCTGGGGTTAAAGAGGCACTCTGCTTATACTGCGGAACTGGAACATCTGGCGATGTAAAGTTTCTGCCAGGCTTGCAGCAGGAAGTCGCAGGAACGTATTCGCAGAAACACTCGGATGGCAGTGTTGAGCCAAGCAGGGAACAGGAGTGAGGTCACTAGGATAGCCGGGTTCGGTAGCAGGCGGGCAGCAAGGTACAAAGGTACCAAGGCATTAGACAGAAGCAAGGTCAGAAGGAAGCCAGGATCAAGAACCAGTAGTCTGGAATGTAGCAGAGTCCAACAGCAAGGTCAAGGAAAGCCAAGTTCAGCAACGGGTATCAAGCAGGATATCAGCAGGGTTCGGGGTATCAGGAAACAACTGAAGACCAATCAGCATTGATCAGGGGTCAGGACACCCTTTAAATAAGCCGTCTGGTGCCAATTGGGACTAGTGACGCGCATCCCGCGCCTGCACGCAAATGCGCATTGGTGCCTATAGGCATCTGTAGTAGCCCGTGAGCGCGCGCATGTGCACGTGTGCACGCCGGGCGTATTTTAATAGTTCTCTTACACACAGCCAGGGAACAAAGAAACAAAAAGAATTTTCATCTGAAAGTAGGGGGTTCAAGACTTGCAACCAGGAGATCGGGTGCTGCTGCGCAATCTGGGAGTGCTAGGAAAACATAAGTTGGCCAACCATTGGCGGACTCAACCCTACATTGTTTACAGACCGCTTCCTGGGATTCCTGTTTACCAAATTCGTCCCAAGGGAAAGACTGGCTTGTTAAAGACATGGTATGTCCTGCCTATATCCGAGGCCATTCGGGTGCCTTCACCTTCCTGCCCTGATGTACCTTGCCCTCCCACATTGAGGTCTAGAACACCTCGTGTTTCCAAGCCAGTCCCTTTACCAAATATTGAGGAGGAAAGTGACGAATGAACTGACCCTCGACTGGTTGTGGGTTTCCTCTTCTGAAGACATCACTAGTTCCAGATGAGGCTGAGAGGTTTGCCGTGGTGACTGCCAATAAATTAAGGCAGATGGATGGTGAGCAAAACTCATCTTGCAACTCCTCAACAAGGGGGTGAGGGGTCAAATTCAAGAAAACACACACCTGTGTGATTTTGTGGCCCCACATCCACCACCTCCACAGCCACCGACCCCCCCCCCCCCCCACCACCACCACAGCCACCCCACCCACCATAGCAGCATGGCAGACAGTGGCAATACCAGCCACAAGACCCACAACAAGGCGGCTGGACTGGGGATTTTCAACCCTTCACCAATACTAATTTCCTTTTTTTTGTTTTGGAATAATGATTTTATTTGTTATATTTTCTATATTTTTGTATGGTTAAGTTCTTTATATTTGTATGTCAGATGGCATCTCTAATTTAATTTTTTTGCTTTTTTTAATGCACAATAAAAAAATTGTGTAGAATAATACTTGGCTATGTGTTTTAATTCAAATGACAGTTTGGGCATAGGAAGTTACATTTAAAAAAATACAAGGTAAAATTAACAAGGGACACCAACATAGTTGTATCTTTGATCTTAAAAGCTATGGGATAATAGTTGTGGTAACTTGCACAAAAAAAATAACAAGCATAATAATATTATTCTTGATATTATTCTTGATATCATGATTTTCAGGAAGGATTTAAAAACCTTCCTCTTTACCCAGGCCTACGGATAATCTGATGAAGAATAGAAATCGTACAAAAACATGGATTTTGTATGCTCTTTTTCCTCCCCCATCTGGAGGGTTAGTTCAACCTCCCCCCCCCCCCCGATTCTTCTCTGTTTTTACTCTAACACTTTTATATTGGGCACCCTAGGCTCATTTTTAACGTTATTTTGGAAATCTCTCTTGATTTTAGGGTCTTTGTGCGCCTAGACGCACATTCGGAGCAGTACAAATCCCTTATCAAATCAAATCAAAAATCATTATAAAAAAAAGCCTTTGAAAATACGTTTGACAGAACTCCATCAGTATCACCAGCAAAGCAGCTTAATTATTATCTCATTAAAGAAGAAAAGAATTTGCGCTGCATTTCGAGATTTCATATTTTGCCACGTCATGAAAGTTAATTCTCCATTACGAACGCTAGTTTACTTTGCTTTCGAGCATGCGGGTTTGTACTTTGGACTTTTGTGTGACGGACTTGTGTACACACGAGATGAAAATCTGACCATTGTCTGCCAAAAATTTACTAGCCTGCCATCCAACATTTGTTGGCGGAAAGTTGGACAACAATTGTCTTCACACAATTCCCAGATGAAAATCTGATCGTGTGTACGAGGCTTTAGACGTAACATCTGCCCTCCCAGAAAACTAACATACAAAACTATTTGTGAAAGCTCTGATGAACTCATTTCTACAGCTCAGCGTTCTAGTCAAGAGCCTGTTTCTTCTATCGAACCTTTGATAGAGGATGATCCTGTTCCACCCTCTGACACTGCTGGGTGGGCCACTAATCTATTATTGGTTTGTAAACAGGGTGATCTAGATCTGATGACTTATGTAATTTACTATTGGCAAATCCCTCTGCTACTTAGCTCTTTGTCACTGTAGATTCTGGTTAGCAGATTATTATTTACAGGGCTCTGATGTGTTAGACCATGACTATTCAGTGGGGTTGTATCCTATCTTTGAGGGACCAAAGACTTTCAAGTGGGGGGAAGATGTAGCCAGGCGCAGACTACGGTTATCTGCAGACTATTACTATTCTAGCCCTGCCTTTCTGTCCCCCTAGTGCTGGATTTCCATCACTGAAATCTCCTGAAGCACAGAGAAAGGCATTGTGGGAGATGTCACAATAACATAAAAAACAAAAATCCACACAATAAAAAACTTGTGTGAAACTCAGCGCTAAAACCTAGTCGGTAAAATGAGTGGTGAATGCCGCACACACTCTCTGGAGCCTAGTAAATAATCTGAAGATAAAAATAAAAATAACATCAATAAAAGTGTATATGATAAGATTTCAAAAATAGGATTCTAAAAATAGAGTAGTCAATATATTTTATATACTTATATAAAAAAAGTCAATGTTCAAGAAAGTTGCTGTGTGGGGGTGTGAGCCCCTAGAATTAGTCTCTGGTGCAAATGATGTGAATGGTGGCGAGGCTGCTTCAGGCATGGGCTGGGGACCCGAGAACTGTAAACATGAGAAAGGGAGAAAAAAAGGAGAGAAGAGCCAGGTCGGTCCTAGTGCAACATAATTTTTTATTTAAAAAGGGCAATTCCAGTATTAAATGCACTTACAAAGTGCTCAGTGGGTGGAAGCTTTCCGGTCTGGCAAGATGACACACTGCTGTTTGTTTCCCTGGGATGGAAGATCAAAGGATCCACGGGCGCCATCTAGTAGCAGGAACTGCAGCCTCGAGGGAACTCGGGAGGACGCCGGCCGGGTGGTTCAAAGTGGAAGTTCGGAGCTTCAGAGCTGTCAGACAAGGGATTCGCCTAACAGTAGCCGGTCAGGCGCAGTCCTGGAGACTTTCCTTCCTCTCTCCCCTTATCACTTGTCACTTATCACATGACTGGAGAGAGGAACGAGAAGCTGCATTCAGAACTGTGAGTACACGTGGGAGGGGGAGGAGAGGGGGGACACTTTGATGTAAGGGAATGCTGATGGGGACACTCTGATATAAGGGGGTGCTGATGGGAACACTCTGATGTAAGGCGGTGCTGATGGGGACACACTGATGTAAGGGGGTGCTGATGGAGACACTCTGATGTGAAGGGGGTGCTGATGGGGACACTCTGATGTGAAGGGGGTGCTGATGGGGACATTCTGATGTGAAGGGGAACACTGTTGGGGATACTCAAAATTAAAGTGGGCTAGCCTGGATGAAGTCCGGGGCCAAATTTTTGCCCAGTCCAGCCCTGCAAAAAATCCACATTTAAGTCATCATCACCGTGATCTTCTTCTTGTTCTGCTTGACCAGGTTGCAGTGGTTGAGAACTAGTGACTGGGCCTTGTCTGGAAGAAGACAGTCTGGGTGATGGTGTCTCAGTCCTTGCAGGTACCCTGATGGCTTTACTCAGGGGCAGCAGATGTTCTTGATGCCAGGTCTTCAGAGGCCCTGTTTTCCCATCAGGCTAGATTTGGTATACAGGAAGACCAGGCAGTTGCTTGTAGATTGTATATTGCTGGGAACTCCACCGGTCAGTGGCGTAGCGTGGGGGGTGCGGGGGGTGCCGTGGCCCTGGGCGTGACATTTAGGGGGGCGCAATTTCGTGCCACCTCCTAATTTTAATCTCCTGTGTCCCCCGCGCTCCGGCCACCATGTTAATTGTTTGGCGCCCTGTGATTGGGCGTATGGGAGTCATGTGCGGCCTGGAGCTGGCCTATCCGTGATCACAGTTACTCCTGGAGTCCCGCTTCCACACATGAGCCCCATACGCCCAATCACAGTGCGCCGGGAAACAACACGGCCGGAGCGCGGGGGAGACAAGCACTGAAAGTGTAAGCCGCCGGGGCCACTGTCTTCGCCTCCTCCTCCTATCCTCCGGACCGATGCAGGACAAGAAGGTGAGGAATGGATAAAGTGGGGGGGGAGAAGAGAGAGGCGCCGTATATGTAGTGTCAGTGTAGGAAGACTGTAGGCGGGACAGTATAGTGTACAGTATAGTGTACAGTGTAGTATAGTGGTCAGTATAGTGTAGTGGACAGTATAGTATAGTAGTCAGTGTAGTGGACAGTGTAGTATAGTGGTCAGTGTAGTGTAGTGGACAGTATAGTGGTTAGTGTAGTGGACAGTATATTGGTCAGTGTAGTATAGTGGACAATATAGAAGTCAGTGTAGTGGACAGTATAGTATAGTGGTCAGTATAGTGTAGTGGTCAGTGTAGTATAGTGGACAGTATAGTATAGTAGTCAGTGTAGTGGACAGCATAGTGGTCAGTGTAGTTCCCAGTGTAGTATAGTGGTCAGTGTAGTGGACAGTATATTGGTCAGTGTAGTGTAGTGGACAGTATAGTATAGTGGTCAGTGTAGTGTAGTAGACAGCATATTGGTCAGTGTAGTATAGTGGACAATATAGTAGTCAGTGTAGTGGACAGTGTAGTATAGTGGTCAGTATAGTGTAGTGAACAGTATAGTGGTCAGTGCAGTGTAGTTCTCAGTGTAGTGGACAGTGTAGTATAGTGGTCAGTGTAGTATGGTGGACAGTATAGTATAGTAGTCACTGTAGTGGACAGTGTAGTATAGTGGTCAGTGTAGTGTAGTGGACAGTGTAGTGGTCAGTGTTGTGTAGTGGACAGTGTAGTGGTCAGTATAGTGGACAGTATAGTGTAGTAGTCAGTATAGTGGACAGTATAGTGTAGTGGACAGTAAAGTGGTCAGTATAGTGGAGAATATAGTGTAGTGGTCAGTGTAGTATAGTGGTCAGTGTAGTGTAGTGGACAGTGTAATGGTCACTGTAGTGTAGTTCTCAGTGTAGTATAGTCGTCAGTATAGTGTAGTGTAGTGGACAGTGTAGTGTAGTGGACAGTATAGTGTAGTGGACAGTGTAGTTCTCAGTGTAGTGGTCAGTAAAGTGGACAGTATAGCATAGTGGACAATATAGTGGTCAGTGTAGTGTAGTGGACAGTATAGTATAGTGGTCAGTGTAGTGGACAATATAGTGGTCAGTGTAGTGTAGTGGACAGTATAGTATAGTAGTCAGTGTAGTGGACAGTATAGTATAGTGGTCAGTATAGTGTAGTGGACAGTGTAGTGGACAGTATAGTGTAGTAGTCAGTGTAGTGGACAGCATAGTGGTCAGTGTAGTTCCCAGTGTAGTATAGTGGTCAGTGTAGTGGACAGTATATTGGTCAGTGTAGTGTAGTGGACAGTATAGTATAGTAGTCAGTGTAGTGTAGTGTAGTGGACAGTATATTCGTCAGTGTAGTATAGTGGACAATATAGTAGTCAGTGTAGTGGACAGTGTAGTATAGTGGTCAGTATAGTGTAGTGGACAGTATAGTGGTCAGTGCAGTGTAGTTCTCAGTGTAGTGGACAGTGTAGTATAGTGGTCAGTGTAGTATGGTGGACAGTATAGTATAGTAGTCACTGTAGTGGGCAGTGTAGTATAGTGGTCAGTATAGTATAGTGGTCAGTGTAGTGTAGTGGACAGTGTAGTGGTCAGTGTAGTGTAGTGGACAGTGTAGTGGTCAGTATAGTGGACAGTATAGTGTAGTAGTCAGTATAGTGGACAGTATAGTGTAGTGGACAGTAAACTCCTCCTGGGGTCTATTGCTCTTCTTCATCTTCCTTGGCCCGCAGAAACTTGGTGAGGGGTTGGGCTATCTTTTAGGAATCTACTGTAGTAGGAATAGAACCCCAGAAATTATCTCAGCTCATTCACATTTCAGGGCTTGGGCCAGGTGGTGACAGCTTCCGACTTCTTGGGATCAGTGGCCACCTACATAGTAGAGACAACATGCCCAAGATAGGTGACCGATGGCCGATAGAACTTCTCAAAAGACAATTTTAACACATCAACAATTGAGTCACTTCAAAACTTTCTCCAAACACTTCTTCTGCTTTTCTAAAGTCCATTCAAAGATGATTATGTCATCCAGGTAAACCAACACTTCAATAAGGTTCATGTCGCCAAAAGTTCACTCCATCAAATGTTGCAGGGGATCCGGTTAGACCTTGTGGCATCCAAATAAAATCAAAGAAGCTCAATGAACAGATAAAAGCAGTTTTCCCATGATCATAAGGGTGCACAGGGATCTGATGCTACCTGTTTCTCAGGTCCAACACACCGAACCAGTTTGCCCTTGATAGATAGTGCAGAAGCATAGAGACTTCTAGATTCCAGTAATCAACTCTGCAATCTGTTCTCTGAAGTCATCTAGGTCTGCTAATGGGATTTTCCAAGACCTTTCTTGGAATGGTTTGTGCTCTTGAATGTAATGCTAATCACTCTTTGCGCATCCTACGTCAAACTGGCGATCCCTGAAAACTCATCTCTTCAGGAAAGCCTATCACGTCTCCAACTAATCTCCTACCACTTCAAACAGTTCATTCCCCACAGTTACAACCTTTTGTACCACCTGCCCCACCCTATTAGATTGTAAGCTCTACTGAGCAGGGCCCTCTTAATCCTCTTGTATTTTATTGTATTATAACTATATTGTCTCCCTTTTATATTGTAAAGCGCTGCGTAAACTGTTGGCGCTATATAAATCCTGTATATTAATAATAATAATAATAATAATTACTGAAGAACACTTTCCACCAGTTGTGCTTTGGCCTGTTCATTCCTTTCAGGCATCATAGGGAGGGGTGTAGCTGGGTTCATTTGTCCTATCATCATTCAAGCCCAAAGCTTTATTGGAGAATCAGAAATGTTGCATACACTGACAGAAACTTTTCCATGGGTTCTCCATAGAGCCTTCATCGAAACTACTTCTGGGAACAATTCTAAACGTGAGTCATCACTCTGTGGATCACCCTCAAGAATAATGTAAGAACTTGGTTGATCCCAAATCAATTTGACTGAAGCCCTCCAACACATTACTTCACCTGGCTGCAAGACCCTTTCTGTCTTGTCCAGCTTCCATAGCTTTCCCATTCCTTCAGCTGGGGCTTTCTGCTCTTAAACCAAACACTGGTACACTGAACGCAGCATGGGATGTACACTTTCATGGGTGGCCTCACTCTCTAAAACATAGGAAGTGAGTAACCATCACACCAAGTCAGTGTTTGTCCTCACCATTATGGAACTCCAATTAGCCCCTGGAGGGTGGGGACACAGGATGGCCATCATGTCAGAAGTCTCTGGCCATCCTACCATTGGGGGGCTGAATTCAAGCTTGACTGGGAGGTACACATCAAAGGGGAGCTTCTTGGTCCCTATATCCCAGATTTCTATATCTTCTAACTTCCACAGGAGCAGGTGCCTCAGGTGTTTGTCATAGACATTTAAGGTGACTTGAGCCCCAGAGTTCAGAAGTGCTTTTGTGCATACACCTTCCACCTGAACAGGCACTTTAGGAGAAGAGACCACCGACTTGTCAATGAACTTGCTTGGAGGCGTTGAGGTGAATTGTTCTGCTGCTTGAGCTTGAACCCCTCTTTTTGTCTGATAGTGGTTCTGTTGCCATCTAGGCCGATGGCTTTGGGTTTGGTGTGCAGTGATCTGAGACCTGAGTCTAAGGGTAAATTGGGTGGCCTAAATGAAGCTTTAGACACAAATGTTTGGATCTAACCCACTCTGTTTTTAATCTGAGAACTAGAATGGGTTGACTTAGTTGGGCACCTGGTTGGCTTGACCAACACCCCCACACTTATAGAAGATCACTTATCTGGATGGCTTTTCTGTTGGAGCATTCGGTGCTGCCTCTGTCTGAGTGGGCCTTGACACATTCGGTGCTGCCTCTGTCTGAGTGGGCCTTGAACAAATCCGTCAGACAATTCGATTGTGTGTGGGCTTCATAGGACCTTTTCTGTCGAAAAATATGATGGACTTTAGAAATAGAAGAAATAGAAGATGTTTCAAATCTTTCCGACGGACTTTTGTCCTATCGAAAAATTCGTTCGTCTGTATGCTAGTCCGACAGACCAAAAACGACGCAAGGACAGCTATTGGCTACTGGCTATGAACTTCCTTATTCTAGTCCGGTCGTACGTCATCACGTTCAAATCAGTCGGACTTTGGTGTGATCGTGTGTAGGCAAGTCCGTTTCATTGGAACTCCATCGGAACTCCGTAGAAAAGTCCTTCAGGGTTCAGTCTGTCGAAAAGTCCGCTCATGTGTATGCAGCATAAGAGTCTGTGTCACCAAACACTTTGCTCACGTTGCCTGGCTCCATGCCGCCTTTCTGAATGATCTGGTGCAGAATCTTGCCCAGCTGTTTAACACAGGCAGATAACTCCTATTTTTGATAGGTAAGTAAGAACATGTAAACCAATTAGACATAGTCTTCCAATCTCCTATAAATCTTCCGTAAGGCTTCTAGACACTCAGTAACCGTGCAGCCTTGTTTGTCTCTTTTAACCACTTGCCGACCGCCTCAACTATATACGTCAGCAGAATGACATGGGCAGGCAGAGTAACGGACCCATATGTTACTCCCCTCCCGCGGGCGGAGGGGGCGCGATTGCGCCCCCCCAGTGCCCAAGGTGGTCGGCATTGTTACCGGAGCGATCCGTCCTGAGGGGGAGGCCACTGATTCATGGCCACCCCCTCACGATCGCTCCTGACGAATGGGAAGCTTCCTCTGCTTCTGAAATGTAAACAGAAGCAGAGGAAGTGATGTCATCTCTCCTCGTGCAGCCTTTTCATTACGGCGCACAAGGAGAAAAGACATCAATGTGAGTTTGCACTAACACTACACTAACACGAGTACACATAGGCACATAAATCACCCCCCCTGTCACCCCCTGTCACTGTGACACCAATAGCAATTTTTATTTTTTTACTGATCACTGCATTGGTGTCATTTTGTGACTGTTATAAGTGTCAGGGCAATTGGTGGTAGGCCCCTTTAGGTCTAGGGTACCCCCCTAACCCCCCATAATAAAGGTTTAACCCCAGTTAACCCTTTACCCCCTGTCACCAGTGTCACTAATAGATCATTTTTCTGATCGCCGTATAAGTGTCATGGGTGATGCTAGTTAGCCTGTTAGTTATTTAGGTTGACCATCAGCTTTTTATAACGTCAGGTACCCCCATATACTACCTAAGAAAGGTTTTAACCCCCCGATTGACCCCCTAGTTAACCCTTTTACCAGTGATCACCGTATAAGTGTTACGGGTGATGTTGGTTAGTTAGTTTGTTTTTTATACCTGCCGTTTATTACCCAATAAAAGTTTAACCCCCTGATCACCTGTTGGGTGATATCAATTAGGTTTTAGGGTCAGTTAGGGTCTGCGTTGCCCCAGGCAGCGTCAGATTAGTGCCAGTACTGCTAACACCCACGCATGCAGCATACACCTCCCTTAGTGGTACAGTGTCTGAACAAATCAATATCTGATCTGATCAGATCTATACTAGCGTCCCCAGCAATTCAGGGTTCCCAAAAACGCAGTGTTAGCGGGATCAGCCCAGATACCTGCTAGCACCTGCGTTTTGCCCCTCCGCCCAGCCCAGGCCAGCCCACCCAAGTGCAGTATCGATCGATCACTGTCACTTACAAAACACTAAACACATAACCGCAGCATGGCCTGATCCCTGTGATCGCTAACAGTTTTTTTGGTAGCATTTGATACAGTTGCTGACAGCTTAGGAGCTTTTTTACCTGTGAGTCTCACTACTGTACCAGTAAATTTAGAGCCCAAAATGGCAAATAGAAGGTACAGTAGTGAAGAGACCTACACGTTTCTGAGCATGACAGATAGTGAAGGAATGAGAAAGTCACTCATCTGTCAGATTCAGGCTCAGAATATGATCCTGTAGATGACAGCGGCTCCATGACAGATAGCTCTGACAACGGAGTTGTGGTCCCTGCCAAGGTCAAGCGTACCAGACCCCGATCTTCTTCTGCTGTTGTTGAGGTGCAAGAACCGCAGGGCTCTTGTATGGAGCAGAGAAGTACTAGTGCCACTCATCTTTCTGGTGAACTGGCAAGCACCAGCGGCCTAGTACACCCTGGTTGTACATCCAGCACTGCAGTATTACATGGTGACGTGGCAAGTCCCATAAGTGCAGTTCAAGCTGGCAAGGTGGCAAGCACAAGTAGTGTCCCGCTGCCACCAAGAAGACAAAGACAGGCCCATCGTGCCCACAGAGTCCTTCCTGCAGAATTCGCCAATCCTAATTGTGAACCCACCACTTCTGCAGCACCCATACTTCCCCCATTCACTGGCCAACCCGGAATCCAGGTGGAAACAGTTGATTTTACGTCACTTGATTTTTACTCGCTATTTTTCACTGAAGATCTCTATAGATCTATTGTGGACCAAAGTAATTTGTATGCTGGTCAATTCATCGCCGCTAATCCCCAGTCCTCCTTGCTAGAGATTGGAAACTAATTACGGTTTCCAAATTTAAGACCTTTCTGGGCCTAGTTAAAATGAGTACGTTGCCGTCATATTGGTTCACTGATCCACTTTACCATAAGTCCGTGTTCTCTGCCTTCATGACCAGGGCACGATACAAGCAGATCTTGCGGTTCATGCATTTCAACATCAATGAACTCTGTTGTCCTCGTGGAGACCCTGGATACGATCGGTTCTACAAAATTTGGCCCCTCGTAAACCACTTCAACCAACGTTTTGCAGCCTTGTTTACTCCCCATCAAGTTGTCTGCGTTGATGAGTCCCTGATTAAGTTTTCTGGCGCTTGTCTTTCAAACAGTATTTTCCCAGCAAGTGTGCCAGATACGGGGTCAAGATGTATAAGCTCTGTGACAGGGCCACAGGCTATACATATAGTTTTATGGTTTACGAGGGAAGAGATAGTCACGTAGAGCCGTGACTCCAGTGCTGTAGGAGGTGATTTCACCACCACAGTTAAAAAAAAAACATAGATGCTGAAGCATGGGGGCAGCAGGGGTGGAGCAGCACTACGTTCACCTGCAGCACTGATTTATTTATCTTGGCAGCAACAGCGTTTGCTCCCACGATACATAAAGCCGTGACTCCAGCGCTGTAGGAGGTGATTTCACCACCACAGTTAAAAACAAAATGGTGCATGTCTGCCCATCATTAGAAGTGGGTGGATGAAGTGAGGTATTCTAATGGTGGGCATACCCACCAATCAACTGGTACGTTGCTGGACTTTGAGTGGTTATACCAGAATGATGCCTGCGGGTTTAGGTATCATCTTGGTATCATTCTTTTCAGCCAGCAGTCAGCTTTCATGTAAAAGCAATCCTAGTGGCTAATTAGCCTCTAGACTGCTTTTACAAGCAGTTGGAGGGAATTTCCCCCCTCCCACCGTCTTCCATGGTTTTCTCTGGCTCTCCTGTCCCAACAGGGAACCTGAGAATGCAGCCGGTGGTTCCGCCAGCTGACCATAGAGCCAATCAGAGACCAGAATGGCTCCAATCATCTCTATGTCCTAAGAAACCGGAAGCTACGAGCATTTCATGACTTAGATTTTGCCGGATGTAAACATCGCCACTGGGAAATTGGAAAAGCATTTTATCACACCGATCTGGTGTGATCAGATGCTTTGAGGGCAGAGGAGAGATCTAGAGTCTAATAGACCCCAATTTTTTCAAAAAAGAGTACCTGTCACTACCTATTGCTATCATAGGAGATAACAATCTCCTCATAGGAGATTACATTCCTGGAGATAACAATAAAAATGATTAAAAAAAAAACAGTTTAGAAATAAAATAAAAAAGCAAAATAAATAAAAAAAAAAAATCATCCCTGTCCCCTTCTGCTCTCGCGCAAAGGCGAACGCAAGTGTCGGTCTGGCGTCATATGTAAACAGCAATTGCACCATGCATGTGAGGTATCACAGCAAAGGTCAGATCGAGAGCAGTAATTTTAGCAGTAGACCTCCTCTGTAAATCTAAAGTGGTAACCTGTAAAGGCTTTAAAGGCTTTTAAAAATGTATGTAGTTTGTCACCACTGCACGTTTGTGCGCAATTTTAAAGCATGTCATGTTTGGTATCCATGTACTCAGCCTAAGATCCTCATTTTTATTTCATCAAACATTTGGCAATATAGTGTGTTTTAGTGCATTCAAATTTAAAAAAGTGTGTTTTTTCCCAAAAAATGCGTTTGAAAAATCGCTGCGCAAATACTGTGTGAATAACAAAAAAATAAACATGCACCATTTTAAACTGTAGGGCCTTTGCTTTAAAATATATATATAATGTTTGGGGGTTCAAAGTAATTTTCTTGCAAAAAAAAAGATTTTTTCTTGTAAACAAAAAGTGTCAGAAAGGGCTTTGTCTTCAAGTAGTTAGAAGAGTGGGTGATGTGTGACATAAGCTTCTAAATTGTTGTGCATAAAATGCCAGGACAGTTCAAACCCCCCCCCCCCCCAAATGACTCCATTTTGGAAAGTAGACACCCCAAGCTATTTGCTGAGAGGCATGTCTAGTCCATAGAATATTTTATATTTTGACACAAGTTGCGGGAAAAAGACAATTTTTTTTTTTTTGCACAAAGTTGTCACTAAATGATATATTGCTCAAATAAGCCATGAGCCTATGTGAAATTACACCCCAAAATACATTCTGTTGCTTCTCCTGAGTATGGAGATACCACATATGTGAGACTTTTTGGGAGCCTAGTCGCGTACGGGATCCCGAAAACCAAGCACCACCTTCAGGCTTTCTAAGGGTGTAAAATTTTTGATTTCACTCCTCACTGCCTATCACAGTGTCGGAAGCCATGGAATGCCCAGATGGCACAAAACCCTCCAAAATGACCCCACTCCTCACTACCTATCACAGTTCTGAAGGCCATAAAATGCCAAGATAGAGCAAACCCCCCCCCCCCCCCCAAATGACCCCATTTTGGAAAGTAGACACCCCAAGCTATTTGCTGAGAGATATGGTGAGTATTTTGCAGACCTCGCTTTTTGTCACAAAGTTTTGAAAATTGCAAAAAGAAAAAAAATACATTTTTCATTCTTCATTTTCAAAAACAAATGAGAGCTGCAAAATACTCACCATGCCTCTCAGCAAATAGCTTGGGGTGTCTACTTTCCAAAATGGGGTCATTTGGGGGGGGGGGGGGTTTGCTCTATCTTGGCATTTTATGGCCTTCAAAACTGTGAGTAGTGAGGAGTAAAATAAATAATTTACACCCTTAGAAATCCTGAAGACGGTGATTGGTTTTCAGGGCCCTGTACGCGGCTAGGCTCCCAAAAAGTGCCACACATGTGGTATCCCCATACTCAGAAGAAGCAGCAGAATGTATTTTTGGGTGTAATTCCACATATGCCCATGGCATGTTTGAGTAATATATCATTTAATGACAACTTTGTGCAAAAAAAAAAAAAAAGAAGTTTGTCATTTTCCCGCAACTTGTGGTAAAATATAAAATATTCCATGGACTCAACATGCCTCTCAGCAAATATCTTGGGGTCTACTTTCCAAAATGGGGTCATTTGGGGGGGGTGTTTGTGCCATCTTGGCATTTTATGGCCTTCGAAACTGTGATAGGTAGTGAGGAATGAAATCAAAAATTTACGCCCTTAGAAATCCTGAAGGCAGTACTTGGTTTTCGGGGCCCCGTACGCGACTAGGCTCCTAAAAAGTCCCACACATGTGGTATCCCCATACTCAGGAGAAACAGCAGAATGTTTTTTAGGGTGTAATTCCACATATGCCCATGGCATGTTTGAGCAATATATCATTTAGTTACAACTTTGTGCAAAAAAAAAATGAGACCCCTTTCACACCGAGCCGCCTGTAGCACCGGCGGTAAAACACCGCTATTTATAGTGGCATTTTACCGTCGGATTTGCGGCATATTTCAGCCATTAGCGGGGCGCTTTTACCCCCCGCTAGCTGCCGAGAAAGGGTTAAAACCGCCCGCAATGCTCCGCAATAGCGGCATTTTGCCGGCGGTATCCCAGCGCTGCCCCATTGATTTCAATGGGGAGCAGCGGTGGAGGAGCGGTAAACACACCACTCCTTCACCGCTCCAAAGAAGCTGCTGACAGGACTTTTCCTGAAGTCCTGCCAGCGCAGCGCCCTGATGTGAAAGCCCTCAGGCTTTCACACTGGAGACAATTCTGCAGCTGTTTGAGGGCGGATTGCAGGTGCTATTTTTAACGCTATAGCGCCTGCAAAACACCCTCGGTTGAAAGGGGTCTGAAAGCTGTGTAAATTCCAGAAAATGTACCCTAGTTTGTAGACACTATAACTTTTGCGCAAGCCAATAAATATACGCTTATTGACATTTTTTTTTACCAAAGACATGTGGTTGAATACATTTTGGCCTAAATGTATGACTAAAATTGAGTTTATTGGATTTTTCTTATAGCAAAAAGTAGAAAATATCATTTTTTTTCAAAATTTTCTGTCTTTTTCCATTTATATCACAAAAAATAAAAATTTCAGAGGCAATCAAATACCTTCAAAGGAAAGCTCTATTTGTGTGAACAAAAGGACGCAAATTTTGTTTGGGTACAGCATTGCATGACCGCCCAATTACCAGTTAAAGCAGCGCAGTGCCAAATTGTAAAAAGTCCTCTGGTCTTTAGGCAGCCAAATGGTCTGGGGTTTAAGTGGTTAAGTTCTGCGCAATGTCAGAAACAGGAGTTCTCAGACTCTGGATTATCCTCTTTCTCTTGACTTTGTGAGTGACTTCCCACTCTTCCACAGCCTGGGTTGCTTGATCTGTCCAGGTCTCAAAATCTTCTTATCCTAAAGGCACTGCGACTTTTCCAGAATAGAACCTCAAGTTGCCTCAATACTCATAATGTTGTATGCTGTTGATTTCGGAACTAGGGTTTCTACTAGCCTTCCTATATTGGTGAAGAATGAAGAATGAGGTGGGAGAAACCCTGAGGATAGGGTGGAAGCAGTATCTGGTACTCCTGAAACTGACTCTATGGAACCAGTACTTTCTGGGTGTCTGTTCTGTGTACTTGGCTGTGCAAGCTAAACTTAAGTTGTATGCTATCCACTTGAAAGCTGGTTGGGGTTCCTCTCCTCCATTCTAATAAAGCATGAGTGCAAGAGGCTGCTTGGTCAACTTTTTTGTACACCACAAATGTTTTCTGGTCAGGTACCAATGTCAATAGCACTCACTTGACCTGTTCATTTGTCCAGGTGACACCAGAGGGGTCCATAACTACACAGAGCCCAAACCTGCTATTTTCCTGTCATACCCCTTGGCAGCAGTGACGGGGTCCATCGTGGTGGCTTGGCTGGTGGAAGCGATCATCTCTCTTTTTCTTACTTTGTTTTCTTTTTTTACCAACACACCTTGAGGTATTTCAAATAATTTATTAGCCAAGCATAGCCTAAAAGGAGAAATGATTAGCAATTGTATTTACAGTATACAAACATTTAATAAGACAATAACATGAGAGAAATTGTTAAATACCTGTAGTGTTCTGACTAACGTGTTATTAACATTGAATTGCATTTACTTAGCAGCACCATGTACTGTAAAAACAGCCCTAACTTGCTATAAAGTTCCAGTTTTATCCCACTGGCCAGTGATTGTTGAGAAAAAAAATGTCGGCCCGCACAAAAGTTGGGGTCTTTGAAGGAAGCACAACAGTTTGTAGCAGAAACAAATTAACTTGTATGCTATTACCCTTTTACCAGACCCAGGGAACCCTCTTCTGGGTCTCCAGACACATACGCTGATTCAGAAAAATTCCAGTTCAATTCAGACAGGGATAAATGTTGTAGTGATGTCGCTTTTTCAGTTCTTCTGAGACAATCTTTCTTTTCCTTCTTTACAATTAAAGGGATTTCTCTACTCTGCTACAATCTAATTCAAAAAAGGTATTTGGTAAGAGAATTGTGGCCAAGAGTGGGTGGTCCCCACATAATTTGTGGTGGGACTACCCGTAAAGTGCATGTGTTCCGCTGTTGATGACATTGCAGCTCATATTTGTTTGATGGCATATTATTTTATATGTATATTTTGTAGATTGTTATATACAGTGGATATAAAAAGTCTACACACCCCTGTTAAAATATCAGGTTTCTGTGATGTCAAAAAATGAGACAAAGATAAATAATTTCAAAATGTTTTCCACCTTTCAATGTGACCTATAAACTGTACAACTCAGTTGAACAACAAACTGAAATCTTTTAGGTGGAGGTAAGTAAAAATAAAAAAATAAAATAATATGGTTGCATAAGTGTGCACACCCTTACACTAATACTTTGGTGAAGAACCTTTTGATTTTATTACAGCACTCAGTCTTTTTGGGTATGAGTCTATCAGCATGGCACATCTTGACTTGGCAATATTTGCCCACTCTTCTTTGCAAAAACACTCCAAATCTGTCAGATTGCAAGGACATCTTCTATGCACAGCCCTCTTCAGTTCACCCCACAGATTTTCAATGGGATTCAGGTCTGGGCTCTGGCTGTGCCATTCCAAAACTTTAATCTTCTTCTGGTGAAGCCATTCCTTTGTTAATTTGGATGTACAGTATCTCACAAATATGATCACACCCCTCACATTTTTGTAAATATTTTATTATATATTTTCATGTGACAACACTAAAGAAATTACACTTTGCTACAATGTAAAGTAGTGAGTGTACAGCTTGTATAACAGTGTAAATTTGCTGCCCCCTCAAAATAACTCAACACGCAGCCATTAATGTCTAAACAGCTGGCAACAAAAGTGAGTACACCTCTAAGTGAAAATGTTAATTGGGCGCACTGTGTCAATATTTTGTGTGGCCACCATTATTTTCCAGCACTGCCTTAACCCTCTTGGGCATGGAGTTCACCAGAGCTTCACTGTTTGCCACTGGAGTCCTCTTCCACTCCTCCATGATGACATCATGGAGCTGGTGGATGTTAGAGACCTTGCGCCCCTCCACCTTCCATTTGAGGATGCCCCACAGATGCTCAATAGGGTTTAGATCTGGAGACATGCTTGGCCAGTCCATTACCTTTAGCCTCAGCTTCTTTAGCAAGGCAGTGGTCACCTTGGAGGTGTGTTTGGGGTCGTTATCATGATGGAATACTGACCTGCTGCCTAGTCTCCGAAGGGAGGGCATCATGCTCTGTTTCAGTATTTCACAGGACATGTTGACATTCATAGTTCCCTCAATGAACTGTAGCTCCCCAGTGCTGGCAGCACTCATGCAGCCCCAAATCATGACACTCCCACCACCATGCTTGACTGTAGGCAAGACAACCTTGTCTTTGTTCTCCTCACCTGGTTGCCGTCACACACGATTGACACCATCTGAACCAAATACGTTTATCTTGGTCTCATCAGACCACAGGACACGGTTCCAATAATCCATGTCCTTAGTCAGCAAACTGTTTGAAGGCTTTCTTGTGCATCATCTTTGGAAGAGGCTTCCTTCTGGAACGACAGCCATGCAAACCAATTTGATGCAGTGTAAGGCGAATGGTCTGAGCACTGATAGGCTGACCCCCCACCCCTTCAACCTCTGCAGCAATACTGGCAGCACTCATACTATTTCCCAAAGACAACCTCTGGATATGACGCTGAGCACGTGCACTCAACTTCTTTGGTCGACCATGGCGAGGCCTGTTGTGAGTGAAACCTATCCTGTTAAACCGCTGTATGGTCTTGGTCACTGTGCTGCAGCTCAGTTTCAGGGTCTTGGCAATCTCTTTATAGCCTAGGCAATTTTTATGTAGAGCAATTCTTTTTTTCTTATCCTCTGAGAGTTCTTTGCCATGAGGAGCCAAGTTGAACTTTCAGTGACTAGCATGAGAGAGTGAGAGCGATAACACCAAATTTAACACACCTGCTCCTCATTCACACCTGAGACCTTGTAACACTAACGAGTCACATGACACCAGATAGGGAAAATGGCTAATTGGGCCCAATTTGGACATTTTCACTTAGGGGTGTACTCACTTTTGTTGCCAGCAGTTTAGACATTCATGGCTGTGTGTTGAGTTATTTTGAGGGGGCAGCAAATTTACACTGTTATACAAGCTGTACACTCACTACTTTACATTGTAACAAAAAGTAATTTCTTTAGTGTTGTCACATGCAAAGATAGAATAAAATATTTACAAAAATGCAAGGGGTGTACTCATTTTGTAAGATACTGTATGCTTTGGGTCGTTGTCATGCTGAAAGATGAAGTTCCCCTTCATGTTCAGCTTTCTAGCAGAAGCCTGAAGGTTTTGTGCCAGTATTGACTGGTATTTGGAACTATTCATCATTCCCGCTACCTTGACTAAGGCCCCTGTTCCAGCTGAAGAAAAACTGCCTCACAGCAAGATGCTGCCACCACCATGCTTCACTG
This sequence comes from Lithobates clamitans, assembly GCA_037952925.1. Lineage (NCBI taxonomy): Eukaryota > Metazoa > Chordata > Amphibia > Anura > Ranidae > Lithobates > Lithobates clamitans. Next base: position 3,756,382 of record JBBGZY010000605.1, on the reverse strand, counting down.
TGGGTATAGTGCTCTTTTGGTGATGTGCAGTGTTGTTTTTGCGCCAAATCTATCTTTTGGAATTATGGCCAAAAAAGTTCAACCTTGTTTTCATCAGACCATAACATATTTTCCTACATGCTTTTGGGAGACTTCAGATGTGTTTTTGCAAAATTTAGCCAGGCTTGAATGTTTTTCTTCGTACGAAAAGGCTTCTGTCTTGCCACTATACCCCATGGCCCAGACATATGAAGAATACGGGAGATTGTTGTCACATGTATCACACAGCCAATACTTGCCAGACAGTCCTTTAATGTTGCTGTAGGCTTCTTGGCAGCCTCCTTGACCAATTTTCTTCTCGTCTTTTCATCAATTTTGGAGGGAAGTCCAGTTCTTCGTAAAGTCACTGCTGTACTATATTTTCTCCACTTGATGATGACTGTCTTCACTGTGTTTTATGGTATATCTAATGCCTTGGAAATTCTTTTGGACCCTTCTCCTGACTTGATACCCTTTAACAATGAGATTCCTCTGATGCTTTGGAAGCTCTCTGCGGACCATGGCTTTTGCTGTAGGATGCGACTAAGAAAATGTCAGGAAAGACCTACTAGAACAGCTGAACATTATTTGGGGTCAATCAGAGGAACTCTAAATGATGGCAGGTGTGTACTAACTCCTATTGAACATCAGTTTGAATGTGATTGCTTAATTCTGAACAAAGCTACAACCCCAGTCGTTAGAGGGTGTGCACACTTATGCAACTACTCCCTAAAAGATTTCAGTTTGCAATATCCTGTGCAATACTCTGAAATACTCTGCAATACCCCGCAATAGCCTGCAATACTCTGCAATACCCTGAAATGCTCTGCAATTCCCTGCAATATTATGCAATACCCTGCAATACCCTGCAATACTCCGCAATACCCCGCAATACTCTGCCATACCCAGCCATACTCAGCCATACCCAGCCATACTCTGCCATACCCAGCCATACCCAGTCATACTCGGCAATACCCTGCCATACTCAGTCATACCCAGCCATGCGCAGCCATGCTCAGCCATACTCGGCCATGCTCAGCCATACTCAGCTGTACTCGGCCTCTGTATGTGGCCAGGCTGTGGAAGTCTCACACATGTGGTATCGCCATACTCAGGAGGAGCAGGAGAATCTATTTTGTTGGGTCATTTTTGGTGTGTACATGCAATGTGTTAGAAATATTGTATAAATGGACAACTTTGTGTTTAAAAAAAAATTGCGTTTTAACCACTTCCCACCCGCCGTCATACAACGTCTTTGACTTTGTAAGGGGATATCTGAATGATGCCTGCAGGTACAGGCGTCATTCAGATATCAGCTTTTTCAGCCAGCGATTCCCTACACCATAAGAATGATCATAGCAGCTGTTCCACTGCTTGATCGTTCTTAGGGGAGGCGAGAGGGGATGTCCCCCCCCCCGCCACTCTCCGGTGCTTCTACCGACTCACCGCTACGATTGAAGCCAGGATCATTTTTTTTTATTATTATTTCAGGCTTCCCAGCCTAGAGGTGAGATGTGGGGTCTTATTGACCCCATATGTCACTGTAAAGAGGACCTGTCATGCCATATTCCTATTACAAGGGATGTTTACATGTTTACATAAGCCCTTGTAATAGGAACGCATACGTAAGCCCTGCCCACATATGAAAATGGTGTTCAAACCACACATTCGAGGTATCACTGCGAACGTTAGAGCTAGAGCAATAATTTTGGCCCTAGACCTCCGCTGTAACTAAAAGCATGTAACCAGCAGTGGAGGAAGTATAGGGGTCGCTGAGGTCGCCATGGCGACTGGGCCCCATGCTGCAGGGGGCCCTTGAGGGCCCCCCTGTTTTTCTGGATAGGAGGAGCGGCTGAGATCGATCTCCCCATTGTTAGCCGACCTGTAATCGGCACTGTGCGGGGAGCCTGTCACACTGTTCTAAAGTGAAAGCAGTGTGTGCTGTGCTCTTTGTCTCCCCCTACAGTGCAGTACCCGGCAGGAAGAAGTAAGGTAAATCACTGCCGTTTTTAAAAAGGCTTTCTGTAAGTGTGTGTTCATGTATGTTCATATGTGTGTTCATGTATGTTTATGTATGTTCATATGTGTGTTCATGTATGTTTATGTATGTTCATATGTGTGTTCATGTATGTTTATGTATGTTCATATGTGTGTTCATGTATGTTCATATGTGTGTTCATGTATGTTTATATATGTGTGTTCATGTATGTTTATATATGTGTGTTCATGTATGTGTTTATATGTGTGTTCATGTATGTGTTTGCATGTGTTTATGTGTGTATTTATATATGTATATGTGTTTGTGTGTGTATATACAGTATATGTGTGTGTATATACAGTATATGTGTGTGTATATTATGTGTGTGTTTATCTATGTGTATGTATGTGTGTGTATGTGTGTGTTTAGATGCAGTGGTGGTCCGTGCATTAAGGGCGCACGGGCGCCGCCCCCTCTCTCCAGCCACCCCTCTATCACCAATAGATAGATTCATGCATTGCATGAATCTATCAATGGCCGCCGCTGCCACCCCCTATTCAGGCGCCCAGCCCCTTTTTGGGCACAGGGAATCTGAATTACAGCGGCGGGGGGTGTTTTTGAAGCACCGGATTAGAGCCATAGGCTCTAATAGGCATCAAAAAAGGTGACCTCACAGGCCACTCAGCTGTGTTAGAAAAGCGAACGACTATTCGCTTTCCTAACACTAAACTGCCTCTCCACCAATCAGGTGCTCGGGTCTGTTACCTGTCACCTGATTGGCTGAAACGTCAGGCGCCGCTATTGGATGCCTATCAGGAGGAGAGGACGGGAGATGTGGACAGCAGGAGACGCATAGAGGACCTCACTCGTCGCAGTCACCCACTGCCCCACCAAGAAAGGGTAAGTGCCGATGAGCGGTCGGGGGTCACACTGGGGGCATTCAAGGGCACACTGGCAGCATTTAATGGGCACACTGGCAGCATTTGATGGGCACACTGGCTGCGTTTGATGGGCACACTGGTTGCGTTTGATGGGCACAGTGGCGGCATTTGGCACAGTGGCTGCGTTTGATGGAACACTGGCAGCATTTAATGGCCACAGTGGCAGCGTTTGATGGGCACACTGGCAGCGTTTAATGGGTACACTGGCAGCGTTTGATGGGCATAGTGGCAGCGTTTGGCACAGTGGCTGCGTTTGATGGGCACACTGGCAGCATTTAAGTGGCACAGTGGCAGCATTTTATGGGCACAGTGGCAGCAATTGATGGCACAGTGGCTGCATTTGATGGCACACTGGCAGCATTTTAGTGGCACAGTGGCAGCGTTTGATGGGCACACTGGCAGCGTTTAATGGGCACAGTGGCTGCGTTTGATGGGAACAGTGGCTGCGTTTGATGGGCACAGTGGCTGCATTTAAGTGGCACAGTGGCAGCGTTTGATGGGCACAGTGGCAGCGTTTGATGGGCACAGTGGCAGCGTTTGATGGGCACACTGGCAGCGTTTGATGGGCACAGTGGCTGCGTTTGATGGGCACAGTGGCTGCGTTTGATGGGCACAGTGGCAGCGTTTGATGGGCACAGTAGCAGCGTTTGGCACAGTGGCTGCGTTTGATGGCACACTGGCAGCATTTGATGGGCACAGTGACTGCGTTTGATGGGCACAGTGGCAGCGTTTGGCACAGTGGCTGCGTTTGATGGCACACTGGCAGCATTTAAGTGGCACAGTGGCTGCAATTGATGGGCACAGTGGCTGCAATTGATGGGCACAGTGGCTGCAATTGATGGGCACAGTGGCTGCATTTGATGATTTTTTTTCAAAAAATGTTTGCGCCCCCCAAAAATTTTTGCGCTCCAGCCGCCACTGTTTAGATGTATGTATGCACATTTTATGTATGCACGTTTAATCCTGACACCCTATATGTGTACAATCAGGACTGATTTTTTTTTTCCTGCTCGTTCAATGTACCAACAACAAAATGCTATTCCTCTGAAAAGCGATCCATGCTCAGATCACTTTTCAGAGCCATTTGACAGCCGGTAAAGAGGCAATATGTTGCCTCCTGACCACCTGTTTTAACCCCTTAAAGTGATTGTAAAGGTTTTTTTTTTAAATAACAAACATGTCATAACTTCATTGTGCAGTTAGTTTTGCACAGAGTGGCCCCGAACACCGACTTCTGGGGTCCCTCGGCGGCTCTCGCGGCTCCTCCTCTTATCAGACATCCCCCTAGGAAAAGCGCTGTCCAGGGGTCAGGGGGGCCCTTCATGATTTCTTGCATCGGGGCCCTGAAGGTTTTAGTTACGCCACTGGTAACCAGTAAAACATTTTAAAGCGTCGCCTATGGAGATTTTTAAGTAGCGAAGTTTGGCGTCATTCCACAAGCATGTGCAATTTTGAAGGGTGACATGTTAGGTATCTATTTACTCGGTGTAACTTCATCTTTCACATTATGCAAAAACATTGGGCTAACTATACTGTTTTGTTTTCTTTGAAAGCACAAAACTGTTTTTTTCCCAAAAAAAAACACGTTCGAAAAATTGCTGCGCAAATGCCGTGCAAGATAAAAAGTTGCAACGACCGCCATTGTATTTTCTAGGCCGGAGGGATATGTGCCTGCTGTACCATGTACTTGTATGAAAAAATATCCTGTTCTCTTTGTATGCTTCCTTTGTGTGAAATCCCTGGTGTTCCTGTGAGTCCCTCTGTTTTCCTATTAATAACTGACCACTGTAAGCAGAACACACCGTGGTCAGTTCTGTAGCTATGCTGGGACCTCAGCATGCTCTCCTCCAATGATAAGACTTGTCCTGCCACGCCCCCCATATATGCAGCTGAGAACAGAGGAAATGTGATGACGTATAAAAAAGGGAAAAAGGGTATTTATATATTTTTTTAATATCTATACACAAATATTTTGCCTTTCATTTCTATTTTAAACTGAATAGGTTGTTTTACAAGGTGATCATTTACAATCACTTTAAGCGGAACCTCTTACCTTGTGGAACTCCCTTCCACAATTGGTGGCATCAGCAGGAAGTATCAATAATTTTAAAAAATGGGGATCTTAACAAATGCAATATCAAGGGATAGGGGAAATGGTTTTATTATAAACACACCTACACACAGGTTGAACTGGATAAACTGGTTTCATTATTCAACCTTACCAACTATGTACAGTAACTGTCATTTTTTTTTAATGATCCTGTGTCCTAAAGTTTAGGTATGTCTGTGAGACCGTCACTTGTAGCTGACTAAATAGCAATATTTTGTGGGTACAAGGACTGTGGCATATGTATGCAGTGTAGACATGGACACAGGTTCTGATTAATCATCCCCTTTAAGTCACTCCCACTGTTATGCCCAATCTTGCCATACCTACCATTTACCATGGTACATATAGCCACAAGGAAAAATTGAAGATGCGTTTATACTCTACCTCCCTGACTTGTGTACCCTCAGATGAGACGGGCTCGATCCATCTTGGTTCACCATTCTTTTTCATCATGCTTCTTTACCACTATGATTTCCTTTATACTTAGTGTTCATTTCTATAGCAAATATAATATTAGGTTATATTTTCACCACTAAAACCTCTAAGCACACAATTTGGTGCCCAGATTAACACCTCTCTACTAGTACTATCCCTTTTACACAGATCACTTTCTTGTTTTGTCAGTACCAACTCTGAATAATGAGCAACTAAATATTGGGACTTTTAAGGTGCATACCTTCAAATGCACAACTTTGTTAAAAGTTTTAAGTATTTTTTCCCATAGCTTTTTATTGTTCAATACAAAAAAGGGACTAGGACCTAATAAAATATGGCACAGTCATCTTATGTAGGGGTCATATATTGAGAGTGGTTCAGTTAAATGTGTTTCGCAGTTAATCTTCTATAGGAACTGAACCACTCAATATATGACCCATACATAAAATGGCTGTCATATGAATAAAGACCTGGCAATATATGGGAGTTGGTATACAGAGCCATGAGTTGTATCTTAATGTATCAGTTGTGACACTGTATAACTGGCAGGTATTTTTATTTTCAATCGTTTTTATTGAAGTTTCAGTGAAAATATTGTAACACAGGTACAGGTGTATCAGTTTCTTTACATCAGGTACACAAAAACACATCATAACACAATGCTTTAGAAAACAACGAGATCCTATGCACCCTCAATGGGGCTTCTATTACATCTGCTAACTTTGACTCCCGACACCACTCAATGGATCTAGCTGTGTCGGGAAGCGAGGGACAGCTCCTCTTGAACACAAAATGCTAGATAGTTGTGAAAGGTTTGTCGGGCAACCGAAACAGGATAGACTATTATAGACTATATCATATATGAAAGGTGGAAGTGTGGATGGTCATCCTTAAGACAGCTCGTAAGGCCGAACTGACCTTAAATAGAGAACTCGCAAAAACCTTGTTATAACTTATAGCTGTGAGAGCAAAGATACACCGAGAGAAAAAGAAAAAGTTGAAATACACTGTATGACTGCAATGCTAAGACACCTGTACCAATTGTTGTGAGCCAAAAGGATTAATACATGTGGATTTCTACTAAACAGGAGGTATCAAGCTGAAGGTCGAGGTATTAACCGATCTGCAATCACAGTGAGCTAGATACATGTAATGTCTCTCCGTCACAGTTCAGGAGAGGGGTTTAGTTGTGTCCCAAAGGGATAGTCCTGTGACGGTACCTATAGGATAATAGGGAAAAGCACAAAGAGAGAAATGAAAAGGATAGAAAAGAGATACAAGAAAAAAAGAAGTACGCGGATCCAGGGTGAGGGGGGGTGGTAGGTGTCAGAGATATCTATCTGGTCCAGGGTTCCCAGATGGCATCTTGTTTGTCAACAGTATCCAAGAGGATGCTAACTGTCTTCTCCTGGGCCATAATCCATGAGATTTTCCTTTTGACCAAGAAGAAGGAAACAGTAGGTTGCTTCCAGGCTCAAGCAATTGTCAGCTTGGTCCCAAGGAGAAAAAAACATAATGAGGCGTTGGGCCAATTTCAGAAAAGTTGAGAAGAGCTATTTGAGGAGTCTTTAGATTGGGTATGCCCATAATTTTCCTGATGGCGTGAAAGACTTTATTCCATAGTCCCCTTATCTTGGGACAATCCCACCATATGTGCAGCATTGACCCAATGTGCCCACAATTATGAAAGCACAGAGGGGAAGTGCTCAGGAAGATTTTGGCAATTTTTAATGGCATTAAATACCACCTCATTAGGACTTTTAAGTTAGCCTCGATTAGTGCTATGTTCAGAATGCCCTTGGAGGTTAAAGCCGAAGCTCTATGCCACTCCGTAAGGCTCCAGTGTTGTCCCAGGTCTTTCTCCCAGTCCCTCATGAAGAGAGATTTGGTTTCTGCCATAGCAGAAGTAAGTATAGTAAAGTAAACGGTATATCACTGTTATTCCTCCCCTCTGCTCCATGGCTTGACCACACCACATTTCATACGCAGTGATCGAGAGTGTGTTGGGTTTAGAGGTCCATAAAGAGTCAATAAAATGAGATATTTGGTGGAATCTAAACCTTTCTGACCTTGGCATGTCAAGCTTACTGACGCAGTGGGCCAGAGTGAGAGATCCCATAGGGTTGACAAAATGGCCCCTCCACATTCCCCCTCTTGCAATGAGTCCCGCCAGGGAGATGAGACAGGAATCCCTGTGTGAGCTGACTCGTGTAGCGGCCATTCCATCGGCTGCCCCTGGAAGTGCTGCAAATTGAGCCTGTAAGCTGCATTTAACCGACCCCACTGGCATAAAACGTTACCCGCGGGCTTCCTGGGTGTTCCGGTTCCAAGCTGGCTTCTCTGCGGCCACCCGCTACTGGGAGCGGACGGCGCGGGACAGAGCTCTGTGATCAGGCGTCCATTTCACAGAGCGTCGCGCATACGCCTCCAACTGGCAGGTATTTTACACATGTCAAAAATTAAATATTTTTTTGTCTTGCAAAATAAAAATTTATAGATAAAAATAGTATAACCAAGTTGTGTTACTATTGAGGGGGTGTACCATAAAACTACAAATATTAGTTTCTTGTTCTTTATGGGATGTAATGCTGGTTTATTTGGGTGCTTTATATTAATTCGGTCCTATCTTTGGTTAGACTGTTGTCTCTTTTGGATGTTAACACCCTGTGTGCACATGCTATGATACCCAAGATCAGAAGCCAGTAAAGTCTAAAATTTTGTATTATCTAGGGTATAAAATTGTGGGGTCATAAATCAGCACTTTGCTCTACTGCCTGTTCAATGACTTTCTGCACCTGGAAATGTATGTTTTACTTTCAGAACACTGCTTTATTGACACTTGGGGGTTGCCTTTTACCATCTTGGGATTCTAATTGTTTTCTTATCTCACAAACATCCAACATACAGTTATGTTGGACTTGTTTGCATTTTCTCTAATTAGTAATTGATGATTTTGAGACAGCTCCTATGTAGCTCTTATGTCAAGGGGATAGTAGTTTGTATGTTGCTGAACCTATCTGAAAACTTTGTCACATTTTAATATAGGATTGTTGTTAATTTTTGAAGGTTTGTGTTTTTTCCTTTTTTGTAATAATACTTTTCAGTTTTGGTGCTATACAATATTGACCACGTCCCTTCTTTTTTTTGTTTAAATGACTCAGCATTACTTTCTGCTGGAACAATGCATTCTTTTATACATTTTTGTAAGACTTTAGCACTTTAGTTTTTTTTTTTAATTACCTGCATTTTCATTTCTGAGGAAATATTAAACATATGGCAATCGATTTACATGTACCTAGCTGATGATTCAAAACTTTAAGTGGTTGTAAAACCCTTCCTAATTATTTTTATAAATGTTTGTTTTTTGTTTTTTTAATTAAAGCAGACCTTTAGCCAAAATGGAAAATACCGCTCATCTTCCCTCAACCTCTAACATGTTTTCAGCTTTTTACATTTTCTTGACTTTTTGACAGGCAGTCCCACCCTCTTTCCTACTCCCCCAGTTCTCAACTTTGAGAAAATTACATGCACTTGACCTGAACCCTGCTACGTTCTGGGACATGCCATACATCCGAGGAATACGTTTCACTGCTATGCTTCACACATGCAGAGTGGGAAGCTAGCTGTGAGACTTCAGCAAGTCATATCTGGCTCCCTAATCCAAGATGACTGCACCTGAGAGCTGAGGCCTGGTGAAGAATCAGCTGCTGGGAAGACTTCATGGACTGGTAAGTACTGCTGGACTTCATGGACTGGTAAATACCTGTTTCCTAAAAGTAGGCAGCTACAGTATTTGCTTTTTACAAATGTAGAGAAGTTCCTCTTTAAAGATTTTTCATTAGAGAAATTACCAGTTGATCCTATCAGTCACTCAGACTTCTTGGTGGCAATGATCTGCAGGCTCTTAGAACCTCTGCATTGCTACTACCACAATGCTCCCAGTCCTCTAATGCCCCGTACACACGGTCGGAATTTCCGACAAAAAAAGTCAGATGGGAGCTTTCCATCGTATATTCCGACCGCGTGTATGCCCCATCAGACTTTTTACGTCGAAAATTCATCTTGTCTTCTATATCTTTCCGACGGAACAAATTCCTATCGGGAAAACCGCTCGTCTGTATGCTGTTCCGACGTACCAAAAATGACGCATGCTCTGAAGCAAGTACGAGACATCGTACGTGTTGTCCCGTCGTACATGTTGTACGTCACCATGTTATTGACGGTCGGAATTTGGTGTGACCGCGTGTATGCAAGACAGCTTGAGCGGAATTCCGTCGGAATTCCGTCAGAAAAACCTTCAGAGTTTATTCCGATGGCAAAACTGGTCGTGTGTACAGGGCATTAGAAGTAAGACTTATCTACTCATTGCTCACTGTGGGGCATAATCCTCATAGCTGCCTACGTCACAGTCAGCAACACCTGTAGATGCCTTGACTTACAGCTTCACTCTGCTGTACATGGCCTGCTGGTGGGTGGGTAATGAAGCGCTAAGAAGAGGAAAAGTGGTCATGCAACCTGCAAAATAAAGATGAATTCTGACATTATTTTTACCCTTTGCTATGTAAATTGCTGGTGGTGTGCCCTGGAAAAATATCTGGGCCTACTATTGTTTCAAGAAAAATTCACTGGAGTCTATATACTGCAACAGGTAAGTACATTGTAAAGTTATTCCTGATTTATTCTAAACAAAGTAGATGCAAAAAAATATCTCTGATCAAAGAAGCTTGATGACGGCTCCTGTTTATGCAGCTTCTTTGGATGGAATACAAATATCTATTTAAACAATTCTAATGCAATATGGATTCACATGCTGATTTCCAGACAAATTACAATTGCCTTTTACAGAAGTGACAGGAGATGGACATTTTCCTTCCTCTGAAGCAAGAAATAACCTATAATCAACGTATTCTGTCTTTGTCATGTTCTGTAATGTGTCTTTCTGCACCAGCAATCCTTCTCTGAGGTCTATAGGTTAGCCTGTCTTTATGGTTTCAGGCCATAAATCACGTATTCTCTTGTCCCAATATTATGGTTCAATCTCAAGGCGATTTTTTAAACTTCACTGTTGATAAAGCTTTCAATTACGTTAACCGTTTAGGCTCCAGAGTCAAATTTAGATTTGGGCCTATAACTCAGCAACAGTTTTGATATTACTTGGGGTACAGACAGAGCTGGATTAAGAGCATTATGGGGCTGGTGCTGAGGATTTTTGGTGAGCCTTAAGGGCTGTCCATTGGCATGCACCCTGAGGTGAAAGGGTGCAGCAGCACAGGCCCAATGCTTTGGAAGTCCCAGGCTTCTATAAGAGCCCTGCATCAGCGTGCATGGCGCCCTGAGGTGAGGTTGAAGGGCACAGCTGTGCAAGGCCTAACACATCACTACAAAAGATGAATACCTGGTTTCCATTAGGACTGCCCATGGTGCTTGTTATTAATCCCGCCACCCAGCCCAGGTGGCACATTCGGAATGCAGGACCGGTCAGGTCAGGGGAGATCTCTCCCTGTCGGCCCATTGCTTTCCGTGCGCGGCCTGTTCTTTGTGGGCAGCTGGGCCCGGGGCTTTTCTTCTCAGAGGATTGGTGCAGGAATCCCCCCCCCCTCCTGCGGGGGAGCACACCACATCATAGGGTGGGTGTGGCCAAGTTGTACAGTGGGAGGGTCTTAAAGGGGCATTGTTCAATAAAACTAGGAATCCATAACACAGGGTTTAGGACAGCGTAATACACAGAGTGCTGAGTTCAGGACAGCGTAACACACAGAGCGCTGGCTTTAGGACAGTGTAATACACAGAGTGCTGGATTCAGGAGAGCATAATACACAGAGTGCTGGGTTCAAAACAGCTTAATACACAGAGCGCTGGGTTCAGGAGAGCGTAATACACAGAGTGCTGGCTTCAGGACAGCATAATACACAGGAGGGTGTTAGGCATAGAGTGCAGGGTTCAGGGGTTTGTTCTACAGAGAGAGCACTTCTGCCCCTTCATTCATAGCTTACTCTGCACCCTTCTATCACAGATTATCTCTGCAGTCTGCAGCCACTTCCTATCACTCCCTCAACAGCTAAGCTCTGCATTCTGCTGCTTCAGCTTTGAGCCCTGCTTTCCCATTGCCCTCACCTTTGCACAAATGGACCCCCCTCCTGTCACCTCACCCCCCCTCACCTCAGAAGCAATCAGTCTCAGTCTCAAACACAGTCCATTTGTGGCTCTGCCTCTCCTTCACTGGACAGCAGCAGCAGCCGGCAGTAAGATCGTCCCAGCAGGAGGTGTTGGCATTCAAGCACCAGGCTGTTTCTCAGCCAGCAACCTCTGATGCCCATAACACATCCATGCCCCAGCAGCTGGGTCTGTGTCCGCTATGAGTGCTGTGCAGGGAGGTTCTGAGGGAGCAGCGCGCTGTCACTTGTAGCACAGAAGTCGGGCTTCTGTGTTTACAAGTGACAGAAAATAGCGGTGACAGTAAATCTGGTACAAAGTGTAATATTCCTTTAAATTTCATACCTGGGGGGTGTCTATAGTATGCCTGTAAAGGGGCGCATGTTTGTGTTTAGAACAGTCTGACAGCAAAATGCCATTTCGAAGGAAAAAACCCATTTAAAACTACTCGCGGCTATTGCATTGCCGGTCCGACAATAGAAGTTCATTGATAAAAACGGCATTCCACAGGGGAACCCCGAAATAATTTTTTTTTTTTTAAATGACGTGGGGGTCCCCCTAAATTCCATACCAGGCCCTTCAGGTCTGGTATGGATATTAAGGGGAACCCCAGCCAAAATTTAAAAATAAAATGACGTGGGGGTCCCCCTAAATTCCATACCAGACCCTTCAGGTCTGGTTCGGATTTTAAGAGGAACCCCGCGCCAAAAAAAAAAAAAAACAGCGTGGGGCCCCCCCAAAAATCCATAACAGACCCTTATCGGAGCATGCAACCTGGCAGGCCACAGGAAAAGAGGGGGGACGAGAGAGCGCCCCCCCTCCTGAACTGTACCAGGCCACATGCCCTCAACATTGGGAGGGTGCTTTGGGGTAGCCCCCCAAAACACCTTGTCCCCATGTTGATGAGGACAAGGGCCTCATCCCCACAACCCTGGCCGGTGGTTGTGGGGGTCTGTGGGCGGGGGGCTTATCGGAATCTGGAAGCCCCCTTTAACAAGGGGACCCCCAGATCCCAGCCCTCCCCCCTGTGTGAAATGGTAAGGGGGTACTTACCCCTAACATTTCACTAAAAAACTGTCAAAAATGTTAAAAATGACAAGAGACAGTTTTTGACAATTCCTTTATTTAAATGCTTCTTCTTTCTTCTATCTTCCTTCATCTTCTTCTTCTGTTTCTTCTGGCTCTTCTGGTTCTTCCTCCAGCGTTCTCGTCCAGCATCTCCTCCGCAGCATCTTCTATCTTCTTCTCCTCAGGCCGCTCCGCACCCATGGCATGGGGGGAAGCTCCCGTTCTTCTCTTCATCTTCTTCTCTTCTTCTCTTCTTTCTTCTTCATTTTCTTCTCCGGGCCGCTCCGCATCCATGCTGGCATGGAGGGAGGCTCCCGTTGTGTGACGGCATCTCCTCATCTGACGGTTCTTAAATAACGGGGGGCGGGGCCACCTGGTGACGCATCCCCCCTCTGACGCATGGTGACTTGACGGGACTTCCCTGTGACGTCACGGGGAATGCCACAGGGAAGTCCCGTCATGTCCCGTGCGTCAGAGGGGGGCGGGGTCACGGGGTGGCCCCGCCCCCCGTTATTTAAGAACCATCAGACGAGGAGACGCCATCACACAGCGGGAGCCTCCCTCCATGCCAGCATGGATGCGGAGTGGCCCGGAGAAGAAAATGAAGAAGAGAAGAAGAGAAGAAAAGAAGAAGAGAAGAAGAAGAAGATGAAGAAGATGAAGAGAAGAGCGGGAGCCTCCCCCCATGCCATGGGTGCGGAGCGGCCCGAGGAGAAGAAGATAGAAGACGCCGCGGAGGAGATGCTGGACGAGAACGCCGGAGAAAGAACCAGAAGAACCAGAAGAAGAAGAAGATGAAGAAAGAAGAAAGAAGAAGCATTTAAATAAAGGAATTGTCAAAAACTGTCTCTTGTCATTTTTAACATTTTTGACAGTTTTTTAGTGAAATGGTAGGGGTAAGTACCCCCTTACCATTTCACATAGGGGGGGCGCGATCTGGGGGTCCCCTTTTTAAAGGGGGCTTCCAGATTCCGATAAGCCCCCCGCCCGCAGACCCCCACAACCACCGGCCAGGGTTGTGGGGATGAGGCCCTTGTCCTCATCAACATGGGGACAAGGTGTTTTGGGGGGCTACCCCAAAGCACCCTCCCAATGTTGAGGGCATGTGGCCTGGTATGGTTCAGGAGGGGGGGTGCACTCTCATCCCCCCCTCTTTTCCTGCGGCCTGCCAGGTTGCGTGCTCGGATAAGGGTCTGGTATGGAATTTAGGGGGACCCCCACGTCATTTTTTATTTTTTATTTTGGCCGGGGTTCCCCTTAATATCCATACGAGACCTGAAGGGCCTGGTATGGAATTTAGGGGGACCCCCACGTCATTTTTTTTTTAAATTTTGGTTCGGGGTTCCCCTGTGGGGAATTCCCATGCCGTTTTTATCAATGAACTTCTATGTGTATTGTCGGACAGCAATGCAATAGCCACGAGTAGTTTTAAATGGGTTTTTTCCTTCGAAATGTCAATTTGCTGTCAGACTGTTCTAAACACAGGAAACATGCGCCCCTTTACAGGCATACTATAGACACCCCCCAGCTACAAAATTTAAAGGGATATTACACTTTTATTGTTTGACTTTAAGCATTATTAAAATCACTGCTCCTGAAAAAACGGCCGTTTTTAAAACTTTTTTTTGCATTGATCCATGTCCCCTGGGGCAGGACCCAGGTCCCCAAACACTTTTTATGACAATAACTTGCATATAAGCCTTTAAAATTAGCACTTTTGATTTCTCCCATAGACTTTTAAAGGGTGTTCCGCGGCATTCGAATTTGCCTAGAACACCCCAAATTGTTCGCTGTTCGGCGAACTTGCGAACAGCCAATGTTCGAGTGGAACATGAGTTCGACTCGAACTCGAAGCTCATCCCTACTCATAACCCTACATAAAGCAAGCCTATCCCATTATGAAGGTTGAAGTGATGTAAAATGGATAACACTTCAGCCTGTCCCAGAGGAACTAAAATCATGCATGGAGAATTGAACCTTCCTGAAGAATTTAATTCTCACAGAGTGCCTATATGTACACAGGATTTACACCTCAATTTTTTTTTCTTAGGGATATTTAGGTGTGTAAATCAAACAAAAATAAATGTCACATAAAAATATAGGTTTCTATTTCTCATTTGTAATAAAAATAGATAAGACTTTATACATCGAAGAAGTAAAGTTACATCCAGTGTCACATTTTACATGAGCAAATTATGTATAAAATACCCAAATACAGTATATATAAAAAATATCAATTTATATTGCTGAAGATATAGATCTTTATTCTAAAGCATATTTTTTACCTCTGCACATGTGATCATACATCCAATGTGTTTCCTAGAACAGCATCCACTTTTTTAAGAAATAATGTGATATATACTGTAGTATATCTGACAAAGAAAGAACATAAAATCAATTAGTGATTTGTACATAATCCTCAGCATTTTATGTTGCTCATAGGGAACGTCTCTCTCTGTAAATATGCACCTCATCCATTAAAGTAATGTCTGTCCCATATACAGTATCTGCTGAGCCTTTTATCCACTTCTCTTTTATTGCTCTCCTGTATTCAGAATGATGCAATCCTTTACTCCAGAAAGTGTGCAGATATGGAATAGGAAAGAAAAGATGGCATTGAAGCCTCAGGGTAAACGGAAAAAATTATAGAAATAAATGCAACTGGGTACCAAATATGATGTCAGTAAGTATGGTACCTGCTGCCAAAGATGGCACTCTGTAGTGCCTTCTCCCTGCCCTTTACCACTGCCCTAGGAGAAAGGATGGCAGACTTTTGTGCACTATTTATTTCCTGCCAGACTCCCTCAATTTACACTCATAATGTAATGTTCACAGCCGTGAACCAGAAGAAATGTGGCCTTGAACCAGAAGTATCATGACATCTGACTCGTTAGTGTTACAAGGTCTCAGGTGTGAATGGGGAGCAGGTGTGTTCAATTTGGTGTTATCGCTCTCACTATCTCATACTGGTCACTGGAAGTTCAACATGGTACCTCATGGCAAAGAACTCTCTCTGAGAATATGAAAAAAAGAATTTTTGCTCTACATAAAGATAGCCTAGGCTATAAGAAGAATGCCAAGACCCTGAAACGGAGCTGCAGCACGGTGGCCAAGACCATACAGCGATTCAACAGGACAAGTTCTACTCAGAACAGGCCTCGCCATGGTCAACCAAAGAAGTTGAGTTCACATGCTCAGCGTTATATCCAGGGGTTGTCTTTGGGAAATAGACATATGAGTGCTGCCAGCATTGCTGCAGAGGTTGAAGGGGTTGGGGGGGCGTCAGCCTGTCAGTGCTAAGACCATACGCTGCACACTGCATCAAATTGGTCTGCATGGCTGTCGTTTCTTTTAAAGATGATGCACAAGAAAGCCTGCAATTTGATGAAGACAAGCAGACTAAGGATATGGATTACTGAAACCATGTCCTGTGGTCTGATGAGACCAAGATAAACTTATTTGGTTCAGATGGTGTCAAGTGTGTGTGGCAGCAACCAGGTGAGGAGTACAAAGATAAGTGTTTCTTGCCTATAGTGAAGCATGGTGGTGGGAGTGTCATGGTCTGGGGCTGCATGAGTGCTGCAGCACTGGGGAGCTACAGTTCATTGAGGGAACCAATGAATGCCAACATGTACTGTGACATAGTGAAGCAGAGCATGATCCCCTCCATTCGGAGACTGGGCCGCAGGGCAGTATTCCAACATGATAATGACCCCAAACACACCTCAAAGACCTAAAGAAGCTGGAAGTAAAGGTGATGGACTGGCCAAGCATGTCTCCAGACCTAAACCCTATTGAGCATCCGTGGAGCATCCTCAAACGGAAGGTGGAGGAGCGCAAGGTTCATTCACAACTGAGACCTTGTAACACTAACGAGTCAGATGACACCAGGGAGGGAAAATGGCTAATTGGACCCAATTTGGACATTTTCACTTAGGGGTGTACTCACTTTTGTTGCCGGCGGTTTAGACATTAATGGCTGTGTGTTGAGTTATTTTGAGGGGACAGCAAATTTACACTGTTATACAAGCTGTACACTCACAGCTTTACATTGTAGCAAAGTGTCATTTCTTTAGTGTTTTCACATGAAAAGATAGAATAAAATATTTACAAAAATGTGAGGGTGTACTCACATTTGTGAGATACTGTAGGACGATCCATGATTCTATTTGTTTAAAGGAGGGGAAAAATGGAAAAGAAAAAAAAAGATCACCTTAATATGCCTACATCCTAGTCACACTCTAAATGTGTAGGAATGTACCAACTATATGGAAACAACAATAGAATTATTCAATCCTATATACAGTAGATAAAGTACAAACCATGCATCTTAACGTAAATCTCACTTCCTTGTTTGTGTTAAGAGCTCTGACTAGCCAAGTAGCATGTGACTGGGTGTCTATTGTTGCTTCATCTGTTGCCCGGCTGTGTCTGCACACCTTGCTTGTGGTTGTATTCCTGAAGCCTCTCCCTCACGCCTTTCTCCGCCGTGGCTGCAAATTCTTACCTCCTCTTCTCTGCTGTCTAGTTGTGTTTCCACAGCCTCTCACTGTCTCCTGTGTGACTGTCTTTATAGCCTCTCACCTTCCATCTTTACGTGTGGCTGTGTCTATAGCCTCTTCCCTCTCTTGTGCTTGTTTTTTCTGCACAGACACAACTGTGCTGTGGATTGCATACTTCTGACCCCTGCACTTTGACTACTGCAATGTCCATATTATGTTATGCTTTAACATAAAGCATATCAGTGCACCATAGCAATGTACCAGATCCTAGTACAGTGAAAAAAAATACAAGAAAACAGAAGAAAAAAAAGCATCTGGAATGCGTCCGTAAACGCATCAAAAATGCCCTGGAACACGTCAAAAGTGCATCAAAAATACGCATGCAGAAACGCATCTGGAACTGATCTGATTCGTGAGCGGGGGAGCCTACCAGCGGGTCCGGTTAGCAACACCTTCCAGGGAACGCACTTAACCCCTTGATCGCCCCCTAGTGTTAACCCCTTTCTTGCCAGTGTACATTTATACAGTAATCAGTGGCTATTTTTAGCTCTGATCGCTGTATAAATGTCAGTGGTCCCAAAAAAAGTGTCAAAAGTGTCCGATCTGTCCGCCGCAATGTCACAGTTCTGCTAAAAATCGCAGATCACCACCATTACTAGTAAAAAAAATAATAGTACTAAAAATGCCATAAATCTATCTCATAGTTTGTAGACGCTATTACTTTTGTGAAAACAAATCATTATACGCTTTTTGCGATTTTTTTTTACCAAAAATATGTAGCAGAATACATATTGGCCTAAACTGAGGAAGAAATTCGTTTTTTTATATATTTTGGATATTTATTATAGCAAAAAGTAAAAAAATATTGATTTTTTTTTTCAAAATTGTCGCTCTGTTTTTGTTCATAGCGCAAAAAATTAAAACCACAGAGGTGATCAAATACCACCAAAAGAAAGTTGTATTTGTGGGAAAAAAATTTTGTTTGGGTACAACGTCACACGACTGCGCAATTGTCAGTTATAGCGACGCAGTGCCGTATCGCAAAAAATGGCCTGGTCATTAAGGGGGCAAATCCTTCCGGTCCTTAAGTGGTTAAAGTGCATTGAGGTCTGCTTGTAAGTTGGAGACATCCTGTAAGGAGGTTTTTCCATGCCATAGCTTGGTGTCACCTGCAAAAATCTGAAATCTCAGACCCTATATCACTGAAAAACTAAGGGTCCTAACACTGAACCTTGGGGTACACCACTGTTAGACCAATCAGAGTAAGATCATTAACCACTACTCTCTGAATTCTGTCTTTAATTCAGTTTTATATCCATTTACAAACTGATCTTTCCAGGCAGGTAGACTTTACCTTGCATATTAGCCGTGTGTGGGGAACTGCGTCAAACGCTTTGGCAAAATCCAAGTATACCACGTCCACAGCTACCCCTCTGCCCAAGTATATCACATCCACAGCCACCCCTCTGTCCAAATATACCACGTCCAAAGCCACCCCTCTGTCCCAAGTATACCATGTCCGCAGCCACCCCTCTGTCCCAAGTATACAACGTCCACAGCCACCCCTCTGTCCCAAGTATACCACATCCCCAGCCACCCCTCTGTCCCAAGTATACCATGTCCACAGCAACCCCTCTATCCAAGTATACTATGTCCACAGCCACCCCTCTGTCCTAAGTATACCACGTCCACAGCCACCCCTCTGTCTAAGCATACCACGTCCACAGCCACCACTCTGTCCAAGTATACCACGTCCACAGCCACCCCTCTGTCCCAAGTATACCACGTCCACAGCCACCCCTCTGTCTAAGTATACCACGTCCACAGCCACCCCTCTGTCTAAGTTTACCACGTCCACAGCCACTCCTCTGTCCAAGTATACCACGTCCACAGCCACTCCTCTGTCCAAGTATACCACATCCACAGCCACTCTTCTGTCCAAGTATACCACATACACAGCCACCCCTCTGTCCCAAGTATACCACGTCCACAGCCTTGTCCAAAGTTTTACTTACCTCCTCATAAAAATAAATCATGTTTGTTTGACAACTTTTGTCTTTTATGAATCCATGCTGTCTGTTACTTAAAATATTTTTTTCCAGCAAGAACTAGTCTATGTGGTCTTTTATTAACCTCTTAGCGCCGAACGTACGCAAATTTGCGCTCGTGGCTTGAGGGGGTTAAACCGGGGTGATGCCTGCTTTTTAGTGATAACAACCGAAAGGTGCTCGGCTGTTATCCTAAGGAAGCGGGGGGGACGCCCCCCACCTTCCGCCGCTCTTCCCAGCCTCCCTTCCCACTGGGAGACCCAATCCACGATCCATCGCATCTGCTGGCTAGGCTGAGACTGGAACGAAGCCAAAAACGGCTTTGATCGAGTCTCCTATGTAAAAACACGGAAGCGACATCACTTCTGGTTTACTTGGCTGCCAATGGTGCCGATTTAACCCTTTCATGACTAAGCCTATTTTTGAAATTTGGTGTTTTTTCGTATTTTTTGCTAGAAAATTACTTAGAACCCCCAAACATTATATATATTTTTTTGTTTGTATAATGTGAAAGATGATGTTACGCCGAGTAAATAGATACCAAACATGTCACGCTTTATAATTATTTATAATAATTTATTAATTATAATAACTCGTGGAATGGCGACAAACTACGGTACCTAAGAATTTCCATAGGCGATGCGTTAAAAAATTTTTTACGGTTACCAGGTTAGAGTTACAGAATAGGTCTAGTGTTAGAATTATTGCTCTCTCTCTGACGATCGCGGCGATACTTCACATGTGTGATTTGAACACCGTTTATATATGCGGGCGCGACTTCCGTATGCATTTTCTTTGCTGCACGAGCTCGTGGGGACGGTTTAAAAATATTTTTTTTTCTTATTTATTTTATTTCATTATATATTTATAAATTGTGTTTAAAAAAAAAAAAAAAAAATTGTATGACTTTTATTGCTTGTAAACATCCCTTGTGACAGTAATAGGTGGTGACAGGTACTCTTTATGGATGGATCGTGGGGTCTAAAAGACCCCCGATCCCTCCTTTGCACTTCAAAGTATTCAGATCACCGAAAACTGCGATTCTGAATACTGTGTATTTTTTTTAAACCGGCGCCATTGGCAGCCGAGTAAACGCGAAGTGACGTCATGACGTAGTTTCTGTGTTTACAATTAGGAGGCTGGAACAAAGCCACCCACAGCTTCCTTCCAGCCCGCCCCCAGCCGCCGGAGGCAGCCAATTGGTCACCGGGCCTCCCAATCGAACGGGAGGCCCGGTAAAAATGGCGGGAGGCGGCGGGAGGGGGGACGTCCCCTTCCGCTCCTCCGGTATAACAGCCTAGCCGCATCAGTTGTTATACTCGGATAGCCGATCGCCCGCTCTAAACAACAATACCGGGATGATGCCTGCAGCTGCTGGTACCATTCCAGTCATTAACGAGTCCCTAAAAATTTGCAACAATGTCATTAACATGAAATCGCTTAATACTTTTAGGATCCGTGGGTGGATGCCATCTGGTCCAGGCAGGGGCAGATTCAGAGTTTAGTCTCAAGAGAGGCACTGCCAGAAAATACCTTTTTTGGGGGGCAATTTATTGGGAAAATGGCTGGTGTTGGCGCTTCAATCATCACGACACTGTGGTTGTTATGGTGTCAGGATGATTGAAGTGCATTATTTCTATTATTACATTGTTATATAAAATGAAATAGTTCAACCCACTATAATGCAGAATCAGTGGGAGCCCTGAGCGTGTCACTTGCCACGCCGCCTGCCACCAGATGCGGATTGTCACTTACCACGTCGCCTGCCACCAGATGCAGATTGTCACTTGCCACGTTGCCTGCCACGCATTGCGGATTGTCACTTGCCACATCGCCTGTCATCAGATGCAGATTGTCACTTGCGACATCACCTGCCACACATTGCGAATTGTCACTTGCCACGTCACCTGTCACCAGATGCAGATTGTCACTTGCCACATTACCTGTCACACATTGCGGATTGTCACTTGCCATGTCGCCTGCACCCAGATGCGGATTGTCACTTGCCACGTCACCTGCCACATGTTGTGGAATGTCATTTGACACGTCACCTGCCACACGTTGCGGATTGTCACCTGACACACGTTGCGGATTGTCACTTGCTCTGTCACTTTCCTGCTAAGGTGCTCTCTTGCTGTGTCCCAGAGTCAGGCAGCAGATTACCAGTCAGGCAGCAGAGAGATTATGCAATCTCTCTGCTGCCCGCGGCTGCCTGCACAGTGAGGGCGGAATTTTAGGGATGCAGAGCGGGCAGTGAGAGATGATGTCATCTCTCTGCTCCCCCGCCCGCCGGGTCCCTGATTGGCCAGCAACCCGCTCACATGAGCCGCACAGCTGCACAGCTGCTCGCCAGCTCTCTTACCCACCCGCTCACCGACCGAGCCGCCCGGTCCGTCCGCTCTCTCACCTGCGGAGCCGCCCGTGCTCTCAGCCACCCGCTCACCGACCGAGCCGCCCTTCCCCGCCCGCTGTTTCGTACATGGAGCTGCCCGCCCACTCAGTCACCCGCATTCTCAGAGGGGACAATTGCCCGTTACCCCCCCCCCTGGATCCGCCCCTGGGTCCAGGTTCTTTATATACCTTTATTATGTCTAAATATTTCTGGACCATATCAATCTTGAGCCATTTTGGGCTATGTCACTACCACACCCATTATGGACATAAGCTCCCCCATGCTCCTTTGTATACACAGAGCTAAAGAAGGGATTTAATAAATTAGCCTTCTCTTTGTCCTCAGTAAAGGGCCTACATGCTTAAACCTGACCTTTTTACTATTAATATATTTGAAGAATTTTTGGGGGTTTGTCCTACTATCTTTTGCAATCTGTTGTTCATTTTGAATTTTTGCATCCATGAACTTTAATGGCATCCCAGTCTTAGTCCATAGGGTTCAATATTGAGTTAGCCCACCCTTTGCAGCTAAATCAGCTTCAACTCTTCTGGTAAGGCTGTCCACAAGGTTTAGGAGTGTATCTATGAGAATGTTTGACCATTCTTACAGAAGTGCATTTGTGAAGTCAGGCACTGATGTTGGATTAGAAGGCCTGTCTCGCAGTCTCTGCTCTAATTCATCCCAAAGGTGTTTTATTGGGTTGAGGTCAAGACTCTGTGCAGGCCATGCAAGTTCCTCCACCCCAAACTCGCTCATCCATGTATTGGACCAGTGCACAAAGGAAGGTCCATAAGGACATAGATGAGTGAGTTTGGGGTGGAGGAACTTGACTGGCCTGCAGAGAATCCTGACCTAAACCCGATAAAACAACTTTGGGATGAATTAGAGAGGAGACTACAAGCCAAGCCCTCTCGTCCAACATCAGTGCCTGACTTCACAAATGCACTTCTGTAAGAATGGTCAAACATTCTCATAGATACACTCCTAAACCTTGTGGACAGCCTTACCAGAAGAGTTGAAGCTGATATAGCTGCAAAGGGTGTGGCTGCACTACTGCTGCTCTACTGAACTCCAGTAAGGCCTACTGATCCAAGGAGCTTGATTACTTCCTATATCCAGAGTGAATGCAGGAATCTGGGATGGACCCAGAAGAGGATCCCCCAAATGGTCAGAGTACCAGTCCTCCCATACCAGTGTTCAAGGGCCTGGGAAATAGCCCAGCTAAAGATGAAAGCCTGGCAACCTACAGAAAGAAGGTTTGTGCGAGGATTGCGAGAATCGGCAAGGAGGAAGAAATACTGGCGAAGGTAGAGTTTGACTTCAAGCACAAAAAAATTGCAAGTGACCGGCTTCACAGTTCCAAAATGGCTTTGGAGGCCAAAGTGGAAAAGCAGAGTCTGCTAGTGGCTACATTGAAAGAAACCAGCGGAGCTTTCAAGGAAAAGTATGGCAACGATGATCACTTCCATACAATGGGGTCATAGAGGCCAGTGGAGGGCAGGCTTTAGCAGAGTGTGAGAAGCCAAGGTCAGAGCAATGCAAAAAAAGTTTCTGTGGGCTTGGACTGTGTTTCTGGCCAGCACTCTGAAAAATCTTCGCATCTCATGCCAAGTATCAGTATGCCTGCAGAAAGTGGAGAAAGCTCTGGCAGACAGGCTGCGGGTGATCAGCAGTCAGGTGTTTTGTGCCTTTGTCACCGCAGCAGGAGGCTATGGAGCAGGATGATCCATCTGAGCCTGTGATGGGAGCAGGTATGCTAAAGTTAATTACAGATATGGAATCGCCTTTGCATAGTCCCAAGTTTGCCGTGTCTGGATCATCTGAGGATGAAGAAGAGGATAATGATGTCCCCCCAAAACCTTTGAAGCATCGGATGACAAAAAAGTTGTTTTTGTTCATGGCTTGCCTATACAATATAATGCAGGTGTAGTTCCTATGGATGGTGCAGTGGAGAGCAAGCTCATCTCCTGGCTGAGACTCCCACCTGTGTACAGAAAGCCAGTGAAGGGTGTGCAGACTCTGCTGTGAAGAGTGCTGATAAGGACATCTCCGCTGTTGGTAACCCTTTAGTTACTGGTAATAAAATAAGAATTACCAAGGGTAATGTAAATTATATTTCTGTGTCAGGAGTAAGAATGAGCTCCGGCATGTTCGCACACTCCACGTGCCGAGCCCGCCATGAAGTTGGCACGGCACTAATCACAGGCAGTGAGACATTTTCCCGATGTGCGGCTGCAGAGATCGGGAAATGTCTCACTGCCTGTGATTAGTGCAGCGCCGTGCCAACTTCCTGGTGGGCTCGGCACGTGGAGTGTGCGAACACGCCGGTGCTCTTCCTTAGTCAGGAGTCTCTGCTCCATCTGTTCCTGACAATAATGTTGTTTCTACCTTATCTAAAGAGGGGTCTGTAACTAAAAGTGATGTGCGGCATGTTGCAAGGAGTGTGGTTAGTATCAATGCTGCAGCAGTGGCTGCACCTGTCCCAAGGGTGAGTATGGTCAGGTATTCTGCGGTCACTAGGAATGATATGAGTGAAGGTCAGGTCAATCTGACACCATCTGGTAGCTCCTTTAAATGCTGCAATGTGGTCCAATTAAGGTGGACTGGAGAAGGCCCCCTCCCAAATAGGAGAGATGTGGTGGACCGTATTCTGGGTATGGGTTTTAAAGCGGAGATTTTTGCCCTTATCAGCCCAATTGGGTCATATGAGTATGACTTCTCCTATGTCAAGGCAGAAGGATTAGATGTCTTTTGGGAGAGGTATGAGCAGAGGTGGAAGGAGTCCCCAAGATGGGCAGGTTTGTCACCCAAAGTAGTCTCTCGCCAGTCATTATACAAAATTTCACCATTCTAGTACGTAATGAGTATATTCCTGCAGCGGATCTGGTGGTGTGGTTGGGGAGATATGCGGATGTCCAAGCCCCCTTGAGGATAGTTGTAGATGATAGGGGGATATGGACAGAAAGATGGAAAGTGTTAGTAAAACTGCATTTCACAGGTAATGTTGTTAAGCTTATCCTTTCATCTGCCTTTATAGGTCGTGACAGGATTATTACTTTTTATGCAGGGCAACCAAAGCTGTGTCATCGCTGTGGTGAAAAGGGGCATTTTTCAAGCTCATGTTCTGTGCAGAATTGTTCCCTCTGTCAGGGTTCAGGGCATGTTGCAAAGGACTGCAATAGTATTCTTTGTAATCTCTGTAACAAGTTAGGTCACCCCTATAGCCTTTGCCCCGAAGCCCTCCATAATCAGCCAGAGGTGGTGGAAGAACTGCTGAGGATGGAGAAGGAGGAACGTGGGGGGCAGCAAGGGGTTAGTGGAGCTGTTTCAGCTAGTCCTGAGGGGCCCCCCCAGGTGTCAGTTTCCCAGTCTGAAGGTGTGACCCCTCTTGTGTCTGTTCCCCAGTCTGTCCTTTCTACTGTGTCGGTGTCTACTTCTGTTGTGTGTTCTTCCCCAGTGTTTCAGGTGCCCAGTGTTCCAAATGTAACTAAGTCATCCAGATTGGCTGAGGGTGCCAATGGGGCAGATTCTTGCAGATCTGAGGTGGCAGCTTCATTGGGGCCTTCCCTGAGGCAACGTAAGACCTCTAGTGGAGGTTCTAAGGTGAAGAAGGGGGAAGTTGCCACTGCTAATGATGTAGATGAGATCTTTCGGGGTAATGTTTCAGGGAAGGAGGGAGAGAAGACCAAGGTGGGGAGAAGGAGGAACAAGGTAGCCCTGACCTCTGCCTCCTCGTTTTAATCTTTAGAGGTTGATGATCTCCCTCTGGGAAACAAGTCTGGGTCCTTATCTGAAGGGGAGGAGTCTTCTAAATCCGTGTCTCAGATGGAGGATGAGGTAGAGTGTTCCCTAAAGAGGTCAAGGTCTCCAGGAGGGGGAGGGAGCTCAGGCTAAGAAACGCCTACCTCAATCATCCTGATGGCAGTTCCAACTCCAATAAAGGTGGCAACGATTAATGTTGCCAGCATAAAATCTGTAAGGCCTCGTAATATGGCCTTATTTTTGCTCAGTGAGATGGATGCTGATATTTTATTTTTGCGAGAGACCTGGCTAAATAGCCTTGCCGATGTCCAGCTGGCAAAGAGGGAGTGGAGGCGTGGGCCCTCCTTCTGGTCTCTTGCGGTTGAGCCTTACAGCAGAGTTGCAGTACTTTTTACTGGCATGGTAATGTGTCGGCGGGTCATCGAGGTAGAGATTTAAAGGTGTATGGTCCTGGACGTCTCTGTGAAGGGGCATGATCTACGTTTAATAAATATTTATGGACCACAAACTAGATGGGAGAGCAAATTTACAAAGATTCTTTACAAAGATTAAGCCTTTCCTTTTTACATCTCGGCAAGTTGTCTTTGGAGGTGATTTTAACACCGTCACTAGGCCCAAAGACTGGAAAGGCTCCAATGACTGCCTGAGATATGATAGCGTCTTTCTTAATACGATAGCCAGGGAAGCAGGTCTGGAAGATGCGCATATTAAGCGTTGCCTAGACAGCACGGGGTACACATTTAAGTAAGGTAGTTGTGAGAGCAGGATAGATAGGGTTTTTTTAAGGGGGGACTCGGCTCCTGAGTGTCGTATGGTGGAGTTCTCTGATCACCTTATGCTGTCTGTTATTCTCAATGCTTCAGATATGCCATCTAAAAGAAAGGGTATTGGGAGGATGAATTTGGCTCTGTTGGATGACGAGGAGGTAAGACATTCGTTTGTGGATTTTTTTCAGGCTCAGGTAACCATCCTGGATTTTTGCAGCAGTAAGTCGGAGTGGTGGGTTTTTCAAGGCCATAGGAAAAAGGAAACAGCTTGGTAAGTACATTGCCTACCAGCAGCTGCAGAGAAAACTTGATCGCCTTGTCTCAAGTGGTGGAGATTCAAGGGCAATCTCTGAGGTGAAACTCCTTATTCTCCTTATGAAGTATTAGTATGACTCGCACCCTTCTTTGGTTCTGGAAAGGGACTATGGGAATTATCACTCGCCCAACCCTTATCAGAACTGTAAACAAAGCACAGCAGTTAAGACAGTTGTTGGGCTAAGGGAAGGTACAGGCTCTTTGACAAAATCCAGGTTAAGACGTATTAACCACTTGCCGACCGCCTACCGCATATATACTGCGGCAGAATGGCACGGGCAGGCAGAATCACGTACCCGTACGTGATCTGCCTCCCGCGGGCGGGGGGTCCGATCGGACCCCCCCCCGGTGCCATCGGCGGTCGGCATTTGACTGGGAGCGTCGGGAGGCGAGGGGGAGACCATCCGATCGTGGCCCCCCCCTCGCGATCGCTCCCAGCCAATGGGAATCCTCCTCTGCCTGTGTGTCGTTTCACACAGGCAGAGGATGTGATGTCATCTCTCCTCGGTCTGGCAGTTTCCGTTCCAGCGCCGAGGAGAGAAGACAAGTGAGTGCACACAACACACACACACACACAGTAGAACATGCCAGGCATACTTTACACCCCCGATCCCCCCCCCAATCACCCCCCCCCCCCGTCACAAACTGACATTAGCAGTATTTTTTTTTTTTTTTTTTCTGATTACTGCATAGTGTCAGTTTGTGACAGTTAGTGTTAGGGCAGTGAGTATTACCCCCCTTTAGGTCTAGGATACCCCCCTAACCCCCCCTAATAAAGTTTTAACCCCTTGATTACCCCCCCTCACCAGTGTCGCTAAGCGATCATTTTTCTGATCGCTGTATTAGTGTCGCTGGTGACGCTAGTTAGGAACGTAAATATTTAGGTTCGCCGTCAGTGTTTTATAGCGACAGGGACCCCCATATACTATCTAATAAATGTTTTAACCCCTTGATTGCCCCCTAGTTAACCCTTTCACCACTGATCACCGTATAACTGTTACGGGTGACGCTGGTTAGTTCGTTTATTTTTTATAGTGTCAGGGCACCCGCCGTTTATTACCGAATAAAGGTTTAGCCCCCTGATCGCCCGGCGGTGATATGCGTCGCCCCAGGCAGCGTCAGATTAGCGCCAGTACCGCTAACACCCACGCACGCAGCATATGCCTCCCTTAGTGGTATAGTATCTGATCGGATCAATATCTGATCCGATCAAATCTATACTAGCGTCCCCAGCATTTTAGGGTTCCCGAAAACGCAGTGTTAGCGGGATCAGCCCAGATACCTGCTAGCACCTGCGTTTTGCCCCTCCGCCCAGCCCAGCCCAGCCCACCCAAGTGCAGTATCGATCGATCACTGTCACTTACAAAACACTAAACGCATAACTGCAGCGTTCGCAGAGTCAGGCCTGATCCCTGCGATCGCTAACAGTTTTTTTGGTAGCGTTTTGGTGAACTGGCAAGCACCAGCCCCAGGCAGCGTCAGGTTAGCGCCAGTACCGCTAACACCCACGCACGCACCGTATACCTCCCTTAGTGGTATAGTATCTGATCGGATCAATATCTGATCCGATCAGATCTATATTAGCGTCCCCAGCAGTTTAGGGTTCCCAAAAACGCAGTGTTAGCGGGATCAGCCCAGATACCTGCTAGCACCTGCGTTTTGCCCCTTCGCCCGGCCCAGCCCAGCCCACCCAAGTGCAGTATCGATCGATCACTGTCACTTACAAAACACTAAACGCATAACTGCAGCGTTCGCAGAGTCAGGCCTGATCCCTGCGATCGCTAACAGTTTTTTTGGTAGCGTTTTGGTGAACTGGCAAGCACCAGCCCCAGGCAGCGTCAGATTAGCGCCAGTACCGCTAACACCCATGCACGCAGCATACGCCTCCCTTAGTGGTATAGTATCTACAGTTTTTTTGGTAGCGTTTTGGTGAACTGGCAAGCGCCAGCGGCCTAGTACACCCCGGTCGTAGTCAAACCAGCACTGCAGTAACACTTGGTGACGTGGCGAGTCCCATAAGTGCAGTTCAAGCTGGTGAGGTGGCAAGCACAAGTAGTATCCCGCTGCCACCAAAAAGACAAACACAGCCCCGTCGTGCCCATAGTGCCCTTCCTGCTGCATTCGCCAATCCTAATTGGGAACCCACCGCTTCTGCAGCGCCCATACTTCCCCCATTCACATCCCCAACCAAATGCAGTCGGCTGCATGAGAGGCATTTTCTTTATATCCTCCCGAGTACCCCTACCCAACGAACCCCCCAAAAAAGATGTTGTGTCTGCAGCTAGCGCGGATATAGGCGTGACACCCGCTATTATTGTCCCTCCTGTCCTGACAATCCTGGTCTTTGCATTGGTGAATGTTTTGAATGCTACCATGCACTAGTTGAGTATTAGCGTAGGGTACAGCATTGCACAGACTAGGCACACTTTCACAGGGTCTCCCGAGATGCCATCGCATTTTGAGAGACCCGAACCTGGAACCGGTTACAGTTATAAAAGTTAGTTACAAAAAAAAGTGTAAAAAAAAAAAAAAAAAAAACACAAACAAAAATATAAAATAAAAATAGTTGTCGTTTTATTGTTCTCTCTCTCTCTCTATTCTCTCTCTCTATTGTTCTGCTCTTTTTTACTGTATTCTATTCTGCAATGTTTTATTGTTATTATGTTTTATCATGTTTGCTTTTCAGGTATGCAATTTTTTATACCTTACCGTTTACTGTGCTTTATTGTTAACCATTTTTTTGTCTTCAGGTATGCCATTCACGACTTTGAGTGGTTATACCAGAATGATGCCTGCAGGTTTAGGTATCATCTTGGTATCATTCTTTTCAGCCAGCGGTCGGCTTTCATGTAAAAGCAATCCTAGTGGCTAATTAGCCTCTAGACTGCTTTTACAAGCAGTGGGAGGGAATGCCCCCCCCCCCAACATCTTCCGTGTTTTTCTCTGGCTCTCCTGTCTCAACAGGGAACCTGAAAATGCAGCCGGTGATTCAGCCAGCTGACCATAGAGCTGATCAGAGACCAGAGTGGCTCCAAACATCTCTATGACCTAAGAAACCGGAAGCTACGAGCATTTTATGACGAAGATTTCGCCGGATGTAAACAGCGCCATTGGGAAATTGGGAAAGCATTTTATCACACCGATCTTGGTGTGATCAGATGCTTTGAGGGCAGAGGAGAAATCTAGGGTCTAATAGACCCCAATTTTTGCAAAAAAGAGTACCTGTCACTACCTATTGCTATCATAGGGGATATTTACATTCCCTGAGATAACAATAAAAATGATTTAAAAAAAAAAAAATGAAAGGAACAGTTTAAAAATAAGATAAAAAAATAATAATAATAAAGAAAAAAAAAAAAAAAAAAAAAAAAAAAAAAGCACCCCTGTCCCCCCTGCTCTCGCGCTAAGGTGAACGCAAGCGTTGGTCTGGCGTCAAATGTAAACAGCAATTGCACCATGCATGTGAGGTATCGCCGCGAAGGTCAGATCGAGGGCAGTAAGTTTAGCAGTAGACCTCCTCTGTAAATCTAAAGTGGTAACCTGTAAAGGCTTTTAAAGGCTTTTAAAAATGTATTTAGTTTGTCGCCACTGCACGTTTGTGCGCAATTTTAAAGCATGTCATGTTTGGTATCCATGTACTCGGCCTAAGATCATCTTTTTTATTTCATCAAACATTTGGGCAATATAGTGTGTTTTAGTGCATTAAAATGTAAAAAAGTGTGTTTTTTCCCCAAAAAATGCGTTTGAAAAATCGCTGCGCAAATACTGTGTGAAAAAAAAAAATGAAACACCCACCATTTTAATCTGTAGGGCATTTGCTTTAAAAAAAATATATAATATTTGGGGGTTCAAAGTAATTTTCTTGCAAAAAAAAATTATTTTTTTATGTAAACAATAAGTGTCAGAAAGGGCTTTGTCTTCAAGTGGTTAGAAGAGTGGGTGATGTGTGACATAAGCTTCTAGATGTTGTGCATAAAATGCCAGGACAGTTCAAAACCCCCCCAAATGACCCCATTTTGGAAAGTAGACACCCCAAGCTATTTGCTGAGAGTCATGTTGAGTCCATGGAATAATTTATATTGTGACACAAGTTGCGGGAAAGAGACAATTTTTTATTTTTTTTATTTTTTTTTGCGCAAAGTTGTCACTAAATGATATATTGCTCAAACATGCCATGGGAATATGTAAAATTACACCCCAAAATACATTCTGTTGCTTCTCCTGAGTACAGGGATACCACATGTGTGGGACTTTTTGGGAGCCTAGCCGCGTACGGGACCCCGAAAACCAAGCACCGCCTTCAGGCTTTCTAAGGCCGTAAATTTTTGATTTCACTCTTCACTGCCTATCACAGTTTCGGAGGCCATGGAATGCCCAGGTGGCACAAAACCCCCCCAAATGACCCCATTTTGGAAAGTAGACACCCCAAGCTATTTGATGAGAGGTATAGTGAGTATTTTGCAGACCTCACTTTTTGTCACAAAGTTTTGAAAATTGAAAAAAGAAAAAAAAAAATTTTTTTTCTCGTCTTTCTTTATTTTCAAAAACAAATGAGAGCTGCAAAATACTCACCATGCCTCTCAGCAAATAGCTTGGGGTGTCTACTTTCCAAAATGGGGTCATTTGGGGGGGGGGTTTGTGCCACCTGGGCATTCCATGGCCTCCGAAACTGTGATAGGCAGTGAGGAGTAAAATCAAAAATGTACGCCCTTAGAAATCCTGAAGGCGGTGCTTGGTTTTCGGGGTCCCGTACGCGGCTAGGCTCCTAAAAAGTCCCACACATGTGGTATCCCCGTACTCAGGAGAAGCAGCTAAATGTATTTTGGGGTGCAATTCCACATATGCCCATGGCCTGTGTGAGCAATATATCATTTAGTGACAACTTTGTGCAAAAAAAAAAAAAAAAAAAAAAAATTTGTCACTTTCCTGCAACTTGTGTCAAAATATAAAACATTCCATGGACTCAACATGCCTCAAAGCAAATAGCTTGGGGTGTCTACTTTCCAAAATGGGGTCATTTGGGGGGGTTTTATGTCATCTGGGCATTTTATGGCCTTCAAAACTGTGATAGGTAGTGAGGAGTAAAATCAAAAATGTACGCCCTTAGAAATCCTGAAGGCGGTGATTGGTTTTCGGGGCCCCGTACGCGGCTAGGCTCCCAAAAAGTCCCACACATGTGGTATCCCCGTACTCAGGAGAAGCAGCTAAATGTATTTTGGGGTGCAATTCCACATATGCCCATGGCCTGTGTGAGCAATATATCATTTAGTGACAACTTTTTGTAATTTTTTTTTTTTTTTTGTCATTATTCAATCACTTGGGACAAAAAAAATGAATATTCAATGGGCTCAACATGCCTCTCAGCAAATTCCTTGGGGTGTCTACTTTCCAAAATGGGGTCATTTGTGGGGGTTTTGTACTGCCCTGCCATTTTAGCACCTCAAGAAACGACATAGGCAGTCATAAATTAAAGGCTGTGTAAATTCCAGAAAATGTACCCTAGTTTGTAGACGCTATAACTTTTGCGCAAACCAATAAATATACACTTATTGACATTTTTTTTACCAAAGACATGTGACCGAATACATTTTGGCCTAAATGTATGACTAAAATTGAGTTTATTGGATTTTTTTTAGAACAAAAAGTAGAAAATATCATTTTTTTTCAAAATTTTCGGTCTTTTTCCGTGTATAGCGCAAAAAATAAAAACTGCAGAGGTGATCAAATACCATCAAAAGAAAGCTCTATTTGTGGGAAGAAAAGGACGCAAATTTCGTTTGGGTACAGCATTGCATGACCGCGCAATTAGCAGTTAAAGCGACGCAGTGCCGAATTGTAAAAAGTGCTCTGGTCAGGAAGGGGGTAAAACCTTCCGGGGCTGAAGTGGTTAAGCTGGCACTATATGAGTGCAATGAATTGTATTGTGAAACCCATGAAAAATAAAGAATTAAAAAAAAAAATCCAGGTCAGGGATCATGAAGGTCTCGAGGTCTTTTTATGTGGATCTTCTGCGGGAGAAGTACCTAGATCGGGAAAAGATATTACGTTTTCTGGATTCTACACCAGGTCTGGGAAATTACATTCCACTGGCAAGTTTGACGGGGGAAATCACATCAGAAGAGGTAGTCAAAGCTATAGACGGTGTAGCTATTGAGAAAACACTGGGGCCAGACGGATTGACGGCTGAATTTTATAAGACTTTCAAATCCAGCTTGGTACCTTATTTTGTGGAGGTATTTAACAGGTGCAAGAGGGTTCGCTCCCTCCCTCCATGAGACAATCTGCTGTGTTTCTGTTGTCAAAAGGCAAGGATTCCTCGATGATTGAGAATTGGCGCCCCATTAGCCTTCTTAATGTTGATACAAAGATTCTGGCGAAGATACATTTCTGGCGCTTGTCGTCAGTAGCAGACAGATTGCTTTCTCATCAGCAGCGCTGTTCAGTCCAAGGCAGAGCACTTTATCAGCGCTGTTAGCTGTCTGTGAGGCTCTGGAACGTTGCAGGGCTGAAGGCTGGGGAAAGTATTTGCTGGCATTGGATCAGGCAAAGGCTTTTGAGCGTTTCAATCATGAGTACTTCTGGCTTCTCCTTGACAAGTATGGCCTGGAGGATGGGTTTATTGGATGGCTTAAGACTTTATACAGAGAGGCAGAGAGCTTCATGCTTGTTAACAGTTGGGTTGGATGGCCTCACAGGGTTGGATCGGGGTGCACAAGGGGTGTCCTCTGAGCACTTTGCTATACGTGTTTGGAATTGACCCCTTTGTCAGAAGGCTAGAGCGGAGAGTTGTGCGGGTGCCAGTGGGAATTACTGGTAAGCAGCCCTTGAGGGTTGTAGCCTATGCTAATGATGTTTCTGTCTTTATCTCTGGGACAGAGGAGGTGCAGGAGGTGGTCTCAGTTATAGAGCAGTATTCCGAAACATCAGCCTCCAAGATCAACCATGATAAAAGTGAAGTTTTATGGATGAGCAAGGGAGGTGAGAGCTTTGCACTTCTGGACACCTTCCCGAGGCCTCAGCAGAAAGTCAATGTATTAGGCATCGAGTTTGGCCCTGATGATCACGGTAATTCAAATTGGAAAGCCAGGCTGAATGATGCTGATGTCAAGGTGAAATACTGGAAAGGGTGGCGGCTCTCCTTGAGGGAAAGATTGGATTTGATTAAGACCTACCTGATTCCTATGTTTCTGTATGTCAGTCTTGTTTGCATCTTGCCAGAGTCCTGCTATACCAGGATTTATAGTTGTTTCTTCCAATTATTATGGAGGAACAGGCTGAATCTTGTGAAGCAGAATGTGACTTACCTATCTAGATGGAAGGGTGGCCTAGGGATGGTCAACCTGGTTGAGTTCTTCTCTCTGATGTTTTTGAAACATAATTTTGGTAACATGCTAGCAGAGAGACCGCCTGGATGGGTAGGTATTTTCCAGATCTGGTTTAGACCTTTTCTGGGCTGTTGAGAGAGTGGCGGGCCAGTGAAAAGCCTAAAGATCAAGCATGGTAAGCTCCCGGCTTATGTTGCCCCGTGCCTGAAAATTCTTAGACGGTGGCATGTGACAGCAGAGGATATCAGGTCCCTCCCTAGAGACTCCTGGGTGAGAAGATCGTGGGTACTGTCTTTCATGCGCCACTGGCCTTAAGGGATTGCCCAGGTCATATTATGAGGGAGGGTTTAGGCTTAATAAATTCTGAGCGGATTCCCTTGAAATTTAGGGACCAGGCCTGGCTCGCTTTCCACGGTAGACTCTATGTGAGGGGGAACGTGAAGTGCCGCTCTTTGGACAATTGTGGTTGTCCAAGAGTGGAGTGTCAGGGTGAAGTGGAAACCATGGACCACTTCTTGCTTCAGTGCCCTTTCAATATAGAAGTCTATAAAAAGGTGGGGAGGGCTCTGAATATTCCTTTCTTGCCTAGCATGTCTTATGCTGAGTGGGTATATGGAGCATTGCAGAATCACAAGGGATTTGATTTGGATACTCTTTTTCTAGTCAGCTTAGTAGTCCGATATTACACCTGGAATGCACGGTGTCAGGTATCCCTTTGGCAGAAAGTCCTTCCTGTTCCGGTGGTGGTGTATGAGATTCTTGGTGAGGTAGGGAAAATTTGGGGTCTCAAGAAAGACAAATGGCGGCAAAGGGTCTGGATAAAAGGCATAGAGGAATATCAGGCCTGTAGCTGCTGTTTATTGATCTCTGGGTGTTGGGTTCTTTCCCTATTTTTTCTCTGGACACTCCTAGATTTTCAAAGCTAAACATAATTTTGAAGAAAGGCTACGTACACATGATAATCTATGTTTCTTGGTCTGAATGTTAATCAAGTTGAGTAATGTGTAGAATTTTTGAAGATGTCTGTGCTAGTTAGTGATATATATTATAATATAATATAGTACAGTGAAATTGCTCTTGGTTGGAAAAAAAAAACAAAAAACTTTTGTTCATATATTATAGGTTGAAGTAAGCCTTATGTTTAGTCGTGTATACAATATTATGCATACATAAAAAAATAAAAAAAATACATATTTTTATTTTTTGCAAAAAAAAAAGTTTAGGTGTGTTTCTTGTTTGCAAGATTCTCAAAATAAAAAATTGCCGACTTAATATTGAACCCAACAGACTAAAACCCTGTACACACGATCGGACAATCCAATTTTTTTCCGACGGATGTTGGCTCAAACTTGTCTTGCATGCACACGGTCACACAAATCTTTTTGGAAATTCCGAACGTCAAGAACATGGTGACATACAACAGATATGACGAGCCGAGAAAAATTAAGTTCAATAGCCAGTTCAGCTCTTCTGCTTCATTCCGAGCATGCGTTGAACTTTGTGCGTCGGAATTGTGTACACACGATTGGAATTTCTGACAACAGATTTTGTTGTCGGAAAATTTGAGATCCAGATCTCAAATTTTATGTGTCGGAAATTCCTAAGGAAAATGTCCAATGGAGCCTACACACGGTCGGAATTTCCATCTAAAAGTTCCCATTGAACATTAGACTGGGATGACGTTAAAGTTCATGTGTGTCTATCCAGTTCAACCATAAAAATAAATAAATAAAAAATATCAAAAATCCCATATACCCAATCCTATACCCACAGTTGATCCAGAGGAAGGTGAAAAACCCCAGCAAAGCATAATCCAATTTGCTACAGCAGGGGAAGAAAATTAATTATGTGGGGGTCTTGTGAGCCAAAGATGGACTGATGCCTCTGTGAGGTGAAACAAATATAGATAAGCTGCAAACACTAACCACGTTTCATTGCGTGCATAAACCAAAAAATATAAATAAACGTGCCCGCGCTGAAAAAACAGATATATCCCAATAGATGGGAGGTGCATATATAGTGTAAAACTATACTACAAAATTTCAATATAAAAAAAAATGCTAGTAATATATAAATTATAGAATTAATACAATCCTTATATAAAAGTATCCCATAAAGTGCAACATGCAAAAAAACAATATATATATGTGGTTATAAATATAAGATCAAAGTGCAAAATCAAGTGTCCACATTTAAAAAGTTCAATTCATTGATATCAACACATAAAGTGCAAGTAAGTGGTGTCCGCAAAAAACAGTGTTCCTCATGCTCCTCCTTAATGGTGTTCACAATCCAGCATGCTTCAGTGCTCTCCTGTGACCCCCCACTTGTGCTTGCGCTCACCTCTGAGCGTGTGACACGGTAATTAAACGGTGTCAGCACGTGATCCCTGTGCCGAATACGCGTCGGGGAGGGGTAGGACGGAGCCGTCAGCAACCTTTTTTTTTTTTTTTGATCAATGTGATGATCACATGGCCCCTATGGTAGGTTCATAGTGATCTCCTACTAGGTCATAGACAGGAAGGGATCACATGTACACTGTGGTAGGTTCATAGTGATCTCTGACCAGCACATAGCCAGGAAGGGATCACATGGCCCTTAAGGTAGGTTCATAGTGATCTCCGACCAGGACATAGCCATGCAGGGATCACATGGCCCCTATTAGACATATGAAATTATAGATCGTTTATATGCAATTAAAGATCGTTTAACTAGCTTTTTAGAAAATACATTT
Source organism: Lithobates clamitans (assembly GCA_037952925.1). NCBI lineage: Eukaryota > Metazoa > Chordata > Amphibia > Anura > Ranidae > Lithobates > Lithobates clamitans. The sequence continues at coordinate 3,719,834 of JBBGZY010000605.1, read as the reverse complement.
TCTAAAAGAACAAAAATCCGAACGAACAAAAAACATTCGGATAATTTCTATTATAACTAAAATATAACAATGTTTATTAAACATTTATTATAGTTTTTATTATTATTATTATTATTATTTATTGATAATAATAATAGTAATAATAATAACTATAATAATAGTTATAAACTATTAAATTATAGGTATTGGAATTTCCTTTCAAATTTGGCTGTTAGTGAACGTAACGAATATGAATTTATCCGAAGTTACGAAATTATCCGGCATTCGTTATTTCAGATAATTCGTAACTTCAGATAAATTCGTTACGTTCACTAACAGCAGAATTTGAAAGAAAATTCCAATATCTATAATTTAATAGTTTATAACTATTATTATAGTTTTTATTATTATTTATAAATTAATTAAAAATAAGAGAAACTATATTAATAGTTAATAAACGTAATATTTTAATTATAGTAGAAATTATCTGAATGTTTTTTGTTCTTTTGGATTTTCGTTCTTTCTGATTTTTTTGACTTTCGAATTTTAGAATTTTTGGATTGTCGAATTTCAGATTTTCTCTCTTACGAATTACGAATTATCGAGATAACGAATACCGCATCTAAACGGAATGTAATGTAATGAATTAGAATTTATCCAAAGGTACGAATTTATTCAAAATAACGAATATTGATCATAATGAATGATCCCAATAACGAAAAAAAAAACCGAATTAAACAAAAAGAAAAACGGATTAAATAAAAATTTCAGCAGTGCACATGTCTAGTAGGTTCATAGTAATCTCCAACCAGGACATAGATAGGAAGGGATCACAAGTCCCCTATAGTAGGTTCATAGTGATCGCCAACCAGGACATAGCCAGGAAGGGATCAAATGGTCCTTATGGTTACAGCATTTGTTCACACCTGGCTAAAACTTTTGCACAGTACTGAGTGTAGAGAGAACATTGTATATAGAGATATGATGGGACACTTACCAGGTGAGGTAGCCATCTTGTGAGAATGCATTGGCTGGGAATTGAACCCAGGTCAACTGATTGTGAAAGCAGCTATGCTCACCACTGCACCGTCAACGTGAGTTAGCACGTCTTTGGAGTGTGTGAGGAAACCGGAGTACCCGGAGGAAACCCACTCAAGCACGGGGAGAACATGCAAACTCCATGCAGATAGTGCCCTGGTCAGGATTTGAACAATGGACCCCAGTACTGCAAGGCTAACCACCAAGCCTCTGTACTGCCCATATGCGGCCTCTGTTCTCTAAGGCCTGCCCCCCGCTGAGCAGGGTAAATTAGTGATGTACACTCAAAGCGCTTAGGACAGTGGTTCTCAACTCCTGTCCTCAGGACCTACTAACAGGCCAGGTTTGCAAGATAACTGAAATACAACACAGATAATATAATTTGCTGCTCAGTGATTGCAATATTCTAGTCTGCATCTCCCCAAGGTAATACTTAAAATCTGGCCTTTTAGTGGGTCCCGAGGACAGGAGTTGAGAACCACTGGCTTAGGAGGTGAAGCAGCCATCTTAGGCACACTGAATGGAGCCACCTACAATCGTGTCTTTGGGATGTAGGAGGAAACCCACACAAGCACAGGGAGAACATGCAGACTCCATGCAGAGACTGTCCTGGTCAGGATATGAACCAGAAACCCCAGTGCTGCAAGGCAGAAGTTCTAACTACTAAGCCTCTGCGCTGCCCGATCTTAAAGCAGAACTTCACCTATAAAGGGAAGTTCCGCTTTTCCTCCTCTTCTTCCTTTGGCTTTAAATTTCTTTAAGGACCTGGAGATACAGGTCCATAATATAGAGTTATAAATCTTTCATATTCTATCCTGTAGGGGGAGTTTGTATGAACTGTTCTCATTCCACCAACCCTACAGATGAACTGTCCATGCCTCCCCCATGTTCACAAAATGCTTCTTCTTCAATATTCTGTACTGTAGGTGGAGACTCTATGAACGGTTCTCATTCCACCCACCCTACCCATGAGCCATCCATATCTCCAACACATTCTCTTTGGGTCATCATATTCTTAAGTGACCTAGAGATGCAGATCCTTTTTGTAGAGTAACCTGGAGCTACAGAGTCCTTCAGCTGTTGTAGGCCTTAGTGGTCACTTTGTCAATATCGGTGATGTCCTTCGTGTGGAATGGGACAAATACATGTCCTCTGGTCTGTACAGTGTCTCAACTCCATGGATAGGCTCTATCTTATGTAAGAGGACATGAGCTAGCCATGGGTTTGACCTGAAATGTAGACAGGCAGGGACAGGACAACGCACTTGGAAGCCTGGCTCTCCATAGATGGTAGAGTGTCCATTCCCAGTATAGTATGCCCTGAAAGTCCATCATCATTGTCTACGATTGTCTGTGGAGCTGCTACCAGCTCCGCCTACTGTGCCCAGGTCTGCTGGCCAGTCTCTACTGTTTTTATGGGCATCTGAATGGTGACCACTTGAATAGGGCACCAGCACTACTTCTTTGATACTCACTTAAAAGGTATTTTCACCTTTGCAGCCATATTGGGATGACACTTACTTTATATCTGTTACATGTTCTCATTCATAGAGTAAAACTTAAAATAATTGAAAAGTTTGTTGTTCACCTTTAAAGAGGGAATCACATGCCAAAAATTTAAAAAAAACATGGCTCCCACAAATCTGATACCAGAACCCCAGCCGAGCATGCAGCCTGGCAAGCTAGGAAAGGGCGGGATGAGCGTGCATCCCCATCCACTCCTGAGCTATGCTGAACCACATGACCCCAACATGGGGAGTGGACCTTGCAAAGGGGGACCCCCCTCCCCCCGCCAAGGCACCTCCCCATGTCGAGGGCATGTGGCCTGGTATGGGCGAGGAGAAGAGGGCGGTGCGTGCTCAACCCCTCCTCCCCTTTCCTGGCCTGTCAGGATGCATGTTCAGAGGGGGTCTGGCAGGATTTTGGGGTTTTTTTTATTTTCGTTTTTTCCATGGGGTTCCACCTTTAATGGTGAGCAGCAATCTTTACAATTCTCTTAAAGCTATGCTATGAGAATGGGAACACGTAACAAATATAAAGTAGGTGTAAAAAAGTGGCTGAAAAATTGGAAATACCTTTTAGGTGAGCTCTGTAGATAAAGCGTTGGTGCAGAGACCTGTCTTGGTACAGCCGTACCTGGTCCCTGGGAGGGCTTATTACCATTTCCTCCAGATAGCTGAGATGGCAGATGCCAATAGGTCATGAATATTTCTTCGAGCCATACTGGGTTGCTCGGAGTGCTGAAGGGAAGATTTTTTGGTTGCTGGACTTCCAACCGCCACCAGTGTAGGAACCTGTGTTGTTACAGCCGTATTGGGCCCCTGAGAGGACTGATTAGAAGACCCTCCGGTTACTGCAGTGGTCACCGCAACTAGTGTAAGGTCCTGTGTTGGTACAGATGTACCGGGTTCCTGGGAGGACTGACAGGAACACTCTTTGCTGGAGTAGCAGCCACCACCAGTGTAGGGACCTGTGTTGGTATAGTTATACATGGTCCCTGGGAGGGTTCCTCAGGTTTTCCACTGAGTCTTATTTAAGTAACAGCCGATTGTCTAATTTTTGCAGATTCTTTCACAGTTGGTGATTCAGAAACTCCAAAACGAAAATGGAGGGTTGATGGGAAGACCCTCCGGTTACTGGAGTGGCAGCTGCCACCAGTGTGGGGACTTGTGTTGATACAGCTGTACCTTGTCCCTGGGAGGGTTTTCGTTAAGTCTTCTTCTAGGAACAGCCAATTGTCTTGTTTGCCCAACTACATTGATAGTAGGTGATTCAGTAGCTCTGAAAATGAAAATGGAGGGCTCATTGGAAGACCCTCTGGTTACTGCAGCCGCCACCAGTGTGGGGACCTGTGTTGGTACAGCCATACCTGGTCCCTGGGAAGGCTGTGGGAAGACCCTCCGGTTACTGGAGTGGCAGCTGCCACCAGTGTGGGGACTTGTGTTGGTACAGCCATACCTGGTCCTTGGCAAGGCTGATGGGAAGACCCTCTGGTTACTAGAGTGGCAGCCACCACCAGTGTAGCAACCTATGTTACAGCCAACCCTCCCACCCCCCCCCCCCCACACACTCACACACATACACCTGTAAAATACCGGCCATCCAGCAGTCCTGCAGGCAGCTCCCCACGCCTGTACACACTCAGTTCCCTCTGACAAGTAGGAAGGCGGGGCGTAGGCCCGCCTGTATTTGTAGGAGGAGCCTCGCAGATAAAAGCCAGCCCCTGATCCTCCATGGCTGTAGGCTTCTCTTCTGTGTTGTGGGGTGTTTCCGTGGTGGAGTGTAGGGGTGTTTCTTGGACACTCCTGCGTGTCAGTTCCGGCATGACGGCCAACTTCATTTCCAGGTCACATTGAGGGGATGTACGGCTACTGGGGGGTTTCTCCATTTCTCCCTGCTTTTCGTGCAGGCTCAGGTATCGATTGGGGGGGGGGTTAAACTGCCGGCTGGGGAGGCCCTTTTCTGTGCTTTTAATGTTCTAGGGGAGGGGGGGTGTTTGTAAGTGAGGGGGGGCGCTCGGGGGGGGGGGGTGACACTGTTCCCGGGGTTGGTTGCATAGTTGGGCTCTCCGGATTTTGCTGGTACCCTGGCCTGTTAGTACATGTGCCTGTGTTTGGTTTTTATGCATGTTTGGTAGGAAGCAACAAGCACTGTTAGTAGGGTCAGACCACTGGCTGGCAGCTTGCTCAATGTTCATCAAACGGTTCTTTACTTATTCATTTTCAATTACTAAATTTCCTGTAATTCATTTCTCACCAAATACATGTCAAACAAGTGTCGGTTCGGCTATTTTGGGAAAAAAAAAAAGGGAAACTTATTTCCATGCAGTGCTCTGTGTAACTGACTGTCTGTTAAGGGCTTTTATTCATTTTTATTTTGTGTAACATGGATGACTACGGGTATGGTTTTGAGGCCAAACTTGCTTGTGTGAGGCTGTACAGCTGCAGTAGGGCTTGAAGTTCCTCTCTGTACGCAAGTTCAGTGGGAGTGGTGCAGCTGTGCAGCCTCATTTATGTTTTTCACAGGTTTCGTACTGGTATAAGCAGCCAGATAAGTTGGTCAGAGGGGTCATGCATAGCGATCAGATATTGTGTTCATCACATATCCCTAGGGTTCTAGTACCTCACTACATTTCACGTTTTTCAATAAGATTGGACATTTGGCTTTCAATCGTACTACGATGTCATATTTCACGCATATTCTCTTTTTCTCCAGGTGCTGATTGGAGTGTGTGTGTGTATGATCAACCAATCTGTTCTTTTCTCTATTTATCAGTAAGCTTAGTAAGTGCCTGCACTTTCTTTTCGGGTACTGGTCTTGAGTTTTCACTATAGCCACGATCCGGTTACAGGTCCCAGGCATGACACACACGCTTTTTCCACGGGATGCGGGGCAGGTTTCAGGGGGGGTTTGATTGGAAGTGGGGTGGTGTTTTTCTTTGTGGACCGAATGAGGGCTTTGTATCCAGGGCTACAGGGGGTGTGGGTTGGTTTCCAGCAGGGGGTTTCCTTACACCTTTACACTTGGTTATTGTCACTTGTTGTTGTTAGGCTGATAGGCCTCATTCTTGCTCATTACGGCCATTGCGGTTTAGCTCACCGCTTTCCATGTCACCTATCTGTCCAGGTCATTTACCACATCAGGTGGGAGGGGCTCTCAGGGCACCTGCAGGTTCCACTTGGGCACCCCACTTTCAGCTAAGGGGGGGCACATTTGTCACTAGGAAGTCTCGTTGTCTGCTTTCACACAATCTTGCATGGCTCAGTTATGTTGCTGCTCATTTTAGAACATGTTTTCATTTTTCCTCCGGCTGAGTTCCGTAAGGTTATTTTTGGTATGTTTCATTTTCCTTTGTGCTTTAGTCTGTTCTACATACTGGCGAGCTTCCTGCGTCTATCAGAACCCCGGGGTTTCTTCCTTTTTGTTTTCGGTTCCAGCGTACTTCAGGTACGTATGTGATTATTTACCTTGGGTTTCATTTCAATCACATCAGGGCTGGGTTGGTTTCACGGCGTTACATCATTACTTAGTTACCTATCACGCTATAGGTATGAACAGGTTGAGTCAATTGTTTCTAATTGTCTTGTGTGGTGGCAAGTCCCCTCACCCGTTACACACACATCATATGTTTGTCATTTCACTACTCTGATATCTTACCTGACACGATTTTCAGGTTTACAGGGCCTGAGTGTACGTTCTTAATTACCTGCTACGCCGCAGGTGGCTTGGCTTCTTTCCATTTCACTTACTGACAAGTTTTCCAGTAATCTTTCTACACAATGTCACAAGCTTACAAAGGAAAAAAAAAAGGGGGGGGGATGTATTTATTCGGGGGGTTGTCATTTCATGGTTTTATCACTCGCTCACCATTTCAATGTCACAGACGGTTACGGGTGCAGGCCTGACATGGTTGTTTTCCTCAGACATCGAGGATTTCGCGTCTGTCCCTCCTTCCCAGGCTGGGGGTTCCAAACACGGCAGCACACCCTCCCTGAGGTCCTGAACGATTCCCAGATTAATGGCCAAACTCCAGCGTAGGGGTATCTCTTACCCAGCATCAGCATGCAAGGTGGAACTCTTTAGACTTTTGTTCCCCAGTGCTTCAGGCACCACCCCTGAGCAAGTTACCCTTCGTTCTGTCAGGGCATCCCTCACGTTGATTCACTCCTCTCTAAATGTGTTGGCAACATCTTTTCAGGAGTTACGAGCCAGGGTGGAGGTCTTGGAAAGCCCTCCTTGCCCAGCCCCAGAAGCACCTGCCATACCCGACATGTCAGCTGTCCCCGTGTTACCTTTGGTCATTCCAGTAGCGTCAGGTAAAATCACTAGTTCACTTTCAGTTACTCCAGCCCATTTCATCCCTGTTAGTATCAAAAAAGACATTTAGGATGGCAAGGATGTCAGTCTAGCCTTCCTTTTGATTGCAGCTCATGACATTGCGGACAATAATTGTACGCTTGTGGCGATGTCTCGTTGGTGGTCAAAACCAGGGACCACAGGCTCAGTCGCAAATTTTCCATTCCCGACTTTGTTCTGACATTCAACATCTTTAGGGATGTTGTTTGCTCAGTTCGTCCTCAAAGGAGGGAGGATCTCAATCCCTATCTGTATGTGGTAGTCGAGGTGGGTCAAAAATATGGCGGTTTGGCCTTTTATGACTACCATCGGTCCTATTCTGCTAAAGCTGCAGCTGTGTTTGCTCAGCACCAGGTGATGACCGACTGGAGTAACGTGGATACCGAACTGTTTTGTCATCATCTTGCCAGGTTAAGGTCTCCTGTTTGCACCACATGCCAGTCTTCTGCACATACATCTTATTGGTGCCCCCTCATGGGACCCCCTGCTGTGCCAGATACCTCCAGGGTGCCCTCTAGTTTATTGCCAACACTGGGCCTTTCAACTTCCTTCGAGAAACTGGGCCGCCACATTCAATTTCTGGGTAAATCCCAGATATGTAATAACTTTAACCAGAGTTCATGCAACTACAGCCAGTGTCGCCTCCTGCATGTCTGTGCCAGCTACTTTAGGGCACATCCCAAATCGGCTTGTTCTCTTAAACAGGGAAAGTCTTCATGACTAAGCCGCGTCAATGTGTCTTTTTTATAGGCCTGTTTGACATCCCATCCTTCTCCCACTTTATGTAAATTTTTGGTGGAAGGTTTCACGCAAGATTTTTATACAGGCTTCATCACGTTACCTCAGGGCACTTTTGAATGTAAGAATTTGTTATCCTCAGGCACAGACATGGAGGCGGTGGATCAGCTACTCCAATCTGAGTTGGATAAGGGCTTTGTCATTGGGCCTTTCTCCATACCTCCTTATCATAAGTGGAGCGCTAACCCCCTTGGCTTGGTCAAGGGTAAATTTTCGAATAAATTACAATTAATCTACGATTTGTCAGCTCCTCACATGTGCCTAGTTTAAATTCCTTAGTTCCATCGGAGGAGTTTTCGCTTAAATATGCATCTGTGGATCTAGCTATCCAGCGCATCATCTGCATAGGCAGGAATGCTTGGTTGTCTAAAGCTGACAATTCCGATGCTTTCAAGCTTCTCCCTATTTGACCTGCTCTCCGGCAGTGGCATGGGATTAAGTGGAGGGGGATGTACTATTTCGCTACTAAACTCACATTCGGGTCCAAAAGTAGTCCTTGGCTTTTTAATGTGTTTGCTCATGCGCTCAATTGGATCCTCACAAAGAGGGTACTTTGTCAGGAGGTCATACATTATTAGGTGATTACCTCCTAATCAAGACTTCAGGCCATGCACCCTCGGATCTACAGAAACTGGTGGCTGTGTTTTCTGCTCTTGACGTCCCTTTGGCAAGTGAGAAGATGGAAGGCCCTGCTACCACTCTGACCTTTTTGGGAATAGTGCTGAATTCTCGGACCATGCAGGCTAGCCTGCAAGCAGATAAATTGGTCAGAATCAGGGAGCGGATCCATGGGTTTTTCGTTTCTCAGGACACTTCCAGGAAAGATTTACAGTCACTTCTGGGCATGTTGAACTTCGCCATGAGGATCATTCCTCAGGGCAGGTCTTTCATTTCCCGGTTGCTGGCTCTGCTACCCACAGCTCCTGATTCTGATTCCAGGGTTAAGTTAAATTCAGCGGCTTTGTCTGACTTACGTATGTGGGATGAGTTCCTCCACCACTGGAATAGCGTTTCCATGTTTATGCCAGCAGTTTTGATGTCTTCTCTACAGGTTGTCACTGATGCCGCGGCCTCTAGAGGCTATGCAGCCATTTTTGACACACATTGGCTGCCAGGTCCATGGCCGGATGAATGTTGCACGATTCCTGGGTTTTTTCAGACATCTGCGTTATTTGAGGTTCACCCCATAGTGGCGGCAGCAAAGGTATGGGGGTATTTATGGACGGGTAACACCGTTATGTGTTTTACAGACAATCAGGCAGTCTCAGAAATCATTAATAAGGGTAGATCTGGTTCATTGCACATAATGTCTTTCATACGCAGGCTCATCTGGTTATCACTACAGTTTAGGTTCCACATACATTGCAGTTTTTATTATTGGGGTGCAGAATTCAGCAGCAGACGCGCTATCCAGTTTTGATCTCTCATCCTTTTTTCATCAGGCTCCGGACGCAGACATCTCTGCCACCCCGTTCCCGCATTTCTCGCTCCTGAGGATGGATTAAATACACATTGGGCAGGCACATTAGGGTTGATTGACAGGTCGCTGTCAATCTTAACTTATCTCACAGTACAATCAAGGGTTATTTGGCAGGTGTCCAACATTTCATTTCTCTACAATATCCCAGTAGACCTTCGTTGTTTGCAGCTCATTCTGTCAAAGTTATCTTTAGGGGTATTCAGAAAAGTAACCCTCCGGGCCCCAACAACAGGCTTCCAATCTCGGGGGACATTTTCCGAGCCATGTCGGAAATATTGTCTAGGTCTCCTTTTGGGCATCTACCTAGTCTGGTGCTGAAAGCAGCAATTTATTTAGCTTTTTATGGTTTTCTTAGACCAGGGGAGTTTGCTTGTACTGGAGCAAAGTCTCGTACACTGTCCATCAGTCAGTTAGTCAGGTATCCTGACCATTTCCTTTTACACCTGGATGCATGTAAGATGCAACAAACTGGGGCCGGTACTGATGTCAGGTATTTCAGGGTCGAGGCTAGTTGGTGCCCGGTTTTGGTCTTGGATCTACTCTTGGCCCAGTTGTCAGATAGACCCAGGAATAGTCCTCCTTGCCATTTAACGGGGCCCCTCTTACCTTGGCACTTTTCATTAGCACTGCCGCACCCTCTTAGGGAATCTAGGGTTGGATCCCAAGTCCTACTCGGGTCAGTCTTTCAGGATAGGGGCAGCTTCCGCGGCCACGCGCCAGGGAGTCCCTGTTCATGTCATCAAAATGTTAGGCAGGTGGAAGTCATCATGCTACTCCAGGTACATCCCGGAGCCAATCTTGGAAATGTCTCAAGCATTCCTTCATTTGGCTGATTAATTGCTATTTTGTTTCAATAAACTTTCTTTACATATTCATCCTACTGTCTTTTGTTCTTGCCCCCTTTTAGTCATACTGACCTTGTGACTACGGCACACCCCAGGTCATCTTTTCAGCTTTCTTCTGTTTCCCTTCCCCTAGTTACCACAAGATTCTCTGAGTACAAGTAGGAAGGCGTGGCGTAGGTCCGCCTGTATTTGTAGGAGGAGCCTCGCAGATAAAAGCCAGCCACTGATCCTCCATGGCTGTCGGCTTCTCTTCTGTGTTGTCCCACCCACCCGTTCCCTTTGTTTCATCTCTTCTTATCTCTTATCACTACTTGGGTATGCCCCCTTTTAGGCATACTGACCTCGTGACCCTGGCATACCCCAGGTCACCTTTTCAGCTTTCTTCTGTTTCCCTTCCCCTAGTTACCACAAGAGTTTCTGAGTACAAACACAACACACCACACAGCACTACACACAACACACCACACAGCACACCACACAGCACAACATACCACACAGCACACCACTTAATGGAGATTTTAGACTAAAACTAAAACAATTAAGATGACTTAAATACGACTAAAACTAAAATTGCATTTTAGTCATAAGACTATAACTAAAACTAAATCGAAATTTCACATTAAAATTAGCACTGCACAGCACAGCAAACCACACAGCATACACATTTGCTATAGTGGTCTCCATGTTTTGGGCCAGATTATTCTGTCACGATCACAGGCCAGGCTCAGAAACCAGTAGCTATAGCAGTAGTTGAACTTCCACCGACCAGCAGGATGGGTATAGAAGCAGGTCACCCTGGTGAATGATGCGGAGTCTAAGTACTAACTGGTGTTCACCAGAACTCCTGATGGTGGAGATGGGTTTTGCTACATGTTAGCACCAGGTTGCGGTCCTCAGGATCGTCCCACCAGGAGGTGAGCAAGTCGTGGTCAAGTAGCATATATAACAGGCAAGGATCAAACAGAAGCATAGTGGGTAAACAAGCCAAAGGGTCAGCAGCAAGTGGTTGCACGTTGGGATCAGGCAAAAGCATAGTCGAGGAATAAGCCAAAGGTCGATAACAAAGGGTAGCACAAATATGGATGGCAACAGGGAAGACAACATTGAGATATTGGCTGGAGAGAGCACAATAATCTGGCAAACAGGAAGTGTCAGAGACACAGCTTAAAACAGGAAGTTCAAGGTAGGAGCAAAGAGTTCAAAGTTCAGCAGAAGTTCAGGAACAAGGCAGGGTTGTCCAATGGATTAGACAGGGTGCTGTCCAGCATCTCAGGTAGCTCAGCAAGAAGAGTCATTGCCAGACACAGCAGATGTCTGAGGTTCAAGTCCTGGCACTGACACCTAGTTTAAAATTTCTTCCAATATTTTGGCCATCTTCACTCCCAAAAAAGCTGCACCTTTCCCATTTAAGTGCAGTCCATCCCTGCCATAGAGATGGTAACCAATGGAAAAGTCAGCCCAATTCTCCATGAAGCCAAATCCCTCCTCCCTGCACCAGTTCCTCAACCACTTATTAAGCTCCCTAAGCTCCTGCTGCCTCTCTGGCATGGCTCAAGGTACAGGCAATATGTCTGAAAATACTGCCTTGGGGATCCTTTTCTTCAATATAGCTCCAAAGTCCCTGAAATCACTTTGTAGGGTGTTCCATCTTCCTCTAACTTGCTCATTAGTCAAAGTCTGTAGAGGTCTCAGGACATTAGTTTAGAATTAACCTTGAATAATATTTCTAGAATTGTTGCTCTCACTCTGACATTTGTTGTGACACCTAGCATGTGAAGCAATCATCGTTTATGTAAACGCGCATGTCCTACGCACTTTTATTCTAAGGCAGATATCGGGGTCGCTGAGGATGTTTTTATTTTTTTTATTTATCACTTTTTTATTTTTTTTTACTTAACAAGGATCTGCCAACCTTCTGTGAATCAGAGTATTCTGATTCAGATGATTTAATAAGGTTGAGTCAGATCCAATCTTCGGTTCACTTGCTTATCAGCAAACTCAGCAAGTGAATCGATGAATTTATTTATGAACTGGTTCATTTCAATGAACAGTTCTAAATGAACTGATTCACATAAAAGATCCAAACTTCCCATCACTAGTTATAAGGGGAATGCAAAGCTTGTAAAAAAAAAAGTCAGTTGGCAGATGACAGATGGAGGGGGGGAGACTTGGCTCCCTGTATACAGCTCCAAGAATTACCGTTTGCTTCTCATAATTTAAAAATCAGCAAATTGGTGTTTACAAGACAAGTCAGCAACGTCCATGGCAATCCCTATACATGTGTACATATGGGGGTAGGGGTGACCTGTAATCAATGGGAAAAAAGGATGCATTGAAAGGGTTTCTTACAGTATATCCATCAATATCCATAATACATACCAATTCCGGTGTCTCTAATCCGCAGTGGTCCATTGGCATTACAACCAGGACCAATACATCCAACAACGGCTCTGAAGCAGCCACGCACAAAAGCCTGAGCCCTCTTCATTTTGGTGGTCTTCATGGTTGGGATATCTGCAGTCTGGTCTCTGATATCACCTTCCATAGCTGGGCTTCCTTTGGTGGGTTTCTCTTTGCTGTTTTTCAGGGAGAAACAAGCTGTTTACCTATAAATTGGTTCATTACTAAGAATAATGAAACACACTTTAAATGTACGACAAATCACAAAGTAATTTAATCAGATGAAATCAGATCCAATGAAAAATCTCAGCAGAGATAAAAACAGGTCTTCACTTATCAGTAGGGATGAGCTTTGAGTTTGAGTGGAACGTAAGTTCGACTCGAACATCGGCCGTACGACCGTTCGTCGAATTACGAACATTATGGGCCGTTCGCGCCACTCGAATTCGAGTGACGCGTCACAGCCTATAATTCACTGCGGCATCTCAGTGCATTGCTGGCTGATGATTGGCCAAGCATGCACTATGACCCGCATGCTTTGGCCAATCACAGCGTGGTAAGAATGGAGTGCCATAATTGGCCAAAGGCAGGGTGGCTTTGGCCAATTATGTCTCAGGGGATTTAGTACACGCCAAACAGTTTATAAAGCCGCCTGCACGTCAGCCCTGTGTAGTGTGTTCCGGCGTAGTGTAGTGTGTTAGAGAGAAAGAGAGACAGTGTCATTTCATTTGAGTTAGATAGAGCAGGCAAGCAAATCAGTTAGCTGCAGTCAGTGTATTGTGTATTTATATGCATCCCAGGTGTTGTGTGTGTTTATGTGTATATATATATATAGTCAGGTCCATAAATATTGGGACATTGACACAATTCTAATCTTTTTGGCTCTATACACCACCACAATGGATTTTAAATGAAATGAACAAGATGTGCTTTAACTGCAGACTTTCAGCTTTAATTTGAGGGTATTTACATCCAAATCAGGTGAACGATGTAGGAATTGAATGATGTAGGACTCCTACTTGGAAACGGAAAGAGACAACAGGAAGTGAGAGGAAATCTACCACTAGGAAGGTAAATTCTCTCCTGTAAGAGTTCCTTGTTTCACTAAAAACCCCAAATTTTCAAAATCCAATTGTCATTGGAACAGAAACTGAGGTGAAATCTTCTGAACAGGTGCACAGACAGCAAAACAAATGTAACAGGGGTGATAATCCTTCCCTATGTTTTCCAAAAAGCTTAAAAATAGATATTTTGGCTGGAGCTACACGTAAAGAATGTACCAGTTCAAAATTACAAACAGATTCTATTTAAGAACAAACCTACAGTCCCTGTCTTGCTTGTACCGCCTGTATACTGCTGTTCAGAGTATATAAGGCCTGGGGGCCCATCGCCTTTCCTTTATTTGGGTGCAGGGTTTCCCCTTAATATCAACACAAGACCCAAAGATGCTGGTAATGGGCTGGGGGGGGGGTTCTCAATGATTTTCATCCATATTGCCAGGACCAGACATGACATTAAAGCCGCAAGCAGTTTTAAATTACTTTTTTTCCTTTAAAAATGTAATTTTGAGCAGGGACTGTTCTAAACATCGGAAATACAGAAATATTTCACTTTTATTTTTTCACTTTAAGCATCATTAAAATCACTGCTCCCGAAAAAACTGCCGTTTTTAAAACTTTTTTTTGCATTGATACATGTCCCCTGGGGCAGGACCCGGGTCCCCAAACCCTTTTTAGGACAATAACTTGCATATTAGCCTTTAAAATTCGCACTTTTGACTTCTCACGTTCGAGTCCCATAGACTTTAACGGGGTTTGAAAGTTTGCGCGAACTTTTGGTCCGTTCTGATGCGAACCGGGGGGTGTTCAGCACATCCCTACTTGTCAGTAAACAATCAGCTTATGCTGCCAAACCATCCTGCAACCCTTTATATTGGGCCAGCTGATGACATCACAGGTAAGCTTTTTTTTTTTTACAAATCTCATGATGACTCATGATGAGTAAGCAAAAAACAAAACTGTCAGTTTTTCATAAAGGAGCCACGTCCTTATTTGTGAGCTTTGTGAATTCAGCCTGTAGGCTCAGTATACAGTCTAATAGGGAAATGGCTTCTGGAAAAAACATTTTTTTTTAAGTGGCGGTTATTTTGAATATTTAACCCTTACAGTCCCATGGCTGAAATAAAGACTTGTATTCCTATGATAACACGGTGAATGGAGCCTTATAAAGCCTCCCTGCACATCAAATATTTTCCTTTCCCGCTTATATTTTATTTTAACATTAATACATATCAATTATTATTCCATTTTAACCCTTTCACTGCCAAACCAAATCGTTCCCTTTAGTTTTTAACCCTTTCACTGCCAAATCATTCTTCCCTCCTTTAGTTTTTAACCCTTTCACTGCCAAACATTTTTTTTTTCTTTCACTACCAAATCATATTTTTTTCATTTTTTTTAACCCTTTAGCTGCCAAATCAAATGCTATTCCTTTTATTTATGAACTTTTCATTGCCAAACCAAGATTTTTTTAAGTCCTTTCATTTTTTTAACCTTTTCACCAGCAAACCAGTTCCCCCCTTTTTTTTAACCCTTTCGCTGCTAAGCCAATTTTTTTTCCCCCATTTCTCACCCATATGTTAAAATATAACTAAAGGAAAAACAGTTTATTTTTAGTTTTGGATGGAGTGGAGAGGAATTAGAACATGCTAGGTTTTTATTGCTGTCTGTGCCCCTTTTAGGGAGATTAATTCTCTCCATTTACCATTACCAACAAAACGGAAAGAAAATCCCACATTTTGGGTTGTCACCAGAACAGGAATTAGAGGGGAAATCTTCTAATGGGGACACTAGTTCTGGGGACACCCAGGCATTCCATTACTTTGGGGGATTTCTCTCCCTTCCTGTATGGGTATGGGACAGGAAGTAAAGGGAAATCTCCCCAATGTGGTTACAGATGGCAAAGAAAACCTGACAGTGGTTATAACCCTCCCTTACTCTATTCAAAATAAAAAAATAAAAATGTTTGTCATTAGTTCTATTTTAACTTTTAGCTGGTGTGTGGGGATGATGGGGACTTAATCTAAAAGCGGGTGCAGCATATTACATATGGGGCTTAGTCAGTCGGGATATAGTGTCTGCAGACAGGAGCGCAACTGCTACTTCCAGGGAGGTGGAGGGGTGAGTTCTCAGGGGTGAGTCATTTTTGACTCTTTCAGTGCTGGACAATGCGATGCGTTTATGGGGGCTCTGTGATCACCCTGGAGAGTGGATGGTGTGTTTAAGTTAAGCGTACCAGCCAGGCAGGCGCACTGCTATTGACTGTGTGGTGATCTGTATGTAAATCGGGTCAGCATGTCCAATCAAAACGAACAGGGTTAGGGGGTGGTGATTGGTGTGTCATCTGTCAGCAAAGTGCACCTGTTCAATGTGCGCCTAGTGGTGGAAGACATTTTGTGGGCGGGGTTAATATTGGGGGAAGAAGTGACAGGTTGTCTTAGGGATCTTTATACTGGAACCTTACAGGATAATGACAGGCAGAATAATTGTCAGTGAGCTGAGTGTAACTTTAGCTTCCTGGCCCCTGCTTTCTGGAAGCTTAGACAAGCTGTATTAATTCTCCACTTTGAACGGCTGTAGAGAAAAGAAGACTACAGATAAACAGGTACAACTCATATAGGATTTGTTTTATCTCTGTGTGTCACCTGAGGCTAGTCACTTCACTGGGTATATGTAAGGGTTTACAACCACTTTAAATTTCTAAAAATATTGACACCTGGTGATAAAATCTGTCATACAAATGTGCTATGGGTGCTGATTGCTTTAGGCCCCTTTCAGACTGAGGCGGTGGGTGCGTCGGCAGTAAAGCGCCACTGTTTTTAGCTGCGCTTCATTGTCAATTTCGCAGCGCTATTCCACTGCTAGCGGGGCACTTTTACCCCCACTAGTGGCCGAGAAAGGGTTAAAACAACCGCAAAGCACTGCTGCAGCAGCACTATGCCGGCTGTATAGCCGCGCTGCCCCATTGATTTCAATGGGAAGGAGCAGTAGCGGTGTATACACCGCTCCTTCACTGCTCCAAAGATGCTTCTTGTAGGAGTTTTTTTAACATCCAGCAAGCGCACCGCTCCAGTGTGAAAGCACTCAGGCTTTCACACTGGAGAGACAGGAGCGTCTCTTTACAGGCGTTATGCAGGTGCTATTTTTAGCACTGCAGCGCCTGTAAAGCGCCTCAGTGTGAAAGGGGTCTTATGGTACATGGCTTTAGGTTCTGAAGAGCGTACTTGTAGTCTTTCGTTGTTAGTAGACATTGGTTCTTCTGTGAATACTATAGTCTTTATCAGGGCTTTTTTTCTCAAACAATAGGTGCTGGAACTTAACCACGGCCCCACAAAACCCCTCCCCCTACACACACCCTCCAAATCACATCAAATAGTGGGTGTGTGCAGTCAAATTTCACGAAAACAGTAGGAGGGTCTTAAAGGGGCATTAAATACCAGGATTGCATTACATACAGAGTGCAGAGCTGTCACTTGTAAACACAGAAACCAGACTTCTGTGATTACAAGTGATTGTGGTGAGCAGGCATCAAAGGGTCTGAGCCAGAGGTGGTGGAACTGAGTTCCACCAAGTTCCCCCTGAAAAAAACCCCTGGTCTTTATTATGTCATTCTGCTCTTTTTCAGAGGTTTTAAATATGTGGTCTGGTCATCGCACACATAGGTTGGACTTGATGGACTTTTGTCTTTTTTTCAACCTCACCTACTATGTAACTATATGTAACTCCTGGGTGTTATTGCACTGGGGGGAAGGGGGAGGGGATTTCTAGATTTTTGTACAGTTTTGTACTGTTATTACAGGCTGTACCAGTACTTGTGTTTTTGTGTAATGTTTGCTGGGTACTTTTGCTACCCTGTCTTTTCTTTTAATTGCAAAACCAATAAAAACTATTTTTCAAAAAAAAATCTTAAAATATGTGTAGTGCATGTACTGTATTTTTGCACCATTTGTTACTTGTGATATATAAGCCCAAGCATACCGTACATGGTCACTATGTTACATTAGTCTTTCCCATATGTCCCATAGCCTACTGGCAGAAAAAATAATGCCTATACCACCCGCTGCTCAAAAACAAATCTAGAAATAGAAACTAAATGAAGGTCAATTTTTAAATCTTACAACAAGCGTACTGTCAAATCTCATGAGAGTGTAGAACTACCTTCAAACAATCAATAAAAGGCATGTTGTTATTTTTAACTCTATTAATAAACCCCTTTTATAGGATTATGGTTAATGGATCATGCAGTGTATTGTTTCGTAATTGTCAACTTGTGGTTACTGAGTGCTCTGTATGTGTACATAGGCTCAGTTTTGTTCTGGTAAATTACTTTTCTATAGCTGCCTTAAAGTTTGCTATTAAGCATGCTGTTATTCATGCACAGTGTCTAAGAAAGTTTAACAACTCTTTAAACAATTATAAACCAACTTAATTATTGCATACCTAATCAAACTATGTTATTTATGTTTGGAAACTAATGTACAGTTGTATGTATTTACAATAATATATATATATATATATATATATATATATATATATATATATATATATATATATATACAGGGCTTGTTTTCTTAGGGAATAGGTGCAGAAACACCACCCTTACGAGTCACACTTCATCTATGCCCCCTACCCATCCCCTAACACCATCCCTTGGTTCCACTCCCTACCCACCTCCCAGTACAGCACCTTTCAGAGAATACAGAACCAAGCATTTTG
The DNA here is from genome assembly GCA_037952925.1 of Lithobates clamitans. Classification (NCBI taxonomy): domain Eukaryota; kingdom Metazoa; phylum Chordata; class Amphibia; order Anura; family Ranidae; genus Lithobates; species Lithobates clamitans. The sequence continues at coordinate 3,701,665 of JBBGZY010000605.1, read as the reverse complement.
TGTAACTCAGTGATTTCTATGAAATTTGGTAATGAAAACAAGAAAGATATTAAAACATCCCTTGCAATGAGCAACAATAGACCCCACCTCAGCAACAATAGACTCCACCCCAGAAACAATAGACCTTCTGCAGCAACAATAGACCCTCCTCAGAAACAATAGATCACCCACACAACAAAAGACCTTCCACCCAGCAACAATGGACCCCCACACAACAAAAACTTCCCCCCAGCAACAATGGACCCCCCACACAACAAAATACTTTACCCCAGCAACAATGGACCCCCACAACAAAATCCCACCCCAGCAACAATAGACCCCTAGCAGAAATAACAGATTTCTCAGCAGCCAGCATCAATAGACTCTCCAGCAGCCTGCAACAATAGACCTCTCCCTCAACAGTAGATCCCACTCAGCAACAATTGACCCCCCAGCAAGATAAGACCCCCCACCAGCAACAGTAGACTTACCCAGCAACAATAGACACCCACCCCAAAACAGATCCCCATCAGCGATAATAGCTACCCCAGCAGCAAGCATCAATAGACCCTCCAGCACCCCTTTCCAGTACATGCATTCAGTGCTGGAGGAGCCGGAACTGCGTTCCCCAGCGTTCCCGCTGAAAAAAAAGCCGTATATATATATATATATTATATATATATATATATATATATATATATATATATATATATATATATATATATATATATTATATATATAATATATATATGTATATATATATAATGTATGTATATATTGTCCCAAGGGTAGCCACCAGTGCTCACTCAACAGGAATAGAGACACTTGCGGGTCTTACAATGGAGATAAATCAAAGCAACAGTATTTTATTGTCAACTTTCCATGGAACTCGGCCCATCTCAGCCTACTTAAGCCATCCAGTCCAGAGGAGCTCTGCCTTCACCTTGGTCAACATCACAAGAAACATCTCCTGCGTTCCTATTTAAAGACTGGCTTTGCTGACATCCTTTCTGGCTCCGGATCTTGCTTGCAGTTCCACTCCTTTGGTCCCTGACTTCTAGCTTGGCTGACTATCCGTTCCGGTTACTGAACTTTGGCTATATTTTGACTAGGTTTGTTCTGTTTACTTTTATTATTAAACAAGTGTGATTTAACTGTACTTCTGTCTCGGTCTGATTTCATGGTTTCTGACAGTAGGCGAAGGCCATGAATTCAGAAGATGCAGTCAATCCACTTACCTTAATCTATCTTAGACTTAATCCACTTGGTAATATTTTTTCCAGATTGGATGAACTGGATCACCGCATGGATCAGTTCACCATGGCGTTACAAACGCTCCTGAGTCGCACGGCTTACCTGGAATCTCACACTGTGGCCGCCCCGATACAACCTATGTTGCAGGCCGACTCTGCTGCTTCTCCAGTCTCTATGCAGGCGCCTGCCTCAAGTATTACCTCTACAAGAGGTATGTCTGGTTCGGCTCTGCTTCCCCAGCAATTTGGGGGTGATTTAGGGGCGATCCAGTCCAATGCAGAGGGTTTCTCAACCAGGTTAAGATATACTTTGAGATGCTGCTCCAGGCGTTTCCCATGGACAGGTTTCGTGATATATTTGCTTTCTGAGAGCCTTGGCCTGGGCAAACCCTCTATGGGAGACGCAAAAACCTGTTGTCTTGAGTTACCCTGAGTTTGTGGCTTTGTTTAAAAGGCTATTTGACGTTCCCGCACACTCTGCTTCTGCTGCCAAGTGCCTTATGTCCATCGAACATGAGAACTGTTGCCGACTATGCCATTGAATTCTTTACTCTGGCAGCAGAGGTTGCTTGGAACAATGAGGCCCTCGTGGCTGCTTTTTTCTCATGGTCTCTCAGATACCATCAAGGATGAGATAGCAGCCAGAGATAGACCCACTGAGCTGGAGAAGTTGATCACGTTTGCCACCCTCATTGACTCCAGACTCAGAGAAAGACTCTCTTTTAGGAGCGCTTGCAGAAGCCTCCTGTACGTTTGTCTCCGAGCTTTGCAGTCCCACCCGTGCCTCCCTCACCTCCCATGCCTCCTGGTACCGAGTCGGGCAGTGAAGGTGAACCCATGCACTTGGGTTTCATGCGTCTCTCTGCGGATGAGAGAACCTTTAGGAGGAGGGAGAGATTGTGCCTTTATTGTGGCCAGGCAGGTCACTTTTTGAAGTCTTGTTCTGCCCGTCCAGGAAACGCCCGAACCTTGAGGTCCTGTCACGGACAGATCTTAGGTTGCGTTGTTTCAACCCCAGTTATCCAGAAGGATAAGCCCCTGGTTTCAGTCACCCTTTCTTGGGCCGAGTCGTCTGTCGAGATACAGGCTCTAATCGACTCTGGGGCTGCAGGCCTGTTCATTGATGCTGCCTTTGTAACGAAGCACTCGATTACACTGCAGCTGCATGACACTCCAAGTGCCATTGAGGCTCTTGACGGGAGACATCTACAGCCTGCCCATGTGACTCATGAGATGGTTCCGTTGTCCATGGCCGTAGGGGCTCTTCACCATGAGATAGTCCAATTCCAAGTTATTTCCTCACCTCAGAGGCACAACCCCTCTTTTGATTGGCTCCGTGCTGAGGTTCTCTCCTGGTCACCACAATGCAGTGAGACATGCTTCCAGAAGGTAGCCAAGGTCCTGTGCACCTCTTCACTCTCCTCCCTGCCGGAGGAGTACCGCGATTTTAGCGATGTCTTTGACAAAGGTCAAGCCGGTAGTTTGCCCCCACACCTTCCATATGATTGCACAATTGACCTTCAACCTGGTGCCATACCCCCTCGTGGCCAGGTTTACCCTTTGTCGGTCTTGATGGATAAGGCCATGGAGGAGTATGTTGCAGACGCACTTTGTCGAGGTTACATCTGCAAATCCTCGTCTCCTGCTGTTGCTGGTTTCTTCTTTCTGAAGAAGAGCGGTGAACTGAGACCTTGTATTGATTATAAGGGTGACAATCGTTTCAGGATTAAGAATACCTATCCGACTCCGTTGATTATGGAGTTATTTGACCACCTCAAGGGAGCAACGTTTTTCACGAAGCTTGATTTGAGAGGGGCATACAATCTCGTGATGATTAAGGAGGGCGACGAGTGGAAAACTGCATTTAATACCAGAACAGGCCATTATGAGTACCTCATAATGCCTTTTGGCCTTTGTAACGCCCCGGCAGTTTTCCAGGAATTTATTAACGAAGACCTCTGAGATTTGTTGCAGGTATGTGTGGTGGTTTATCTCGATGATATCCTCATATTTTCCAAGTCCCTGGAGAGCCACCACACAGATGTCTGTCGTGTGCTTCAGAAACTAAGAGAGAACAATCTCTATTGTAAACTGGAGAAGTGCAAGTTCCATCATGAACAGGTTAAATTCCTGGGCTATGTCATTTCCACTGCTGGTTTTTCGATGGACCCAGAGAAACTTTTGGCAGTCCTACAGTGGCTACGACCCGTGGGTTTATGTCCTCTGCAGCGTTTCCTGGGCTTTGCCAACATTATCGGAAGTTTATTCGTAACTTCTCGTCTCTGGTCAAGCTCCTGACTGATATGACCAGAAAGGACAGTAACCCACAGAGTTGGTCTCCGGAGTCCTGCGTTACTGCTTTTTCTTGAGGTTGATGCTTCTGAGACTGGTGTTGGCGCCCCTTCTGACTCAACGTCCTACCTCTGAGAGCACTATGCATCCTTGTGGCTACTTTTCCAAGAAATTGTCACCTGTGGAGTGCAATTAGGAGATTGGTGACAGAGAGCTGTTGGCGATCATTTTAGCCCTGAAAGAATGGAGACATCTCCTCGAAGGTACCACTGTGCCAGTTCTTATTCTTACTGACCATAAGAATCTCACATTCTTGTTTAAGGCTAAATGCCTCTCTCCCAGAAGGGTGCGATGGGCTCTTTTCTTGTCAAGTTTCAATTACATTGTCTCATTCTTACCCGGTACTAAGAATGTAAGGGCTGACGCCTTGTAACGACAATTTTCCTCCATTTCCAATTTGAAGTCTGTTCCAGTTCCTGTGATTCCTCCTGATCATATTCTGGCTACAGTTTACACCAGTCTCACTTCTCCTTTGGGTGACAGAGAAAATTGAGTACTGTTCGTGATACTTTTTTTATTTGCACTAACATACAATTTTTCAGGACAAGCTTTCGGGGTATGTCCCCTTCTTCAAGGTCCAAGCAGTACTGATTCACAAATTTTTAGGCAGCATGTTAAAGAAAAAAAAAAAAAAAAGGGAAAGCCAAACACATACAAATCAATGGTAATAAAGATAGCAGCAGAGTTGGTGAGATAAGACAGAGGGAGAGAGAGCTATAGAATGCAGGGGGGGATACTAGTAAAGAGGGGGTCGTAAAACTTTAGCATAATGGGTGACAAAATTCTTGCTGCTCAGGTCCATGCTCCTCCTGAGAAACCTTATGACTGCTGCTTTGTCCCAGAGAGTCTCCGTACTGCTGTGCTCCCTTCTTACCATTCTCCCAAGGCAGCTGGCCACCCTGGGTAGAATCAACTCGTTTGGGCCATTTCCCAACAATTCTGGAGGCCTAGTCTACGCGCTGATGTAATTGCCTTCATAGCTTCCTGTTCCGTGTGTGTGCTCAGAGTAAGACTCCACGACACCTTCCAGTGGGCCACCTACAACCCAAACCCAATGGAGAGAGGCCCTGGACCCTCCTGTCTATGGATTTCATTGTGGAGTTACCAACTCCCAGGGCAACACAGTTATCCTTATGGTGGTTGACCGGTTCTCAAAGATGTGTCATTGTATTCCACTTAAGAAGTTGCCCACTTCTAAGGAACTGGCTTCCATTTTTGCTCGGGAGATCTTTTGCTTACATGGACTACCCAAGGTGATTGTCTCGGACAAGGGTAGTCAGTTTGTGTCCCGGTTCTGGTGAGCCTGCTTTTTCCTCTGCGTATCACCCACAGTCTAATGGGGCCTCAGAACGAGCCAATCAGTCCTTGGAGCAATTCCTACGTTGCTATATTTCTGACCATCATAACAACTGGTCAGACCTATTACCTTGGGCAGAGTTTGCTCACAACAGTGCTGTCAGGTGCGGGTATGGAGATCGAGATGCTAAGAGGGCTGCCCTTGCGGCTAAGTGCAGCGTGCCCCTGGAGTTGGGAACAGGGAGCATGGTGCTCAAAGAAGCACAGTTTGTCAGGTGCTTGTTTGCAGTCAGATGAGCTTGGGCACTGAGGGATGACTAAACCAGGCTGAGCTGAACTTGCTGCGTTTGGTAATTGGAGGAACCACGAGCCAGGCCAGAGGTCATACACGGATAAGTCAGTCCAGAGCATAAACAGGAGTGAGCCAAGGTCATACACAGGAAACAGGAACAAGCAGAGTCCAGATGCAAGCCGAGGGTCAAGCGGGGTGATCAGGAAAAGAAGCAAGGTCCAGATGAAAGCCACAGGTCAAAACCGGGAGATCAAGGGGTGAGGTCAAGGCAAGCCGGGTCAACAATGGGTAATCACAGATCAGGAACAGGGTGACATGGACATTCATTGTACTGTTCATTTAAGCACAAGAGAATCCATTTTGTTCTCTCTGTTCAAATGTGTTCTGTAACCTTCACCTAACACACAGACACTTCTCCTACTAAACGCTCTCTACTCCCCCCTCCCTTTCCAAGGTTTTACTTTTGCAATTGTTCTATTCGCTAGTTTTTAATAATATATTTCTATTTGTTAGCTTATAATAACATATTGCTATTTGTTAGTTTTTAATAACATCTCACACCACCCCTTTCTTATCTATGTATAAAATAACATGTAATAAACTTTTTCACCGAACGGACATTTTAAACACAGTGATTGAGTCCTGTGAATCTGTTCCTGCAGCTGCAGTATTAACTTTGTTTTAGAGTCCCAATCAGAAATCAGTCATATCAGTCTTGGCGAGTCATAACAGGAGTTTGGAGTCTCCAGAAGGAACCGCGCTTCGATCGGGATCATCGGGAAACGCAGACCTCAAATGCCGGCTAGGTAAGCTGCCCTTAAGCTTGCTATATTTCTGCCTTTTCCTATGTATCCTATCTGTCGGTTCTCAAGGAAACCAGACCACTCTCGGACCTTTCTGGTTGGGTAACGTGTGTGTGTGAATGTGTTTGTGTCCCCCTTCACGGGTTGGACTGTGTGTGGATAGGGAAAATCCTCTGCAGTTCCCTGCGTTGACTCCTTGTGGGCGACCTGGGTCAGAGGCGCATGGTAGGGTCAGATAAAACTCACAGAGAAGAGAAGAGACGAGGAGGGTCTCTTAATGAGTGTTTTGTCTATTGTCATAAACCCCTTCTATCCACGTAGATAAGTGGAGACTATTCTTGTAAATCTGCAGATTTGCTGTACTATTTGTTTTAGAGGCAAGAGGGTATAGGCACAAGTAGAGAAGAGAGAAGACTGGCCAGTCATTATGGGCATTAAATTAATTAAGGGAATGAAGGGAGAGAGGCCTTCAGAAAATGCCCAGCGCAAGATGAGCGCTAGAGAATATATGAACCGAAGGTACGGTTCTGCCTATACTGAGCCCCTAGATAAATGGGTAGAATGGACAAAGGGAACAGCTAAACCTTTAAAATCTGAAGGGACTTTTGATTTAAAAGTATGGCAAACTTTTCTGCACGATTATGGCCCACTACTGTGCAGTGAAGGAACGTGGAGAATAGCTTGCACATGGGAGACAGAAGCTAAAGTAGCAAATCAAACTGGCTTGACGGAGATATTTAATAAAAGTACTGCCCAAATTTACTACGTTTGGCCAGAAGACTCTGTAGAGGAGGACCCCCCACCTTATGTGGCTGCCAGTTTGGCTTTAAGGGGTCCACGCACAAAAGCAAAAGAATTAGATTACATGGAACACACAAAAGATGAGCTATGCAATATAGTGGAGAGCAGAGGTTTAACAGCCCCATATCAACCTACAAAGAGGATTTTGGCTCGTATCCTAGAAACAGATGATTGGCATAAATCAAAAGGCACATATGCAAAACTAGATCTCTCTGAACTTAAGGCTTTGGCCAGAGAAAGAGAGATAGAGTCTGAACTTCCAGAGCAAACCATAATTTCCAAATTGTGGCAGCAAGATGAAGAGAGAAGGAAGGGAGATGCCAGCCCTTCTGCCCCTGGCATAGAGAAATCTGTTGCAGTTTATCCTGTCAGAACCCAATTAGTTTTTGAAGGTGATGCTGTTGACAGTAAGTCTCAAATTAAATGGCATGTACCTTTTAGTCCCCAAGATATGAGAGCCATATTAGAGGGATTGGGAGATCCTAGAAAGAATCCAATTGGGTTTGCAAACAAACTTAGTGCTGCACAGGAAGCATATGAGGCTTCTGCTACTGACATTCATCAGCTTCTTATTAAAGCAGTGGGAAGCAACATGTCTGGCTATATACTTAAAGAATGTGGTGTAGACGTCAAAAATCTAGGTAAGATGGTTAGTGGACGGGAGGTTTGTGAGAAATTGAAGGAAAAATTGCCCCAAATATATGGACAAACCAGACATGCTGAATTTATGAATGCTAAGCAAGGGAAAGAGGAAGCAGCAGGGGCTTATTGGAGGCGGTTAAGTGATATGGCTGAGGAAGCAGGCATTAAAATAGAGGAAGAGAAGGCGGGAGAAACTGCAAGTCCATCTACACAACTGGTGAAACAAAGGTTTCTTGATGGTTTAATACCCCAGTTGAAAGAAAAGTTGTTCACAGCAAGGCCTGAGGCAGGCAATATGTCTATTCGAGACGTCCTGCCTATCCTGTTATCCATAGAAAACAGGATTAACCAAAAAGACAGCAAACCCAAGGTAATGTACATGGGGAAGCAGAGAGGAAAAGGAAGAGGAAGAGGCAAAGGCAATTTCAGAAATCATGGCAATCGGGGACCAATTATATGCTACAATTGTGATGGGGAAGGACACATAGCCAAATTCTGCCATCTTCCTGACCGTAGACTAGAAAAGAGCTTAGGGGCCCCTCATGCTGATCCCAGTTCTCTGCCAAAAGCAGTGGATCAGGCATAGGAAAATGGCATGCCAGTATCAATCATGTTAAATAGGGGAGACAATGGTCCCGAGGCCAGAGTAAGAGTATTTTTACAAGAACTCCCTTATCCTGGAGGAGAAACAGAATTAACCTGTTTAATTGATACTGGTGCAAGCCGAAGTGTTTTTAATATAGAGGACTTACCTCCAGGATTATTATCTACAAATGTTATCTCTGGTGTTGGCCTAACCGGGACCTCTACTGATTTGGTTGAGTCCAAGCCACTTAAACTCAGGCTAGGACAGCAAACAGAAATTGTCACTAAAGTGTTAGTTTCAGACACAGTTCCTACCAATCTTTTGGGAGCTGACATTTTGAACCAAATTTTAGCAAACATAGACTACACTCCTACAGGAGTCCAAGTGGTCAGTAGTCTATCAGGAGAAGTTTTAAATTCTGCCTGTGGAGTATTTTTAATCCAAGACTCCACTCTGCCATTTCCACCAGGATTGAAAGTGATTCCCGCTGAATTATGGGCCACCAGCAAATATGATGTAGGTCTGCTGGATTGCACCCCAGTCATGATAAAAATTAAACCAGGAGCCCATCTCCCACAGATTAAACAGTACCCACTGAGTATTGCTCAGACTGAGGGGATAAAGGATCAAATCACTCAACTGAAAGCAGCAGGGGTTGTTGTACCAATTAAGTCCCAGGTCAATACACCCCTGTTCCCAATTGCAAAGAAGCCAGACAAGAAGGGTGGGCAGGTGACATATCGCATGGTGCATGATTTGAGAGCCATTAACAATATAATAGAGGCAGATACCCCGATCGTGCCCAACCCCCGCACTTTACTAAGTGGAATACCTGCCTCCAGCACCTGCTTTACAGTGATTGATCTTGCAAATGCTTTCTTTTCGGTGCCCCTGCACCCAGATTGCTGGCACCTTTTTTCATTTACCCATGATGCCCAAAAGCTAGCATGGACAAGATTGCCCCAAGGCTGTGTGAGTAGCCCCTCTGAATATAATACTGCGTTAAAGCAAGTATTGGATCAATGGTCCCCCTTACACCCAAACACAGTTTTGCTTCAGTACATAGACGATTTGCTTATTTGTTCTGATACAAAGGACATTTGTAGCAGAGAAACAGTAAGCCTTCTCCTGTTTCTCTATAACAGTAACAACAAAGTTAGCAAAGATAAGCTACAATACTGCCAAGAGAAAGTGATCTTCCTGGGTCACTGCATTTCACATGGAATCCGTCACCTAACCCCAGATCGAGTTAAAACTCTACAAAACTTTGAAAAACCAAGAAATGTCCGGCAACTACGTGCCTTCCTGGGGTTAGTGGGATATTGTAGGGACTGGATTCCAAATGCATCAGAACTTATGGCTCCTCTATATGAGGCTACCACTAGAAACCCTTTCAAACTCACATGGGACAATGAATTGCAGATGAAGGAGCTTATTAAAATTTTGTCTGAAGCTCCCGCCATTGGACTTCCTGGCTATACTAAGACTTTCTCGTTGTTCTGTCATGAAGTCAATGGATTTGCTGCAGGTGTACTCACCCAGCTACATGGAGACAAACAGAGGCCTGTGATGTATGTATCAGCCTCATTAGACCCTGTCATCAAAGGCTCCCCCAGTTGTATGCGAGCCATAGCAGCCTGCATTTTGCTGCTAGACAAAGTAACTGAGCTTGTACTAGATTCTGCTCTGATCCTGTATGTGCCACATGCAGTACAGGAAATCATGAATCAAGTAAATACTAGACATGTGTCTGCCAATAGATTTGACAAGTACCAGTCTGCTCTTTTTGCTCCATCGAATTTAACAATCAAACGATGTGTTACTTTAAATCCGGCTACTCTTCTTCCTATAATTGATGAGGAAGATGCAACAAATGGTACTGATGTAGAACCTGAGAGTTTTTCTCATGATTGTATGGCTCTTATGGAGGTAGAAAGGGCCTCTGTCACACCAGCAAAAGATGAGCCCTTATCAGATTGTGACACACACTTATTCGTAGATGGTTCCAGATTCTACACTGATGATGGTCAGCCACACACAGGGTTTGCTGTAACCACTACAGACACCATTTTACATCAGGAAGCATTGAAACCCCAGATGTCAGCACAGGAAGCGGAGTTGTATGCTGTAGTCAAAGCATGTCATCTCCTAGAAAATCAAAGGGGAAATGTTTACACTGACAGCAGATATGCATTTGGAATAGCCCACGATTTTGGGCCTATCTGGAAAGCACGGCACTTTCTGACTAGTGCAGGGAAGCCAGTGAGACATGCAAAACTCATAGAGCGGCTATTTGAGGCCTTTCAGAAACCAGCAGAAGTTGCCATCTTGAAGGTAAAAGGGCATGCAAGGGGAAGTGACATGACAGCCAGAGGAAATGCTTTAGCGGACCAAGCGGCAAAGGATGCTGCCCTTATGGCATTTGGAGTCACACCCACTGTAGGGGTCGCCCAGGTAGCGGGGACAGATTCCCCTCATCAAGAGCAGTGGGATGTAGAAACTCTAATTCAGTTGCAGAACCAGGCCCCTGATGAAGAGAAGGATAAGTGGATCAAATGTAATGCTACCCAAAATCAGCAGGGCCTGTGGAGCGCTGACAACAGGTGGTGTCTACCCAGGAGTTTGTACCCAGTTTTAGCACAGCTGGCACATGGCGTCAGTCATCTTGCTAAGGGCGCGATGGTGGCACTTACTGACTGCTATTGGATAGCACCTAGATTTAGTGCATTTGCAGCCAGGTTTTGTGCTTCATGTCTCACTTGTGCTCTGTACAATGCAGGGAGGCCTGTTCATGTTCCCCAAAGGCATTCTCCAAAGCCAGATTTCCCTTTCCAAAGAATTCAAATAGACTACATTCAGATGCCCAGAATAGGCACCTATGAGTTTGCTTTAGTGTGTGTTGACATGTTTTCAGGTTGGCCCGAGAGCTGGCCAGTAGCCAAAGCAAATGCAAAAACAACAGCAAAGAAAATTTTGAATGAAATAGTTTGTAGATATGGAGTTCCTGAAACTATTGAGAGTGACAGAGGAACCCATTTTACTGGGGAAGTAATGAAAGAGGTAATGGAAGCACTTCACATACAGCAAGCTTTCCATACACCTTATCATCCACAAAGTAGTGGTAAAGTTGAGAGACTTAATGGAATTTTGAAAAACAGATGTGCAAAAATTAAAGCAGATACAGGAAAAGGATGGGTGGAAGCTTTGCCATTAGCCCTATATTCTGTGCAAACTACCCCTAAACAACCACATGGGCTGTCCCCCTATGAGATTTTATTTGGAGGGCCACCCAAAACAGGGCTATATTTTCCCCAACAGTTGCAGGCTTCTCACTCTAATCTGTTAGAATATGTTCAGATTTTGCAAAGAACATTGAATAAAATACATGAAGGTGTTTATAAATCTATCCCCGACCCAGATTCTGTTTCAGGTATTCACAGAATCCAACCAGGTGACTGGGTGGTGGTCAAGCGACACGTCAGAAAGCCACTAGAACCAAAATTTGACGGACCACATTTGGTGCTTTTGACAACCAGTTCTGCTGTCAAGTTGGAAGGAAAGCCCACCTGGATTCACGCCAGTCACTGCAAGAAAATCCTGAAGTGATGATATCCTTTGAAAAAAAAGATGATAATGTTTCTTTTCTTTTTGTTGTTTGTGAGAACTGAGACATGGAAAAATAACCCTTTCATCCAAATGTTAAAATTGTATGCAACCCATAGCAACGCTAGTAACTGCTGGGTGTGTTCTCACTTACATCCCCATACAGGAACAATACCCATGATAGCAATGCCTCTCAATTTCACTGATTTAAACAGGACCAGAATAAATGGCTCATACATAGTCTCCACAGCTAATGAGCACAGATCAGTAACTTTGATGGTTTCGAAACAGATAAACACTCCACAGATTTGTTTAAACATTACATGCCCGTTTAACACTAAATGTAGACGGTTGGGCAATTCAGATTGCACTGGAGCAAAAATTACAGTTTATGGAGGAAACTATGGTCAATATTATTATATCCCAGATCCAGAACTAAATAGAACCCTTTATAGTACAAATTGCTCACAGTTCTCAATATGTGAAAATATCGGTTTCCTGAGATTCCATGTTATTGCTTCCAGTTTTTTAGGAGCAGGCATACCGTCCATACGTAGAGGGTTATATTATATATGTGGAAATAAAGCTTACGCCTGGATTCCTACTAATGTTACAGGTACATGTTACATTGGGAAGTTAGTACCTGCTTTGGCTGTTCGCAAAGATACAGTGCGACCAGATCAAAGTCCAGAATACCCTTTAGTGTTCAAAAGAGAGCTGTTCACTGAAGGTGACATGGCATGGTCATGGTTCCCTTCCTGGACAGGATGGGGAATTGAAGCAATGAAAAGACTAAATAATTACACTAGAATTGTAGATGAGATTATTAACCTTACTACCACTGATATAGGTTTATTAAATGAAGAAATGGCTCAGCTTAAAAAAGTAGTATTAGAGCACAGATTAACGCTAAATTATCTCACTGCAGCTCAAGGTGGGATGTGTAAGATATTTCGCACTGACTGTTGTATATACATTTCTGATAATGAGGACATTATTAAAGGGCATCTTGCTAAGATAAGAGAACTACAGAATAAGGCCAGAGATATTGCTAAAGATGGATGGAACCCCTTTCAGGGTTTAGGAGGTTTTGGTGATTTTTTATATGGCATAGCAACATGGTTACAGAAACTAGGCGCTTACATTGTGATGTTCCTATTTCTCATGTTTGTTATTTACTTCCTCATCAGGCTATGCCTCTGTGTGACTACCCGCTGTACCAACAAATGTACCACCAGCCCTGATGAACCCATTATTGTGAGAAAGCTAGGAGAGAGCTGAACAGGACGCCGTCTCTCTGCGCCAATGTAACAGGAGTTACCAGCAATCGGCTGAACGTAACGCGGAGAAGAATGGTGTCAAATAAACAAAAGGGGGGAAATGACATGGACATTCATTGTACTGTTCATTTAAGCACAAGAGAATCCATTTTGTTCTCTCTGTTCAAATGTGTTCTGTAACCTTCACCTAACACACAGACACTTCTCCTACTAAACGCTCTCTACTCCCCCCTCCCTTTCCAAGGTTTTACTTTTGCAATTGTTCTATTCGCTAGTTTTTAATAATATATTTCTATTTGTTAGCTTATAATAACATATTGCTATTTGTTAGTTTTTAATAACATCTCACACCACCCCTTTCTTATCTATGTATAAAATAACATGTAATAAACTTTTTCACCGAACGGACATTTTAAACACAGTGATTGAGTCCTGTGAATCTGTTCCTGCAGCTGCAGTATTAACTTTGTTTTAGAGTCCCAATCAGAAATCAGTCATATCAAGGGTCACAAGGCACACAAGGAAGCTGAGATAATCCGGCAATGTCCTGCTGTCAATGGCTGGCTTAAATAGGGCCATTGGCGCCAGCGTCTGTCACGCCACTCCGAGCTGTCGCGCACGTGCAGTATTGAGCGTGCGTCGATGCGTGACGGTGTGTGCCAGTGCGCGCTGATGCACGGCACGTGCGCTCCTGCACATCTCAAAGCCCTCCGTGAGCGTCCATGTAGATTCTGGGCAACATTGCCAATTCTTTGACGGCCATGTACCTGACAGTGCCCCCCTCCAAGGAGCAGCTTCCGGATGCCCAACCTAGACCATCTCTCTGGGTACCTGTTACGGAAGTTCTGCAATAGTCTCGGAGCATGTATGTTATCCACCGGTTCCCAGGAATTTTCCTCTGAAGAATACCTCTTCCACTTAACGAGAAATTGGGTTTGCCTACCTCTTTTCCGGCAGTCCAGGATGGCTTCCACTTCGTATTCAGTGTCATTACCTATAGTAACTGGTGGAGGTGGCAACTCTTCTCCCCCCGGAAATGGACTTGGCACACTGGTTTCAGTAGAGAGACGTGGAATACCGGATGGATCTTGTAGGAGGCCAGCAAAATGAGTTTGAAAGCCACGGGGTTCACTTCCCTTTTGATTTTGAATGGACCCACAAATCTTGGACCTAGCTTCCTAGAAGGACAAGAATGTCTGAGGGTAATAGAGGACAGCCATACCTTGTCTCCCACCTTATAGATGGGGTTCCCTCTCCTTCTTTTGTTATATTGCCTTTTGAAGTCCTCTTGGGCCTTTCGCATGGTCTCTCTGAGAATTTGGTAGCTAGTTTGGAAGAAGCTTATTCTGTCTTGAACAGCCGGTACAGGAGATTCAGGAATGGTGTTGGGTAGGAAGGAAGGGTGAAAACCATAGTTCACCCAAAAGTGTGGTTGTACAGCGTTGTTATATGCAAACTTAGCGCAAGGCAGCAGGGAGGCTCAGTCATCTTTGGGGAGAATGAGCCGAAGCACTGCAGGTATTGCTCCAGGGGTTGGTTTGTCCTCTCTGTCTGGCCATTACTCTGAGGATGATAAGCTGAAGAGAGACATACCTCAATTCACAGGATCTTGCAAAGGTTCCTCTAGAAACCAGAGGTGAATTGTACCCCTCTATATTATCAGGTAGTCCGTGTAATCTGACTATTTCCTTGATAAAGATTCTTGCTGTGTCTCAGACATGAACTAACATACTTCTTGCAGTCCGATTTTAGGGAAGGCCACCACAGGTATCGCTGAACGAGGTTGATTGTCTTCCAAACCCTGAAATGCACGGCCAGCTGGTGATCATGAAATTTTTTCAAGGCTTGCAATCTGACTTCCTGGGGAACAAAAACTTTGTCCTGATGCCACAGGAACCCTTTGTGACTCCTTAAGGTTGAAATTCCTGGCTCTGTGCATTGGAAGGAGGCTTGTACAATAGATGCCCTTAGGTCTGGTTGAATTAATAGAAAGTTTTGAATGGACAGGATTGTGCCAGGAGTGGTTTCTTCAGGGGTGTCTGGGAACATCCGAGACAGAGCATCAGCCTTTTCATTCTTGGATCCAGGACAATAAGAAATATGAAAATTAAATCTCGAGGAAAATAATGCCCACCGCACTTGACGCTGTTTCAGACTTCGGGCAGTCCTTAGATACTCTAAATTTTTATGATCAGTAAAGATCATTATGGGATGCACCTTCAAGCAAGTATCTCCATTCCTCCAAAGCTGTTTTAATGGCCAAAAGCTCCCGATCTCTAACATCATAATTTCTTTGAAAAGCCAATAAATCTTTGAACGCCCTTCTTGTCCGAGAGGGCAGGCCATTCCAGGATCGCTTTCACTTTTTGGGGATCCATGGCCACTCCCTTGGTAGAGATGACAAGTCCCAGGAACTGTATTGACTCCTTTTCAAAATCGCATTTTTCAGCTTTCACGTACAATCCATGCGTTCTTAGAATAGTTAGCACCTTCTTCATGTGGACTTAATGAGTTTCCAGGATGGCTGAAAAGATAAGGATATTATCCAGATATACAATGATGAGGGACTCTCCTAGCTGCGGGCGGAAGAACTCCCCCAGTGAGAGTGGGGGGGGGAGCGAAGGGAAAGGAAAGACAGATTCTGGTGGTAAGGGACTCAATTCTTAGAAGGACAGAGAGGCCAATCTGTAACAAAGACCTAAAGCGCCGAACAGTATGTTGTCTACCGGGCGCTCGGGTTCGGCACATCACGGATCTGGTGGACAGATTACTGGGAGGGGCTGGGGAAGACCCAGCTGTCATGGTGCACATAGGCACCAATGATAAAGTCAGAGGCAGATGGAGTGTCCTAAAGAACAATTTTAGGGACTTAGGAGCTAAATTGAGGAAAAGGACCTCCAAGGTAGTATTCCCAGGAATACTACCGGTACATCGAGGTACACCAGAAAGGCAGAGGGAGTTAAGGGAAGTAAACAAGTGGCTGAAGAGCTGGTGTAGTAAGGAGGGGTTTGGGTTCCTGCAGGACTGGGCTGACTTCTCAGTCGATAACCCGTACTATAGAAGGGACGGACTGCACCTAAATGAGGGGGTGCAGATCAGCTGGGAATGAAGATGGCCAAAAAGTTAGAGGGGTTTTTAAACTAGGTGATGGGGTAGGGTCCAGAGGTAGAGATAGTCAGCGCGGAACGTATTCCATTGGGTAGTATTGGGGGCATTAGTGGTAGGTTGACCAAAGCACATAAACCCAAGGTAAGTATATTAAGTCCTAGTTGCAATCTCGGAACACCCAATAAGAGGATAATATGCGACTGGTCTAAACTTCGTGGCATGTTCACCAATGCCAGGAGCCTGGCGGACAAGATGGATGAACTAGAGATGGGTGAACTAAAGATACTGTTGTACGAGGAGGATTTTGATTTTGTGGGAATTTCAGAGACCTGGTTCAACAGCTCTCACGGTTGGCTGGCAAACATTCAAGGTTATACCCTTTATCGTAAGGATAGAGAGGGTAAAAAAGGGGGAGGGGTATGCCTATATATCAAGAATAATGTACAAGTGAATGTGAGAGATGTCATCACTAAGGGAGCTAGGGAGGAGTAGGGATGAGCCGAACACCCCCCGGTTCGGTTCGCACCAGAACCCGCGAACGGACCGCAAGTTCGCACGAACGTTAGAACCCCATTGACGTCTATGGGACTCGAACGTTCGAAATCAAAAGTGCTCATTTTAAAGGCTAATTTGCATGGTATTGTCCTAAAAAGGGTTTGGGGACCCGGGTCCTACCCCAGGGGACATGTATCAATGCAAAAAAAACTTTTAAAAACGGCCGTTTTTTCGGGAGCAGTGATTTTAATGATGCTTAAAGTAAAAAAAAAAAAGTGAAATATTCCTTTAAATATCGTACCTGGGGGGTGTCTATAGTATGCCTGTAAAGTGACGCGTGTTTCCCATGTTTAGAACAGTCCCTGCACCAAATGTCATTTTTAAAGGAAAAAATCTCATTTAAAACTGCTTGCGGGTTTAATGTCATGTCGGGTCATGGCAATATGGATGAAAATCAGTGAGACAAACGGCATGGGTACCCCCCAGTCCATTACCAGGCCCTTTGGGTCTTGTATGGATATTAAGGGGAACCCCGCACCCAAATTAAAATAAGGAAAGGTCCCTATATACTCTGAACAGCAGTATACAGGCGGTGCAAACAAGACAGGGACTGTAGGTTTGTTGTTAAGTAGAATCTGTTTGTAATTTTGAACATTTTTAATGTGTTTAGCTCCAGCCAAAAAATCTTTTCTAAGCTTTTTGGAAAACATAGGGAAGGGTTATCACCCCTGTGACATTTGTTTTGCGTCTTTCCTCCTCTTCAGAAGATTTCACCTCACTTTTTTGTCCCAATGAAAAATGTTTTTTGAAAATTTGGGTTTTTTTGTGGAACAAGGATTGGAAAGCATCAGTGGAAAGGAGAAATTGTTTTCCCATATTAACTCTTACAGGAGAGAATTTCCCTTCCTTAGGGGTAGATTTCATCTCACTTCCTGTTGTCTCCTTCCGTTTGCAAGTAGGAGTCGTTTGTAAGTTAGATGTTTGAAAGTAGGGTCCTGCCCTATATACTCAGCAGAAATTTGGGCCTTAGGTGTTGCTGTGGCCAAAACACTGTAAGCCCTCACAGGGCCCTGCTGTGAAATATTAGATCAAGAATTGTAATTACATGCCCCTGTTGAACAGGAGCTGAAAAATTAGGCCTTAGGCACTGGTGCTGGTGCCACAACACTGCAACCCCTCACAGACACTCTAGTTGGAACGCAGGAACGAGCCCTGCTGCAAAGTATTGCATCAAAAATTGTAATTACACGCCCCTGTTAGACAGGGGCAGAAAAATTGGGCCTTAGGCACTGGTGCTGGTGCCACAACACTGCAACCCCTCACAGACACTCTAGTTGGAACGCAGGAACGAGCCCTGCTGCAAAGTATTGCATCAAAAATTGTAATTACACGCCCCTGTTAGACAGGGGCAGAAAAATTGGGTCTTAGGCACTGGTGCTGGTGCCACAACACTGCAACCCCTCACAGACACTCTAGTTGAAACGCAGGAACAAGCCCTGCTGCAAAGTATTGCATCAAAAATTGTAATTACACGCCCCTGTTAGACAGGGGCTGAAAAATTGGGTCTTAGGCACTGGTGCTGGTGCCACAACACTGCAACCCCTCACAGACACTCTAGTTGGAATGCAAGAACGAGCCCTGCTGCAAAGTATTACATCAAAAATTGTAATTACACGCCCCTGTTAAACAGGGGCTGAAAAATTGTGCCTTAGGCACTGGTGGTGGCGCCCAGAACCAAAAATGTTCTTACAAGCTATCAGCGTGATGATTGAGGAGGAAGAGGATAATTACTCAGGGATAGTCACTCAGCATCAGCATAGGCAGTCTTTGAAGGGATCTGAGATTTCAAAAAAAATTATTCGGTTACATCTGCATCAGGTGCTTGGTAGCTGGTGGTGATCCAAGACTGATTCATTTTTATGAAGGTCAGCCGATCGACCGAGTCGGTGGACAGACGCACCCTGTGATCGGTTACCACGCCTCCAGCAGCACTGAATGTGCGTTCCGAAAGAACGCTGGATGCAGGACAGGCCAGTAGCTCAATTGCATACTGTGCAAGCTCTGGCCAGTGATCCATCCTCAAGACCCAGTAACCCAGAGGATTTTCGGTGGGAAAGGTGTCCAAGTCTGATCTTGCCCCTAGGTATTCCTGCACCATGTAAAACAGACGCTGGCGATGGTTGCTGGAACCGATCATACCTTGGGGCTGCGGACCAAAAAATTGTCTGAACGCATCGGTCAGACGGCCACCTTCTCCACCGCTCCTTCTTTGACTGACCGAAGCCTCAGCAACACGTTGTCCAGAAACAGGAGTTTGTAACCTCCCAGTCTCTGGGAACGCGTTGCACAGACCTTTCTGCAAGGCCTCCCGAAGATGTTTCATCCTCTGCTCCCTCTGCGATGGCAAGATAAGGTCCGCAACCTTACCCTTGTAACGTGGATCAAGGAGGGTTGCCAGCCAGTATTGGTCCTTCTCCTTGATACCACGAATACGAGGATCCTTACGCAGGCTTTGCAGGATCAGGGAGGCCATGCAGCGTAGGTTTGCTGAGGCATTCGGTCCGGAGTCCTCTGGGTCACTAAGGACAACAACGTCCGCAGCCACCTCCTCCCAGCCACGTACAAGTCCATGTGTTCCTTGGGACTGATCCCTTAAAGACTGCTGATGCTGAGTGCCAGGCTCCACCTCCATACTGACACAATCTTCCTCCTCCTCCTCCTCCTCCTCCTCGTCCTCTTCCTGTGTGATCGGCGGGCACGCAGGAACACTGTCTGGATAAAGGGGGCCTTGAGAGCTAAGGAAGTCCTCCTCTTCCTGCCTCTGTTCTGCCTCAAGTGCCCTGTCCATTATTCCACGCAGCGTGTGCTCCAACAGGTGGACAAGGGGGACAGTGTCACTGATGCATGCACTGTCAGTGCTCACCATCCTCGTGGCCTCCTCGAATGGTGACAGGACAGTGCATGCATCCCTGATCATGGCCCACTGGCGTGGGGAAAAAAAACCAAGGTCCCCTGACCCTGTCCTGGTGCCATAGTCGCACAGGTACTCATTGATGGCCCTCTGCTGCGTGTGCAGCCGCTGCAGCATGGCCAACGTCGAGTTCCACCTGGTGGGCATGTCACAGATTAGGCGGTTCTTGGGCAGGTTAAACTCCTTTTGGAGGTCCGTCAGCCGAGCACTGGCATTATATGACCGGCGGAAATGCACAGAGACTTTCCTGGCCTGCCTCAGGACATCCTGTAAGCCCGGGTACCTGCCCAAGAACCGCTGCACCACCAAGTTAAGGACGTGAGCCAAACAGGGCACATGGGTCAGTTGTCCCTGTCGGAGGGCAGAGAGGAGGTTGGTGCCATTGTCGCAAACCACCATTCCTGCCTTAAGTTGGCGTGGCGTCAACCACCTCTGAACCTGCCCCTGCAGAGCTGACAGAACCTCTGCCCCAGTGTGGCTCCTGTCCCCCAAGCACACCAGCTCAAGCACCGCATGGCATCTTTTGGCCTGCGTACTTGCGTAGCCCCTTGAACGCCTACGGAGCACCGCTGGTTCCGAGGAAGAGGCCATGGAGGAAGAAGAAGAGGAGGGGGTGGAGGAGAGAGGTGTGTCACAATCAGCATTTTGGAGGCGTGGTGGCGGAACAACCTCCAACACTACTGCACCTTGTCCTGCATCCTTCCCAGCTGCCAGCAGAGTCACCCAATGCGCCGTGAAACTTAAGTAACGTCCCTGTCCATGCCTGCTGGACCATGAGTCAGCGGTAATATGCACCTTACCGCTGACCGCCCTGTCCAGCGAGGCATGGACATTGCCTTCCACATGCCGGTAGAGAGCCGGAATCGCCTTCCGTGAGAAAAAGTGGCGTTTGGGTACCTGCCACTGAGGAACCGCACATTCCACAAACTCACGGAAGGGGGCAGAGTCTACCAACTGAAAAGGCAGCAGTTGAAGTGCTAGCAATTTTGCCAAGCTAGCATTCAACCGCTGGGCATGTGGATGGCTGGGAGCAAACTTCTTTCGGCGGTGCAGCAGCTGGGGCAGGGAAATTTGCCTGGTACAATCTGACGTCGGTGTACCAAAAGCAGATTGCCCACAAGTACTTGGCTGTGACACACCTAATTCTACACCTTCATTCCTCTCACTGCAGGTCTCAGAGAGGACTGAAGGTCTAGTGGGGTTGGAAATCTCAGCTGATGAGGAGCAAGGAGAGATCGTCTTTGTTCTTTGGTGTGGGTCTTTTAGATACGCTTGCCAACGAACTGCATGGCAGGTCAACATATGTCTGGTCAAGCATGTGGTACCCAAGCGGGAGATGTTTTGGCCACGCGAGATACGCTTGAGACATATGTTGCAAATAGCAGCGGTGCGATCTGATGCACTCGTCTCAAAAAAGGCCCACACCAAAGAACTTTTTGAATA
The DNA here is from genome assembly GCA_037952925.1 of Lithobates clamitans. Lineage (NCBI taxonomy): Eukaryota > Metazoa > Chordata > Amphibia > Anura > Ranidae > Lithobates > Lithobates clamitans. The sequence continues at coordinate 3,680,761 of JBBGZY010000605.1, read as the reverse complement.
ACGCGCAGAGACTGCAGCGCCCTGCACATGTGGAGCTTTGGGGTGTGATGCAGTCAATGTGCTGCCCTTAGGCTGGCCCCTGGAGGGCATCCTGCCTAGTTGGTGATGTGCCACCTCCTCCTCCTCCTCCTCCTCTCTCCTATCAGGCACCCACGTTGAGTCAGTGACCTCATCATCCCCTCCCTCCTCATCACTGGAGCAAACCTGGCAGTATGCTGCAGCAGGGGGAGCATGACTGCCAGATTGCTGTCCTTCTTGGGCACCCCCTCTGTCCGTGCTCATGTTACTGCCTTCATTGAGCTCAGTATCATCATCAGAGCCTTCCAAACGCTGGGCATCCTCCTGGAGCATGTACCCAACACTGTGGTCAAACAGTTCGAGGGAATCCTCATGAGGACATGGTGGAGCTAGGGAAGGAGTCACTGATGACATTGAGCTGAGGGAAGAGGCCGCTGCTTTGCCAGACAAAGCACCCTGGGCATGGGTGAGAGAGGATGAGGAGGATGAGGACGGCTTGGTCATCCACTCGACCAAGTCTTCCGCATGTTGCGGCTCAACACGGCCAGCTGCCGAAAAAAAGGCCAAGCGTGTCCCATGGCCACGTGCTGATGAGGATGCACCGTCTCCACGACCAGCACTAGACACAGAGCCTGCTTGCCCTCTCTTATTGGCTTGTGACTGTCTGCCTCTCCTTCTTGGCCTTCCAGACATACTAATGGCCTGTAGCTGCACTAAGCTGGGATAGAACACCTGTAATTTTCTTAAGGTAGCTTTATATACTGTAACCAGACAAGCCTGCCTGTCAGTAGGAAGATAACAGGAACGGATCTAGCTGAACACTGTGAGCAGGACACACTGTACTAAATGTAAATAGTCTAGCTGCCTGACCGTGGTACTAATAGGATCAAATAGAACACCTGTAATTTTCTTAAGGTAGCTTTATATACTGTAACCAGACAAGCCTGCCTGTCAGTAGGAAGATAACAGGAACGGATCTAGCTGAACACTGTGAGCAGGACGCACTGTACTAAATGTAAATAGTCTAGCTGCCTGACCGTGGTACTAATAGGATCAAAAAGAACACCTGTAATTTTCTTAAGGTAGCTTTATATACTGTAACCAGACAAGCCTGCCTGTCAGTAGGAAGATAACAGGAACGGATCTAGCTGAACACTGTGAGCAGGACGTACTGCACTAAATGTATATAGCAGGAACGGATCTAGCTGAACACTGTGAGCAGGACGCACTGCACTGAATGTAAATAGCAGGAACGGATCTAGCTGAACACTGTGAGCAGGACGCACTGCACTAAATGTAAATACCAGGAACGGATCTAGCTGAACACTGTGAGCAGGACGCACTGCACTAAATGTAAATACCAGGAACGGATCTAGCTGAACACTGTGAGCAGGACGCACTGCACTGAATGTAAATAGCAGGAACGGATCTAGCTGAACACTGTGAGCAGGACGCACTGCACTAAATGTAAATACCAGGAACGGATCTAGCTGAACACTGTGAGCAGGACGCACTGCACTGAATGTAAATAGCAGGAACGGATCTAGCTGAACACTGTGAGCAGGACGCACTGCACTGAATGTAAATAGCAGGAACGGATCTAGCTGAACACTGTGAGCAGGACGCACTGTACTAAATGTAAATAGTCTAGCTGCCTGACCGTGGTACTAATAGGATCAAAAAGAACACCTGTAATTTTCTTAAGGTAGCTTTATATACTGTAACCAGACAAGCCTGCCTGTCAGTAGGAAGATAACAGGAACGGATCTAGCTGAACACTGTGAGCAGGACACACTGTACTAAATGTAAATAGTCTAGCTGCCTGACCGTGGTACTAATAGGATCAAATAGAACACCTGTAATTTTCTTAAGGTAGCTTTATATACTGTAACCAGACAAGCCTGCCTGTCAGTAGGAAGATAACAGGAACGGATCTAGCTGAACACTGTGAGCAGGACGCACTGTACTAAATGTAAATAGTCTAGCTGCCTGACCGTGGTACTAATAGGATCAAAAAGAACACCTGTAATTTTCTTAAGGTAGCTTTATATACTGTAACCAGACAAGCCTGCCTGTCAGTAGGAAGATAACAGGAACGGATCTAGCTGAACACTGTGAGCAGGACGTACTGCACTAAATGTATATAGCAGGAACGGATCTAGCTGAACACTGTGAGCAGGACGCACTGCACTGAATGTAAATAGCAGGAACGGATCTAGCTGAACACTGTGAGCAGGACGCACTGCACTAAATGTAAATACCAGGAACGGATCTAGCTGAACACTGTGAGCAGGACGCACTGCACTAAATGTAAATACCAGGAACGGATCTAGCTGAACACTGTGAGCAGGACGCACTGCACTGAATGTAAATAGCAGGAACGGATCTAGCTGAACACTGTGAGCAGGACGCACTGCACTAAATGTAAATACCAGGAACGGATCTAGCTGAACACTGTGAGCAGGACGCACTGCACTGAATGTAAATAGCAGGAACGGATCTAGCTGAACACTGTGAGCAGGACGCACTGCACTGAATGTAAATAGCAGGAACGGATCTAGCTGAACACTGTGAGCAGGACGCACTGTACTAAATGTAAATAGTCTAGCTGCCTGACCGTGGTACTAATAGGATCAAAAAGAACACCTGTAATTTTCTTAAGGTAGCTTTATATACTGTAACCAGACAAGCCTGCCTGTCAGTAGGAAGATAACAGGAACGGATCTAGCTGAACACTGTGAGCAGGACACACTGTACTAAATGTAAATAGTCTAGCTGCCTGACCGTGGTACTAATAGGATCAAAAAGAACACCTGTAATTTTCTTCAGGTAGCTTTATATACTGTAACCAGACAAGCCTGCCTGTCAGTAGGAAGATAACAGGAACGGATCTAGCTGAACACTGTGAGCAGGACGCACTGTACTAAATGTAAATAGTCTAGCTGCCTGACCGTGGTACTAATAGGATCAAAAAGAACACCTGTAATTTTCTTAAGGTAGCTTTATATACTGTAACCAGACAAGCCTGCCTGTCAGTAGGAAGATAACAGGAACGGATCTAGCTGAACACTGTGAGCAGGACACACTGTACTAAATGTAAATAGTCTAGCTGCCTGACCGTGGTACTAATAGGATCAAAAAGAACACCTGTAATTTTCTTCAGGTAGCTTTATATACTGTAACCAGACAAGCCTGCCTGTCAGTAGGAAGATAACAGGAACGGATCTAGCTGAACACTGTGAGCAGGACGTACTGCACTAAATGTATATAGCAGGAACGGATCTAGCTGAACACTGTGAGCAGGACGCACTGCACTGAATGTAAATAGCAGGAACGGATCTAGCTGAACACTGTGAGCAGGACGCACTGCACTAAATGTAAATACCAGGAACGGATCTAGCTGAACACTGTGAGCAGGACGCACTGCACTGAATGTAAATAGCAGGAACGGATCTAGCTGAACACTGTGAGCAGGACGCACTGCACTGAATGTAAATAGCAGGAACGGATGTAGCTGAACACTGTGAGCAGGACGCACTGCACTAAATGTAAATACCAGGAACGGATCTAGCTGAACACTGTGAGCAGGACGCACTGCACTGAATGTAAATAGCAGGAACGGATCTAGCTGAACACTGTGAGCAGGACGCACTGCACTAAATGTAAATACCAGGAACGGATCTAGCTGAACACTGTGAGCAGGACGCACTGCACTGAATGTAAATAGCAGGAACGGATCTAGCTGAACACTGTGAGCAGGACGCACTGCACTGAATGTAAATAGCAGGAACGGATGTAGCTGAACACTGTGAGCAGGACGCACTGCACTAAATGTAAATACCAGGAACGGATCTAGCTGAACACTGTGAGCAGGACGCACTGCACTGAATGTAAATAGCAGGAACGGATCTAGCTGAACACTGTGAGCAGGACGCACTGCACTAAATGTAAATACCAGGAACGGATCTAGCTGAACACTGTGAGCAGGACGCACTGCACTGAATGTAAATAGCAGGAACGGATCTAGCTGAACACTGTGAGCAGGACGCACTGCACTGAATGTAAATAGCAGGAACGGATCTAGCTGAACACTGTGAGCAGGACGCACTGCACTAAATGTAAATACCAGGAACGGATCTAGCTGAACACTGTGAGCAGGACGCACTGCACTGAATGTAAATAGCAGGAACGGATCTAGCTGAACACTGTGAGCAGGACGCACTGCACTAAATGTAAATACCAGGAACGGATCTAGCTGAACACTGTGAGCAGGACGCACTGCACTGAATGTAAATAGCAGGAACGGATCTAGCTGAACACTGTGAGCAGGACGCACTGCACTTAATGTAAATAGCAGGAACGGATCTAGCTGAACACTGTGAGCAGGACGCACTGCACTAAATGTAAATACCAGGAACGGATCTAGCTGAACACTGTGAGCAGGACGCACTGCACTGAATGTAAATAGCAGGAACGGATCTAGCTGAACACTGTGAGCAGGACGCACTGCACTAAATGTAAATACCAGGAACGGATCTAGCTGAACACTGTGAGCAGGACGCACTACACTGAATGTAAATAGCAGGAACGGATCTAGCTGAACACTGTGAGCAGGACACACTGCACTAAATGTAAATAGTCTAGATAGAAGATAACAGGAACGGATCTAGCTAAACTGAATACAGTGTATATATATATATATGCAACACCTGGGATGCATATATATACACAATACACTGTAAGTGCAGCTAACTGACTGACTGTTCTGCCTAATCTATCTAACTCAAATCAAATGACACTGTCTCTCTCTCTCTCTATCTCTCAGCACACCGGAACACACACTACACAGGGCCGCCGTGCAGGCGGCCTTATATAGTGTGGGGTGTGTACTAAATCCCCTGAGCCATAATTGGCCAAAGCCACCCTGGCTTTGGCCAATTACAGCTCTCTCTACTGACGGCGCTGTGATTGGCCAAGCATGCGGGTCATAGTGCATGCTTGGCCAATAATCAGCCAGCAATGCACTGCGATGCCGCAGTGAATTATGGGCCGTGACGCGCCACACGAATTTGGCGCGAACGGCCCATATCGTTCGCAATTCGGCGAACGACCGAACAGCCGATGTTCGAGTCGAACATGGGTTCGACTCGAACACGAAGCTCATCCCTAGGGAGGAGGTGGAATCTTTATGAGTAGAGCTCCAAAGGGATGAAGCTAAGGGGAAAATAATACTGGGAGTATACTATAGGCCCCCTAACCTGAGGCAGGAAGGGGAGACAGATCTCCTATCACAATTTGGATTAGCAGCAAGGATGGGAAGTGTTATCATAATGGGGGATTTTAACTATCCAGACAAAGACTAGGCAGAGGGAACCACGCATTCATCTAAGGCTTGCCAGTTCCTAAATGTCTTACAGGACAATTTTATGGGTCAGATGGTAGACGCACCAACTAGAAATAAAGAGTTACTGGATCTACTGATTACCAACAATACAGACCTGATCACGGATGTGGAAATACGTGGCAATTTAGGTAACAGCGATTATAGGTCAATTGGCTTCAGTATAAATCACACAAATAGGAAACATAAGGGGAATTCAAAGACGCTGAATTTCAAAAGAGCCAACTTCCCTAAACTACGAACATTGCTAGAAGGCATAAATTGGGATAAAATCTTAGGAACAAAGAACACAGAGGAGAGATGGGTTTGCTTTAAGAGCATATTAAATAAGGGCATTAGCCAATGCATCCCATTGGGTAATAAATTTAAAAGAGCAAACAAAAGTCCTGGATGGCTTAACTCCAATGTAAAAATGCATATAAAAGCAAAGAAGAAGGCCTTCAAAAAATACAAGGTTGAGGGATCATCATCAGCATTCAGATTTTATAAAGAATGCAACAAGAAATGGAAGGGTGCAATAAGGAGGGCTAAGATAGAATATGAAAGACAAAATCCTAAGAAATTCTTTAAGTATGTAAACAGTTAAAAAGGGAGGACAGCCCATATTGGCCCCATAAAGAGTGAGGAAGGACATCTGGTTACAAAGGATGGGGAGATGGCGAAGGTATTGAATGTATTCTTCTCCTCAGTCTTCACGAAGGAAAAGGGGGGCTTCAGTAACCAAAACTGCTGGGTTTATCCTCATGACACATCACAGGAAGCACGTCCATGGTTAACAGAGGACAGAATTAAAATTAGACTTGGGAAACTTAACATTAATAAATCACCGGGACCAGGTGGCTTGCACCCGAGGGTACTTAAGGAACTCAGTCAAGTAATTGCCAGACCATTGTTCCTAATTTTTACTGACAGTCTACTGACTGGAATGGTACCAACTGATTGGAGAAAAGCCAATGTAGCACCAATATTTTAAAAGGGCCCAAAATACATCCCTGGGAATTACAGATCAGTTAGCCTAACATCAATAGTATGTAAACTCTTGGAGGGGATGATAAGGGACTATATACAAGATTTTAGTAACGAGAACGGTATCATTAGCAGTAATTAGCATGGATTCATGAAGAATCGTTCTTCCCAAACCAATCTATTAAACTTCTATGAGGAGGTGAGTTGCCATCTAGATAAAGGAAGGCCCGTAGACGTGGTGTATCTGGATTTTTCAAAAGCATTTGACACAGTTCCCAATAAACGTTTACTGTACAAAATAAGGTCTGTTGGCATGGACCATAGGGTGAGTACATGGATTGAAAACTTGCTACAAGGGCGAGTTCAGAGGGTGGTGATAAATGGGGAGTACTCGGAATGGTCAGGTGTGGGTAGTGGGGTCCCCCAGGGTTTTGTGCTGGGACCAATCCTATTTATTTTTTCATAAACAACCTGGAGGATGGGGTAAACAGTTCAATCCCTGTATTTGCGGACGATACTAAGCTAAGCAGGGCAATAACTTCTCCGTACGATGTGGAAACCTTGCAAAAAAATCTGAATAAATTAACGATAATATCGCGCTCTACAAGACTCTGGTCCGGCCGCACCTAGAGTATGCTGTCCAGTTCTGGGCACCAGTCCTCAGGAAGGATGTACTGGAAATGGAGCGAGTACAAAGAAGGGCAACAAAGCTAATAAAGGGTCTGGAGGATATTAGTTATGAGGAAAGGTTGCGAGCACTGAACTTATTCTCTCTGGAGAAGAGACGCTTGAGAGGGGATATGATTTCAATATACAAATACCATACTGGTGACCCCACAATAGGGATAAAACTTTCGCAGTGAGTTTAACAAGACTCATGGCCACTCAAAAAAATTAGAAGAAAAGAGGTCTAACCTTAACTACATAGAGGGTTCTTTACTGTAAGAGCGTCAAGGATGTGGAATTCCCTTCCACAGGCGGTGGTCTCAGCGGGAGGCATTCAAGAAACTATTAGATAAGCACCTGAACGCGATCGCAACATACAGGGATATACAATGTAATACTGACATATAATACACACATAGGTTGGACTTGATGGACTTTTTTCAACCCCACCTACTATGTAACTATGTAATGATGAAGTTGTCAAGAAGTCTCGAAAAATATAATTCACAAAATGCTGGAACATGGCTGGAACGTTAGAGTCCAAACGGCATTACCAAATATTCAAAGTGTCCAAAACAAGTTTGGAATTCCGTCTTCCATTCATCCCCCTCAAGAATGCAAACCAGATTATAAGCACCCCGTAAGATCAGTTTAGAAAAGACTTGAGCAGAATGGAGTCATTGGAAGTGTTCTGGGATGAGGGGAAGTGGGTAGCGATTTTTGATAGTAATTTTATTCAGCTCTCTGTAGTCTACACAAGGTCTTAAAGTTTTATCCTTCTTTTCTACGAAGAAAACGCTAGCACCCGCAGGGGATGAAGAAGGGCGAATAAACCCCTTTACCAGGTTTTCATCTATATATTGTCGTAAAGTCTCTCTCTGACAGAGGAAAAATACGACCAAAGGGAATTTCGGAGCCTGGAAGCAATTCAATAGGGCAGTCATAAGGACGATGAGGTGGAAGGGAGTCAACTCCTTTCTTGTCGAATACATCCAGAAATTCTTGGTAGGCAGAGGGTATATGTGGATTGGTACTGGAAACAGGTTGTATGGTCAGGCAGCTGGTGAAGTCTTTAGGACTGGGGGCAAGGCAATGCTGCTGACAATAGGTAGATGAAAACAGGACTTCATTCTTGAGGCAGTCGATGTGAGGGTCGTGTGCTCGAAACCAGGGGACTCCCAGACCGGAAAAATAGGAGAGCATAACACATCAAAATGTACCAGTTCTTTATGGCCAGAATTGGTTGTCATAGGGATGGGCAGGGTCTCATGAGTAATCAGTCCAGAACTGGCTAGAGAGCCATCGGCCAAATGCACTGTTAATGGCTGCTTCTTGGTAACAAGGGGAATTCCAAGTCCTTTGGCCAAGGTTATGTCTAGGAAGCAGCTACAGGCCCCAGAGTCGATGATAGCTGAGAGCCGGACCTCCTCTTCTGCCACCAAAAGGGAGACAGGGAGAACAGGGTGAGATGAGGAGGTAAGTCCTGACACTTGACAGTGCATTGGGAGTTTATAGGATGGCTTCTTTGACCTGATGTGGCAGTTTTGCAAGAAATGTCCATTACCTCCACGGTAGAAGCAAAGGTTCACCTTCTTCAGGCAACAGGGCAGGGTGGACCAGGCCAGTCCAGAGGATCTCTGCCTTTGCCTTGGTCAACATAATAGAGACGATCTCCCGTGTTCCTGTTTAAAGACTTGCTTTGCTGACATCCCTTCTGGCTCCAGATCCTGCTTGCTGTTTCACTGACTTCTGGCTTGGCTGACTATCCGTTCTGGTTACTGAACTTTGGCTATGTTTTGACTATGTTTGTTCTTTTTACTTTTATTATTAAACAAGTGTGATTTAACTGTACTTCTGTCTCGGTCTGTAATGTTTACTCATTACATATGCAGGGCCTGCTTGCCACATTGCAATGTTAACATTGATTGTGTTATACTGCTCCTTCTCGCATTGTAGATCCTTGGGTATGCCGACCCACTGCTAGCAAGGTACCGCCTCTGTGGTTGATATCTCAACAGCTGTTAACATGCAGTCAGAGAAATTGTAGTGAAAATCAAAGCTTCTGATAATACCTACTTTCTGATAATACCTAGCTTCTCTAATGCCTATATATTTATTTTATGGAACTCCATTGCCCTTTAAAAAAAATAACAAAAAGTTCCCTGCAATAGAACAATGTTTATTATTATCTGTCCCGCTGGCCATTCATGGGATTTTCACTTGAAAAGCTAGCCTGAAAAATCTTTACATTATTTTATAAACTGCTGCCAAAATATCAAAACTGTAATCGAGTTGCACAAAACAGTCCAGAATGAGCCATCTCCAGATTAAAAGAGCATAGTATCCCCTGTAAAGGGGCCTTACACAAAAGGATAGATACGTGTATAACACTTTCTTACCCCCCAGAGGCTGTTAGGAACCTCCTGTGGACCATTCGGCTGTAATTTCACCTCAGGCTCTGTGCACACCAGTGTTTTTTTTAAGCTCCTAGAAGCTGTTATTAGAATTTTTTTCTGCTCTTAGAAGCTGAATAGTGTTATCCTATGTGTCCATGCACAGTACTTTAGGCTATTAGCATTTTTTGAGCTTCAGCTTCTAGGAGGAGAAAAAAAAATTGTTTTGTACAGTTTCTTGGAGTGTTTTTCCAGCAGAAAAATATGCTGAATCCTTCTAACTGCTCCTAGCTGCTACTAAAATGCTACTAACAGCTTTGTTGAAGCTTTCTTTTTTTTCTTTATGTACTGCAAAAACGCCAATAAAATGCTAATGCTACTAACTGCTCCTAAAAGCTTCTAAAAGCTACTAAAATGCTACTAGAATCTAGCACAAAAATGCTATTATCAGCATTTTTCATCCAGTGTTTTTCTGGCATTTTTTTTAGCTTATAGTGTCCATAGAGCATCAAGGTTGCATTCTTGCCTTGTTGTGAGGTATAAAGAATTGAATGCCAGTCACTTTTAAATGGCTAAATCGGTATTTAAAAAAAAAAAAAAAAACCTCTGTGAGAAAGGGACTAGGGCACAGGATACACAAAAAGAACCATAGGCAGACTATGGAATCTACTTACTGTCAATACAGAAAAGGACCTTTTGGCCAGCCTGGAACTCAGCGTTCTTATGTCTGTAGAGTGTAGTTGCAGCTAACAAACCCCCTGGATGAGCCACTAGAAATTTTACCATGTCTAAGCAGGTTACCCAGCCTCTATAGGACATTCTTCCCGCAGACAAAGTTCCTCCTTGGTGCTCCAAAGTTCCAGCTTCACTTCTCCTGGGTAGACCCTCCAGCAAAGCAGTGCAAGCTTACAGGCCCCTAACTCAGGCCTTCTTTCTTCAAGCATATTGTCCTCTCCAGGCAGCAGGCATGGGGGAGACTTATAACAGGAAAAATAAGCGCACAGAATTAGACACCTCAGATACAATTAATGGATAAGAAATGGCTAAAATTAATTGGGATTAGGTCCAAGGTTAGGGGGTAAAAGGGGTGGGAAGAGGGGGGTGGAAACGTTCAATGCATAAAGTCCATGGTTCAGGAGAACCCTAACAAAAGGGTTCAAATACAATATGGTCCATACACCAGGGCTGGTTTTTTCTAGGAGCAGAAGCAGACTCTAGATTTGTAAAAACAAAAAGAACAGGAGAAGCACCAGTAAGTGTAATAAAATGTAATAAAATCACGTGCGAATGCAGACTAGAAGTCTCATCAGTATAGAAGTCCCCATGGAGGATTGTCACTGCACAGTGGTAGGAGCTGAAGGGAATCTGATGCACAACAGCTGACATGGACAACTCATGTGCGTTCGAAAGCTGGAAGGCTCATCAGTGTGGAAGTACAGCAAGGTGTACATCTGACTTCCTCCAGCAACAACCACTGGGCAGTGGTGAACCCCCATGGGGACTTCCACACTGATGAGCGTTACAGCTTTCTATCCTACAAGAGTTGTCCACACAAGTGGCTGTGCATCGGGGTCCCTCCAGCTCCCTTCACCATGCAGTGGTGACCTTCCATGAGTACATCTATACTGATGAGCTTTCTAGTCTCCTATTGCATGTAAGTTGTTCTACTTGTGATTTTATTACGTTTTGTTACAGTTTACACTTGAGGCACTTCTAAACAATGCTGAACACATATCTTCCCCAGGCAAAGTTGCCAGAAGGCTCTCCTGAATATTTACACTCTCCACCAGCATGCACCACTGGCAACAATCCTCCCGGTGGTTGGCCAAGAAGATATAAATAAGCATACCTCAGGTTATTGGTTCTTCTTACACAATTGCCAGGAACACTCCTCAACAGCAGGCAGAACAAAACAATAACCTGAACTAATAGGAAAACCTACAGAATGGCTTAGACCAGGGTCCCTACATATGTATTGCTGATGCTTATGTAGCACTACCACTGCAGGAGCCACTTGGTAGATTGGATTCTCTGTTCTGCCTCAACTCTGAGAACAACCTCAGCCCCACTGGCACATCCAGTTGAGTAAATGGATACTGCACTGCTACCGGGAGCACAAATATACTGTATATATGCTATATAAATCCTGTATAATAATAATAATATACCCTGCACACAACTACAGTTAAGTATCAAATAGCAAACATCAGACTTGACATGTGATTTGACATGCGATTTGATATGTCAAATCGCATGCCACAATTTGTCAACGGCACTGTCTGTACTGGTGCGATGCCGATTTTGCGGCGCCGCACCGATTTCCAGAAGTAGTTCATGCACTAATTTTGACGACTTCGGGTGAGATTTCAATAGACAAATAGCAAGGTATAGAAAAATAACAATGTTTATTGTGAAAATACAATACATGAATAGAGTATTCAAAGGTTAAAAATCATGTATATGATACAGAGTATACAGTGGGCCCTTGTGTATCTAATACACAAGGGCTCACTGTATACTCTGTATCATATACATGATTTTTAACCTTTGAATGCTCTATTCATGTATAGAGAGGCCCGTAGTATGCCCCAAAAGCAATAAACGAAGGGCTGGCATGACAGGGGTTAATGGGACTTGAGACTGGGAGTAATGGTAAGATGGGAGGGGTCGGGGAGTACGTGGTTAGGTTTTGTTAGGGCTTTGCTGAATGGTTTAGGAGATAGGGGTGGAGCTCTGGGGGGGGGTGAGCTGGGAAGGAAAGAAGGGTGGTGATTCTGTCACAGGGGAAGAGCTGGTGAATCAGCTTCAATCAAGTAAGGCTCCGTCTTTTGCCCCTTAACGTCATGGGAGACTTGTAGCCCCCTAATGTCACTAATCTGGGCTGCAGCAGCTGTGCATGCACGGCCTGGCTGCAGGCTCACTGGATTGCTGGCTGGATTGCTCATGGGAGCTGGGTGGGGGGGTACTATTCCTGCCCCCCCAGCTGGCACACGTGCTCGGAGGCCTGGGCCTCCGGGGCACCGCAGGCCTGAGACTTGCCCAGATCTACAATGCCGCCTGGTAGCCCCCATGGAGTGTGCCTCCAGTGACCCTCTGGCCCCCACGCCGCAGCGTCGGGCACAGGCGGTGGCGGTGCGGCCCGGGAGGTATCCATTCCTTGGTGGGACACACGGGAGGGGGGCTGTGATGGCAGGGGCAGCCCCCTCCCTCGGCTGTGGTTCAGACGGATGTGCGGCTCTCGGTCTTGGCCCCAGGGGCCACCTGGCGGCTCGACATGGTATGCAGCAGACTCGGGAACCGGCCTGTTACCTGGTGCAGCCGGTGTCCCTGTGTCGGGTGTGACGATGGCAGGGCGGAGCCCGGAGTACCACGTGGCTGATGGCGGTGCACAAGGGGGGACAACAGGAGGCGTGAGGAGAAATTTACAAGTTATGCGCTGCACTTGAGTGACCCGAAAAACAAAATTAATAATAACCAACTCTGTGCTTACTAGTGTAATAATATTAAATACAAATAATATGAATGTTGAATAAATAAACTAGGTGTGAAAAAACAAGTGCTTGTTACACCATAAATTAGTGCTTAATAGTGCTTGAGGAGAGCGCCGCAAAATGTGAGGTGTGCATTCGTTCGAGGGGCCGCTGGGAGCACACCTCAAGCAGGAGGTTCGGGAAAAACTTTGGAAGGGTGAGTACGTCAAAATGTTTCCTTTCTCGCACTGGAAAATTTAAACTGGATGGAGGTAAGTTGGATGATAGAAAGAAGGAGGTGGAGTTGAAGGTCGTTTACCAATTGGCTTCAGGCATTTGCAATTTGGCCAGTGTTATAGGGAAAAGGGTGCCAGAGCACTGCTTGGCTCTCTTTTGTTATTTGGATGTGACCGGGGAGGCTTAGCAAGCCTACGGGGGTCTGGAGTGGATCGGGTTCATTGAACACGTCTGGCAGGGCAAGGCATTAGGTCCATTCCTGCGCGGGCATCACAAAGACATTAGTATTTGGATGCGGCTCTTGATCTCGGCGCGGGCTGGGGACTTTGTTTTTTCAGCAGGGGCCGGCGGATCTTCTTCCCCTGGACAGTCGGCCAACAAGAAAAAGGGTCACTGGCCATTCAATGAAGGGACTTGAAAGTTTGGAACGTCGCACGAATTTACAAACGAGTGCTCGGGCTGCGTAGGCTCCCACTCTCTTAATAGAGGATTGGAGGTTGGCGTTGGCTCACCCGGAGGGGTGTTTCAGCAAAACCAGTAGAGAGGTGGAACTGGGCCGCATGACTGGTCCGTTTATCTCTTTGCCGCTAGATAATTCTGTGTTTTTTCTCCTTAGGTTTGATCCATCTGTGATCGGATCCCAGAGGGGGTCCGGTGGATGAGTAAGGTTGGGGTTTTTTTCACGGGCAAAACGGATATTGAACCCCTTTTTTCCCTTATTGCTGGTACATCCTGACAGTTTTCACTTGTTGTGTTGTACGGGTATAGGTTCCTATTTCATTGGTCGATGTTTGCTTATGAGGTGCTCCATTTCATGTTCCCTGTTCGCAATTTTGAGTACATTCTTTGAGTGGGTGGTCTGGGGAGGTGTCCGGGGTTCCGCTTGTCATCCACGATATGATTAATTTTAGGTATTGGACCGGGCGCTTATAATCTGAGTAAAGGTTTGTTGGCTATGGTTCAGCACATGGCAGAGCGATTGGGCATTCCACTGGCGGCAGATAAAACAGAAGGTCCAGCTAAGGTTCTGAGTTTCTGGGTATTTTGATTGACACAGAGGCAAGGGAATGCCGCCTCCCAAAAGACAAGCTAACGGACTTGCGGGCATCGGTGGTTTCAGCGGAGGGGGCTGGCAAGTTTACCTTGCGCCCACTTCCGACACTTCTGGGGAAGTTAAACTTTGCGTGTCAGATCATGCCGATGGGTACTGCGGGGGTGTAGGCGCCTGGACAAAACATTATTCTGACCCGGGAACATAGGGGGACCTGTTGATTTGGGCATCATTTTGTATTCCCATAGAGGAGGTCGGTGTTGATGGCTGAAGCTAGGTCCAGTTTTGATTGGGAGCTGTTCACTTAGGCCGCGGGATCATTGAGATATGGGGCGTATTTGGGGGGCAGCGTAGTGCGGGCTCGCGGCCGCTGGAATGGAGGTAGGCTGGGTTTACCAGTAATTAGCACTCTTGGAACTGTTTCCGATTGGGCTTGCAGTGGCGCTTTGGGGTTCTCAATTGCAATAAGAAGATACGTTTAATTGCAATAATATGGCGGTTGGGTAGGCAATTTATGGTGGGTGGCACTAATTCCTTGTTTCGGCCTGGTTCGTGGCTTGGGCGGTACGACAAGAAAAATGATGAGGGGTTCTTGGTGTTGAATTTCGTAGGTCACATGTGGAGGAAGGAGTGTTGTCAGGTTCGTTGTTTCGGGTGCTTCCGGATGTGGGTTTGTCGTTTTATGGGGCCCTCTTGTTCCAGACGGCAACTTTATTAGGCATTTTTTGGGACTATGTTTTGCAGTCAATTGACGTGCATGGGTGTCATGCATAGGTGGGGGGAGTTGTTCGGTGTTAATGTGTCTCTGGCTTGTCCTGGCAGAGGGGTCGGCACTCGGTATCAGTTCAAGGCGGTGTTTAGGAGAGGTTTGGTGGTCTGGGGACTTTATCCATCCACTTTTGATTATTATTCCTTCGTATGTGGGCCACATTGGAGGTGGCGCGATGGGGGTTGAGTGAGGGGGGATGATGCCGCATTGGTAGGGGGAATCTCAGAAATACCACCTGTATGTACTTCATCATTTGTTATGATTTATGTTAGGTCAGTGTGTGGTTTTGCTTGAATGATGTCATGCATGTCCACTCTGTGTTGGGGGAGCTGGTCTTAGTGTTCCCGCTTCTATGTGTGTGGTGTGTTTGACATGGGGTGTCTGGGTCTGGAGGAGGGTATCCGGAGGGCCCTGAGGGTGTGGAGGTCCACCCAAACCTAAGGTGTCAGGTTTGAGCGGTGGTGGCAGGGTGCAAGGTCCTTTTAGGTCATATGGGAACTTAAAATGTATGGTGTAGGGACCCATCTGAGGTACGGCTCCCAATTGGTAGGGACCCGTCTGAGGTACGGCTCCCAGTTGGTAGGGACCCGTCTGAGGTACGGCTCCCAGTTGGTAGGGACCCGTCTGAGGTACGGCCCCCAGTTGGTATGGGTACCTGGTAGTTGTCTCTGAGTAGGTGGTTTCGCGACTGGAGGCCTGAGAAGTACTAGAAGGTACGGTTATGGTTTTTCCATTATCTTTTATTTCAAATATTTGTATTGATTTTTATATGATGAACAGTATATAAGCGCATATATGTGCACAATGAACTCACAAATATCAAGTACTTAAACAATATCATTGTGGATAACCGAAAATGAATGTTGAAATAGAGCTACAGGCTAAGGTACACTCTAAAAAAAAATTAAAAATGTGCTTTTTGACAAGTAGGGCTATATCATTGAAAGGACTGCCATAGGGGCCCACCGGTTATGGACTGACTGGGATGCTCCACACACCCTTCCCCAATGGGATCTTCCTGAAGGTGTGTGCAGTGACCCCCCAGGGTCCACTTCTGTTCCCCTAGAGGCGGTCGCCGGGGAAATAATGTGAGGCAATAAAGGTAGTGCCCTCCAATTTGCAGTACATCTCTAAGGGTGGGAGATAACTGTAGTTGCGGGAGGAGCAAGGGCCCCCCGACAGTCCCGTAAAAATTCTGCGCAGTCTTCCCCTTGGGGAAAACTGCAGTTCACTATGCGCTACAGAAATGTAAGGAACAAGAGAGTATCAGAGGAGGAAGAGAGAAAACGTAGGAAATGAAGAGGGGGAGGAAGGAGAAGGATGAGGTTGGATCAGGGAGAAGAGGGGTTAATACCAGATCCTGCTGTCAATCCCGGAATGAGATTAATGTTATGAAGTTAGGCCCAAGAGTTTTGCTACTAAATGCTCCTGAGACATAGTCCACAAAATTTTCCTAATACAGCTCTTGAGGGATACAGTGGGCTTTTTCCAACATTTAGCAATGATCATTTTTGCTCCTAACAGAATAAAGTAGGATAGTACTTGTGAGTGTTTAGGCAAACTGGGAACATTCTGATTAAGGAGAGCTATGTGTATGTTGGGGGCTACTGACATTTTAAAAAAGTTACTGATAATTCGGAAGATTTTCTACCAAAATGTTCTTATACAAGGGCAGGTCCACCAAGTGTGAATCATTGAGCCCTCGAGCGAACAACCTCTAAAGCATAGAGGGGATGTTTCAGGGAAAATCATTGCCAATCTGGAAGGAACATAGTACCACCTTGATACAACCTTTAGACTGGCTTCTATAAGAGAGATATTGCAAATACCTTTGTAGAAGCGGGTGCAGGATCTGGACCATTCTGCTGATGTCCAAGTTCGGTCTGTATCCTCCCAGGTCTTAGCGTATACTGGTTTGTCAGGTTTTGTCATGAGCGCCATATAGATCAAAGAGATGCCCCCTTTCTGGTCCTGGATATTCGAGCACCAGTGTTCGTAAGGGGTTATGGATGGAGGTTCCGAATTGTTACGCCAAATAGCATGTAGAAAATGTGATAGTTGGGTGAATCTAAATTTTTCCGAGTCCGGCATGTCGAGTTTTTTCTTACAGTAAGATAGGGTTAGAGGGCCAGTTGGGGTAAGGAAGTGACCTATCCGATAGAGACCTTTATCAGTCCACCATCTAAATGCTTGTATGTTTACTCCCGGGGGGAAGTCGTCATTATGAAAAATATGTGATAGAGGTTTTAGAGGAGAGGTCAGGATAGCTTGTCTGAATAGCTTGGTGCTGAGTGATATGGAGTGTGACAGAGTGGGAGCCATTATGGCTGGTCTGATTTTTGGGTCACACCACAGGAGGTAGTCAAGGGTGAGAGGCGTCACCCTTCTTTCTATAGAGAGCCAGTCTGGTTTTGGACCCTTAGAGAAGATCATTGATATTTGAGCCATTTCAGCAGCCTGGCAGTATCCCCATAGATCTGGTAGTCCCAATCCACCCTTGGATTTAAGGCGAAGAAGGACGCTGGACGGGCATCTGTATCCCTTCTTTCCCCAGACAATGCGCGTTATCTCCGACTGGAGTTTGCGAAGGAAACTTTTCTTGGGTGGGATTGGTAGGGAGCGGAATAGATATAGGAGGTGTGGAAGAAGTGTAATTTTCACCACGTGTACCCTTCCCAGCCAGGACAGGCCACATCTTGACCATTTATCAAGTTCACCCCTGCATTTATAAATCATAGGGGGATAGTTAGCTTTGAAGAGGTTACTGATATCCACTGTGAGGTTGATTACAAGATATCGGATGGTACCATGGGCCCAGGGGAAGTCAAAATTGCTAGTGAATTGTGAAAGAAGGCCAGTAGGTACCATAACATTCAGCACAGTGGATTTATTCATATTAACCGTCAGACCTGACACTGCACTGAATGTGTTTAGAACTTTGTATATCCCCGGAATGGAGATTAGGGGGGAGGTAATATACAGTATGAGGTCATCAGCATAGAGTGCGCATTCATGTTCCTGATCTCCGCACTGTACCCCTTTAATGTCTGGGTTTCTATAGCTATTGCAAATAGGAGGGGAGATAGTGGACACCCCTGTCTGGTGCCCCTGCCTATAGGGAACGAAGTCGAGTATCTATCCATCAGACGAACCTGTGCTGTCGGGTTAGAGTACAGGGAGCGAATTAGATTTAGGCAGTACGGACCAAATCCCCATTTTTGTAGGATGTCAAACAGGTATGTCCAGTCTATGGAATCAAAGGCCTTATGTAGGTCAATTGATAAAAGAAAACCTTTTTGAGGGGGGCCACCATCCCAGTGGGATTGTAAACGGGATATAATATCAATGGTCCTTTTAATCTGGTTCATACCCTGCCGTCCAGGGTTAAAATCCACCCGATCTCTGTGGATATATGAGGGAATGAAGCTTGACACCCTTTTCGCCTTAATGTCAATATTGATTAATGATATTGGGCGATAATTTCCAACCTCACTGGGGTCTTTCTCTGGTTTGGGGATCATTAAGATATAATCTGCATTTAGGTCTGTTCCTAAAGGAGAACCCTCTCTAAGGAAGTTAAAAAATTTTGAAAGGTGTGGGGCTAGTGTAGACGCAAACTTCTTGTAGTACCCCGTGGAAAATCCGTCTGGTCCTGGTGCAGAACCTATTTTTAGAGAATTAATTGTATCTAGGACCTCTGACTGGGAGAAAGGACTTTCGAGTAAGCCACTGTGTTTCTTAAAGAGGGAGGGCAATAAGAGGGAGTTCAAGAATTCCTGCTGTGGTTTCACTAAATGAGGGGGTCGTGGTTTATAAAGTTCCGCATAGTATTGGAGGAAAGTGTCTATTATCTTAGTGGGGTTCTGAGAAAGATCCCCGAATTGTAGCCTCACTTTTGGAAAGACTAATGATCTAGGTTTGGGGCTGAGCTTAACCGCTAGTTTCGAACCAATCTTGTCCTTTTGGGAGTAGAATTTAGCCCCCGACCATCTGAGGTGTTTTTCCGCTGTTGTAGTGAGATTCAGGTTTAGAAGTGCCCGAGCTTTATCCAATTTATCTAGTAATTCTGGGGAAGGGTTTAGCTTGTGACTTCCTGAGAGGGACTTGAAATCTGCTCTGAGTTTAATCATGTCCGCTTTGTGTTCCAACCTAAGCTTGGCTGTTATTTGGATTAGCTTCCCCTTGATTACTGACTTGTGTGCAGCCCACACAATCTCAGGGGAAATATCATTTGATGTCTCCTTCTATTATGGCACACTGTATGGGGTCACTTAATAAAGATTCCTGTAGACGCCATCGGGGGGGGGGGGGTCAGTACGTCCCGAGGTTTGTTGAGTTACCAGCGTGACTATCGAGTGGTCGGATAGGGATATGTCCACTATCTTAGAATTCAAAACCAAAGGAATCGTAGAGGGCCTAGTGAAGATGTGGTCTATCCTGGCATAGGAATCATAGGGGGCTGAGTAATGCGTGTAGTCTTTAGCATGTGGATGAATATCCCTCCAAATGTCTATTAATCCCATTTCATGTAGAAGTTTCGCTAAGTTAGCACTTTGTCTGGAAGGGCGTTTAGGTTTAGGGATACCAGAACCCGTCTTATCCATGGAGAAATCAAAAGCTGTGTTGGAGTCCCCGCCAATGAAGATTGTGCCCTTTAGATGTGGTTGGAGTTTATGCAATAGGGAGCCAAAAAAAACTTTCTGACCGTTGTTGGGAGAGTTGTAAGAGACAAATGTATATAATTCTCCATCAATGGTCCCTGAGACTAAAATGAAATGTCCCTGGGGGTCCAACACAGTTTCCGATTGCGAAATATTAATGTGTTTGGCGAAGCAAATGGCAACGCCCTTTGTTTTGTTATTTGCAGAAGCGAGGAAAAATTGGGGAAAGTGCTGGTGAAGAAACGTGGGTTGGTAAGATGTGGGGAAGTGAGTCTCTTGGAGGAAGAGGACATCCGTGTGCATAGACTGGTAAAGTTGAAAAAGTTTTCTGCGTTTAATGGGGCAGTTGAGTCCCTGAGCGTTATGTGATATGATTTTAAGAGTAGGCTTCCTAGTGTGAGGGTTAGCCATTATATAGGGGAGGTGGGTCAGGATTGCGTTAAAGATCTTACCTTGCCAGATGAAGGCCGGAGCTCCAAAGAGCACTAGCATGGTGAAAGTTGTTGTGTCAAGACCTGCGAGGAGAGATCGAAGCCGAACCCGGAGCCTGGGAGCGTTCCAATGAATAAGGGAGGGGAAGGGGAGAAAAGAGATGAAAGAGAGAAGGAGAGAAAGCACAAGAGTTATATCAACTTTCAATATCAAATATACTTGTAAACAAAAGTGACCTTGCTTAGAAACTTGGGGGCCCCTAGACCCCCCCCCATTTCCCAGGGTAGGATGGGGGAGCCCATCATAACCCTATAACCTGAGAGGGCCAGTGCCCCACCCTTGGGGCAGTCGGGAAAAGAACCAATGGCAGTAACTGCACTCTTGGTTCCTAATGGAGGTGCACTGGAGCCACCACTGCCCTGCCACCAGTAGAATATATCTATAAGAAAGGAGGATGTCAAAAGGCAATCTTCCTTGAGATAACTGTCAGAGCGACCCAAAAAACATGAACAACTTAAATGCAAAAGGAAACTTAATACTTAAGAATTTGTTATCTCATCTATCCTCCCCCTGAGGGCTCAGTCCTCCACCCTAGAGCCCCGATCGAGATGGGGAGAACCCTGTCTCCCAGAGCATGAGGGAGACAGTCTTTCCTTACTGCCCAGAAGGCCATATCCGTTGCATCTGTAATTCAAATTGAGGGGAGATATGTCCAGATAGGGCAATTTAGATAAATTTGTTCCCCCCCTCTACTCTGGAAAAACCCATTTGAATGCCTATTAATGGGAGTTTAAAGCTAGAAACAAAGCCCCAAAAATTATCCTGAGCAGCTCGTAAGAGCCAAGGTCCTGCAAGGGGGTATGAGTTTCCCATCCTGCCCACAGTCCCAAAAGGTGTGTAGTAAAGGCCGTTCCTCAGGAGAATTTCATCAGAAGGGATGATTACAGTTAAGGTCCTAGCTGTGATATGTCCGTAAAGCCCAGTTATAAGTAGAATCAAAAGAGTAACTCTGGACCGCCGTTGACAAAAGGAAAGTTCCGGATCAGGGCCCTGATCCTAAGTGGGCCAAAACATCAAGCTGGGAAATTTTCTTTGGTGTGTTTGGAGCTCTGTTTCAGCCAGGAAGGTTGCAGCAGGCTCGCTGGTGGTGGCCGTTTTGTAGATGCGGGAGTATTCCTGCCCTGCTGGGGGTATGATGGGTCTTGTGAGATCAGGCCTAGATGCAATAGGAGGCGTTCACCTTCAGCGAGGGTTGAGAAGCCATAGTTTTTATTTTTGTATGCAAAATTCAGGCACAGGGGGAACGACCAGCGGTAGGTAATTTCCTTTTCGATCAAATGTTGGATCGGCGGTTTGAGAGAACGCCTCTTCTGTACGGCGATAAGTCAGCAAATATCTGAATCCTGTGGCCGAGCAGCTTGAGGTCATCAGTTCCTTTGGACCTTCTCATCACCTCCTCCTTAACCGAGTAAAAATGAGGTTTCACGATTATATCGCGAGGGAGCCCATCTGATCGGGGGGGTTGCAGGGCTCTGTGTGCTCTATCGAGCTCCAGACGGTGTTCTGATATGTCAGGAATGAGGTCTCTCAGCAGACTTTTGACTGAAGCGTGAGTGTCCTTTTTAGCTTCTGAGCGGCCCCCAATATATAAATTGTACCGTCTCGATCTATTTTCGAGATCGTCGATTTTGGTGAAAGCTGTTTCAAGTTGATCCTGCATGTCCTGTAATCTGTCTGAGTTTCAGTTGATACAGGAAACTGCCTGGTCAGCTTTCTTTTCAATGGAATCTATCCTCTGCCCCAGTTGCTGCAGATCAGCATGGATGGAGAAGGTTATTTGTGCCGCGTTCAGGGCCAGGCTTTTAGATAGTAAATGGGAAAAAGCCTCCATCATGGATGGGAAGTCTGTGGGTACAGGGGAGTTTGCAGAAGATTCTGTCACTGACAACAGCATGCCTGTATGAGGGTCCATCATGGGAGTGGAGGGAAAGCAGGGTCCCAGTGGATGTAGGGATTCAGTGGATGTGGCTGAAGTGACCAGAGGCGGGGGGGGGGAGTTTGTACCTGGGGAAGGTGAGCGCTGAGAGTCCTGATCCACAATGGATTCCTCTGTGTCTCCTGTAGTGAGGGAGCCTCGTGTAGCCGCAGCCATTTTAGCATAGCTGGCCGGGACGGCCGCTGCAGTCATCTGGCCTGAGAGGCTGCTCCGGACTTGCGCCGTTATGCTGTGCTTGTTCCCGGGGGTCTCCCCCGCTCAATTATCCCTGTGAGGTGTACGGGGCTCCGCTCTGATGGCTATGGTGGCGATCTATGGGCAGCGGTGGAGCGGAGCTCTAGAAGCCGGTGGCCATCTTAGACGCTGCCGCGCATGCGCCTCGGTTTTTCCATTATCTTTAATAAAGCTGTATGTTATGTTTTGAAAGGTTATTGACATGTTAATTATTGGTATTTATATTTGATTAATAAAACGGCTGCTATGGCCAATTGACTCCAGTTATGTGTGGTGTGGTCATTAAAATGAATAAGGGTTGGGGTTATTGGTACAGCAGGTAACAAGCCATGGTTAATGCCATAGTCAAGAGAGGCCCGTAGTACACCCCAAAAGCAAAAAACGAAGGTTCTGCCGAGAAAGTTCCCCTCGGCAGATAAGGACCCCCCTCTACTGCGCAGGCGCCGGCGGAAATAGCCGAAGGCGAAAAGAATAGCAATCAGCTGTACACGGCGCCTGTAAGAGGGACCCTCGCGGGCTCACTTCACTCGCCACGCTTGGGGCACGGCCTCGCTTCGCTCGGCCCTTTTTTATTCTCCCTCTAGGTCCACTTGGATGGTGGGGCTTGAACCTGGACCTAGGGAGCAGGCGCCATGTACAGCTGATTGAAGTTTTTTCAGCTTCGGCTCCTAGTCGTTCGTACTGCGCAAGTAGGGTCCTTATCTGCCGGGGGAACTTTCTCGGCAAGACACCGGCATGACAGGGCTTAATGGGGCTTGAGACTGGGAGTAATGGTAAGATGGGAGGGGAGTACGTGGTTAGGTTTTGTAAGGGCTTTGCTGAATGGTTTAGGAGATAGGGGTGGAACTCTGGGGGGGAAGTGAGCTGGGAAGGAAAGGGGGTGGTGATCCAGTCGCAGGGGAAGAGTTGGTGAATCAGCTTCCCACCCTCCCTCCCTACAATTTTTGGGGAATTTGTCGTGTTGCTTGGGGGAATTGAGAGCCCTTGGGAGCAGGAGTTGCACTTGGTGGGGTGCAAGGTCCTTTTATGTCATATGGGAACTTAAAAGGTATGGTGTAGGGACCCAGTTGGTAGGGACCTGTCTGAGGTACGGCTCCCAGTTGGTAGGGACCCGTCTGAGGTACCGCTCCCAGTTGGTAGGGACCCGTCTGAGGTACGGCTCCCAGTTGGTATGGGTACCTGCTAGTTGTCTCCGAGTAGGTGGTTTCGCGACTGGAGGCCTGAGAAGTACTAGCAGGTATGGTTATGGTTTTTCCATTATCTTTAATAAAGCTGTATGTTATGTTTTAAAAGGTTATTGACATGTTAATTATTGGTATTTATATATGGTTAACAAAAACGGCTGCTATGGCCAATTTACTCCAGTTATGTGTGGTGTGGTCATTAAAATGAATAAGGGGTGGGGTTATTGGTACAGCAGGTAACAAGCCATGGTTAATACCATAGTCATGTATTTTCATAATAAACATTGTTATTTCTCTATACCTTGCTATTTGTTTCGTATGCCTCTAAAGTCCGATCTAGGGATACTCAGTAAGTATCCCTTTCTTTATTTGTGTCCCTTAACCAACGGATGTGGCAATATGAGTACTTTCTTTCTTATTTGATAGTGTAGAATGGAGTTCTATGCAACTAAATTAAAGTAAACCTGGTAATCCACAAGATCAGCTATAAGTAATGGCATTAGAATACAGTAACAGCAATGATAATCAATACTGTGATTACTCCTTTATAAACAGTGAGCTACAGTATATTGACTTTAGAGTGCACTCTATATGAATGGGAGTGATGGAACTTAAAACACCCTAAAGAGGTATATCTTACTAAGGACAATAGGCAAAGTTCTTGTGAAGCAGTTATCTGAGTGAAAAGTCTTTAGCCCTTGTTCTTTAGCCGGCTAGACTTAGGTCCCAGTATTTTTGGTGGGGCACTTGAGTACAGTCCCAGTAAAGTCTGCATGCTGTATATAATGCTGCTAGGTAGATGGCCAGCACCTATGTGCTCAGTCTCTGCTAGAAGCAACAGGTTAATGGCAGTAGTGTTCTCTCACCTGTCCCAGCAATACAGCAACAGGTTCTCACTGATTAGATATCAGCTCACTTCTAGATCTGCCTGGAGCAACCCTGGTCCTCAACATAGAACCGCAGGGTTGTGGCAGGTTAATGTACACACAGGAGCAGTGATGAACAAGGAGGTAGTTCAGCCTCAGAAAATAGAACTCTCTCTCACCTTGTACCCGGCTCACATTGGGAATTGTAGTGCAGTGATTCATAAAATGCCATATTCTGAATATTAAAGATTGCATTTGTACTTCTTTCATGTGATATTCCTTATTTTTCATCTGCCCCAGTTTTCACAAACAATTATACTGTGAATTCTAAAAACAAATTTCCTGTCAATCAGTTGCAGGCAAGGTTTGTAAAATGTAGATGTGTGATGTGAAGAAATGCAGTCGGGAGTTTTTCAAAATATTAAACCTTATTTATCATTCTGTCAGCAATAAGATTTTTTTTGTGTTGCCCCTAAAAACGATCATCCCTCTTCTCCCAGTGAAGTCAGAAAATGAAAAAGGTACGTTTGGTTGCTATGAACAACAAACCCAGACCCTTTCATAAATGAAGCTGAATCTTTCTATCTCTGCCATCTCAGCACTGGTGCTTTACTGCATATCCACATTACCTGAAATACCGCCAAAGGAATATTCTCATTTTGGTTTCTTGAGTAATAATTTCATGTTTACCAGTATGATGAATGTCTATTATTTTCTTTGTTTTGTAACAATCCTCGTTAATTATTCCCACTTCTTCCAGAGAAATACACAAAAACAACATTATAATTGAAGCAGTGCTTTCCTGATGAAAGGTTCTTAGTCACATACTTTGACACCTCATAAATATCATCACTGATCACACACTTCTTAAATAAGAAAAACAGCTATTGTGTCTGTAACAAATGAGTATTTTATCAGGCTATTTCTCACTAAAGTTGATAGCTGCAAGACATTGTCTATTAACCAAAGTTAAAGATATTAGACAGATGCAACAAGTTTAAACCTACATACTAATGCTGAACTCCAACAATTACTGAATCTGCTCATGTATTCATTCCATTTTTTTATTTTTATTTTTTGTGTTCTACATAAAACAAACATTTGCACCCGAATCTGTTGTTATAATAGCACACGGACTGGAATAAGGAGAATCATCACTCTCCTTTACAGCCTCATTCACTCGGGGCATATAAAGCCACACTCTATGTGAGGGATGTATTTACCTGCAAAGGGAAGCACAAGTGTTGCGTGCATCCCTGTGCAGGCAATCCCATTGCTGTTAATTGGGACACAGATGCTGCGCAGACACAGATAATGCTCCCAATGTGACATCCATGCAGGTGCATGGCCCTAAAAACACAGTGCGTTCAGGGCTATACATCGCCACAGATGTCACATTGGGGTCGGGGTCATGATTCCCCTGTATAACATCACACATACTGAGACAAGGAGGGTCATCACTCCCTTGTATAACATCACACAGATTGGGAAAGAAGGGTCATCACTCCCCTGTATAACATCACACAAACTGGGAGAAGGAGGGTCATCATTCCCCTGTATAACATCACACAGACTGGGACAAGGAGGGTCATCACTTCCCTGATGTTTAGGCAGGGCTGCTATTAAATTTAGTTCCCAGACGATAGTTGCCTTGGCCGATTGTTAGGAGATCAATTGATTTCCCCCTAATTCTGGACTTGCTGCACTTTTCTCTTCTGTCACTAGGTGGCACTGTAGCTGGTGACATTGGATAAGACATGGGCATAGCAAGGGCAGATTAGGAATGAATGGGGTGTCTCAGCCAATGGGTCCCTTGGCCTGCTGAGAAAGCATATATATTTGGGTGGAATCAGGCGATCGTGGTTCTGTGCCACCTGGGCAGCTGTCTGGGTGGACATGTGTCTTGCTGCCCCGGGCTGCTAGGCTGTATGCCTGAGGCCTATCCTGGGACATCTGGCTGCTAGGCTCTCTGAGGGCCTATCCGGAAGCAGTAGAGCAGCATAGGGTTGGGACTGCGGGCTTGTAGTCCAACCAGAAGTATAGGTTCTGTCAGAGGTAGAGGGGAAGCTGTCGCCAGTAAGGGACCATCCACCTTGTTACCGGAGACCACTGTGAGTAAGCTGAGGCCAGTACCAGAGCAGACTTCTCACCAGCTGGGGACGGTGAAGAAGTGGAAAAACTTCAGCAAGTACCAAGTCAGGGACCCATCGAGACAGTAGAGGTGACACTTGCAGAGCATCAATAAGTGCCAAGCCAGGGATCTAGCGCATCAGCAGGGGTGACGCTTGAAGAGAATCTGTGAGTGCCAAGCCAGGGAAGCGGGGGGTGAGGCTTGAGGAAGATACTGAGTGCTAACAGTGGAAGAGCTCAGGGGATCCAGTGGCTATTGGATCTTAAGTCTTGTGTGAGAAAACTGGAAGCTCATTGAGTGAAGACCCACAGTGAGTAATTGTGAGGTAAGCTGAGAACTGTTTGTGTTGCAAATAGTTGGATACAATTGCAGTTAGTAACTTCTACAAGATTGTTGCCATAGGAGACAGCATCCTACCTATACAGAAGTGGTGTCCGGCTGGAGGCCTTCACCCATATGGTTGTCTACCTATAGAAGTTTCGGAGTATGCCAATTAACATTGCATCTACCTAAGGGTGTCCTGGCCATAACACTCTCCCCCACAGTTCTGTTAAGGAGACAATGGGGTTGATTTACTAAAGGCAAATCCACTTTGCACTACAAGTGCGCTGCAAGTGCACTTGAAAGCGCACTAAAAGTGCACTTGGAAGTGCAGTCGCTGTAGATCTGAGGGAAAGACCTGAAATTAGAGGAAGCTCTGCTGATTTTATCATCCAATCATGTGCAAGCTAAAATGCTGTTTTTTATTTTCCTTGCATGTCCCCCTCAGATCTACAGCGACTGCACTTCCAAGTGCACTTTCAGTGCACTTTTAAGCGCACTTGCAGTGCACTTGTAGTACAAAGTGGATTTGCCTTTCGTAAATAACCCCCAATAAATCTCTTTGCATTCAAAAAGTGGCGCCCACCCTTTTCATCTTTCATTACACCCACCATGCCTTGTAACCCACTCTACACAGAAAGATGTCAGCTGTCCCTGACTCTGGAGGTCACCATTAGGCCTAAAGGGGCCTGGGACTTTGCTACATTTGGCACCCAACGTGGGGTAAAGGCGTTATTCCTACAGCAGTCGCCCATAGCAACCAGCTACAGCTACATCAGGATTTCGCCTGGCTCTGTGGAAAAGTGGCAAGTAACATCTTTACTTCGTATAGACTGTGTTATTGTGAATTCCAACAATGTGGGGAAGAACCAGCATGTTTCATTGCTCATGGGAGAGTATCAGCCTGGTCTTTTGACACTTTACGCCAGTGCTGCAAGGGTTAAAATGGACTCCATTAAAGTTTTAGCGCCACGAAAGAAAAGAGACGGGTGCTGAATTTTCCAGAGAGTATCTGCACCAATCCTTAGGCAGGGGGAGGAGCCCCCACTCTGCAGAGGAGGATAAGGAAGTGCTGCCACATGTGCCTGGTTGTGGGAAGGAGAAGATTGGGCAGTCTGGAAGTCCGATAGCGGATTGGAAGATGTATGCTCCGGGTGTTAGCTTTGGTCTGAGCGAGTCAAATGGCGTTCTGACTGACACCGCAGTTTGGTATACGCCTAAGGGTAATCTTGCCCTATATACGGCTGGAGTCTATGAGGCCTAGGGACTGATCTGTGTTCCGGCTTGGCCACTCATCTAAGGCAGATTCACAGAGAAAAAGGGCGCCGGAGACAGGTAAGCCTGCAAGGGGTGAAAGTGGTGTGCCAATGGGGTAGGTGATGCCTGTGGCCATTAAAGGAGATAATGCAGTTGTGCCAATTAAAGGGGGGGATACAGTGGAGAACAGAGGTGCGGGGGGGATACAGTGGAGAACAGAGGTGCTGGGGGGGATACAGTGGAGAACAGAGGTGCTGGGGGGGGGATACAATGGAAAACAGAGGTGCTGGGGGGGTGCAGAGGGAAACAGGCATTCAGGGTGGTACAATGATGAAAAGGTGTGCAGGGGACTACAGTGATGAAGCAATTGTGGTGATCTGATATGTAAAAATACAGGAATTGGGGTGATCTGAGGTGTGGAGGTTCAAGTTCACCATTGTAAAAAAATTAAAAATGCAGATCTTTTTGCAGGTAAAAAATGTTCATTTATTATTATTCTTACTAGGAGACTGTAAAGCACTGTGAATGTGTCTGCCTGCTCGTACAGACAGGCAGTTACAGTTAGCCTGTCCATATACTACCCAGGTCAGTGTATGTAGGTCAGGTAGGCCAGTGTATGTAGGTTAGTGTATGTAGGTCAGGTAGGCCAGTGTGTGTAGGTCAGGTAGATCAGTGTATGTAGGTCAGGTAGGTCAGTGTACGTATGTCAGTGTATGTATGTCAGGAAGGTCAGTGTATGTAGGTCAGTGTATGCAGGTCAGGTAGGCCAGTGTATGTAGGTCAGGTAGGTCAGTGTATGTAGGTCAGGTAGGTCAGTGTATGTAAGTCAGGTAAGTCAGTGTATGTAGGTCAGGTAGGTTGGTCAGTGTATGTATGTAGGGTAAATAGGTCAGTGTATGTATGTCAGGTAGGTCAGTGTATGCATGTCAGGTGTGTCAGTGTATGTAGGTCAGGTAGGTAGGTCAGTGTATGTATGTATGTCGGGTAGGTAGGTCAGTGTAAGTATGCATGTATGTCGGGTAGGTAGGTCAGTGTATGTATGCATGTATGTCAGGTAGGTAGGTCAGTGTATGTATGTATGTCAGGTAGGTAGGTCAGTGTATGTATGTATGTATGTATGTCAGGTAGGTAGGTCAGTGTAATGGTCAGTGTGTCAGGCAGGTGAGTTTGATAAGCCAGGCAGCAACCAGCAAGTGAGCTTACCCCCCGCTACACAACCACACCGCCCAGCCAAAAAAAAAGCCTGCGCCACATACACCCCTCCCCCCGCCTTGGACTTCGGGCTGAAGCCCCTGGTCTTTTTGCCACCTAGCAACACCCCTGGTTCACATTATGCATTATTTGATAGGGAGTGCTAAGAAAGTTTCTGTAAGATAGTTGTGGAAAGGGGTGGCATCCTCGAATGAGGATGGGGCCCAATTTCACTTATATGTGTGTTTAGAGATAGAGATCACTGAAGTTTAGGCATATTATAGGGTGTATTTACACTGCTGTGCTGCTCTTGGCTGAGGGTAATTAACATTTACTCAAGTCACTTATGCATACATTGCACTGTGTTATCATAGGGATAGGATGCATTTCTTTGCTGTCTGCTTTTCTCTTTCAGGTGTTCCTGCACCCATTGCACTTTCCTTGGACAAGGAGAGACAATGGATAGCAATGCTAACTTTTTTTTTTTTGTTCCTCACTACTGTTTATATTAGATAGATAGTTAGGATACAGGGTTACTGTTTAAATTTTCCCATAACTATTTGGGTGGTACGTCACACGTAAAGTTGTATATAATGTCTGCTATTTATCTGCCCTGTGTGAACTGCCACTTGCTCATGTATATGTTGTGCATATCTACTTTATGTGGTACGCCACATGCATTGTTATTGTTATTATTGTTCCTTCCCTATTTCCCCACCCATCCCAGTTTTGCCAGGACATTCACTCTCAGGCCTGAGAGTTCAAATTATTTTTCTGCAAACACCAAACTACGTCTGCAAAGATGTAGTTTTCCTAGGCAGGGGGAGGATGTAGCACCCTGATGTTTAGGCAGGGCTGCTATTAAATTTAGTTGCCAGGTGATAGTTGCCTTTGCCAAGTGATAGGAGATAAATTGATTTCCCCCTAATTCTGGACTTGCTGCACTTTTCTCTTCTGTCACTAGGTGGCACTATAGCTGGTGACATTGGATAAGACAAGGGCATAGCAAGGGCAGATTAGAAATGAATGGGGTGCCTCAGTCAATGGGCAGGGATTTTCTTGGGTCCCTTAAACCTGCTAAGAAAACCTATTTATTTGGGTGAAGTCAGGTTATCAGGGTTCTGTGCCACCTGGACGGCTGTCTGGGTGGACGTGTGTCATGCTGCCCCGGACTGCTAGGCCGTAAGCCTGGCTGCTAGGCTGTCTGAGGGCCTATCAAGAAGCAGGAGAGCAGTGTAGGGTTGGGACTGTGGGCTTGTAGTCCAACCAGAAGTAATGGTTCTGGTTCTGCCGGCCGGGGAACAAGTTGTGGTCAGAGGTAAAGGGGAAGCTGTTGCCACTAAGGGACCATCCACCTTGTTACCGGAGACCACTGTGAGTAAGCTGAGGCCAATACCAGAGCAGACTTCTCACCAGCCGGGGACGTTGAAAAAGTGGGAAATCTTCAGCAAGTGCCAAGTCAGGGACCCATCGGGACAGCAGAGGTAACCCTTGCGGAGCATCAGTGAGTGCCAAGCCAGGGACCTAGCATGTCAGCAGGGGTGACGCTTAAAGAGTATCTGTGAATGCCAAGCCAGGGACCTAGCAGGGAAGTGGGGGTGACGCTTGAGGAAAATACTGAGTGCTAACAGTGGAAGAGCTTAAGGGATCCAGTGGCTATTGGATCTGAAGTCTAGTGAGAGAGACTGGGAGCTCATTGAGTGAAGACCCACGGTGAGTGATTGTGGGGTAAGCTGAGAACTGTTTGTGTAGCAAATATTTGGATACAATTACAGTTAGTAACTTCTACAAGATTGTTGCCATAGGAAACAGCGTCTTACCCATTCAGAAGGCTGGAGGCCTTCACCTGTATGGCTGTCTGCCTATAGAAGTCTCGGAGTCTGCCAATTAACATTGCATCTACCTAAGGGTGTCCTGGCCCTAACCCTCTCCCACACAGTTCTGTTTAAGAGACAATAAATCTCTTTGTATTCAAAAAGGGTCTGGCGCCCACCCTTTTCATCTTTCATTACACTCACCATGCCTTCTAACCCACTCTACACAGAAGGATGTCAGCTGTCCCTTACTCTGGCGGTCACCATTAGGTCTAAAGGGGTCTGGGACTTTGCTACACCTACACCTGTATAACATCACAAAGACTGGGAGGAGGGTCATCACTCTCCTGTATAACATCACACAAACTGTGTGAAGGAGGGTCATCACTCCCCTGTATAACATCACACAGTCTGTGAGAAGGAGGGCTGTCATTCTCCTGTATTACATCACACAAACTGGGAGAAGAAGGGTCATCACTCCCCTGTATAACATCACACAGACTGGGAGAAGGAGGGTCATCACTCCCCTGTAGGGATGAGCTGAACACCCCCAGTTCGGTTCACACCAGAACAGGCAAAAAATTTGTGCGATGTGTCTATGGGACACAAACATGAAAAATCAAAAGTGCTCATTTTAAAGGCTTATATGCAAGTTATTGCCATAAAAAGTATTTGAGGACCCGGGTCCTGCCCCAGGGGACATGTATCAATGCAAAAAAAAGTTGTAAAAATGGCAGTTTTTTCAGGAGCATTTAATAATGCTTAAAGTGAAAGAATAAAAATGAAATATTCCTTTTTAATATCATGCCTGGGGGTGTCCTTAGTATGCCTGTAAAGTAGCACATCTTTCCCGTGTTTAGAACAGTACCACAGCAAAATGACATTTCTAAAGGAAAAAATGTAATTTAAAACTGCTTGCGGCTGTAATGTATTATCGGGTCCCAGCAATATAGATAAAAATCATTGAAAAAAACGGCATGGGTTTCCCCCCAGTCCATTACCAGGCTCTTTTGGTCTGGTATGGATATTAAGGGGAACCCCGCACCTAAATGTAAAAAAAGAATTGCGTGGGGGTCCCTCCAAAATCCACATCAGGCCCTTCAGGTCTGGTATGGATTTTAAGGGGAACCCCAAGCCAAAATAAAAAAATGGCATAGGGGTCCCCCCCAAAATCCATACCAGACATTTATCCGAGCACGCAACCTGGCAAGCTGCAGGAAATGGGGGGTGGAGAGAGTGCCCCCCCTCTTGAACCAGAGGCCACATGCCCTCAACATGGGGAGGATGCTTTGGGGTCCCCTCAAAACACCTTGTCCCCATGTTGATGGGGACAAGGTCTTCATCCCCATAACCCTTGCGTGGTGGTTATGGGGGTCTGTGGGTGGGGGTCTTATCGGAATCTGGAAGCCCCCTTTAAAAAGGGGACCGCCCCCCTCTATGTAAATGGGTATAGTGTACATTGTACACCTACACATTCACCAAAAAAAGTGTCAAAATGGTAAAAATGACAGTAGACAATTTGGGACAAGTCCTTTATTAAAAAAAAAAAAAAAAGTTTCCCATGATGTCCCTGAAAAAACTATGCCTCCATGGGAGGCTCCCGCTGACTGCAGGCTTTCAGCATTGACAGCTGTTGTATAGCTGAGGGCAGGGCCACCCAGTGACGTAAACGGGTGACTCCGCCCCCTCTGACGTTACGTGACATCACATGACATCAGAAGGGGTGGGTCACCGCCCTCGGCTATATAACAGCTGTCAATGCAGAAAGCCTGCAGTCAGCGGGAGGCAGGGTTTTTTTCATATTTTTTTTCTTGGTCCGTCGGACTTTGTGATCGAGGATGAATATATCGCGGGACACTTTTTTTTTTAATAAAGGACTTGTTCCAAATTACTGTCATTTTTACCATTTTGACACTTTTTTTGTGTAGGGGTACAATGTACCCGATACCCATTCACATAGGGGGGCCAGGATCTGGTGGTATCCTTGTTAAAGGGGGCTACCAGATTCCGATAAGCCCGCAGACCCCCACAACCACCGGGCAAGGGTTGTGGGTATGAGGCCCTTATCCCCATCAATATGGGACAAGGTGTTTTGGGGGACCCCAAAGCATCCTCCCCATGTTGAGGGCATGTGGCCTGGTACGGTTCAGGAGGGCGGGCGCTCTCTCGCCCCCCATTTCCTGTGGCCTACCAGGTTGCGTGCTCCGATAAGGGTCTGGTATGGATTTTGGGGGGACCCCTACGCCATTTTTTTTTTACATTTTGGCTTGGGGTTCCCCTTGAAATCCATACCAGACCTGAAGGGCCTGGTATGGATTTTGGGGGGGACCCTATGCCAATTTTATTTTTTATTTTGGTGCGGGGGTTCCCCTTAATATCCATACCAGACCCGAAGGGCCTGGTAATGGACTGGGAGGGGGGGGACCCATGTCGTTTTTTTTTTTCAATGATTTTTATCTATTTAGCTGATATCCGGCAATACATTACAGCCGCGAGCAGTTTTAAATGACATTTTTTCCTTTACAAATATCATTTTGCTGCTCTCATTCATAAAACTATGTACGGCTGCCGTTTAAGCAGACTTATATAGTGTGGGGCGTGGACTCAGCCCCCTGAGCCATGAGTGGCCAAAGGCACCTTACCTTGCATGTCCCCCTCGGATCTACAGCAACTGCACTTCCAAGTGCACTTTCAGTGCAATTTCAAGTGCACTTTGCACTTTTAGTTTGCACATGTAGTGCAAAGTGGATTTTCCTTTCATAAATAACCCCCAGTGTCTGCTTAACCATTTCAGCCCCGGATGATTTTACCCCCTTCCTGCACTCTTTACAGTTTGTCACTGTGTCGCTTTAACTGACAATTGCACAGTCATGAGACGCTATACCCAAACGAAATTTGCTTCCTTTTTTCCCCACAAATAGAGCTTTCTTTTGGTGGTATTTGATCACCTCGGGAGTTTTTATTTTTTGTGCTATAAACAAAAAAAATACAGACAATTTTGAAAATAAAAACATTTTTTTTTTACTTTCTGCTATAATAAATATCCCCCAAAAATATTAAAAAAACTAATTTGTTCTTCAGTTTAGGCAAATATGTATTCTACTACATATTTTTGCTAAAAAAAATCGCAATAAGTGTATATTGATTGGTTTGCGCAAAACTTATAGCGTCTACAAAATAGAGGATAGATTTATGGCATTTTTATTATTCATTTTTTTTAATTAGTAATGGTGGTGATTTTTATCGAGACTGCAACATTGCAGAGGACAACCTGGATACTTTTGACACTATTTTGGGACCATTGACATTTATACAGCGATCAGAGCTAAAAATAGCCACTGATTGCTGTATAAATGTCACTGGCAAGGTAGGGGTTAAACACTAGGGGGCAATCAAGGGGTTAAGTGAGTTCCCTCAGTGTGTTCTAACTGTAGGGGGGATTGGCTACCACTGACATGACAGAGATCGATGTTCCGATGACAGGGAACAGTAGAGCTCTGTCATGTTACTAGGCAGAACAGGGAAATACCTTGTTTACATAGGCAGTTCCCTGTTCTGCCTCTCCTCGCCCTGATCACGGGCTGCCGATGGACATTGAGTGCGCGGGACCCACGGGCACACTCCCGCAGCGCGCCCGCTATCCTGCTTTTGCGGACTGACGTACAGGTACGTCAGTTTGCGCAGGCGTGCCATTCTGCTGACGTTTATCAACGTGAGCCAATCGGCAAAAGGTTAAACAATCCATTTGAAATATATCCAGACAGGTAGCATTTTGTACTCCATAACTGTGGGTAAATCTAAAGACAATTGCACAATTATAGAAAGGTAAAAAAAACTGTGCTTAGAGACTAAAAAGCAGCCAACACTTCACCAGATATATAGTGCAAAAAATTATATAAACATTAGTGCAGCACTCAAAAATTGTGAACCAAAATGCAAATGAAGGTGAAGTAGTGTATATATAAAACCCAGGTCTCTCGAGGTCTATGAAACTCAAATAAATGGAGGATGCAAATGGACAATAAAATATTGCGAATGTGGAATAAGCAATAGTAAAAAATTTAAAAAAGCAAAAAATAGGAGTAGATTTACTAAAACTGGTGTACTCAGAACCTGGTGCAGCTGTGCATGGTAGCCAATCACCTTCTAAAATCAGCTTGTTTAAGGGGGCGTGGCCTGACGCATGGAGTGAGAAGACGTGCTGTGCCTCAGCTCCCGGACCCCTCGGCTCTACAGAGCGTTTCTGAACCAAATCCGGCTGTTTAAAAGACTCCAATGGGGAAAGCTAAGTACCGGGACCAGCAGGGAACGGGGGGGATCTCGCCCAGGAGGGGATTTGAGGAGCTTTTTCACCCGATCTTCGGCCGCGGCCCAGCGCCAACCGAGATCCAAGATGGCGCCGGCGCCTCCGTCCCTGGCCCGCTCCGAGTTAGCCCTAGACTCTATGGCCTGCTCACAGGCATCCCACACTACCCCTGTGTCTCAAGCTTCTCCCCCCAGACTCTCCAGGTGCCGTTCCACTGCATCCATAGGCTCTGAGGATGGATGGGATCTAGAATCCCAGATGAGATCCCTGCACAGCTACATGCGGTCTCTTCCTACCAAAGCTGATTTTGAGCAGTGTGTACACCGCATAGGGAAAACCTACAAACAGGAGATCTCTGAGCTTAAAAGGGACATTGGTGTTCGTTTTGAGGATATTGAAGCCACAGCAGAGACACTCCATACCTCTGTTCAGAAGCATGAGGAAATACTTAACTCTCACACAACCATGCTGCAGCACCCTGCGTTTCAGCAAGATGACATCGAAAACAGAAACAGGCGTAATAATATTCGCATACGCGGCATTCCTGAATCGGTGGAACCCAAGGACTTGAGGGCGGCGGTGACGGACATTATTAATCAGCTCTTACAATTGCCCAAGGATAACCCACTTGAACTAGACCGGGTTCACAGGACCTCAGGCCCCAGGAATCCTGACCCCTCATTTGTTCGAGACACACTCTGCAGAGTGCACTTCTACAGCATTAAGGAATCCATCATGCGGGCCGCCAGCACGCAGGACTCTTTCAATACCACTCCCGTGATGCTGTTACCTGATCTTTCACGTTTGACCTTGACCATGCAGAAGGCCCTAAAGCCTCTCACACAGCTTCTCCAATCACGCCAAATAAAATACCAATGGCGCTTTCCTTTTCAGCTGCGAGTGCACCATGATGGTAAGACTGCCACATTCCGCACGCTGGGTGACCTCCCTGCATTCCTGGGCACCCTGGAGTTGCCACAGGTGTCTTTGCCGGATTGGCCCTTTTCTCCAACTACACCAGGCCTGCCGTATATCCCGCAGTGGCAGAAACAAAGCCGCAAACGCCGTCCTGGATCTTCACCCCGCATAGACCCTGATGATTGATGTCTTATAGACCGGCTGGTCACCTATCTTTTTCTCTACGTGAGCAGGAATGCCTCCTGCACTACCTTGGATCTCTGAGGACTTTCGTTCCTCGAGCCTCTGTTGATGGTCTTCACTCTCCCACACCTCTTCCAGCAAGGAGTTTCTGTTACTGGTTTTTCTTCAATTGGAAGATGTTAATCTTTTCTTTCATTTTATTGTTACCCACGTTCGGGGTTCTTATGCTTTAGAAGATACCAGGTTCCTCTGCTAAAAATTGCACAATGGCTCACAAGCTGCGTAAGGAAGATTCACCTTGGCCTTCTGGGACTGCTGCGGTTCTTACCTGTTGCGAAACTGATCCCACTGTTCATCCAGTTTCTTCACTTCCACTTTTCCTTTTTACCAGGGACTGGTGCGCCTGTTTGCATCCCACTATTGCTTTTATGGCACACTCAACTGTTTATAATGTTGTATCAACCCATTCTTTCCCCCATCGTGATTATGATTATGATATTTTATTATCTATACTTATTTATGCTTATTACGCTTACAAGTACAGCCCAGTTTAATTTACATATTATTGGCCCTGTGGTCCCCAGGGCTCCGGGAGCTCTCGCCATGCTAAACACTACCCCCCCCTTAGGAATACTCGGTGCCCCCACTTGGCACCGTACCATGGTTTACAGATGTTCTATACTTTACAGTTTTTTATATTGTATTTTATTTTCCCTTTCTCAATTTTTGATTAACTGGTACCACCTTGTGGTCTATCTTACTACAATCAGTATATTGTTTAACTTGCAAGGATCAGGGTCCCAGTCTCCCTCTTCTGATCTTTTCAGGTCAGATTGTAATATCTATTTGACAATTATGGATACTGGGACTCCCTTCCTTTCCCTGCTCTCTCCACTCTTTCTCTCTCCTCCCTTGCTCCTTTCTGGTACTACTTTTATATCTCTTATATCTTTTTCTGCTTCCTTCCTTGCACCTATCCCCTTCCCTCCCATTTTCCCTTCCCCTTCCCCTCCTCTATTGGCTGGGGCGGTCTCCCGAGGGACTCTCGTTGTTTCTTTTTTCTCTCCTTTCCCATTATACCCACCTTGCTATGACCGCTACTCCACCACTTAATCTAGCTTCTTACAATTGTAGAGGCTTTAATACCCCGGATAAACGTAGTCAGATCCTCTATCACTTCCATAAACAGAAAACTAATATTCTCTTCTTACAAGAAACCCATTTCAGGACTGATTCCATACCCATGATGCGCAATCGATCCTATACCACTTGGTTTCATAGTACCAACCCCGCTGCAAAATCCAAAGGGGTTTCGATCGCGTTTCATAGGTCCTTTCACCCTGAGGTTATTGACTCATATGTTGATGATCATGGTCGCTTTATATTTCTCAAAATAAAATTTAATAATTTTCTTTTTACAGTCGCCAACATCTACGCTCCAAACACAGATCAGGCGCGCTTCCTATCATCCACTCTCGCCAGACTGACCTCTTTTGGAGGTTCTAGTGTTATCGTTGGAGACGACTTCAATGTGGCTCTTTCCCCGTCTGCCGACACCTCTACTGGTAAGTCTTCCATGACCACGACCTCACTCTCACACATAAAATCTCTTTTACACTCTTATCACCTAGTGGATGGAGTGGATACATCATCCTACAGACAGAGATTTCACATACTTTTCTATAGCACACAACTCATATAGCAGACTGGACTATTTTCTCATTTCCCAATCCCTCTTAGATACACCTTTACAAACCTCCCTAGGACATGCCCTCTGGTCTGACCATGCTCCGGTATATCTGTCTTTTGCCCGACCCCCACAGTTACGTAGGGGGCACTCCAGGCGCCTCAATGATAATCTCTTACGGGACTCGGTATGCATCGCTGAAGTTACCAAAGCAATTCATAACTTTAGAATTGACCACATAGCAGATACAACTTCTCCACTCAACCAATGGGAGGCTCTGAAGTGTGTGGTCAGGGGCATCCTAAATCAGAACGGTTCTCGCTTGAAAAAAATTAGGTCTGACGACATCCGGCGCCTCCTGACCAAAATTTCGGATCTGGAATCCCTACACAAATTAAATCTAGACCCTTCCACTTTTGTGGCCCTTTCCAACTCCCGTCGGGACTTACTCCAATTATTAGATTCACACTCTCTCATAGCTAGGGATCGTGCCCGAAAATCTTACTACTCTATAGCCAATAAATGCGGTCAACATTTGGCACGGGTTATCCATCCCAGGGCTCCACGTCTTCCTATCCCCTTCATCACTAAACCAGACCAGACTAAAGTTTTCGGTTGCAAAGACATATCCACCACATTTATTCAGGGAAGCTTATCCCACACCCACATAACTGCCCCTGAGCCACCCCCATCAAATCATTCTTTGGAGCTATTACCTTTTGTACCACCACCCCCTCCCTTCAGAATGTAAGCTCTACCAGCAGGGCCCTCCTGTACCTTTTGTATTGAACTGTACTGTAATTGTGTTGTCCCCCTTATACATTGTAAAGCGCTGCGTAAACTGTTGGCGCTATATAAATCTCGTATAATAATAATAATTTAAAGACTATTATGCCCAGTTATATAACCTTCCGCAAACCTCCCCGCCTAGTTCTCTGCCCCCATCCCAAGACCCAACACAGACCTACATAATGGAAACGGCGCTACCTGTGATTGACCCCCCGGTGTCCGTGGACTTGGATGGCCCCCTGTTGGAACCGGAGTTCCTAGGCGCCATCAAGGAATTAAAACCGGGTAAATGCCCAGGCCCCGATGGCTACTCCCCAAGGTTTTACAAAACCTTTGCACCATTGTTGGTACAGTTTCTCACTAAGGCCTTTAATTCCATAGATGACACCACTCTCCCTTCCAAAGCACTCCAATGTCTCCATTTTACCGAAACCCAATAAGGACCCTTCTCAATGCAGCAGTTAACGCCTG
The DNA here is from genome assembly GCA_037952925.1 of Lithobates clamitans. Classification (NCBI taxonomy): domain Eukaryota; kingdom Metazoa; phylum Chordata; class Amphibia; order Anura; family Ranidae; genus Lithobates; species Lithobates clamitans. The sequence goes on along the minus strand of JBBGZY010000605.1, from coordinate 3,641,349 downwards.
ATATCGCTTTTAAACATTGACTTCAAGCTCTTTGCAAAAATCCTTGCTAATCGTCTCTCTCCCTCTCTCCCCGGGATCATACATAGAGACCAGGTGGGCTTCGTCCCGGGTAGAGAGGCACGAGACAACACCACCAAAACTATTAACCTCATCTCCTATGCCCAATGCCACCATCAACAGATCTGCCCTCTCTCCTTTGATGCCGAGAAGGCTTTCTATCGGGTTAACTGGCGTTTCCTAAAACTTTCCCTTGAGCAAATCGGGTTGGGATCCCCTTTCATCTCCAAAATTATGTCACTCTACTCCCATCCCTCTGCTTCGGTCCTGGTTAATGGTACTTCTTCAGCAGCATTTGATATCTCCAACGGGACTCGCCAGGGATGCCCCCTTTCACCCCTTCTTTTTGTTATAGTAATGGAACATCTAGCATGTGCCATTCGCCAAAACGATTCCATACAAGGCATACGCACGCCATCCGCACACCATAAGCTTGCACTATACGCTGATGACTTACTCATTTACGCACGGCAACCACATATTACACTCCCCTCCTTGCTCTCGGTGTTCAAACGCTTCGGAAGTTTGAGTAATTTTAAACTCAATATCTCCAAGACTGAGGCGCTTAATATCTCTCTCCCTGCTTCCACTCTGTCCTCCCTCAAATCCAACTATACTTTTCATTGGCAGACCAAGGGCATTACGTATTTAGGCGTAACCATACTGGCTTACCTTTCACTTCTCTTTACACTGAACTACATCCCCCTCCTCTCCCGACTCCGTAAAGATCTTGCCTCTTGGGGGGACAAACCCATACCCTGGTTTGGACGCATAAACACCCTTAAGATGGACACTTTACCTAAATTGCTCTACCTATTTCAGACCATTCCGACCGTAATACCCAAATCCTTTTTCTCTACTCTGCGCTCTCTTTCCATCCGCTTTCTGTGGAATCAAGGATTATCAAGAATCAAATTTAAGTTACTCACCCGGCCAAAATTGCAAGGAGGTACAGGTCTACCTGATTTTGAGCTTTATTACAAAGCCACATTAATGGCACGTATCCTTGATTGGTTCCCACGACCTTCCCAAAAAGCTTTGGTTATGGTTGAACAGGATATGTCCCCCGTTGATCTTAGGGCTTAACTTTGGGGCTATAAACGTAACTTATCAGTTTTGGCTGATTCATCACCCCTCACTACAGCTGCCCTCGTACTTTGGTATAAGAGAGGTCTATGCGAGATTCTATCTTCGGACCCATCTCCCTTATCACCACTTTTCGATAATCCTGCCTTTCCACAAGGTATAGGGGCTTATTCTATTGGTTCTTTCTCCCGCTCCTCAAGGCCCCAAGCACCCTCCTTTGTTCGGGTGGACAATGGAACACCAAATATCCCTCCAGGAAATCGAGACTGGCTCACTTCCATACACCTTTCCACCTTTACCAAACATCTTTTCACTTCCTCCCAGGTCCATCGCCCCTTGACTAACTTTGAATACCTCAGCACTCTGCAAGAACTACCTAGACACTTGCTATCACATATCTACAGTCTTATTCAATCTCTTACACAGAAAGAGCTACCCACCTACACTAGAGTATGGTCGGCAGACCTGGGAAAGACCATCTCCAGAGCGGATTGGCAAACTGCGTTCCATTTCGCACATAAGTCCTCAATCTCATGCTACTCACAAGAAAAAAATTTTAAGGTCATGGCAAGGTGGTATAGGGACCCCGTCTCTCTACGGAAAATTTTCCCCTCAACTTCATCTATTTGTTGGCGTTGTTCTCTCACAACAGGGTCGTATCTACATATCTGGTGGGAGTGTGATCAGATCCGGCCCTTCTGGAATCAGGTATCCCAGGTTTATGAAAAAATTTACGATGATCCTCTGCACTTGACTCCTGAAATAGCCCTCCTATCTATTCTGCCAGGTTCAATAGCCTCTCAAAAGTGCAATCTTCTACGTTTCTTCCTGTCTGCGTCTCTCCAACTCATACCCCTCTTTTGGAAGACAGCGACTATCCCCCCACTGTCTCTCTGGACTTCCACCATGAATGATATTATGCGTATGGAGGAGATGCTGGCGCTTGACAATGACACCTACGAGAAATTCACAATATTATGGTCGGTCTGGCGGCGCTTCTCCTCCTCAGATACGCTGTCTTCCTTGCTTCCTGCCTCCCAGATTACAGCTTCCCCCACAAATTTGAATACCCGCTGATCCCTTGACCATGTCTGAAGATCTGGGGTCCTTCCTTCTCAACCCCAGCCAGCAGAACCCCCTCCCCCTACTCTTCCCTCCCCTTCCTCCCTTTTCTTTTCTGTTTTCTTTTTTATCCTGATACTTGACATGATTTATCTATATTATAATTTGCTTAATAACTATCAGCTTAGCTGTGGGCGATAGCCATTTTGCTCGCTGGATGTTCTCTCAATATGTCATATTTTATGTCAATTGTATTACTTCTTTTGTTGCTTTATAACAATAAAAACATTTTCAACTCTAAAATCAGCTTGTTTAAATAAGCTTTGGCAACAAAACCGGGTAGGAGATTGGTTTCTATGCAGAGCTGCATTCGATTTTGCACTCTCAAGCCTTAGTAAATAACCCCCATAGTGTTGCTCGAAGTTCATGAATGCATCATGATCCCAGATAGCAAGTAATTGTGCTGCAAGTTTGAAAATTACTTGCTAAGATATTGCTAGACTTGCCAAGTTTCACAAGTTTGTTGCACAACTGCAGCAAGTCTGCATTATACAACAGAAAGCCAGGCACAAAAAATAAAAACCAAGGAAGCCTTGTAATGGTGCCACAGTAGGCCACTGCACCCAGACTCAAGTGACCAAATGAGGAAAAGCAGAAAAAAACAAATAGGGGAGCGATAATCCAAAGAGTGGCAAACAGTCAATAAAGGATAAAATCCACGCATACCATATGTACTTAATTAGTAAGGTGAAAATAAAAATTGTGTAAAAAAATTGTATATAACCAAGAAGTACAAATGTCATAGGCAATGATAAACAGTGAAACAATTAAAGAGCACATAGACTCACAGTAGCCGTGCCAGTCATAGAAGCCAGAGGGGGTGGAAGGATGGCTGAAGGGTCATGCACACCAGGAGACAGGGGTGCAAGATGGAATCCTTCCAGAGTGTGGATGCAAGGATCGTGGCCAGATCTCCAGGGAGCGTCAGAGGAGGGAGACTGAGCATCAGACCGCGGCTCCAGATCACAGGACAGCCAGGAGAGGATGTAAAGAGCGGGTACAGTACCCAGAGGATCCAGGAGATGGTACGGTGCTGGAGATGATACCAAGGGACCGAAGGGAGCAAATCACAGCACAACTTCAGGGTGTCCGGACACCGGAGCTCCTCCCTAGCTGTTTATATATATAAACACTACTCACCTTCATTTGCATTTTGGTTCACAGTTTTTGAGCGCTGCACTAATGTTTATATGATTAATTGCATAATTATGTTGTAAAGTATATGGTAGGTAAACAGTCCTCTCTCTAGAAAGAAGAAAAATGCAGTAAAAGCACCCTATAAAAGAACCCAGATATAAAGAATTGTTAAGTTGCTGCATATTTTCACTGGCAAGTTGTACACTTGCAGAGTACTTCACTTGAAGCACTAAGTGTCTACTTGACACTTTTCCAATTTGTAGTAAATTGCTTGGCAAGAGCAAAGTTGCAGTGGTGAGTCTACAACATGAGCTCTGCAAGTCACAGTGACCCCTGTGGTGGGATGACTATTGCACAAAATAACTGAACCAGAACTTGCAGCAGACTTGCAGAATGTTTGCAAAGAAAGTTGATCTGAAGTCATGCAATGTGGACTTGCTGCAATTGTGCAACAAACTTGTGAAGCCTAGCAAGTCTAGCAATAGCTTAGCAAGTAATTTTCAAACATGCAGCTCAATTGCTTGCTATCTGGGAAGGGGAATACCTTACCTCTCCAGTGGGTGGTGACTCTAATCTCAGATCTGTTGCAGAGCTACAAACACAGTTTGTACCCCACACTTCCATGAGTGTAGGCTTTTATGTTGTTTTTCCCTCAGTCCCCATGTCACCAAAGGACACAGCAATGGCATGGGAGCCAGCATATGGAACTCCAGGTCCCCCTAAACATAAACAAAACTTAAAGCCTAAGTTTAGTTAAGGGAGTGCCTTACCATCCTAGGGCTGTGTGTTTCTATTGATGTGCACAGTGTAGAGAGACACAACTTTAGTCCATGCATGCAAAGGTTGCTCCATTGGATGCTGCAAGAGAAAGGAGACACCCTGAGACAGGAAACCTGGGACCGCAGACATGGTATCTGCTTAAACTGGAACATAGGCTCCCTGGTTATCTCCCGCCTCGACTACTGCAACTCCCTCCTCATTGGCTTACCTTTAAATAGACTACCCCTCCCTCAGTCCATCATGAATGCTGCTGCCAGACTCATCCACCTTACAAACCGATCAGTGTCTGTTACCCCTCTCTGCCAATCCCTCCATTGGCTGCCACTCGCACAACTAATTAAATTCAAAGTACTAACAATAGGTTACAAAGCCATCCATAACTCTGCCCCCAGCTACATCACTAGCCTAGTCTCAAAATACCAACCTAATCGCCCTCTCCGTTCCTCCCAAGACCTCCTGCTCTCTAGCTCCCTCATCACCTCCTCCCATATCCGCCTCCAGGACTTCTCCCGAGCCTCGCCCATCTTCTGGAATTCCCTACCCCAATCTGTCAGACTGTCTCCAAATTTATCCACTTTTAGGCGATCCCTGAAAACTTTCCTCTTCAGAGAAGCCTATCCTACCTCCATCTAACAACTGCACTATTTTCTCCATTAGCTCATCCCCCACAGCTATTACCCTTTTGTATAACTTGACCCTCCCTCCTAGATTGTAAGCTCTAATGAGCAGGGCCCTCTGATTCCTCCTGTATTGAATTGTATTGACAATATTCCCAATATTCCCAATATTAGGGTACTCACATTTAATAGGTGCTATGAACGCACCACTCTGTAACAAGCCAAACAAATATAAACACGCTGTACTGGTGTGTCCTCTCCTGCTCTGAGAACACTCCACTGTCTCACAAACCGTCCTGTCGATAACGGGAAATAATGTATCTTCCTCAAGGGGAATTCTCAGTTCCCTAGTATTTAGACAGGCTAATGTATATAGACAGGCTACCAGGGTATATAGATAGGCTAGGGTATATAGACAGGCTACTAGAATATACAGACAGGCTACTAGGGTATATAGACAGGCTAGGGTATACAGGCTACTAGGGTATATAGACAGGCTAGGATATATAGACAGGCTACTAGAATATACAGACAGGCTAGGGTATACAGGCTACTAGGGTATATAGACAGGCTAGGGTATACAGACAGGCTACTAGGGTATATAGACAGGCTAGGGTATACAGGCTACTAGGGTATATAGACAGGCTAGGGTATACAGACAGGCTACTAGGGTATAAAGACAGGCTACTAGGTTATACAAACAGACTACTAGGGTATATAGACAGGCTACTGGGGTATATAAACAGGCTACTAGGGTATACAGACAGGCTACTAGGGTATACAGACAGGCTAGGGTATACAGACAGGCTACTAGGATATACAGACAGACTACTAGGGTATACAGACAGGCTACTAGAGTATATAGACAGGCTACTTGGATATACAGACAGGCTACTAGGGTATACAGACAGGTTACTATGGTATATAGACAGGCTACTAGGGTATACAGACAGGCTACTAGGGTATATAGACAGGCTACTAGGGTATACAGACAAACTACTAGGGTATACAGACAGGCTACTAGGGTAGATAGACAGGCTACTAGGGTAGATAGACAGGCTAGGGTAGTATATGCAGAGCTTCCTTGTGCTGTGTACGGTCCCTTCCTCCCTCTCCTCCTCCCTCCTCCAGTCCAGGCTGTCCCTGTCACCCCTCCAGATCACTCTGTTTAGAAATGGGGTGTCAGTGGAAGAGCGAGAGATCTCAGTGCTGGATTGGGGGTGGGAGCTCCGTGATCGGCCGATCAGTATGCTGACCCCTCTGCTCCTTCCATGATCTGCACTCACCTGGCGCCACCCCTGCTCAATAGCTTGTGCAAGAAATTTCCTCCCGGCTCTATCATATGGGCGGAGCAAGGGAGGAAACTCACTCTCCCACTGATCTCTGGCTGTCACTGAAGCATCAGGTGCAGACTTAGTGAGAGTGCTGCGGCTGTGTGGGACAGCGCTGTGTCAGGCAGCCCGCAACACTCTCACTGAGTCTGCACCCGATGCCAATCGTGTAGGTAGCTCTGCCGCTCCTATTAACTTGCCGCCTGGGTTCCATGGACCCACTGGGACCCATGGTAGGGTCGGCCCTGGCAGCATCCCCCATATAATAATAATCACGATGCTGCTAGCATTAGTAAATAAATAGGGAGGTATATAATATTAACTTGATTTACCTTTTTTAATAAATGTCTTCAGTTGCTTCCTGGTTTCTGATCTCAGCCAAAATGATGTCATACATTCCAGAAGTTTTCATTGACTTTTTTTTCATCTGGAAATGGGGAAGAGGGGCTTTTTTAGCAAAGCACACCCTCCTGATATAATGTAAAAAGGAAGTGCTGGCCAATCAAATACAAAGATAGGTCAGCCACACCTAAAACTACATGAACACCGGGAGAAAAAAGTTAGTTAATGTAAGTGAAGTGCGCTGTCCCGGTATTTCACACTGACATGCTAACCAAAACTAGTGTTTAAGGAAGGAATATATAAAAAATGTAAATATAAAAATGCATGCACCTGTATGGGGGGGATACAAACCATTCAATAATGCATATCAGAAGGTATTATAAAAATAAAATGTTTGCAATTGTGAACAACACCACCCTGCAAAAAAAAACATATATACCAAAATGACAATAATTCACGCCTATACCGGTCAGGTGTAAAATGATCAACAGCAAAAAAGTAATGAGTAAAAGCTTGAGCATAAAGTTCCAAAATGAAAAAAAAAAAAAAAAAATTGTAAGTGACTAGATAAAAAGCCGATAAGAAAGAAACAGTCCTAAAAACCTTTTTGGTGCTGATATTATGGCATTCGGTACCCTTTAAAGTGCTGCATGCAACACCACCGTGCACAAGTAATAAAATGGCCGCTTACCGGACCCAAAAAGTCAATGAGCATGTACGCTGATCACAGCTTAAGTAACATCGATTTGTATTACCGCCTCTCTATTACTCCGGATCATAACAGGCTCTCGGCTCAAGAGAAAATACAGAAATACGAGGAGCAGTGGTGGAATTTCCACAGTCGCAGCAGCCACACTTGCGACTGGGCCCTGCCGTTCTGCCACTGTGGGGGGACCCCAAGACCCGGCATCTCCCTCTGCACCTATGGCTGTCTGTTCATAATGCAGTGGGGGGGGGGGGGGGGGGGGCGACGATCGGTAGCTTTATGTTGCCCGTGGGTGGCAGTATCTCCCTGAGGCTAGTAGTTCTCTTCCCTAGTGTCAGTGTATACAGTGAAGAGGGGAGGGGCCTCTGACCCGGGCATGTATTAATTGCACTCTTCAGTGTACAAGTGAATCGCTCTGCTTGTACACTCTTGCTGATACATGCTCTGGGTCAGAGGCCCCTCCCTTCTCCACTTTATACACTCGGGGAAGAGAACTACAAGCCCCAGGGAGATCCCCATGGACACCATAGAGCTGCCGATCGCCACCTCCCACCTTCCCCCAGGGGTATAGAGATGTGCTGGGGGTTGGAGGTGCACAGCGGAGACCAGCCAGGTACAGGGGAACCTCTGGAAGGGGGGGCTGTCTGGGGACCCTGATGTAAGGGGGGCTCTCTGGGGACACTGATGTAAGAGGGGGCTCTCTGGGGATACTGATGTAAGGAAGGGGCTCTCTGGGGACCCTGATGTAAAGGGGAGGCTCTCTTGGGACCCTGATGTAAGGGGGGGGCTCTCTGGGGACCCTCTTGTAAAGTGGAGGCTCTCTGGGGACACTTATGTAAGGGAGGACCCTGATGTAAGGAGGGGCTCTCTGGGGACCCTGATGTAAGGAAGGGGCTCTCTGGGGACCCTGATGTAATGAGGGGGGCTCTGGGGACCCTAATGTAAGTAGGGAGGCTCTCTGGGGATGCTGATGTAAGGAGAGGCTCTCCGGGGACCCTGATGTATGAGGAGGCTCTCTGGGGACCCTGATGTAAGGGGAGGCTTTTTGGGGTCCCTGATGTAAGGGGAGGCTCTCTGGGGACCCTGATGTAAGTAAGAAGGCTCTCTGGGGACCCTGATGTAAGGGGAGGCTCTCTGGGGACCCTGATGTAAGGGGAGGCTCTCTGGGGACCCTGATGTAAGGAAGGGGCTCTCTGGGGACCCTGATGTAAAGGGGAGGCTATCTGGGGACCCTGATGTAAGGGGGGCTCTCTGGGACCCTGATGTAATAGGGGGCTGTCTGCGTAACCTAATGTAAGGAGGGGCCCTGATGTAGGGGGAGGCTCTCTGGGGACCCTGATGTAAGTAGGGAGGCTCTCTGGGGACCCAGGTGTAAGGGGAGGTTCTCTGGGGACCCTGATGTAGAGGAAGGCTCTCTGGGACCCTGATGTAAGGGGGGGGCTCTCTGGGGACCCTGTTGTAAAGTGGAGGCTCTCTGGGGACACTGGTGTAAGGGGGGACCCTGATGTAAGGAGGGGCTCTCTGGGGACCCTGATGTAAGGAAGGGGCTCTCTGGGGACCCTGATGTAATGAGGGGGGCTCTGGGGACCCTAATGTAAATAGGGAGGCTCTCTGGGGATGCTGATGTAAGGAGAGGCTCTCTGCGGACCCTGATGTATGGGGAGGCTCTCTGGGGACCCTGATGTAAGGGGAGGCTTTTTGGGGACCCTAATGTAAGGGGAGGCTCTCTGGGGACCCTGATGTAAGTAAGAAGGCTCTCTGGGGACCCTGATGTAAGGGGAGGCTCTCTGGGGACCCTGATGTAAGGGGAGGTTCTCTGGGGACCCTGATGTAAGGAAGGGGCTCTCTGGGGACCCTGATGTAAAGGGGAGGCTATCTGGGGACCCTGATGTAAGGGGGGGGCTCTCTGCGACCCTGATGTAATAGGGGGCTGTCTGGGGACCCTAATGTAAGGAGGGGCCCTGATGTAGGGGGAGGCTCTCTGGGGACCCTGATGTAAGTAGGGAGGCTCTATGGGGACCCAGGTGTAAGGGGAGGTTCTCTGGGGACCCTGATGTAGAGGAAGGCTCTCTGGGACCCTGATGTAAGGGGGGGCTCTCTGGGGACCCTGTTGTAAAGTGGAGGCTCTCTGGGGACACTGGTGTAAGGGGGGACCCTGATGTAAGGAGGGGCTCTCTGGGGACCCTGATGTAAGGAAGGGGCTCTCTGGGGACCCTGATGTAATGAGGGGGGGCTCTGGGGACCCTAATGTAAGTAGGGAGGCTCTCTGGGGATGCTAATGTAAGGAGAGGCTCTCTGCGGACCCTGATGTATGGGGAGGCTCTCTGGGGACCCTGATGTAAGGGGAGGCTTTTGGGGGACCCTAATGTAAGGGGAGGCTCTCTGGGGACCCTGATGTAAGTAAGAAGGCTCACTGGGGACCCTGATGTAAGAGGAGGCTCTCTGGGGACCCTGATGTAAGGGGAGGTTCTCTGGGGACCCTGATGTAAGGAAGGGGCTCTCTGGGGACCCTGATGTAAAGGGGAGGCTATCTGGGGACCCTGATGTAAGGGGGGGGCTCTCTGCGACCCTGATGTAATAGGGGGCTGTCTGGGGACCCTAATGTAAGGAGGGGCCCTGATGTAGGGGGAGGCTCTCTGGGGACCCTGATGTAAGTAGGGAGGCTCTCTGGGGACCCTGGTGTAAGGAGAGGTTCTCTGGGGACCCTGATGTAATGAGGGGGGGCTCTGAGGACCCTGATGCAAGTGGGGGATCTCTGGGGACCCTGATGTAAGTGGGGGATCCACACTCAGATATTTAACGATAATATATATATATATATATATATATATATATATATATATATATATATATATATACACACACATGTATATTATATACATGGGTATACCCGCCCGAGTGTATGACTTTCTTTACTTCGCTGCTATGGGCTCTAGCCCGAGATCTTTTGTAGACCCATCAATGCCCCTGGTGGGGGCCCTTCATGGTTTCTTGCACCGGGGCCCTGAAGATTCTAATTATGCATCTGACAAAAAGGACTGATTGCATTATCATTTAAAACCATAAACTTATTAAAAAAGATTGCACTTAAAGCACACCCTCCTGCCTGCATGCCTGAGCTAAGGGGAGATGGATTCCAGGACATAAATGCTACTTGAATCATCTGCCCTTATTCAAGATGGCTGCAGCCTGAAATGCTAAGGGGGGGGTTTTTCAAAGTGATTTCTCAATAAAATAAAGCATTGAGACATGGATGATATAATCATACCTAGTTGGTGCTGTTATGATAACAATGATCTGTATTCATTTAAAGATTGACTGAAATATCTAACTGGTTTATATTGTCAACAATATATTTGTTCAATAGAGATGAAAAAGTTTCCTCTGACAGGGTAACCTTTACATATAATAGCACAATAATGTTACAAGAACAGTGGATTGTCAGTGGATTTTGTATCAGTGCACATGTGATGCACATGTTTCAGAAGAATATCAGTTATGGGATTTATGATAGAGAGCTGTGTATTCCAACATCTACAATCTAATATGTCAGCAGGCAAACATAACCATTATTGTGTGTTCACTATTTTTAGGACTATAATTTTATTCAAATCTTTTCCATAAAGCTGCTGAGATAATTGAGATAATAGTTTGCTTTGAATTAGCCTTAGTGCACATATCCATCCTAGGCTATTTAATAACAAAATCCATCAAGCCAGAAAAAAAAAAAACTTTAAAAGGCAAGAAATTCTAAAATGGCTTTTTCATATATGTGGGATTGGAGAGTCATTTACAACCAGATGTTAAAATTCTAATAACTGACAAAGGCTTGGTAATGACACCATTTGATGAACTGAAACTTTCAGCTGACTGTTATTTAGGGACATTTTTAAGCTGTTTTGGATCCTGATGGAACGTGAACCAGGGCCCCACAATATCTCATCATTATTAACAATCTACTCACACATTTGCCTTACGCAATATAATAAGTGTGTGGACATGAAAGACTTCCCTAGCTAATAAACGTATAATGATAATGCTTCTGTTAGTACACTGAAAGAAAAACATTCATTATCCATGAAAAGAACTGTTCCTGCAAAGCCAATGGGTTTTGCAGCTGGGGTAGTGTCTAATGATAGATGTGAAATGAAAGTTGCCCCAGTCTGGCCGTTTACTATCTAATGCACATAGGACAATTACAAAAAATTGCACTTGGCCATACGAAAATTGCACTTGGCCAACTTGGCCACTTTGCAAATCTGTGCCACCATCTGCTGTCACCTAAGAGTGATTAAATTATTCTTGCACCTCAGACTGCTCTCTGAAGTGTATAGTTAGCGCTAGTCCTGCGCATTACTACCAGGAGTTTCTGAAGCCTCGACAAACCCAGCAGCGAAAAGAACTTTCAATTCAGGCACTACAATACTATATAAAGAAGGATGAAGCGCTACCTCCCCAAAACTCCAAATGAACTTCCCAAACATATAACACAAAATGTGTATAAGCATGAAGCCAAAGTGGTGGTGCTCACAATTGGTAATAATATCTATACAGATCTAGGAACCAATATATGTAGTAATGTAACAGTAGTGGTGGTAACCCCCAATTGACAAAAAGTAATAAATAAAAGTGTAGATACTAACAAAATCACACAATAAACCAAATAATGTAAACAAACACTCAAAATCAAAACCAATTATAATATACGTGGCCATTCTCCAATAGTTCATACGGTGCCTTGAAAAAAGTATTCGTAGCCCTTGACATTTTCCAAATTTTGCAATGTTAGAACCAAAAACGTAAATGTATTTTATTGGGATTTTATGTGATAGAGCAACACAAAGTGGTACATAATTGTGTAGTGAAAGGAAATTGATAAATGGTTTTCAATTTTTTTTACAAATAAATATGTGAAAAGTGTTGCGTGCATTTGTATTCAGCCCCCCTAAGTCAATACTTTGTAGAACCACCATTCGCTGCAATTACACCTGCAAGTCTTTTTGGGTATGTCTCTACCAGCTTTGCACATCTAGAGAGTGACATTTTTGTCCATTCTTCTTTGCAAAATATCTGAAGCTCTGTACAATTGGATGGAGAGCATCTGCGAACAGCAATTTTCAAGACATGCTGCTAGGTTAATTGGATCCTGTCTAAATTGTCCCTAGTATGTATGAATGTGAGTTAGGGACCTTAGATTGTAAGCTCCTTGAGGGTTAGGGACTGATGCGAATGTACAATGTATATGTAAAGCGCTGCGTAAATTGATGGCGCTATATAAGTAACTGAAATAAATAAATAATAATAAAAATAATAAAATAAGTCTTGCCACAAATTCTCAATTGGATTTAGGTCTGGACTTTGACTGGGCCATTCTAACACATGAATATGCTTTGATCTAAAACATTCCATTGTAGCTCTGGCTGTATATTTAGGGTCATTGTCCTGCTGGAAGGAGAAACTCTTCCCCAGTCTCAAGTCTTATGCAGACTCTAACATAGCCCAGGAATTTAACCTGTTTACGATGGAACTCGCACTTCTCCAGTTTACAATAGAGATTGTTCTCTCTTCGTTTTTGAAGCACACGACAGACATCTGTGTGGAGGCTCTCCAGGGACTTGGAAAATATGAGGATATCGTTGAGTTAAACCACCACACATAACTGCAACAAATCTTGGAGGACATCGTTAATAAATTCCTGGAAAACTGCCGGAGCGTTACAAAGGCCAAAAGGCATTACGAGGTACTCATAATGGCCTGTTCTGGTATTAAATGCAGTTTTCCACTTGTCGTCCTCCTTAATCCTCAAATCAAGCTTTGTGAAAACCGTTGCTCCCTTGAGGCAGTCAAATAACTCCGTAATCAACAGAATCGGATAGGCATTCTTAATTCTGAAACGATTGAGACCCCTATAATCAATACAAGGTCTCAGTTCACCACTCTTCTTCTTCACAAAGAAGAAACCAGCACCAGCAAGAGACAAGGATTTGCGGATGAAACCTCGAGAAAGTGCATCTGTAACATACTCCTCCATGGTCTTATCCTCCAAGATCGACAAAAGGCTAAACCCGGCCACCAGGGGGTATGGCACCAGGTTGAAGGTCAATTGTGCAATCATATGGCCGGTGTGGAGGCAAACTACCGGCTTGACCTTTGTCAAAGACATCCCTAAAATCGTGGTACTCCTCCGGCAGGAAGGAGAGTGAAGAGGTGCACAGACCCTTGGCTACCTTCTGAAAGCATGTCTCGCTGCATTGTGGTGACCAGGAGAGAACCTTAGCATGGAACCAATCAAAAGAGGGGTTGTGCCTCTGTAACCAAGAATAACCAATAACCAGTGGAAACTTAGGTGAGGAAATAACTTGGAATTGGATTATCTCATGGTGAATAGCCCTTATGGCCATGGACAACGGAACCATTTCATGAGTCACATGGGCAGGCTGTAGAGGTCTCCCATCAAGAGCCTCAATGGCAAGTGGAGTGTCACGCAGCTGCAGCAGAATCGAGTGCTTCAAAACAAAGGCAGCATTAATGAACAGGCCTGCAGCCCCAGAGTACATTAGAGCCTGTATCTCGACAGACGACTTAGCTCAAGAAAGGGTAACCAAAACCAGGTGCTTATCCTTTAACTCAGCTTTAACTTGTCTAATCTGTCCATTAGACAAGTCATCGTAAGACAAAACTCTAATGCCCCATACACACGGTCGGATTTTCAGACGGAAAATGTGTGATAGCACCTTGTTGTCGGAAATTCTGACCGTGTGTAGGCTCCATCACACATTTTCCATCGGATTTTCCGACACACAAAGTTTGAGAGCAGGCTATAAAATTTTCCGACAACAAATTCCGTTGTCGGAATTTCCGATCGTGTGTACACAAATCCGACGCACAAAGTGCCACGTATGCTCAGAATAAATAAAGAGATGAAAGCTATTGGCTACTGCCCCGTTTATAGTCCCGACGTACATGTTTTACGTCACCGCGTTCAGAATGATCGGATTTTCCGACAACTTTGTGTGACTGTGTGTATGCAAGACAAGTTTGAGCCAACATCCGTCGGAAAAAATCCTAGGATTTTGTTTTCGAAATGTCCGATTAATGTCCAACCGTGTGTACGGGCCATTACAATGTTCCAGCAGTCTGAAAAAGTGGAATTCATTTATCTTCATAGATTTCTTGGGGGAGATTGTTGATAAATATTTCTGTCCCAAGTGGAGGTGCTTCTCCAACCCAGTCTGCAGGAGGGCCACCATATTTCCTCTGACCATTAACCTGTACAAGATTAATATTACACCTTTCCATCCACGCCAGAAGGGAAGCTTTATTGTCTTTATTTAGAGAATTAATCCAAGCCTCGCTCTCAACGTTCATCACATCGTTGTCCATCATTAGAGAATGATCTGCTCTCTCCATGGGAAGGCTGAACTAAGCTCTTTTCCATGCTTTGACTGGGAGAAGCAGAAAAAATCCCTGGTCTCCTCTATGGGCCATAATAAGTGCGTAGAAAGCTAGCCCCTAGTCCCCTCCAAAAGCCCCTGTCTTGGTTGGGTTTGTCAAAGGTATGTATAGTGCATGTTGTCTCTATTTTTTACTCTATCAGTAGATTTTTTTAAATAATCAGAAGTTTACAAAAGGGTGCCTAGGGCGTATGATGTCTAAATACAGTCAGCCCATGCGCAGAGGTTGTAGCTTCTAGAAAATGAACACTATAAAGACTGTTCTATCAGCTCTCAAATATTTATTTCAGATATTGATTTATAGAAAATCTGTAATCCAAAAACATGAAAAAAACAGCTGCAGCTTTGCTAGGGCAGGCATCTGGAGGTGTTGACAAATCCATTCAGCACCTGACCTAAAACGCACTTGTGTTGGAAGACCAGGCTAATACTGATACTGTTTCATAGCTCATGGAACAGAAAAAGTCAGGACCTAAACATAGACCCCAGGATGTTATTAAGCTCAAAGCAATATATATATATATATATATATATATATATATAGCAAAAATATAATTCAGGATGGTGCATCTGACCTGGACATTAATACATTTCTGAGGTCTGTGATTAAGTCCTGGCTTTTTCTGTTTCACAGGCACCTAGAGATGTCTGTACACATCTACAGAAGCTTCTTAAACCCTTTTGTGACAGAAAAATGCCGCACTGTTCTGATAGGCAGGTTTCCCACTCCTTCCTGTCTCTTAAACATTCCTGACAGTTGCCTTACAGTTATGCAAAACAAAAAAAAACCATGCATACACATAGATTTACACTGGATAATTTGGCCCACTCCTTGTCCGAAAATAAGGCCTAGATGTTCTCCGGGTATTCTTGGACCTCCAGCTGCAATGCAGTGGAACACTTTTGGCATCATTTATTAGAATTTTTTTGTTCAGTCCTTATGCATGTTTATGTTTGGCTGTATGTGTATAGTACATATTTATTATTTACAAAAGGTTAGGGTAAAAGAAAAGTTCTGTTTATAATTTAGGTTTATATGACCTTCAAATATGAAATTGAAGAACAGTTAAATCAGAAAATCAATTTTTTATAGTGAAAACCTTGCATGGGAGAATGGTTATACAGGAATAGTGGAGACAGTAAGTAATTTTAAGAGGATATGTGCATATTTTAAATAGTTCAAGTTTGCCTGTGTTTTAATGGTGTGATATCTATAATCTAGTAGTACATTGTATTTTGTCATCCACATTAGAAAGACGTGAATGCTGATGAGTTCTCTTCTGAACTTGTTGTGTTTCAATTGTGTTTTTCCTCATCTATCATTCCATCTATTGTCTCCTCTCTGCACTAATTAATTTTGGTTCATTACCCTTCTATCTCTCTTCTCCTTCTTATTATGGCTATGAAAAGAACATTAAATAAAATGTAGTAATAGTACTGCCTGAATGCCTTTTATGAATATTGATGTGCTTTAAAATCGTTTAGCATTGATTTCAGAATCATCAAAGGCTGACCATATTATGCAAAGGATTTAAGGTAGCTATAAATGTAAAATAAGTTTGAGATCCTATATTTTATTACACAAAAATGTAGGTGTTACAGAATTAGCAGTGAGTTTGTTGTAATATTGCACCTAAAGAGAGTGGGAAATTCAGGATGAACTAATATTTAGCTTACTACCAGTCCCTTTTAGTGCCAGTTAATGCACTCAGAAAGAGAATGTTTTGCAGTATGTTGGGAGCCCCTGAAGCTGGGGGACAGTCAAGCTTTCTTCCAAGACAGAGCTGATAGGACAATGCAATGGGAGGGATTTACTAAAACTCGAGCATACAAAATCTGGTGCAGCTCAGCATAGAAGCCAGGCAGCTTCCGTGTATTATTGCCAAGCTGAAGTTAGAAGCTGATTGGCTGCCATGCACTGCCACATCAGATTCTGAGTGCTCCAGTTTTGGTAAATCTCCCCATTATGTACCATTGAGAGGTACCCACATTGTACTGTGTGAAGTGGGG
Organism: Lithobates clamitans; assembly: GCA_037952925.1. Lineage (NCBI taxonomy): Eukaryota > Metazoa > Chordata > Amphibia > Anura > Ranidae > Lithobates > Lithobates clamitans. The sequence continues at coordinate 3,624,707 of JBBGZY010000605.1, read as the reverse complement.
GCATGCTTGAGCTTCAGTATGGTGCAAAGTATTTGAATTCCTCTTATATCTTGGGCACTCTGAGGAAGTGCTCAAGCCATGCTTTATTGGGAGACAGGTATGTACTGCCCCTTTATGGTGTCTGCTACATAATCCTCCTTTAAGAGAGAAGCAGGTACAGATAGAAGCATGCAAATTAATAGCATTCACATTAATAATGTTTTAGATGACAACAGGTGGGATGATTTTGAAAAGTTTTTACAAATACTTGTTGAAGGATATAGCATTAAATGAACAAAAACAATCACACATAGCAGATAAATTGGTAAAAATCAGTTGCACAACTTGCTGCAAAATCACTCACTTTGTTATTCTGGTGCAAGGTCCTCTTTACTTGCTGACCAGAATCACCAGTCCTGCATCGATGAGATCCAAAGCAGGACTATCCAGAGATATATGATCTGGTTCAGCAAAGGCAATGTAGTAAAGGTAAAAGCCATGTGGGTGGCCTGAGATGAAACTTGCATTTACACAAAAGTAATTTACTTCTGTTGGAGAAGGAAATGTGTATGTAATCTATAAACTTTTCCTTCTGATGCAATTGGAATTGATTCAGTTATGTTATAATTCAAAAATATTTGCATTGGGAAGATGGCATTTATCAGCTGGAACGAACTAGATACAAATAATTATACATTCTTAGTCTATAAAATATTTGTACAATATATACTTACGGTGGGTTTGTTTGCAAAGTGCATAAAGTGATGTTGTAGACCTGGTGGATTCTTCAAAAATAAAAGACTGGAAAATGTACAGTACATGTACAGTATGCCTTGTTTTTGGGAGCTGGATTTTGCACATGTCTGTTACCCTCAGGTTGCACAGTGCTACTTATTGGCATCTAGAAAGATGCTGTTCATTTCAAAAGATGCCCAGAGTTATCCACTCTATCCCAAAAACGCCTACACTCACAAAACAAAGCTGGGCACTGGAATACATCCAAAGTATTCTCTGAAATTCCAATGAATTCATAATGCTATTAAGTGTTCTGGCCTGACCTGGGCTTTTATTTGGGCAGCCTGACCTTTCACAGATTTAGCCATCCATGCATATAGCCAAATCTATGTGATAAGGATGCTTTTCACCCTTACCAAATTTCCAGATGAATGTCGATTGTGTGCTGAGCTAAAAAAGTTGTAATATATTGACTACATACACATGTTACTGTGGAGGTGGATGCTGAAGTCTTCAGTGCCCCAAACACAGCTAATTGATTGGCAGACTAGGTTGAATATATACAGCTGGTAAAATAAGTACTGAACACGTCACTATTTTTCTAGGTAAATATATTTCTAAAGGTGCTATTGACATAAGGTTTTTACCACATGTCGGTAACAACCCATTCATCCATACATACAAACAAAACAGAACATATAATTTCAGAAATTAAGTTATGTGTAATAAAATGGAAATGACACAGAGAAAACGTATTGAACACATGAAGAAAGGGAGGTGCAAAAAGGTATGGCCAACGAAAACACCAGCTTAAATCTATCAGCAATTAGAAAGCAATCCTGCCCCTTGTCAGTGCAAATTAATATCAGCTGGTTCAGTCTCAACTGATGGCCTATAAAAAAGGTGTCTCATTATCAAGGTGTCACACAAGAAACATCTCATGATGGGTAAAAGCAAAGAGCTCTCTCAAGTCTTTCGCAACATTATTGTTGCAAAACATACTGATGGCATTGGTTACAGAAGGATTTCTAAACTTCTGAATGTTCCAGTGAGCACTGTTTGCGGCCATAATCCGGAAGTAGAAAAAACATAATTTCACCATAAACCAGCCACGGCCAGGTGCTCCTCACATGATTTCTGACAAAGGAGGAGAAGGAATTATCAGAAGACTTGTCTAAGAGTCAAGGACCACTTGTGGAGAGCTTCAAAAAGACCTGAAATTAGCAGGTACAATTGTTTCAAAGAAAAAAAAAAATAATGCACTCAACCGCCATGGCCTATATGCACGCTCACCATGCAAGACTCCATTGCTGAAGAAAAAGCATGTTGAAGCCCATTTGAAGTTTGGTGCACAACATTTAGACAAGCTTGTGAAATACTGGGAGAACATAGTCTGGTCAGATGAGACCTAAATTGATCTGTTTAGATGCCATAATACATACCATGTTTAGAGGTCAAATGGAACTGCACATCACCCCAAAAACACCATACCAACAGTGAAGTTTGGAGGTGGGAACATTATGGTGTGGGGCTGTTCTTCAGCATACGGTACTGCAAACTTCATGTCATTGAAGGAAGGATGAATGGAAAATGTACCAAGACATTCTTGAAACAAAATCTTCTGCCATCTACTAGGATGATGAATATTAAACAAGGGTGGACATTTGAGCAAGGTAATGATCCCAAACACGAAGCCAAGGAAACACTTAATTGGTTTCAAAGAAAGAAGATAAAGCTGTTAGAATGGCCCAGCCAATCACCTGACTTGAATTTAATAGAAAAACAATGGAAAGAACTAAAGATCAGAGTTCATAGGAGAGGCCCACAGAACCTTCAAGATTAGAAGACTGTGTGGAAGAATGGGCCAAAATCACACCTGAGCAATGCATGCGACTAGTTTATCCATACAGGAGGCGTCTTGAAGCTGTAATTACCAACAAAGGATTTTGTACCAAGTATTAAATAAATTTCAGTTAGCGTGTTTAATACTTTTTTCCTGTGTCATTCAATTTTATTATACATAACTTTATTCCTGAACTTATTTGTTTTGGTTTCATTATATGTATTGATTGCAAGGGTTGTTACCAACATTTGATGTCAATAGCACCTTTAGAAATATATTTACCTAGAAAAATGGTGACGTGTTCAATACTTATTTTACCCACTGTGTGTATATATATATATACACACACTGTATTTATTGGCGTATAACACTCACTTTTTCACCCCAAAAATTGGGTGCAAATAGCACGTGCGTGTTATACGCCAATACTTCAATTTTAGATGCCTCGGAGGGGACAGGGAGGGGGGCGGGATGAGCGCTGTCAGATTACATACAGTGAGAATCTCCTGTTTACTTGGCGGCCTCTGTAATAGGAAGTCCCATCTCCTGGGCCGCCATTGGACCACTGTTCTGTCTATCATAGGAGATTCTCACTGTATATAATCTTTTGGCGCTTGTCCCGCCCCCCTCCCTGTCCCCTCTAGGCTGCAAATGGGCAACGATCAGGCTGCACTGATGGCAATGCTGAGGCTGCTGCATTGATGGCAATGGTGAGGCTGCTGCATTGATGTGGACTGATGAGGTCTCATTGATGGCACTTGTGAGACTGCAGATGGGCATTGATGGGGCTGCATTGGTGGCAATGATGAGACTGCAGATGGGCACTGACCCTTATTTTGCTTCAAAGTTCCTTATTTTAAATTTATTTTTTTTTCCCTGAAACTTCCCTCTTAAAATTAATGTGCGTGTTATACACCTGTGCGTGTTATACGCTGATAAATACGGTATATATCTATAGATATATATATCTATATCTATAGATATAGATATATATATCTATATCTATAGATAGATATATATATATATATAATATATAATATATTTTTTTTTTCTTTTTTTTACTCCTTTATGTTCTGGTAATAAATTAGAGTTAAGCAGAAAACCTATCATTTTTTTTTTGCTAGAGGGTAGTAAACTGCACTGTATCCTTATCTCTATCGATTGGAAAGAATTAAATATTGAGTAGTAGAGTAATATGTGTTTCCATGACAACCACAGCTTAAAGTGTTTGCCATATAACCAATGTTAGCAAAATGAAACTTAAAAAATAGTTTCTAATTCTGTAAGCACTGGGATTTATTAACACAGCCATGAAACACTGAACTAAACTGTGAGTTATATATTACATGAATATAAATCTGATGGAAAAGGAAGATCAAACAAGTGTAACTATCCATGGATATCTCACTTTCCACTTACACAGGAACTGCTGCTGCCATAGCATGGCAAACACAGCTTTGCTCTGTTTTTCAATTCATGCAATATTACAGTTCAGTGATCATTTAGCATAACCCTGTAATTGTGCTGCCAGCTCCTTTATACCCATGGATTGACTTCCGTATGTTTCTTGTGGAATAAAAAAAAACATCTCTGCAGCAAGAAAGATAAGTGCTAGGGCCTGACAAGCATTTCAAAGGCAAACAATAAATTGCCAGAAGCAGATCAAAGATCTCCGGAAAGCACACAGAATGAGGTTCTCTAAGGATAGAAAATGGAATTTGTGGCCACTGAATAAAATTCATTTCTATCATTAGGAAGAGACTGACTAAACCCTACAGTATCCAGGAATGTCCTCTTTTTGAAAAGTACATCCAGGATGTTTCAGCGAGTGCTTCAGATTTTCCCTAGCCATTAAAGTGAATCTGTCATTTAGAGATGTATCCAAAGCTCACATGGCCCTCATACAAAATCTGCGGAGGCCATTGCTCATATCTTATACAGCCTCCAACTCCTTCCCTGAGAAGCCAATTCTAATAACATTCTAAAAGACTAATAAGCCTTCTAAGAGTTCACTTGACCAAAAGTAATAGTCTTCTTTAAAAACGTCTACATAAATATCAACTGAGACAGGCTTTAGCAGGTGTGATGCCATAGATACAGATAGAAATGACTGAGTCTCTATGGTAGCACTTCTTCCACCAATCAGTCTGTCTAGAACAGCTAATCTATGGTCCATCTAGGGAGGGTGGAAGGTCATCTGTCTGAAATACCTTAAATGGAGGCAGATGTGTAATGGGATATTAGGATCCCTTAAGGTGAGGTCTGACTATATAAAAAGTCAGGTGGATGAAATTTAAGCATTAGGGTTTTCCCCGTAGACTGAGTGCAGATGTGTTCCCATTAAAATGGGCTTCAAATTGAAAATTAGCAACTTCACTTTTACAACCACCCCCTCTTTCCCATAACAGCTAATTCTAATATCATTCTAAAAGACTAACAAGTCTTCTAATAATAAGCCTTCTAATAATAAGCCTTCGTACATATGATCGGATTTTTCAACGGGAAATGTGTGATGACAGGCTGTTGGCGGAAAATCCGACCGCGTGTATGCTCCATCGGACAATAGTTGTCGGATTTTATGCGGACAAATGTTGGATGGCAGGTTTTAAAATTTGCCGTGGACAAATGTCTGTTGTCAGATTTTCCGAGCGTGTGTACACAAGTCCATCGGACAAAAGTCCAAAGAACAAACACGCATGCTCGGAAGCAAGAACGAGCCAGAAGCGGTCAGTCTTGTAAACTAGCGTTCATAATGGAGAATTAACATTCGTGACGTGGCAAATTATGAAATCTCGAAATGCAGCACATATTCTCTTCTTCTTTAATGGGCTAATAATGAAGCTATTTTGCTGTGATACTGATGGAGTTATTGCAAACAAATTTTTAAATGCTGGTGTCCCTTGTCAATTTTACATTGTATTTTTTTAAATGTAACTGCCTACTCCCAAACTGTCATTTGACGTAAAGCAGATAGCCAAGTATTATTCTCCACATTTTTTTACAGTGCACTAAAAAAAGAAAACAAATAAAATTAAACATGCTATCTGCCAATAGAACTTAACCAAAAAGTGCATTCTATGCATCCAAAAATATAGAATATATAACAAATCAAATCATTATTATTCAACCAAAAAATAAAATAAAAGCCTCATGCATGTGTCCTGCTTCTTAATATAGGGGGTCAACAATGCCAAGAATTGATGAAAGCAGGGGTCCGTCATCCAGAGATTATTCTCCTGGATCTCCCGCAGCAAAGGCATATGACATAATTGGTTATGATTAATAAAGCAACCAATTTTTGATCCAAGAACTCCTCCTCCTCCTGTTCCTGGACTGGACTTGGGTCAAAGAAATAACTCCAAGGCCAATAATAAATAACACGTTATCTCCTCCGATTCCACAACATGTCTGGTTGACGAACGGCCATTCAGAGAGGAACTGAAAAGCGCAAACTGAAAAGCGCTAAATTAAAAGTGCAAAATGAAAAGGGCGAATCAACACTCACCAAACTTCTACTAACACAAAATTAGCAGTAGGCGCTAAAGATCTGAAAAACCACGTAGTATGTCACTATGTTCGTGTTTGTTGGTTGACAATTCCTTGCCGTTTGTATGCAAGACAAAATCCAGGCACACCCCTTCGAACAAAAGTCTGAGGTTTTGTCTGCGAAAAATCTGATCGTGTGTACAAGGCTTAAGAGTTCACTTGAACAAAAGTGCTTTACTTAAACAAAAGCTGCTTTAAAAAACTCCTCCATAAAAGAGTCAACTGTGACAGGATTTTAGCATAGACATGATTGACTATCTATGGTAGCCAGTGGCGACTTGTCCATAGGGGGCGCCTGGGCGTGGCTCTGCATTTGCGGGCGTTTAGCCCGCCTTGCAGCGTTTTCTGAAGCACCGAGTAGCTTCTGCCCGGCCATAGTAATATATACTACAGGTACCGGGCGGAAGCTACTCGGCGCTTCAGATTTGATTGACATCTGACCTGAGTTAGATGTCACTTCCTGCTTCTTTCTCCCATTGTGCCCGAGAGAGGAAACAGGAAGAATGCTGCTCTATCGCCTCTGCCAGTGTGAAGGAGACGCCGCAGGAGAGGAGACAGCAAGTGACAGAGGCTACATTTAATGGGACACAGGCATGCTGCATGAACAGAGGCTGCATTTGGGGGGGGACAGAGGCTGCATTTGAGGGGGGGGACAGAGGCTGCATTTGGGGGAACAGAGGCTGTATTTAGGGGGACAGAGGCTGTATTTGGGGGGGACAGAGGCTGCATTTGGGGGGGGCAGAGGCTTCATTTAATGGGACACAGGCATGCTGCATTTGGGGGAACAGAGGCTGCATTTGGGGGAGGACAGAGGCTTCATTTGGGGGAACAGAGGCTGCAATTGGGGGGGGGGACAGAGGCTGCATTTAATGGACACAGGCATGCTGCATTTGGGGGAACAGAGGCTGCATTTGGGGGGCACAGAGGCTGCATTTGGGGGAACATAGGCTGCATTTGGGGGGGCAGAGGCTGCATTTGGGGGAACAGAGGCTGCATTGGGGGCGGCAGAGGCTGCATTGGGGGGTCAGAGGTTGCATTTGGGGGGGGCAGAAGCTGCATTTGGGGGGACAGAGGCTGCATTAGGGGGGACAGAGGCTGCATTTGGGGGGACAGAGGCTGTATTTGGGGGAACAGAGGCTGCATTTGGGGGGGACAGAGGCTGCATTTGGGGGGGCAGAGGCTGCATTTGGGGGGCAGAGGCTGCATTTGGGGGGACAAAGGCTGCATTTGGGGGGACAGAGGCTGCATTTAATAAGACACAGGCATGCTGTATTTGGGGGAACAGAGGCTGCATTTGGGGGGGCAGAGGCTGCATTTGGGGGAACAGAGGCTGCATTTGGGGGGACAGAGGCTGCATTTTATGTGACAGAGGCTGCATTTGATGTGACAGAAGCTGCATTTGATGTGACACAGGCTGCATGTAAGGACGGACTCTGCTGGGGATGTCTGATGGCATCTGATGGCAGGCGACGTAGCTAGTGACACGCTCAGGGCTCCCACTGATTCTGCATTATGGTGAGTTGAATGATTTAATTTTATATTACAATGTAATAATAGAAATAATGCGTTTCAATCATCCTGACACCATAACAACCATGGTGCCGGGATAATTAAAGTGCTAACACCAGGTGTTTGGAGTATCTTTATCTGCCGATTGTTAAACTTTCTAGAATACACATATTTCTATTGTTGTGTAGGATCCGGGCCTGCTGTCCCTCTGTCCCGCTCTCCCTCTCCCTCCATTCCTTGTTCATCTTCACGCCCATTTTCACCAAGTGGGGGGGTCAAAAAGGAAGGGCAGGGTCTGGGGCCATCCCATCCTAAAACTTCACCAGCCGCCACTGATGGTAGCACCTCTTCCACCAACCAGTCTGTCTAGAACAGCTAATCCATGGTCCATTCAGGGAAGGGGAAAGATCATCTGTCTTAAATGCCTTAAATGGAGGCAGACATGTAATAGCGTGTAAGGATCTGTTAAGGGGAATTCACAGCTTTTGGTTGCCGTAAAAACAGGCTTGTCATTTTAGGTCCCTGAGGACAACCTATAAATAGTCAGGTGGGTGGAATTAAAGCATTAGGGTTTTTTCCCCCATGAAGTGCACAGGGGTTTCCATTAAAATGGGCTGCAAATTGGAACTTTGAACTTCGCTTATACAACCTCCCACTCCTTTCCAAAGTAGCAAATTCTAAAAACATTTTAAAAGACTAATTACTTGAACAAAAGTAATATGCTGCTTTAGAAAACTCCACCTGAAAGAGTCAACTGAGACTGGCTGTTAGCAGATGTGCTTCCATAGATCAGTGTTTCTCAACTCCAGTCCTTAAGGCACCCCAACAGGTCATGTTTTCGGGCTCTCCATTATTTTGCACAGATTATTTGATCAGTTTCACTGCCTTAGCAATTACCATAGCCGGTTCATCTGATGGAAATCCTGAAAACATGACCTGTTGGGGCGCCTTGAGGACTGGAGTTGAAAAACACTGCCATAGATAAATATAGAAATAAATTATTAAGCTTCAGGGTGTTAGGATCCCTTAATGGTAGGTTCCACCTTTTGGCTTGTCATTTTAGATCTCTGAGGATAGCATATTAATTGTCAGGTGGGTGGAGTTGAAGCTTTAGGTTTGCTGTAAAAATAGGCTGTAAATTGGAACTTCGCATTAGTTTATGAATAACGTTTTGGGAAGAAATACCACTTCGCTAGCGAAGAAATACAAAGGTTAATGGATAATTTCCCTATCTATTCGAAAGGCATAGAGCGTATTTGAGCCATTTAAGCCACCATTTATTATGGACTGTGTCTTATGTTTATTATATCTGAAGCACTAGCTGTGAAAGACTAACCAAAAAACTCCCAGTTACCAATCTCTGTGTCAGCATCCAGCAGTCAGGACATCAAGATAATAGGATTGCTAACTGTAACTGAAAGGTTTTCAGCCAGGTTTCAAGGGGACCCAAATGGCCTACATGTATAACAAAAACAAATTAATGAAAATTTTACAAAACAGTACAGTTTCTTTAAATCTACTGTGGCCCCTTTGCTATTGTTTGGAAATGGTGGTCTTTAAGTTTCTTTTAATCAAACCCAACTGGGCATTCTTTTGATTTGGGTTGGGAAAGTGAAGGGAAAAGATGATATTTAGCATTAAAGTGGGCTCGCTTCATGCAGTAAAGGTAGGTATGCCTGGTATCTTCTCTATAATAGAAAAAGGTAAAGCAAAAGGTCGGGAAACCATTAGCTGTAAGTACACATTTCAATTGCATTCCCACCTGCAAACCATTCTGATTTTGGTTCTTCTATTTATTATAATAGCATTCTAAGGGCCAGTCCAAACTCCCATTGTCTTGCTTTAAAGGATAAGTTCACCTTTCATAACATGTTACACCCATGTTCATGTAACATGTTATGAAAGGGCCGCCCCCCTGCTGGCTGTCAATTTTTTTAAATACGCAGCCGTGCAGGGCTCCGCCCACCTGGCCGCATCACTCATTCACAGTGTTCTGTGATTGGAAAACATAGCGGCTGTCAGCTTGTAGTTCTCAATAAACTACCATGGCGCTGTGAGCGCTGTGATAATTAATAATAATTAGCTGTGTGTTAATTGATTCTTCCTGTCAGTGTGTATTGGCTTGTAAGCAGATATACTGACAGGTCTGCAGGAGACCTGCATGGTATCAGTGATGGAGGAAAAATACACATGACAATTTTTTACAATGAGTACACCTTAATGCATTATATGTGTTATGGTGTTTTGAGGTTTTTTTTTGTGTTCTACTTTAAAATGCATTGGGGTATTGTAGACAATGAATGGCACTGCACAGAGAGCAGCTATTTTGCCACGTATTTTGGTAACACACTTCAATGCATGCATTGCAATACTGTATACAGAGCAATAGTCCCTCGAAGATTGCTCAAAGGAGCTTCAAGAGGCTGGGTCCCACCATCGTACTTTATTGTTGGTGCCATACCATGTGACAGGAATCATACTTTGTGAAAATCCCTTTGGACAAAAGTTTTAAAAAAGACTAGAAATTAATAAATCATTAGATGGTTGATATGTGAATTTACAAGACTTGTGCATTGGGGCACTTTTGATCAAATGTAGCTTTATAGCTTTACAGATCAATTTGCCTGTCACTAACCTAAGCATTTTAACCGCTTCAGCCCCGGAAGAGTTTACCCCCTTCCTGACCAGAGTGTTTTTTGCAAATCGGTACTGCATCATTTTAACTGACAATTGCGCGGTTGTGCGACGTGGCTCCCAAACAAAATTGACGTCCTTTTTTTCCCACAAATAGAGCTTTCTTTTGGTGGTATTTATTCACCTCTGCGGTTTTTATTTTTTGCGCTATAAACAAAATAGGAGTGACAATTTTGAAAAAAACAAATTATTTTTTACATTTTGCTATAATAAATATCCCCCAAAAATATATAAAAAAACATTTTTTTTCCTCAGTTTAGGCCGATACGTATTCTTCTACATATTTTTGGTAAAAAAAAAGTGCAATAAGCGTATATTGATTGGTTTTCGCAAAAGTTATAGCGTTTACTAAATAGGGGATAGTTTTATGGCATTTTTATTAATAATTTTTTTTTACTAGTAATGGTGGCGATCAGCGATTTTTATTGTGACTGCGACGTTATGGCGGACATGTCGGACATTTTTGACATATTTTTGGGACCATTGTCATTTATACAGCGATCAGTGCGATTAAAAATGCACTGATTACTGTGTAAATGACACTGGCAGTGAAGGGGTTAACCACTAGGGGGCGGGGAGGGGTTAATCAGTACTAGGGGAGTGTTTTCTAACTGTAGAGGGGATGGGCTGAGTGTGTCACTAGACTGATCACTGCTCCCAATGACAGGGAGCAGTGATCAGTGACCCTTTCAAAAGGCAGAACGGGGAGATGCTGTTTACATCAGCATCTCCCCGTTCGTCCTTTCCGTGAGGCGATCGCGGGTATCCCCGCGGCGATCGAGTCCGCGGGACCCGCGACCCGACTCACGGAGCTCCCGGCCGGCGCGTGCGCGTGCTGCTGGTGGCGCGCCCGCAATGGCACGGTGGGGAATTCAAATAGACGTACAGGTACGCCCATTTGCCCAGCCGTGCCATTCTGCCAACGTACATCGTCGTGCGTCGGTCGGGAACCGGTTAAACAAATCATATAACTAAAGACGAACCTAAATGTGAAACCTGTGAAATTTTGACATGTGTTAGTATAACCGTACATATCATCACAACTACTCTGTGCATCCAAGCTGATTATACCTTGTTATTTTCAGGATAAATTGGGCTTTTATTTGGTGGTAAATGGTAATGGATATGATTTTTTTATAAAAGACCAAAATAGTAAAAAAAACTTTTTTTTTTATTTAACTGTATATTTCTTGCTACTACCATAACCTACCACCAAAGAACAACCTAAAATAAATTATCCTGCTCCTGAATTATCACAGCGATACCACATATTATTATTATTATACAGGATTTATATAGCGCCGTCAGTTTACGCAGCGCTTTACAACTTGAGGGTAGACAGTACAAATACAATACCCATTAATACAGTCGGATTCAGAGGGCCCTCCTCATTAGAGCTTACAATCTAAGAGGGAGGGTCAAGTAATACAATAGGTAATAACTGTGGGGGATGTGCTGATGGAGAAAATAAGTATACAGTTGTTAGGTGGGGGCCAGATAGGCTTCTCTGAAGAGATTAGTTTTCAGGGATTGTCTGAAAGTGGACAAAGTAGGAGATAGTTGGACAGATTGGGGTAGAGCGTTCCAGGGGTTGGGGGAGGCTCTGGAGAAGTCCTGGAGGTGAGCATGGGCTGAGGTGACAAGGGAGCTGGAGAGCAGGAGGATTTGGGAGGAGCGAAGAGAAAAAAAGGAAGAGGAGGAAAAAGAGTTGTAAGAGACACTGAAGGTGCAGTGGAATAAGTGGGATGAGAACCAGCAAAGAGTACAGTCACTGAGACCAAAGGAGTGGAGTTTTTTGAGGAGGAAGGGGTGGTCCACTGTGTCAAAGGCAGCAGAGAGGTCCAGGTGAAGTAGTGCAGAATAGTGTCCATTGGTTCTAGCTGTTAGTAGGTCATTTGTGAGTTTAACCACTTGAGCCCCGGACCATTATGCTGCCTAAGGACCAGAGGTCTTTTTCCAATTTGGCACTGCGTCGCTTTAACTTTTAATTGCGCGGTCATGCAATGCTGTACCCTTTTCTTCCCACAAATAGAGCTTTCTTTTGATGGTATTTGATCACCTCTGCAGTTTTTATTTTTTGCGCTATAAACGGAAAAAGACCGAAAATTTTGAAAAAAAATGATATTTTCTACTTTTTGTTATTAAAAAAATCCAATAAACTCAATTTTAGTCATACATTTATGCCAAAATGTATTCGGCCACATGTCTTTGGTTAAAAAAATGTCAATAAGCGTATATTTATTGGTTTGCGCAAAAGTTATAGCGTCTACAAACTAGGGTACATTTTCTGGAATTTACACAGCTTTTAGTTTATGACTGCCTATGTCATTTCTTGAGGTGCTAAAATGGCAGGGCAGTACAAAACCCCCACAAATGACCCCATTTTGGAAAGTAGACACCCCAAGGAAATTGCTGAGAGGCATGTTGAACCCATTGAATATTTTTTTTTTTTTGTCCCAAGTGATTGAATAATGACAAAAAAAAAAAATATTTACAAAAAGTTGTCACTAAATGATATATTGCTCACACAGGCCATGGGCCTATGTGGAATTGCACCCCAAAATACATTCAGCTGCTTCTCCTGAGTACGGGGATACCACATGTGTGGGACTTTTTGGGAGCCTAGCCGCGTACGGGACCCCGAAAACCAATCACCGCCTTCAGGATTTCTAAGGGTGTAAATTTTTGATTTCACTCTTCACTGCCTATCACAGTTTCGGAGGCCATAAAATGCCCAGGTGGCACAAACCCCCCCCCCCCTAAATGACCCCATTTTGGAAAGTAGACACCCCAAGCTATTTGCTGAGAGGCATATTGAGTCCATGGAATATTTTATATTTTGACACAAATTGCGGGAATGTGACACTTTTTTTTTTTTTTTGCACAAAGTTGTCACTAAATGATATATTGCTCACACAGGCCATGGGCATATGTGGAATTGCACCCCAAAATACATTTAGCTGCTTCTCCTGAGTATGGGGATACCACATGTGTGGGACTTTTTGGGAGCCTAGCCGCGTACGGGGCCCCGAAAACCAATCACCGTCTTCAGCGTTTTTAAGGGCGTGAATTTTTGATTTTACTCTTCACTGCCTATCACCGTTTCAGAGGCCATGGAATGCCCAGGTGGCACAAAACCCCCCAAAATGACCCCATTTTGGAAAATAGACACCCCAAGCTATTTGCTGAGAGGCATGGTGAGTATTTTTCAGCTCTCATTTGTTTTTGAAAATGAAGAAAGACAAGAAAAAACATTTTTTTTTTTTCTTTTTTCAAATTTCAAAACTTTGTGACAAAAAGTGAGGTCTGCAAAATACTCACTATACCTCTCAGCAAATAGCTTGGGGTGTCTACTTTCCAAAATTGGGTCATTTGGGGGGGTTTTGTGCCACCTGGGCATTCCATGGCCTCCGAAACTGTGATAGGCAGTGAAGAGTGAAATCAAAAATTCACGCCCTTAGAAAGCCTGAAGGCGGTGCTTGGATTTCGGGGTCCCGTACGCGGCTAGGCTCCCAAAAAGTCTCACACATGTGGTATCCCCGTACCCAGGAGAAGCAGCAGAATGTATTTTGGGGTGTAATTTCACATATTCCCATGGCATGTTTGAGCAATATATCATTTAGTGACAACTTTGTGCAAAAAAAAATTTGTCTCTTTCCCGCAACTTGTGTCGCAATTTAAAATATTCCATGGACTCGACATGCCTCTCAGCAAATAGCTTGGGGTGTCTACTTTCCAAAATGTGGTCATTTGGGGGGGTTTTGAACTGTCCTGGCATTTTATGCACAACATTTAGAAGCTTATGTCACACATCACCCACTCTTCTAACCACTTGAAGACAAAGCCCTTTCTGACACTTATTGTTTACATGAAAAAGTTATTTTTTTTTTTGCAAGAAAATTACTTTGAACCCCCAAACATTATATATTTTTTTAAAGCAAATGCCCTACAGATTAAAATGGTGGGTGTTTCATTTTTTTTTTCACACAGTATTTGCGCAGCGATTTTTCAAACGCATTTTTTGGGGAAAAAAACACACTTTTTTAAAATTTTAATGCACTAAAACACACTATAGTGCCCAAATGTTTGATGAAATAAAAAATATGATCTTAGGCCGAGTACATGGATACCAAACATGACATGCTTTACAATTGCGCACAAACGTGCAGTGGCAACAAAATAAATACATTTTTAAAAGCCTTTAAAAGCCTTTACAGGTTACCACTTTAGATTTACAGAGGAGGTCTACTGCTAAAAATACTGCCCTCGATCTGACCTTCGCAGTGATACCTCACATGCATGGTGCAATTGCTGTTTACGTTTGACGACAGACCGCCGCTTGCGTTCGCCTTAGCGCAAGAGCAGGGGGCGACAGGGGTGCTTTTTTTTTTTTTTTTTTTTTTCTTTATTATTTTTTTGCTTTCTTATCTTATTTTTAAACTGTTCCTTTCATTTTTTTTTTTTTTTTATCATTTTTATTGTTATCTCGGGGAATGTAAATATCCCCTATGATAGCAATAGGTAGTGACAGGTACTCTTTTTTGAAAAAATTGGGGTCTATTAGACCCTAGATCTCTCCTCTGCCCTCAAAGCATCTGACCACACCAAGATCGGTGTGATAAAATGCTTCCCCAATTTCCCAATGGCGCTATTTACATCTGGCGAAATCTAAGTCATAAAATGCTCGTAGCTTCCGGTTTCTTAGGCCATAGAGATGTTTGGAGCCACTCTGGTCTCTGATCAGCTCTATGGTCAGCTGGCTGAATCACCGGCTGCATTCTCAGGTTCCCTGTTGAGACAGGAGAGCCAGAGAAAAACACGGAGGACGGTGGGGGGGGCATTCCCTCCCACGGCTTGTAAAGGCAGTCTAGAGGCTAATTAGCCGCTAGGATTGCTTTTACATGAAAGCCGACCGCTGGCTGAAAAGAATGATACCAAGATGATACCTAAACCTGCAGGCATCATTCTGGTATAACCACTCAAAGTCGTGAATGGCGTACCTGAAGAGAAAAAAATGGTTAACAATAAAGCACAGTAAACGGTAAAGTATAAATAATTACATACCTGAAAAACAAACATGATAAAACATAATAACAATAAAACATTGCAGAATAGAATACAGTAAAAAAGAGCAGAACAATAGAGAGAGAGAATAGAGAGAGAGAACAATAAAACGACAACAATTTTTTTTTATTTTATATATATTTTTTTTTTTTTTTACACTTTTTTTGTAACTAACTTTTATAACGGTAACCGGTTCCAGGTTCGGGTCTCTCAAAATGCGATGGCATCTTGGGAGACCCTGTGAAAGTGTGCCCTAGTCTGTGGAATGCTGTACCCTACGCTAATACTCAACAAGTAATGGTAGCGTTCAAAACATTCACCAATGCAAAGACCAGGATTGTCAGGACAGGAGGGACAATAATAGTGGGTGTCACGTCTATATCCGCGCTTGCTGCAGACACAACATCTTTTTGGGGGGGTTCGTTTGGTAGGGGTACTCGGGAGGACATAAAGAAAATGCCTCTCATGCAGCCGACTGCATTTGGTTGGGGATGTGAATGGGGGAAGTACGGGCGCTGCAGAAGCGGTGGGTTCCCAATTAGGATTGGCGAATGCAGCAGGAAGGGCACTATGGGCACGACGGGCCTGTGTTTGTCTTTTTGGTGGCAGCGGGACACTACTTGTGCTTGCCACCTCACCAGCTTGAACTGCACTTATGGGACTCGCCACGTCACCAAGTGTTACTGCAGTGCTGGTTTGACTACGACCGGGGTGTACTAGGCCACTGGTGCTTGCCAGTTCACCAAAACGCTACAAAAAAAACTGTTAGCGATCGCAGGGATCAGGCCTGACTCTGCGAACGCTGCAGTTATGCGTTTAGTGTTTTGTAAGTGACAGTGATCGATCGATACTGCACTTGGGTGGGCTGGGCTGGGCTGGGCGGAGGGGCAAAACGCAGGTGCTAGCAGGTATCTGGGCTGATCCCGCTAACACTGCGTTTTTGGGAACCCTAAACTGCTGGGGATGCCAGTATAGATCTGATCGGATCAGATATTGATCCGTTCAGATACTAAACCACTAAGGGAGGCGTATGCTGCGTGTGTGGGTGTTAGTGCTACTGGCGCTAACCTGACGCTGCCTGGGGCTGGTGCTTGCCAGTTCACCAAAATGCTACCAAAAAAACTGTTAGCGATCGCAGGGATCAGGCCTGACTCTGCGAATGCTGCAGTTATGCGTTTAGTGTTTTGTAAGTGACAGTGATCGATCGATACTGCACTTGGGTGGGCTGGGCTGGGCCGGGCGGAGGGGCAAAACGCAGGTGCTAGCAGGTATCTGGGCTGATCCCGCTAACACTGCTTTTTGGGAACCCTAAACTGCTGGGGACACTAGTATAGATCTGATCGGATCAGATATTGATCCGATCAGATACTATACCACTAAGGGAGGTGTACGGTGCGTGCGTGGGTGTTAGCGCTACTGGCGCAAACCTGACGCTGCCTGGGGCTGGTGCTTGCCAGTTCACCAAAATGCTACCAAAAAAACTGTTAGCAATCGCAGGGATCAGGCCTGACTCTGCGAACGCTGCAGTTATGCGTTTAGTGCCTTGTAAGTGACAGTGATCGATCGATACTGCACTTGGGCTGGGCCGGGCGGAGGGACAAAATGCAGGTGCTAGCGGGTATCTGGGCTGATCCCGCTAACACTGCGTTTTTGGGAACCCTAAACTGCTGGGGACGCTAGTATAGATCTGATCGGATCAGATATTGATGCGTTCAGATACTATACCACTAAGGGAGGCGTATGCTGCGTGCGTGGGTGTTAGCGGTACTGGCGCTAATTTGACGCTGCCTGGGGCGACGCATATCACCGACGGGCGATCAGGGGGCTAAACCTTTATTCGGTAATAAACGGCGGGTTCCCTGACACTATAAAAAATAAACGAACTAACCAGCGTCACCCGTAACGGTTATACGGTGATCAGTGGTGAAAGGGTTAACTAGGGGGCAATCAAGGGGTTAAAACATTTATTAGATAGTATATGGGGGTCTCTGACGCTATAAAACGCTGACGGCTAACCTAAATATTTACCTCACTAACTAGCGTCACCAGTGACACTAATACAGCGATCAGAAAAATGATCGCTTAGTGACACTGCCGACAGGGGGTGATCAAGGGGTTAAAACTTTATTAGGGGGGGTTAGGGGGGTATCCTAGACCTAAAGGGGGGTAATACTTACTGCCCTACCACTGCTAACTGTCACAAACTGATACTATGCAGTAATCAGAAAAAAAAAAAAAAACTGCTGGTGAGGGGGGGGGGGGGGATGATTGGGGGGGGGATCGGGGGGCGATCGGGGGGGGGAATGGGGTGTTTTGTGTGCCTGGCATGTTCTACTGTGTTGTGTAGTGTTGGTGCAAAGGAAGTGATCTGATTGGCCGGCGGCGATCGCGAGGGGGGGGGCACGAACGGATGGCCTCCCCCTCACCTCCGATCGCCGGGGGACCAAACGGGACCGCCTCGGGCGGCGGGGGGGTCCGATCGGACCCCCCACCCGCGGGAGGCAAATCACGTACATGTACGTGAATTTGCCTGCCCGTGCCGCCTTGCCGACGTAAATCGGCGTGAGGCGGTCCTTAAGTGGTTAAGGAGGGCAGTTTCCGTGGAGTGTTGAGGGTGAAATCCGGACTGAAGGGGATCATGAAGTTTGTTCATAGTCAGATGGTCACTCAGTTGGTTGTAAACCAGTCTTTCAAGGAGTTTGGAGGAGAAGTGGAGTAAGGAGATGAGGCGTAAGTGAGGGCTTTTTAAGGACAGGGGTGACTAGCACATGTTTTAGAGAGTTGGGGAAGATGCCAGAAGAGAGGGAGAGGCTGAAAATGTGAGTTAGAGAGTGTAGTATACAGTGTTCATTTTGGCAGCAAATTTCAATTTAGTTTTAGTCTTAGGACTAAAATGGCATTTTAGTTTTAGTCCCATTTTAGTCTTCTGCAATTTTTTTAGTTTTAGTCGTATTTAGTCGACTAAATCTCCAGTACAATTTAGTCGACTAAAATGTCCTACACTTCAGTTGACTAAAATCTCCAGTCTCCTTTTAGTCATCTAAAATCGAATAGATGTACTTAAATTGTAATGCATTAGTTAGGATTTCTCTACAATTTCCAAACTCATTATATACTACTGGAGTGAAGAATCTAATATGTTATTATTTATGATATTGAGGTATAAACATGCACTACAGTCCAGAGTTAATTTTTAAGTCAAATTTCAATTCAGTTTTAGTCTTATGCCGCGTGATTGGATTTTCTGACGGGAAATGTTGGATGTGAGCTTGTTGGCATAAAGTCCGACCATGTGTATGCTCCATCGCACATTTGTTGTTGGACTTTCCACCAACAAATGTTGGCTAGCATGTTCTCAAATTTTCCGCCAACAAATGTTTGTTGTCAGACTTTCCGATCGTGTGTACACAAGTCCATCGGACAAAAGTCCAAAGTACAAACACGCATGCTCGGAAGCAAGGACGAGCCGGAGTCGGTCTTGTAAAACTAGCGTTTGGAATGGAGATATCACATTCGTGATGCGGCAAATTATGAAATCTCGCAATGCGGTCCAGGACTCCGAGAGATCGGGAGCAGCAGCAGATGACATATATGTCCCGAGGCCTTACAAAACCTGCGTTTTTTGCCAGACCACACTCTCCCAGGCCATCACTCTCAACACTTCCAGACTTCCTTCCATGCTGCTGTGGTGGGTGGGGTGGCTGTGTTGTTGGTGGAGGTGGTGGAGGAGCATGTTCCAAATCACAGAGGTGTGTTTGATGGGGGAGTTCACCCCTCGTCTCCTTGTTTAGGGCCTGCAGAATTATCTCCTCACATATAGTGCACTGGACCTCCTCCATCTGTTTTAATGTATTTGCTATGACGCATCTAAACGCCTCCTGGCCATCAGGGACCGTGCTAATTGCCACAGTAGCATGTTTTAGGAAAGCAGCCGTGGCCTCCTCCAGGTTCCTTGCCTTCCTGGTCCTTTTGGTTGGAGGGCGGAGGGGAGGAACCTGGGATTCCTTCAGGCTGCTTGCCATGGCCTCCTCCGGGCTGAGACTTTCCTGTGTATGAAAATGGTACATAGTTTTAGGTTTTTGGTCATCATTAGCACACAATTTTGAGCTCATGACTGTTGCAAATTGAATGTTAACAATTAGAAAAGACTATCATTCTGACCCCAGCTTTTTACATTCTTGTCCCAGTCATTAAAGGTTACTACTGTTTATTGATATGTAAACCACTTTGTTAAATCAGAAATTGTGATCAATAACATCTAGTTAATATCATTCTATTTTTGACAAGAAATATCTTCAACAATACTATACCTGGGTCAAGCTGGGCTCCTCCACATCTTCTTCCTGGGTGGAAGGCCCAGGTTGGACCTTAGGAGCCTCAGCTGATGTTGAAGGAAGTGTTGAGAGTAATGACCTGGGTTCCGTCTGGTCGGACAAAAAAAGCAGTCTGTTGTAGTACCTCAGCCTGGGGACATATACGTCATCTGCTGCTGGGGAATCCTGGACTTTCTTGCTCTCCCTATTATATGTGCTCCTCAGGCTACCAATTTTGGATTTCAAATAGGTGATGCCGTGGGATACACAGGCTTCACTAATTCCAACAGTTTCTCCAGTGCTTCCTTCCTCTTTAGCTTGTTAGAATAGTCCCTGCCATGTACTTGCCAGAGATATGGCACGTCCCTGTATATTTTTCAATAAAGTCTGGCAGAAAATCTGGGGCTGTAAATTTATCAACCATTTTATCTGCAAAAAAAAACACAAGACAAACCCTAATATCAGGCTAAACTCTCCTAATCTTGTCCCAATATAGGCCTCAATCTATAAGCAGTATAGGCCACTAACCACTGATGCCCCAAGTTACAATTGTAGCTTTGTTTGAACGTCCTCCATTCACAGATCGTATGTGCGTCCATTACATCGCCCGCGTGTTATGCTTTATATACACTGCGCATGCGTGAAACTCCGCCCCTGTCCCACTTTCTAGTGTATTCCTCGCCTCTTCTCTTTCAGGGCAGTGGGAGAGCACATGGCGGAGACACAGCAGGTGGAACTGCCCGGAGCAAGGCAGTTCCAGATCCAGGAGGGAATATAAGGCCTCAAATATGTCCTTTGAAGAGATGGTGGAGATGGTGGGCATCTTAAAGAGGACAGACTATGATGGGAATCATGAACCTTACAAAAACCCTAGTGTTAGAAAGGCCAAGATCATGGCTAAAGTTGTGAGAAGTCTGCACAGGAATTTTGGGGTACGACGATCCAAGGATCACTTGAGGAAGTGCTGGTCAGACCTGAAATTGAGGGAGCAAGATCAGTATAGAAAGATCAGGAAAGTGCTGCAAAAGAGTATTTGTCGTGTGTTCCTATTATTATTACTTTTGTGCTGGTCCATGTGCTTTTCTTTACTGTTGTACAGTTTAAAATGCCAAGTTTGAGGTTCGTGGACACAGGCATCGTTCGTATTAAACATTGTTCGTTCGACCACTAATACAATGTTTTTGGCAGATGCAGGTTAACTACATTTGTTCATGCCTATTTTGATTAAAATAAGTTTATTACATTGTTGTCTAGATGTGTTTGAAACTATAATGAAATTACAACTTTCTTCAGTGTCAGGAGAGGACACTCAGCAGCTGTTTACACATCTGGACATAGGAGCACTAGTTTTGGACACCATAACAACCTTGTTATGGTGTCCCACGCAGGTGCTCCAGTGGATACTAGGGGTCTCTCCATGTGTGAAACTTGCACAAAACAGGTAGGTATTCCAGCTTTTGAAAGTGAAAAATTCATGTCTTCAGCTTGGAACTCTGCTAAAACAATTAGACAACACTTCCAAGCAATGTTTCATATTACTATTTCTAGCCTAACATATCTGTCTGCTAAGTATACCTTTTTTGTATTCACATAGGACATCAGTAACCCTACGAAGAAAGGAAACTCACCACACACCATGAACATGTGGATGCAGAGGTTCAGGAAGTGCTGGGTGAAGTGGTAGAAATGGTGTCGACAACAGGTCAGTGTCTGAGACCACAGCTTCAGGTGATAGATGGATGCCTGCTTATTTATGATACATGGTGTGTTTTTTTATTTTTAGGTGATGTGGATGTTGTGGAAGAAGAAACTCACTTCAGCAGTGCAAGTGCACAAATACTGATCAGTGAGATCATGGTGTGCAATCATGATTTGGAAAAGATTAAAACAAAACATCCATGATGTTCAAAAAAGACTGAGCAACATCATCGACATTGCTCGGGAGAGATGGCTTGCCGCATGCAAGTGTCCTGCTTCATAATATAAGGGGACAGCAAAGCCAATAGACGGTGAAAGACTGAGTCCGTCATCCGGAGATAATTTCTGAAATCATCAGGATTATTCTCCTGGAGCTCCCGCAGCAAAGGCATATGACAGAATTGGTCACGATTAAGCAGCCAATTCTTGGTCCAAGAACTCCTCCTCCCCCGTTCATGGACTGGACTTGGGTCAAAGCAATAACACCAAGCCCAACAACAGCACGATCTCTCCAACAAGAACGCAACATGGCTAGTTAACGAACGGCTGCTCAGAACGAACTGACAGAACACACTGAAAATCAGAAAGGACCTGACAAGCACGACCTGAAAATCAGAAATGACCGGAAAAGCACGCACTGCAAATCAGAAGCAAACTATAAATAGAACACACTGAAAGACAGAAACGATCTGACAAGCACGCACTGAAGAACAGATACGAACCGACAAGCACAACCTGAAAAGCAGAAACAAACTGAAAAGCACAAGGCTGAAAAGCGTGAATCGTTACTCACCAAACTTTTACTAACAGGAGATAAACACGAGATTAGTAGAAGGAGCCCAAAGGGTGGCGCACACCTATTGAACTTCCTTTTTATCAGTTCGTTGTACGTCTTGTACGTCACTACGTTCGTAATTGTTGCCCAACATTTGTGTGACCGTGTGTATGCAAGACAAATTGGAGCCAACCCCCCCTCGACCAAAAGGCCATGGTTTTGTTGACGGAAAGTCCGATCGTGTGTACGAGGCTTTAGTCTTTTGACTAAAATGGTATTTTAGTTTTAGTCTTTTTTAGTAATCTCAATTGTTTTAGTTTCAGTCGTATTTTAGTCGACTAAAATAGTATTCATTTAGTCGACTAAAATGTTTTAGTTGTTTTAGTCGACGAAATTAACACTGGTAGTATATGTGTATGTTAGTTTTTGTTTGTACCCATAGTACAGCCCAGAAACAATAGTGCGCATTTTGCTTTTATTTATACTACCTAAAACACACTGACACTGACACTAATTGGCACTTATACTAATTTTTAAAAAAATTCTGACCAAAAAATACTGACGCTGACCTTTGACTCTGACCTTGACCCAAACACTAACCCTGGGGCTGACCTAGAACAAACCTTGATCTAGGTTTTTTTAATAATTCCTGAAATCATCAGGATTATTCTCCTGGAGCTCCCGCAGCAAAAGGCATGTGAACAGAATTGGTCACGATTATTTGTTTATTATTATTTATTTATTTCTACACACACTTTTTTTATATCTCTGCAATGACAGAGAAAGATACAATGTATCTGTCTCATCCTTACAGAGACAGAAAACACGGGAGCGGGCTTCACAGTGACTGATCACTGTGATAGCCAATCAGAGGCTATCACAGCAATCAGGTGACCCGAAATCGGACGTTCGAGGTCCCGATCATTAGAACGAGGCCTGGGGCTTTCAGTGAGACCCCGGTCTCTGTGCTGGGAGCACACCATGCAGCGTGCTCCTAGCACAAAGGAAGATATGCATATGGGGCCACATATTTGCGTATGGTTGGCATGAAGGGGTTAAGGAACAGAAACTCTGTTAGGTGTTTAGGTCTGTATCCCTACTTGCCAGATTCACCCTATCTCAGGTAATATGAGATCTAAAATGCTACAGTTGTCATCAAAACAGGGGACATTCCCCTATGATGACACCTTTTACAGTCAAAGACATGGGTGCTCAACCTGTGGCCCTCTAGCTGTTGCAGAACTACCAATCCCATGAGGCATTGCAGGGCTGAAAGTTACAAGCATGACTCCCAAAGGCAGAGGCATGATGGGACTTGTAGTTCCGCAGCAGCTGGAGGGCCAAAGGTTAAGGGCCCATGGTCTAAGTGTAGATTTCCCCTCACTTACATCTTATATTATATTATATATCTTGCCCTGTCTCTGAGGCAATTAGAGATGAACCCAAACAGAAAAAATGGCAAGGGTTCCACACCATACCTCCTCTATCCAAAATGTCTGTAGAAAATGTAACAACCAGATTTCAGAAGATCCAGATATAGGCAATTGAAATGATCTTCTTTACTTAAAATGTGTTAAATATTTCAAAGAAATGTGTGCATACTTGCAGAGTATGAAAAGAGTGTCTTCCTCTCAAAGTATACAAAATGACTATATTACCACCTTCTCATAAAACTCCAACCTGTTATTTCTTAACAAAGCTTAAAAATATACTGTAAACACTGAATCACTTCCACATAAATATCTATTTTATAAAGATCTCTTCAGATACATATGTAGGCTTTCCCTCAGTTAAAGCAGAAGATAAAGCCCTCAATTAAAGCACTTTCCACCAAGCCAATCCTCCCCCTTCCACAACATGAAAAAAAATAGGCAAGAATAATGATGTGAAGCCTCCTCCTGCGGCCTCCTGAGATACTGACTTAACATATTCCAGGAGGCTCCACCACAGCTCCAGGTGAATCATTATTCATCTGGTGCCAGGTCATCAGGGGACAACTGTAAGATCTTGGAATCATCTAAATGATACGGTAAACAAAGATGGCAACGCAAAACAGGGCATGCAGTAGAAGAATAGCAGAGGTAAAAGGACAGATGCCAGATTCGCTGGCCTTGTCAGTATGTTTGTCCTGGATAAAAGACCATCAAAAGGTAAGTGGCATATTGTGAACTGATTTAAAGTGGAGGTCCAGCTGCAAAAATTAAAAGCCAGCAGCTACACATACTGCAGCTGCTGAATTTTAATAGTAGGACACTAACCTGTCCTGGAGTCCAGCAATGTCTGCACCGCAGCTGATGTTTCCATCAGCTGTCGGGTGTTGCCGCTGCCATTGCCAGTATGGGAACCCAGTAGTAACGCATTACGGCTTCACGCCGGGTCCCTACTGTGCATGTGCGAGGCACCCGGTGCGCTCTCATACTGGCCCGGTGGCGGGGGGGGGGAGGAGGGAGCCGAGTGCTGACGTAATGCGCCGTGGCCCTGAATCCCGGAAGTGGGGATAGGGTACTTGTCAAAGACAGGTATCTGCTCCCTCCTCCACCCCCGAAAAGGGGCAAATGTGGCACCATAGGGGGAGGAGACAAATGAGCGGAAGCTCCACTTGAGCTCCTCTTAAGAGAGACACCACATCACTGGTTTCACATTGTTTTTCACGCATGCAAGATTGGTGCGGATTGTTATTAGACCATCTATCCTCTTCTGGGATTGCATTGTGATGACCTGACCTGACAACTAGTTGACCTACTGATTTGGTTTGGGTTTCTTGCCTCAGCTCCGGGCCGGGAATGTGATGGGGACCCCCTCTCTCACTTTCTTCATTTTCACATGAACCAGTTCAGTTCTTGGGCTGATCTATCCCTTCTTTAATAAAGAGTGCTTCCAACTTATCTGGTAAGCAGTTTTTATTTTCACAGCTTGCACCGCATCTCAGATGGTTGGATTGAAGAATATGTGCCCTGTTTTCTGGAGATTTATTTAAGGACTTTTGTTTTATTTATTTTTTTAAGGTAATACATGGACTTTCTTTCACAATTTTTTGTGTGCCGTGATACACATATTTATTGATATTTTTTCATATGTTATGTTGAGGTTTGGTTTTCATTTTGCACTAAATATTTATCACCATTTTTAGTGGTTAATTTGCGAACTTTTCCTTTTCTTTTTCAATTTCAATTTGCTTTAGGTTTCAGTATTTAACTTATAAAGGTGCAGCATTTAATCATATTATCTGTACACGTAGTCACACTACCTGTATGCCTATACATTTTTCACTTTTAGTGATATTTTTGTGGCTAGCACAAATATCCCCTTTTTTCCTTATATAATTGGCCAAATGCAGGGTGCCCTTGGCCAATCATGGCTCAAGGGTAGGGATGAGCTTCGAGTTCGAGTCGAACTCATGTTCGACTCGAACATTGGCTGTTCGCAAGTTCGCCGAACAGCGAACAATTTGGGGTGTTCGCGGCAAATTCGAATGCCGCGGAACACCCTTTAAAAGTCTATGGGAGAAATCAAAAGTGCTAATTTTAAAGGCTTATATGCAAGTTATTGTCATAAAAAGTGTTTGGGGACCCGGGTCCTGCCCCAGGGGACATGGATCAATGCAAAAAAAAGTTTTAAAAACGGCCATTTTTTCAGAAGCAGTGATTTTAATAATGCTTAAAGTCAAACAATAAAAGTGTAATATCCCTTTAAACTTCGTAGCTGGGGGGTGTCTATAGTATGCCTGTAAAGGGGCGCAGGTTTCCTGTGTTTAGAACAGTCTGACAGCAAAATGACATTTCGAAGGAAAAAACACATTTAAACCTACTCTTGGCTATTGCATTGCCGACAATACACATAGAAGTTCATTGATAAAAACGGCATTGGAATTCCCCACAGGGGAACCCCGAACCAAAATTAAAAAAAAAAAAATGACGTGGGAGTCCCCCTAAATTCCATACCAGTCCATTCAGGTCTGGTATGGATATTAAGGGGAATCCCGGCCAAAATTTTTTAAAAAATGACGTGGGGTTTCCCCTAAATTCCATACCAGACCCCTCAGGTCTGGTATGGATTTTAAGGGGAACCCCGCACCAAAAAAACAAAAATAAATGGCGTGGGGTCCCCCCAAAAATCCATACCAGACCCTTATCCGAGCACGCAACCTGGCAGGCCGCAGGAAAAGAGGGGGGGATGAGAGTGAAGCCCCCCCCTCCTGAACCGTACCAGGCCACATGCCCTCAACATTGGGAGGGTGCTTTGGGGTAGCACTCTCGTCCCCCCCTCTTTTCCTACGGCCTGCCAGGTTGCATGCTCGGATAAGGGTCTGGTATGGATTTTTGGGGGGATCCTACGCCGTTTTTGTTTTTGTTTTTTGGCGCGGGGTTCCCCTTAAAATCCATACCAGACCTGAAGGGTCTGGTATGGAATTTAGGGGGAACCCCACGTCATTTTTTTAAAAATTTTGGCCGGGGTTCCCCTTAATATCCATACCAGACCTGAAGGGCCTGGTATGGAATTTAGGGGGACTCCCACGTCATTTTTTTTTTAATTTTGGTTCGGGGTTCCCCTGTGGGGAATTCCCATGCCGTTTTTATCAATGAACTTCTATGTGTATTGTCGGCAATGCAATAGCCGCGAGAAGTTTTAAATGGGTTTTTTCCTTCGAAATGTCATTTTGCTGTCAGACTGTTCTAAACACGGGAAACATGCGCCCCTTTACAGGCATACTATAGACACCCCCCAGGTACGAAATTTAAAGGGATATTACACTTTTATTGTTTGACTTTAAGCATTATTAAAATCACTGCTCCTGAAAAAACGGCCGTTTTTAAAACTTTTTTTTGCATTGATCCATGTCCCCTGGGGCAGGACCCAGGTCCCCAAACACTTTTTATGACAATAACTTGCTTATAAGCCTTTAAAATTAGCACTTTTGATTATTCATGTTCGTGTCCCATAGACTTTAACAGTGTTCGCGTATTCGAATGAACTTTTTTCCTGTTCGCATGTTCTGGTGCGAACCGAACAGGGGGGTGTTCGGCTCATCCCTACTCAGGGGGACTAAGTCCGCGCCCACACTATATAAGATGCGTTACTGTACAGGCAGACTAAGTAGACTCCCCAGGCACAATATTTAAAGGAATATTTCATTTTTATTGTTTCACGTTAAGCATTATTAAAACCACTGCTCCAGAAAAAATGTCAGTTTAAAAAAAAAAAGATTTGTGCATTAAAACATGTCCCCTGGGGCAGGACCTGGGTCCCCAAAGACTTTAACAGTGTTTGCACAAATCTTTTGCCTGTTGGCATGTTCTTCTGCCTTCTGTGTGCAGCAGCCCCCTTCAGCCCCCCTAATACTTGCCTGAGCCCCATCTCTATTCAGCGATGCTGCAGGATTGTCTCGGCTGCCCGGGCCTCCCCTCCTGATTGGTTGAGGCAGCAGCGCGGCATCATTGGCTCCAGCTACTGTTTATCAAAATCAGTCAGCCAATGAGGAGAGAAAGGGGGTGGGCCGGGCCATGGCTCTGTGTCTGAATGGACACAATGAGCTGTGACTCGGCTCGGGTGCCCCCATACCAAGCTGCTTGCTGTAAGGGCACTCAACAGCAGGGAGGGGCCAGGAGCACCGAAGAGGGACCCGAGAAGAGGGGGATCTGGGCTGCTCTGTGCAAAACCAACTGCACAGAGCAGGTAAGTATGACATGTTTGTTATTCTTAATGGAAAAAAAAACGAGACTTTACAATCGCTTTAAGTATCCACGTGTGTTGACTCCAACTAGTTCATGGGTACACTGATTAGGCAGCAACAATGAGCAAAGCTTGGAAGGCATGAGGGGTGTGGCCAACATTGACTTTTTCAGGAAAAGTCAACATTTCCTTATACATCTAGCTGGCTATATGTCTGAATTTACAGATTGTTTTGGCATGTGGTTATTAATTAAGTCTTTTTTTCACCCGATGCTCTGTTTGAAATGGCGAGGTTTTTGACAAGTTACATTTACAGACATAAATATATTAAATATACAGACAGTAAACATTGTAATTTGATCTTTGACCAGTCAAACTGGGATAATACAAAGTGATATGAAACAACTCATTTTAAGAGCAATAAATGAACTGTACATTCTACTGTATGTATAAGCTTATGAGCTGGAGTTCTTTAACTAAAGTTCTGAGCTTGTTTTCCTTACCTGCACAAGAAGATGTAGGTGACTGTCAAATCTGGTTTCTTAGCAACACAAGAGAACTATTTTATATGAACAAAGTAGTGTAGTGAAGTGAGAACAACTGGTGGAAGACTCAAATGTACCCCAGGAGATCTTGGCTTAAATCACCTCATCTGTCCATGCCAAGCTCTCCAGCTGTAGTCTGGTGACAGTAATGTCATTGTGCCCCCCTGATGTGAGAGGGAATAATGTAAAAGCTGCAGACATGTCGATTAATGAATAAGCCAATGCTTACATGTGTTTGATATTAAAGGTACTGAGATTAAAAGGCAGCCTGCACAGCCCCAATAAACCAGTAAATGTAATTTTCCTCCAAATAGTGCTGACACGGGAGGAAGAGTTTGTGTCTTGGTTTGAGCTATTCTCTAAATTGCATTAGCCTGTATACACATAGTGCATTCCTTTAAAAGAAAAAATCCATACAATTTTACAAGCATTGTATATGATTGGTAAAAGGGGTGGCCTTCTGTGCTAGATTAATAATTGTATTTGCAGATCAAATAAAATAAATGAAATAATTATGTGCTGCCAAATAGGAGTGTCATGTCACAAGCACACAGTCTGCACAGAACTTGTGCAAATATTCTAACAAGAAATTTATAGTATCTAGCTGCAGAATAGAGGTTGGATAAAGTTAAACCCAAGAGTAATAATGTAATATATACAATTGTGCTTATAAGTGTACATACCCTGGCAGAATTTATGATTTCTTGGCCATTTATCAGAGATTATGAATGATAACACAAAAACATTTCTTTCACTCATGGTTAGTGTTTGGCTGAAGCCATTTATTATCAATCAACTGTGTTTACTCTTTTTAAATCATAATCACAACAGAAACTACCCAAATGACCCTGATCAAAAGTTTACATACCCCAGTTCTTCAGTTCTGATTTTGGCCTGATAACATGCACACAAATTGACACAAAGGAGTTTGAATGGCTATTAAAGGTAACCATCCTCACCTGTGATCTGTATGCTTGTAATTAGTGTGTGTGTATAAAAGATCAATGCGTTTCTGGACTCTTGACAGACCCTTGCATCTTTCATCCAGTGCTGCACTGACGTTTCTGGATTCTGAGTCATGGGGAAAGCAAAAGCATTGTCAAAGGATCTGCGGGAAAAGGTAGTTGAACTGTATAAAACAAGAAAGGAATATAAAAAAAATATCCAAGGAATTGAGAATGCCAATCAGCAGTATATAAACTCTAATCAAGAAGTGGAAAATGAGGGGTTCTGTTGAAAACAAACCACGCCCAGGTAGACCAACTAAAATTTCAGCCACAACTGCCAGGAAAATTGTTGGGGATGCAAAGAAAATCCCACAAATAACTTCAGATGAAATACAGGACTCTCTGGTGTGGCTGTTTCAAGATGTACAAAAAGGAGGCACTTGAAGAAAAATGGACTGTGTGGTTGAGTTGCCAGAAGAAAGACATTACTACACAAATGCCACAAAGTATCCCACTTACAATATGCCAAACCACACAGAGGCAAGCCTCAACACTTCTGGCACAAAGTCATTTGGAGTGATGAGACCAAAATTGAGCTTTGTGGCCACAACCATAAACGCTACATTTGGAGACGAGTCAACAAGGCCTATGATGAAATGTACACCATTCCTACTGTGAAACACAGAGATGGATCGCTGATGTTTTGAGGATGTGTAAGCTACAAAGGCACTGGAAATTTGGTCAAAATTGATGGCAAGATGAATGCAATATGTTATCAAAAAATACTGGAGGAACATTTGCATTCATCGGCCAGGAAGCTGCGCATGGGACGTACTTGGACATTCCAACATGACAATGATCCAAAACACAAGGCCAAGTCGACCTGTCATTGGCTACAGCAGAATAAAGTGATAGTTCTGGAGGTTCATCTCTGTCTCCTGACCTCAATATCATTGAGCCACTCTGGGGAGATCTCAAACGTGCAGTTCATGCAAAACAGTCCAAGAATTTACAGGAACTGGAGGATTTTTGCCAAGAGGAATGGGCAGCTTTACCAACTGAGAAGATAAAGAGCCTCATCCCCAAATACCACAAAAGACTTCAAGCTGTCATTGATGTTAAAGGGGGCAATACACAGTGTTAAGAACTGGGGTATGTAAACTTTTGATCAGGGTCATTTGGGTAGTTTCTATTGTGATTTAAAAAGAGTAAACACAGTTGATTGATAATAAATGGCTTCAGACAAACACTAACCAAGAGTGAAAGAAAAGGTTTTGTGTGATCATTCATAGTCTCTGAAAAATGGCCAAGAAATCATAAATTCTGCCAGGGTGTGTAAACTTATGAGCAACTGTATCAACTTAACAATCATTGGATCTGCTGGCCATATTTGTTTTCTTTATTTAAAGCCAAGTACATTTTCTGCAAGTACAGAAAATACCTACTGATCCTGCTAGAAACGTTCTTGTCACCTACTGTGAGATGAAATTAAATCTCAAACAATGATATATATCTTCCAAGTTATGTTCAGCAAACTAAAAAACACTGCCTCTCTATGTTTTGAAGACTAGGGGAGGGGAAGGTTTTTATAGTCTAAATCAGAAGAGCAGCCTAGTAGGACAACACTGCTCCTCTTGAGATACCGTACAGTGAGTGAGCGTTACTCGGGAAGTGTGTCATTCGCAGGATATGATATTTATGAAGAAAAACCCTGGAAATAAAGAAATTTAATGCATCTATGGAGCAGAGAGCTCCAGTGTATTGCATTTTTGGTTTTGGGTTTACATACACTTTCAATTGTAAATACATCAGTAAAAATCCTGCTTTCCATTACACATTAGTAAATCAGACCTATGGCAATGGGGAACCCCTTATGCCACTGTAATGAATGTAACCAATAACTCCTGGTGGGATCCCATAGGAAAAAATTAAAGTAAAGTTTGCAGCCTGAACTATACACATTTGCATGCGCATGGGGTGTGCCAGCTGGGACTGGGCACATCCTAATCGCCTGGTGCGCAATACAGAGTGGCAGCTGGGTGCCAGGCACTGGAACTCTCTTTGTGTTTCAGCACAGAAAGGAGTAAAGTAGCACCCAACATGCAGAGTGGCAGTGGGTGCCAGGTGCTGGAACCCTCTCCGAGCAGCAGCACCTGGTACAGGAAGGAAGACTGCACTGTGGACGGAGAGAGAAGCACGGAAAATCTCAGATCTATGGCAGTGGGGAACCATTTGTCCTACTGTAATGAATGTAACTAATCCCATAAGAAAAAAATACAATAAAATTTGCATCTTACTCCTAGCACCTAAAATATACTCCAGATACTTTATGTATGTACATATATATTTAATAGTTGGTCTAAAATCCCACTGAAAACATTGTCTTCATAGAGATGAATCAGCTTTTTCGCAATACTGGCCAAGAAAGGTGTGATGGGGTACTAGGTTCTAATCTCTTCAGGGACTGTTAGTACTGTAAACGTTAAATAAATGGTATAGTCATATAGTGCTGCAATCAGCACACAAAAAAAAAAAATACTCTATGCTGGTCATTATTTTTCTTTCTGTCCCTTTCATAGCTCCGTTCCGCGGTCTTTGACTCCCACGTGCATGCACAGAAGTGACGTCATCACGGTGCAGCCAATCAGACGGCCGGAGTGAAGATGGAAGTGCCTATCGACAGTGACAGAGTGGTGCTGGAGGGCTTTGTTCTAAGGTAAGTGTTTCATAATGTGCTAGTATGTGATGCATACTAGCACATTATGCCTTTCCCTTGCAGGGTTTACCACAAAATATGATGTGGTTTACTACTGCTTTAAATCTTGTGAAAATCTATCTCAAAGTTTTTCCAACAATCCCCTCCCCATGCTTCTTCTATTGCAGACTGTCGGAATTATGCATCAGCCCATTGACTTCAGTTGAAAAAAGCTTTGATCCACAGACAAGCAACAACAGTGTGTGCTGCTAGAAGTTCACACCAGTCAGGCAGTGATGATGAGTCCCTTTAGGGGAACAAACTTATGAAGAGGAAGAAGCCTATGGATGCAAGTAATAAGGTAATTATTTCACCTTATTCCTATACCCTAGACCAGTGGTCTCCAAACTGCGACCCTAAGGCTGGATGTGGCCATTTGCTTGCCTTTATCTGGCCCTTGGGGCACTATTCCTCTCACTTATATGAGACACTATTCTGCCAACAGACACCAATGATGGGGCACCATTTTTCCCTCTGACACCAATAATGGGACACTATTCCTTCTAATGATGCCAACAATGGGGCACTATTCCTCCACCTATTACCAAATGTGGTGATGTTTACTCCCACTGATGCCAGGAAAATTTTCACTGCCTCAGGCTACAGTTTGCCCCCCCCCCCCCTTTCCCCCCGACGGACAATATAACTGGTCCTTTGTTTAGAAAGTTTGGACTGCCCCAAATAAAAAAAGCATTGTAGTATTAAAACTTCAGCTTTTTAAAGCATTTTCAGCAGCTGATTTAATATTTTACTGAGCCCGCAGTTTCTTTATTTTTTAATTATTGGCTATGTTCCTGTTTAAGCTGGTGCTACGACCACTGCCACAGGTTTCCAGTTATAGGGTGGCCCCTGTTGCTTACAGCATCCAATGGAGTCACCCTTGTATGCAGGGACTAGAGTTGTGCCTCACCACATTGTGTGCATCAACAGATACACACACAGCCCCATAGCCTCTGATGGCAAGGCACTCCCCTGCTCCTCCCTCCTCCTCTCCCTTTTCTTCTTCAAACTAAAAGACTGACTGGATACTGCACTGTCCATTCTTAACTTTTCTGTGGAGAAAAATTCATTTCCTGCATTAGGGTAAAAAAAGCAGTTGTATGATTCCCTCACCTGCCTAAATACTTACCTGAGCCCTATCTCGATCCAGCACCGTGCCCGTCTACAGCCGCGCTTTTCTGTGTTCCTCTCCTCACAGGACACAGAGGCAGCAGCAGGAGCCATTGGCTCTTGCTGTTGTCAATCAAATCCTGTGAAGAGAGAACAGAAGGCAGGGCCGGGCCATGCTGTGTGTGTGTCGATGGATGCACACAGCCCAACTTGGGAGTGAGCTTACACGTATGACCCCACAGCAAGTGGCTTGTTATGGGGGCAGACACAGAAGAGGAGGACCAAAGAGCACTGGCGGGGGACCCCAGAGGAGATTTGGGCCCACTCTGCACAAGACTATTGCGCAGAGCAGGTAAGTACACCATGTTTACTATTTGATTTAAAAAACTATACTTTACAACAGCTTTAATAAATCATTAAATGTATTTTTTGTATTCAACCAGTGAAAATGCATTTTAAAAGATATCGTTAACAACTCCTAAGACCCCTTTCACACTGGGGCGGTTTGCAGGCGTTATTGCGCTAAAAATACCGCCTGCAAACCGACCCAAAACAGCCGCTGCTGTTTGTTCAGTGTGAAAGCCCGAGGGCTTTCACACTGAAGCGGTGCGCTGGCAGGAGAAGAAAAAAACTCCTGCAAGCCACATCTTTGGAGCGATGAAGGAGCGGTGTATTCACCGCTCCTGCCCATTGAAATCAATGGGGCAGCGCGGCTATACCGCGGCAATACCGCGGCTATAGCTGCGCTATGCAAGCAGTTTTAACCCTTTTTCAGCCGCCAGCGGGGGATAAAACCGCACCGCTAGCGGCCGAATACAGCCGCAAAAACGACGGTAAAACAGCGCTAAAAATAGCGCTGTTTTACCGCCGACGCCCCCACCGCCCCAGTGTGAAAGGGGCCTAAGAACCATTTTGTTTAGTAGATATATATGTAAGCTGAAGCAGTTCTTTAAGTCACTGCTACTTGCCAGCTGTGTATACAGTAAATCACAGTCTTTCAAAATATATCCCTTCACAATTTAAAACTCACAACCAATTTAAACAAATTAGATTCAGAGCTAATGAAATAAATGTTAACAAGTTATAAATTTCACATAATTAATATTCAATAAAGGGAAAGCAACTATCATTATTAATCTTGGATCATTAATATTAATATGGCAATGAATGATCCTATATTGCTACATGGTATGAGTGAATTTACTGCTTGCAGAAAGCTGTCTAGAAGAAGTTACGTTAGTTCAGTGTGAGGCCGCAAAGAGCGGCAGCTGTCAATGAATATTTCATTTGATATATCACAAGTGAAAGTATATGAGGGGAACATAGCCAGGAAAGCTTTTCAAGGGCAGTAAATTTTTCACCCTGTTGTGCTTTTTATCTAAGTCAAGTCTACACTGATGAGCCAAAACCTATTTGTAAATCCTCTCAAGTGACAAGTGAAACATTTTCAGGGGCAACGGATTTGTCTTACTAAAAGCGTACTTAAGTAATTTAATTTAGTAATTACTTTCAATACAAACATATGTTGTTAGGCGATGTTAGTAGCATAAATCAATAGTCTATTTTAATAATAACAAATTAAATTTAAAACAACTGCAACAGAACCCTTTTTTGATCAATTTCCTAAATTCAAAAATAAGGAAATTTTAAATAGATTTCCTGTTAACGAAAGACTTTTATTGCCGTGGTCAGTTATCAAAGGGTAAGTGCCTGACAGATGAAAACAAAGAAGGCTCTGACAAAAAACGTTAAAGCTGTTTTTCAGGCCAATCTGTTGTTTTGGTTTTAGATTGAATGTAGAAGGGTGAGATTTACTGTCAGGTTTTCATTGCTTTGTGTCTTTGTTGTGGAGACTTCCTCTAAAGCTGGGCATTCACTACTAGATGTTACTAAATGTTACTTTAACTTTAAGTACAGCAACTATCTATATAATCAAATCATCAAAAAATAAAAGGAAAATTAATAAGACAGCGCTACCTGTTTACCAATAAATAATTATAAAATGTGCATTCATATATAATTAATATATTAAAATAAAAGGGGAGTTGGAATAGGACCCAAGATGTCCTTACCTTCAGTGAAAGAAAAGGAACAAACTGCGGTTTAACCTGATATAACTTTATTAGAACAATTAGTAGAAAAACATTTGAATCATTGAAAGGAAAGCATAAACAATAGGAGATTGCATAAGGTAAAAACTGACAATGTTGTCACTTAAAAACGCATGCCCATGAGCTCAGCCATATCCCAGTCATCCACATGTGTCAATCATCTCAAGTCATTAAGATCCCTTTCAAACTGGGGCAGTTTGCAGGCGTTATTGCGTTAAAAATAGCGCGCCTAAAACTGCCGCTGCTGTTTCTTCAGTGTGAAAGCCTGAGGGCTTTGACACTGAAGCGGTGCGCTGGCAGGAGAGAAAAAAAACTCCTGCAAACAGCATCTTTGGAGCAGTGAAGGAGCGGTGTATTCACCGCTCCTAAACCGCTCCTGCACATTGAAATCAATGGGGCAGCGCGGCTATACCGCCGCTGTAGCGGCGTTATGCAAGCGGTTTTAACCCTTTTTCGGCCGCCAGCGGGGGTTAAAACCGCGCCGATAGCGCCGTTTTACCGCCGACGCCCCCACCGCCCCAGTGTGAAAGGGGCCTTAGTGTGACTTAATATATAATGCTTACATGTGTTTAGACGAGGTGAGTTCCGGGAAACCTTGGTAGCACAAGTCAGTACCCCTATTGTGCTTAACCATGGACCTCCAGACTCCCTATATACCTATAGAGCTGCTGCATTAAGTCTTTACAATGTTGAAGAAAGCATTGGTCATCACAGACAAATAAATGCAATTCTGGCTAGAAAGTATTCCTGATAGTTAGTGAACAGGACAGGTTTGATTTCTGGATGTAGCACTGTCAATCATAGAGATAATATATAAAAAAAAAAAAAAAAATGCAGCACACTGTGATGCAAGCATGCGACTTGAGTCAAGGAGGAACAATAGATCCACAACAAGCCTGTTAGTCATTCAGCACCATGTTTCCATGAAACATTAACCACCTCAATACAGTGCATTTTCACCCCCTTCCTGCCCAAGCCATTTTTCAACTTTCAGCGCTGTCGCACTTTGAATGACAATTGCGCGGTCATACAACACTGTACCCAGATGAAATTGTTATCATTTTTTCCCCACAAATAGAGCTTTCTTTTGGTGGTATTTGATCACCTCTGCGTTTTTTATTTTTTGCGCTATAAACAAAAGAAGAGGAACAAGTTTGAAAAAAAACACAATATTTTTTACTTTTTGCGATAATAAATATCCAATTTTTTTTTCTTTAAAACAAATTTTTTCCTCAGTTTAGGCTGATATTTATTCTTCTACATATTTTTGGTAAAAAAATCGCAATAAGCATATATTGATTGGTTTGCGCAAAAGTTATAGCGTCTACAAAATAGGGGATAGGTTTATAACATTTTTATTTATTTATTTATTTTTTACTAGTAATGGCGGCGATCTGCGATTTTTATCGTGACTGCGATATTGCGGCGGACACATAGGACACTTTTGACACATTTTTGGGACCATTCACATTTATACAGCAATCCGTGCTATAAAAATGCACTGATTACTGTATAAATGTGACTGGCAGGGAAGGGGTTAACACTAGGTGGTGATCGAGGGGTTAACTGTGTTGCTAGGGAGTGTCTCTAACTGTAGGGGGAGGGGACTCACTAGGGGAGGAGACCGATCGGGGTTCCTCTGTACTGGGAACATACCATCGGTCTCCTCTCCTCTGACAGGACCGTGGATCTGTGTGTTTACACACACAGATCCACGGTCTTGCTGTGTTACCGGCAATCGCGGGTGCCCGGCGGACATCGCGGCCGCCGGGCACGCGCACCGGGTGCCCAATGACACGGCGGGCGCGCGTGACCGCGGTCGGCGACGCGCGCACGCCCCCTGGTGGGCCGGGAAAGCGAGGCCGTCATATGACGCCCGCCCGCAACGAGAGCTGCGCCGCCTGGCCGTCAATTGACAGCCAGCGGTCAGTAAGCAGTTAAAGATAGCACCGCATATAGTTTGGATAGGAAAATATAGTGAGCTGAGTCAAAACACAGAGCCTCCAAAAAAAGAAAAAAACATTTTTTAAATGTTCAGGCTGTGATTGCTTGCTGGATACACCAGTTGAAAAGAGACTCACTGTTTAGATGGTATTAGATTGGTCCTCAATTGCAGCGACAAGGTGGTGAATCCAGAGTCAGGCAAAACTATGTCGATTACTTCATGGGTAGGGGGGGGCAATTGATTTACAAGCAAATCTTGCAGATGTTGAATAAAAAATTTTTGAAAAACTAAATTCAGTAATTAATAAATCACAAAGTGCCTCAATTTAAAATTCATATATCATAAAGTGCATCTATATAAAATTCCAAAAAAGTGCATCAGTAGAAATATAAATATAAAAAGTGCCAGTGCAGATAGATAATTATTAATTAAGATAGAAACAGTTCCAAATAGTCCATAAGTAAATCGATCTTCATCCAATAAAGTGTCCTGTGCAAAAAAAACCCAAGGCGTTCTTGGTGCTAAAATAATGGTGTATACTCCATCCCAAATCTTCTCATGCTCCACCTTTAAGTGCAGTGTCCACCACCAGATATGCTAAATAAATCACCAGAACAATTTGCTGGTAAAACCAGTAGCAGCGCATGTAAAGATAGTAGTACACAGGAATTATAGGGGTTGATTTACTAAAGGCAAACAGACTGTGCACTTTGCAAAGTGCAGTTGCCCTCTGCAAATTCAGTTGCTCCAGGGCTTAGTAAATGAGGTAAAGCTTCACTTTACCCAATACCCAAATGCAAGGAACGCAATACAATATATATTTACCCAATACCCACGTTCAAGGAAAATAAAAATAAATTTTGCTTGCATGTGATTGGATGATGGAAGTCAGCATAGTTTCTGCTCATTTACAAAGCTCTGGAGCAACTGCACTTGCAGAGAGCAATTTTGCAAAGTGCACAGTCTATTAGCCTTTAGTAAATCAACCCCGAAGTGTCCAGTCTTGGCAGGTCTCCCTCCAGAATCAACATATATTGACACAATATATATACTCGATCTCTACTGCTGGTTAAACTGAGTTTGTTATGTATGTCTGTACTGTACTGCATCTCCTTCTCATGGCCTCCATCTGAGCAGGTGTTAGTGACTGACAGGGCCGGTGCAAGGATTTTTAACTACTTGCATTTTGGTGTACTTTGATGCCCCCACCGTCCTCCCACCCCTCCCCCCACCGTCTTCCCCCCACCGTTCTCCCACCAACCCCTCCACAACAGCAGTCCTGTAGCCATTTTTTTTAAAACATTTTTTACGTGTTTTAAAAATCATTTTAGGCCTGAAGAGTACTTAAAGCCCCAAAATATATATTTTTTGACAGCAGACGCCATAGAGAATAAAATGTTGGTAGTACTATTTTTTTATGTTACACGACATTAGCGCAATTGTTTAGGGAAGGCAACATTTCAGTAAAAAATACATTAAAGGTAAAATCTGGGCACATACATGCAATTTATTACCTAATTTTTTTGGTAATATTTAAAAGATGAAGTTGTGCCAAGTAAATAGATACCCAGGTCATAAAGAGAAAAACACATGTGGGAGAGACGCATGCGCTGCACACCCCGAAACAATAATGTTAAAAAATGGACAGTTTCCCCGGTGGGGCTTTAGACAGCAATATCTTGATATTCAGAAATAATAAAAAATGTATAACCAGTAAGTGCTTTTATTGAACCATGAACAATTGTAATGTTATAATTCAATTGGCATTACAATATAGAGCACTGGCCGAGTAGTACAATACATATTCCACAATATAAAGTCGACACATCTTTACACAAAATTATATACAGTCATACATTTCCGGGCTGTTGACGGTATAAATCCCCGACGCGTTTCGACCTGTGTACGGTCATCATCAGGGGGATAGTTGGTTCTATAAAATACATTGAATATCTTCAAAATTTAAGAACATTTCATCATAAATCTCATTATAAGGTTAAAAGTGGTAGTATATTTACCGCTGAAAAGTAGAGGGAATAATCCTTTGGCCAGTAAAAGCCGTAAATGGATCCGGGGGGCCCCCATATTCGCCCCTGTCTCCCCAGAGCGCATGAGTCCAGCCCAAGGGGCTTACAAGGAGCCACATAGACGCCCTCCAGGGGAAGGAGAAGTCAGCACCTGCGACAAATACCCAATAAGTCAAAATGATTCTCAGCACATTGGCAAAAGTATGAAGTGTATGGGCTAACTGCAATCCTAGTGATCAATGTATATTGATCTGGTGTCCTAAGGTTTCATGATTGTAATTAATTATATAGAAAGTGGCACAACCATAAAAGAAATGGTTGTATAGTTATAGAGTTGGTAGTACTATTTTTTTATGTTACACGACATTAGCGCAATTGTTTAGGGAAGGCAACATTTCAGTAAAAAATACATTAAAGGTAAAATCTGGGCACATACATGCAATTTATTACCTAATTTTTTTGGTAATATTTAAAAGATGAAGTTGTGCCAAGTAAATAGATACCCAGGTCAAACCTTAAAATTGCATGCGCATGCAATGCTTTAAAAGCCCCTACAAGTCTTTGGTTTAGCGTTATGCAGGAGCACTGGTGCTAAAATTATTGCTCTCACTTTGGCGTGCGTGCTGATATATAACATGTGTAGGACAATAGCCGTTTTCATACATAGGTGCCCCAAGCATGCATTTTTTGTAGGTGTGTGTGTGTGGGGGGGGGGGGGGTCTCTAAAATGTTTTAATTTTTTTTATGTGTCTCCTTATATCAGTGACTCTCAACTCCTGTCCTGACCCACTGAGGCCGGGTTCACACTAGTGCGACAAACGCTCTGACACTGGGAGCTCATGTCGCATGACGTGTGAAAATCAATGTTTCCCTATGGGGGCCGTCCTAACTGATCCGACACAAGTCGGTCTGACTTTTAAAATGCTCCCTGTACTATTTTGGTCTGACTTTGATCCTACTTCAGCCCATTGACTATCATTGAAGTCGGATCAAAGTCGGATCACCGTCTTGCATGATCCTACTTTGGCATGCGACTTGTGCTCAGATGATCTTGAGGGGGAACTCCGCGACAAATTTTAAATAAAATACCGGCATGGGTTCCCCCTGCAAGAGCATACCAGGCCCTTGGGTCTGGTATGGATTTTAAGGGGAACCCCCATGCCGAAAAAACGGCGTGGGGGTCCCCCCAAATCCATACCAGAGCCTTATCTGAGCATGCAGCCCGGTCGGTAAGGAAAAGGGGTTGGGACGAGCGAGCGCCCCCCCTCCTGAACCGTACCAGGCCGCATGCCCTCAACATGGGGGGGTGGGTGCTTTGGGGCAGGGCGCCCCCCCCACCCCAAAGCACCTTGTCCCCATGTTGATGAGGACAAGGGCCTCTTCCCGACAACCCTGGCCGTTGGTTGTCGGGGTCTGCGGGGGGAATCCAGGAGCCCAGGAGCCCCCTTCAATAAGGGGACCCCCACATCCCGGCCCCCACCCTATGTAAATGAGTATGGGGTACATTGTACCCCTACCCATTCACCTAGGAAAAAAAGTGTCAATAAAAAAACACACTAGACAGGTTTTTAAAGTAATTTATTAGGCAGCCCTGGGGGTCTTCTTACGACTTCAGGGGTCCCTTCCTTCTTCTCCGCGCTCTCCGGCCTCTTCTCCGCGCTCTCCGGTTCTTCCAGACGGCTATCCGATTTTGATCTGACTTCAATAATAGTCAATGGGCTGAAGTAGGATCAAAGTCGGACCAAAGTAGTACAGGGAGCATTTTCAAAGTCGGACTGACTTGTGTCGGACCAGTTAGGACGGCTCCCATAGGGAAACATTGATTTTCACTCGTCATGCGACATAAGCTCCCAGTGTCGGAGCGTTTGTCTCACTAGTGTGAACCCGACCTTACCTAGGGGGGATGCAGACTAGAAAACTGCAATCACTGAGCAGCAAATTATATCACCTGTGATGTATTTCAGTTGTCTTGCAAATCTGGCCTGAGGACAGAAGTTGAGAACCACTGCCTTAAATGCTTAAAACATTTTTGGTTTATTTTTTTTTGGTTTAGTTTTTATTTATTTATTTTTACATAACTTTTATTGCTATCGGTCCCCTATGTGATAGCATCTAGGTGACAAGTTCTTTTGAAGACACTCGGGATCTATTAGACCCTGGATGCCTCCTCTCTAATCCACTGCAGCTGACAGAACACAGAAATCAGCTGCTTCCCCCAGCACAGATCCAAGAGCTGTCATTGTCATGTCAATGACAGCTCCGGACCAGGAAGTGACATCATACGCGCATGGAGGAGCTCATGGAAGAGCTCCTGTCACCCTTCCCAGCGACACCCGCCATGACAGCACCAGCCCCACAGGTGGGACAGCTAAGCCTGGTAAATATTGTGGGGGGGGGGGTGCGGGGAGAAAAGGCAGCACATTGTAGTGGTGGTGGAAGTGATAGGCAGCTTCACAGCTGCTTGTATCACTTCCACATGGAAATCAGCTTTACCGGTGTGAATGTGGCCTTCGAAAATCAAATGAAACTAAATAAAAAATTTTGAACAAATTTCTACTTGTATGGCCTGCTATACTGTGGTCCTAGTAACCACTCTAGAAGGGAATCTCCTCATCGGGGAAATGCTAAAAAAAAAGCTTTTTTTGCAGTCTGTCACTATTACAGAGATTCTAAAATAAGAAAAACTTTTTGACTGGTGTTCCACTTTAGAACATCTTCATACTGCTGTTTTTTCAATTATAAATTGAAAAGTGAAAATCCTCAATGAATTGACAAATGCTGTATCAGCTCAGTGTAGGAGTCAGTAGAAAGCACTCTGTCTAGCGGAAGACAACCTACTTTTCTTAAAAAAATAATTTAGCATATAAAATTGCTGCACAAGCCATTTTCTAATATAATGTTATTCAAAATTACCTTTTCATTTTAATCAGCTCTCAATTTAATTTTCTAAAACTATCAAA
Organism: Lithobates clamitans; assembly: GCA_037952925.1. Classification (NCBI taxonomy): domain Eukaryota; kingdom Metazoa; phylum Chordata; class Amphibia; order Anura; family Ranidae; genus Lithobates; species Lithobates clamitans. The sequence continues at coordinate 3,582,481 of JBBGZY010000605.1, read as the reverse complement.
AAATTCAATACAATATAGAAACCTGGGGGCGTTCTATACCATGGGTGTAGAGAATGCTAAGAGATATTTAATTTTCTGGAATTGACTGATTGGAAGTGATTGATTCAGCGCATCATACAGTTCTCTTTTTTCACTGAACTTTATTTAAAGTGCACAAAAGTACACTTCATGCATGTCACTGAACAGCAACATGATGTGCTGTGTTGCTATACAGTGTCATGCAATTCTGTATGGTGCGCTCCATTTTCTGGGGAGAGGCAGCAAACAAATCACCCAACTAACCCCCCCTCCCCGGTCGGTCTGTCCGTCAAACCCCCCTGTTCGGTCGGTCAATTAGTCAAAATCCACCCCCCTCCCGTCGCTCGATCGGCAAACCCCGCACTTACCCCATCTAGGTCGCGGGCCTGCATCTCCTTCTTGGTGTCTCCTGCTTGGCGGCTTCCCCCTGTGTCTCCTCCTCGGCGGTCAATACGCAAATATGGTCACTTCTCCTCTCGGACAATCAGGTCACAGGACCCACTTCCTGATTGGCCTGGAAGGAGAAACAGGAAGACAATAGCAAATATGAATTTGCCATTGTCCAACAACTCAGGCTATAATGCTTAAAAAAAAAATAAAAAACATTAAAATCCATGCTGCTGGCACCCTGCATGTAGTTTGGTGACCAAAAGCATGGATTAGGCGCCGCTAATGGAGTGGCCGCCACTGCTTGGCACACTGAACTATGGAACTGTAGAGTCTCCTTGTGCTCTTAGACACTTTGTACACACAATCAGATTGTTGGCCAACAGAGAGTCAGACTTTTGACTGAAGGGCTTGTGCCAGGAACTTGTCTTGCATACAAATGGTACACAATAGTTGGCCAACAAACACGAACGTAGTGACGGACTACATGGAATTTCAGCTCTTGAGTGCCACCCTTTGGGCACCTTCTGCTAATGTCATGTTTGGTGAGCATTGATTCTGAGCATGCGTGTTTGTACTTTGGACTTTTGTGTGACGGACTTGTGTACACATGATACGAAAATCTGACAACAGACTGTTGTCTGCCGAAAATTTACTAGCCTGCCATCCAACATTTGTTGGCTGAAAGTTGGACAACAATTGTCTGATGGAGCGTACTAATGGTCGGATTTTAGGCAAACAGTCTGTCATCTCACAATTCCCTGCTGAAAATCCGATCATGTGTACAAGGCTTTACTCAAATGTGATTTTGATATTGTATTATCTTTCATTAAATTTACTACTTTTTATCACATTCTTGCTCCCTGTCTGCTTACCTTGTTTTTATCAGTGATAGGAGTACAGGATTAAAGTGGTTGTAAAGTCTAAACATTTTTTACCTTAATGCATTTCTTGCATTAAGGTAAAAAATGTTTAGTTGTCAGCATCCCCTCTCACCCCCCTTTTACTTACCTAAGTCTTTACTCAATCCAGCACCGTGCACGTCTGCAGCTCTTCTCTCCCCTTACTTCCAGGTCTCGCTGGCTTTGCTGGGGCACCGGGAGCCAATGGCTCCCAGTGCTGTCAATCAAAGCAGTGATGAGGGAACAGGAGGCGGTGTCAATGTCTGTGTCAATGGACGCAGCAGCGGGGCTCGGGTGAAAGCACGGATGAGTGCCCCCATGGGAAGCGGCTTCCCATGGGGCACTGGACAGAGGGGAGGGGCCAGGAGCACCGGCGGGTGATTCGAAAAGAGGAGGTTCTCATCCGCTCTGTGCAATTTCATTGCACAGAGCAGGTAAGTATAGACATGTTTGTTATTTAAAATTTAAAAAAAATTACCTTTACAATCGTTAAGTATCTTCTGACACCTCCAAACAGCAACAATATATACTATACTATGCTATAACAATATATGGATATTGTTACTCTGTTCCTATAGCTACTCAAGCACAGATATTTTTAAACAATGCCAGAAATCTGAGAATCACTTAAAGGACCAGTATAGTGTAACACAGGGGTGCTCAACTCATGGCCCGTGGGCCTCACATGGCATGCAGAGTCCTCTGATGTTGCCCGCAACCTCAAATCAGGGAAGCACGTGGCCATGCTATGGGATGGTGGGTTGGCAAGCCCACGGGTTGCTGTTCCACCAGCCCTGAGCATCAGAGTGCATAGGGCCGGCACCCACAGAGGAGAAAGTCCCAAGTGGAGTGATATCAAGCGCACTTCGCCTGGGACTTTTCTGGCAGTCTGGAGAGCAATGCCAGCAGAAGCAGGAAGAGGAAAAGGTAAGAGTATTAAACATCACATACACTGCACTTTTGCAATGGACATATTAGCACTTATTAAAAAAAGGGTTTTTAGATTGCTTTCACACTGATCCGCAGATGCAGCACAGTGCACCTGTAACTTTACTACTGCAGTGTTATGCCCCGTACACACAATCGCACATTCTGACAACAAAATCCATCGGATTTTTTCCGACAGATGTTGGCTTAAACTTGTCTTGCATACACACGGTCACACAAAGTTGGTCGGAAATTCCGAACGTCAAGAACGGGGTGACGTACAATACGTACATCAAGCCGAGAAAAATGACGTTCAATAGCCAGTGCTGCTCTTCTGCTTGATTCCGAGCATGCGTGGCACATTGTGCGTCGGATTTGTCTACACACGATCGGAATTTACGCGAACAGATTTTGTTGTCAGAAAATTTTAGATCCAGCTCTCAAACTTTGTGTGTCAGAAATTCCTGATGGAAAAATCCGATGGAGCCTACACACGGTCGGAACTTCCAACAACAAGCTCCAATCGCACATTTTCCGTTGGAAAGTCCAATCGTGTGTACAGGGCATAAGTGTTAGGTTAGCTGCACTGAGCCATAGACTTGAATGCAGGAGTTTTGATGCGCTATCAGAGAGTGCATCAAACCTGCAAGCTGTAATGGAAGTCTACTGTGCTGCACCTGTGGATCGGTATGAAGGCAGCCTTACAGGAGGCTCAGGACAGTAAAGGGCTAATTTACATTTGGGGGGCAGTAAAACCCCATATTTCATTGTGGCCCACAACCAGTTACCGAATCACTTAACCACTTAAAGACCGGCCACCACATATATACTGTGGCAGGGTGACTCTATTGCGCGAAAAAACGTACCTGATAATAGATACTGTGGGCATGTGCGCCCGCTGCATAGAGGGGGAGCCAATCAGTGGGTCTGGCAGACCCGATGTCACCGGCCACCTGCGATCGCTCCACAGAGAGGCAGAATGGGGATCTGCCTATGTAAACAAGGCAGATCCCCGTTCTGACAGTGAAGTATACAGAGATCTTCTGTTCCTTGTATGCAGGAACACGGATCTCTGTGTTCTTCCTGTCAGTACTTTCCCCACACAGTCAGAAAGCACACTGAGGGAACACATTTTACCCTTTGATCGCCCCTGATGTTAACCCCTTCTGTGCCAGTGTCATTTATACAGTAATCAGTGCATATTTTAGCACTGATCACTGTATTGGTGTCACTGGTCACCAAAAAGTGTCACTTAGGGTCAGATTTGTCCGCCGCAATGTCGCAGTTTCACTAATAATCGATGATCACTGCCACTACAAGTAAAAACTATTTTAAAAAATTAAGTCCATAAATATATCCCATAGTTTGTAGACGCTATAACATTTGCGCAAACCAATTGATATACGCTTCTTGTCAGTTAAAGTAACACAGTGACGTATTGCAAAATATGGCCTGGTCATTAAGGGGGGTAAATCCTTCCGGGGCTGAAGTGGTTAAGTGGCCCTCGTTCATCAAAAGGTGGAGCACCCCGATGTAACATTTTGTAATTATAGTATTCCGTATTTGCAATTGCTTTATTATTCTTTATAGCTTTATTGATATTTTTATCCACATTTATATGCAAGCCAGGTTGGCCCGAAAAAGTGACAGTTACTTGTGTTGGAACAAACCATATATCTTACAACAGTCACCTTTAATTCTTATGGTTTAAACATTTTTTCCAATAAAAATGTTGTTCCTCACTTAGGCTTGGTTCACACTTCTGCGTGAAGTGCGGGCACAGGAATTGCAGCGATTCCCACACCTGCAACCACCCGCAGTGAAAACGTACTGCTCTGTGAAAACGCGCGGGGCTGTCATTCATTCTTAATGGCACCCCCCACGCAAGAAAAATCGCAGTGCAGGAACCTCAGGGAAATCGCATGATCAAAAAGACCATGCAATTTCCCTGTGGCCATGTTTTTGAAAAGGTGCATGTGCCTTTTTTTTGTGGAAAGGTAGGCACGGCTGCCCAAACGCGGCCCGCAAAAAACGCATAGGTGTGAACCTAGCGTAAAAGTCTATTTGAAACTACATGCTGATCTTAGCCTTTAGCCATCTTTTCCACAAAGTAATAATGTTGCTACACAATTTCGTTGTAGAACGAAAAGTGTTGTCAATACTTTAAAGTAGGGTTATCAGATGTCCCTTGTTTCCGGGGACAGTCCCCAGACTGAGGACACTGTCCCCGGACTAAGTATGTCCCCAGTTTTGTCCCCAGCAGGCAGGGCCGGCACCAGCATAAGGCAGGTTAGGCAGCAAGGATGGGGGGGTGGCAAAATCTGATTTCCCATTCACTTGTTGGGGGAGAGGACAGGATTGTGTATAGTTCCGGCAGGCTGCTATCTACAGTAAAGCCTATGTGATCAGTAGGTGGCGACTGAGGAGGAGGGGAGAGACTCCACCAGGCACCCTCTCTGTGCTCTCACCACACATGTGCAGTCCAGCAGAGCCGAAGCATCGGGTTGACAAGGCTGCGGGAGTGGTGACACCTGAGAGGATGAGCATGCAGAGCAGAAAGTGCAGACAAGTGGAGGAGGCTGGGAGGCTGGAAACTTCACCATGCCGGATCTGCTCTGACATTGGTAGAGTAGTCCTTGGCTCTGCCCTGGCTTCTCCAGCATAGCATAGCATAGCAGCATCCAACAACTCCAGCCTGTTCAGGTCTTCTATCTCGTCAGGTCAGTACTTCTTCCACCAGATCTCTACAATGACAGATTCACCGAGGTGGCCATCTATATACAGTATTACAAATCAGTAATCGGAGCCAGTTCTGGAGAGGGACAGGGGAGAAGTTACCAGGAGGGTGAGGACTGGCATGAGACACTCTTCCCACGGGAATAGGTGGAGGGTGATGCCAGGTATGGTTACACCTTTCAGGGGGGGTTAAGAATAATGCCAGGTATCCTTCTGTCACCCTGTCCCCCCACCTGTCATATTGCCCTGCTCCTTTCACCCTGCCCCCAACCTGTCACCCTGCCCCCACCTGTCACACTGCCCCGCTCCTGTCACCCTGCCCCTACCTGTCACGCTGCCCCTCTCCTGTCACTCTGCCCCCCACCTGTCACCCTGCCCCCACCTGTCAACTCTGTATGTAGAAAAACTCCTGATCTCTGCACTGTGTATGTAGCACACTCCTGATCTCTGCACTGTGTATGTAGCACTCACCCGATCTCTGCACTATGTAGGTAGCACACTTCTGATCTCTGCACTGTGTACGTAGCACACTCCTGATCTCTGTACTGTGTACGTAGCACACTCCAGATCTCTGCACTGTGTATGTAGCGCTCTATTAAACCCTGCACTCTTAATGTTGCGCACGTCTGAACTCTGTACATAGCTCATCCCTGAACTCTGCACTCTGTAACGTTGTGCACCCATGAACTCTGCACTCTGTACATAGTGCACCCCTGAACTCTGCACTCTGTACATAGTGCACCCCTGAACTCTGCACTCTGTACATAGTGCACCCCTGAACTCTGCACTCTGTACATTGCGCACCCCTGAACTCTGCACCCTGTAGATAGCGCACCTCTGCGCTTCTTTGGTAAGAATAAAATACAAAATATGCATTGAACAGTTTTTTTCTCTGTCTTATCCCCTTAACATTTGGTAGTCATATCCCAAAAAAATCTAAGAAGTATCTTTTTTTTATCTCATGGACCAAATCTGAGAAATAACGTATATATCATACAATCATTCCATAAACACATACCACATACACTGCATGTATAATCTGAGCAAATATACTTATACAATAGTTTATCATTTTCCAATAAGAAAAAAAAATGTCCCTGGATTTCAGTTTAATAATCTGGTCACCTTACTTTAAAGGAAGTGGTAGAATAACAAATCTGTTTGTCTTGAAATCTTCCTATAAGCACTCGGCTTCTGACAAGTCATATGGGTGTTGGATGGACACTATTGCCCTGTGTGGGTTTCCTGAAGTAATGTGTAATGTGGTAACCTTGGACAGGAAGTGTATGCATTTCTGTGCTATCCAGTTACCATGAAAGTAGAAGCAGAGGAAAGGCTTTGTGTTTGTGTGTCTGTGTGATTGCTACTAGCAAATATGCAATTATTTATCAATCTTTCGTTTGCTATGAGATGAATAGCATAACCTTGAGCATCAGGGGCAGTTGCCTTTTAACTAGAAAAAACAAATCCATAAAATGAAAGCTATGAACTTTTCAGCTGGAATTTCTGATGCTAAAAAGGTTTATATCGCTCATTTATTTGATCAGGCATGTCCTTCCAATTCATATGGATGAACAAATGTCTGGTTTGAGATCCGACCCAGAATAGACAAAAAAGCAGGGCTTTTTTTCAGCTGGAACTTGGTGGAACTCAGTTCCACCAGCTCTGGCTCAGACTCTCTGCCTAACACTATCACTTGTAAACACAAAAGTCACCTACAGTGGAGGTACTAGAGCCGGCTGGGTGCTTCAGCTTAATACAGCAACAAAAGTAAGATATGTGGACGATGGTGGAGCTTTTAAGGAAGAGGGGGTTGCATGAAGAGGTCAGAGCTGAAGATGAGGGAAAGTGGGATGTGGATGGGGAATGCAGAGGTAAGCGGCTGTGAGAGAAGGCTGAACTCTGCGCTCTCTTTGTAGTGCACTCCTGAACTCTGCACTCTGTATGTAGTGCACTCCTGAACTCTGCACTCTGTATGTAATTCACTCCTGGTGTTTAATACCCCTTAAGACCCTTCCACTGTTAATGAAATGTAACCACACTATTAACCCACTAATGTAATGAGGTTTGGAGGGTGTGTGTATGAGGGGGTTTCGGGGGGGGGGGGGTCGTGATTGGGTTCCTGCACCTATTTTCTGAGAAAAAAAGCCCTGCAAAAAGTATTTGCAAATGGTTTGAGTCAAATGATTTGTACCATTGTTAAACAAATGTGGATTGTGAATGTGCCTTAATCCTTTCCAACCCACCTTGTGCTGTCCTGCCTTATCCCTTAGCTAATCAGATAGGCTTGTTTCCAATTCAAATAAAAGTAAGTACATAATCCTGAAGCAGCACACCCAGCATAAGCCTGTGTGTCACACTATTACTATATATTAGGCAAAACCCTATTGGCTCGTGCCTTTTATCATACAGGCAATTAAGTGGACCTTTTACAGTAGATACCCACATTAACACAAAACATTTGAAAAAATGTAATTTTATTACATTGCCCTATTTTGACCTATTTAACCAGCATATCAATTCTTGAGCTGGCCATAGATGGATAAAAATTTGATCCATGTTTGAGAGCTGTCAATCTAAGGCTGGTTCGAAACTCGGCCGGTTCAGCAGGAACCGGGCGAGATTTGAAACATGTATGGGCAGGCTGAATGTACCAAGTTGATCTATCTATCTTACATGAGATCATTGCTTGCGATAATCACCGTCTTCTCTTGGCAGGGTTGGCTCAGCTCCCCCCCCCCTTCCCCCCCGCCGGAAGAAGAAAATTGCTAGGCAGGAGGAATTCCCCTGTCAACACTGTCTGTTGATGGGGATAATAAGCAAATTTCTTTTCTTGCAACCTGTGGTTGCAGGAAAGAAATTCACACCATGTATGGCCAGCTTAAGGATCGACTGCTCTCGAACAGGCTTGTTGGAAAATTTTGCTTTGATCGTCACTGCAGCCAACTGATTGTAGTGCTGATCAGTATATTCTGACAGCTGAGGAGTCCCCACTGTCAGAATACAATAACGCATACCTCCCAGCATTTTGAGATGGGAATGAGGGACACCTACTAACAAACGTTTGTAGGCATAGGAAACGCCCCCTGCCACACCCCCTTAAAGGAAAATTAACCAAAAAAGGTTAATGAAATCCACAAGGATATTTTTTTTACCACTACTATTCCTTTATATTGTCTCTTAAAATGTACAAATGCAGCAGTTTAGAAATTGGATGAAAGGTATAGTACTGGGAAACACTTTTTGAAAGATAAAAGTACATTTTATATACAACTTTGAGGATCAGACCAAAATGAGGGACAAATGAGGGGGAAAAGGGATATTGCTCCGAATGAGGGACAGTCCCTCGAAATCAGGGACAGTTGGGAGCTATGATAATGCAGTGTGGAGGATTTCCCATCCACCTTGAATGTGTGGATGAGGAATCGGTTTGGGCTTTTTATGTTCAATACGCTGGCTGGAAACAAAAAAAAAACGATCTATGTATGGCCATCTTTTAAGTATTTTTGTTTTCTTTTTCAAACGATCTGACAGACTGAGGGTTGAGATCATTTAACACAGGGGTGTATATAATGGTCAGCTTTTATACATTTATGTAAAACCTTTATTTCCAAAAGCAATAAAAAAACTGTTGCTATAACTGCTTTAAAAGTGTTAGCTGGAGTTCAGTTTTAATTTGCTAATTTGTTATTCAAGTCCATCTACAGTAAATCTGCTAGTCTAACATCCCCCCTCCCCCCCCAATTGGACAATGCTACTGTCCATCTATCCAGAATGCAAACACTATAAGACAGGAAGTGTTACTGGCTGGATCACCAGGTAAAATAAAGGGGAAAAAAAGCCTAACAAAGTAAACGAATGCAGCCATCACATCTAATGCCCTGTACACACGGTTGGATTTTCCGACGGAAAATGTGTGATAGGACCTTGTCGGAAATTCCGACCGTGTGTAGGCTCCATCACACATTTTCCATCGGATTTTCCGACACACAAAGTTTGAGAGCAGGATATAAAATTTTCCGGCAACAAAATCCGATCGCGTCAATTCCGACCGTGTGTACATAAATCCGACGCACAAAGTGCCACGCATGCTCAGAATAAATAAAGAGATGAAGGCTATTGGCTACTGCCCCGTTTATAGTCCCGACGTACGTGTTTTACGTCACCGCGTTCAGAATGATCGGATTTTCTGACAACTTTGTGTGACCGTGTGTATGCAAGACAAGTTTGAGCCAACATCCGTCGGAAAAAATCCTAGGATTTTGATGTCGGAATGTCCGATCAATGTCCAACCGTGTGTACGGGGCATTAGAATTGTTAAGTTGCAATACAGGGCTGTCTTAATGCAAAAGCACCCCTGGACCCTGCCCAGGTGCATGGGGGTCCCATGATAACCTTGCATTACATTGTACATGCCAACTGTCCTGGATTTGCTGGGACAGTCACACTCTTCACTAAGTTGTCCCGGGATAGTCGTGTCCCAGGCAGCATCCTGGAACCTGTACTGTGCCCTCATGATCCCAGTATTATGCCCTCCTGACCCGGTGCCTTTCTGCCTCCCCACCTATACTGTGCACTTTGTGTTTATTAGTCTTTGATTTATGGCATGTTTTCTTATCGCTTAAAGAGGAACTGCAGTCTGCTCACATAATTTGTGATATAAACATCTTTGCCATTCTGAAGCTTCCCACTTTGCATATTATTTTATATATACTGTGATTCTGCACTTGCCAAATACATAGCTGCCAACATTGTAAAAAAATTTATAGGGACACTTTTTTGCCTGTAGGCGGAATCTTATTATAATTAGGGGGTGTGGCATTCATTTGTAGGCGTGACAAAGCGGGAAATAAAAATGTGTTGTGTAAAAATGGGCGTGGCTTAATCAAATACCAGGCGTGGCTTAAAGGGGCGTGGCTCAAAGGGGTGTGGTTATAGTCTGAGATGAATGAGGGATGGAGGGAGAAAGAAAAGGAGAAAGAGGGAGGGTGGGAGAGAGAGAGAAAAAGAAAGAAAGAAAGAAAGAAAGAAAGAAAGAAAGAAAGAAAGAAAGAAAGAAAGAAAGAAAGAAAGAAAGAAAGAAAGAAAGAAAGAAAGAAATAGGGAGGGAGGTTAAGAGAGAGAAGGAAGGAAAGAAAGAGGAATGGGGGGATAGCAGGCCCAGATCCTACACCACAATAGAAATATGTGTATTCCATAAAGTTTAACAATCAGCAGATAAAGATACTCCAAACACCTGGTGTTAGCGTTCCAATCATCCCGGGAACCAAGGTTAGTATGGAGTCAGAATGATTGAACTGCATTATTTCTATTATTATATTGTAATATAAAATGAAATCATTCAGCTCACCATAATGCAGAATCAGTGGAAGCCCTGAGCGTGTCACTTCCCACATCGCCTGCCACCAGATGCCATCAGGTGCCCCCAGCAGAATCCCTCCTTACATCAGGCATTCTCAGCAGAGTCCGTCCTAACATCAAGCATTCTCAGCAGAGTCCATCCTTACATCAGGTGCCCCCAGTAGAGTCCCTCCTTACATTGAGTGCCCCCATCTGGGTCTGTCCTTACATCAGGTGCCCCCAGCGGAGTCCATCCTTACATCAGGTGTCCCCAGCAAAGTCTGTCCTTACATCAGGTGCCCCCAGCAGAGTCCCTCCATACATCAGGTGCCCCCAGAGGCATCTGTCCTTACATCAGGTTCCCCAGCGGAGTCCGTCCTTACATCAGGTGCAAGAAAGGCCCCAGTCCTTTCTTGCATCAGTGTCCCCAGCGGAGCTCAGTCCTTACATCAGTGTCCCCAGCGGAGACCCAGTCCTTCCTTACATCAGTGTCCCCAGGGGAGCCCCAGTCCTACCTTACATCAGTGTCCCCAGCGGAGCCCCAGTCCTTCCTTACATCAGTGTCCCCAGCCCCAGTCCTTACATCAGTGTCCCCAGCTCCAGTCCTTAGATCACTGTCCCCAGTCCTTACATCAGTGTCCCCAGCCCCAGTCCTTACATCAGTGTACCAAACAGGGCCCCAGTCCTTGCTTACATCAGTGTCCCCAGCAGAGCCCCAGTCCTTCCTTACATCAGTGTCCCCAGCGGAGCCCCAGTCCTTCCTTACATCAGTTAGTTAGCCCCCTCCCCATAGTTACCCCCTGTACATATTACCCCCCTCCCCTGTACATAGTTATCCCCCTCCCCATAGTTACCCCCCCTGTACATAATACCCCCTACTGTACATAGTCACCCCCTCCCCCTGTACATTGCATCCCCCATGTACACAAGACAATAGCCGCTGTTCCCATACATGTGGTGGAGATATTGCAGTAATGGCAGGGGTTACAGCTGATGATGTGTCGCTGGCCCAGGCTGTACACCGACATCCTCGCATAACACACAGATGGCAAAGATGAGCAAACTCCTACAACAAGCCGTGTGTTCAATGGAGAGGGGAGGGGCCTCCGATCTGTGTAGCCAATCGGTTTCAGTGTACAAGAGAATAGTCTACTTGTACACGGAAGAGAGAAGCCGATTGGTTGACCCTCCCCTCTCCACTGAACACACGTAGAAAGACACCTTGCGGCAGCGGCGGGCATTTTTTGTAGCCCACTGTCACTCTTTGCCAAAAACAGTCCCGATTCCCGGGACAAACGCAAAATCCCGGGACTTTAATCGGGACGGACTCAGGTCGGGATGACAGTTCAAAAATTGGGATTGTCCCGGGAAAATCGGGACTGTTGGCAAGTATGCAAATATGCTGCAGAAATTTCCCTCCACTAAATCTGGCTGCATCCATTTTAACTGTGGGCAGCTGAAGCTGCTGACTGTTCACCTCCTGTATTTACACAGAGGCACACCTTCAGCTCTGCAGCTCTGATTGGTTCTCTTATGACTTATCATAGGGGGGGGAAGCAAACAAGCGGAGCTTCCCCTTTTGTGTGGTGCTCCACTTTAAGGTGGTCATAGACGGATCAAAATTTGGCTGGTTCAGCAGGGACCTGCCGAATTTTGATCCATATGTGGCCACTGCAGTTAAACAGAAGATTCGTACGGTGGCTGAACTGAACCATGTATGGCCAGCTTTAAACATGCTCCAGCCAGCTCCAGTACAAGGGTGCTAGCATGAGGGTACTGTATGGTGATTGTTTTCACATGTGTGTTAGCGTCACCTGCTGGTCAGAAGCTAAATTGCTTCATCAGACCCCACACACATGGTGGATCATGTCTTATCGCCTACCAGAGACACCTCTCCCGGCACTGACTACAGTACCCTGTTTCTCCGAAAATAAGACAGTGTCTTATATTAATTTTTGCTCCCAAAGATGCACTGGGTCTTATTTTCAGGGGATGTCTTATTTTTCCATGAAGAAGAATACGGTACACATTTATTGTGCCATTTTGATCCCCCCCCCCTTCTGATCCTCCTGTGCCATTTTGATTCCCCCCCTCAAATCCACCCTGTGTCATTTTAAGTGAGTCCCCCCCCCCACCCCTGTGCCAGTGGACAGTGGATTATTTAGTCTCTTCCCCCTCCCACCTTCACCAGACACCCCCCCCCCTTCACCAGACATCCCCTCCCCTTTAACAGACATCCCCCCACCCCTTTATCAGACATTTCCCCCCACCCACCTCAGTCACCCTGCCCTGTGTGTCTATGCCGGCCAGATTCCACACAATGTGCAACTCACTGTCTGATTGTGAATCAGCCAGACTCCATCAGGGCAGAAGGCAGCAGCTTGTCCTGGCGGCGGCACGGGCTCTCTGATTTAAAGAGACCTCGCACTGCCTGAACAGCTCTGGCTGTGCTGCAGCCAAGCAGTGAGCTGCGCGACGGCGCCCGCCGCTACGGTCCAGAGGAGTCAGGCGCTTTAGGGTAGCTTCGCTGGCCTTATTATCGGGGTGGCCTTATTATCGAGGAGGCTTTATTATCGGGGGGATGCCTTATATTACAGCGAGAAGCAAAACTGGAAGTAGGTCTTATTTCCGGGGGATGTCTTACTTTTGGGGAACCACGGTATAAAGTTATTTTAAGGGACCCATCATTGAAGGAAGTGGAAAAAACAAATGTTGTTTAAAACCACCGAGAGGAGACATATAATCACCTAGCTTCATCTTCACCTTGTGAGTGTTGGATGGACACTATTGTATGCATTTGAATTGAATATTTAAAATCAGAGATGAACAGATGTCTGGTTTGAGATCTGACTCAGAATAGGCCTCAGGTATTTGCAAACTTTTGATGGTTTGTGTAAAATGATTTGCACCACGCTGAAAGGTAATAATGTTAGCTGAGTGTTGTCATAGTGCCTTACATCATTTCTAGCAATTGTGCTGTCCTGCCCTGTCCCATAGCCAATCTGATGGGATTGTTTCCAGTCCAAATAGAAGGAAGTACATCATCCTGATGCAGTACACCCACCGTAAATCAGTGTGTCACACTATCACTACACATTTTGACCTAAGCAAACAAAAAAACTGTTTGCAGTCAGTTCCTTATATGGCAAATGTATTCAAAAACTAAATTGTCAAATAAAAAGGCAAGGTACCACAATGCACCAAGCCCCTTTAGCTATTTAAAAAAAAAAAAGACCTAATAGTAGAAATGTAAATTTTCCGGTAATTTTAAAGCCAAAACCCTTTTTTTCCCTGTTTTTTTCACCAGAAAAAATGGAAATTTTGTAATAAAAATTTTTTAAAAAATTGGTGTGGAGCAGTATGACAAATTGAAAGTCATTTTGTTACACTGGAAACATAAAATGCAATGTGTATAAAAGTCTTATGCTTGAAATAAAAGTACAACTTATTCAGTAAATAAAGAAAACTTGCTTTTTAAAATGTCATTTTTTATTACAAATAAAATAGCAAAGGCTGTATATGTTAAGAACATTTCAACTATGAAAACAGGTAATCACTGCCCCCCCCTTCTCTTATAATAATTGAAAAGCACCTTGCAAATATGCATTTTCAGGCATTGACAATGCTGTTCGAGAAGCATATATTGCTCTTGCAAAAGCTTGATCAATGTTCTCCTTATTTTCAGGTGTCATTTTATCTATAAATGAAGGTATTGTGTATTTTTGGGAGGCTGTGTTTTGCAACACTTCCTTATTTGAAGATGCTGCTGGTGAAGAAGCACTTTGTGATGATCCAGAAGCAGCAGGAAGATTGTTTCTGAAATGAGAACTCTGGAGGTAAAAGTTACTTACAGGTTCATTATGGTCCTCATCATTTAATTACATAAAGTATTTTTTAATGTCTTTAGAGGACCTATGACATGCAAGGGTGTGCTTTGTCATCCTTGTAGCATTTGGAAAAGAATATTTCTTCTCACAATATTTGTCAGACAAATTTACCCTCTCGCCTGTCAATTAAGGCCTAAAAGGCCGGAAACTATCATCTCCTGTATCCCAACAATCATCCAAGTGTAGAAGGTAGAAGATAGAGCACACAAGCAAACAAAACTGGAGCCTTTCCCCTGCAGTGCCCTATAGTGGTGGCATAGGCCTGCGCAGGGGGTGTGCCCGGTCACACCCTAATCACTATGTGCGGTGCCAATTCCCCCTACTGCCCGGACTTCCCCCCTCTTGATTGGCCCCGTAGTGCTGCTGGCTTCTCTCCTCTCCTCTCCCCCCAGCTGCTGCAGAGAATGTTTCAGGATGGAGAGCAGGGGAAGGGGCTAGTAAATATGAAATTTACTGGCACCTTCCTTTTCTAAATGAACACAGTGAACACACTTGCTCACTGTGTCCGTTCATAACTGAGCTATAGAAAACTGTGTTTACTATGCTTCAGTTTGTGAATGAACACAAAGCCACTCAGCACAGAGCACTTCCCATTCATTCACTGCCCCGTGCAGCTGAGGCTGCAGAGAAAGACGTGTGTTTGAGCTTTGGAGTGCAATAGGCTGCGCACACCTATGAGTGGTGGAAATGTATATTTCTCTTGTATGAGAACTACATTGAGAAGTACAGTGATACTTAAATTGTATTCCAACATTTGCTTGTCTTCAGCGGAGAATTTGCAATAATTTAAGACTTTACATTAAGACTCAGAAATCTGCATGTTATATAGTTTAACCACTTCAATACAGGCCACTTCCCCCCCTTCCTGTCCAGGCCAGTTTTCAGCTTTCAGCGCTGTCGCATTTTAAATAACAATTGCACGGTCATGCAACGCTGTACCCAAACAAAATTTTCATAATTTCCACAAACAGAGCATCCTTTTGGTGGTATTTGATCACCACTGGGGTTTTTATTGTTTGCTAAACAAATAAAAAAAGACAGAAAAATTTAAAAAAAAAAGTTTTCTTTGTTTCTGTTATAAAATTTTGTACGTTTTCTCCTTCACTAATGGGCATTGATGAGGCTGCACGGACGGGCACTGATAAGGTGGCACTGATGGGTACTGATGAGCACTGATGATGAGGCACTAATATGCAGCTCTGATGGGCACTGATAGGCGGCACTAATATGCAGCACTGATGGGCATTGATAGGCAGCACTGATGGGCACTCATAGGTGGCACTGATAGGCGATGCTGATGGACACTGATAGGCGACACTGATGGGCACTTATAGGCAGCACTTATAGGGGTACTGATAGATGGCACTGATAAGGCAGCACTGATGAGGAGGCACTGGCAGGCATTACTGATGGGCAATAAGGTATCTATAGTGGGCACTGCTTGGCAACTCTAATGAGCACTGATTGGCATTCCTGGTGGTCATTGGTGGGCATACCTGGTGGTCATGGGTGGGCAAAGTCTTAGGTTAGATTAGCATAGGCTGTAAAGGTTGGGTACTTCATGAAGGGTAAGGGATCATGGGGAGTAAAGGGGAGTTTTGTCACAAAAGTGTTTATTCGCTTCACCAAGAACAGCTTTTCCATAACAGTAACATGAAATACCTGGTCATTTCTGAGCACAGGATTGCAAAAAGCCTGAAATTGATTGTAGACAGAGGTACATAAAACAAGATCAGTTACTAGAAGGCTTAGTTGTAAAAGGTGGGTGTGTATCCCTGGTGTGGTTAACAATTTATTTTTAAACTGCTGATAACATGAATGGGTGGTCAATCAGGTTTTCTAATCCTCAGTAGTAATCTTAATGCCAGTCAGCAGGCTCAGGTCAACCATCCATAAATGGCTGGGTTGGTTATTTGTTATTTCTTTTCCATGTATATCTTCACATATCTAGTAATCCCTAAGTTATCTGATGATCCTGTCTGGTTTGACAAAAGCCAAAGTTCTACTGATATGGCTCTCAATTACTTTAAAGGTAGAATAGTCTTTGTACAGCTTTCAAGATTTAGATGTAAATCTTACGTATTGAAAAATTCTATTAATAAATTATAATGCTTTTTTACTTTGTTTTTATGTTTTCTTTTGAACAGATACGTAGGGGGGGGGCAGCTAGATTTACTTATTAAATACAGTATGGAGGCTCTGCTTCCTGCTTAGCAGTCCCATATAGTCAATGCTTAACAGACAGGTTTATCATAATTAGTTAGCTGTTCAGGATTATAGAGACAGGGGTGACAAATACACAGAAAAAAGTTGCTCCATAGAATATGCTAACTGACAGGAACCACAATTTTTATTCTATTTGTCACTGATTTAATTGATATACAGTATGTCATTCACTGTACTCCATTGCTCTGCTCTTCTCTGGAAAAATAAATATTGGAGAAGTTAAAAAACCTTGTCCAATTGCTGCCCAAAATAAGCTTAGGCTGGAATGTCCTCTGCCCCCCTGCATAGGATTTTTAGATGTTGTTAGATTTACATGTGGACTGCACATGTTAGTAAATTTAATAGAACTCTACAGAAACTCTATGTAAATGCATCCAAACAGGTATACCTGTGTTTTTGATGCATTTGACAAATGTGTTAAAGAAAATAAAATCAATAAATAATTAATAAATAAAATAAAATGAGTTCTTTATTTACAACATACATGATTAAACCAATTAGGACATGTAAAGTCACACGTACAAATTCATACAAATGTGTTGGAAAAAAAAACAACAAAAGCTTAGTTATAATATTTTAAAATTCAGTGCGTACATACTGTACATCTATTAATTAAGCTGAAAAATGTTTTATATGGGTTATTTTAAGCTAATAAAAGAAACACATATAACTAATTGATTGTCCTGCTTATACCAACTTTTGTTCATTACCCAACTCAGAGTTTCTTTCTCCAGATGTAACAAATCAAATGTCCTTCTGATAATAACCAATGTTTTATACTGATTGCCCTGCTGGTGTTGACCCCTGGCCATTAATTGATTCACATCTCCTGTTTGCTTAATTTGAAGAGACCTGAACTGTGAAAGCTGTACGCAAAAAAAAAAAAATAAACAGAAAAGGGCTAGTTGTGGCAGAGGAGCACAGGTTTGCTTCCTGTTGTCTGAACTGCCCCATTGATGACTGGTGATCTGTTGACCAGCCAAAAACACAAATCCACAGAATGAATGAAGCAGAAGCAGGGAAATTCTTGCAATACAGGTTCCTAGAAACCAGCATCTTCTCCAGCAAGTCCTCAGGAGTCCACAGTAGAGACATCACCAAATCACGACATAGTGCTTTAGATCAGTGCTTCTCAACTGGGGTGCCCAGATTGGCTTAGATTAATGTCATTAGTTGCCATGGTGCGGGCAGACTGGTCTCAAGCATCATCACACCCATCGATGCTCTAGATCCACAGTACCGGTGTCATACTATTGTGTTTGCAGCCAGCCCGTTGGCACCATGGCAATGCAAAACGCTGACCAGCCCCACGAGGTTCATCTCCTTTAGACCTGCTCCTCCTCCTGCCCTCTCCCGTGCTTCTGGAGCCAAAAGGTAGGGCTCTGATGTGAAGAGGAAACTGTGTGATTGAGGGGCACTGTAATTGGGGGGGGGAGACTGTGCGATTTGGGAGTTCTGTGACCGGGGGCCTCTGATATGATGGGAGAAATCTAGGATAGGAGGACTCTGATGTTATGAGGGATGCTCATGTATAGAGGGTCTCTGATGTGTAGGGAGATCTCTGGTGAGATGGGATGACTCTGACATGTAGAGGGGACTCTGGCATGATGGATGGCTTCTGATGTTATCTATAATTGCCCCGCTTAAGTCCATCTACCGAAATGTATATATTGACTGCTTTGGTATTATCAATCCTTGCCCGATATTCAGTTTAAAGCCTAGTACACATGGGCAGAATGTCTGGCGGCATTCAGCTCGTGTGTACGGCAGCCAGTCCGACAGAAGCCAGCCGTCATAGGGTCATGACCAAAAAAGGTCTGCCAACTGGCTCCTGATCGGCGCTCTTAGCCAATGGCTGAAAGTGCTGACCGGAGTGCTCTGGTCGGGGAACCATCCGCCTATCAGAACACAATAACACAGCAGGGGAGATCGCTGTACTAACATTCGATTGTTAATACAGCGGCTCAGACCTGAGCTGTCAGTCTTTGTTTGCACAAACTGATTGCCCTACTTTTACCAAAACCTGCCTAGCATCAGAATTATATCTCTTGTCAACAAACTGACAATATTTTTACTGAATATTTTAGATAGGCAAGCTATAATTTTAGAACTGGGCTGTTATTAGAGACTCATGAAGTGTAATATTTCCTAAAGAAGTTTTGATTTTCCAAGCAGAAAGTTTTAACAAAATTTGCTATTAACTGCTATTCAGAAGAGGTCTCAACTGTCAAAACTAGGCATACACAATACAATCTAATTGTATAACATTTAAAATTCCCTCTAGTTTTACTAAACTTGGTATTGGAATGTACCTAAGCAATTAATTCAATTTGCATCCAATAAGGCATGATCTTGTAGCATACAGCTATCAGTAGATCTCAAGAAGATGTGATGTGTATGACCAGCTTTACGTTACGCTGTCACTGTGCCTTTGTCAACACAATTCAGCCTGGCCTTGGAAACCCTTTCTGAAGTCCAGATGCCCCTGAATGGCAAAGCCTAAATTAAACAATAATGAACTTACTAGACCGAGCTGCATCATGCTGAGCAGCTCTTCAAGCAGTACGTGGAAATGCTCCTTTGCAATGATGTTAACATGTAAATAGGTTTTTTCACTTTTTGCCTGAAAACGGAAAACTTCTTTAAAAGCCTAGCTCCCTTTCTTTTTACAGTTTTAACCGTTTCTGAAAATATTCTGAAATCAGACATCATTTTGGTCAGAGTAGATCTTTAGATGTTTTAGTGTACATAAAGTAGATCTCCACCCCTCAAATGCTGCTCCTCTCCCGGGGGAATATTAACCATCAGATTTTTTTCTGTAAAACATACTTCAGGGAACACCAGGATTTAAAACAGGTTCCATTTGATTTAATGATAAAGCATAGCCTGGTTCACACTATTGCTTGTGCGCCCGCTTTTGCGCAGGCACCGCAGTTCATTAAATTGAATGGGCAGAAAAATGGTTCATGCATCATTTTGGAAATGCAGCGGCTGGGAAATTGCATGGTGCTTTTGCACCAAGCGATTTCCCTGTGGTTCCCACACCCACAAACGAGCTGCAGTTTGAGATTCATGGGTGTGCCAGCGCATTATGACTGCGGATGGTTGTGGGTGCAGGAATCACTGTGATTCCTGCACCCACACCACCCACAGTAGTGTGAACCAAGAATTAAGCCTCGTACACATGATCGGATTTTCCAAAGGGAATTGTGTGATGACAGGCTGTTGGCGGAAAATCCGACCGCTTGTATGCTCCATCGGACAATTGTCAGATTTTTTGCGGACAGATGTTGGATAGCAGGCTTTAAAATTTTCCGCGGACAAATGTCTGTTGTTGGATTTTCCGAGCGTGTGTACATAAGTCCATCAGACAAAAGTCCAAAGTACAAGCACGCATTCTCGGAAGCAAGGAGTTTCTTTAAAAAATAAAATAGAATAAATTAGACATGTTATTTGCACTCCAAATCCAAATTAAATAACGAAAAAGTGCATTCTCTGCACACAAAAATAAATAAAGTATAACAACTCAAATCATAATTTAAAAAATAAAAAAAGAGAATTAGAAATTGTAGGGTTGAAAATCCCCAGGCCAGCGGGCTTGTTGAGGGTGTTGGGTCCACCATGCTGCTGTGGTGGGTGGGGTTGCTGTGGTGGCTGTGGAGGTGGTGGAGGTATGTCATCCAAATCACAGATGTGTGTTTTTGAGCAAATTTGTCCCCTCTTCCCTTGTTGAGGAGCTGCAGGATTGGTTCCCTGCACATACTCCTCTGCTCCTCCTCCATATCTCTTATTAGCTGTCATGCAGCCAAATGCCTCCTGTGCATCCAGGGACGTACTGATGGCAGTTGTTGCGTGGCTGAGGAAGGCAGCCGTGGCCTCATTCAGGTTCCTGCTCTTCCTGGCCCTTTTAGTAGCAGGGTTATGGGAGGGATCTGCGACTCCATCTGGCTGCTGGGCACAGGCTCCTCCTGACCGTCACTTTCCCATGTATGAAGATGGGACATATTTTTTGGTTTTTGGTCATCAATCACACACAATTTTGAGCTCATGACTGTTGCAAATTGAATGTGGAGAAATAGAAAAGACTATCATTCTGACCCCAGCATTTTTCTTTCTTGTCTTAATCATTTATGGCCACTACTGTTTACTGATACGGAAACCACTTTGTTAAGGCATACATTTTGGATCAATAACATTTAGTTAACATCATTCTATTTTTGGATACAAATATGTTCAAAAATGCTATACCTGGGTCAAGCTGGGCTCCTCCACTTCTTCTTCCTGTGTAGAAGGACCAGGGCGGACCTCAAGGGCAAGAAGGTTGCAAGCAACAATAGACTTGGTAGGTAAGTATTTCCCCAATTTGACTAGTAACTTGACCATAATTCACTATGTAGGGCGTCAGCCACTTGACCATCGTTCCCTTAATACTTTTTTCTCTTCTTACAAGGACACAAACTTCCAAGATGCACAATTGGCCGAATGAGTGCGGATATGATGCAGGTTTTGAATGATCTAGAGCAAATAAAGGAGGCTGGCACTGCTTTACAGAGAAGAATCAGTGTTATGTCGACATGCTTGCCAAATTTCAAGTCCATCTGGCCTGAAGTTTTCTTCCACTTGTTGGCTCCTGTTTGCATTTTTCATATTTCACATGTTATTATTTTTAAGCCCTGGTTCACATTGATGCTGCTTTGAAATCGCACTACTTCACTGGAAGTAGCGAGATTTCTATGTAGCAAGGTCAGTGCAGTTTCAGGTGTTACTTGATAAACATTGGTGTGGCTTCATGCCCAGATGTCTATTGCAGTTGCACCTGAGATTGAAAAAAATGAGTGCAGGAACTACTTTTGCAAATTGTGCTAAATCGGTGTTGCACTGATTGGAATAGTGCCATGATCTATCAAATCGCATGACAAATCGCTCCAATGTGAACCTAGGCTTTAGTGTCTGAGGTCAGTGTTTAGCCACTCCACTTCTCTAGGTGCACCACCAGGTCCTGTTTTCTTTATTTTCCGCAGTTTGAAAACGACTGTGTGAATTACTAACCTCGAAAATGACATCATCACCTGTGCCAAAAGCAAAAATTATAGAAAATATGACCTGGAAATGTATCTGGAGAAGGAGAGTTGGGAAACACTGCCCTAAGTAATTTTAATTGTAATCTTTCTGTATTTTTTAGAATCCCAAAGCCAAAAATTTAAGATGCACACAAATTGGGCCAAAAAATACTTATTGCCCTCATGATCCTATGCCTAAAATGTGAGTCTTTCCCTACATCTAGTTTGCTAAAGCCACAAAACACACAGTGGGTGTTATTTCCGAAAGGCCAATCCACTTTGCACTACAAGTGCACTTGTAGTGCAAAATGGATTTGCCTTTCGTAATTAACCCCCAGTGTGTCAACATGTGCTAGCTCCCATCATGGGATATCAATGGATGTGTTTCGGGGGTGCAACCCCTTCCTCTCACCTACTTAATTTTGAGGAAGGGGTTGCACCCCCAAAAGCGTATATTGATATCCCGTGATGGGAGATAGCACATGTTGACACACTGTGTGTTTTGGGGCTTTAGAAACTAACCTGTTTGTACCTACACACATTTTAGGCAGGGGATCATAAGGGACATTTAACAGTTATGCCTTTACGTGTACGTGGCTTAAAATTTTGTCTTTTAGAGGGGTGAGATCACCCCATCTGAGGAAGGCAACATCAACACAGTCTTGGCATACTAATGTCTCATAAGGCCTTCAATTTACCAAAGTCGAACTTTGTAAGTTCCTGAGTTGGGAATGTGTAGCCTATGTTTTCAAACATGCCTGTTTAGCCCCAAAAAAGGCAAAATAATGGCAAACATACATGGTGTACACCAAGATGTTGGTTTGTTCAAAAACCTTTTAAAACGCACATGTGAATGTGCTTGGAGTAAAATGTTTTTTTTTACTAAACTATGTGTGGCTTTTTATTTCAATGCTTAATACCAGTGTATTTGTTAAGTTGGTGTAGTTACAGTGACAATGTGCTCTAAAATGTGGCAAACTCAGGCAATTTTATGGTCTCAAAGAAATGAATTAAAGGAGTTGAAAAGGCCTAATATTTTTAACATTAATGCATTAGATACATTAACAACAAAAACATTGTGTGTGTGTAGCAGACCCACAGCACAACCTAATAGTTAGCTGAAGAAGATATTGTCACCTCATATAGCAAATAAGGTACTTTTGCACTATTGTAGAAAATCGCCAAAATTAAGGCCATTTGAGAACCTAGGAGACAGATAAGAAACACAAACAGTAGTTCAAATGTAATAGGAGTTTAGGATCAAATCAAACATTTATTCATGTTTAGCTACAGTTTGCTGCCAAGCCACTGCCCCTCTACCCACAAAATAGTCCATGTATTGTTGCCGGACATCTTGGCCACTTTGGGAGGGCAACCCAGCATGGCCAGTTTCAAGAGCTGTCATCACACCCACCGACTGATGAGATGCAGCCTCTTCAGCTGGGCCTGACACTGCAAGGTCAACATCACTTTGCACTGAGTCAAGGTAGCTGCTAGCATTCCTCCATAAATAATTGTGGAGGATGCAGCAGCACAATACAACATGGTTGATTTTATAATCGGCCAGGTTAATAGAGGTTAAAAACAGCCTGAACCGACTGGAGAGGATGCCAACGGCATTTTCAACAACCCCTCTGGCACGAGAGAGATGATAAATAAATATTCTCTGCTCTGGGGTGAGGTTCCTCATAGGAAAGGGCTTCATAAGATGTTCCCCCAGAGCAAAGGCCTCATCTGCCAAAAACACAAAATTGAGGCCCTCTACATTGTCCTTAGCAGGTGGCAAATGTAAGGTGCCATTCTGGAGCCCATGGTAGAATTCAGTCTGCATAATCACTCCTCCGTCAGAGTTGCGGCCATTCTTGCCAAAATCCAGGTACAGGAACTCGTAGTTGGCAGACACTACCACTAGCATGACTATGCTGCAAAAGCCCTTATCATTAAAATAATAGGAGCCCGAGTTGGTTAGTGTGACAATCCTGACATGTTTGCCATCAATAGCACCACCACTGTTGGGAAAATCCCACTGATGCTCAAACTGGGCTGCAACATTCTGTCATTGCTGTGGGTTGGAAGGAAACTGTGGAGTCAAAAAAGAAAAAAAGAAAGTCTACTGACTGGAATGGTACCAGCTGTTCAGAGAAAATCCAACGTAGCACCAATATATAAAAAGGGCCAAAATACATCCCTGTGAATTACAGACCAGTTAGCCTAACATTAATAGTATGCAAGCTCTTGGAGGGGATGATAAGGGACTATATGCAAGATTTTAGTAATGAGAACGGTATCATTAGCAGTAATCAGCATGGATTCATGAAGAATCATTCTTGCCAAACCTATCTATTAACCATGGATCTTGCCAAGCCTATCTATTACATGGATTGAAAACTGGCTACAAGGGCCAGTTCAGAGAGTAGTGATAAATGGGGAATACTCAGAATGGTCAGGGGTGGAAAGTGGTGTCCCCCAGGGTTCTGTGCTGTGACCAATCCTATTTAATTTGTTCATAAACAGGATGGGGTAAACAGTTCAATCTCTGTATTTGCGGACGATACTATGCTAAGCAGGGCAATAACTTCTCTGCAGGAAGTGGAAACCTTGCAAGTAGATCTGAACAAATGAATGGGGTAGGCAACTACATGGCAAATGAGGTTTAATGTGGAAAAATGTAAAATAATGCATTTGAGTGGCAAAAAATATGAATGCAATCTACTCACTGGGGGGAGAACCTCTGGGGGAATCAAGGATGGAAAAGGACCTCGGGGTCCTAGTAGATCATAGGCTCAGCAATGGCATGCAATGCCAAGCTGCTGCTAACAAAGCAAACAGAATATTGGCATGCATTAAAAAGGAGATTAACTCAAGAGACAAAGCGATAATTCTACCACTCTACAAGACTCTGGTCCGGCCTCACCTGGAGTATGCTGTCCAGTTCTGGGCACCAGTCCTCAGGAAGGATGCGCTGGAAATGGAGCGAGTACAGAGAAGGGCAACAAAACAAATAAATAAATAAGGAACTGGAGGATATTAGTTATGAAGAAAGGTTACTAGCACTGAACTTATTCTCTCTGGAGAAGAGATGCTTGAGAGGGGATATGATTTCCATTTACAAATACCATACTGGTGACCCCACAATGGGGATAAAACCTTTCTATGAAACGGAGTTTAATAAGACCTGTGACAATGCACTAAAATTAGAAGAAAAGAGGTTTACCTTAAACTGCGTAGGGGTTCTTTACTGTAAGAGCAACAAGGATGAGGAATTCCTTTCCACAAACAGTGGTTTCAGTGGGGAGCATCGATAGTTTCAAAAAACTATTAGATAAGCACCTGAACGTCCACAACATACAGGGATTAACAATGTAATACTGACATATAATCACACACATAGGTTGGACTTGATGGACTTGTAAATGTTTTTTCAACCTCACCTACTATGTAACTCAGGGGCGTAACTAGAAATCACAGGGCCCCATAGCAAAATGTTGTATGGGCCCCCTCCCCCACAAAAAAATGTCGGGGCTTAAATTGAATAGTGGGGATGGCTCAAAGGGGGTGTGGTTCGAGTCTGATATGAATGAGGGATGGAGGAAGGAAGGAAGGAAGGAAACAAAGAAGGAAAGAAAGAAAGGACAACAGGCCCAGATCCTACACCACAATAGCAATATATGTATTCCAGAAAGTTTAACAATCAACAGATAAAGATGCTCGAAACACCTGGTGTTGGCGCTTTATTCACCCTCAACCGTGCCCAATGCAGCGTGACCAGTGCCCAATGTGGCCTGTGTGTTCCCAATGCAGCGTGGCCTGCCTGTGCCCAATACAGCCTCACCTGTGCCCAATACTGCCTCACCTGTGCCCACTTGTGCCCAATGCAGCGTGTCCAGTGTCAATGCAGCATGTCCAGTGCCCAATGCAGCATGTCCAGTGCCCAATGCAACCTCACCTGTGCCCAATGCAGCGTGGCCTGCCCGTGCCCAATACAGCCTCACCTGTGCCCAATACTGCCTCACCTTGCCCACCTGTGCCCAATGCAGCCTCACCTGTGCCCAATGCAGCATGACCTGTGCCCAATGCAGCATGACCTGCCTGTGCCCAATGCAGCGTGACCTGCCTGTGCCCAATGCAGCCTCACCTGTGCCTAATGTGGCCTGCCTGTTCCCAATGTAGCGTGGCCTGCCCGTACCCAATAGAGCCTCACCTGTGCCCAATGCAGCCTCACCTGTGCCCAATGCAGCCTTACCTGTGACCAATGCAGCCTCACCTGTGCCCAATGCAGCCTCCCCTGTGCCCAATGCAGCCTCTCCTGTGACCAATTCAGCCTCACCAGTGACCAATGCAGCCTCACCTGTGATCAATACTGCCTCACGTGCCCAATACTGCCTCACCTGTGCCCAATACTGCCTCACCTGTGCCCAATGAAGCTTGACCAGTGCCCAATACAGCCTCACCTATGCCCAATGCAGCCTCACCTGTGCCCAATGCAGCCTCACCTGTGCCCAATGTAGCGTGACCCTTGCACAATGCAGCCTCACCTGTGCAGAGGAAGAGGCGAGCCAGTGGCGGAACTACCGGGGAGGATGAGGAATGTATACTGCAGCCCTCAAATGGCTGTTGGTGAGCATGGGGCTGCCTCAGAATGGGGGGCGAGCACCGCCCGCACAGTCCCCCAGCCAGGGGAAGTGAGGAGAGAAAGAGGCAAGCTGTCCGTATGAGCAGAGAGCTCAGCTGTAAGAGCTTTCATTTGAATTTCCTGTGTTCCCGGGGCTCACCGTCACATAGCCCCACCTCTTGGCCTGGTGCCCGGCTAAGCTCTCTGCTTGTACGGACAGCTTGCCTCTTCCTCTTCTCAATTCCTCTGGCTGAGGGACCGTGCGGGCAGTGCTCCCCCCCCCCCCCCCCGCAGTATGCATTCCTCATCCTCCCCACAGGCCCCTCTCGGCTGCGGGCCCCATAGCGAGCGCGTGGCTTGCTATGGCGGTAGTTCCGCCACTGATGTAACTATGTAACTGAAAGGACCTGTGTACATCCGACCACCCTGGCCATTGCAATATCAAAAAGACTTGCGCTATCCTAGTTCATGTGGAAATGTATATAGAGATGGATCTCAGACTACTGTTATATTAAGGCAATAGGGACCAATTCATCTTGTATAGACGGGGTACCTCCACAACTTGGCTGACAATTAGCAAAAAAGATAGGACAACAGACAGGAGATGGGAAAGTAGTTGAAAGGAGGACCAACCATGGTATTCATATGCCAAAAATTCTTTAATTGTGAAAAAATAATTAAATGGTGAAAATCCACGCTCTAAGCACCATAAAAATATTAAAAATATATTAATGAGACAATGTTGTCACCTTAAAATAATTGACACACAGGAGCTAGCTGCTTAAAATCTAAGGTAACCACATTTAAACATGGAGCACAAGAATTCACATTTATCCGAGCCAGGGTGGTCTTATGGGTGAATTATCTTAGAGCTCAGAGGAGTACTTGTCTCTTCTGGGCTAATTGTATGCTACACGTGTACTAAGTTCCCTGCAGGGATATCAACCCAATAATAAACCAATCAACCTAGGCTTTGATGATAAAGAGGGGAAAAGAGGCACCGCTGAATGACGCAGTTGCGTAGGGCTAACCAAATATAACAGACATAATCAGATATATAACAACTGAATACAGGCCATAGGGCGTGTTACATATAGCCCTGCAATTGTATGACACTGAATGGGTATTATCATGTAGATGATTGCAGTGGAATGTCACAATGTAACAGTCAAACACAGTTTTGGGTGATATCCTCCTTAGATATATCCCAAGTAGCCAAACAATGATGGATAAAAAGTATTCCAAGTTTTCCAATGACCCACACTGATTAGATCTAAAACACTCAGGAAAAGTCTGTCTGTCGTTATTAGGATCCTATTTTGTCAGATTCTTAAAGTGACAGCTGATTTATGTTTGGGTCATTTGGTTGATATTGTACTCAGAGAGCATCAACAGCATTTCACAAACCTTTATGTCTGTTATATTTGATTAGCCCTACGCAACTGTGGCATTCAGCTGTGCCTCTTTTCCCGTCTTTATCATCAAAGCCTAGGTTGATTGGTCTATTATTGGATTGATATCCCTGCGGGGAACTTAGTACACGTGTAGTCTACAATTAGCCCAGAAGGGCCAAATACTGCTCCGAGTTCTAAGATAATTCACCCATAAGACCACCCTGGCGAGGATAGATAGGAATTTTTGTGTTCCATGTTTAAATGCGGTTACCTTAGATTTTAAGCAGCTAGCTCCTGTGTATCAATTAGTTTAAGGTGACAACGTTTTATGCCAGAAAAGCAATTATGCTTTTTATATAAATTTTTAATATTTTTATGGTGCTTAGAGGGTGGATTTTCACTATTTAATTATTTTTTCACAATTAAAGAAATTTTGGCATATGAATACCATGGTTGGTCCTCCTTTCAAATACTTTCCTATCCCCTCTCTGTTATCCTATCTTTTTTGCTAATTATCCTAGTTCACGCCCTGAACAGAAGACGTGTATCATATCTAATATGAGCTGGCATTAACTATCCCCAGCCGTGGAAGGTTCTGCTGGTCATTTGGCTCAGACTCATATTTCTTAAGGCAACCCCCATGGACATACTGTATGTGTCTTTATAAAGGGGCAGTGTCCTATTCACCAGCTGCCTCCAAAAGGGACAAGCAAGGAGGGGTCTGTTTTTTCCAGCAAAGCATAATTGTTTTTCTGGCATAAAACAATAGGAGACCAATGAGGGTCCTCTCTGACACTCAAGTCAAATCTTCCGCCCAACAGGAACACTCTCGAGGAGGGAGAGATGGAAATGTTGGTGTCACGTACCTGGTAGGTTTTGAGCCTGAAGTTCAGAGAGAGACCTCCCCTACGGCTCCCACTCATGGCCCTCTGGAATGGAGACAGAGGACACAGGAGTAAGGAGTGGTATGGGTGCCTGGCAGGATCAACAGTAACCCAGAAGTCCAGGAGTGGTGGGAACTCAGGAACTAGGAACTGAAGAGAAGACTGGAGACTGGAACGCAGACTGGAGCCAGGAACAACAGCAGGTAAGTAGGCAGGAAACTGGAGTGCTAGACTGGAACCAGGAACAACAGCAGGTTGCAGGCTGGTACTGGAATGCTGGACTGGAACCAGGAACAACAGCAGGTAGCAGGCTGGTACTGGAATGCTGGACTGGAACCAGGAACAACAGCAGGTAGCAGGCTGGATACTGGAACGCTGGACTGGAACCAGGAACAACAGCAGGTAGCAGGCTGGTACTGGAATGCTGGACTGGAACCAGGAACAACAGCAAGGTAGCAGGCTGGATACTGGAATGCTGGACTGGAACCAGGAACACAACAGGTAGCAGACTGGTAACAGGGATCAAGCAGAAGGATAGTCAGACAGGCCGGTGGTGGATATCAGGTGGACAGTAGAGGTACCAGGGATCAGACAGGAGAATGGTCTAAGCAAGCCAAGGGGTCAGATGCAGGCGGATAGCTGGATAGTCCAAACAGGAAGCCGGATCAAGTAACAGAAGGTTTCAGATCAGGACAGGTTTTTGGCACACGGAACGCTGTAGAGCAGACAGCAGGGACTGAGTATGACAGGCAGGTTTAAATAGCCCGTCTGGCGCCAACGGGGCTGCGTGTGCGCGCGCAGTAGCGCCCGCAGTCGCGCCCGCAGTCACGCGCCAGTGAGCCTGGAACGCCGATTACTGGCAAGATCTTCCTGACAGTTGGTCACCAACTGAATCACAGAGAGCACTTGCGACCAAAATATATGCATGAAGTCCCCCTGGGGGTGACTACATGACCAGTGTGCTGGAGAGTGGATAGGCCCCATGTTATGCAGATGGTAAGGAGTGTAATAGGCTCTATGTACCACCTTGAACTGTATAAGGCGTTCTCTTAGGGAGACCAGAATTTGGAAGGGAAATCCCATATATCCTCCCAGTCCTCAGAATCCTATTTCAGGAGAGTCAATAGACCAGCGTTCGCACAGCCCTGATAACTCTGGTAAGGATACTCTGAGGAGGTGTGCATATAGAGTAGAGGTAGGTTTCTCTAAATCCCCATCCTCTAAGATTCTTTCTAGGTCCGCAGACACCAGCTTCCCCAGGGGGGGATTGGCTCCTGAAAGCATGGGACAACTGTATGTACCTAAAAAGGTATGAAGGGGGGACATTGTGGGTAGAAACAAAGTAATCAAAGTGACGAATCGAAAGAACTGATGTGACATGCTGTACTAATTTGACATTAAATTTGGTCCAGACTTTGGGTTTGGGAAGCCTAAAAATATGAAGGAGCGTGGGGTTATTCCATAGTGGGGTCTTTGGAGAGACTGCCGTTTGTAAGTAGTGATTACAGATACAGTGGCTTGCGAAAGTATTCGGCCCCCTTGAACTTTTCAACCTTTTGCCACATTTCAGGCTTCAAACATAAAGATATAAAATTTAAATTTTTTGTTAAGAATCACCAACAAGTGGGACACAATTGTGAAGTGGAATGAAATCTATTGGATATTTTAAACTTTTTTAGCAATTAAAAAACTGAAAAGTGGTGCGTGCAAAATTATTCGGCCCCTTTACTTTCAGTGCAGCAAACTCACTCCAGAAGTTCAGCGAGGATCTCTGAATGATCCAATGTTGTCCTAAATGACTGATGGTGATAAATAGAATCCACCTGTGTGTAATCAAGTCTCTGTATAAATGCATCTGCTCTGTGATAGTCTCAGGGTTCTGTTGAAAGCGCAGAGAGCATCATGAAGACCAAGGAACACACCAGGCAGGTCCGTAATACTGTTGTGGAGAAGTTTAAAGCCGGATTTGGATACAAAAAGATTTCCCAAGCTTTAAACATCCCAAGGATCACTGTGCAAGCGATCATTTTGAAATGGAAGGAGTATCAGACCACTGCAAATCTACCAAGACCTGGCTGTCCCTCTAAACTTTCAGCTCAGACAAGGAGAAGACTGATCAGAGATGCAGCCAAGAGGCCCACGATCACTCTGGATGAACTGCAGAGAACTACAGCTGAGGTGGGAGAGTCTGTCCATAGGACAACAATCAGTCGTACACTGCACAAATCTGGCCTTTATGGAAGAGTGGCAAGAAGAAAGCCATTTCTCAAAGATATCCATAAAAAGTCTTGTCTAAAGTTTGCCACAAGCCACCTGGGAGACACACCAAACATGTGGAAGAAGGTGCTCTGGTCCGATGAAACCAAAATCGAACTTTTTGGCCACAATGCAAAACGATATGTTTGGCGTAAAAGCAACACAGCTCATCACACTCAACACACCATCCCCACTGTCAAACATGGTGGTGGCAGCATCATAGTTTGGGCCTGCTTTTCTTCAGCAGGGACAGGGAAGATGGTTAAAATTGAGGGGAAGATGGATGCAGCCAAATACAGGACCATTCTGGATGAAAACCTGTTGAAATCTGCAAAAGACCTGAAACTGGGACGGAGATTTATCTTCCAACAAGACAATGATCCAACAAAGGAATGGTTCACAAATAAACGTATCCAGGTGTTAGAATGGCCAAGTCAAAGTCCAGACCTGAATCCAATCGAGAATCTGTGGAAAGAGCTGAAAACTGCTGTTCACAAACGCTCTCCATCCAACCTCACTGAGCTTGAGCTGTTTTGCAAGGAAGAATGGGCAAGAATTTCAGTCTCTCGATGTGCAAAACTGATAGAGACATACCCCAAGTGACTTGCAGCTGTAATCGCAGCAAAAGGTGGCTCTACAAAGTATTAACGCAAGGGGGCCGAATAATTTTGCACGCCCCACTTTTCATTTTTTATTAGTTAAAAAAGTTTCAAAAGTCCAAAAGATTTCGTTCCATCTCACAATTGTGTCCCACTTGTTGGTGATTCTTCACAAAAAATAAAAATTTTATATCTTTATGTTTGAAGCCTGAAATGTGGCAAAAGGTTAAAAAGTTCAAGGGGGCCGAATACTTTCGCAAGCCACTGTAAGGCCCAAAGACTGGTCACTATAGAGGGCGCTGGATCATAAGGAACTTTAGGACCTCAAAATGGTAAACACCTGAGGGCCTCCACCGATCCCACCACTGCAGCCTCCAGAACAATAGACGGGTTGGACAAATCCAGTTTTAGCCACCAGGCAGCAGTAACCAACTGGGCCGCTATGTAATATTTGTGGCAGACCGGAAGTGCTAAACCACCCTGAGAGGTGGGGCACATCAATATGGATAGTTTAAATCTGGGAGGATGGGGTCCCCATAAAGAGGATGAAAAAACTATTTTGTTGTATAAAGAAGGACTTAGAAATCCACTGCAGGGAATTATGAAACAAGTATTTGAATTTGGGGAGAATTTTCAGTTTTATGAGATTGACACTTACTAGGAGGGACAAAGGAAGGTTCTCCCATGCTTTCAATTTAGCCCTAACCTGTTTTATAACTAGAGACAAGTTCAGTGGAATGTAGCTGTTAACATCTCTAGAGATCTGCACCCCAATGTATGTAAATTCATCCACCCATTGCAACTGTAGGTTATATACCATGCTACCCTTAGCCTTAGAGTCAATAGCAAATAGAAGGGACTTGGACCAATTCACTCTGAGTCTAGTCACCGGTAAGAACGAATTTAAAACCTGCAGTGCACCCTGCAGTGAGAGGCCAGCATAATTAAGAAACATTAGGAGATAATTCGCGTACAGGGATACCTCTCCTCCAGCCATGCCAGTCTCAGGCCCTTTATGAGGGGTGATACATGAAAAGCTTCAGCTACAGGTTCCATAGCGATGGCAAAAAGAGCCAGGGAGAGAGGATAGCCCTGTCGGGCACCACAATACAATTGCAATGAGGGAGATAGGAGACCTCCCAATCTAATGGTATCTGTCAGGAAATGATAAACTACTTGTAGCCATTGAATGGAAACCAAGGGGAACCCCATTCTTTGAAGAGTCTCCCACAGGGAAGGCCACTCCCAAGTGTCAAATGCCTTCTCGATAACCAGAGAAACGATTACTCATGAGCCCCAGTTATCATGGTTGGCATTGATGTTTGTGAACAGTCTGCGTAAATTAATATCTGTAGATTTACGGGGCATGAACCCAGTTTGGTCCGAAGTTTTGTTAAGATCTTGCGGTCCTTGTTAAGGAGTGCGATAGGCCTATAAGAGGCACTCTGTTTGGATCCCTAGAGGATTTATAAACGAGAACTACATGTGCCGCAGACATCGAAGGGGGGAGGCACCTGTGTATACAGAGAAGCGAGTAGGGGGGCCTATAGTTCGCCATGAGTTCTATAAAACTCTGTGGGAAGACTATCAGAACCTGGGGATTTACCCAAGGAAAGGGATTGAATTACTGATAAGACCTCGTCTGAGGTAATCAGACGCACTAGGTGTGAATGCTCCTCATCCAAGAGCCATCCCAAAGCCACTGGATCCAACAAACTGGCTAACGATTTCGGGTCAAAGTTATATGACAGCGTGGAGTCATATAGGTCATATAGGCGTTAGTGGAAAAAATGAAACTCACCAAGGAAGTCTGCGGTGAAGGTAAGGGCTTCCCCTGTGGGAGAGGTAATCTCAGAGACTACCGTGATGGGGGTATCATGCTGTGACATCATAGATAACAGTCTACCAAATGTAAATGTAATGCCCTCTTAGTGGCCTTCAGTAGATCAAAAATTGTGGTAGAAGAGTCTAAGGCATATTGGTTAGACTTGATCTGAACCTCAAATTGAAGAATAGTTGTAGAGGACTGATTGTTTAACTTAACCGCCTTAATGGCCGAAATATAATGGCCCACAGTGAAAGCTTTAAAGGCGTCCCAAACTGTTCCCCGCATTCATGTCCCAGTACTCTTTCAAAGTAGGTAGGGTTTGGTCAGAGATGTCAGGATAGGTGATTCAGTTAGCACCTAGTTGCGACATGGAGCCACTATGCACTGAGTGGGACCGCAATGTTATGGCTAAAGGGCTATGGTCCGACAGCCCGCTGGGTAGATCGGCCGCTGACACAAAATCAGCTAACATGGTGTGGTTAGCAAACGCTAGTTCAATTCTGGAGGATGTCTTGTACGAGGTAGAGAACACACAAATATGACCTAGTAGTGGAATGTTTCCAACTCCAAGCCTCCGTCAGATCAGCCGATAGGGCCCATCTGGACAATTCACCAGCAAAAGATTTAGAGGGATGTGGTCTGTCTAAATCTTGTGATAGCACAGCATTAAAGTCTCCCAGTAAAAGCAAGTTAGCGGGACAATAGGGGGCAATCCTCTCCAGGATCAGGTAGAGTAAGGCAGGTTGAAATGGTGGAGGAACGTATATTCCAACAAAAAACATCGTTTGTGCCCTAATTTTAACACCAATATGACCCTTTTTCCCTTGTGGGTCTGTATGAATTGCTTTAATTACACAGGATAATGATTTGTTCACCAAAATGGAAACTCCCCTAGCATATGTAGAGTAAGAGGCATTAAAAACGGCCTCTGAACCCATGGTCGCTTGAGAGTCATTGAGAGTGATCAACTTACTGCCCATCAGGTATCCTGTAGAATAAGTAAATGGGGGTTATAAGTTTTAACATATTGGAAGAGGCGTGCCCTCGTAAACTTGGAGTTTAGGCCTCTCACATTCCAAGAAAGAACGAAGATTGTTTCAGCATCATGTGATGCCATAAGTAGGCAAGCATGAAATGGACCAGAAGCATAGGAACTCCCAATAAGATAGCACTAGATGGGCAGCATGATGACATGGGTCTCCAATGAGGTGCAAAACTAACAAACACAACAACATAAACAAAAGTAAACAAAGCCAGCACATAGTGCTTTCCCTGCCAGTATCTGATACCCCCAGAAACAATTGGTGGGGTGGGGGGGTCTAGATAGCGGCCAAAACCTAACAACTGTCAAAAAAAATGGATCTACAGCATATATATAGCACACCCCACGTAGGAGCTGCTGGATTAGGATTCCACACTGCTACACAGCCAGGCAAACAGCATTTTCTTCATGTATTCCAACATAGAAAACAGTCCTTGGCTTGTTTTTTTGTTGTTTTATTTAGGGGTTGATAACTTGCATGTGGTAGGAAATGGGATTCCCAACTTGAAAATGTCCAAAACTATTCACAGAGGGAACAACTTCCTCACTATGTACACTGAAAATCCTCTTTTTCCTTCCTCCTGCAAAAACTTAGTTCACATGTGCAACTCCTGCTGATCACTCCAGGGGAACTAATAGTCTTTTAGTGGTAATTCAGTGACTGCTCATTACAGGCTGGGAGCATCTGTTCCTTTGTGGAATAGATAGCACAATGTGGAGTGAACAGCATCTCTTTTTGCTTTCTGTAGATCCTGAGCCCAGTTCTACTGCTGCAGAAGATACCGGCCCACCTGGTTGCTTGCTTCCCCAGTCCCTTCTGCTGGCATGGCCCATGTCTATTTATGGGATTGTCTCAGCCCCCATGCAGCCCACTTCTGGGGATTGGCTGAAGTCCCATAAATATTCATGGCAGCTCCTCCTAACCCTCACCCTATAGTTCTAGAAGGTTCATCAACTTTCCGTGGTTACAGGGAAGACATTTGCACCGTCTATGGCCTGTCTTAGTTGATTTATTTTGACAAAAGCTATATAAAAATGTCCTCCAAGAACATGAAATTCTACATTAGTTACATAAACTGCCATTAGTACACACACACATATATATATATATATATATATATATATATATATATATATATATATATATACACACACTATACATACAGCAGATAAAATAAGTAGTGGACACGTCACCATTTTTCTATATATTTCTAAAGGTGCTATTGACAAGAAATTTTCATCACATGTCAGTAACAACCCATAGAAGAGGCCCAGGGAACCTTCAAGATTTGAACACTGTATGGAAGAATGGGCCAAAATCACACCTGAGCAATGCATACAACTAGTTTCTCCATACAGGAGGCATCTTGAAGCTGTCATTACCAACAAGGGATTTTGTATAAAGTGTCAAATACATTTCAGTTAGCGTGTTCAATACCTTTTCCCTGTGTCATTCCATTTTATTACACAACTTAATTTCTGAACTTTTGGTTTCTGTATGTATGGATTTCATGGGTTGTTACCGACATGTAGTGAACATTTCATGTCAATAGCTCCTTTAGAAATTTATTTACCTAGATAAATGGTGATGTGTTCAATACTTATTTTACCTGATAATTATATATAGGCTTATACTTTCTCGTTCAGCCACTTAATACAAACATTTGCTAAAAAGTTTCAGCCTCAGGTATTACTTACAAAATCAGTGACTATAAGACCCCTTTCATACTGAGGCGCTTTTCAGGCATTTTAGCTCTAAAAATAGCACCTGTAAAGCACCTGAAAAGCTCCCCTCATGCCTCCCCAGTGTGAAAGCCCGAGTGCTTTCACACTGGGGCGGTGCGCTTGCGGGACGGGGAAAAAAGTCCCACAAGCAGAATTTTGGGGCGGTTTGAGAGCGGTGTATACACCGCTCCGAAAATGCCCTGCCCATTGAAATGAACACTAACACTGGTGCTTTTAACCCTTTCTTCGGTCGCTAGCGGGGGCCCACTAGCTGCCGAAAGGCGCCGCTAAAACGACGGTAAAGCGCCGCTAAAACCAGCGGTGCTTTGCCGTCAATGCCAGTCGCTTTCAGTTTGAAAGTAGCCTAACTGAAAAATGGTAATGCATTCTTTATTGTGTTCTTGGCTCATACTAAATGTCATAGGCGGTGTTTTGTGCAATCCTTTTCATGACGGATGAGTCTAAGATTTAATGCAGTAAGACCTTTGAGTTAGTATAGGGTTTATACATACTTTTATCATTCGGCCACTTACACAAACATTTGCTAAAAAGTATCAGGCTCAAGTATAACATACAAAGACAATGGCTATACTTTTCTATCATTTGCATATCTCAGATTTACAGATATATTGGTTTATTAAAGCTTTATAGCATAAATAAATCTAACCAGAAACATGGCTATATCTAACCAAATATCTTAATGTAGATCCATGTACTTTCCAAAATAAAGTTTGTCCATGAAAGATCACAGACACCTGTACATAATGGAGGAGATTTACTAAAACTGGTGCACACAGAATCTGGTGAGATCCACTGAGATCCAGGTGTTCATGTGACCTGTCTGTATCAACTCACATTATATCCCGTGGTGCCATTTATTCTGAATGGCACTCCAGTGTACCTTGCCGACAGAAATCTGTTGCAGTGCAGCATGTGACAACCATATTTTTCTGTGCACCGCCAGAAATAATCCATTTACTCTTTTTGGTGTGCTAGGCAATTGCTGGCACATTAACGTGTGTCCTAACGCATGTGAGATAATGAAAAGCTATGATAAAATGGGTCCTAAGAACTTATTGTAGCTCCAAGACACTTGAACACCCACGGCGTACGTACAAGGGGATACTATTGCGACCTGGTCCCATGCCTTGCGGCCCCCTGTACACCTGGATAGGAGGCCGGCGGGGGCGGCAGCATGTAGAGGAACCTATTCCTCCATGTAGCTGCTAAATGACCGCTTCTCCTCCTCTCCATCCCGCAGGCATTCAGTGGCTTCAGGAGGGAAATAGAGGGCATCGGCTCCTCCACATGCCACCCCTGCCAACTCCCTATCACTGTCCTGGGCTCCTGGCATTCTATGCATTAAAATAAAAAAGTCAGTTAGCCAATCAGGAGAGAGAGGGGGCAGGGCCGGGCCGCAGCTCTGTGTCTGAATGGACACAGGGAGATGTGACTTGGCTCGGCTGCCCCATAACAAGCTAATTGCTGTGGGGGCACTCAACAGGAGGGAGGAGCCAGGAGCACAGAAGAGGGACCTGAAAAGAGGAGGATCCAGGCTGCTCTGTGCAAATCCACTGCACAGAGCAGGTAAGTATAACATGTTTGTTATTTTTATAGAAAAAAAACCCGAGACTTTACAATCACAAAAACTTCTGCTTTCTCCTAAACTGCATTGGAGGATGAGGTGACTCGTGGAGGAGCCTGCATCCAGTTTATTGTGTTCAAGGGACAGAGTGTTGAACAGAGCCTGGAGAACCTTTCTTTTCCTTCCTTGACCTTATGAACCACTTATCCAAAATTTAAAAAAAAAAATAGCATAAAGAATAAATTGACCCTAGTGCTTCTATGGAGCAACCATGGTTTCTAAGACCAGGAATACATTGCGCCTCTACTTTATACCAAATTAATATTAAGTCCTGCCATATGACTGTAAAATGCTACTCTACTGCCCACTAAATTTCTTGTATTTGACAGCTAAATAAGTAGACGTAGGGCTTAGCACTTGGAGAGCAGAAAGGCTTAAGCCCTGCTCACACTTAGCTATTCAAAATGACAGGTAGAATCATCACAATTCTGCCTGGGATTCCAATTCGCACAAAAATTGCAGAAAAATGTGTGATGCACATTTTGGTGCCATTCATTCCTAATGGCACTCCGAATGCAGTGCAATTTTGCTGCAATTGTTGCGCTAAAATTGCGGCAAACCTCATGTGTAAAAACGGGCCAAAATTTGGTCTTTGAGCTTTTTTGCCGTGACACACATGCATAGGGCAGCCCATTTAGGTGAATGGTCTGCCCTATGCATGACACATGGAAACGCATTTCAATCATTCAAAAAAAAAATTGTGCATGCTCCCATTATGTGACCTGTAAAGGGGCAAATGTCAACTTGGACAGTTTGGATTTAGGATTTAAGGCTCCAAGGGCTCGAAAGGAACACAGCGATTGATCTAGAGACTAACACATAAGCCCATGTATTTTGGTTTCTATTATATTTACTTATTATTTTTTTCAATTAGTTGAACTAGATAACCTGACTAATTATGTAAACGTGCAAATATATCAGAGTTCTTTCTTTTACTAGCATTTAAATAGTTGGTTACCCCAAACGTTACCCCAAACGACATGCCATTCCCTTTGTAATATCTCTCGTGTATTCCCTGCCATGACATTAATCTTTAATTTTGGCCGTCTCAAACCTGAAAAGTCATTGGTGAAATAATGAGTATGGATGTCACTTTCCAGTCTTGAACCTACAGGGGGAACCTTTTTTTTTCCAAATGCTTTGGACTGAAGGAATTAATATAGCGGAGACATTGCTCATTTAAAGATGTTACTTGAGTTTCAATAAAGATTTGAATCAAATTCTAGTCCATTAACAGGCCTTGAGGACAGGGATAACTCAATACTAGAGTGGTTCATTGCAAGTATATTAATAAAAAGTTATAGCCTACATCTACAGAACTGCTTCTCAGGCACTGATTTTGGGTTGCTTTTGAGGCTGCCAACTTGGACTATTTTAAAAATAAGGAGACAGTACAGAAATGCAAATTAAATTTCAGCTTCTTAAAAAGTAAATACATTTGTAGAAATGCTCTTCTCCGCTATATGTAGAGATTAGTTTTACCTTATAAATTAGTATTAATATAGCATTTTTATTATGCAAAGAGATTAAAGATTAGTGCTGTGCCATTAGATGTATGATAAAAGCCTAGCAATACCATCTAGAAGCCAGAATGGTACCATCCACTAGAATGGTACAATCACAAACCTTCTTATTCATTCCCTTGTTATGTCTCACCTCAACTGTTGCAATTAGATTCTTTTTGTCGTACCTGTAAACAGGCTAGCCCATTTGCTTTATCATGAATGCTGCTACCAGACTCAGCCATCCAATTGCTTAATGTCAACTACCTCTCTCTGTCAATCCCTCCACTGGTTCCACTCACCCAACACATATGATTCAAAATACTAACTACAACATACAAAGTCATCCACAACTCTGCTCCAAGCTACATCACCAGCCTCATCTCAAAATATCAACCCGACTGTCCTCTTTGCTCTTCTCAGACCTCCTGTTCTCTAGCTCATCGTCACCTCCTCCCATACTCATCTTGCAGATATCTCCAGAGCTTCTCTTTTCCTCCCTACGGGAACACTCTACCCCAATCTATCTCCTACTCAGTCTGCTTTCAGGAAATCTTTGAAATCTCATCTCTTTAGGGAAGCACCTACCTACTCACCTAATAACTGGAATTGTACTTTCTCCAAAAACTCATCCCCCCACAGTTACTACTCTTAACCCTCCTGTATTGAATTTTTTGTAATTGTACTGTCTCCCTTAATTTTTTAAAGAGCTGTACAGACTGTTAGCACTATATAAATCCTGTATGATAATAATCTAAAGAACAAAAAGTTTTAAGTTTAAGTTTAAGTAGTTTTAAAATGCACAGCCAACTTTGTGGTAACATAGTGCCATTATACATTTAGAACACTTCCAACTTATGCAACCTTGCTTATTTATAGCGAGAACAGTGCAATCTTATGCCCCGTACACACGGTCGGATTTTCTGACAGAAAATGTGCGATCGGAGCGTGTTGTCGGAAATTCCGACCGTGTGTGGGCTCCATCGGACTTTTTTCATCGGATTTTCCAACACACAAAGTTTGAGAGCAGGCTATAAAATTTTCCGACAACAAAATCCGTTGTCGGAATTTCCGATCGTGTGTACGCAAATCCGATGCACAAAGTGCCACGCATGCTCAGAATAAATAAAGAGATGAAAGCTATTGGCTACTGCCCCGTTTATAGTCCCGACGTACGTGTTTTACGTCACCGCGTTCAGAATGATCGGATTTTCCGACAACTTTGTGTGACTGTGTGTATGCAAGACAAGTTTGAGCCAACATCCGTCTGAAAAAATCCTAGGATTTTGTTGTCGGAATGTCCGATCAATGTCCGACCGCGTGTACGGGGCATTACAACTAAATGGCCACCCCCTCCCTCATGCACACACCCCCCCCCCCCTATTTTAAGGCTATATATATATATGTGCTATGATCAAACTGTATTTAGGACATGAAAGTCCACTCAATATAAACAGTAAAATAAAACACTGAGCGATCTGGCTCCCTTGTATGCAGCACAGCTGCTCTTCTTATCAGACCCTCTGACTGTGCTGTTCAGCTCTATTGGTTCCCTTGGCTCTCTTAACTTGAAGTCGCAACGCCCTGCTAAACGGCCCAATCTTGGCCTCTGGATAGGTATTCTCCTGAAACCCCGATGGGAACCAACCTGACAAATTAAACAAGACCTCCTGTCTCCTGGCTGGGGCACCTCTAACCCTGGGTGAGACCTGCTGTCTCTTGGCTCCTGGCTGGGGCACCTCTAACACCTGGGTAAGACCTCCTGTCTCTTAACTCCTGACTGTGGCACTTCTGATCCCTGGGTGAAGCCTCCTGTCTCCCACACTGACTGTCTCCAAAACTGGGAGGTTTGCATATATATAATGACCCTGCACACCTGTGTACTCACACAGGCTGCAGGCACCTTGTAATATCTGGAGACAGAATTGAAGGTTCCAATCCAGAACTACAGAATCCGGAGAAAACCAAAACCACAGCTTTCTCCACTCAGAAATGATAGTCTGGAACTTCAACTGAAACCTTAAAGGATAAGTTCAACTTGAGTAACGTGTTCCACCCGTTTTTAGGGTGGAAAATGTAACATGTTCCTGATCCTGCAGCCACTCCCCGATCCTTGCGCTCCCTGTGACAGCAGCCTGGAGATCTTCTACCCGTACCTGCTGTCACTATTTGAAAAGAGCACAGCCGCGTGGGGCTTCAGCCACATGGCTGCATTATGGTTTCACAGATCCCTGCGAATCAATGAACTACAAGTACCGACAGCCTTTGTGGCTGTCAGCTTGTAGTCGGTACTTGTAGTTCTCAATAAACTACCAGGGCACTGTTGAGTGCTCGAGTACTTCATTGAGTCTTTCTGTCAGTGTGAAACTGCCTGCTCATACTATGTATGGGCAGACAGCTTACAGTGACAGTCTGTAGGAGCCCTGCATGGCACCCACGATCTAATGATCGTGGGTGCAATGTTTTCCAGGCTCCTACATAAAAATAAAAATAAATAGTAAATGCATATATTTTTACCTGCCAAAAAATAGGCATTTATAGTTTTTTCTTAAAAAGTGAACTTATCCCTTAATGCAAATCCTTTGTCACATTCTCCTCCATTTTCTGTGGCATGGTCTTGCCCTGTCTGTCACACCTGGTATTTTTTTAGTCCTGGGGTATGCTAGAATGTATCAAAGGTGGCATGCAGACAACTGGAGGTGCTTGATTTTAAATATGTGGCATTTTATTACTTTAATCTCTCAATAGCTACACTTTAAACAGACATGCAGTCCTTGTTTTATAGATTTAATCTGTATGTGATCATCTTAATATGAATAATATTTTTAGCATGTGTTACGTTTAAAAAGCTTGTTTCTATGTATTGCTTGAGTTGTATATGTGCATGAGGGCAGTCATATTTGCTCATTATGTATACAAGCTTCAGTTTCTTTTTGTAGCGCCACATAATTACTGTAGCTGGTTGACCATCTTTTCTTATTAAAAAATCATTTTAAAACAGAATTAAAATATATTGCAGGTCCCCAGGCTTTTGCCATAATATGCAAGTATGCACAACATATTTGCACATTAATTACAGTGCTCAACCGGGACCGGGACATACCTGCTAATTGCGGGACTGCTCTCACCCGGTAAGGAACTCGGGGCTATGGGCCCCAGACTCGGGGCTATAGCCCCAATAGCCATCCCCTAGCAACTCCACTGCCCAAGGCATACCAAGAATGTACCCTGCATGCAAGGCAGAAGCTTTTATGGCAGAAGAGATAAACTAAGCTTCTTTTGCAATAAAACCTATCTACTAGTATTTTTTAAAATGCAGTTTAGGTTCGCTATGTTGAGTCCAGGTACATAAAAACAAACTCCTATGGTTGATTACAAGCTGCATTCACTTGTTCCTATTAGTTCAGCTTTAAGGGAGGATTACAATGAAAACTAAGTGCCGGGAAAGTGCATAGGGCATTGTTGTCAGTGCCACGAGTTTTACAGCAAAGCCAACATCTCTGATCTCAAAAACTAAAATCACTGCGTCAAAGATTAATACTAATTAATACAAACCTAAATAGTGACACCCCTGCAGCTGAACCAAAAAACCCCATGGTGTAAACACAGATACAGTGGGGCAAATAATTATTTCATCCCCTGCAGATTTTGTAAGTTTGCCCACTTACAAAGAAATGAAGGGTCTATAATTTGTACCATAGGTGTATTTTAAATGATAGAGACAGAATAAAAGGCCATGCTGTACTTTGCAGCCTGTTCCTCTAAGGCTTTCCTTTTATCATTTTTGAAAAGGTGGCTATTACATAGCTGTTATGATTTTTTATAACAGGTGTCATTCATACCATATAATCTATGTCATTAATCAACATTGCTTTGGCTTTACTACAAAATATAGCCTCTGCTATGCTGGGAAAGTTACAATACTCATTGCAATTCAAATACACTTCCATTGCCTTTTTTAAAACTAAGTGTTTAGCAAATGTATTTTGTTGTTTTTGCTTTATGTCAAAATGAAAGATATTTCCTGTGAAAACAACAGTGTAATGCTAATATTTAACCCTGAAAGTATCCTCAGTACAACACAATTTGCAATTTCCCAACATTATTATTTACCCTTTTCAATGTCTTAAAAACCATTTTCATTATTTTTCTGCTCTCACAATATTTCATTTTTTTTTTTTGCGCTGGCAAGGATCCAAGCACATCTAAATACAAAGCAGAAAGTTCCCTTTTATTTCCTTGGGATATAAAGAAACCCAGCGTTCAGTGCTAGAAAAGTCAGCGAGTTGTGTTCATTCTGTAGACTGCAGATTCCTCTTGAACTGAGAACGTTACCACACACACATATATATATATATATATATATATATATATATATATATATATATATATATATATATATATATATGACAAAGGGAAAGCGGCAAAATCTCAGAGATAGGATAG
Source organism: Lithobates clamitans (assembly GCA_037952925.1). Taxonomy (NCBI): domain Eukaryota; kingdom Metazoa; phylum Chordata; class Amphibia; order Anura; family Ranidae; genus Lithobates; species Lithobates clamitans. The sequence goes on along the minus strand of JBBGZY010000605.1, from coordinate 3,539,065 downwards.
TATTGTTTATCGCATGCCTGGGCACCGTCGCTGTAAAATATGTTAGCATTCATGTCTGCTCTGCTGCTTGGCTCTCAACCTTTGCAAGCTCAGAGAAGGTCAATAAAAAGTAAATGGCCAGTAGGTTCTAATTCTCTCCAGAAATATACTGAATGGCCTAATAAATTTTTAGGGGGGAATAAGTGATGACCTGGAATCGTTTTGGGTTGTATGTGACAGCTGTCATTTTTCATATCAGAGAAATGACAAGTCTTGTTACCTGTTCAAACCAGATACTGACTACAAATAAAAGAATGGAAAAAATGCATTTAGAATAGAGCAGTATAACCCAACCAATGCTTGATGGACTACGGATTTTTCATACCTGTAATCCCACTGTTCTGAGAATATTGATCATCAAGGAGCTGTGGGCAATAGCCATGGGCAGGCCTGCATACACCATTTTACAAATTTGTATATGGCATCTTCTTGGCGATTTTTTTTTTTTTTTTGCTGAATTTGACAAGAAGAAGAGGGGAATTCTATAGAGCAATACAGTAAAAAGTAAAATTTAATTTAAAAAATATGTAACCACTTGACCTCTGGAAGATTTACTCCGTTCATGACCAGGCCATTTTTTGCTATATGGCACTGCGTTACTTTAACTGGCAATTGCACGGTCAAGCGACGCTGTACCCAAATAAAATTTATGTCCTTTTTTTCCCACAAATAGAGCTTCCTTTTGGTGGTATTTGATCACTACTGCATTTTTTGATTTTTTTTCATATAAAAAGACCACCAAATTTTTACTTTCTGCTATAAAACATATCCAATAAAAAAATGTAAAAAAATCTGATTTCTTCATAACTTTAGGCCAATGTGTATTCTGCTACGTTTTTAGAAAAAAAAAAAAAAAAAACAACAAGCGTATATTGATTGGTTTGCGCAAAAGTTATAACGTTTACACTGTCACTGTACTAATGACACTGGCTGGGAAGGGGTTAACATCAGGGGCGATCAAAGGGTTAACTGTGTGCCTAGCCTGTGTTCTTGTACAGTGTGGGATGTGCTTTTACTAAGGGAAGGCAATGACCCATGTTCTTGCTTTGCAGGAACACAGGATCAATGCCTTCCCTACTGACAGAACAGCGATCTGCCTTGTTTACATAGGCAGATTGCCGTTCTGGCTCTCTGCCTAATGATTGGCAGGTGCCGGCAGACATCGAGTCTGCGGTACTCGCAGATCAGCTCCCACTGTGTATAATCACAATGGGAGCGTGTCACAGGCATGAGCGCCCCAGACCTGGAAGTGCAGGATCACTGCGCAGGAGAGCTGTATATGTAAGTTATATGTCAATAGAAGAAAAAGGTGCTACTACCCCAGATTATGTAGAGATCCTCCTGAGCTGTCAGTTGCAGGATGTGCAGTCACTCTGCTGCTAACGAAGTAAATGAATAGAAGACAATCCGCAACTCCATACATGCTAGAGCTGCACGATTAATCGTTAGGAATCGAGATCGCGATTCTTTCCTCCTCGCGATCTTAACAAAGCATTTTCCCGATATATTTTTTTTTTTTTTTTAAACAGAGACCCTAGAGAATAAAATGGTGGTTGTTGCAATATTTTATGTTACTGTATTTGCACAGCGGTCTTTTAAATTCTATTTTTTGGGAAAAAAAATACACTTTAATGAATTAAAAAAAAACTAAACAGTGAAGTTAGCCCAATTTTTTTGTATAATGTGAAAGATGATGTTATGCCGTGAGAATCGTGATCTTTATTCCAAGCAAAAAAATTGTGATTCTCATTTTTCCCAGATTCGTGCAGCTCTAATACAGTGGGGACGGAAAGTATTCAGACCCCCTTACATTTTTCACTCTTTGTTATATTTCAGCCATTTGCTAAAATCATTTACGTTCATTTTTTTCCTCATTAATGTACACACAGCACCCCATATTGACAGAAAAACACAGAATTGTTGATATTTTTGCAAATTTATTAAAAGAGAAAAACTGAAATATCACATGGTCCTGTGTATTCAGACCCTTTGCTGTGACACTCATATATTTAACTCAGGTGCTGTCCATTTCTTCTGATCATCCTTGAGATGGTTCTACACCTTCATTTGAGTCCAGCTGTGTTTGATTATACTAATTGGACTTGATTAGGAAAGCCACACACCTGTCTATATAAGACCTTATAGCTCACAGTGCATGTCAGAGCAAATGAGAATCATGAGGTCAAAGGAACTGTCTGAAAAGCTCAGAGACAGAATTGTGGCAAGGCACAGATCTGGCCAAAGGTTACCAAAAAATGTGTGCTGCACTTAAGGTTGCTAAGAGCACAGTGGCCTCCATGATCCTTAAATGGAAGATGTTTGGGACAACCAGAACCCTTCCTAGAGCTGGCCGTTTGGCCAAACTGAGCTATCGGGGGAGAAGAGCCTTGGTGAGAGAGGTAAAGAAGAACTCAAAGATCACTGTGGCTGAGCTCCAGAGATGCAGTCAAGAGATGCAAGAAAGTTGTAGAAAGTCAACCATCACTGCAGCCCTCTACCAGTTGAGGCTTTATGGCAGAGTGGCCCGATGGAAGCCTTTCCTCAGTGCAAGACACATGAAAGCCTGCATGGAGTTTGCTAAAAAAAACACCTGAAGGACTCCAAGATGTAAGAAATAAGATTCTCTAGTCTGATGAGACCAAGATAGAACTTTTTGGCCTTAATTCTAAGCGGTATGTGTGGAGAAAACCAGGCACTGCTCATCACCTGTTCAATACAGTCCCAACAGTGAAGCATGGTGGTGGCAGCATCATGCTGTGGGGGTGTTTTTCAGCTGCAGGGACAGGACAACTGGTTGCAATCGAGGGAAAGATGAATGCAGCCAAGTACAGGGATATTCTGGACGAAAACCTTCTCCAGAGTGCTCAGGACCTCAGACTGGGGTGAAGGTTTACCTTCCAACAAGACAATGACCCTAAGCACACAGCTAAAATAACGAAGGACTGGCTTCACAACAACTCTGTGACTGTTCTTGAATGGCCCAGCCAGAGCCCTGACTTAAACCCAATTGAGCAACTCTGGAGAGACCTAAAAATGGCTGTCCACAAACGTTTACCATCCAACCTGACAGAACTGGAGAGGATCTGCAAAGAGGAATGGCAGAGGATCCCCAAATCCAGGTGTGAAAAACTTGTTGCATCTTTCCCAAAAAGACTAATGGCTGTATTAGATCAAAAGGGTGCTTCTACTAAATACTGAGCAAAGGGTCTGAATACTTAGGACCATGTGATATTTCAGTTTTCCTTTTTAATAAATCTGCAAAAATGTCAACAATTCTGTGTTTTTCTGTCAATATGGAGTGGTGTGTGTACATTAATGAGGATAATAATGAACTTAAATGATTTTAGCAAATGGCTGCAATATAACAAAGAGTGAAAAATGTAAGGGGGTCTGAATACTTTCCGTCCCCACTATACTTCAGGGTACTGATAAAATATATACCGTACTTATCAATAATATCAATAATTAATATCCTAATTTAATATGCCAGAAGACTGGTTTAAAATTGTTCTAATGTGAATTATCTCTACCATCGTGCTTTGTAGTGTCTTGTCTATTTAAAAGAGTGAAAAAGAAATTAAATAAATAATATTTACATACCGCGCTCATATAGAAATGTGCAAACCAATACATGGTAAAGTCCATAAACCACCACCAAAATTCTTCAATCAGGTGAAAGTGAAGTATTCTTGTTTCTGTGAAGAAAAAAGTGCCGTCTTCCACCAATTAATGGACAAACATCCTACTTACCAAACCGACATGACACCTATTACAGGTAGTGCATGTAACAACATATATCACGTACCGGATGTTACAGTTGTAGAAAGACCTATGCTCCTTCCCATTGGAGAAAGAACACACTACGTTGCCCGATTCTTCAGGAGGACATTAAACCACTACAAAATAAGGCTGATTTCACTGATTTGGATACATTTTTGAATGGGAGATCAAACAGATTGGAAAAGGATATTATTGAAACAAAAAAAGAAAAAATGTTGAGAGATAAACTGGACTACGAAACGAATACAGTGCATGTTTGGAAGCGCAGATTGGGGCCATACACCTTGTAAACATGTAAGCTTTTTTTGACACCGAAGCTGAGTTCATTGAGGATTCTAGTGACTTCCGATTCAGATTTTACGACAGCACATACATCGGGCACCAGACAGGTTAATGGCAGCAGTACACTCACCCAATCCAAAAAATGGCACACAGAAATGCAAGCATTTCAAGAAACCACAAAATCAGGGTTCAAGAAAACAAGAAGGGGCCACAGACAAGGATAACAGCGGGGGTGCCAATCGATATCCACTCCGGTCTACCCCCCGCAGGACCAAGTTGGTACAAGTAATGTCCTCAACCTCTCTGAAAAGACCCTCTCTCCTGAAGAGACCTTTTTGCTCTCTAAAGATCTCAACTTTTGTGCACAAAGGCACTTTAATATGTTTGAGACTATCCTGGACATTAATACATTTATTAGAAACATGACAATTAAAAATCATTATTATAATGATGATGATGGTGTTGAATGATATGTTCCAGGTGAGCCTCCTACTGCACACAGCACTACCGAGAAATTTATCCAGTTCTCGTTTAAGGAGCTGTGTGCTTTGGGAGATTTAGAGGATCTGTCATGTGAGTGCTTCCGAAATTGTTTTTCCTGGTAATTCTTCAGATTGTTTTAAAAAATGTTCAGATTTCTACCCCATCGGTGCACGTTGTCCTGAGATGGATACGGTTCAGAAACTAATTGAGAGAGATCTCACTACATTATCTCTACAATCATCAGCACAGTGGTGTAGTGGGTAGCACTCTCACCTAGCAGTAAAAAGGGTTGCTGGTTCGTATCCCAAACATGACACTACCTGCCTGGAGTTTGCATGTTCTCCTTGTGCCTGCGTGGGTTTCCTCCGGGTACTCCGGTTTCCTCCCACACTCCAAAGACATGCTGGTAGGTCAATTGGCTTCTGTCCAAAATTGGCCCTAGTATATGAATATGAGTTAAGGATACGGACCAATGTGAGCGTGCAATGTGTGTGTGGAGTGCTGCGTAAATTGACAGCGCTATATGGGTACCTTAAATAAACAGGGATAATTGTAGACACACACCCACATTCACTCAGGTTGAGCTGGATGGACTGGTGTCTTTATTCAACCTTACTAACTATGTAACTATCAGCAGACACGTGTAGGATAATCTCTCACATTAGGAAAGAAAAGCCCTTAAAAGTCTGGAGAATGATACATCTATTGTCATAAAGAATTCTGACAAAGGAGGTTTGGTAGTGGTTATGAGTATTGACGCGTACAGAGTGGAGGCGGAAAGACAGCTGTCTGATAGTGACACTTATTTTAGGTTAAAGGTTGACCCCACAAATAAATATAAGATGTCATTCACCACTTTGGTTAATGACGGGGTCTGTTTATGTATTTTTGAAAAGAAAGCAGCAGTGAATTTGATTCCTGATCATCCTATAGCACCTATTTTTCACCATCTGCCTAAAACCCATAAGGGACTTGATCCATTATATGGGAGACCAATTATTTCTGATATCGTTTCTCTCAAAGAGAAACTGGGCTAGTGGTTAGATGGTGTTTTACAACCTTTAGTGTGTAATCTTCCCAGTCATCTCCAGGACACCAATCACTTACTCAACATTGCAGATAATACAAAATGGGATGACGGTCTATTTGGATCACCTGCAATTTGCAGCCTCTACTCCATTATCCCCCATGACCAACCACTAGACTAGAAGCTGTCAGTTTCTATCTTGAACGTGATCCTTCCTGCAGCCATGAAAGGAGATTGTTTATTTTGGATGTTTTGCAATATTTATTAAGACACAACTATTTCTTCTTCAATGGAGAGTGGTTTCTTCAAAAATGCAGAGCAGCCATGGGGGCTAAATTTGCGCCCTGGTTGGTAAATTTATATATGGGATGGTGGGAGCGCCGCCATATATATGGAGCAGATAACCCCTATAGACCTTTCATTAAAGATTTTTTTTCGCTATATTGATGACCTGATTTTCATTATGGATGTAGGTTTTGGTTCCCTTGATGATTTTTTAAAGTATCTCAACCACAATAATATGAACCTGCAGTTCATGGGACATTGTGACAGGAATTAAATCAATTTCCTGGATGTTCACTTATGTGGTAGAGACACGTCCATACACACCAGCCTATACAGGAAGCCTCTTTCTGGGAATACCTTGTTGATTGCCAAATCTGGCCACCTTTGGCACACTATTAGGGGCATTCCTAATAACCAGTTTCCTAGAATCCGTAGAATATGCAATGATCAATGCACTTATGAGAAAGAAGTACAGGCTCTTTATTCTCGTTTTCTACAAAGGGGTTATCCCAGATATACATTGGATAGGGCTGTGTCTATTGCTAATTTCAAAAATTGGAGTGATCTTCCAAAAAAGACTTACCCCTGTGATAGCAGAGGCAAGATAAAGTACTTTGATAACAAAAGACCTACCATCAGCATGCCCTTCAGCGAAGAATTTGATGACATCAGGATTGTGCACAGATAACTGCCCATTCTTTTTGAGGATTGGATCTGTGCTGATCTCCAGAAAGATGGAATCAATTTTGTCTCTAGATGATCCCCTAGCATTTCTCACCAAGCTTTTTTGGGTCTAATAAAATTAGATCCACGACATGGTTGCACTTCAAAGGTAACTATAGATGCAGTGCGACCATTTGTTCATGGTGCACACACATTACCAAGGGCAATGTAGTGTGTTCTTTCTCCAATTGGAAGGGACATAGGTTGACATCTTTCTACAACTGTAACACCCAGTATGTGATATATGTTGTTACATGCACTATTTGCAATGTGCAATATATTGGCCGTACCACGAGGCGACTCAGAGACAGATTCCAGGAACACCTTTATAGTATTGAAAAAAACTTTTCAACAAATGTCGCTAGACATTTCAACCGGTACCATGAAGGTAACACCTCAGTTGTAGGGTTATAGATCATAGAAAAAATTCATACACCTAAGAGAGGGGGCGACGTCTTCAAACTCCTTTGTAGAAGGTTTTTTGGATTTTTTTAAAACTCGCATTCCATTCGGGATGAATTTTGAGTGGGACATTACACATTATTATGATTAATTATTTCCATAATTATGATTTTTGGATACATTTTTTTACATCCATTGTGTTTTTTTATGGTTTTCCCTCCCCCCCTTTTTCCTCTGTCATCTATCGTTCTTCCTAAGGTCAAGCTTGACTCTATTTATACATTTGGCTTTGAAGGGCGATTCACTTTTGGGAGGTCCTTCTCACCACAATTTTCATCTGAAGTGGTTTTGACATTTTTACATGAATCTTCACATACATTTTGTATGTGAAGATTGCTGTCTGGGAAACTGCCTTTCTTTCATGCTCAATCATGTATTCCATATATGTGTGTTTCGTTCATTAATTATGCTTATTTGTGCTGTTTTATCTCCCTCTTATGCCCCGTACACATGATCGGACATTGATCGGACATTACGACAACAAAATCCATGGATTTTTTCCGACGGATGTTGCCTCAAACTTGTTTTGCATACACACGGTCGCACAAAGTTGTCGGAATTTCCGATCGTCAAGAATGCGGTAAAAGGGCAGTTCAGAACCAAGCGCGGCACCCTTTGGGCTCCTTTTGCTAATCTCGTGTTAGTAAAAGTTTGGTGAGAGACGATTCGCGCTTTTTCAGACTTGTGGTTTTCAGATTGTTTTCTGCTGTTCAGTTTGTGCTTGTGGGTTTGTATCTGGTCTTCGGTGCGTGCAGCGAGTTCCCCTTGACTCTGTCATTGTGTTCTTGTTCGTTCGTTACTGTTTTTCAGGTCGCTCTTCACAGGCCTTGCTGTTCTTCAGTGCGTTCTGTTACTTCGTTCTGAGCAGCCGACCGTTTGCTAGCCATGTTGCGTATACGTACTCCTCGTAGAGTTCGTGCTGTGCGGGGGCTTGATGTTGGGGTCCTTACCTTGACACAAGTCCAGTCCATGAACAGGGTGAGGAGGAGTTCATGGACCAAGAATTGGTTGCTCCAGTGTGACCAGTTCTGTCATATGCCTTTGCTCCATGAGAATAATCCTGATGATTTCGGGAACTTTCTCCGGATGACGGACCCTGTATTTCACCGTTTGTTGGCTTTGCTGACCCCCTATATCAGCAGGCAGGATACCTGCATGAGGCAAGCCATCACTCCGGAGCAGAGGTTAGTCGCCACCCTGCGGTACTTGGCGACGGGGAGAAGCCTGCAGGACCTCAAGTTCTCGACAGGCATCTCCCCCCAGGCTCTGGGGTTCATAATCCCGGAGACCTGTTCTGCCATCATTCAGGTCCTGCAGAAGGAGTATATTAAGGTAAGATTTTTATCCTTTAATATAAAATTTTATTGTATTTAATGTTTGCTGATGTATTGTATTTCTTTCCTCAATCCCTAATTACCATGATTGTAATATGCTGTGAATGCCCCCTTTTTCCTCATGCATGCTGGATTTTTAGGTAATTTTTTTTAGTCCTTCATACATATTTGCCTTCACTTACCTCCCCAGCATGCTCTCCTGGCCCTATATTCACCTCATGTAGTCACTTAACAATGTATTTTGTCTGCTCCATAGTAGTGCTTTACCCTAAATACCCCCTAAAATGTGGTAAATTGTGATTTGTGCTTTAAATTCAGGCAGAGTGCCTGAGGCTTTTTTTTTGTGTTCCAAAATAATTTGGAACCCTCCCCCCAACTGCTAACTCAGCTGATACCAATCCTCTGTCTGCTGACTTTGCCAAACCCATACACACTATACCCACCTCTCTAGTGGTCAGATTTATGGATGAATTCCCCAAAGCATGTAGTGCAAGGGCCTGCCTGAATACTTTCAAATGGTACTGTTTAAAGTTTTTGTATCCTATTATTATCTTGATAGGTAATAGCAGAATGTAAAAATGTGCTTAAATGTGTACAGTGTGTATTTCTCTCTTTGTATTAGGACACTTCTTACCTGTCCAGTCGGCTGCTAATAGTGTAAGTAAGGAGGGGCTGGCCAAACTAATAATACACATTATTTAGGCATTCATCTCTCAATGAAGTGGAGAGGGTTACTTGTCCAAAACATATCCCCCCCCCATAAAATTTTACAAATGGCCCATGAGAGGGGGGGAGGAGGAACCTGATAGGTGGACCTTATACCTTTGTCTTTAAATGCTCCCTAAAATAAATGTTATACTGATGTTGGCCAAGAATGTTTGTGTCTAATCTGCTTTCCATGTTTATGTGCAAAATGATTATTTTATTTTACTTGTTTGACTCCACAGTTTCCTTCCAACCCACAGGAATGGCAGACTGTGGCCTCCCACTTTGCCCAGCGGTGGGACTTTCCTAACTGCAGAGGGGCAATTGATGGGAAACACGTCCACATCGTCCCACCACCCAACTCTGGGTCATACTATTACAACTATAAGGGGTTCAATAGTATTGTGATGTTGGCGGTGGTCTCGGCTGTTACCGGCTGGCCAGAGCCAAAAGAGTGGTGGAGAACACGTTTGGAATCATGGCCAGCCGGTTCCGCCTATTTCTTACACCCATACACATGGCAGAGTATAAACTGAATCATATCATTCTGGCGTGCTGCGTTCTCCACAACTTTTTAAGGCAAAATTCTGCCAACTATGCTGCCTCAGTGGGGCTGGCCGTCCTGGCTTGCTCCCCCTGACTGCCCGCGAGCTCCGTCTAAGATACCTTGAATACTTTGCGGGTAGGGGAGGCCATCAATATGCCAGACAATGTCTGAGCCTTTTTTTCAATAAAAAAATTAGTTTACCTACTAAAATATTTGCTGACATGTATTACTGCTTGTGTTTCTTTTAGCTGACCCTGACAGAAATGTGGGTAGTCCTGAAAATGGTGTGATTGTGTAACATTCGAAAGCACTGTTGGGTGTTATTTACTAAAGGCAAAGACACTTTGCACTACAAGTGCACTTGAGACTGCACTGAAACGGCACTTGTAGTGCAAAGTGGATTTGCCCTTAGGAAATAACCCCCATTGTCACAGAAAACCACAATTTTACCACAACAAAAGTTTTCGAGCATTGAAACAATAATCCACACATTCTTGATTATCAATCTTTTTAATACCAGCACGATCACATGTGCATTTATAAAAGGTTTTTAAAACAAACCAACATGTTTGTTGTATAACAATTTTTTGGTCACATTAATAAAAGTAGAAATATCCATTTAAGGTAAAACAGGCATGAGTATTTATAAACTGTGTTTGATATTGCGTTCAGATGGGGTGAAGTCACCCCTGGAAAAGCCAAATTTTGAAGATGCACACAAATTGTCGAATGTCAACATGTGCTAGCTGCTATCACGGGGGATCAAGGTATGTGTTTTGTGGGTGCAACCCCTTCCTCTCAGCTACTTTATTATTGAGGAAGGGGTTGCACCCCCAAAACACATACATTAATCTCCCGTGATGGCAGATAGCACATGTTGACACACCGTGTGCATCTTCCAAATTTGGCTTTTCGAGAATATGTAAAAAAATGTGAGAAGTTTTTAGATTGCAAAAAGCACAAAAAAGGGAAGGGATTTGGAGTTGTTTTAAATGCTCCCTAAAACATCAATGATGTTCTTCATTTTGTTTTGGTGTCCTCCAAGTCTTTTCTCCCCTATGTAAAAAAAAAAAAAATTGGTATACTTAGCACACAGATATTTGGTGGCAGAAATAGGAATATGAAACATTGCTTGGAAGTGGGGTACAATTGTCTTTTTTGGCAAAGTTCCAAGATGAAGAAATATTTTTGTCCTTTGTCAAGCTTGAATACTTACCTGTTTTGTACAAGCTTCACAGATGGAGTCACCCCTATAGTATCCACTGGAGCAACTGTGTGGGCCCCCTAATAAAAAGGGTGTTCTTGTGTCCCACACTAGTGCTCCAATGTCCAGATGTGTAAACAGCTGCTGAGTGTCCTCTCCTTACACAGAATCTAGTTTGCATTTCATTCTAGTTACAAAACCATCTACACAACAAAATTATTTTAAGAGAAGAAGGCTAGCAAAAATGTATTCAAATGCATATGCCCAGAACAATGGTGTTTTCTAGGCCGAACGAACAATGTTTCATACGAATGAACAATGTGCCCATGAACATGAAAGTTGCCATTTTAAACTGTACAACAGTTAGGAAAAGCACATGGAGCAGCACGAACGTAATAAAAATCAAGAATAGGAACACAGGACAACTACTTACTTTTTTGCAGCTCTTTTTACTCTCCTGATCCTTCTGTACTGCTCGTGCTCCCTTAATTTGAGGTCCGACCACCGCTTCCTGAGTTGATCCTTGGATCGTCGTACCCCATTCCGGTGCAGACTTTTGACTACTTTTGCCATGATCTTGGCCTTTCTGACATTGGGGTTTGGGTAAGGTCCATACTTCCCATCATAGTCAGCCCTCTTCAGGATGTCCACCATCTCCCTAAAGGACATATTTGAGGCCTTAAATCGTCTCTTCTGGGATTGGGATGTTTCTGGCTCCGGGCTTTCCTCCTCCTCATTGCTGTCATTATCACGCACCTGTTGTGTCTCCGCCATTTGCTCTTCCCCACTGCGCACGAACGAGAAGGGGCAGGGAATAGACTAGAAAGAACGTCAGGGGCGGGCGGAGTTTCACGCATGCGCAGTGTATATAAAGCGTAACACGCGTGCGTAGTACGCACGATCTGTGAGCGGAGGAAGGAGTATCGGAGGCGCCGATCGTGATAACGAAGGTAAGATTTAAACTTGGCCCTATACTGCTAGATTGAGGCCTATATTGTGACAAGATTAGGAGAGTTTCGCCTGACATTAGGGTTTGTCTTGTGTATTGCAGATAAAATGGATGGCTTCAATGACCACAATTTCCTCCCCCTGTTCATAGACAAATACAGGGAGCGGCCCTGTCTGTGGCAGGTCAAACACCCCCAATACAATAATAAACAAAAGAGGCAGGCAGCGCTGGAGAAACTGCTGGAGTTGGTGAAGCCGGTGGTCCCCACGGCAACCATCCCCTATTTAAAAGCCAAAATTGGTGGCCTGAGGAGCACTTATCTTAGGGAGCGCAAGAAGGTCACGGATTCCCAGAGATCCGGAGCTGCAGCAGATGATGTTTATGTCCCCAGGCTGTGGTACTATGAGAGACTGCGATTTCTGTCAGACCAGACTGGAGCCAGGTATAGCATTCTTCTACAGATATCTGGTCAATAAATAATTATGTTTACTAGATGTTATTATTGATCACTAATTGCCGATTTAATAAAGTGTTTTACATATCAATAGACAGTAGTGGGCACCCAAAATTGGGACAAGAATGAAAAATGCTGGGCTCAGAATTATCGTCTGTTATATTTGTTAACATTTAATTTGGAACAGTCATGAGGTGAAAATTGTGTGTGATTGATGAATGAAAAACTAAAACGATGTCCCTTTTTCATACACAGGAAGACCTCAGCCAGGAGGAGGCTGTGGAATGTGGTACACAGGAGGAGGCTGTGGAATGTGGCAGCCAGGAGGAGGCAGGGGTTAGTGGCAGCCAGGAGGAGGCGGGGCTAAGTGGCAGCCAGGAGAAGGCCGGGCCCAGTAGGAGCCTGACAGAATCGCAGGTTCCTCCCCTCCGCCTTTCAACCAAAAGACCCATAAAGGGGAGTAACGTGCAGGATTCAGCACCCAGGCTGATTCAGGAGGCTTCTGCGTCCCTCAGAGTCTTCCCCACTCCTGAAGAGGCCTTTGCCTCCATGGCTGCCACAAAACTGCAGGGCATACAGGAGGGTCAACGCCTCCTGTGTGAGGACCTTCTTTACAAAACACTATTTAAGGGGGTGAGGGGCGAAATCACACACAAAACCCACCTGTGTGAGTTGGACCATCCTCCTCCTCCTGCCACAACTCCACCACCACAGACACAGCGTGGAAGGAACCTTGGAAGGAAGACCAGAGAGTGATGACCTGGGATCAGTCTGGTCTGACAAAAGATGCCGGCTCTAGTATGACCACAGCCTGGGGACATACATGTTATCTGCTGCTGTTCAGGATCTCTTGGAATTCTGGACCAGACTGCACTCCCTTATATATGGACTCCTCAGACCACCAATTTTGCCATTAAATAATTGATGTGTGCCCTGGGGGCCAAAGGCTTCGCCAATTTCTGCTGTTTCTCCAGTGTTACCTGTGAAATTAACAAGAGTCACCAACACCAAACAATCTCCTTGAGATTAAATTATACAAGATAATAATGGTGTTGTGGTAACTTGACACACAAAACACACCCAAAAATATTCTGGAGTTTAAAAAAAAAATAAAAACAAAAAAGATCAGGCTTGAAAAAAATACTAACCAAAAAAAACAAAAAAACATTTTGAATCAGATGTGAGAAATACAAATATTATATTGATGAAATCACGATAAATAATAAAGAAAGAAGTTTGTGAGAAGTCTGTGTGAATATCAGCAGCAAAACTACTTCATTCTTCTAGCATTATAAAGAAGAAGAGAGTGCGCTGCATTAAACTATTTAAAACATTGCAGCCTGACGAAAGTGCTATATCCATTCCGTACGCTAATTTTACCAGACAGAGCTGTTCCGTCTCGGAATTTATTCTGAGCATGCGTGGCACTTTGTGCGTTGGAATTGGCCACACACGGTCGGAATTCACGTGATCGGATTTTGTTGTTGGAAAATTTTATAGCCTGCTCTCAAACTTTGTGTGTCGGAAATTCCGATGGAAAATGTCCGATGGAGCCCACACATGGTCGGAATTTCCGACAACAAGCTTCGATCGCACATTTTCCGTCGGAAAATCCGACCGTGTGTACAGGACATTAGTGTTCTTAACATTCATAATTGTTATTCAATCCTTATTTTCTTTGTTTTGTTTATTTCAAGTGTTTATTATTTTGAAGCTATATGTCTACTTTTTAGTTTTTTTTTGTATATTTTTGTATTTTGTATATTTTTATATACAAAATTAGGTGTGATTCTAATTAGATGCATGCCTTTAAGTAGCCTGTGCAGAGAACAGTTTAATGTTGTGAACAAGCATGGTACATTCATGTGAAACGCTTCAACTGTAACCCTGCATGATTGTCTGGCTTATTACAATAAAGACTTTATTCAGCAAGCATCTCTTGGGTCTGGTGTGCAACCATTTCTTCTTTCATCTTCCAATGTTCCTAAGGCTGGGTTCACACTGGTCCGACAAACGCTCCGACATTGGGAGCTCATGTCGCATGACGTGTGAAATTTAATGTTTCCCTATGGGAGCCGTTCTAACTGGTCCGACACAAGTCGTTCCGACTTTAGAAATGCTCCCTGTACTACTTTGGTCCGACTTTGATCCTACTTCAGCCTATTGACTATCATTGAAGTCGGATCAAAGTCGGATTGCCGTCTCGCATGATCCGACTTCGGCATGCGACTTGTGCTCAGATGATCTTGAGGGGGAACTCCGCACCAAATTTTAAATAAAAAAACGGCATGGGTTCCCCCTCCAGGAGCATACCAGGCCCTTGGGTCTGGTATGGACCTTGAGGGGAACCCCCTACGCCGAAAAAGCGGCGTGGGGGGTCCCCCCAATCCATACCAGACCCTTATCCAAGCACGCAGCCCGGCCGGACAGGAATGGGGGTGGGGACGAGCGAGCGCCCCCCCCCCCCTCCTGAACCGTACCAGGCCGCATGCCCTCAACATGGGGGGTTGTTGCCTTGGGGGAGGGGGGCGCACTGCGGCCCCCCACCCCAAAGCACCTTGTCCCCATGTTGATGAGGACAAGGGCCTCGTCCCGACAACCCTGGCCGTTGGTTGTCGGGGTCTGCGGGCGGGGGGCTTATCGGAATCCGGGAGCCCCCTTTAATAAGGGGGCCCCTAGATCCCGGCCCCCCACCCTATGTGAATGAGTATGGGGTACATCGAACCCCTACCCATTCACCTAGGGAAAAAGTGTCAATTTAAAAAAAAAAACACTACACAGATTTTTAAAGTAATTTATTAGACAGCTCCGGGGGTCTTCTTCCGACTTCGGGGGTCTCTCTGGTTCTTCTCCGCGCTCTCCGGGTCTTCTGCCGGGCTCCTCCGCTCTCTTCTGCTCTTTTGCCGCTCTTTTGCTAAAGCGGAGGAGCCCGGTCTGCTGCCTTCTTCTCTTCGGGGGTCTCTCCGGTTCTTCTCCGCGCTCTCCGGATCTTCTGCCGGGCTCCTCCGCTATTTTCTGCTCTTTTGCTATAGCGAAGGAGCCCGGTCTTCAATCTTCTGCCTTCTGCCCTCTTCTCCTGATGTTGACACGACGCTCTCTGGGGCTGGAATGCACTCTGAGCGCTCCGCTCTGACTTATATAGGTGGTGACCACGCCCCCTTATGCCGTCACAGTCCCTGGGCATGCTGGGACTGTGACGTTTTAGGGGGCGTGGTCATCACCCGATGACCACGCCCCCCTTATGCCGTCATAGTCCCAGCATGCCCAGGGACTGTGACGGCATAAGGGGGCTGGGTCACCGCCTATATAAGTCAGAGCAGAGCGCACAGAGAGCATTCTAGCCGGAGAGAGCGTCGTGTCAACATCAGAAGAAGAGAGGAGGACCGAAGACCGGGCTCCTCCGCTTTAGCAAAAGAGCGGCAAAAGAGCAGAAGAGAGCGGAGGAGCCCGGCAGAAGATCCGGAGAGCCTGGAGAAGAACCGGAGAGACCCCCGAAGTTGGAAGAAGACCCCCGGAGCTGTCTAATAAAATACTTTAAAAATCTGTGTAGTGTTTTTTTTTAAATTGACACTTTTTCCCTAGGTGAATGGGTAGGGGTACGCTGTACCCCATACTCATTCACATAGGGTGGGGGGCCGGGATCTGGGGGCCCCCTTATTAAAGGGGGCTCCCGGATTCCGATAAGCCCCCCGCCCGCAGACCCCGACAACCAACGGCCAGGGTTGTCGGGAAGAGGCCCTTGTCCTCATCAACATGGGGACAAGGTGCTTTGGGGTGGGGGGGCCGCAGCGCGCCCCCCTCCCCTAAGGCAACAACCCCCCATGTTGAGGGCATGCGGCCTGGTACGGTTCAGGAGGTGGGGGGGCGCTCGCCCGTCCCCACCCCCATTCCTGTCCGGCCGGGCTGCGTGCTCGGATAAGGGTCTGGTATGGATTGGGGGGACCCCTCACGCCGTTTTTTCGGCGTAGGGGGTTCCCCTCAAGGTCCATACCAGACCCAAGGGCCTGGTATGCTCTTGGAGGGGGAACCCATGCCGGATTTTTATTTAAAATTTGGCGCGGAGTTCCCCCTAAAGATTCATACCAAACAATGCCGGGCATTGGCGGGGATCCAAGTCGGATCCCCGTTCATTGAAAGTCGGACACATGCCGGCTTCATGTCGCAGGGCAAAGTCGGATCCAAAGTAGGACGGCTGTCGTGTCGCACCAGTGTGAACCCAGCCTAAATGTAAAGGTGTTTAAAGTTTGTCTTTCAATCTATAATGTTTCTTGCCAAGCTTTAAAATATGGTAATGGATCCATAATGGTATGGGCATCATATGGTCCGTGGTTGCTCTGCATGTTCAGATTATGGTGAAGGAGTGACCCTACTGTACAAACACTTATAATATTACTGGATAATGATGCCTTCACTGCTGAGCAAATCCAAGAACAGGATGAAGTTAAAGTGATTGTAAAGGCTCGTTATTTCCTATAGTTACCTGCTCTGTGCAGTGGATTTGCACAGAACAGCCCAAATCCTTCTCTTCTCTGGTCCCTCTCCTGTGCTCCTGGCTCCTCCTTCCTGTTCAGCCCCCCCGCAGCAAGCAGCTTGCTGTAGGGGCACCCAAGCTGAGTCACAGCTCCCTGTGTCTATTCAGACACGGAACCCCGAACCCGCCCTCCTCTCTCCCCTGATTGGCTAGCTGACTTTGATTGACAGCAGCGGGAGCCAATGGCGCCACTGCTGTGTCCCAACCAATCAGAAAGGAGAATCGGGATGGCTGAGACACTTGTGAACATCATTGGATAGAAAGGGACATTGGGTAAATATTAGAGGGGCTGAGGGGAGTTGCTGCACACAGAAGGCATTTTATTTTAATTCATAGAATGCATTAAGATAAAAAGCCTTCTGCCTTTACAACCACTTTAAAGATGATTCCCCTAGTACTTAGCTGAGGTCCCTCTCTGTCCAGCGATGTCCACGAGTGCTATTGGCTCCCACTGCTGTCAAAGTCAGCCAGCTAATCAGGGAGAGAGGGGGCAGAGCCGGGGCTCCATGTCTGAATGGACAGACGGAGCTGTGACTCAGCTTGGGTGCCCCCATAGCAATCTCCTTTTGTGGGGGCACCGAACAGGAGGGAGGGGCCAGGAGCACAGAAGAGGGGCCCGAAAAGAGGAGGATCTGGGCTGCTCTGTGCAAATCCACTGCAACAGGGCAGGTAAGTATAACATGTTTGTTATTTTTATAGGAAAAAAAACAAGCCCTTACAATCACTTTAAATTCTGACATCAAATTTGATGCAGCCACCATTTGGCCAACAATTTTCCACCAAACTACTTTGATTTTCAGATCAATAAATGTCAAGCGGGAGGGTGCCAACACAGACACCCACAGCTTGTATTTCATTAGAAACCAAGGGAAATCCACTCTGTATAAGGCCAGCATTGGGTACAATTTGTACAGTATTTAGGAGGTCCTGGGTGAGACAAGAGGCAGGTTGAGTGTTAAAAGTGCATTTGCACGTTAAAATATAGTTGATTTACTAAAACTGGAGAGAGAAAAATCTGGTGCAGCTGTGCATGGTAGCCAATCAGCTTCTAACTTCAACTTGTTCAATTAACCATTTGCCTACTGGGCACTTTTACCCCCTTCCTGCCCAGGCCGATATTCAGCTTTCAGAGCTGTCGCACTTTGAGTGACAATTGCGCGGTCATACAACACTGTACTCGTACAATTGTTATAATTTTTTTCACACAAATGGAGCTTTTTTTTGGTGGTATGTAAACACTTGCCGACCAGCCGCCGCAGTTGTACTGCGGCAGAATGGCACGGCTGGGCGAAATGACGTTATGTAACATCGCTTCGCCCTGTGGCCACTGTCGCCCTTAACCTCTTAATCGCCCCCTAGTGTTAACCCCTTCCCTGCCAGTGACATTTTTACAGTAATCAGTGCATTTTTATATCACTGAAAATGTGCTATAAAATGCCAATGGTCCCAAAAATGTGTCAAAATTGTCCAACCTGTCTGCCATAATGTCGCAGTCCCGATATAAATCACAGATCGCCGCCATTACTAGTAAAAAAAAAAAATAATAATAATAAAAATGCCATAAAACTATCTCCTATTTTGTAGACGCTATAACTTTTGTTAAAAACAATCTATATATGTTTATTGCCTTTTTTTTTACCAAAAATATGTAGAAGAATACATATCGGCCTAAACTGATGAAAACATTTTTTTATATATTTTTGGGGGATATTTATTATAGCAAAAATTTAAAAATAATTTGTTTTTTCCAAAATTGTCGCTCTTTTTTCGTTTATAGCGCAAGAAAAATAGGATTTTTATAACAGCTAACCTATAAAATCCTTTTCTTGAAGTACATCATTGGACACAGAGCCTTAAGTAATTACTTAATGGGTTATAGGCCACCTTCAGGTGATGGACACTGGTATACCCAATCCAGGAAGTTCACTCCCTATATAACCCCTCCTTCTTCCAGGAGCACATCAGTTTTTGTAGCAAAGCAATATACTTAAATCCCAAAAAAGAGGGGAGAGACCTCTGTGTCCCATTTAGTACTCCAAGAAAAGGATTTTACAGGTAAGCTGTTATAAAAATCCTATTTTCTTTATCGCACATCATGGGACACAGAGCCTCAAGTAATTACTTAATGGGACGTCCCACAGCAATGCTACTTGGAGGGGAGGGAGACACAACCCGAAGGGTACCCCCAGACTTGAGGACCTATACTGCTGCCTGCAGCACACTGCGCCCGGAGGCGATATACTCATACCTCCTTACATCCACCTGATAACATTTTGTGAATGTATGCACTGAAGACCAAGTTGCGGCCTTACAGATCTGAGCCATGGAGGCCTGATGACGCACTGCCCAAGAAGCACTAACCGCTCTGGTAGAGTGCGCCTTAACTTGAAAAGGGGGAATCTTACCCCTTAAATCATATGTTTGAATTATAACTTGCCGAATCCACTTAGCGACAGTGGAATTTGATGCTGCCTGTCCTTTCTTAGGACCCTCTGGCAGAATAAATAAGACATCAGTCTTACGAATCTGAGCAGTTGCCTTTAAATAGATTTTCACTGCTCTCACCATATCAAGACAATGACTTCAAGACAATGACTAGTGACTTTTCTTCCCTGGAACATAGTTTTGGAAAAAACGATGGCAGGACAATATCTTGAAGAGTGTAGAAAAATGTAGCGCTAACAAAAGATATGCTATGTGATACAGTGCAGGGAAAAAATGTGACAAATAAAACCAAATACATGTGAAAATGAACCTAAATGTGACAGTCATTCACAAAGCAAAAAGTCCCAAATATAATAAATTAAAAAAAGTCCAAAGGAAGAGCATAACAATGAAGTGTCAATCTTCTATCGTGCAAAAGACCATATGGAACTTCAACAGTGATGGATCCAATAGATAAAATGAGATGGGGTACTCTTACCAGAACAGGTGGACCCGGATGTCAGCGACACCGGGTCAAAAAGGCTTGAATGATCAAATCAGTGGCTCTCTCTGATGGAAGTAGAAGTCCGGGGTCTCCACGGATATCACCAGATGGCCTAATGGAACTCTGCAGGACTGGATTTCACCAGACGGCCTCAAGGAACTCTGCAGGACTGGAGATACGGTGTGTCCAAAAAACACGCCACAGCAACTCACTTAGACCAGTTCCACTTGGACAATATCTTGGTTCAGGTGAAAACCTGAAACCACTTTTGGCAAAAAGTCTGGACGAGGGCGTAACACAACTCTGTCCTCATGAAAAATCAAACATGTCGGCATGCGCGAGATTTGGGAAGATGGCAGCTTAATCTCCCTGCTCCGTGCTGTTGGACCACTAAATCTGGGCTACTCAGGCACATCACGCTCTCTGACGCCACCACATAAGCTCCGAAGCGGCGGACATTACCAGGCACCCGGCGGTTATGTTCAATATACCTGGACCCGGCACCGATACCGCTCCCAGCAGAAATCCTCCTCAGCTGCAGGGAAGGGGAAGGGAAAAATGGCGCCCGAACCTCCGGAGCCGGATGACACCACGCAGCACTCAGATGACACCACGCAGCACTCAGATGACAGCCTGCTTCGGTTCCCCACTAACCTGGTAAGCCCCACTGATGCTGGCTCTGATGCCGTCTTCTAAAAGTTCTGCAGTATCGTATGGGATGAAATAAATGCAGCCTCCCGTAAGCTCTCAGCAGAACTTGTAGGGGTCTTCAAGAGCTAGGACACCACACAAACCAATTAGAGCAGCGGATGGACGTAACAACAACAGTGCTGGAGGGACATGAGGATGAAGTGGAAAGGTTAAATGCTGAACTTGTGAGCCTACAGGATAAATTGGAAGACTCTGAGCATAGGGCCCGTAGGGATAACCTTCGCGTTCGTGGGCTCCCAGAGACCATCACTGACTTGCAGGGGACAGCCACGGCTTTCTTCCAAGAGCTGGTGCCTGATATCCCTGGGGAGCGCTTGGAATTTGACCGCATACACAGGTCACTCGCTCCCAAACCCACTGAAGGCCCCCCAGAGATGTCATTATAAAATTTAATTTTTACAGGACCAAGGAACAGCTCCTACAAGCTGCAAGGGATCACCAAGACCTCTCTTTTCAGGGTAATCCCCTCCAACTATTTGCAGATCTCTCTCCAGTCACCATAGCTAAAAGGCGGAACCTGAAGTCATATTTGCAAATCCTGCAAGCCCAGAACATTCGATATAGATGGGGGTGCCCCTTTAAGCTCTCTTTCTACCATCTTGGCCGTTAGTTTCACGCCTCCTCCTTGCGTGACCTACGGAGACACTTCCAGGATCTGCAATTTGATCTTCCTCCTTCCCAACCGGAGTCCTCTTCGGCCCGCCCGAGATCTTCCCGGTCACCCCATAGGTCCTCGCAGATGTCCCAACAGGGGTCCCAAGCTCTTCGATCACTGCAGGCACAGCGGTTTCAGGATGTCACAGAGGACAGCACTGACCTACATTTGACGCCTTGGAGGCCTTGAGGGGCTCACCTACCTAGAGACTGTTATACCGATTCAACAGTCAACTCTCACCCTGAACTGTGAATTTATCCCTACGTCTTACCCTTGACCTCATCTTTTAAGGACCCAGCTGAAGTACATGGGCATTTCTGCTCCTAAACTTGTAAGAATTCTGGACCCCCTTTTTTTTTGGGGGGGGGGGGGGGGGCCTGGTAGTCCTCGCCCATCCCCCCTCTCCCGCTTCTGTGCACATTACCATCAGATGGTCCCCTTGCCCTGTGTTGCCCCAAATGTGTGATGGGATCACTGGGTCTTTGAGAAACTGTTGCACTACTGATGATACCCGGTCCATCCTGGTTTGCATCTCGTGTTCCCCATCCCCCCCCCCCTTTTTTTTTTCAGCATTACTATTATTGCTAACCAATTGACCCTTCTTATTGTTAGACAATATGGGTGAACTTTTGCTTTGAAACTCGAGAGGGTCCCCCTTGTGCTGTGCTGGACATTCCCATTTGAGTTCTGGGGTTGTCTGACCCATGACGGGCCGCAGTTTGTAGCCTTTACACTTATAATCGTAATTTGGCAGCCAGGGACCCTGGAATTGAGAATTACTGTTATCTGATAATATACTAGCATGAGCTTTTACAGCCCCCTTTCCCTTTCTTCATCTTGGAAAGGGTTACAACTGTGGGCTCCCAACTGTAGATTGTAGATGGGGTCCCCGGGGCGCGAGGTCTACCTCAACCTACAGTTTACAGTTTAGATTGACACGTTATCTATTTTAGGTTATAATCTGTTCCGATCTCTACTTAGGTGATTGTCTATTAAACACATCTGTCTGTTTACTCAATGCCATTGTTAATTCTGGTATTAATGTTTAGATTACTTTAAAAGATTCCGAGTGGTTTCTGACAGACCACTGCTCCCCCATGTGCCGGAACTTGGCCTGAACAAAAGTTCTGACCGACTTCCGACCCTCCAGTGGGTTTTCAATCCCACTACCAATCACAACCTTGATGCTTGGAATGTTTTTGCTCCCAGTATTACATGGCCATTCTGTTTATCTTGATCTCATTCCTTTAATTCTCTTAACAGCGGTCTTTCTGGTCTCTCTAACCCTTTTTTTCTCCATTAGGTCCATGGGGTGTGGGCTCTGGGGAAAGGTCTTCTGTCGATGGTCTAATCTACTATGACGCTGAATTGGTTATCCCTGAATGTTCAGGGTATGAATTCTCCTCAGAAAAGGGTGAAAGTTTTTAAGTATCTAAGGAAGCAGCGGATTGACATCGCCTGCTTACAGGAAACCCATTTTTTCGGCAGTTTCCTGCCCTAAATACTTTGATGCTCAGTTTCCTCAGGTGTTTTTTGCTAATGCCCCAACTAAACAAAAGGGCGTGCTAATAGCTTTCCGCAGATCGGTCCTATTTAGTTGTACTAGACAGATTGCAGATCCTGATGGCAGATATTTATTACTACAAGGCACTATCCAAGAATCGGAGGTCACTAATGACCTATTATGCTCCAAATTCAAACCCAGGACCCTTCTTGACCCAGATCTGCACCCTGCTAGCATCTCACTGCAAGGGTACCCTCTTTCTTGCGGGTGACTCAAATTTAGTTTAACCCCTCTTTGGATAAATATCCCTCGAGCGAACAGCTCCCTCCCCTGACTTTACTCACTCTTTACAAACACATGATCTGGTCGATCTCTGGAGGGAATGTCATCCCCAGGGAAGAGACTATACGCATTACTCCCACCCTCATCATTCTCAATCCAGAATAAAACATATGTTTATGCTAAGAAGCAATCTTCCCTTGGTGGTAACAGCCTCTATTTTGGCTGCTCCGTGGTCTGATCACAATCCTGTTCTGGTGGTCTGCCACTCCATTCTGGATAGACCCCAATTCTCACCCTGGGTGATGAATGATTCACTCCTATCGATCAAAGAGGTCCAGGATGATATATTGAAAGCCTCAGAGGATTATTTCCACAATAACGTAGGGACGGTTGCATCGCCTGTATATGTAGGCATATAAGGCGGTTCTGCGAGGCCACATTATCCGGCTGGCGTCGATCCATAAACGGGAAAGGAATTTGAAACAGAAGGCCCTGGAGACCCATCTGGAGGCATTATCTGTTGCCTTTAAGCAATCCCCCACTCCTGGCAATCGTAAACTCTTGGAGCAGGTCCGTTCGGAGTTAGATCTCTGCCTTACTGAAGGGGCTGTACACATCCTGCGTTGGTCCCGCCAGAAGTGGTATGCTAGGGCGAATCGTATGTTGGCCAACAGGCTCTGGACCTTTGCCCCTAAATTTACTCCCATCTCCTTGCGCAACTGGCAAAATGTCCTCACGGGTAATCCAAAGTGCATAGTGGAGGAGTTTCGATCCCGCCTCACAAAATTGTATTCGGTCCCTGAGCGATTTAACGAACAGGACACTACTGATTTCCTCAACCACCTTTCGATCCCAACCCTGACGGAGGCGCATGTTACCCTTATGGACCAGGACATACAGGTTTCGGAGGTCCTCCAGGGTATTAAAGACCTAAAGGTGGGAAAACGACCGGGACCGGATGGCTATAAGGCGCTTTACTACAGAAAATGGGCTACTGTGGTGGCTCCTCACTTAACAGCCATGTATAATTCTGTAAATAACAGTCGTTCCTTTACCCCAGACCTCTTAACAGCAAACATTGTGATGATCCCTAAACCAGATTGCGAACACTCCTCCTGGGCCAATTTTAGGCCCATTTCTCTAATTAATGTCGATATGAAACTACTAACTAAAATTCTGGCAAATCGCCTAAATTCCTTTCTCCCTCAGTTAATTGGGAAAGATCAAGTCGGTTTTGTACCTCAGAGACAGGCGGGAGATGCCATTCGGCGTATACTGCAACTTCAACATATAGCTCACACCCGCTCACTGGAATCCATGCTCTTGTCTCTGGATGTGAATAAGGCCTTTGACACTTTGTCATGGCCTTATCTCATGTCAGTTCTTCGGCATTATGGATTTTGGTCTTCATTCATGCAATGGATGTCAGTCTTATATGATTCCCCCGGGCAAAAATTAAGTATTATGGATTTGAATCTCCTCTCTTTAACATCAAGAGGGGCACCCGCCAGGGTTGTCCACTCTCGCCTCTACTTTTTGTATTGGCTCTTGAACTTCTGGCGGAGGCGATTCGTACACATACGGATATTCGAGGCATTGAAGTAGCGGGCTGTCCCCATAAAATCTCCCTATTTGCCGACGACATCCTTCTTACTTTAATCTCCCCTAGAATTTCCTTACCAAATTTGCAATCCCTTTTTGGATACCTTTGCTTCCCTTTCAGGGCTACGAGTTAACCCTACCAAATCTAAAGCATTATCGGTCAATCTCTCTCCGGGATTGTTAACGGATTTACAGCTGGCGTTCCCTTTTAATGGGTTTCCTCGCTGCCCTATTTGGGAATCCACCTTACCCCTACGTACTCTGGATTGTATCAGGCTAACTTTCCACCTTTGTTCAAGAGGCTAACGGATATGCTATCATCTTGGTCTCATTTGCCTTTGTCATGGTTTGGCAGGCTAACGGCTATCCGTATGTCCTATCTTTTGAAACTACTATATTTTTTTCGTGTCTTGCCTATTCTGGTTCCTTTGCATATCCTTCGTATGCACCAATGTAGGATCTTGAAATTTATCTGGGGATCGACCCGTCCTTGAATTAGCAAACAAATTTTGTATGGTAGATGAATTAATGGCGGTCGTTCGGTCCCTAATTTATGGGCCTATTATATAGCTGCTAATTAAGCCCCACTTTCACATCTTCACGAGACATATCAGCTCCCGCTCTGGGCCACAATTGACCTGGTTGACACAGACCCTATTCCTATCTTATAACTGCCCTGGCTCTCTCCTGCGCACCGCCCGGCGTTCATAGGGCCCTGTTTGGCCCACTCCTTGCGAATATGGGATTCGGTAAAGTATTCTGCGAGATTGATTTCTCCCCATCTACCACTTTTATGACTATTGCACTGCCCATTATTTCTTCCAGGCTGTGACAACCCCACCCAATTCTTATGGTGGACCACGAATGGGTTCATAGATGTTCACTCATTGTTCATGCCTACTAGAATTTTGACGTTTGACGCTCTACACTCTTCTCATGACATCCCCTTGCGAGAGCACTATAGCTATTTACAACTTCGTCACTTTCTCCAAAGTCTTATTAAATCCCAACCCACCCCCTATACTCTGACCCCCTTTGAGAGCCTTTGTAGAGCTAGGCCCCATTCCCCGGGCCTGATATCACTGATATATTCGGCCGTGATATCCATAATGAGATCCTACCACCTTCAATGGGAGAAAGAATTGGGAAAACAGTTGGCCTCTGAAGACTGGCAGGCAATGACAATAGCTTTGTCCAAATGCTCACGTAATGTCTTAATTTTGGAAAATGCCTATAAAGTATTGTACAGGTGGTACTACACTCTGGCTAGATTGGCTCGATTTATTCCAACTTATTCCCTGCTTTGTTTTAGGGGATGCTCCCAGGAGGGTTCAATTTGGTGGTCATGCCCGCGGGCATGCAGACTGTAGGTCAGGGTATACACCCTTCTTCGTAACATGTTTCAGATTAATCTTAAACGGGACCCTTATGGAGCTCTCCTTGGTAAGCCTATTGTTGAATTACTGTGCCCGGAAAGGCAGCTAGCCCAACATCTTTTCACTGCAACTAGATTGATGATTGCGAGAGCATGGAAAACCCCCACACTCAGCTTTGAGACAGTCAAAAATCTCCTGAATGATGTCATGGTTAATAAGAAACTGACGGCTATTCTTTCGGATACGCATGACAAGTTTCTCAAGGTCTGGCAACTTTGGATTGCATATCACCACCATTCCAGGTTTGATGCGACATTACTGTCAATATAGGACTCCTCCTGCTCACACCCCGTGGACCCCTCCACCCCCTTCCTCTTTCTGCCTCTCTTCCTCCCCTACCCCCCTTCTCTTTTTGTTCTATTCTTTCACCTTTTCCACTTCTTTCTCACCTCTCTCTCTTCAGTCAACTTTTTCTTTTCTCAAGGATGTTAAATTTCAGGTTCTATTGTTATGGATTGTACACTTATGTTACGGGTTTAGTAAGTAGCCGGGCAAGGCCCGGGCTCTGGACCAGCTGGTTCCTATAACTCTCTCATTTGAGTTTTACATGGGATCACGACTCCTGATTCCATCATGCTGGTGGAGGCCTCTGGGCCCTGATTTGCTTTATATTATATTATATGTTATAATACTCTATTGTAAACCTGTACTGTTGGGGGGCGTGTCCAAGATGGCGATGGTGCAGGACGTCTAGTCAGGGAGCTCTGCAGCCATCGCGGGGAATTCATCCTTATAACCCACTCTGTACTTCTCCCAAACCGCCGAGGTGCTTCCCGCTCCCCCCCGCTGATGCGGACACGAAATCGGCGCCGCCAGGATCAACTCAGCCGAAGTAATAACCGGAGTAACACAGCCGGAGCGGCCGCACACGTGGAAGCAGTAAGCAATATGGCGACACAGACGGAAGACCCGGACCCTGCTCTCACTGAGCAAAGCAACTTTGCGGCTCTGATGCAAGCTATAACGGGATGTCAATCCTCCCTGTCCACACTCACCACCAAAATCGATACTGTGCAGCTGGATATTGGGCGCATCAGACAGGACTTTGAAAAGGTGAGGAAGAGAGTGACAGAGGTTGAAAATCGGGTGGGGGAGGCTGAAGATACGATCAGGGATCACTCGGCTTCTCTACATACACTGCAAGTCAGGGTCAAACATCTAGAAACGAGAGCCGAGGATTCCGAAAATCGTAATCGTCGCAACAATTTGAGGATCATAGGACTCCCTGAGGGATCGGAGGGCTCTGATACCACTGCCTACACAGAGAAACTCCTCCGCACGTTGTTCCCTCAGGCAGGCTTCTCACCCCAATTTGTCATTGAGAGGGCCCATCGGATGCCGCCGAACTGAGGTCCGCCTGGAACCCCACCTCGTACATTCATATTCCGCCTGCTTAACTACAGGGATCGTGACCTGGTATTACGTGAGGCCCGGAAAATGGCTGAAATCCGCCATGAAGCGGCCCGCCTGATGTTTTTCCCGGATTTTTCTGTGACCACCCAGAAGCAGAGAAAGTCATTTGATCAAGTGAAGCAGGCCATGAGAACGCAGGGTATACGATACAGCATGCTGTTTCCTGCCCGACTCCGTGTGCAAGATGGCGAAAGTGTCCGATTTTTTACGTCCCCAGAAGAGGCCTCACGCTGGCTGAATACACTACCCAGACACTAGGTATGTGCATATTCCTTCTTTATGCAAGTTGCCTTATAACCCTAACATACTGACTGAACTGGCGGCAAGATGTTATGGAATTCTCTGCTGATTCAGAGTGCCTCAGCACAAGACCCCTGACTTACCCTTCTGCCCTGTTGGCGCTGCAAAGGGGGCGAGTTTAATGTTTGACACAGGAAACCCCTAAAAAGACTGCACTCCTCACTCCGACTGCATACTGGTTTCTGGGGGGGGGGGGAAATGTGCTGGACGTTCGCTAAACGTGTTGCGATTGCCTACATATTTGCTCATGTTGTTTATACACGGCGTAACGGGACTGGATCGATGGAAACACCTGCTAATGAGCCGCTACCAATTGATTACAACGCTGCCTGGTTGATCACCTTCTGATTTGAAGATCCGGAGCAACAACTGACATTTTGCCTTGGTTGGATGGGCTTCTGGGGGGGGGAGGGGGGTAAGGGGGGAGTGAAACTCCTAATAATTTTATATACGTTAAGTCTGAGCCCCTGGCACTGGCCAGGTGAAGTACATACCTATTCCCGCTGATGGCGGCATCTTCCTTAGACTGGAAACACTGTTATTTAAGTAGTCGTTATCTACTTCCTCTCATCTGGTACATGACCTCGTGAGGTCTATGACCTTTTTTGGTTTCAGGGAGCAAGCGTACCCAGGTTTGGGGGGTATGCGGGGTGGGGGGGGGGGTGTGTTTGAGGGAAGGGAGTTATATATGTTCTACACAGAAATGTTTTATGGTACAACACGCAGATGTACGATGCTTGCTGCCAATATGTGTACTATCTCCAGCTGTGTTGTGGAGGATGGGCGTGGGTCTCTCCCTCGGAGGTCCGGGTGCACTCCTCAATCTACATGATGCCGCAATGTGTTCTGACTTCTTATGGCCCCCATAAAGCTTATTTCCTGGAACGTTCGGGGTATGAATTCCCGAATAAAGCGTTCATTGATCTTTAATTTTCTCAAATCATACTCTCCGGATATTTGTATACTACAGGAAACCCACCTCACTGGAGGTCGGGTTCTGAGTCTTAAAAAACCGTGGGTGGGCCATTATTATCATGCCACATTTTCATCATACGCCAGGGGGGTCAGTATACTAATTCGTAAGACCCTGCCCTTTACATTGCTGGACTTGCACCTGGACCCCGAGGGTAGATACATAGTTATGCATGCAGATATTGCCAATATAAGTATGATAATTGTGGGACTCTATATACCTCCACCAGCATCACTAGCAGTTCTCCACAAGGTTACCACTCTCATTGCAGGGTACCCCACAGACAATGTGATCTTGGCGGGGGATTTCAATATGCCACCATGCCCGAATTTGGACAAACTGACGCCCGATTCGGCTACGGAGTCCCCATTGTCCAGATGGACCTCTACGTTTGCTCTTACGGATGTCTGGCGTTGGAAAAATCCCCTGCTGAGATCTTATACCTGCCAGTCGGCCTCCTACAGGGCTATGTCCCGTATAGACCTAGTGTTTGCCACCACCAGTGTTCTTAATATGGTTCACAAAATTACCCACCTGCCTAGAGGTATATCGGATCACTCTCCTCTTTTACTTAGTTTGAATATGAGGCCTGTCCCTACCGACTGTCTTTGGCGCTTGTCGCGTTTTTGGATCTCAGATGATCGCATAGAGAACGATGCTGAAGTTGCAATGAGGGACTTCTGGGTTGATAATCCCCCTGCAACGACACCTGCTTCTAGTTGGGAATCTTTTAAATTTCACGCCCGGGATCATTATCAGACAGCGATTGCACGTGCCCGGCGTCAGACTGGGGCAGCTCTGCTCCAGGCTGAGCGCAGGGCGGCTGATTTAGAAACCCAATACACCAGTACCAGAGATGAGACAGCCAGAGCGGATCTGCAGTGTGCAGTACGTGAAGTGGCGCTCCTCAGAGTAGCAGCCACGAAAACACACCTATTGCATCAATCGCAGCGCATTTTTGAGCAGGGTGAGCGGACCGGGAGGCTACTGGCGTGGCTCTCCAGGGAGCAAACGGTAACTACTACAGTGGCTAACATCAGGGACGGGTCGGGGCGACTACTGTCTAACCCCAGGGAGATAAACACCCGTTTTGCCTCATATTATGAGGATTTATATACATCCAAGGTAAGATACTCCAATGCAGATCTACATGCCTATGTGGAGACTATTACGCTGCCCTCCCTGTCGGAGGAGGCCCGCGGGAGGCTTGACGCTCCGCTCACCCTCAAAGAACTACAAAACGCCATTGGCTCCCTGCAGTCTGGCAAAACTCCAGGGGACGATGGACTTCCAGTGGAATTCTATAAGACCCATATGGAGACTATAGCTGTAAGATTACTGGAGATCCTGTCTACCTCCTTTGAAGTAAATTCTTTACCCCCCTCTATGTCCAGAGCTGTAATAGTTGTGATACCCAAGTCTGGAAAGGACCCTGAGCTATGCTCATCGTATAGGCCTATTTCCTTGTTGAATGTCGACGCCAAAATACTAGCAAAGGTGTTGGCCACCAGACTCAACACGGTTAT
Organism: Lithobates clamitans; assembly: GCA_037952925.1. Classification (NCBI taxonomy): domain Eukaryota; kingdom Metazoa; phylum Chordata; class Amphibia; order Anura; family Ranidae; genus Lithobates; species Lithobates clamitans. The sequence goes on along the minus strand of JBBGZY010000605.1, from coordinate 3,508,929 downwards.
TTTATCATTAATTCATGGAGACCAAACTGGCTTTATGCCGGGCAAAGGAACAGACATTAATTTACGAAGACTCTATACTATCTTGGCGAGCCCATCTCCTGGGAGGGGGGCCGGTGTGGTGGCTTCCCTGGATGCAGAGAAGGCCTTTGACTCGGTGGAGTGGGAATACTTATGGCTAATCCTACATAAGTTCGGGATGGGACCCAACTTCATTAAATGGATCCGGCTGTTGTACTCCGGCCCATCGGCTAGAGTCCGTAAGGGTGGGGTTCTGTCGGCTTCTATTCCCCTCCACCGAGGCACTAGGCAGGGCTGTCCGCTTTCGCCGGCCCTCTTTGCTCTGGCGATTGAACCGCTAGCGGAGCTTATTAGGACATCACATGAAGTGGGGGGCATCTCGTTCCCACCCCTAGTAGAAAAGGTTTCCCTCTACGCGGACGATATGTTATTGTATCTTCGTGACTCCCAGCAATCACTCAGAGCAGCCTTATCCATTATTGACAGATTTGGCGCCTTCTCGGGGATTAGGGTGAACTGGGAGAAATCCCTCCTGTTCCCCCTGATGGACACACAACCGGTAATGGACTCACCCCTTCCCCTTAAAAAAGTCTCTAAATTTAAATATCTAGGCATTCAGATCCAATCTAACTTGCAAAGCTACCTAGTGGATAATGTATTTCCCATCCTAAACCAGCTCACTCAGCGCTGTGCGGTGTGGAAAAAGCTGCCATTAACACCGGTAGGGAGGGTGAACTTGCTCAAGATGTCCTTCCTCCCCAAATTTTTATATGTTTTTCGCCATACCCCGGTCCCCATTCCTAATTCATTCTTCCTCAAATTAGATCAAGCCATCACCTCTTTTGTATGGGCTGGGACAACACCCAGGGTTGCCAAACAAACACTACAGTTATCACTCACAGAAGGAGGCCTATCCCTGCCAAATTTCAAGAAATACTATTGGGCGGCGCTGCTGGTCACCGTCCGTTGGTGGTTTGCTCGGGATCAGAGCAACCCGGCGGTCAACCTGGAGGCTGCGATTTTAGGCTCATATTCTGAACTTAGTAACCTGGTCTATAGAGGCCCGGGATACAGCCTTCAGGTTACTACGCCTATGAAAACGACGGTGAGGGTGTGGCAGCAGGTCTCCTCATATCTTGCCGATGCAGGTACCGTCTCCCCACATACTCCGCTGTGGGGCAACCCAATGCTATCACACCTCCAGTCTGTTCCGGACCCCCAGGTTTGGGCCAGGCACGAGGTTCGAACATTACGACACATATTTAGGGGGGGACGGCTCCTCACCTTTGCAGAACTGAGAGCAAAATATAACCTACCCCCGTGGATGTTCTTCCGCTTTATGCAACTACGACATGCGGTTAGTGCACAGTTTCCGCGTGGGGTGGAGCTGTCTACCCACTCGGTTGAGTCCCTATTGTTAACCGACCACCTAGACCGAACACTATCTTCTATATACCTCAGACTCATGTGCAAAGACACCTCCAAAATGCTCCCACTTTTTCATAAATGGCAGTCGGACATTCCGGCTCTCACTGAAGAGGACTGGTCAGAGGGCCTACAACAATGCATCCCATTTATGATCTCAGCAAGGGATAGATTTGTGCAACTAAAGTTCCTTCATAGGGTATACTATACCCCACAACGATTATCTAAGATTTACCCTGGACTTGACGATAGGTGTCCTAAATGTAGACAGTCGGTGGGGACCTTCTTTCATGTGGTATGGTCATGTCCGGTTCTCCAGAGTTACTGGCATGACGTTGTGACTGACATGAATGGAGTAACAGGATTACAATTACAACTTGACCCGATGGTGTTCCTTTTGGGCATCACAGATAACCTGAATACAGCCAAACATACCAAATTGTTTGTGTTTTACGCGGCCTACTATGCCAGGAAAACAATTCTGCTGCGCTGGAGGCTACCGGAACCCCCCACTGTTGGGGCATGGAGGGTTCTAATAAACACAGTACTCCCGATATATAAGCTTACATATATGGGCAGGAATTGTCCAAAGAAATTCGAAAAAATTTGGGCGACCTGGGTTGAGGCTAGACAACTGGTGGTGTAGGTTCACTGGTGGCTTGGGACCCTGGAGGCTGACTGGCTGGAAATGGGTGGTGAGTACTGCCCCTGATTTACAAAGGGTGTCTATATGATTCTACTCACTCATGCCCTCCCTCTCCTCACCCCCTACATAGTGCAGACGTCCCTCGGCAGGCACTGACCTATATGTGTGGAGGCTCCTTTTGATATCCTACCCCTCTCATCCTTATTTTCTCCTCTGAATCCCTCCCTTTATCCTTGTAGGTGATTTCTTCTACATCTTCCTCAACCCTTTTAGCCTTCCCTCTTCTCTGGATCCTTCTTCTTCGTCTCCCCTCTCCCCCTCCTCCTAACAAGACCTTCCTTGGACTAGTGAAATTCTAGGGGATTAGAATTGATATAGGTGAGGATCTAATACATAAAAAGACGATGTTAAAACCACAATAGATGAGAATGAGACTCCTTTCAGTGTTTTCGGCAATGTCTACTAACAATCAAAACAAATAGATAGTTCTAGGCCCTGTTGGAAATACCTGTGTGATGCTTTTTGTACTATATTGAAGTGCGGCAACTGACTGCAATTGCTCATGTACAACAGTATGATCTTCGAACTTAAATGTAATGTGCAGATTACTCAATAAACATTTTCTGTGTTAAAAAAAAAAAAACCTGTACTGTTGGTTTATATGACAATAAAACTTTTGTAAAAGAAAAATCAAATATGGCTCAAGAAAGAGCAGCCAATTCTGAAACCCTCCTTGCTGAGGCTATAGCAACCAAAAATACCTTAACTTCCTTATTAAAAAGACTAAGGGAATATGTTGTATTGGTTCAAATGGCTGTTTTTGTAACACAGACAAAATTAAGTCCCACGGGTTCAAGGGAGGTTTGACGGGCAGATTAAGCCGCATCACCCCTTACATAAAACCTCGGACTAAAGAATGTGTAGCAAGCGGTCTTTGAAATAAGACCGATAAAGCTGAGACTTGGCCTTTAATAGTACTCAAGGCCAATTTCATTTCTACCCCTAATTGTAGAAAGGCAAGAATTCTGCCTATGATATATCTCTGAGGGTGCCAATCCTTGGATTCACACCAGGAAACATAAGCCCTCCAGACTCTAGAATATATAGTTCTGGAAGCTGGCTTCCTTGCATTAATCAGGGTAGAGATAACTGACCCGGAGAGCCTGTCAGAAACCATGAACCAGACCGAGACAGAAGTACAGTAAAATCACACTTGTTTATTAATGAAAAATAAAAAGATAAATAGAGTAAGCATAGTCAAAGCATAGTCCAATAACCGGATCGGGTAGTCAGCCAAGCAAGAGTTCAGTAACCAGATCGAGTAATCAGCCAAGCCAGAGTTCAGTAACCAGATTGGGTAATCAGCCAGGCCAGAAGTCAGGGATCCAAGTAGAAGAACAGCAAGCAGGATAAGGAGCCATAAGGGATGTCAGCAAAGCCAGGCCAAGCTTAAATTTAGAGACCGTAAGGTAGGATGGAATATCGGTCCCTGTGAGAGCAGATCTGGCCATAGTAGGAGTGACTATGGTCCCTCCACTGCCATCTTTACGATTTCTGCATATCATGACCTTCTGGGCCATGCTGGTGCCACCAGAATTACCGGCTTTGTCTCCAGCTTGATCCTGTAAAGAAGTCGAGGCAGCAACTGAATAGGGAGGATGCATAGATCAGTAAGAACTGATACCACGGGGTCACCAACGCACCCTTTTCGCATGCGAGTGGATCCCTTGTTCTGGCCACAAAGTTGACTAACTTCATGTTGAACCTGGATGCTAGAAGATCTACGTCCAGAGTACCCCATCTTTGGCAAACAGCCCGAAATATGTTGGGGTGAAGAGACCATTCCCCTGGGAATAACTCCTGGTGACTTAAGTAGTCTGCCTGCCAATTCTCTACTCCTGAAATGAAGACTGCCGATAGGCACGGAACATTCCTTTCTGCCCAAGTTAGAATATGGTTCACCTCTCTCTGTGCTGAGAAACTCTTGGTGCCCCCTTGGTGATTGATAAAGGCCACAGCTGTGGCATTGTTGGATTGGATCCTGACAGGACAATCCCGTGAACCTTTAGAGCCAGACGCATTGCCCGAATCTCTAGGATATTGATGGGCAAGATTCTTTCGGCTCTTGACCACTGTCCCTGGACAGTTGTCTTTTCTAGTACTGCTCCCCAGCCTGAAAGGCTGGCATCTGTCGTTACCACTTTCCAGATGACTGGTCTAAAGGATTTTCCTTTCAGCAGATTCTGAGTTAGTAACCACCAATTGATGCTATGTGACACCCTTGGGGACAGCCGCATTGGCAAGCTTGAATCGTTTTGTTCCAAGCAGACAGGATACTGTTTTGCAACAGTCTTAAATGGAACTGGGCATAGGGAACTGCTTCGAATGAAGCCACCATGGTTCCTAATAACCTCATGCAAAGGCGAATGGAGGGATCACCTTTTGACCTGACCATCCGCACCAGCTCTCTTATGGAGTTGATCTTTGCCAGAGTCAAGAACACAATTCCTGGGCTGTGTCTACGATCAGACCCAAGTACTCCAGTCTTTTTAGCGGTATTAAGGAAGATTTCTCTAGGTTGAGGACCCAACCCAAACTTTCCAGGTAACTGGTTGTAATGCGTACACTTTGCTACAAATGAGCCACCGACTGGTCTATTAGCAATAGATCATCTAGGTACACTGTGACTGCTATTCCCTGTGCCCTTAACCTGGCTAGAGGTGAGGCCAGCACCTTTGTGAACACCTGGGGTGCTGTGGCTAGCCCGAAGGGCAGGGCTACAAACTGGAAATGCTGCTGTTCTAACTCGAACCGCAGAAACTTTTGGTGAGCGGGAAATATAGGTACATATAGGGCAGATATGCATCCCTGATGTCGATTTATGCCAGAAGTTCTCCTCCTAGAAGGATAGAAACTACTGACCTGATCGTCTCCATGTGAAAGGAGCGGATCTTCAGGAACTGATTTAGATTTTTTAGATCTAGAATGGGTCTGACATCTCCATTTGGTTTTGGTACCATAAAAAGATTTGAAAAAAAAACCCAGACCTTGCTCTTTTGTGGGGATCTGTATGATCACCCCTTGAGATATTAATCGGTCTAGTGCCTGAAACAGAGATTGTCTTTTCTCTGGATCTTTGGGAACGCTTGACCTCAGGAAATGAGACGGTGGAAAGTCCCGAAATTCCAGCTTGTACTCCAGTGTTACCGTGGAGATGACTAATGTTTTCCTGAATTTCCTCTTGCCAGACTTCTGAAAACTGCAGAAGTCTACCCCCCACCTTGGTGAGGGGGGGTTGCCTCTTCATGATGAGGCTTTAGGATTCTGCTTTGCAGGTTTCTGACCCCAGGACTTCTTTTGAGCTTGGGTCTGACCCTGAGGTTTTCCTCTAGAGTCTGACGGCAGAGACCGTCGCCACTGCCTAGAGGCAGAAGCCCCTGGCGCAGGGGAAGAGCCCATTTAAATGAAGGGCATTTATACTTTCTTTTGACTGGTAAAAGAGTACTTTTCCCACTAGAAATTGTTTGGCTATATTTGTCCAACTCTTCTCCAAATAGTCGCTCCTCATGAAAAGGGAACCCAGTCAAGAGGGTTTTACATGGTGCTTCGGCTGACCAATTTTTTAACCACAGGATTCTATGCATTTGTACAAGCATAAGCATAAGTCGAGACGCCCTAGTGAATAGAATCTTTAATGGCATCTATGGCAAAGCATAATGCTTTTGGTAGTTCAGCCAATTCCCGGGCTTGTTACGCAGAAACCCCTTTAAGAACCCATCTAAATTGGTCCTTTAGGGATTGACAGATGCCTATTGCAGTGACTACAGGCTGAGTAACGGCACCTGCTAAGGAAAAAAAAGATTTTAACAGTGATTCCAACTTCTTATCCATTGGATCCTTAAGCATTTGTCCTTGCATTGTCTAGGACAAGTTAGGCTTTTATTCACATTGGAAATCGCAGCGTCAACTGCTGGTACTCTCCATCTCTTGGTGAATTTCTCCTCCATGGGATAGAGAACTGAAAATCTCTTAGGAGGGAGAAAATATTTATCCGGGTGATCCCATTCAGCATAAACAAGCTGTTCTAGCTGTTCTAGTAATGCATGGACAGGAAACACATGCAAAGGCTGAGAAGGATTTAAGGAACCCAAGGAAGAAACCGAGCTTTCAGGAGACTCCGTTAGCAGCAAAATGAAAGTGGAACGAACCATCTCCGTAAGAGTTTGTATCAGCAATTACTCAGATTATGAGGCTGAAAAAGGTTCATCTACCGTTGTTTCCTCCACAGAGGAATCATCGGTTTGTTTTTCCTCCTGATCGACTGAGGGTAACACCTCATCCCAAGCCCACTGTTCCCTTTGCAAAGGTTCTGAAGTAGGGGAGGGGGATCTAGCACGCTTCCTATCCATTTGAATGGAGGATGCGATTAAAGCCGCTAATCTTCCTTCCAGACCCTGCAGGGTGGAGGAAAGGACATCTTCAGTCACGTATACAGGGGCTGAGCTGTGAGAAGCAGTTGCACTATCAATTTGTTCCAATGGCTCACCCTGGCTTGCCATAACTGGTAATTCAGGCGAGGATGACATCGTGGAAATGCGACTCGAGATCCTAGTGCCTGGGGGTGAAACCTTTAGTACTTTTTTGGTCTTTGTGGTGTCTTTTTTGGTAGGCATAGTCCTAAGCACAAAAACAGAGGCACTATACAATTGCACTTAATCGCTGAATATAGTCATGAAAAATAAAGCGGCTTTATAGTTCAGCCTAGTGCTGGGAAAAAGTGTCCTTCCTGTATCAGGAATGCCAGCTTGCAACCCTCACGTGTCCCACAGCTCCTGTGTCCCTGTGTGAAGGCTGCTTGTTTCCTCCTCGTCAGCCGAGAAGAGACTGTCACAGCTGTAGTTTTACCTGTTTTTGCCTGCCGTGCGTCCTCGTGGACGTTCATAGCACCGCGCTTAGGCCCCGCCCCCTCCGAAAAAAAATCCGCCACTCTTTTCATTTAAAAATGTTCCCGCACTTGTGCGCGGTGCTTTCAGGTCTACAGACCCAACACGAGGGGGGGGGGGGGAGGCAGAGACCTGTTTAGTAGCAGGCACACAACAACAGTAACAGTCAACAGCAACAATATTAGCAGTATCAGCGGGACCTCCTCACCCCCTGCAGCAGGGGGGGGGTAATGTAAGGGGGGTACACCGCTGATGTCCCCCTAACCCTCTGGTCACTTCAGGGGGGAGAAAGAAAACATTTGGCAGATTTCTTTTACCTGAGAGGAATCCCCCCTGCGGCCACACACAGACTGACTGAGCTTTACAGTGAAGACAACAGAGTAAGGTATGTGCATAGACTCCCTCTAGTGGAAAATTAAGGCATGACAACATTTTTTTCCCTAATAGAATACATAGGTGTTTTTAGTACCTAAGTTTCTTCCTTTACCTTATCCCCGCCGCAGGATTTTCTGAATTAACTGACAATCCAACCTTCACCCATCACGGCAGGCTGCGTTTAGCAAACCTTCAAGGACCGGGTCCCTAGATATTGGGGTTTCAACTCCCTTGGACCTGTAAAGCACCCCACCAGGAAAGCTTTAGGTAATGTAGCAAGACCTAAGCCCTGGGTTCCCGGGGTCCAGCCCTACAAAGTGAGGCGTTATAGGCAAAAACCTTGTGCTTCGGATACGAGGTCCTAGGTACCATCCACTTAGGCCTCAGTGGCACTTTGGATGGATCTGGTCTATGGAGGCTATTTAAATCCAGCATGGATCCCTCCTGGAGCTCCTCAGAGCACATCTTTACTCGTGACCAACACCTTAGGCACTGGCGAAAAAACTGATGTGCTCCTGGAAGGAGGAGGGATTATATAGGGAGTGAACTTCCTGGATTGGGTATAACAGTGTCTATCACCTAAAGGTGGCCTATAACCCATTAAGTAATTACTTAAGGCTCTGTGTCCCATGATGTACGATAAAGAAATAAAAACCGCAGCGGTGATCAAATAACACCAAAAGAATGTAATTTTTGTTTGGGTGGAACGTCGCACGATCGCACAATTGTCAGTTAAAGCGGCGCAGTGCCCAATCGCAAAAAGTGCTCTGGTCAGGAAGGGGGTAAAATCTTCCAGGGCTGAAGCAGTTAATTACCACTGGGTTTTTATCTATTGCTAAACAAATGAAAAAAAGACCAAAAATTGTAAAGGAAAAAAAATATTTTTCTTAATTTCTGTTATAAAATTTTACAAACAGGTTATTTTTCTCCTTCACTGACATGCGCTGATGAGCACTGATAAGCAGCAATGATGGGGCGGCATTGATGAGCACTGTTGGGGCTGCACTGATGATCAGTGACCTGATTATATATGTAGATGTTTCCTTTCACACTTGCTGGTTACTGGCTCTCCAGCTCGGAATGCCGATAACCGCCAAGTGTGCTTACATTGTGATCAGCTGTGATTGGACACAGCTGATAACATGGGAAAGGGCTGGTTTGATTGGATCTTTACCCAAATCTGTGATCAGCTGAGTACAAAGGACACAGCGATCACAGAGCACACCGGATGTGCGCTGCAGCGGGGGGGCTTGGTTCAGGAAGAACGTCAGTAGACGCCCTCCCAGAACTGGACAACTGTGCTGTAGCTGTCATTCAGGTATAGCGCGGTCGGCAAGTGGTTAAGCTTTGACAGAAAAAAATTGGAAGCGGATTGGTTTCTATGCAGAGCTGTACCAGATTTTGAACTCTCCAGTTTTAATAATAGATTGTAAGCTCTAACGAGCAGGGCCCTCTGATCCCTCCTGCATTGATTTGTATTGTAAGTGTACTGTCTGCCCTCATTTTGTAAAGCACTGGCCAAACTGTTGGCGCTATATAAATCCTGAATAGTAATAATAATAAATCTCATATTGCTAGGTGTATCTGTTATATTGTTCACCTCTTTATTACCTGACCTACAGAAAAGTTTGAAATGATGCAGTCACCTCGGTGGGTCCCACCATGGAGATTTAAGTGACACACTTAGGCAAGCAGGAAGGAACAAAAGTGATAAATCAATGTCTGACAAGACTGCAGTATATACACAATGCATTTATATACATGATGCACCAAGCAACAAAGTAACCCATAATTAGCTATTAGCAGCCTACAGCACTCAGTCTAACAAGGCAATTTATCATTTGCTGCCAACTGTGGTGGTTAAAAATTACACCAATATATTTGCCACACTGTACTAGAATATTCTTGAGAGGATTATTTTTATGGGTCACAAAGCCATTGCTATTAAATAAAGAATTGTATTTTCCACTACTGTAGTCCAGTAGGAATAATTTATTCATTGGAATATCCGGTAAAGAAAAAAAAAAAAGTTCAAAAAGGCTCATGGGCTGTGACTGACAGCAGCGGGAGCCAATGGCTCTTACACAGTGCACCCAGTGAGGATTCCTGTCGGCAGCGCCTGCCTGTACTCTAGCTTCTCCCCCGCCTCAGTCACTTTTTCAGTCATTGGTTGCTAGGACTGGTGGCACCCTAGCAACCGATGACACGCTTTGCCATTGTGCACAGTAGGAGGAAAACAGCACTATGCAAAGCTGTCTAACCCCCTATCTCGACCCTCCAACTCTGGCTCCCACTTCCTGGATCGCAGCCGCTCTCGCCCGGTAAGGCAATCTAACTGGGGTCTTTAAAGGGGCAGAGGATGCTGATATAATCTAATATGGGGTCTCTAAGGTGGGAGGGAGATGGCACAGATATAAAGGGAATCTCATCCAATGGGGGGTCTCTAATCTAAGGAGGGACACTGATATAATGGGAACTATATTCTAATGGGCATCTGTAAGGGGGGGGGGGGGGGAAGACACTGATAAGGATATACAAAATATATTTGATTTCTTATAGGTAATAATATTTTCTATATACAGATAGTATTTAAAGCACAAATAGGGGGTTAATTACTAAAAATGGAGAGAGCAAAATATGGTGCAGCAGTGTATAGAAACTAATCAGCTTCTAGGTTATATTGCCAAAGCTTGATTGAACAAGCTGAATTTAGAAGCCGATGGCTACCATGCACAGCTATCTACCAGATTCTGAGTGCAGCAGCTTTAGTAAATGTTCCCCATAGCGTCTTTCTACAGCAAATAGTTTGGAAAAGCATGATTAACGCCATATAAGTAGTAATGTTATTTAATTATTATTATACAGGATTTATATAGTGCCAACCGTTTGTGCAGCTCTTTACAACACGAGGGCAGACAGTACACTTACAATACAAATCAATAAAGGAGGGATCAGAGGGCCCTGCTCCTTAGAGCTTACAATCTACAAATCACAAAATATATGCATAGTGTATACTACAAAAAACAATTTCTGTGTGCCGCTTAAGTGTTTGGCTTGGAGAAAAGGTGGCACCCTAGGAATGTCACATAGGTATTGAATTATGATAGCCAACATTTGCTCTTTCACCTTAGAGGGTGGGAACTTAGTGGTGGAAAAATTCCTTGTTATAACCAACAGCAGCCACGTCAATCTATAACATGTGGACTTCCTGGTACACATCCTGCTAAGCCCAAGCTGAAGTTGGAAAAAAAACACAGAGAAGGCAATAGCAACATAGCAGGTGGAAAGAACAGGAATCCATCAATACCATTCTCCAGTGGTTACAATACTAATGCAATCTAGCAGAAAGCACAATTAAAACAAATTGACAACAAAATGATAACATAAAAATCAGAAGTCATTCAATAAGCACTGCAGGGACAATGATCAGTGTCCAAGAAAATGCTGGAATGAATTAAAACTGAAAAGCAGAGACAGATGAAGAGGGAAGGGTGGGAGGAGTAGGAGGGTGGGAGTTGTGATTAAATGATAAATCTAGGTAGGTGTAGGAGACACATCCTGTGCAAGTGACAGCAGCCAGTCATACCTTGGAAGAACAGCAGAAAAGTTATGTGTCTAGCAGAAGCAGGATCCAGGGACAGCAATCAGGGGGGAGGTAAGGAGCCAGGGACAAAAATTAGGGGGGAGGCAAGGATCCAGGGACAAAGATTAGGGGGGAGGTAAGGATCCAGGGACAGGGACCGGGGGGGGGGGGGGGGTAAGGAGCCAGGGATCAGGGGGGGAGGTAAGGAGCCAGGGACAGGGATCGGGCGGGAGGTAAGGAGACAGGGATCGGGGGGGAAGTAAGGAGCCAGGGACAGGGATGGGGGGGGGGGAGGTAAGGAGCCAGGGATCGGGGGGGAGGTAAGGAGCCAGGGACAGGGATGGGGGAGGAGGTGAGGATCCAGGGACAGCAATCAGGGGGGAGGTAAGGAGCCAGGGACAGCAATCAGGGGGGAGGTAAGGATTCAGGGACAGGGATCGGGGGGGAGGCAAGGAGCCAGGGACAGCAATCGGGGGGGGGGGGGTAAGGAGCCAGGGACAGGGATCAGGGGAGGGAGGTAAGGGGACAGAGATTAGGGGGGAGGTAAGGATCCAGGGATCGGGGGGAGGTAAGGAGCCAGTGACAGCAATCTGGGGGGGAGGGGGAGGTAAGGAGCAAGGGACAGGGATCGGGGGGGAGGTAAGGAGCCAGGGACAGGGATCGGTGAAGGAGCCAGGGACAGGGATGGGGGGGGGGGAGGAGCCAGGGACAGGGATCAGGGGGGGAGGAGCCAGGGACAGGGATCGAGGGGGGGGGGGGTAAGGGGACAGGGATCGGGGGGGAGGTAAGGAGACAGGGACAGGGATCGGGGGGGGGGGTAAGGAGCCAGGGACAGGGATCGGGGGGGGGTAAGGTAAGGAGCCAGGGACAGCGATGGGGGGGGGGGTAAGGTAAGGAGCCAGGGACAGCGATGAGGGGGGAGGTAAGGAGCCAGGGACAGCGATCGGGGGGGAGGTAACGAGCCAGGGACAGCGATCGGGGGGGAGGTAACGAGCCAGGGACAGCGATCGGGGGGGAGGTAACGAGCCAGGGACAGCGATCGGGGGGGAGGTAACGAGCCAGGGACAGCGATCGGGGGGGAGGTAACGAGCCAGGGACAGCGATCGGGGGGGAGGTAACGAGCCAGGGACAGCGATCGGGGGGGAGGTAACGAGCCAGGGACAGCGATCGGGGGGGGAGGTAACGAGCCAGGGACAGCGATCGGGGGGGGGGAGGTAAGGAGCCAGGGACAGCGATCGGGGGGGAGGTAAGGAGACAGGGACAGCGATCGGGGGGGAGGTAAGGAGACAGGGACAGCGATCGGGGGGGAGGTAACGAGCCAGGGACAGCGATCGGGGGGGAGGTAACGAGCCAGGGACAGCGATCGGGGGGGAGGGGAGGTAACGAGCCAGGGACAGCGATCGGGGGGGAGGTAACGAGCCAGGGAAAGCGATCGGGGGGGGGGAGGTAAGGAGCCAGGGAAAGCGATCGAGGGGGGGAGGTAAGGAGCCATGGACATCGATGGGGGGGGGAGGTAAGGAGCCAGGGACAGCGATCGGGGGGGAGGTAAGGAGCCAGGGACAGCGATCGGGGGGGGGGGAGGTAGGGAGCCAGGGACAGCGATCGGGGGGGGGGAGGTAAGGAGCCAGGGACAGCGATCGGGGGGGGGGGGTAAGGTAAGGAGCCAGGGACAGCGATGGGGGGGGAGGTAAGGAGCCAGGGACAGCGATGGGGGTGGAGGTAAGGAGCCAGGGACAGCGATCGGGGGGGAGGTAACGAGCCAGGGACAGCGATCGGGGGGGAGGTAACGAGCCAGGGACAGCGATCGGGGGGGAGGTAACGAGCCACGGACAGCGATCGGGGGGGAGGTAACGAGCCAGGGACAGCGATCGGGGGGGGGGGAGGTAAGGAGCCAGGGACAGCGATTGGGGGGGAGGTAAGGAGACAGGGACAGTGATCGGGGGGGAGGTAAGGAGACAGGGACAGCGATCGGGGGGGAGGTAAGGAGACAGGGACAGCGATCGGGGGGGGGGGGGAGGTAAGGAGCCAGGGACAGCGATCGGGGGGGGGGGAGGTAAGGAGCCAGGGACAGCGATCGGGGGGGGGGGGGGAGGTAAGGAGCCAGGGACAGCGATCGGGGGGGAGGTAAGGAGCCAGGGACAGCGATCGGGGGGGGGGAGGTAAGGAGCCAGGGACAGCGATCGGGGGGGGGGGGAGGTAAGGAGCCAGGGACAGCGATCGGGGGGGGGGAGGTAAGGAGCCAGGGACAGCGATCGGGGGGGGAGGTAAGGAGCCAGGGACAGCGATCGGGGGGGGAGGTAAGGAGCCAGGGACAGCGATGGGGGGGGGGGGGGGGTAAGGAGCCAGGGACAGCGATCGGGGGGGGAGGTAAGGAGCCAGGGACAGCGATCGGGGGGGGGGAGGTAAGGAGCCAGGGACAGCGATCGGGGGGGGAGGTAAGGAGCCAGGGACAGCGATCGGGGGGGGAGGTAAGGAGCCAGGGACAGCGATCGGGGGGGAGGTAAGGAGCCAGGGACAGCGATCGGGGGGGAGGTAAGGAGCCAGGGACAGCGATCGGGGGGGAGGTAAGGAGCCAGGGACAGCGATCGGGGGGGAGGTAAGGAGACAGGGACAGCGATCGGGGGGGAGGTAAGGAGACAGGGACAGCGATCGGGGGGGAGGTAAGAAGACAGGGACAGCGATCGGGGGGGAGGTAAGGAGACAGGGACAGTGATCAGGGGGGAGGTAAGGAGACAGGGACAGCGATCGGGGGGGAGGTAAGGAGACAGGGACAGCGATCGGGGGGGAGGTAAGGAGTTAGGGACAGCGATCGGGGGGGAGGTAAGGAGCCAGGGACAGCGATCAGGGGGAAGGTAAGGAGCCAGTGACAGCGATCGGGGAGGGAGGTAAGGATCCAGTGACAGCGACCGGGGTGAGGGGTTGGGGTCCAGGGATCAGGGGGGAGGTAAGGAGCCAGGGACAAAGATTGGGGGGGGGTAAGGAGCCAAGGAAAAAAGATTGGGGGGGTTAGGATCCAGGGGCAGTGATTGGGGGCGGGGGGGAGGTGGAGGTAAGTGACCAGGGGGAAGGAATGGGATCCAGTGACAGTGATTAGGGGGAAGGAATGGGATCCAGTGACAGTGATTAGGGGGAAGGAATGGGATCCAGCGACAGTGATTAGGGGGAAGGAATGGGATCCAGCGACAGTGATTAGGGGGAAGGAATGGGATCCAGCGACAGTGATTAGGGGGAAGGAATGGGATCCAGTGAGAGCGATCTGGGGAAAGGAATGGGATCCAGTGCCAGTGATCAGGGGGAAGGAATGGGATCCAGTGACCGAGGGGAAGGAATGGGATCCAGTGGCAGTGACCAGGGGGAAGGAATGGGATCCAGTGACCAAGGGGAAGGAATGGGATCCAGTGACAGTGATCAGGGGGAAGGAACGGGATCCAGTGACAGTGATCAGGGGGAGAGGAATGTGATCCAGTGATCAGAGAGGGAGGGAAGGATCTAGGGACAGTGATGAGGGGGGAGGGAGGAGTGAGAGGAGGCTCACACCTGTGTGTATGAAGGATCAGGGAAGGGTTTGTAGTGGGGACACACACACAGTCCTGATCAGTGGCAGGCAGGGTGTTCGTAGCTGTGTGATTGCAGTGATCGGGGTGATAGTGGATGAGATCCGGTGACAAGTTGTGTGCAGAGTGCGGCTGATTGGTCCCGGTCGGTGTGAGGAAGTGTCAGTGTTGTGGATCATGTCAGTGGATGAGGAGTAGTCTCTCTCTTTCTCTCTGTATCAGGTCAGCGTGCACACAGCAGCCGATCAGTGCGGGTGTAGCGAGCAGCCGATCAGCACTCCCCGGACTTTGCTCCTCGGTACACTTGGGTGGTGGCGATGAGGCTGAAGCCGGGCTTCCTCCTGCGCAGTCTGCTGGTCCTGGCCACTTTCCTGGCTCTGCTCATCTTGTGGTCGTCGCTCTCCTCTGGTCGGATCGAGCCGCAGCCCCATCTCCCCCGGGTGAGTAGAGCCTGCTGTGTCCTCTCATTGTACTCGGTTACCTGCGGCCCTCCAGCGGCGGAGGAACCACAAGTGCCCGGAGTGTCCGTGCTGCCTCTTGTAGTTCTCCCCCTCCGCGCCCCCCCGGCTCTGCCGTGCCAGGAACTAGTGTCCCCCCGCCTCCTCCTCCGTTCCCAGGAAGGGGGGCCGCCGCCGCTCTCGGTTCTCGTCAGGCCGGGCCCCTCTCTCTGTGAAGGTGGATTAATTAATTTCTCTAATCGCCTTAATTGAGTTTCATGCCGGGAGCACAGCGGCGCATTGCGCAGCATCCTCCACGGGGCGGCGTCACCCCCCTCCCGGCTCTTCGAGGAGGCGCGTGCAGGCATGGTTGCCCCGTGGGGTTCTGGGTAATTAGTGACCCTCAGCCATGGAGGTCACATGACATGAGGAGGAGGGGGGGCACTGCTTCCACTGACACGGGGGACTTCTTCCTACATTCCTCTGGGGTATCGCTCCGCCCACAGACCTCTATGGGAAGTGCTGTGACCCGTCAAGCTGTGTATTCCTCCGCCATGACATTGATGACAGGAATGGAGGGAAGTAGGGGTGACCCCGGGTCACCTACATTTCTCCATGTGTACAGTACAGTTGCAGTCACTTCTCGTGCTTTGTTATACCATAGAAGGAGGTGGGCTTTGTCACCATGCTTGGTGTAGGACACGTTCCCAGGGGCTCCACTACTCTTCATACTGATTGGATAAAAATTCAGTGCAAACTCCTCCTCCTCCGGGGTCAGCTTAGGGTTAGGTCACCCACATGTGTAGAATAGGGCTACCAGCACTCTGTCTAAACAATCACCTTGTAAAACAACCCATTTAGTTTAAAATAAAAACGAAAGGCGAAACAGTTTTTTTTTATAGATATAAAATTACATTATCAATACCTTTTTGATCACATTCCCTCTGTTCTCAGCTGCATAAGAGCTGGGGGAGGAGAACCAGCAGTACACTGAGCTTCCCAGTGAACGGTTGTGCAGGGGGGGGGGGTGTCAGGACAAGCCTGATCATTGGAGGAGAACACACTCAGTTCCCAGCACAGCTAGAGAACCTACCACGGTGTGCTCTCCTTCTTAGAGTGGTCAGTTTCTAATAGGAAAGCAAGGGGACTAGCGGGAATACCAGGGATTTCACATAAAGGAAGCAATACAAAGAGAACATTCTCATAGCAGGCACATATCAGGAATATGAGATGTTGGGGTAACAAATGCTTTAATGGTCAGGGTCTCCCACATATTACGTGGCTGGACCTTACCTCAGCAGGTCCCCTGAAGAATGTGGTCTGCCTGGTTCCGGTCAGGTGGACCGCACAGAAGGACCACGCATACCCCAGTCCCCGTCAGGAGGTTTGCACCCCGGGGGATCAGGGCCGGGTCCTTTCTCGTCTGAAGAGGGCCATGTGTACACCCTGTGCTCACGGTTTTATTGCACCTGGTGTTAAGCTGGCCATAGATGGATGTAAATCCAGCTTGTTTAGCAGGTGCCCCAAAGAAATGGGGTCTGCCTGGTTTCAGTCGGGTGGACTATATGTACCCCAGTCAGGAGGCTTGCATCCCATGGGATCGGGGCTGGGTTCTTTCTCTTCTGAGGAAGACAGGGAGGTTGATTTACTAAAGGCAAATATACTGTGCACCGCAAGTGCATTTGCTCCAGATCTTAGGGGAAGCTCTGCTGATTTCTATCATCCAATCATGTGCAAGCAAAAATTCTGTTTTTTTTTAATTTTCCTTGCATGTTCCCCTCAGGTCTTAAGCAACTGCACTTGCAGTGCACAGACTATTTGCCTTTCGTAAATCAACCCCTATGTGTACACCCTGTGCACTTTTCTTATGGGCTCACTCTTTTATTGCACCTGGTGCTAGGCTCGGTTCAGATTACTGCGACCTGAAAGTCAAAACTTTGCCAGGCAAATTCTTGGCGATTTGATACGACTTGAGTACTACTTTGAAGCAATGTTTTTGCCTGATCTGTGGGAAGGGCTTCAGTGCAGGGAATGCCTGGGTAATCTTCCTGTAATGTCGCATCCAAATCACA
The DNA here is from genome assembly GCA_037952925.1 of Lithobates clamitans. Classification (NCBI taxonomy): domain Eukaryota; kingdom Metazoa; phylum Chordata; class Amphibia; order Anura; family Ranidae; genus Lithobates; species Lithobates clamitans. The sequence goes on along the minus strand of JBBGZY010000605.1, from coordinate 3,491,876 downwards.
TCTATAGATGAGGATCCAACTTGGACGCGACTTCCATTAAAGCCTTTGGGCACAAGTCGAATAGAAGTCACCTTCAAGAAGTACAGGGTTCTTTTCTAAAGTCAGTGGTGCTAGTTATGACAGCTCTCATTGACTGACATGGGATTTCACATGTCATGCGACTTGGGGTCCTACAAGTTGGATTCCAAGCCGTGACAATGTGAATCGAGCCTTAAGCTGGCTATAGATGGATGGAAATTTGGCTGAACTTCTCCTTTAAGCTGGCCATATATGGATGGAAATTCGGCTGAACTTGTCTTTTAAGCTGGCCATAGATGGATGGAAATTCGGCTGAACTTCTCCTTTAAGCTGGCCATACCATAGATGGATGGAAATTCGGCTGAACTTGTCTTTTAAGCTGGCCATAGATGGATGTAAATTCAGCTGAACTTCTCCTTTAAGCTGGCCATATATGGATGGAAATTCGGCTGAACTTGTCTTTTAAGCAGGCCATAGATGGATGGAAATTCGGCTAAACTTCTCCTTTAAGCTGGCCATACCATAGATGGATGGAAATTCGGCTGAACTTGTCTTTTAGGCTGGCTATAGATGGATGGAAATTTGGCTGAGCTTCTCCTTTAAGCTGGCCATATATGGATGGAAATTCGGCTGAACTTGTCTTTTAAGCTGGCCATAGATGGATGGAAATTCGGCTGAACTTCTCCTTTAAGCTGGCCTTACCATAGATGGATGGAAATTCGGCTGAACTTCTCCTTTTAAGCTGGCCATAGGTGGATGGAAATTCGGCTGAACTTCTCCTTTAAGCTGGCCAGACCATAGATGGATGGAAATTCGGCTGAACTTCTCCTTTAAGCTGGCCATTGATGGATGGAAATTTGTCTGGTTCAGCAGGGATTGGCCACATTTTGACCCATGTGTGGCCACTGCAGTTGAACAGAAGTTGATCTATGGATGGCTTCTGTTCTGTAGCACTGATATTTGTATTTTGACAGTGGAGGAATCAATGCAATGTTTGGCTGAGCAAAAAAAACTGAGCCGTGTATGGCCAGCTTTAGTTTAGAGTGTGTGCACCAAGGAGGAACAAAAAACAACTGCCTTGGTGTTCCACAATTAGGCCATATAATAATGGAAACAGCCAGCACTCCTAGTACTTTCAGAGGGGAACACAAGTAATAAATTGGAATGTGGAACCTCCGTTTAATAAAATGACTGACTACTTCTGTTCTCCTCTGGAAGATCTGAGAGTACCTACAACCTCCCTGAGCCTTTTCACCATGAAGGAACCCTTGAATAGACTTTTTTCAGGTCTCAGGATACCCTTAACCACATTGGTTGTAGAGTTTTCATATGAAGGAATAAAGAATGTGGTCTACTAATTATATTATTAGGTGGTCTAATTATAGTCAGAAAATTTTCTAGATCTCTTCAGACTGACCTATTCTGCCGGTATAGCTATATAATTTTTTTTAAAATGTGTGTCTATACTGTTTAAAATCCAGTAATACATTGTCTCACCCTATTCTGCTCATGCTCAGTTGCTCTCTATTTTTAGGCACTGTGCTGAATTTTGTAGAGTCTGATCTGCTGACAGCCTAAACATTTACTGCTGCTCAGGGGCTCTGGGCTGCAGCAAAATGGCAGCCTCCAGCAAGAAGAAACAGGGCCAATGCTAGAGGCAATTTACAAAACAAACTCATTTTGGTAGCACAATTATTCGTTTGGAATGCATGGTCGTTGCTAAACAACATTATTTTTAGGTTGTTATGGGTAAAGTTCTGCATTAATTTGCCCCCATGAGGCTCAGTTCACACCTAAACCGGCCGTGGATCGCACAGCAACGCTGTCTGTCCCTGTTTCATTTCAGGGACGAATGAGGGCAGAATCTTTGCCTGAATTTGGCCCTGAAACGGAGGCAAAGACGCACAGCGTTTCTGTGTAGTGCGCTCCGTAGACATGTGAACCGGCTCCATAGAGAGCCGGTCATATTCTCCTGATATGCAAATTGGAGTGAACCCAGCCTGATAGAAATTAAAAAAAAAACTGCTGATGCTTTACATTGGTGGAGTTGGTGTACATCAGTTTAACAGTGCTCTCACTGCAATGAGGCCAGGGCAACGTCTAGTAGAACCCTGGTCGAAGAAGGCTGGTCTAGTATATGCATTGCTATATATGGATTATATATATATATATATATATATATATATATATATATATATATATATATATATATATATATATATATATATATATATATTGTAGTTGTATTATATTGTGTATATGATATGTGTGTGATGGATTAGCCAGGTTTCTATGTCATGGGAAATGACTTTCAAATGTTGGAATTTCTTGCAGATTGTATTTCATGTGTAGTCAGCAAATGTATTTGATCCTGGAACTCTGTGTGTGATTTTTGAAAAAAGACCAGCTTCCCAATTACAATTAGATCCCCTTTACATTTATTACAATCTGTTTATGTCATTATGTCTTTGTGATGGAAGTTGTCCATACATGAAAAAAGTTTTAAGTAGAAGAAAACCCTTAAATTAGACCTTCAGTAATTTTTTTCCACTTTCCATCAAGTAAATTCTCTGCCCTTGTTGTTTTAACTTTGGATAGTAAAACATTTTTTTTCTGCCAGTAAATACCTTTATACAGCACACTTCTTGCTTCTTGTCTGGTCATTAGCCTAGGCTTATGACCTCTATCTATCTATCTATCTATCTATCTATCTATCTATCTATCTATCTATCTATCTATCTATCTATCTATCTATCGAGTTTGCCATGAAGGGAGGGGGGATGAGTCATAAGAGGGCCAATCAGAGCTGTGGAGGTGTGTGTCTGTGTAAATCCAGGAAGTGAACGGGCAGCAGCTTCAGCTGCCCAAAGTTAAAATGGTTGCAGCCAGACTTAGTAGAGGGAGATTTCTGCAGCATATTTGGCAAGTACAGAATCACAGTATATATAAAATAATATGCAAAGTGGTTGGAGGGAAGCTTCAGAATGGCAAAGATTTTTTTATTACAAATTATGTGAGCAGACTGCAGTTCCTCTTTAAGTCCAAAGCTGTACATGGATCAAAATTTTGAATTTCTGCCAGTTCAGCAGGGACCAGCAGAGAGTCGAACCATGTATGGACAGGCTAAGTGTACCCAAGTCGATCCATCAATTCATAGATCAACTTAGGTACAACCAGCTTGTCAGATTTTTATCTGTGATTACTGCCGGTGGCTATAGCCGGTAGTGATCATCATTGTGTCCTGCTGACCTGGAAGGCTCCCTGTGCTCCCCCTAGCCAGCAGTAGCACTGTTGAGGGCAATCAAGCGATTTTGTTAAAACCAAATCATCTATTGGCTGCCTAACTGTTATTAAAAATGCCCCCCCCCCCCCTTCCTACGTATCGGCCAAACCGATATAAAAAAAGATTTGTGTACTTGCCTATTTTTATTCTGCTCCAGTAAAAACATGCAATAGTCCTATTGCACATGTTAATGGAAAGGGCCATAGAGAAAGCAGATACTGCAGCAGATGCCATCTGGGGACTGGTGACATCATAGACCAAAGTATATATTTCCAGCACACCGTGGATCATCAAAATCAACGTTCAAAAATTAATTTGAAAAGGTCACATCGGAGGCAAGGTGCAATGTGTCTTGGCTACACTGAACTCCTTTGTCAGGTATATGGCACAGTGATGTCATGCCTGACGAAGGGGTCCTGTGTGTCCCCGAAACTTTGCACCTTACTGCTGTGATGGGAATTTTTAAAATAGATGCTTGGATGTTGATTTTGATGATCCACGGTAATATATACTTTGGTGCGGTCATGTGATACCTCAGCTCCAACTCACTGGACAACAGCTGGGAATACCGTGAGCCATGATGTTACCCATAAAATCAAAAGAAATAAAAGTGTAGCGCTATATATCACATCCACAGCCGTGTATATTACAATGAAAACATATATAAATGGTGATAATGGATGGTATAAATACTACCAAAATATGTATGACCATAATATGGATAGTGTCAAAATGGTTAATCAGTGTTGATCACATATAAGATAAATAAACAGTAATACTTAGTTATCAGATGTGCCAGTGATTAGTAGAAACCTGTGCTGGTTCCATGGACCAAACACCAAACATAAAAAAATATTATAAAACTTAACAGTCCATAGAAAATGTGTAGAAAAATAGTGAAGAAAACATCAGCAGAGTTCAATGGGGGTGATGCATGCCCAGATGGTATTCACAGATGCATGGTTACACCAAATCTGGCGAGTGGGCAGAAGGAAGACCACAAGTGTGCATAGATTGTACATCAGTGCCGGGGCCAACACCAGAAGTAGAGGAGGCTTACCGGAAAAAATTGACCTGAGATGACGTACGCCAGACAAGTCAAAAAGGCTTAATAACCACTGGATCTGAGAAGTGCGTCTTGTCAGATGTCAGACACGTCGTATCTGGAAGGACGTCATGACGTCATTCCGCTCGGCCTGGCGGCGTCAGTGTCAGCCAGCCTGCTCATCAAGCCCCTCTGTGGAGCGCAGCGGTACTGTATCCTCTCTATGTGATGGGAAGTGCATAATATATGAAAGTGAGGCTTGATGAGCAGGCTGGCTGACACTGACGCCGCCACGCCGAGCGGAATGACGTCATGACGTCCTTCCAGATACGACGTGTCTTGGTGTGTTCACACAGGAAGTGCCTCCTGGCACTGAAAGTGAGGCTTGGCTAGCGCTCTGACCAGTTCCAGTTAGATGGACTGATTCAGGGCGCAGCTTATCGTTTTTTTGCATATATTTCCCATTTCTAATTTCCTAATTTCTGAAACATGAGATACATGGTTCTCTGCTTCACTATCTGTACTTAATATAGCTATTCAATTAGTCATCCTATGACCCTGAAAACCGGAAGCGATTCTCACTTGTTGCACTTCCGGTGTGTAGACACTCCCAGTGGGGGTCATTTTACGTTTATAGAGCGGTGAGGTGAGGGTGGTCCATACCCCAGATGACGGCTCCTTAGCTGAAACATGTCGGGTGGACCTCTCATGATCGCCGCTATTTGATATTAGAGCTCTGTTTCGTTCTTCCAAAATGTGAGTCTGTTTTTTATTATTTTAATAAACCAGTGTTTTAAAAACGTTATTGCGCTATGTGAGTTTTGTTTGCTCCTTGCATGGCATATGAACTACACGTGTGGCATATGCTGGATTACCTATGGGAGAGGAAGCCGTGCGGGCACCCCCTTTTCCTTGCCACCATCTGTTGATGATATCTGACAAGACGCACTTCTCAGATCCAGTGGTTATTAAGCCTTTTTGACTTGTCTGGCGTACGCCATCTCAGGTTAATTTTTTCCGGTAAGCTTCCTCTACTTCTGGTGTTGGCCCCGGCACTGATGTACAATCTATGCACACTTGTGGTCTTCCTTCTGCCCACTCGCCAGATTTGGTGTAACCATGCATCTGTGAATACCATCTGGGCATGCATCACCCCCATTGAACTCTGCTGATGTTTTCTTCACTATTTTTCTACACATTTTCTATGGACTGTTAAGTTTTATAATATTTTTTTATGTTTGGTGTTTGGTCCATGGAACCAGCACAGGTTTCTACTAATCACTGGCACATCTGATAACTAAGTATTACTGTTTATTTATTTTATATGTGATCAACACTGGTTAACCATTTTGACACTATCCATATTATGGTCATACATATTTTGGTAGTATTCACCATTTATATATGTTTTCATTTGTAATATACATGGCTGTGGATGTGATATATAGCGCTACACTTTTATTTCTTTTGATTTTTTTGTGCCTTGAGTCTATAGGTGTGTGGCTGCTTTTTTTCATTTTTTCTAAACGTAGCACTGTACTTAATTTTTATTAGTGATGTTACCCATAGACTGCCATGACCCAGCCATTGTTGGTGCTCCCTCCTCTCCCTCCTCTCCCCTGCATCAGCCACTGAATGATACAGGGGCGTGGAACATGTGGGATCACGTGACTGTACCAGAGCAGATTAAAAATAAGTACCCGTTAGACAGGGTACGTAGGGGTAGGTGGGAGGAAGCATTTTTAAAGTGTAAGTTCACCTTTTACAGGACCTCTCTCTCCCCATCCCCCCGGTCCCTCTGGCCTTGAGTGCCATGATCTCCCGCTGTGACACATCGTATAGCTGCTTTACCGATTTGAAATCCCCGTGGCTTTCTCTCCTCTTCTCCCCCGCTGACAGGACGGACTACGCCGGTTCTGATTGGTCAGTGCCGACCGATTAGAATGCCTCCTATACATACCTTTATGAGGTAAGTTTAGGAGATTAAGCCACAGGGATTTCATATCCCCAGACCGGTAAAGCGGCTATACAATGTGTCACAGCGGACTCAAGGTCAGTGGTGGCGGGGGGTTGGATGGGGAGGGGGTCCAGTGTAAGTTCACCTTACAGATTTTCTGTAAAGATGAACTTACCCTTTAAGGATAGTTAGACTACACCCCCAAACACACGAGCGGAATGTCCGACAGAAAAAGTCAGACGGAAGCTTTTCATCATCTATTCCGATCGTGTGTATGCCTCATCTGACTTTTTTTTTTTTTTTCGAAAATTCTGCCGGACCTAGAAATAGAACATGTTCTAAATATTTCCGACGGAACCAATTCCTATCGGGAAAACCGCTCGTCTGTATGCTGTTCCGACGGACCAAAAACAACGCATGCTCTGAAGCAAGTATGAGACGGAAGCTACTGGCTATTGAACTTCCTTTTTCTAGTCCCGTCGTACGTGTTGTACATCACCACGCTCTGGACGGTCGGACTTTGGTGTGACCGCGTGTATGCAAGACCGCTTGAGCGGAATTCTGTCGGAGTTCCATCAGAGAAACCTTTGGAGTTTATTCTGACGGCAAAACCGGTCGTGTGTACGCGGCATAATGCGGCTTATGTTGCACTTAAGATTTGAACTCTCAGAATTCCATAGATTTTCCCCTTGCAGTCCCCTGTTTGCCATTCAATACAGGGTTATAGGGGTAGAGGATTACCCTAAAATACTTACCTTGTTATAATACCTTAATCCTCACTCCCCCAGTAGCTGGCACTCAACTCTTGTCTCCAACACACCAGGTTGTGGGCAGGCCCTCACCGTTCTCATATACCGTGCAGGGTTATTGCATTGTATATGATGGCATCGGAGTGTAACTTTTCCCTGGAGCATCCTAGAGAAGAGGATTTCGGGGATCAGTCACACAGGTGGAGGGAGCCTTCTGGAATGAGGAATAAGGTAAGCTCTGGACTTAACAAGCATTTAACTCTTGCAGTGTTGGGGGGGCCTCACTGCAAGGGTCATTTTTGTATTTTTTCTGGTGCCCAGAGTTGGGCTTTACAAATATACATTTGTTGATTCAATGCAGTAAATATGTTGTGATGGTACAGTTGTGTCCTAAGTGAGGTGTCAGGTGGACTGCTACGTAGTGCTGTTTTACAATACTAACAGCAAGGATAAAAACACTCGACAAAAGATTCTGATATCTCGGGCTTTAGAGTTATCAGATTTTGTTTTAATGAGATTTAAACCATATGAACAAATAGTGAGCATTGTAAGCAATTGTAAGTCCTTTGATGTTTAGTTATGTTTATATGAAGCCATGGAGATTTGAGTACGCTGGCCCGCGTATGATGTGCATTTTAATAAGCGTGGCAAATTGTAAATGAATCCTAGTTTTACAAAGTGGAAATGAGGGACATGTGCCAACATGCTTCTAGCAGTCCAAGTAGTTGAAAAGAACAAGGCTGGCTGGGTTAAACCGGACTAAACATTTAGCACCTATTTATTAGGATACAAAGCTTTTGGCTCAGAGTATTACTTGTACAGCAAGTTCCAGCATATTTCTATACGAATGCATCATTCATTTTACTTTAACATAGAAGCCCAATTCCAAAACAATTGGGACACTGTAAAATATACATAATAGAAGATTGCAATGATTTGCTAATCTCATAAACCCATATTTTCATTGCAATAGAAAACTTATCAAATGTTTAAACTGAGAAAATGTATTTTGAGAAAAAAAGAAGGTCATTTTGAAAATGTTGGCAGCAACACTTCTCAAAACAGTTGGGACAGGGTGATGTTTATCGCAGCGTAGCATCCCTTCTTCTTTTAACAACACTCTGTAAAGGTCTGGGGAAAAAAAGAGAGTTGCTGGAGTTTTGAAAAGAAAAAAAAAAAAAAAAACAGTTGCTGGAGTTTTGGGAGAGGAATGAAATAGGATTCTAACTAATGTATTGTTTTAATCATGTCTCCCCTTTCCCTATTTCCTCCAGACTGTACTTATTAAAGCAGATCTTCGTAGAAAAAAACGATTTGATTTGCCTGTATGTAAATGCGCCTAAATGCTTGATGTGTTTAGCACTTGAGCGTTCATTCATTCCAATGCCCAGAATAAATTGATATTCTTGCCAATAGCATTTATTAGTGATCAAATGCTTGATGTGCCTAGACGTATGCAAAATGTGGCTTTGGGTGCATTTTTTTAAGCAGCTTTTGTCCTGCCAGGAGAAAAAGCTTTCAGAAGAGCTGAGCAAACACTCAGTGTGCATAAGGCCTAAGGGTTCTTTCACACTGGATGCAGTTGGATGCATTTTGAACTGTATTCCAACTGCATAGACAGCCCAAAATCAAAGTAATCCTATGAGCATAGCTCACATAATCGCAGTTAAAAAAAAAAAAGTAGAGTATGCAGCATTTTTCCTGCAAACCCGCTTCAAACGCACTACACCCCTTTAAGCCAAGAAAGCCAAGCCCAAAAATATATAGAAAAATGCACTGCAAAAGCAGCGCAAAACGCATTCAAGTGCACTTCAAATTTATGTAAACATGCAGTCAAACACGTGCAGTCATGTGCAGTTTCTGGTGTGAATGGGCCCTTAAACTGTATTTCTTATTTTGCATGAAAGTAATGTTAGGAGGTTTACACAGTGAAAGTACACTGACGTTGTTCAGATCATGAAAAAAGCTTAATGGATGCAAAAATAGCTACAGTATGTTCTGAATGATAGATGCTGTTACAGCAACTCTGTCACTAAAAGTTTAAAGAGAAATTTTCCCATAAGATTATGTGCGTGTTTGATGCATTTTATGCATATTATTTACCTGCAAAAGCCTCCGTTGTGTAGACATCCAAAAACACTGAGACTGCTGATGGGCACCACCAACTTGAATTTGAAGTCAACAGACTCAAAGCTGTCACTCAAATGACAATCTAAAATATTCCCATTCACTCCCTCCTTTCTGCAGGCTGCTGTGTAAAAGGTTATGTAGGGAGGTGAGGGGTAGAAGAGCTTGACAAGCACAGAGTAATTCGGCACTCCCTCTAGAGGAGAGGCCTATAATGTGCAAGGAGATGGGGCTGTGCTAGGGAATCTAATCTTGGAATATTTCGTTTTTCTGGTACCTTCAAAGGCACATAGCAAGTCAATAAAACATTTATGGAAAGAAAATAAATATTGTGGCTGTGGTTGTGGTTGTACTGCCCAATCCCTGAATACAATTACCTCATAAAACCAGAGAAAAGAGCGAGAGGAAAAGAAAGAGAAAGAAAACCGAAGCATGGCGACTAGAAAGAAAAGGACATAAAGGTTCCAGTGAGGCTGGAGAAAGGGGGGAGAGAGTATCGGAGAGGGGGTGGGGGGAGGGTAAGGGGAGAAATTGGCCCGGGTGAGGGGGGTATGTTATCTTTGTGTCTGTGGTGTTTTATTATTCATGTGGCAAGCATAGCCACTCCTTCATCGGAGAATATATAAACAGATTCCAGAGCATCCATGCTTTGGAGTGTTGTTCTTGTTTATTTTGGGCTATTAGGACTAAGTCCTCCAACTTCCTGATCTCCTCCACTCTGCGTAGCCACAACCCTATAGTTGGTGTTGACCTTTTCTTCCACATAAGTGGGATGCAAGATTTAGCTGCATTCAGTAGGTGTAGTATTATCGACTTTTTGTAGCTCAGTGTTGGGATTGTAGTGGCATGGAGCAGTATGAAAGTGGGGTCATCACTTATCGTGTGATCCGTGAATTTTTGAGTGATCATCTGGACTGTTGTCCAGAAATTCTGAAGCAGAGGGCAAGACAAGAAAATGTGGAGGAGTGTCCCTTTGTCTGTCTGACATCTCCAACACTTGTCTGTGGTAGTAGGGAAATATGTGTGTAGCCTTTGAGGTGTGTAGTACCATCTGGTCAGGATCTTGTAGTTAAGTTCCTGTATCTTTGTGCAGATGGATGTTTTTAAGGAGAATCTGATAATCGTTTGAATTTGGGCGTTGGTAAACTTGCATTGTAGGTCGGTTTCCCATTTCTGTATGAATGTCGGGTCATGTTGTTCCACTGGGGAACTGAGTAACTCATATGTTTTAGATAGCACTTGGGGTAAGGCTCCCTCGTCTGCGCAATAATCTTCAAAGTGGTCAGGTCACGGTTAAAATGTGCTGGGTTAGGGATCGAGTGTAGGAAGTGATGTAGTCGTATTGCTTTCCAGAATGGCAGTTGGAATTGTCCCCTTTCAGTTAGATCCTGAATAGAGGGCCATTGATTTTCAACCAAGAAATGTGAGGCCCGATCCCTGCCGGTTGATGTAAGTGTCTCGTACTCTGATTGTTCCAAACCGGGGGGGAAAGTAGGGTTACCCAGTATCGGGTGGAGAGGGAAGTAGTGAATAATGTGGATGCGCCTACCCGAAGGGTCGTGCCTATTACCGGATGCGACTTCAATGCTGAGGGTAACTGGTCAAAGCACCAAACTGCTCCCTTCAGTGGGATTGCGGACTTGGTCTGTTCTAATTGTATCCACAGCTTGTTTTGGCCGTGTCGGTTCCAATCTATTGTTCTACCTAGGTAAACTGCCCGGTAGTAGTTTTGCAAATCTGGGAGAGCTAGTCCTCCAAAATGTTTGGGTAATGTTATTGTTGGGTAATAACGCCTGCGCAGTCTAGGTTTCAAGTTTGCCCAAATGAATTTAACAGAAAGACAGTGCATTTGTTTAAGGTTTTGGGGTGGAATCCTGACCGGCAGTGCCTGGAATAAATATAGAAATTTCGGAAGTATAGACATTTTGAGAACATTACATCTACCGAACCAGGAGTGCAGTCCTTTGTTCCACTCCTCCGAAAGTAAGTGGGTCTTAGTCAATAATGGTGGGAAGTTAAGTCCGAAGGTGTGTTTTAGGTCATTGGGGATCTGGGTTCCCAGGTATTTGAGGGAGGCATCTGACCATTTAAATCTAAACTGTTATTTTAGAGAGCTTAATCTACTCGGTGTGATATTAATGCCCATAGCCCCCGATTTATCAAAATAGATTTTTAGGTTAGATAAATTTCCATATCTATCAAATTCTCAAAGGAGGTTAGGTAGGGACACCACAGGATTGGTTAGAGAAAACATCAGGTCATCAGCGTAGGCTGAGATCTTGTATTGGGTGTCTCCTACGCCGGATATATCCAGGTTAGATCGCATAGTGCATATGAAGGGTTCCAAGGCTAAGGCAAACAGGAGGGGTGAAAGCGGGCAACCCTGTCTAGTACCATTTGTTATAGGAAATTAATCTGATAGAATTCCGTTGGCTTTGACCAGGGCAGTGGGATTGCAGTATAAGCTAAGGATCCACTGTAGCATCTTGTGCCCCAGGCCGATCTTTTTGAAAACGGAGGACATAAAAACCCAGTTGACGCGGTCAAACGCTTTCTCCGCGTCTGTACTAAGGAAGATTCATGGGGTTTTAGTAGCAGAGGTTACATGAATAAGATTGAGCACTTTGGTGGGGTTATCCCTCGACTCTCGGGCAAGGACAAACCCCACCTGATCCAGGTGTACTAGGTCCGACATGTGTTGGGTTAGTCTATTGGCCAGAATCTTTGTGAAAAGCTTGAGATCTACGTTCAGCAGCGATGTCAGTTTTCTTTCATTTGTGTGCCATTAGGGAGATTTTCCTTTCCTTCCCGTCCAATAGCCAAAACAGGAAGTAAGATTAAGTCCCTCTAAAATGAAGGAATCCGTGGTAGTCATTAGAACTAATGTCCCCCTTGGAAGATTTCCTTCTATTCCTATTCTGGGGACAATCCAAAATTTCGGCTTTCCTTTCACGCTTGATAACAGTAAACTTGACAAATAGAGAGGGTGAATTTCCACAATGGGGGCACAGACTGCAGTAAAAACTTGAGTGACGTTCTAATCCCTCTCCACTCTGTCCGGCCTGCCATTGCACCCTACATCTTCTTTTTTTTGTTTAGAGAGTTCATCCTTCACCAGAGTAAATCCAAAGCATGCAGAAAGAGTATTGGTACTACGCCAATTCTATAATATCTTTGTATTCTTTTGTATGTAGCTACAGCCAGCACTTTTTATATAGTGGGGAAGGCTTAGTACCTATGCCAGTGTTGTCTGTGTCTCCATACAGGAGATCGCCCCATAGGCTGGGTTCACATATGTGTGGCCAGGGTTCACAGCATAGGGTCCAGTGCGTTTCTGTACACCGGTTTAGGTGCGATTCAGGCCTGAATTTTTGCCTTTATTCGCACCTGAACCGACCCAAAGACGCACAGGACCCTTCTGCTATCCAGACTACGGCCGCCCCGGACCTGTCTGTAATAAAGACCAGTCAGTGCTGTTCCCTCTTCTTGTGCAGGGTCTTGTTTCCGCCTCCTTCTGTAGTTTTCTCCAGGTAGACTGTAGTGGGTGGAGCTGCTGGATCCCTCCTACAGCTCTGTTCTTTGGCACCGGTTATGCACAGCACAGTGATGATGTCACTGCTACTTACTAATTAATAACTTGGTTTGCAAAGGTATTTGTTGCACACTTAGTGGATCCTTTGTGACTATTGAGGTATATGTGTATGTATATATATATATATATATATGTATGTGTGTATGTATGTGTATGTGTGTATATATATATATATAGCCTGGTACGTACTGTAGGAGGCCTTTCACGGTTTTCAGGTGTTTTAGCGCTAGAAATGGCCTCTACAAAATGGACTAACAGAACCGATCGGTCCGTTGGTGTAAAAGGAGCCTTAAGAGCTGGTTGCCTTTTGACCTGCATTTGGGGTGTCATTAAGTTAACGCTGGCACCCACTGCAGATCGCAATTGCAGTATGTTTTGAATCCGTTGCGAGAAACATGCATGGAACAGAAGTTTCATGTATTGTGAACTGACCCTAAATGGGTTTTTGTTCTGGAGTTCCGTTTTAAAGCTGGCTATAATGTAGAAGTGGCATAGCGCTGGGAACTTAAAGTGGTGCTCATGACACACTCCTCTATGAGAGTGACCACCTCCAGCACTGAGCAAGGGCTCTCCGATGCTGCTCTGTCATACTCCACTTCTTCTGGGTCCCCCGTCTTCCTCTTTGACCATGGGGGGGCACTGATTATGTAACCCCTGCACATGCACTCAGGAGATAATCATCTCAGCTCTGTTCTTGGCATCTTACGGATGTCGGGAATGAGCTGGGAGTGTGGATTGCACATCGCTATACAGAAAACAAGATTACTAGGCAAGAGAAGAAGATGATATTTGACAGAAGAGACTTAGAATGTCTGCTCTGCTAAACAGCTGACCTCCTAGAAATTGGACCCTAGGAGTTTAGGGTGGAAGTATGTCAGGGCATTGCAGGTAGTTGGAAATGGCTGCTCCAGAATAAACTCTGTATTGGACTGTAATATTCATCTAGATAAAGAATGAGTGCAAATCTTTTACTTTATCTAATTAGTGCTGCATCTCCAAGCCTTCATTTCTTAGTGATGGATCCCTTTTAATAGAATCAAGCTGACCAGTATGTGAAAGCATCAGTGAAAAGAACAAATTAAAAAGATGCAAAGGCAGTATGCTGGCTGTATGCTGTCGTCTTCGATGCTCATCCCTACTTGTTTAATTAAACACATCATTACTCCTTGACAAAAGCTTGCTGTACTGACAGAAAACAATACACGTTTAAAAATGCTTATAGACTCATCTGCATGTTGAACAGTCTCTATCTGAAATGGGCTTTTTGCATGCACTCACTGCATTGGCTTCATAATTGGATTGTAGGAATATAAAAAGTAAAATGCTTATATTTAAATGGTCGCCTTAAAATGCCCTGGAATTTGAATGTTTAATTTGGGGATGGAGCAAACAGTGTTTTAAATATTGAATTTACAGTGGGCATGTGCATTATTTAATAGTGGCGGAGACATAAGGATTTTTATAAACACAGTAGCCAAATGTGAGCGATCACTACAACTATCAACTAGTGGCAGAATGGTGATTTCAGCATGTTCATTCAATAATTGATCAGTGTATGTAGCTGGAATTGTTGTTATCCTGCCTTTTATTATGAGAATGGAAACAAATTTTTCACTGAATTTAAGAGGACCCCCTGTCCCAACCATAAAACCGCAGGTGCATGCAGCTCTCTGTTCTCATATTTAAACACATTCTATATATAATAAAAGATTTTCCATAGGCAAACCTTTTTGTTTTCATTTTGGATAGAGTAAGGAAGGAATGTAACCAACGGCAGATTTTTTGTCTCCCATTGGGGAGATTTCCCTTCACTTCCTGTTTTATAGCCAAAACAGGAAGTGAAAGGAGATCCCTGGTTGTCACCAGAGTCACCCAAAAGGAGATCCCTGGTTGTCACCAGAGTCACCAAAACTAGTGTGGCCATTGAAAGATTCCCTATCTATTGCTGTTCTCAGGACAACCCAAAATTTGGGATTTTCTTTCACTTTTGTTAATGGTAAACATAAAATAGAGAGGGTGAATCTCCCAGACAGCAATAAAAACCTAACAGGAGTTTAAAATTCCTCTCCACTGTGTCTAAAACTTAAAAAAATAAAAAGTTTTGATATTAGTATTAATTAATATTAGTCTTGTTTTTTTGTTTAAAAATAACAAACTGGTTTTGCACAAAGCAGCCCAGATTCTCCTCTTCTCGGGTCCCTCGCTGGCACTCCTGGCCCCTCCCTCCTGCTGAGTGCCCCCACAGCAAGCAGCTTGCAATGGGGGCACCCGAGCCACTGCTTTGTGTGTCCATTCAGATATGCATTAAGATAAAAAAAACCTTCTACCTTTTACAATCACTTTAATTCAGATTCAGGTTTCCTTAGGCACAGGTGAGGTGGCTATTGCTTTGTAGATCACATTGCTAACACCAAGGCAATGTATAAACAATAGCAAACCATGCCAGATTTTGTACAGCGCATACGCAAGATCTGACACAAAGGTGATCAATGGGCCAACACACTAAACAAGGAATAAGGCAGCCATTGGTGACATATTTTCAATCAGTATCACTTTTTTTGGAGGAAGGGAAAGGAGGATCAGTGAGATACAAGAATAAAGAGGCATGCAACTGTAGGTAAGTTTACTTTCTTCACAGACCTATATTCTTGGTGCAGGCTGCTTATTGCTGAAAATGCTACCTACCTGATAGTTGTCTCTTTTGCTTCAATGCATTAAAACACTGAACTGGAAGAGTACTTCTAACTTTCCTGATTTGCTTGCTTGTTCGAGGTTAGTGATTCATAATGCATTGAAGGTGGTGAGTCAACATGATAGTTAACAAACATTTCAGACTGCTGACAGGTCTTGTTATAGGTTTGCCTTAAAGCAACCTTGTCACAAAATGTGAAAGGCTCAACCTATGAAAAAGAAATAAAATACTTTACTTCTGCTGTCTGCTCCTCTAAACAGCTCTCCATTGCTCAAGAATGGTCCCTTGACGTAAACTGTGAAACAACCTTTCAAAGATGTTGATCTCCTGGTCCCTCAAAGCTGTTGCTGGTTACTTTGGATGACAAGCACATCACTAATGTCTTCTCCATTGACATGGATATTGTGGGGAGGAAAACATGAGAGCTGTGGGGTACTAAAAGATTTACACTCCCTGGGGTGTCCGTTTTTTCTTTGGGAAATACCTTGATTGGGGAAACGGGCTGTTAGAAGGCACTGCCCCTTAGATTTGAATGTGGGTGAACTTATAGGTGGAAGGCCAAGCCTGAATCCAAGCTCTGTGTCTTTGTAAATGTCTAAAGCAGGGGTGTCAAACTCTCTTTCATTGTGGGCCACAGCAGCATTATCATTGCCCTCAAAAGGCCAGTTTTATCTGTAAGAGTAGATTTCCAGAGCACCCCACTCCCCCTTAAATGAGATGTCAAGAACCCCCCCACCATCAGAAGTCACCATTTCTTACACAGTGTTCCCCCTTACCTTGTGCTGCTGCCAGGAAGAAGATGGGAAGCAGGAAGTGCAGTCTGGAGGAGGGCTGAAGTCAGCTGCTGAATGCTGATACCAGGGGAAACGGACTACTGCAGACTGCTGAGACAACGTTGGGGTGTGGACAAGGGAAATGCCGCAGTTGCAGGAGAGGTGCAAGGGCCACATGAATAGGCCTTGGCGGGCCAGATGTAGCTTGTGGGCCTTGTGTTTGACACATGTGGTCCAGAGGTTCTCTTCTAGGTCCCTTGAGTAATTTTATTAGCCCAAATTCTTCTTCAGTAAGGGACAACCGAACTTTAATCTGAGTTGTAGTAGATATCAAGTCCATTGTGTTCCCAATAGATTTATAACAAGTCTTTTCACCATGTCATAGCTTGAATAAATTAAATATCCAATCTTGATATTGTCACCAAAAGATTGAGTAGTGTTCTAGAATTAATTGCAGTCAGTTTACACTTCCGGCTGCCATTTTACGTAGCCATAGCCAGCTGATAAAACTTGCTATGTGTAGATGATTGTAGGTGGTCAGACTACATTTAAAGTGGAGTTCCAGCCTAGTGGAAAAAAAATTAAGTCAGCAGCTAGAAAAAACAGTATTACCTTGGATTACGAGCATAATTCATTCCAGAAGAAGGCTTGTAATCCAAAGCACTCGTATTTCAAAGCGAGTTTCCCCATAGGAAATAATGGAAACTCAGATAATCCGTTCCACAGCCACTGCTTGTCTGTGCAGTACCGCATGTGGCCAGAGGTGCGGGGGCGCTGGAGATGCTCGGGAACAGAGTGTTTCCGAGTGTCTCTGAGCATCACTGTCGCCCCCGCACCTCTGGCCAATTGCGGTACTGCACACCCCAGGGGCTTGAAATTTGCTGGGCTTGCGAGACAACGCTCGCAAAGTGAGTCAGAATTTTAAAAAAAGAACAGCTCGTATTGCGAAAAGCTTGTAAACTGCGTTACTCGCAATCCAAGGTTCCACTGTACTGTAGCTGCTGACCTTTAATATAACGACACTTAACTGTCCGGGGAGCCCACAATGTCAGCACCCTAAGTCCATCGGATTGGGGTGCAGGCACCGGCATTGCTAGAAAGGGAAGCCGGGAGTGTAGCCTACTGCGCATCGCTTTCTGAATGGTCTCGTTGTCTTTTGGGACACACACAGGTCCCAAAAGGCAGTGGGGGGGCGACATGATCCGATCGTGGAAATGATGTACCTCGCTGTGGCGGTGCTAAACAGAAACAGAACAGATTATTACCCCATGGAAACAAGGTAAATCAAGCCAAAAAGAAACCAAAAAACGTCCAATGTGGTTTTAACTTGCTGCTATTTAGCTGATGGTGCAAACATGGAAATGTGGGTGGAACGCCGCTTTTAAGTGCAAAATTGCGAGCTTGAGTGAAAGTACAAAATGTATATTTCTCAAGCACGAGGAATAATTATTAGAGTTACATTGGGAACTCCACTCCCTCTTACCACCCTGCTAGGCTCTGTGCATGTGCCGGATCCTCCCGTATACTTCTGTATACTTGTGATGATGCCTCTAATCAAGCTTTGGATCCCGTGTCAATGTCCCAGGTGTGCGACTAACAGGGTGAAAATTGCGTGAAACGGACTTTCAACAGATCAATGCAACTTGCACCATGTTGGTCCTACATTTGGGATGCCAAGATGGGTTCAAGAGCTTGATCAGAAACTGCAATGATATTCCGGAGCTTGATCTAGCACTGTTTAACATTTCTCACTGTTCCCTTATCTCGTTTACGTTAAAGAGATAATAAAAAACGGTTTTAAATGAACTTATGAGCCAGAATTTTATAGGAGCTTGTGAACTGCCCTGAAGATGTAGCCTGTAATAATGATTGATACACAAGTAACATTTTAGGCAATTTCAGCAACATTTTTTTATGACGCTGTCCGGTATTAGTGTGCTTTAATGAACACGATCATTTTCCATAAGGGTTACTGCCACTGACTTTAAATGTAGAGAAAATTACAAGTAATAATTTTTCTAGAATTAAGGAAAAAGCACAATAAGAAGCTTTTAAACATTGTTAGCCTGCTAGGAGCGTGGTAAAAATATACAATTCTTATTGGAAGTGTGTCAGAAGTGTGTTATTTGCAGATGAAGGTTGAGATTTCACAGATACACTTGATAATGTGTAAGGTTAGTAAGCAGTGATCACTCTCCTTTGTTACCTTTTCCACTTACAAATCTGTTAAAACACAAACGTATGTCATCGTATTGTTGGTTTGGTACACGTGTAATGCAAACACATCATTCATGACTAATTCATTTCCTGTCCACGGTATCTAAAAAAAAATATACAGAAACTCAGGTGCCTACAGTTATAATTTGAACTAAGTTGCAACATATTAAACCCGCAAAGAAATAAAAACAATTGGACCTCTTCTAACCTCACGGTCTCAGCTTTGAAAAATCCTGTTGACATTTTATTGTACTTAAAGGAGAAGTCCAATAAATAGTGCAGCGCTAGGTATAAACACATGATGATCTTGTGCTAAAAAGAATATATGAAAGTAGATATGTCACTGTATTATTAACCACTTCAGCCCCGGAAGAATTTACCCCCTTCCTAACCAGAGCACTTTTTGCGATTCAGCACTGCGTCGCTTCAACTGACAATTGCGCGGTCGTGCGACGTGGCTCCCAAACAAAATTGATGTCCTTTTTTTCCCCACAAATAGAGCTTTCTTTTGGTGGTATTTGATCGCCTCTGCTGTTTTTATTTTTTGTGCTATAAACAAAATAATAGCGACAATTTTTGAAAAAAAAAATATTTTTTTTACTTTTTGCTATAATAAATAACCCCAAAAAATATTTTAAAAAAATAGTTTTTTCCTCAGTTTAGGCCGATACGTATTCTTCTACATATTTTTGGTAAAAAAAAATGGCAATAAGCGTTTATTGATTGGTTTTCGCAAAAAATTATAGCGTTTACAAAATAGGAGATAGTTTTATGGCATTTTTAATATTAATTTTTTTTTTTTTTACTAGTAATGGCGGCGATCAGCAATTTTTTAAATTTTTTTTATCGTGACTGCAACATTATAGCGAACACATCGGACATTTTTGACACATTTTTGGGACCATTGTAATTTATACAGCAATCAGTGCTATACAAATGCACTGATTCCTGTGTAAATGACACTGGCAGTGAAGGGGTTAACCACTAGGGGGCTAGGAAGGGGTTAAGTATGTCCTGGGGAGTGTTACTAACTGTGGGGGGGGGGCGTGGCTATGTGTGACACTGTCACTAGGCAGAATGGGGAGTGGGAGATGCTTGTTTACATTAGCATCTCCCTGTTCGTCCTCTCCGTGATGCGACCGTGGGTATCCTCGCGGCGATCGAGTCCGCGGGACCCGACTCACGGACCTCCCAGCCAGCGCGCGCCTGCAATGGCACGGCAGCAAATTTAAAGGGACAGTACAGGTACGCCCATTTTCCCAGCCATGCCATTCTGCCGACGTACATTGGCGTGCGCCGGTCTGGAAGGGGTTAAAGTGCAATATGACCATAAACATTAAATGGCATATTTGCCTTGGAGTTTTTGTACTGCAACTCCTGTCTTTTTTTTAATAAAGCATCTTGAGAAGGCATTCTATACTATTGGAGCCTTTTTATCTTTTGTATATTATCCTGCTGTTCCCCTTATTGGGATTCGAGTGGATGTCCATGGATCTTTCTGCTGAAGTCTTCCATCGGCGATTCTTGGATTTCACTAAAAGTGCTGCTTGACGACGCCCCCTCCCCCCCCCCCCCCACGCATAAGGGAGGAAGCCTGCGACCTCCCCACGCATAAGGGAGGTCGCAGGCTTTCTGGTAAGGCTTTTATCCTAATGAGGTGACGTGAAACACGGTGATGAGCACTCGATCTATGTTCTATGCTGCACTGTAAAGTCACATATTGGATTTCAGCAATCTATTAACAATTTTTTTCATCCATATCGTTTTACACTTTCGTTCGTTTTTTTTATGCGACTTTGGTTTCTTTCTGCATTGTCGCATGAGACTGCACTAAATTAAATATTTTGTTGTATATAACACAATCCATCACATTTGAGATCGCACTAAAAGGAAATATTTTGGTTGCGCATAATACAATTCATCATATGTGCGCTGTATAGTTGCACTTTATTTGGATTTATGCCATTTAATGTTTATGGTCATATTGCACTTTAATAATATAGTGACATATTTACTTTCATATATGCTTTTTTTTTGCACAGGATCATCTTGTTTTTATACCTAGCGCTACACTTTATTTTTTGCATTTTTATTTTGTGCCCTATTCATCTATCACTTAGCGCAGATAGATAATTTTTATTTCTAAAGGAGAAGTCCAGCCTAGGCTCGTTGGGGGGGATTCTCCTAAGGATCACAGGAGTGCAATTCGTTTTGCACTTCTGTGACCCGTTTTTAATGGAGAGTGGTCTGAAGTCCATCTCTGCTGACGTCACACAGATCATTCGGGGCACAGCGCCATCACGACTCTGGAAGTCTGGATCCGCCAGGTGTCTGGATTGATGGCAGTCTCAGCGAGCCACTGAGACCGCCACTCCCCGCCACAGTTCCGCACTCCAATGAGCGTGGAGGAGCAGAGCAGGAGAGCTGCTGATTAACAAGTCAGGAGCTCTCCTCTCGGGGAGCCGAGAGAACCGAGCCAACGGCGGTGTTCAATGGTTCGGTTCTCAGTGCAGAGACACCAGGGGACAAATGCAACATCGGACTGATGCTGCATCCACTTAGGTAAGTATGATCGGGGAAAAAAAGCCAAACCCTAATTCTCTTTTAATGGTGCACCAAAAGAAGAATTCTGGACCAAAACCAAAATGTACAGTTTAAAAAAAAAAAATACACACTATATATATATATTTTATATATATATATATATATATATATATATATATATATATATATATATATATATATATATATATATATATATATATATATATATATATATATATATATATATATATATATATATAAACACACACACACTTTGTATGTCTTCACACTGGTCTGTTGCGGTGTAATAAACCTTCCCATTGAAATGCACTGAAAACGTAGCTAAAATGCACCTGTGTTGCATTTTTCATGCGGTTTTTGAGTCACATGACCTATAAAAATTGCGGCAAAATCACATGCGTTTTTCGGTGGCCATTATTGGCACCTTATTTTGTATCGGCAAAACGATGATAACCCTATTCTCGGCCGATAATTTTGGGTGGCCGATCGGTGCATCCCTAATTATACTTGTTTCTGAAACAACTTAAGCAGAACTTTAGCAAAAAATAATAGGAAAAAAATGAATAGCCAATTAAAGGATACAATAATAAAACCAATATTTGGTGCAATATGTACTGTAAATTTAGAGATTTCCTCTGCCCTATTTTTTCTGCCACTAGATGTCCTCCGTCTAATGGCAAGCATCATTCAACCTACTTTCTCTGAGCCCAGGTTGTGGGACCTGCACCCTGCCTGTGATTGGATAGTGAAAGGCAAAGCAGCATCCTCATAAGCTCATCTCTCTGCTTTCTCTTCCTGTCAGCATGCCTCTTGTTAGCACATAACTGATGCTGCTAATTCTTCTCATAATCCAATTTTGTTGTACAGAGACTGCAAGAGCCTGGTACCTAATCAAATTCAGGTACCACTATACTGCTTGGAATGCACGTGATGTCATTGGAACACTTGCAAGCGGCAAAGTGTTACTAAAGTCTTGTTTGTTATTTTAATTAAAAAAAAAAAAAAAATTAAAAATGTAAAAAAGTTATACTTGCCTGCTTTGTGCAGTGGTATTGCACAAAACGGCCCAGATCCTCCTCTTGTCGGGTCCCCGGCAGCAATCTTGGTTCCTGCTCTTCTTTGTGTGTCCCCATAGCAAGCCATTTGCTATGGGGACATGGTGTGTGCTCGCTGCCGACCTGTGTCTATGGCGCTGCGCTCTATAGACTTACACAGTGTTACTTAGGCCCACCCCCCCACTTCCTCCTCACTGCATTTGATTGACAGCAGCAAGAGCCAATGGCTCCTGCTGCTGCTCGAATGCTGTGTGAAGAGGAAAAGAGGAGAGAACAGATGCAGCCGTGCACAGCACTGATCTCTTCTCCCCTTTCTTCCCCTTCACATAGGCAAAGGGGGTGCACAGGGAAACTAAAAACATTTTTTAAACTTCATGCAAGCAAAGCATTATGGTTAAAAAATGTTTTTAGGTTTGGTATCACTTTAAAGTGATTCTAAAGGTTAAAACTTAAAAAAAGACAACATGTTGTACTTATTTACTCTGTGCAATGGTTTTGTACAGAGCAGCCCCAATCTTCTTTTTGAGTCCCCTGCCAGTGGTCCTGGCCCCTCCCTCCTGCTGAGTGCCTCCAATAGCAAGCCTCTTGCTATGGGGGCATTTGAGCAGGCTTTCTCCCAAGCGACGTACCTGTGAGTAGACATTGTCCATTCACACACGGAGTGAAGCTCAGCCCGCCCCTGCTCTCTCCTCATGGGCTCACTGGCTGTGATTGACAGCAGCAGGAGCTAATGAAGAGAGAGAGACCCGGGAGAACCGCTGCTCTCATGCACTTTGCTGGATGGAGATGGGGCTCAGGTAAGTATGGGGGGCAGAGCTGTACCCAAAAGGTTTTTTGCCTTAATGCAAAGACTGCATTAAAGTGGATGTAAACCCGATTAATGAAATTTGACCTGGGCACATATATCTGCAGTGTTTACTTATGTCTGTCCAAAGCCCTAAGTCTCCTGTCTTTCTGCTGCTCAGTTCTTCTGTTATCAGCATGATAACTTCTGACAAGCTCTCCAACACAGGACATAAAAACCAGCTGAAATTTGTGTTGGGGGTTGTGCATAGAAATAGATTAGCAGAGAGCTGGTCTATTCACATCACAGCTCTGCAAATTTCTTCCTTGCTCTGCCTATGTGGAGAGGGGGTGTTTGCCTTTCCTTCAATTAGCTCAGACACAGTGTATACCAAGAATCCACACCCAGTGGTGGAACAGGAAGAGAAAATTCTAACACAATGTGCATTTTCTAAAGAGTCTAGAAAGATGAAGACAGCAGATATACATGTAAAATTTATGTAGGGAGATTTGTTTCATCCCTGTGTATCATCTGAGGCTGTTCACTTCACTGGGTATATGTGAGGGTTTACATCCACTTTAAGGTAAAAATGCTTCTGCCTTCAGTACCATTTTAAGCATCTTCCATGACCCCCCCCCTCCCCCCTGGCAAAATGAGCATCACAGCCATGGGGTGGGGTGGGGGGACCCCATTACATGGGTAAATTTAACAGCAGTCTGAGGCTTTAAGGCAGCCTGTTAATTTTGAATGGGCTGTTAGTACATAGAGACAATTGGCTGCATTCTTATGTGTACCAAACATGGATATTATTATTAAACACCACAACACACCCCGGTTTTCATGTTCCTGTTTTAATGGCATCCAAGTGTGCTGTTATAATAGTGGACAATGTACGGTATCTGCAATGTTGCCCACTTCAGCGCACATTTAAAATTTGCCTTTTCATGTAAGTTGCACTACATTTAATGTCAAGACAGTGTGAAAGTGCTCCTCATTTTATTACATTACAGTGTATAAGAATTCTGAGGATACAGATAAAGGATCTAGAATCCTAAATTTGCTAGCTGCACCTTTTTTTTTTTTTTTTTTTTTTTTTTGCATGCTAGTCTCCATATTGTAAATGAAGATATTACGAAAATTCTCATACGATAGAACACAACTTCGGAAGTGATGTGTTGTAATGTATCCTTTAGTTTCCAAACATGCGCGGTCTTGGTCACTCGATTTTTTTTTTTTTTCTTTTGGACAGATACGGCACTGATTAAATTCTTTCTGGCATCGTACGGGAAACATTTTTTTGCTTGTTCCTTCTGATAATTTCGCACAAACTGATGTGATCGGCTTTCAAAAGCTGTGAACTAACGGTTCAGATCAGATTATCGTACGATCTCTTCGATAAAGGTATTTTGCGTCCGATGTTCTCATGCGTACTAGGCTTAAGTGAATTTGTAAAGGGTTCTTTAGATGCAGCCGCTACCCTATCACCTTCCTTTATTGTGTTAATGACATAGCCCACAGCTTTATGGATTCATCACATAAACATCATGAAATACTATAGATGACTTTACTGGGGCTGATGAGGATTTAATACTCCAGATAGGAGCATAATGTGGCACAACCCTAAGACTTCATACTGCACTCCCAGTATAATACCTGCTTGGCAGTTGGCTCATTCCCTTACTAGGTGGAAGACAGTGGGGTAGGGCCAGCGTTTGTCTGGAGAGGACTAGTAGGGAATCAAAAGACTGTTTATTGGCCATTTGTAGCAGATTGTGGCTTCTCTGATCCCTTGTAAGCCAAGCACTTGTGTAATGTCTCCATTTTTTTGTATTTATGCTCTTCTTACTTTGTATTATAACACAGAGCTGTTTTTACTATGAGTGGGCCAGCTTCTAGGGATATAGCAGGGGTGCTCAACCTGTGGTCCTCGACCTCAAACCAGGGAATCACATGCTTGGGGTCAACAACCTGTTGATTGGGATCTCTGTTTGCCAACCCGCCATCCAGAGCTGGCCCTAGCAGTAGAGAAAGCAGGCAGCAGGAGCCGCCTAAGCTGATGCTTCCTCTGTAGCGCTGGCTCCTGTCCCATGAATCACCACATACAGTATCTCACAAAAATGAGTACACCCCTCACATTTTTGTAAATATTTTATTATATCTTTTCATGTGGCAACACAGAAGAAATGACACTTTGCTACAATGTAAAGTAGTGAGTGTACAGCTTGTATAACAATGTAAATTTGCTGTCCCCTCAAAATAACTCAACACAGCCATTAATGTCTAAACCGCTGGCAACAAAAGTGAGTACACCCCTAAGTGAAAATGTCCAAATTGGGCCCAAAGTGTCAATATTTTATGTGGTCACCATTATTTTTCAGCACTGCCTTAACCCTCTTGGGCATGGAGTTCACCAAAGCTTCACAGGTTGCCACTGGAGTCCTCTTCCACTCCTCCATGACAACATCACAGAGCTGGTGGATGTTAGAGACTTTGCGCTCCTACACCTTCCATTTGAGGATGCCCCACAGATGATCAATAGAGATTTTAAGTCTGGAGATCTGCTTGGCCAGTCCATCACCTTTACCCTTAGCTTCTTTAGCAAGGCAGTGGTTGTCTTGGAGGTGTGTTTGGGGTCGTTATCATGTTGGAATACTGCCCTGCGGCCCAGTCTCCGAAGGGAGGGGATCATGCTCTGCTTCAGTTTGTCACAGTACATGTTGGCATTCATGGTTCCCTCAATAAACTGTAGCTCCCCAGTGGTGGCAGCACTCATGCAGCCTCAGACCATGACACTCCCACCACCATGCTTGACTATAGGCAAGACACACTTGCCTTTGTACTCCTCACCTGGTTGCCAATACACATGCTTGACACCATCTGAACCAAATAAGTTTATCTTGGGCTCATCAGACCACAGGACGTGGTTCCAGTAATCCCTGTCCTTAGTCTGCTTGTCTTCAGCAAACTGTTTGCGACCTTTTTTGTGCATCATCTTTAGAAGAGGCTTCCTTCTGGGATGACAGCCATGCAGATCAATTTTGTGCAGTGTGCGGCGTATGGTCTGAGCACTGACAGGCTGACCCCCCCACCCACAACCCTTCATCCTCTGCAGCAATGCTAGCAGCACTCATATGTCTATTTTCCCAAAGACAACCTCTGTATATGATGCTGAGCATGTGCACTCAACTTCTTTAGTCAACCATGGTGAGGCCTGTTCCGAGTGGAACCTGTTTTGTTAAACCGCTGTATGGTCTTGGCCACCATGCTGCAGCTCCATTTCAGGGTCTTGGCAAACTTCTTATAGCCTCGGCCATCTTCATGTAGCGCAAAATTCTTTTTTTTTTTTTAGATCCTCAGAGAGTTCTTTGCCATGAGGTGCCATGTTGAACTTCCAGTGACCAGTATGAGAGAGTGAGAGCGATAACACATTCACACCTGAGACCTTGTAATGAAGTCACTTGACTCCGGGGAGGGGAAATGGCTAATTGGGCCCAATTTGGATATTTTCACTTAGGGGTGTACTCACTTTTGTTGCCAGCGGTTTAGACATTAATGACCGTGTGTTGAGTTATTTTGAGGGGACAGCAAATGTACACTGTACACGCTGTACATTCAGTACTTTGTAGCAAAGTGTCATGTCTTCTGTGTTGTCACATGAAAAGATAGAATAAAATATTTACAAAAATGTGAGGAGTGTACTCACTTTTGTGAGATACTGTATACAGCGCTTTTGCAATAGGCATATTAGCATCTATAAAAGGGTTTACAATTGTCAGGCTGCTTTAACATTGATCGATTGTTGCGGCATAGTGCACCTGCGGCTTTCCTGCAGGTTAGCTGCACTGAGCTATTGACTTCTATTACATCCTGCGGGTTTGGTGCGGCTTTTGAAAGCGCATCAAAACTCCTGAATGCAGGAGTTTTGTTTAGCTTTCAGAAAATGCACCACACCTGCAAGATATAATAGAAGTCTATAGCAAAGATGCACTGTGCTGCATCCGTGGTGTATGTAAATCGCAACGCATCAGTTTGAAAGCAGCCTTACAGTATAGGGGGCTCAGGACAGTAAGGGCTTGTTTACATTTGTGGTTTGGGGGTGGTAAAACCCCATGTTTAGATGTGTTTAAGGGCCGTTTCACACTGCTGCGATGTGGGAACCCTGCAAATCTACTGTGGGTTCCCGCATGGCAGTTCACACTGCCCTATGAGAACTGCTGGGAGTGTCAGTTAAAAGTTCCTGGCAGGAATTGGATCACATGAGTGTGAACGCCCATACGATCCGATTCTGCTGCAGACCAAAAAAAGGGTCCTGTGCGAGTTTGATGCGAATTCAGCCATGCTATCTGTATGGCTGAAATCGCACAGAGATCTCATGTGATTTGCACTGCAGTGTGGGGCAAATCACATCCGATCTCAGACATTGCACCAGTGGGAACTGCCCCTTATGCCGCGTACACATGAGCGGACTTTACGGCAGACTTTGCCCGGCGGACGGGATTTGGTCGGACAATTCGATCGTGTGTGGGCTCCAGCGGACTTTGTTTTCTCAAAAGTTGGACGGACTTAGATTTGAAACATGTTTTAAATTAATCCGTCGTAATCGAGTCCGGTCGAAAAGTCCGCCGTCTGTATGCTAGTTCGACGGACAAAAAGCCACGCTAGGGCAGCTATTGGCTACTGGCTATGAACTTCCTTGTTTTAGTCCGGTCGTACGTCATCACGTACGAATTCGACAGACTTTGGTGGATTGTGTGTAGGCAAGTCCGTTCATTCAGAAAGTCCGTCGTAAAGTACGTCGAAAAGTCCGCCGGGCAAAGTCTGCCGTAAAGTCCGCTCGTGTGTACGCGGCATAAGTGTTGTAGTTTTTCAGGGGTCGCAATAGTGACCCTTACCTCATTTTCCAGGGGGCCCTTGTGATCTCTGTCACATTCTGTTTTACACTTGAACAGGAGGGGTGGTGGGGGCGGCCTATACAGGACTTGATCCTGTCCATTTTCCTCCTGCAACCACTGAAAGCCAGTTTCTCTTCCTTTCCCTCCCGCCGGCATTCAGCGGCTGCAGGAGGAAAATGTTCATTATGCTATTCAAAATAAAAAATGTGAAATTCTGAACCATTTCATTTCATTGTGGCCCGCAAACGTTTACCAAATCACTTAGGGGCCCTTGCTCTTCAAAAGGTTGAGCACCCCTGGGCTATAGGGTAGAGTAGGGTTATGCACCACCTTACCATATCTATCTACCCTTTTTTGTTGTCCTTTATGGCTACAGCTATACACTAGTGAACAAATAAAAACATAGGTATCAGTTTGCATGGGCTGCTGGAAGTAGTTAAAAGATCTTCTGCGGCTCAAGTTAAATGCAACCTTATGCCCTGCACACACGATTGGAGTTTCCTACAACAAAACCGTGGATTTTTGTTCGAAGGATGTTGTCTCCAACTTGTCTTGCATACACACGGTCACACAAATGTTGGCCAACAATTACGTGGGAACGTGGTGACATATATAAGATGTACACGATATCTCCATTACAAACGCTAGTTATATCTCCGGCTTGTACTTGATTCCGACCTTGATTCCGACCATGCATTGACTTTTGTCCAACTTGTGTACACACGATCGGAAAGTCTGACAACAAACATTTGTTAGTGGAAAATTTGAGAACCTGCTAGTCAACATTTGTTGGCGGAAAGTCCGACAGCAAGTGTTCGATGGAGCATACACACGGTTGGACTTTCCGCCAACAAGCTCACATCCAACATTTGTTGTCGGAAAATCTGATTGTGTGTGGGCATTAGTGTCTTTGTCTCCAGGCTCTTGGTTGTAGTGAGCTCTGGAGTGGAGCTTGTTTGAAATTGCGTTTGTGTTTCTCACTGGACAAAACCAATGAAATAAATGCTATAGTCATGCAATAACTGTTATTTCATTCATTTATTCATTCATTGTTTGCCCTGTGAGCAGAGAGTTATAGAACCATTTCCATCTTCATTCATTAATTTTTGGAATGCATCAGGTTCCATTAGATTAGCACTTACTCTGTACCTGCTACCCTGAAGCATGTATTTGGAGCATAAAATTGCAATACAAATTGTCAAACTGATAAATGTGGAGGACCTAGCTGAAATATAAAATAAATCGGAAGCAAATATATAAAATGTGACACTGGAAGTTCATTTAGAAAAAAAAGAGTAAAAATAACTAAACTATTTTTTATGTTTTTATCAAATTTGACATTTCCAGTTTTATATAGAGTGTGCAATACTGTGGTTTAAAGTACAAACGCTGTTTTAGAAAGTGCTCTGTAATTAAACTAATATGGCTAATATGTGTCTTTGTAGCCAGAGATTGGTGTGGGTTTTTTTTTCTAGAACACCCTTGTTCAGAGAAAACAGGAAATTTTAAAGAGAGGAGCTAATGTATTAATTAATTGGATACATTAATGCATCTCCACTCTCTTCATGTTAGGATGTAAAGCAAACCTCTCTTCAGATGCATCCATTTTTGAATAATTGTTTCCATTGTCCATTATGCTTCATTACTTGTGGTAATGTTAACTTTTCCAGTACCCGAGCATGTAATCATAGTGATACTTTCATTAAGCGCTCCATCAGCTGTTGCAAAAGCAATCCTTCTTTCTTCCACAACTGCAGCCTACTGCACTGACTGATATGCAAATTTTGACTTTTTGCCAAGTCAACATCTAAGCCCTCATCTCCACCTCATACCACTCCCCCTGGATACTAACATATTCTCAATG
The DNA here is from genome assembly GCA_037952925.1 of Lithobates clamitans. NCBI lineage: Eukaryota > Metazoa > Chordata > Amphibia > Anura > Ranidae > Lithobates > Lithobates clamitans. Next base: position 3,462,263 of record JBBGZY010000605.1, on the reverse strand, counting down.
TGCAGGGGCACTTAGCTGTCACGGGTAGGTTTGTGACCTGATGGGTATCATTGAAACCTGTCTTCTGCAAAAAAAAAAAAAAAAAAGATGGCAGCAGTTATTGGGGAATAATAACTGGGCCTCACGGGACAGAATTGAGCTGAGTGTTTAATCCCTCATCATTCTTCAGGGAATTGTTTAGAAGTTGAACAGTTCCTATTCCGTCAGCGGTTTCTGTAAACATTGGCAAAGGAAAGGGTTGCTTTAGAGGCAATACGGAATTATTTTTTAAAAGGATGCCAGTTTCCATATAAATGGCAATTTTGGGAAGGCCTGTTTGATTGTATTGGTTTTTCAAAATTCTTTTTACTCTTATCAAAATGCAATTCAAAGAACCGAGCTTTTGCCAATAGGATATTATTGAAAACCGTAGGTTTTTCTGGTTTGCTTGTCTTGCAATTTATTTTCTTCAAGCAGCTGTTCAACAAAGATTCCAGTTAGTTCTTTTGCAATACAAATAGCCTAAACTCAATGGAGAATTTCTAGATTTGTATGTTAAACATATTCATGGAAGCAAGCAAGCAAGCATGTACAAACCCACGAAAATGTGATCTATTTTACAGTAATGAATTAGAATGCAGGTAAAATTGGTAGTACTGAATACTGAACTGGTACTGAATTAAGAAGAATTTTTCGATATATCACTACATTAACAGTCGTCCTTTTTGTGTGCTGAACATCCTAAACAAACAAGCCTTTTTTTAGAGGCTGGAATAATTGAAGACCTCTTGTTCTACTAAGATGCTGTGGTTTTTGTTTTTTTTGTTGTTTCTTTTTTTCTTTACAAGATTGGCTGCATTCTTATGAGTCCAGTCTTTAAGATGGATATTAAACCTTGTATAGGTGACTTGCTCAGTATGATATTGGCAAAATTCTTACAAGACTCACTTTTCATATGAGGTCACACTTGTAACTTCTTTTTGTTCTTGCGTTTTTTTGGATCATCTATGCTATTCTTTTGGCATTTCAGCTGAGCTTTCTTGTTTAGTGTTTTGTAGTGGAGAAAGGGAGAGCTGCCCAAGCTGTGCATCTCAAAAGGTAAGGGATCAAGATCTACATGAGAGAGGCCACCAGTGGGCATCTGTGTGACTTTAGACATAATGAGATCCTCTCATGGTCTCCTCAAAAACTGGATGGGGAAGGTAGGGCAGCTGTCGTCATCGTTTCTGTTTGGCAGAATGTTTCCTTGTCAAGTGGAACGATGCCCGTTTTGCTTTATTAGAAATGTAGGTCTTCTGCAATTCTCACACTTGGCACACCTATTTACACTTGCTTTGACTTCAACACACATTAAAACGGCTTTGGTTCTGCTTTGATGAGGCTTTGGTTCTGCTTTGGTTCTGCTTTGATGAGGCTTTGGTTCTGCTTTGGTTCTGCTTTGATGAGGCTTTGGTTCTGCTTTGGTTCTGCTTTGATGAGGCTTTGGTGGTGCTTTGATGAGGCTTTGGTGGTGCTTTGATGAGGCTTTCGTGGTGCTTTGAGGCTTTGGTTCTGCTTTGATGAGGCTTTGGTTCTGCTTTGATGAGGCTTTGGTGGTGCTTTGATGAGGCTTTCATGGTGCTTCAACGATGCTTCAGTGGTGCTTTTTTGAAGCTTGGCAGATGCCGTGTGTGTGTTGATATCTCATGCCTGCAATACCCCCAAAACAAAGTGAAGTTAAAGCCTCTCAAAAAGCTCCAGGTGCTTCAAGAGAGCTTTGTCGGACTTCTATAGAGGCTTTGAAGCACCATTAAAGCAACATGGGGTATCATTTTTGAAGCAAAGCAAACGCAAAGTGTAAACAGGACTGTAAGCTAACGAGCCCTTAGGGCTAGTTTTACACTTGCTTCAAAACAAGGCTTCGGACATGCATTGTTAAAGCTCTCTGAACGCCAGTCAAAGCCCCTGTCACTGAATAAAATGGTTAGCTTACAGTCCCGTTTACACTTTGCTTTTGCTTTGCTTAGTTTCGGCTTCACTTCAAAAATTATACCCCATGTCGCTTTAGTGGTGCTTCAAAGCGTCTTCAACGCCTCCATAGAAGTCTATGACGAAGCTCACTTGAAGCATCATCGAAGCACCACCTAAGCATCAAACACATCAAAAAAGCATGTTGAAGCGGTAGGCGCTTTAATGTGTGTTAAAGCCGAAGCAAGTGTAAATGAGCCCTTAGAGCTTAGGAGACATCAGGCCAGGGAATGTGTCTCTATACTCACATATTAACATAGAACTGTGCTAACATGGATGAAGAGTAATAAAAGAACTAAATCCTTTATCTTTCCAGTAGACAATGCTTTCAGAATCCTTTCTTTGCTGACCATATGTTTGAGGAAATCCAGTAATAAAGTGATACCTTCAAATGGATACAAAAACAACACTCCTGTGGACCATTACATTTAGCCATAAGCAGCCATAATATTTAAGAACACTGCAGTAAAGTCACTTGACTGGATCCAAGTGGATTACGGTAAGTGAACTTACTACTTTGCCCTGCATGGGTAAGGGTATGATTACCTTTACCCATGCAGGGGGTAAGGATAATCAATTTTGTGGTGAGACATGACTGGAAAAAAGTTAGGGGGGATGGTTTGTAGTTGTCACCAGGACAGGTGTCTCCATTGGAAAATTTTCCCTCGCCTCTTGTTCTGCTGAAACTGGGAAAATTTTGAATTTCCCATTATTTTCTGTCCTTGGGACAATGGTCATGAGGACAAATAGACTGTGTGAATCACCCTAATGGAGATATGTACAGCAATAACAACCTGATACCCTAGAATACCCCAAATTGTTTGGCTTTAGATGAACTTTACTTTTTTCATCTGATTTAGCAGGCTGTCCTCCCCTTCAGCAGAAATTACATGCCCGATTAGGCCATTCTATTTCTCAATCCCAGCAAGACTGAAAAACATAGTTTCATATTCACTTTTGCATACAAGTTTTTAACAATAATTCTAAAATAATTTTGAATACAGTATATGTAAAATCACATTTTTGGGGTAGTTTTGGATAGAGTGTAGAAGTGATAAAAACCCGTCACGTTTTTATGGCTGCCTGGATCCTCCCTGGGGAGATTCATCCTTCCAATTTGTCCTCGTTGACCATTGTCTTCAATACAAAGTGGTGGGAAAACCAAAATTTTTTTCATGGTGTCCCATGAGAAGGAATTTTCCAATGGGGGCACCTGTTTCGGTGACAGTACTGAAGGGATTTGCCCTTGCTTTGGGGAGATCTCCTCCTACCACCTGTTGTGTCCTTAGGACAGGAGGTGACATGCCATGGAGAGCAAAAAAAAATAAAAAATCCAATACTCAACCCAAAACAAATAACTTTTTTTGGCTTTTTATGCACTTCAAGATAAAGAGTTAGGTGCCAGCTGTGGGTTTCAGACCCGTCACTTACCGGGTTTGTGGCACGTTTCATTCCTTTTATGGAGCAATTTGAATATATTTTTTAATGAGTTATTTTTTTTTCTTGAGGCAGCCAACAGTTGGATGCAAGAATATTCAGATGTATTTTCATCCCTTTTTCTTGGAACTAACTTTACTTTAAGGCATCGGATCATAAACCTGTTCCTTCTCTAGGCTGCACTTGACTGTCTGTATGACTCCCAGTATACCTCTCACACTTTTGTCTGTTTCACTTGGGTGAGTTTCCTTTACAAGATGGCCAATTAGACAGCAGAGCCAATGGCTCAGGAAAAATAACGAGAAATAGGGTACAGTACATGTCTTCAGAATAAAAAATACCCTATTTTTACTCACATCACGTGTAGAGTTTTTTTTTTTTTTCCTTTGGGCAGGTGGAATGCAAAGAAAGCTTATCTTACAACAAAATTACATTTTAGCGTTAGAAAAATAAATGAATTTATTGCCCCCAGAGGTTGTATCGAATGATGTTGGCTATATTAAGCTTATAGGTCGGAGAGATGCAATTCACCAGCACTTGGCTTGACGTTAAAAATGAATTTAGCAGCTCCGTAAAATATTTTACAGTTATATTTTTTCTTTGCAGTTTATCCTGGCTATGTAGCATGTAAGGCCCCTTTCACACTAGCAGTCCCCCCATCCACACAGTCAGTGTTGATGGGGGAATCCTTCCCATGGAGCTTTGTGTTCTCCTGGCGAGGAGGGGGGGGGGACGTGGGTAGCTGTCCCTTCTGGGAGAACACGGTAATTATTGCTAGCAGCTATAGCCACTGATAATAATAATAATAATCGCATGTAAATATTCGGCATGCTGGTTGCACATTTAGTCTGCTCATAGATGGTTTGGATCTCACCCAATCCCTGCTGAACCGCCTGAGATTTTAATCTATGGCTGCCTTAACTGCAGTTTATTTTGTAGTATGATCAGACCTTGCTTTGCTGGCCAGGATCTCCAGGTTTAATCAGACCTATACGCAATTTTTCCTAAATAATTATGTTTCATAAACCATGGCTGGTTTCTTTTTTTTTTTTTTTTTTTTGCATTTCAGTCCACTGATCTGTGTAGCCAATTTGCAGCCATATCCTGTCTACGTGCATAAACTTCGGGATGGCATTTCCAGGGCAGGTTTCCATGTGGTTAAAATGGTGGCCCTTGTCTGCATAATGTATGCTCAAAGGTCACCTCTAGTCTCCTTTAGAACCCTGCAAGAAACGACAACACATGGGCTTGGCAATAAGCAGGGACAGAGTATTGTAACTTGATTAGAGGAAGTGCCAGATGAATGACCTTCAAGAGGAAGTAAACTCTGATGGGTTTTACTTCCTCCGTCGTTCCCTGCAAATTAAAAGCATAATGGCTAGTATACATCGCATACTAGCCCATTATTTAGCACTTGCCTGCAATCAAAGCCCGCGCTGTCCCTGCTGGTGGAAGCATCCATCTTCTGCCCTCTTCCTTCGCCATGCGCCCCTAATGGACGGGCAAAAAAAACACATTATTTGAAATCGAGCCCATCCAGGCTGAACCGGACAAATTTTGATCGGCGTATGGCAAACTTTAAAATGTATGTATAGCCAACCATTTTTTTATTTTTTTCGGTTTTGGACAGATTGGGGGAGGGTAAAATCCCCTGTCCATTTATTTTTTGCTATATTTGTCCTGTTGGAGATATTTAAAAGTGCATCTGCACTTAGTTTTCCCTGAGTCTACCAGAAAAGTCCCAAAAATACCTGTTGATCCCGCCAGTAAAATCCATTTCCGGTGATAGTGTGGCAATAATGCTTTGTTGTTCCTGAATTTGGAGCAGCATTGTCCCTCTAGTGTAGCCTGTGCCTGCTTGTACCACAGTGGAATGAGGTGATGTTTGGGGGGACATGGTTCTTAGCTTTGACACTGGTAGTTTATCAACCTGCAGCATGTCAGTCAGTACCTGGCCACGTCTATTCCAGCCCCCTACTTTCTGATATGTCAGCACTGCCTCTATTACTGAAACCCTCCCACCGTGGGCTGCAGTCCCTGGGAGGGGAGTGTGAGAGGCACAAATGAAGGCTGATTGGGTTCAGTCTGGATAGGTAAATGAAGCTTTTTGTTTGAGGTCTGTCACATAGTAACTGGATATGGTACTTGTTTAGACTCAGACTGTCATAGAGGAGCCTTTAATTGTACTTTAATTGGTAGCTGGTCACGGTAATTAAGCTGATGACTTTAAAGAGGATCTTTAACTATTATTGGCTTAATATTTTACCTGTTAAATCAAAACAGATGCTCGTAAAGCTGAAATTTTAATCTGCTCGGATTTGCCACCTTGGTTCCTTTTTAGCCCTCTCAACATGATGGTATATATTTAGTTTAAAAAAAAAAAAACTTTCCAATTTTCCTTACATATAGGGTTGCCACCTCATCCCTTTAAACCTGAACACATATTAATTACACAGGTTCTGAGTTTAATTGAATGCAGTGTAATTGATAGGTGTTCGGTTTTAAAGGGATGTGGTGGCAACCCTAATTACATTACCTCTATTTTAGATCCAGTAATATCATCACTGGATCTGCGTGCTGTGCAGGCAGATCATGGCTGGTTGAAGGGGCTGCTAGGGTGTTGTAAATAGCTTCTTGAAGGGCTATTCTGCCACTAGATTGAGATAAGTGTTTTAGGAAATTTCTGTAATACTTCGTGCTATCTAGTCCCTAAATGTGGTATTTATTCCATGATAAACAGTCGACCAGCACAGGAAAAAAAAACGACTTGCGCTTGCGTTTGGCCCCATTAGCAGAGATCTTTTTTTTTTTTTTTAAATAAATGCACCCTAATATTGGGGCAGTTGTGAATATTTAAAGCTATGGAAACAACTGGAATTCCCCCTAGCTGGGTAATAAATGGACAATGAGAATTAACCCATGCTCTGCTCCTTATAAGTGAAACCTCATCTATGTCATAAAGTGGTGTGCGTCTCCAGGAGCTATCCATAGTGTAGACAGGAGACGGGAAACCATAATTAAAATGTAACTGTAGTAAATGTGAATTTTGGCAAGCGTGCTGTACAAAGGGACAAAAAAGCAATCATGCTTTTTGGAGTAGCTAGTTAAGGTTTAACACACAGAGATGATTTCACTGCATCTTTTATCTCCTCCGTAGGCTGTACAACTGTCTGAGGATATAAGGATTAATGATGTGTAGTTGCATACACACAGGACACCTCCTGCCCATTGCACAGTACGGCTTCAAATAGAAGGTCATTACATGAAGATATGGATTGCTTTACAACGTTCCATCATAAAAATCCGGGCCTTTACTTGTACGTGTAGATTAGGCGCTACTCAAATTTATCGCTGTCAAATATCTATTGACTCATCACATTCAATAGTATATAATTGCTGCTTATACCACTTTTCATGCTTTCTAGATTATTGCATATTTCTTGAAGGCCAGCCTCATTCAACTATTTTCAGTGACGGTTGCTGAAATGAAAATCTGTAAGCATGCCTGCTTTTCTGCTGTTTAGATATTCAGAAGGTGATGTGGTGGCCATTTCTACAAGAGAGATTTTCGTCTAGGGCGCAGTTCTTCTGCAAGGTCCTCTCCTTAGAGCATGGGCCTCCAAACTTTTCAAACAAAGGGCCAGTTTATTGGCCTTTAGACTTTAGGAGGGCCAGATTGTGCCCAGCGGGGGCAGAAAATGTCCCGGGCCCGGCATCAGTGAGAATAAATATGGCCTCCGGGTTGGTGGTCAATAGGAGGAGGAGTAGTGTCCCTAATTAGTAGCAGGAATAGTATCCAACCATTGGTATTGGTTAAAGAAATAGTGCTCCGTTGTTGGTATCAATGGGACGAATAGTGTAGTGTAATGCATTTCCTTCATTAAGGTAAAAAACTGTCTCAGTAAGTGTTTTGCCCCCTCGCCTCCCCATATACTTGCCTCAGTCCTATATTGATCCAGCACTGTGCCCATCTGCAGCCAGTGCTGTTCTCTCTCCCTCTTCACACAGAGGCAACAGCTGGAGCCATTGGCTCCTTTTGCTGTCAATTAAATACTATATGGAGGGATCAGGGGGAGAGCTGAGCCGCACTGTGTGTGTCTATAGACGCACACAGCCCTGCTCGGGAGCAACCCCGCAGGTGCGCTCCCATAGAAAGTGGCTTCCTATGGTGGCCCATGAAGAAAAGGAGCCTAGAGCGCCAATGGGGGGGCTCCAGAAGAGAAGGTTCGGGCCGCTCCGTGCAACACTTTTATACAGAGCAGGTAAGTATAACTTGTTTATTATTATTAAAAAAAAAAAAAAAAACACCTTTTTAATAGAAGTTGTATGAGTGCTGCCTGTGCTGGTGATTTTCTGGGAAAAAAAGCTTAAAGTGGCTGTAAAGGCCCTCTCTCTATCCTGCGATGTCCACAAGTGCCTTGGCGCCCCGGGACTCTCCTTCCTGATTGGCTAAGACACAGCAGCGGCGCCATTAGCTCCCGCTGCTGTCAATCAAACTCAGCCAATCATAAGAGAGAGGGTGTGGGGCCAAAACATGGCCATTTGTCTGAATGGACACACGGAGCTGCAGCTCGACTTGGGTGCCCCTATAGCAAGCTGTTTGCTGTGGGGGCACTCAACAGAAGGGAGGGGCCAGGAGCTCCAGCCAGGGACCTGAGAAGAGGAGGATCGGGGCTGCCTTGTGCAAAACCACTGCACAATCCACAAGACTTAACAATCGCCTTAAGGGCTTCAAAAGTTGAAAATGACTTGCTGTAAACAGTACTGAGATACATAATCTTTTAGCATTCTATAGGTCCCATCATGGAGTTTAGGGGGGCTCAATCACCTGTTCTGCCCCATCTGCTCCCCCCTTTCTTGTTCTTTAAATCACCACTGTATTGTCTCCGCAAACTGAACTGAGATTTATTCATCTTTATTCCTGGAAAATCTTTTAGTGCCGGTTCACACAGGGGCGGCACGACTTGCAGGCGACCTGCACACGACTTCGGCGGCGACTTGCAAAACTACTTTTGTATAGAAGTCGATGCAAGTCGCCTGAAGTCACCCCAAAAATACTACAGGAACCTTTTTCTAAGTCGGAGCGACTTGCGTTACTCCTATTAGAACGGTTCTGTAGTACAGAACCGGATGCGACTTGTCAGGCGGCTAGGTCGCCTGACAAGTCGCCCCTGTGTGAACCGGCACTTGCAGAGATTTCTGTTTTTCTTTTACCATTTACATATGACCATCTCACAAGTACAACAACCAGGGGCTGACCATTATGCCAGTTGTTGCTGTGTGTAGTACATACAGTGTCTTACAGTTTACTGTATACATGATTTTGTACATGGTTGTGGCATTTCACTCAAAAATTGTACGTAAAAGGAGCCTTCACCTGAGGTGTTTATGACGTTAGTCTTTGTTTCAGCCTTCGTTTTCTTGAGCCGGCCAGACACAATCTGACAACACTGCTTGGCCTGAGCGGTGTGCACAATAAGCAGGGCTCATGTATAATTCTAGTCTGAAGATGTGCTGATAGCAGGATTCTGAACTCCTATTCCAACCACATTCATCAGCATGTTGGCTGACTTACTCAGTTCTAGTCTGTGGCTTATTGTTATTAATGTAGTTGTATATTACTATTTATGTGTACCATTTGGGAGTTTCCTATTTTAAACTGGAAACACTGCATTCATTAAACTTTCATTATTAAATTTAATATAATCTGACTTGTTCATAACTCATATGACTCATATAAATTACTGCATATTCTATATTGCTTTCTGCCTTTACATAAGTCAGGTCCATAAATATTGGGACATCGACACAATTCTAATCTTTTTGGCTCTATACACCATCACAATGGATTTGAAATGAAACAAACAAGATGTGCTTTAACCGCAGACTTTCAGCTTTAATTTGAGGGTATTTACATCCAAATCAGGTGAACAGTGTAGGAATTACAACAGTTTGTATATGTGCCTCCCACTTTTTAAGCGACCAAAAGTAATGGGACAATTGGCTGCTCAGCTGTTCCATGGCCAGGTGTGTGTTATTCCCTCATTATCCCATTTACAAGGAGCAGATAAAGGATCCAGAGTTCATTTCAAGTGTGCTATTTGCATTTGGAATCTGTTGTTGTCAACTCTCAATATGAGATCCTGAGAGCTGTCACTAACAGTGAAGCAAGCCATCATTAGGCTGAAAAAACAAAACAAACCCATCAGAGAGATAGCAAAAAGGTGTGGCCAAATCAACTGTTTGGAACATCCTTAAAAAGAAAGAACGCACCGGTGAGCTCAGCAACACCAAAAGACCCGGAAAACCACAGAAAACAACTGTGGTGGATGACCGAAGAATTCTTTTCCTGGTGAAGAAAACACCCTTCACAACAGTTGGCCAGATCAAGAACACTCCCCAGGAGGTAGGTGTATGTGTGTCAAAGTCAACAATCAGGAGAAGACGTCACCAGAGTGAATACAGAGGGTTCACCACAAGATGTAAACCATTAGTGAGCCTCAAAAACAGGAAGGCCAGATTAGAGTTTGCCAAACAACATCTAAAAAAGCCTTCACAGTTCTGGAACAACATCCTATGGACAGATGAGACCAAGATCAACTTGTACCAGAGTGATGGGAAGAGAAGAGTATGGAGAAGTAAAGGAACTGCTCATGATCCAAAGCATACCACCTCATCAGTGAAGCATGGTGGTGGTAGTGTCATGGCGTGGGCATGTATGGCTGCCAATGGAACTGGTTCTCTTGTATTTATTGATGATGTGACTTCTGACAAAAGCAGCAGGATGAATTCTGAAGTGTTTCGGGCAATATTATCTGCTCATATTCAGCAAAATACTTCAGAACTCATTGGACGGCACTTCACAGTGCAGATGGACAATGACCCGAAGCATACTGCGAAAGCAACCAAAGAGTTTTTTAAGGGAAAGAAGAGGAATGTTATGCAATGGCCAAGTCAATCACCTGACCTGATTCTGATTGAGCATGCATTTCACTTGCTGAAGACAAAACTGAAGGGAAAATGCCCCAAGAACAAGCAGGAACTGAAGACAGTAGCAGTAGAGGCCTGGCAGAGCATCCCCAGGGATAAAACCCAGCGTCTGGTGAGGTCTATGTGTTCCAGACTTCAAGCTGTAATTGACTGCAAAGGATTTGCAACCTAGTATTAAAAAGTGAAAGTTTGATGGATGATTGTTAATCTGTTCCATTACGTTTAGTCCATTAAAAAGTGGGAGGCACATATACAAACTGTTGTAATTCCTACACCGTTCACCTGATTTGGAAGTACCGTATATACTCGAGTATAAGTCGTTCCGAGTATAAGTCGAGGCCCTAATTTACCACAAAAAAATGGGAAAAACTTATTGACCCGAGTATAAGACGAGGGTGAGAAATGCACAGCTACTGTAAGTGGAAAAGAGCGTCAACAATGCCCATTTGCAGCCTCACTGTGCCCATTTGCATGCCTCACTGCGCCCATTTGCAGCCATAGGTCCCCCGAACTTCAAACTCGGTAGTTAAGGGTTCCTAGATGCCCCCTAGCTGCAGCCAAATTTTGGGGTCTCTGAACCCAAAGTGTCCCGAAATGACATTGCTACAGATGGACACAGTTGACTGAATTTGGGGCCCCGTATCTCGGGGCCACTTAGTGCTAGGAACCCCAAATTTGGTGTGCAAACCCAGTGGAACTAGCACAATAAAATATCCAAAGCTGGGATTCTTAGCACCAAGTAGCCCCGAGATACAGGACCCCAAAAATTGGTTCAGAAAATGTCAAGCACTTTCTGAACCTATTTTGGGGCCCCATATCTCGGGGCCACTTAGTGCTAGGAACCCCAAATTTGGTTTGCAAACCCAGTGGAACTAGCACAATAAAATATCCAAAGCTGGGATTTCTAGCACTAAGTAGCCCCGAGATACAGGACCCCAAAAATCGGTTCAGAAAATGTCAAGCACTTTCCGAACCTATTTTGGGGCCCCATATCTCGGGGCCACTTGGTGCTAGGAACTCCAGCTTTGGATATGTTATGGTACCAGGTCCACTGGATTTGCACACCAAAAAGTCATGCTGGGACTGTATTTATGGGCGAATTAACCAAATCTTACCTAAATATTTCTGGTTCATACTGGTGATTGATTGTTGGTCTAAACGCACCTGGGTACCCAGATCCAGATTCCTAAATGGGAAATGGCAGATCACTATGCCAAGTTCAGTATATGAGTTGGTAGGTTTAAACCACAACATTTAGAAATGCATAAAAGTTTTAAAGCGGTAGTAAACTCCTGAATTCGATTTTTACCTACAGGTAAGCTTGTAATAAAGCTTAGATGTAGGTAAAATTAATATCTCCTAAACCATGCGCCGTTTAGGAAATATTCCCTTGATTGGCAGCCGGTGATGTCACTGGCGCATGCGCTTTGAAGGAATGGCATACTCTAAAACTCGGCTGTTGTCTGACATGAGAGAGCCATTTCAGCTTCTGGAAGACCCCCACCAGTTTGTTGTGTCATCCAAAAATGCAAGGTAACCACTTCCCGCCCGGCCTATAGCAGAATGACGGTCGGGCGGGAAGTGGTTACCTTGCATTTTTGGATGACACAACAAACTGTTCACAGACCGTGATTTTTAGAAGTATTCCTGAGCCCACACAGTGATGTCCATCACAGAATCATGTCTTCAAAGTGAGGATGTAAGTCGGCATGTGGCGGTCCGGAAGTGGTTAACCAGGCCGTTTGAAAACCCAATGTGGCTGAATTAAAACAATTCTGAAAAGAAGAGTGGGCCAAAGTTCCTTCACAGCAATGTGAATGACTCATTGCAAGTTATAGCAAACACTTGATTGCAGTTGTTGCCGCCAAGGGTGGCACAACCAGTTATTAGATTTAGGGGGCAATTACTTTTTCACATGGGGCCAGGCTGGTTTGGACAACTTTTTTGCCTTAATAAGTGAAACCATCATTTAAAAACTGCATTTTGTATTTACTCGGGTTATCTTTGTGTAATATTAAAATTCGATGACCTGAATCATTTAAATATAACAAATATGGCAAAAAAAAAGGAAAGTAGCAAATACTTTCACAACACTTTGTGTATATACGTGTGTGTGTGTGTGTATATGCATGTGTGTGTGTGTGTGTAAAATAGATATATATATATACATACTGGCTGTAAAATGTGGAAAAAGTGAAGAGCTATGAATACTTTCCGCATGCACTGTATGTATGTGTGTGTCTGTGTATATAATATATAAATGGTGAATGGCCCTATCCAGGGTAAGTGGGTGTTTAACATTGGTTACGTTTATTCAGCTTTCCTCTTCTTGGGTAAAGCGTATGTGCAGTAACTACTAATAGAATATCATGAAGATTGACAATCCGCCTTTTAACCTCCTTTGCCCTTCATCTAGACATACATTGCAGGATCTCAGCGAGATTTATGACTGTGCTTCTGCTATTATAAGCTGCTTTCATGTCATGCTGGACTCTGCTTACTAATCTATTAATCACACCTATTTGAGGCTCCATTATGTGGACGGACTGGCATGAAACCAAACCTATGTTTTTTAATGTGACAACATTCTTTATAAAGGAGTCTGGCAGCGTATGATGGTTATATACAGCAAATTCTGCTCTTTTAGGCAGTGGGTTTGGAACAAAAGCTATTTGTAGATAGGAGAGAGGTCACAGAACCTATTCTTTCTGCAGTCCTACAATAATGATACGGGTTTGTTTTTGCTGTAGCTGTCCCCGGTGTGTGCAAATCTGTCTTTTATTTCAATGTGTGCAGACAGCTACATGAGTGATATGGTCATTCTCCTCTCACTTTAAGCAATCAAAGCTGGCTGCCCCTTCTAGGGTCACCGAAATTGATTGCAGCTGAGACGCGCTCAGTGATTTGAATGGGCTTGAAAACGGCACGTCTTTTATGTACAGCATGTCGCTTAAGTCGTCAATACTTGAATCTGAATTAGTGATGTCCTGGTTGTGGAAGCTGCATTTACTTTGAGTCCCAGCAAGCTCACGTAGTTGGTATAATAGTGAAGTCAGTTTTACTAAGTTTTTTACTTCTGAGTACAAAGAAGTTGCTGCTAATGATTCTTATCCTCGTTCTGCATCGCTGCAGTGAACTGTAAATATCCTAGTTTCTTTGGGACTGGAAAGTACAGCCAGTGGTATACTTCAGGCAATCCTAACGGAGCGCATTCGGCGCAGTACAAATCCCATATCAAATCAATACGACAGGAGAGCTGCGGCACAGGGTCATTTGTCCTCTCTCTTTGCCCATTCACAGAACGTCTTGTATGCTGTGAATAGTTCATTGAATACAAAGTGTTCTGTGAATGAGTAAGGGGAGAAGAAGAGCATTTGTGGCATTTTGGCTTGTGCATGCCACAGCTCTCCTGTTGCAGCCCCTGCTTAAATGGTTGTTCCAAAGTCCTTGTATTTATCCGTCTTTGGACAAACATGCAGTTAAATTTTCAGTCACATTCACCAATATTTCTGATTGATGGAATGAGGCCCGCGTATTGCAGAGCATACCATGACATATACAGTCCTACACTGGTAGATGAGTCAGGAAAATACAGCCTGGGTCTTAGAATAAGAGGGAGGTGAAGCCTCCATCAATCTACTGTACATGTAATATCCCACCTCCATTATGTTTAGCTGTTTAGTGGGCATGGAGGTGAAGGGGGGAGTGGGCAGTTATTTACCACTTTCTATATGCCCACATGTGTCACTATAGTCATGTGGGCTGCTCATATGTGAAAGGGAAAAAATCCTCAGCATAGAAACTCACTGAAAACTGAGCATGTGCAGATTTGCTAACACTGCTCTGCAAAACTTCTAGCTGAATTTGGGACTTGGACAGAGGAGGGAGATGGAGAAGAGCGGGATCATCCAGGTTTCTTGCAGAATACAAAAAACAAATCTCGTGGTGACTGAGTGAGTTTGAAATGCATGCAATACAACATTTACTGATAGTTTTTTATTATGTGGGTTCCGTGGCACTTTAACTTTCCTCCTAATTTTTTTTTTTTCTAAATTTGCTTATATACTGTTTAAGTCATTTTAAAGGACCAGTAGACTTGAAACAAAATAGAGGCTTTGTGCAAAGGCTCTACTAAACTCATTAACAAAATGTATGTAAGGAGAGATATGACATTTAACTTTGCTATTTGGCCTACATTCTGTTATTAGCTTCCCTTTTAATTTAAATGAAGCCTAAATATGCTGTGCAGTATTGTAGCAGAGAAAAACAGCATTACTAGGGACCATTTGGCCTGTTATGTCTACTGCAGTCACTTCTGCCATTAGTTCAGATACAGGCCAGTGGCAGTATTTTGTAGTAACCTGTGGGGGTCTGCAGGTGGTCCCCGTGGGGGTTGCCAGCAATCTATTGGTCCAGCATTGACAAGCATACTCCCTATTTTGACAAAAAAGGCCCTGTTCTCAGTACTAAATAAAACAAGTCACCAACAGACTAAGAGGAGCTTTATCTATACCCTTTCGGTGGACAGTGAGCAAAAGGTATCCTCTCCAAGTGCTCCGGGTGCTGCTACTATTGGATACTTCAGGGTATGTTCCAGGTTGCCCTAGTTTTGGCAGTTTTATTTTATCATCATCAACATCTGTGTAGAAGTAGATGATCCTTAAACGTGCATAGCCCTGTTTATAGATTTACCTTAAAGTACAGATTGTAGCATTTCTGCTGAGATCATTTTTAGGTCTCCAGGAACCCACTGAAAAACCACATTTTATGGGGTTCAGTGGGTGAAAATGCCCCATTACATTTGTGTCCAGTGGAAAGATAACCGTTTATAGAGGTGGCATTATGACCACTTCTGTAAGTCAGGTAAAAAGACCATTGGTACCCTGCAGCTGGCTCTGCAAGTTGTCTTGGACCTAGTTTTAATGCTTGTTTTGACAGAAATCTGTGTGGGTTCATGCACAGATGTCTATTCAAATTGCCCCCGACGTCGCCAAAAGTAGTACAAGAACCACTTTTGGGAATCTGTGTGGCGTTACAAAGACTAAGAGGACTCCCCAGGGTCCCCTTAGTCTAGCCGACCAGCTGTTGCAGTTATACTGTGCAAATCGCTGTAGCTATTTGTCACTCCTTTAATACATCATAGCAGGCGCGAGATGTCCGCCGGGCACCCGCGATTGCTTGTGACAGAGCTAGAACCGGGATCTTTGTGTGTAAACACACAAATCCCGGTTCTCTCAGGGGAGAAGAGAGAGATCATGTGTTCCTACTAAGTAGGAACACCAATCTCTCTCCTCCCCTAGTCATTCCCATCCCCCCTACAGTTAGAACACACCTAGGGAACACGTTTAACCCCTTGATCGCCCCCTGGTGTTAACCCCTTCCCAGCCAGTGACATTTATACAGTGATCAGTGGCTATTTGTAGCTCTGATCACTGTGTAAATTTCAGTGGTCCCAAAATAGTGTCAAAAGTGTTCTGTCGGCCGCAATGTCGCAGTCCTAATAAAAAATCGCAGATCGCCACCATTACTAGTAAAAAAAAAATATATTAATAATAAAAATACCATAAATCTATCCCCTATTTTGTAGATGCTATAACTTTTGTGCAAACCAATCAATATATGCTTATTGTGATTTTTGGTATATATGAAAAAAAAAATATGTTAAAGAATATATTCTATATATAGCCTATACTGTTGAAGAATTTTTTTTTTTGGATATTTATTATAGCAAAAGTACAACATTTTTTTTTTTTTTTTTCAAAATTGTCGCTCTTCCCTTTTTTTTTTTTTTATAGTGCAAAAAATAAAAAGGGCAGGGGTGATCAAATTTTGTTTGTTTGGGTACAGCATTGCACGACCGCGCAATTGTCAGTTAAAGCAACGCAGTGCCGTATCGCAAAAAATGGCTTGCTCAGGAAAGGGGCAAATACTTCCGGGGCTGAAGTGGTTAAGCATCCTTAAAATCACTGCTCCTGTAAAAACCATCTTTTAAAACAAAAATACAAATTTGCATTGATGCATGTTCCCCTGGGTAGTACCTGGGCTCCCATACCCTTTTTATCACCAATAACTTGCATATAAGCCTTCAAAGTGGGCAATTTTTATTTTTCTTCGTCAAATTTGTTTATTGATTTTGAAAATAAAAACATTGTTACAATTAACAAAATATTGATTACATTAAATGGTAGCATTAGATGAATTTACATATCAGATCTTAGTATTTCTTGTAGTTACAAGCAATGAAAGACTTAAATAGGCTATGTGTTTTAGAAAGACTAAGGTGTTACAATCAATTTTAACAATTATATAATCAAGAGCAACAAAAAAAAATGAAAAAGTCTTCAATCAAAATTCGTGTGAAAGGGGCCTTAGTCTTTTCCCCCATTTGTTTTCACCTGGAGATCTGGCCAGTAACACACCTCCTGTATTAGAGTGCTCTGGATGAAGGAGCACAAGGGGCATAATTTATTTTTACATAAATAAAACCATTGTAAGCACCCTGTCAGTATTGAATGGTTTGTCTCATGCCTGTGTGATAAATCTGCAAGAGAGTATTCTTTAAAACAAAACAGATTTACTGGCCAGATCACCAGATGAAAATAGAAGAGTAAATCCTACAAAAGAAAAATAATGCAGCATGACATGTAAGAGTTGGTAAGCTGCAATACAATACATGTTTGGTTTGGGATTTAATACTGCTTAAGGCCCCTTTCACACTGAGGCGGTGGGGGCGTCGGCGGTACAACAGCGCCATTTTTAGCGCTGCTGTACCGTCGATCTTGCAGCGGTATTCGGCCGCTAGCGGTGCGGTTTTACCCCCTGCTGGCAGCCGAAAAAGGGTTAAAATCCCTCGTACAGCGCGGCTATAGCCGCGCTGTCCCATTGATTTCAATGGGCAGGAGCGGGGAAGGAGCGGTGAATACACCGCTCCTTCCCCGCTCCAAAAAAGCGGTTTGCAGGACTTTTTTCACCGCCCTGCCTGCGCACCGCTTCAGTGTGAAAGCCCTCGGGCTTTCACACTGAACAAACAGCGGAGGCTGTTTAGGGGCAGTTTTCAGGCGGTATTTTTAGCGCAATACCGCCTGAAAACCGCTCCAGTGTGAAAGGGGCCTTAAGGATCCCATTTAAGTACTACATTCAGAAAACAAAGTATAGTGACTTGGCTTATGATTCTTTCTACCACCACTACATTTTTACTACTTTAAGACCAGACCTCTTTTTCAGACTCGGTGTTTACAAGTTAAAAACACCTTTTTTGATAGAAAATTACTTAGAACCCCCAAACATTATACATTTTTTTTCTAACACCCTAGAGAATAAAATGGTGGTCATTGCAATACTTTTTGTCACACCGTATTTGCTCAGCGGTAATACAAGCGCACTTTTTTTGGAAAGAATTCACTTTTTTGAATTAAAAAATAAGACAACAGTAAAGTTAGCCCAATTTTTTTTATATTGTGAAAGATAATGTTACGCCCGCTCGTGGAATGGCGTCAAACTTTTACCCTTAAAAATCTCCATAGGTCGATGTTTAAAAAATTCTACAGGTTGCATGTTTTGAGTTATGGAGGAGGTCTAGGGCTAGAATTATTGCTCTCGCTCTAACGATCGCGGCGATACCTCACGTGTGGTTTGACCACCGTTTTTCATATGCGGGTGCTACTCGCGTATGCGTTCGCTTCTGCGCGCGAGCTTGTCGGGACGGGGCGCTTTTAAAAAACAAATATTTTTTTTTCCTTCTTTATTTTATTGTATTTATTTACACTGTTTTTTAAAAAAAAATAAAGTTTGGGTCACTTTTATTCCTATTACAAGGAATGTAAACATCCCTTGTAATAGAAAAAAGCATGACAGGACCTCTTAAATATGAGATCTGGAGTCAAAAAGACCTCAGATCTCATATTTAGACTAAAATGCAATAAAAGAAAAAAAAATGTTGTCATTTAAAAAAAATTACAACAGAAAAATGTCCCTTTAAATGTATGGGAGGAAGTGACGTTTTGACGTCGCTTACGCCCTGCTATGGTATGGAGACGGGTGGGGGCCATCTTAGCCTCACTCGTCTCCATACCCAGCCACGGACATGTCCCGATCGCCTCCGCCGCTACCGACGGCTCCGGTAAGTGGCGAAGAGCGGCGGGGGGGGTCCCCTCTCCCACCAGCGATAACGGTGATCTCGCTGCAAATTCGCCGCAGAGACCACCATTATCGTTAACCGAATCGCTGCCTGAAGAGATGGATACCTCGGTTGTGGCAGCAGCTGCTGCCATTACCGAGATATCCTTCAAAGTCAGGACGTATATAGTCGTGCGGTGGTCGGTAAGTGGTTAAAAAAAGAGCGGAAGTCTGAGTTGATTGTGAAACACCTTGTAGGACAAACTAAGGGCCCTTTCTCACGGGCTTTCCGATCAGGTCAGCCTGATCGTTTTTCAGGCAGACCTGATCGGACTCTCCATTGACCTCTATGGAGCGATGAATTTTAGCAGGGACATGTCCTCTAACACATGCTGCTATCTGATCCGATTCTGTCCACCAAAACTAGATGGATGGTGACCCTATTTTCCCTCCGATCTCCCCATAGAGGAGAGTGGGACTCTGTCTATCTCCGCTCTGCACAGTAAGCAGAGACAGATCTGTCATCCGCCTGCTCAGTGGGGATCAGTGGATCGATTCCCCGCTGAGCATGCGGAGTCCATCAAACAGACAAGCCTCTGTGAAAGGGCCCTAAGAATCACAGCTCTGTGAAAAAGATTTGTAAAAGCAGGAGCATTAAAGTAGATAGATATAATTTCAACTAAATAACATTTAGATTTTGAAAAAAAAAAAGAAAATTGCATATTTTAATAGATTAAAAATACTTCTTAACAAGTATTACAGAATTATGAGATTATAGTAATGGGTTTAAACTATATAGAATTTTAGTAAATGGGTTTGTATCTGCTTCACCTATCATTGTAACTTTTCATGCTGATATTGCTGTAAAATTGTGGCAAAAAATCATCCAAGTTTTATTAGATTAATGTTTTCTGCAAAATATAATTTGCTGGATTATTTTCTTTGTACCCAGAATCAATTTCAGCCTTTTAAACCGTCCCCTTTGTGTACCATAAATCTAAAAAGGTATTGCACTTCTATATCCCTAATAAGAACCACTCCGATCATTTAAAATCAGTCGCTTTGTTAACGGTCATTTTGTACACGATGACTCACAGTGACTCGGAATAATTACCACTAAATCTAAATCTGGAAATGAAATACTCTTGATATTTTATTGCCAAAACAGGTGCACTCATAGTCCATTAAAACATTCAAATGCACTGTGGTCAGAATAGGGAGTAATAAACATGTTTTTGTAAAAGGAAAAGATTTCAAGGACTTGCCCCTATACAGAGCTTACCTATTAAAGCTTTGGATGGCAGGCTTCTCTGATTAAAAGCTTCCAGAGGAAGAAATGCCTCTGTTTCCTATAGCAGGCAATTGGATTCTGCCATACTGCACTAGAAACCGTAAAGGAAGAATGATTTCTTGCTGTGTATAGTGTCTTCCTCTAAGCATCCTCATTAGAAATCTACTTTTTTGTTTATTTTTCGACAGAAATCTACAAATTGAAGGTACTTTGGGTGTACATTGCTCATGGAAGTGTGATACTGCATGTACATTAGCATGTGGTATGTCATGAGTTGGTATGTTCTCATGTATTTAGAATGGGTCACCAGAAATCGTAGCAAAACGAGGCCTGTCTGTATGTGCCACTATCACAAAAATAGCAGCTTTAAGTAAATTCATCTGCAATATATTTTACATCCTTTTTATTTATATTTTATATGCATGTGAAGCTCACCAGCAAATCTCACAGGCCGTAAAATTACTATTTGATATGCATGTAAATTCATACAAAAATATAAAGGCATGTAAAATAAATAAAAAGTTGTCACTGCAGGAGGCTCCCACATCTATGATCATGATGATGATAATATATATTTTTTTAACCCCTACAGATGTCTTTAGTGCAATCATGTGATGTGCAGGGTGCTCTTTGATCTTTCCCCAGCACTGGGGTGATGCACTTCACACTAAATGAAGCAGGGGTCTCCAAACTTTCCAAACAAAAGGCTAGTTTACCATCCTTCAGACTGGGGGGGGGGGGCAGATTGTGTCCAGTGTGAGTAGACAATATCCCAGTGTTAATGGGAGTAAAAAATGCCCCATCATTGGTGTCAATGGGAGGAATAGTGTCCTATTACTGGTATCAGTGGAAGAAATGGCACCTTTTCGTTCGTTGGTATCAGTGGGGCAAATGGTGCCCCATCATTGGTGTCAGTGGGAGGAATAGTGACCCATCATTGGTATGTTAGTGGGAGAAATAGTGTCCTATTTTGGTGTCCGTGGGAAGAACAGTGTCCCATTGTTGGTGTCCGTGGGAGGAACAGTGTCCCATTGTTGGTGTCCGTGGGAGGAACAGTGTCCCATTGTTGGTGTCCGTGGGAGGAACAGTGTCCCATTGTTGGTGTCCATGGGAGGAACAGTGTCCCATTGTTGGTGTCCGTGGGAGGAACAGTGTCCCATTGTTGGTGTCCATGGGAGGAATAGTGTCCCATTGTTGGTATATGTGGGAGGAACAGTGCCTGATATTGATGGGAGGAAAAGTACCCCAAGGGCCAAATAAAGGCAAGCAGAGGGCCACAGAATTTGCAGAATTTTTTTTTCTCCCTATTCGGGGATCTTTTCAGAAAACATAAATGAGCCCAGAGTTGGGCTTCAATAATCTATTTCTAATGATATGATATAGATGTCAACTATGTACTAATAATCAAAATCCCTCTTGCTCCCTTCTGACTTTAGCAAAGTAAGCTATACTTGGTTGCTCTGGGCCACCGTCTTGGCAATTGATGCTTTGTAGGAACCAGTGTGAGCACCTCTATGCAGGTAAGAGGAGAACACGGAACATCTATGTATAGAACTCTGGACCCCAGTGATGCAAAACATTTGCACACTCAAGTTTTATACATTTCCTGTCAGTGACATAAAACCAGAGATTGTAATGTTGTTTTTTCTGTAAAATTAGGGAATAGTAACATTATGCAGCTATGAAGCTGCACAAATCTACTCTGTTATAAGTATAAAAATGGCTTCTTCTGACATAAGCTTCTGCCTGGGTGTGATGTCAGAACCACCTTGTCTCTGTATTCCCTTCAGTGTAAAGACTTTAATAAATGCAATGTTAATCCCCCTTTATTATTATGAAAGGAATTAATGCCGCACAAGAACCAGGTACAGTTTTGATGAAAGGTCTGCTCTAAGCTGTTGCGCAAACTTTTCTAAGTAGGAAATGTAAGAAGGACTGCGGTGGCTTGATGTAGAAGATGTTTAGCATAATCACGGCTGAGTAAGTGTATTTTTATTTTAGTACTTTCCCTGATTCGGTGGAACGTATTTGGCCGTGAATCAAGATGTTAGGAAATGCGGAATGATGAGGCGGCTGGAGAAGTTATATTACAGCTTGCCATCAAGCACTTCTTTTTCCAGTCAAAGTTAATTTTAATGCACCTCTAATTTCTCTAAAATTAGACGGGAGCTGTGCACACAAACGGAGATCTATACATCTGAGTATAGGGAAAGAGCTCTACTGATTTATCTGCACATAGAAATGTATTTCTGAATAAACCTTGGTGTCTTTTTCTTACTGATATTCAAGGCATGAGCTGCAATGAGGGGTATGACAAGTAATGTGCTGGTTATTAGCAGAACAGTCAGTCAAGCATTAGGAGGAAAATAAATTCCTTTTTTGTAGGTATGTTTTGTTGGAGGCCGCTTATTGCGCTGGCTCAGCATGTTGTGCGCATAGGAAGGATTTTCTTGCCCACGTGTTTCATCCATTTTTAAACTGTTACATAATGAAATGATAATGAAAGCTAAATTTGTGAAGAAAAACAAACCACATCTTGTAAATCCAGAAAGTTAGCAATGGCTGTAGAGGGAACCGCTATTTTGTGTGTCCTCCAATATTTAGAAGGTTGTGGTAGGCATCATTTAAATATTAAAAGAAACAAACGTCGCTGAATAGTGGGAGGTCATGCGGCCACTCCATTGGGTAGTTGGTGGTGCCTGATGTTAGCGTTTCAAGCGACTTTTACTATAGGATGTCTTTAAATGTGGACTTTTGGACTTGTTCAGTGTATGTGATACTTGTTTGAAAGATAACAATAAATACTACACCATGAAATTCTATTCTGTTTCT
Organism: Lithobates clamitans; assembly: GCA_037952925.1. Lineage (NCBI taxonomy): Eukaryota > Metazoa > Chordata > Amphibia > Anura > Ranidae > Lithobates > Lithobates clamitans. The sequence goes on along the minus strand of JBBGZY010000605.1, from coordinate 3,439,612 downwards.
ACCTTGTCAGTGGAAGTGACGGATGGCGGTCTGACCATACCAATGGAAACAGTGGAAGAACGTGGAGGATATTGTGTAACAAGCACATATTGCTGTTCTATTCTTAGCCCCATTCACAACTGAATGTAGCTTTAAAATTGTGCACTTAAAATCGCATGATTTCAAAGCCACAGGTCAGTGTGACTTCAGGCGCGACTCTGCTGACATCTGTGCGACTTTATGCACCTAAAAATCACAAAAAAATAGTGCAGGAACTTTCTTCTTTCTTTCTTCTTTGTTCTTCTTTTTCCTTTTTACTTCTTTCTTCCTTTTTTACTTCTTCTTTCTCCTCCTTTTTTTTTTTTTTTTTTTACAGGGTTGCTCCAATTTGGAAAGTTTGATTGCCGACAATAGGGTGCGACTTGTCATGCGATTTGTACCTGTCAAATCGCATGACAAGTCGCACAAGTGTGAATGGAACCTTAGAAAGTATAGCTTTGCCGTAAGTGTTCTGTCTTACTAGACAGTGGAAGGATACACTAAGATAGTGGTTGAATCGTCCAGCGTGAAGGACATCACACGGAATTTAAAGTGGAGTTCCAGTCATTTGTTAAGTTGGCAGCTACAAAAAGTGTAGCTGCTGACTTTTAATAAACAGCCACTCACCTGTCCCACTGTCCAGCGGTGCACTCACCCGTGTGGTGTTCTCCCCGTGTCCTCCCTTGGCGGCGCCGGCATCTCTACTATGCGCACGCAGCTGTGACAGATTGTGGCTTCACAGCCAGGTGCCCACTGCACATGCACGAGTGGCGCTGCGGTCTGTGACTGGCCCCTGAAGTCTTCTAGGACCTGTCATATGTCCCAGAAGACTTCGGAAGGGAGAGCTTCTGCTTATGGTCGCCTAGGCCAGTGGTTCTCAACCCTATCTTCAAGTACCCCCAACAGGCCATGTTTGCAGGTTTTACTGTATCTTGAACAGTTGCTTTAAATCAGAGTGAATGGCTTGGTATTTTGGACAGCTATTTTATCTAAGAGAAATTCCCAAAACATGGCCTGTTGGGGCTACCTGAGGACAGGGTTGAGAACCCCTGGCCTAGGTGACTAGAACAGAAGTGGGAGCAGGTACCTGTCAAATTCAGGAACCTGCCCCCCCCCCCCAAAAAAAAGCTCAGTTTCACAAACAGGAGCTAGGGAGGAGGCCTTAAAGTGGAAGTTCCACTTTTGAGTAGAACTCCCCTTTAAAGTGGACTGGATTTTGCATGTAACATTTGCACTTATAATTGTGAAATAATATGTGGTGGATGGATATTCATTCATTTACTGAATTTATGGTGGAATACAGTTTTATATACTTTTAAGTGCTGCACTCAATATTTAGTTTTACACGTTTAAGTTGTATATCTGCACGTATTGCATGCAGCTTAATACTTTATTTGTTTTTGTTTATAGCGCTGACTTTTGATTGCCTTTTATGTAAATTAAATATCCCTGCTGTTTGAATGTGTAGTCTGTTAGAAAGCACGGATTCTGTGAGTTAAGAGGTTCCTATGGTTTGAAATGTCACTATATATACAATATTTAGTAAAACTGTGCAAGAAGCAACCATAATGTACCGTGCAGACTTTATTGAAAACAATCGAATTTCAGATTTCAGTGTGCTGGAAATTTTTCAGAATGGATGACCAAGATCCTTTAGGCTACTTTCACATTGAGGTGCTTTTCAGGCGTTTTAGAGCTGAAAATAACGCCGGTAAAGCACCTGAAAAGCGCCTCTCAGGCCTCCCCAGTGTGAAAACCTGAGTGCTTTCACACTGGGACGGTGCGCTTGCAGGACGGGTAAAAAAGTCCCGCAAGCAGCATCTTTGGGGCGTTGCAGGGAGCGGTGTGCACACCCTAAACTCCACATGCCCAAGATGGCTCTTTCACCATCTTCCTCGACAGCAGATAAAGTGCTTTGAGTCCCCAGGGAGGAAGGACTATACAAATATAAATGTGAAAAATAAATACAGTTCAAAGATGCTTTTCTGTTGCTCTTTGCCTACCACTGTAGAGAGAGCCTTTATTTACAGAGTTTAACAGTGTAAGGCAAAATTTGCACACACATAGGCTTTTAGCAGCGCTTAGTGGCAGGAGAGTTTAGAGGCAGAAATCCGCACTGCGTCGAGAAGTTTGGGCATAAACGCTTGACGTTTGTAAATGCATTTAAACGCTTGTTAACGCTAGCCACGTTTTGGCGCTTCAGCGTTAATTCATTTCAATGGGCAATGAAACAAATTAACACCCAAACAATTGATGCAGGTAAAAGCGTTATACACTTTTACGTGAATCAAGCTTTTTTTTTTTCCCCAAAACACTGCTCTCAGGAGGAAGGCTGCAAGAACAGTTTAGAAATTGTGTTGTGCATGATGCCCTCAAAGAAGCTACATATCCTGTACTTTGCTAACTTATAGTGCTTTGGGTATTCTTTGTCAGATAGTAAATGATTATTTGTAAAACAAAGAATGTTGGTAGTATTTAAAAGTGGTTGTAAAGCCACTATGTGATGTTAATACAATAGCCTCTATTAGATAACAACATGTGCCCCAGTGTCTGCTTTATGAAAAATATGCTGATTTCTACCTTATATCAGAGCATCTCAGGTGACTCCACGGCTCTCCCCTTTCCCAGGCTGACAGCTACAACAGGAGGGCTGAGAACCGAGGAGTCATGTGAGCGCCAGGAGACACTCTGATATAAGGTAGCAATCAGCATATTTTTTGTAGAGCACGGACACTGGGGTACATGTTTTCTAACAGAGGCTTTTTTATTAACGTCACATAGTTTTGTAGCGGAGGGGAGCAGAGCGGCACTGGTAAGAGCTGACAGGCAGGGAGGGGAGGAGAGAGGAGAGCTGTGGATGACGGAGGCAGGTAAACTGACCACGGTGTCAGGACTCGGCAGCCATGATAAACCGTGGTCAGTTTACAGGGGGGAGGGCAGAACCAGGCAGGATCAATCAGGTATTTCAGGTGATACAGGGGGCCAAATTACACAGCACAAGCACTGTATAACCTGCTTTAAGCATGGGTGCGCAACCTGTGACCCTCCAGCTGTTGCGGAACTACAAGTCCCATGATGCATTGCAAAGCTGACACAGTTACAAGCATGACTCCCAAAGGCTGGGACATGATGGGACTTGTAGTTCCGCAACAGCTGGAGGGCCACAGGTTGAGCACCCATGCAGGATTCTTTTTTCTTTTTTTAGTTTTTCGTGCTTATATTTAGCTTTTTGTGATTTATATATATTTAAAATCAATTGGTCCAGTTATTTTTTTAGTAGAATGGATCCCGTGTTCATACTGTGGAATGGTGTGGGAAACCCTGTTGGTCTTTTCTGAAATTACTATTGAGATTGTAAGGAACTTTGTGCTGCTTGGTGATGTAATAAGCCTTTCTCCATCAGATTGCTCCCTAGACACAACATATGTTGAATCGAATGTCTCAGTACACATGAGTGCTTAGTGATGCTGAAGAACTTGTTCATGTAATGCCAGCTTAGTGATGCCAGCTTACTTGGTGTAAGGAATCGTAAAACACAAATGCTGCTCACGTATGTCAGCCCCAAGGGCAGTAAAATTCATTCTTCCCAGTCTTTCCATACTCAGACAGAAAATATTTCCCGTATATTCATCTTAAAGCCTTAAATACAAAACGTGTGACTGAAATATGTGAACAATATAGTGGTTTTCTTTATTCCTGTTCATATTTATTATAAAAATGAGTAACCTAATTTTATTATTGGTTATATCATTTTGAATTTACACAATTTATTCCTAATTGTGTTTAATATTTACTTTTTGTAGCAAAAATATTGTTTATAAAACTGATTTTTCTATTTCCCTAAAGGATTTAAATCTGACAGAGTATATTAGGCCTTAAAGTACATCACGAGGAATGATTTTGTCCCTCAGATCCTGCCATTTATCAGAAGCTTGACTATTTTATTCATTGTCGTAATTTTTTTTTTCTATTTTTATAACATTTTTCTCTTGTCAAGAAGCTAGATGCCCGAGGTGAGTGTAGTGTGAGAATGTAGATCCAGAACAATACTGTGTCCTTTTACACTGGTGATTTTCTGCTGTATGCTGAAAACTGTCTCTCTGAAATCTGTGTGGCCACATCAAGCTTTCCGCAGATGCTACATGAAGACGTTCAGTGCGCTGACATCTTTTACTCCTGCTAAGCTCAGTGCTTTACAGATTTGATCCTAGTATTGACCTGTTTGATTTATTTTTTTAACTGAAGTCAGAAAGAAAAGTTGTTCAATTTCCTTGACTGTTAGACTGTTAGAAAGTAAAATAGTTTTCTTTTGTGCTTTAGAGCTTAGTGTAGAAGTATAGAGAGGTTTGCTCTACCAGCGAGAGAAAAAAAGATAATAATATTATTATTATTATTATTATTATTACTTGTTTGAAGCATTCTAATTTTATTTCATATTTTGATTAAAATCCTATCTATATTCAAATTTAAATCTGACAACCAGGGGCGTCGCTAGGGGGTGGCTTTTGGGGCTATAACCCCGAATCTGGGGCCAATAGCCCCGAGTCTCTGCAGGGGTCCCCAAAGGGGAGGGGAGGCTCTCTGGGGACCCTGATTTTAGGGCAGAGGCTCTCTAAGGACCCAGATTTAAGGGGGAGGCTCTCTGGGGACCCCAATGTAAGGGGGGCTCTCTGGGAACCCTGATGTACATGGGGGGCCCTCTGGGTACCCTAATGAAAGGGGGAGGCTCTCTGGGGACCTCAATGTAAGGGGGGCTCTCTGGGAACCCTGATGTAAATGGGGGGCCCTCTGGGGACCCTGATGAAAGGGGGAGGCTCTCTGGGGACCCTGATGTAAGGGGGAGGCTCTCTGGGGACCCTGATGTAAGGGGGGCTCTCTGGGGATCCTGATGTAAGGGGGCTCTCTGGGGACCCTGATGTAAGTGGGGGGCTCTCTGGGGATATATATACACACACACACGTATATTACTGTATATACATGTGTATGCCCGCCCAAGCGTATGACTTTTCTTTACTACGCTGCTATGGGCTCTAGCCCCAGATCTTTTATAGCCCTAGCAACGCCCCTGCTGACAACAACTGTTGAGCTTCAAGATCAAGAAATGTAGGTAGTTAGCCTGGCCCTACTGCTTCTGCCTCCTGAGCCACCCTATTGGCTCTTTACATTGATGGCTATGCTCAGTGACCAATAGAGAGGATTGGGAAGAGGAGGAGGCAGGACTAAGCTCGTCTTTTTAGATTTGTAAAGAACTTTATCTGCATACATTTCTGGTTCTACTGACTGTTTTGATGTGCAGTTCTCAAAGAATTTTGACTTCTTCTGTAATGTATCACCTGCTCAGTTTTAATTGTCCAGAGTTTACTTTAAGGCTGGGTTCACACAATGTGCTGCCGCGGGGCACAGCAGGGGGGTCTGGTGCATCCCTGTTCTCCATAATAGGTCCAAATTTTTGCCTGAATTGGGACCTAAAACGGAAACCAAAGACTCACAGGACCCTTCTGCTGTACGCTCTGCAGCATTCCTGGAGATGTGTGAACCGACTCCATTGAGAGCCGGTCACAATCTCCTGTCATGTGAATTGGATGTGGGAAACCATAAGTGTGAACCCAGCCTAAAAGAGAATTTTTTAAAATTTTTGCCTCCCTAGCTATCCATAGCCGCAACTAGTTTAAGGCCCAACTCTGGGCTCTGGCCCCCACCAACCAATCAACTACCCCTTTAGGCCCGTAAAAGGGGTATGTTTGTTTTTATGCTTTTTTAAATACATTTTCCTGATGTCCTCGGGCTGCTCGTGTGACGTATTGGGGTCCTCTTACTCTTTGGATCTTTTCTGCGTGGTGCATACTCCACAATGATCAGTGCTGACCTGATATCTTCATTACACAGTAATGGCAGGGTGCAGTGGTGACCATGACTCCCTGCACTCATAATGTGTCTTCCGGGTTGTCATTCAACCTAGAAGACTAAAAATATCAGTAGCAGAATTGATTGCTGGGGACAGTGGAGGCCTGAGCTGCATTTTTTTAAAATGTATAAATCTCCAGGATTTGGGTTTTAAAGCAGTTCTGTATGGAGTAGCTCTTTCTGTTCCAGCAACTGATTTGTGGCTAGACATCTCTGGAATCCCTTTGCAAATAATCAGCTTTGTTAAAGTTGATACATATGCAAGGTTTACTATGCTCCCACCCCTACTTGTCCGCATTTAAGCTTGGCAACTAGTTGCTCAAGAACTGAGGGGTGCATTGAAGAATTCAGGGGGATTGGTGGCAGGTGTTCCCCATACCTGAACACCAAGCGTTTTGACAGTGTGCATTTAAATCTTCTTGTCGGGTTAAAAATACATTAGAATCACTCCCTGTTGAACTAAAGGTCAGATTACCTAATAAATTGTCAGCTTGACCTACCACTATGTATGTATTTGCTGCTTGAAAGCATCCCTCTCTCTTGTCAGTGGCTCCATCCTTATCTATTCTGCAAATGACATCATCCTTCCTTCTTTCCTCAACATGACAGTTGCTGTAAATTCTGGTTAGCCAGATCCCTATCCTGATGGCTTTATGCTCTCTGGAGTAATCCCTTTACCACCCTGATGGCAGCACTGAGTGGAAGAACGTCCAATGCAGGATTAATCAAATTCTTTGACAGGCCTGTCTAGAAGAAGCAGTTTATATATAGCCCCACATTTGTCCTGCCCCTGCTCAACCCAAACCTCATCAATCTTCTTCACTCGCTGTACTTTCCACGGAAGTCTTGGAAACCATGTGGTAAATAAAACTCTATAGTCCACAGTGGGCACACTATGCTCTAAACCGGTGTTTCTCAACCTTTTCTCAGTCAAGGCGCTCTTTAAATGTCTGCACAATCTTAAGGCTCCCCATTACAAAATGTATAAACTAACAGTTTTACATAAGGCAGCAGAGGCAAGAAACATAAGGCAGCAGCATCCACACATGTAGGGCACCCAACAATAGAGGTTATTTACTCTTCCAAAGGAAATACATCTTTGCACACTGGTACTGACTAGTGCTGACGGAGCGGGGCAGGGGAGGGGCAATCAAGGATGCTGTGCAAGTGCCCGACCTCCTCATCAACCAACAATTTCATTGGTTGTTGCAACACCAGCACAATGAATACCTGTGGCTTGATCTACCCCTGGCTTGTATACAAGTTTTGGGCAATTTTTAGGCATTTTGCCAAGGCATACCTGAAGAAGTCTTGAGGCACTGCAGGTTGCCTGGACACCTTGGTTAAAAAAAGACTGCCCTAAATACCTGAAATACTAAGTAAACGCTCATCTATTAGAGCTTTGTAGTCCATATAAAATGATGTAATCACTATGTAACTCACAGCAATACTGTTTCTTTGCTTAATCTGAGCTGCTTTATGTCCTTGCGCATTGGAACGCTTCGGATGACATCTTACAGTAGGAATGCCCTACAATCAGTGATAGCTTGTGGGAGGCTCTTGATTTCTTATGCTACATTTATAACTCTGTGTTTCACATGTAATCTTGTATGCTATGTTTTATGAGTGTTGCCATTTATTCCTATAGAACACGTGTCAAACACAAGGCCCACGGGCCCGAATCTGGCCCTCCAGGCCATTTCATGTGGCCCCTGCACCTCTCCTGTAGCTGTGGCAACCCCCTTGTCTCTGCCCCCACCTTTTCTCAGCAGTCAACAGCAGAGAGGAGAACAGAAATCCTCCGCCAGATCCTGCGCTTCTTCTCCTTGCAACCCTGGAGAGGCTCGTCCCTGCCCCTCACCCCCTTCCCCGTCTCAGCAGTCGGCAGCAGAGTGGAGTACAGAACTCCTTCAACAGATTCTGTGCAGCAGAGTACCCCCTCATCTTTGCCTCCCCCTGGTCTCAGAATTCAGCAGACTCCAGCCCTCCTCTGGTCCTACTCCAGACCCTGCACTTTCTGCCTCCCAACTCCACCCGCAGCTTCTTCCCAGCAGCAGCACAAGGTAAAGGGGGTGCACTGTGATGTCAGGGAGATGACTTCTGATGGGGGAGGAGGCACTTGATGTAAGGGGGAGTGGGGTGCTTTTGCACATTTAGTCTTACAGATACAACCGGGCCATTGAGGGCAACTATTATTATTATTATTATTATTATTATTATAATACAGGATTTATATAGCGCCGACAGTTTACGCAGCACTTTACAACATTAGGGCAGACAGTACAATTACAATACAATTCAATACAGGAGGAATCAGAGAGCCCTGCTCGTTAGAGCTTACAATCTATAATGTTGATGCGGCCTACAATAAAATTGAGGTTGACACCCCTGCTATAGAAGGTAGGTTTTAATGGATGGTGCAAATGTAGTCTGTCAGCGTATTACATGGTGGGGACCATGTCTAATCCTCATCCGTTAGTTCTAGTAAGCTGCTGCATCCAGGATTTTCTGGTCTCCACTAAGGGCCCTTTCACACAGGCTTGTCTGTTTGACGGACTCCGCTTGCTCAGCTGGGGGTCGATCCACTGATCCCCCCCCCCCCCCCCAAGCAGGCCGATAACAGGTCCATCTCCGCTCTGTTGAGATGGACCTGTCTTAGCCCCGCTCTCCTCTATGGGGAGTTCAGATGAAGACGGACCGCCTGTCCGTTTTCATTTGATCCCATCCAATCCTCCAGACGGATGGAAAATAGGGTCACTATTTGTCTGGATTTCACAGGATCAGACAACAGCGGGTGTCAGCGGACATGTCACCGCTGATATCCACCAATCCATAGGAGTGAATGGAGCGTCCGATCAGGTCCGCCTGAAAAACTGACAGGTGGACCTGATCGGAAGGCCCGTGTGAAATGGACCAAACTTGTCTTCTGAAATGACAAGGTCATCCACTGGGGCAGCCCAGAGTCCCAAAATATGCTATAAACACCTAAAAAATGTATAAAGCATTTTTGGAATTTCATTAAATACCCTTTTAAAGAAGGCGTCAGACCAACCGATTTATGTACCAGATAGTATATTGTGCCAACAAGTGTCTGGGGAATGCCCAGGAAAAAGCCAAAGTCTACTTACCACCAGCTTGCAGACAACCAAATTGACCTATCTAACAGTATGCGTTAAAAAAGGGGTTTAGTCCGCACGCATTTGCAAACGCATGCGTGAGCCACAGAGCCACGTCACGGCACCCTTGTATCTGTGGTCCTAACACTAAAGTATAAGTGTCCCCGCAGTGGAGGCACATGCATTTAATGGATAAATGAGAGCAGGTGGCTGGAGGGGAGCCCACCCCACCTTAAAGGTACAGGAGCACACCAAACACCCAGCAAGAGCACAATGGCCGCAAAGGTGCTGGTGCACTGCTGGACCAATACAAACACTCACGTGATAACACAAACTTGCCACCACTCTCATTTATAGCTGGCTATCGCAGTAAGCAGCTTTGGGAGGCTAAAACAGGCACCAACAAGTGTCTGGGGAATGCCCAGGAAAAAGCCAAAGTCTACTTACCACCAGCTTGCAGACAACCAAATTGACCTATCTAACAGTATGCGTTAAAAAAGGGGTTTAGTCCGCACGCATTTGCAAACGCATGCGTGAGCCACAGAGCCACGTCACGGCACCCTTGTATCTGTGGTCCTAACACTAAAGTATAAGTGTCCCCGCAGTGGAGGCACATGCATTTAATGGATAAATGAGAGCAGGTGGCTGGAGGGGAGCCCACCCCACCTTAAAGGTACAGGAGCACACCAAACACCCAGCAAGAGCACAATGGCCGCAAAGGTGCTGGTGCACTGCTGGACCAATACAAACACTCACGTGATAACACAAACTTGCCACAGATAGTATATTGTGGCCTCTTGTTTCCTTGGCACGAAGCTTCAACCCTCAAAGTGCATCTTCGTATTCCAAGCCTTACCCCTATCTTTCTGCTAAGATGAGAATAAAAATCTCTGCAGAATTGCCTTCCAGACCCCCAAGGGGGAAACTCCAATACAAATAAAACAACACGCCTGTTCATCTCAGTAATATTTTATACCACATGTTAATCGATAATGCTTCACTCTGTAACACTGTTGTTTGAATACAGATAATCTGACAACTGCACATAAAATAAAGTAAATGATTTGGAATTCAACATTTACCATCTTTATTTTTTTCAGTTGATTGGCTTTGATCACGAACGATAGAGGGAACAGCAGTGGCTCCGAGTGAAGTCATGTCCTTCATTAGCTAGACAATGCAATAATAAAATCGTTGTTTAATTAATATTAACACCTCTGATAAGCAAGATGCTTTAAAAACTAATTTGTGTTAACTCTGCGTCCTGTTCTTTAAATATTTATCATTTCAAAATTTTTAACATGCGCTTTAATTTCCCCCAAGTTTAATTAAGACTGTCTTCCATGCACTGTGCAGATCTTAGATAGCATCATGTTCGGAATTCTTAGGCCCTCCTCCCGCTCGCTGCAGTTGGTCTTGATTATTGTCTGCAATAAAATGTTTTCAGTTAAACCTATAAATAGAACAGTGCAGGTGGAAAAAAGATGTATGGAAGCTTTTTGTGCACACCGGAGCTCATAAAATTGTCCTGGGCGGCCTTCTTAAAGCTTAAACTGCAAAGTGGTTTTGCATTTGAAGGCTCTGACCGGTTATTTTTATGTTCTCAAACCTCCTTGTGTACTTTTGGGTTCCCTGCTTTTCTTTAATCCCTTTCAAAGCAATTTACTTTCCAGAATGTGAAAAGAACAGAAAATTATATAAACATTTTGTACAATTTTAAGTTTGTTTTTTTTTTAATGTTTTTAGAACCGAGATTTTAAAGCTCAGATGACCCACTTTTCAATTTAGTGAATTTTATATATGAACTTTGCTTTTGTTCCGTCAGATTAGGTGACCCCTCAAATCATGTTACGGAAGTGACGTTCCATCACGGCCATCTTGGTACACCCCGCACTCAGCCGCAGTAAGCCTACAGTCTGAAGTCGCCAAGCGGATATTATTATTATTATTATACAGAATTTATATAGCACCAACAGTTTACGCAGCGCTTTACAACATGAGGGCAGACAGTACACTTACAATACAAATCAATACAGGAGGGATCAGAGGGCCCTGCTCGTTAGAGCTTACAATCTAGAAGGGAGGGTCAAGTGGAAACAAAAGGTAATCACTGTGGGGGATGAGCTGATGGAGAAAATGAAAAAACAGTTGTTGTTAGGTGTGGGTAGGGTAGGCTTCTCTGAAGAGAAGGGTTTTCAGGGATCGTCTAAAAGCTAATAGAGTAGGAGATAAGCGGATAGATTTGGGTAGGGCATTCCATAGGATTGGAGAGGCTTTGGAAAAGTCCTGGAGGCGAGGACATCTTTTTACACCCACCGAAATCTTGCATTTCACACTTATTTTTACCACTAAACTAAGATTATATCATGAAATACAGTATTTAGAAGTCCGTGACACTGTTTTGATGTTGAATTTCAAAAGTAGCGATCTTCTGTCAGATTAGCAAACGTGAGATCAGCAGGCTTGCCGCTGCTTTTAAAATTCAACATTAAAACAGTGTCACGGACTTCTAAATACTGTATTTCACGTTAGAAGTTCAGTTTACTGGTAAAAATAAGTGTGAAATGCAAGGGTTTCTGTGGGTGTAAAAAGATGTCCGCTTGGCAACTTCAGACTGTAGTCTTAGCGGGGTTACAAGGATGGCCCGTGACGCAACGTCACTTCTGTTACGAAATCGGACAGGTCGCCTAATCTGATGGAACGCCACCTTGCAGAAAAAGTAAAGTTGTATTAAAAATAGTATAAAGTGAACTATATAGTGCAGAAATGCAAATCACTTGGTGCCTTGCCCCTAAAGTATATAGAAACTCAGTCTCTAAAGCCTGGTACACACTAAGGGCTCGTTTACACTTGCTTCAAATCAAGGCTTCAGACAGGCTTTGTTAAAGCTCTCTGAACGCCAGTCAAAGCCCCTGTCCCTAAATAAAATGGTTAGCTTACAGTCCTGTTTACACCTTGCTTTTCCTTTGCTTTGCTTCGAAAATTAATCCCCCTTGTCGCTTTAGTGGTGCTTCAAAGCGTCTTCAACGCCTCCATAGAAGTTTATGGCAAAGCTTGCTTGTAGCACCTAAAGCTTTTGAGAGGCTTTAATTGAGCTTTAGCTTCGCTTTGTTTTGGAGAAATTGCTGGTATTAGATATCAGCAAACATACAGGGCATCTGCCAAGCTTCAAAAAGCACCACCAAAGCATCAAAAAAGCATGTTGAAGCAGTAGGCACTTTAATGTGGGGTAAAGTCAAAGCAAGTGTTAATGAGCCCTTATAGGTTTTAAAGTGGATATTTATACTTACCTAGGTGGATGCAGCATCAGACCGATGCTGCAGCTGTCCCCTGGTGTCTCTGCACTGAGAACTGAGCCATCGAACATTGCAGATGGCTTGGTTCTCACAGATCCCTGAGAGGAGAGCTGCTGACTGTCAGTCAGGGTCTCTCCTCTCTGCTCCTCCACGCTCATTGGAGTGCTGAGCTGTGGAGCGGTGGGGAGCAGCCGTCTCAGTGGCTCGCTGAGACTGTCATCATTCAAGGCAGCTGGCAGATCCAGACTTTGGAAGTCGGGATGACGCTCTGCTTTGACTGATGGCAGTGGCGTCAGCGGAGAGCGGACTTCAGACCGCTCTCCGCTGAAAACGGGTCACAGGAGTGCAAAACGAATTGCACTCCTATGACCCATAGGAGAAGCCCAGCCTAAAAAGCTCAGGCTGGACTTCTCCTTTTTAATAAGCAATACATATAATGCTATGTCTACATTTTTTTTTATAACCTTTTCCATTTTCTTGCAATCGGGGCAGGAGCAGTTTCATGATGTCACTGGCGCATGCGCATATCCGTGGCTATGGCATGTGCTGTCAGTCTGTTTGGGACAATGCCGTGCCGCAGGCATCTACTCTCATTGCGGCATTGAAATTCTGTGAGTACAGCCCATGCTCAGCAAATCCTAGACATTGCCCGGCTTTGTTGCCATAGTGATCCCGGAACGAAAATGAGGCTTGGATAGCACTCAAAGTGCTTGCGCGGGATTACGGCCATTACCAAAAAAAGGGCGTAAGTAAGACGCAGAAGAGAACAATAGAAATGGCACCAGCTTTGGAAGGGAGACAGGCAGGTAGAAATAAACAGTAAGAAGGAAGTAAGGGAATTTATTTTCATGGCGGAATGATAGTAAAAGGAGCATATCCACTGCACAATACCTTTTTTATATGTTTGCCTGAGTTTTACCAGTACTTTAAAATGAACTGCTCCGGTCGGAGCATCTGAACTAAAAGTCCGACTTTAGTACAGTGATCTCCCCCACTGAGCTGGTGTGTTCAGACAGGGGGACGACCCCCCTGCCAAAACACTCTGGTCAGTGCTCTTTCATTGGCTGAAAGAGCTGATTGGGAGCCAGTCGACTTCTCGTTTTCCAGCATGCTCGTCCAACAGAAGCCGGCCAAATGTCAGACCGACTGACATACACACGGGCCAAATGTCGGCCAATTTTTATTGAACCAGCTGATGTCTCCAGACATTTGGCCCATGTGTACTAGGCATATGGCTGCCTGTATAGGGACAGCTGGGGATGTGGGGACAGTAAAAACAGGCAGCTGAGCCATGGTTTTACCAATCTCCAGCTGTCCACAGAAAGTGTGGCAATAGCTGCAAATTTAACAAGGCAGCACCACTTGTCAAACTCCACCATTCAGGTCAATGGGGCCGAGCTGCAACCGCAAGCCAACGAAGGTGGCATGATCATCTCCTGAATGCAGGACAACAGCTGTCATGCATGGTGAAAAGCAAACCATTGTGGATTGCTTTTCAGAGCGTTAGACCGTGTGGACCTAGCCTACAATCTCATACAAATATATATATATAAAAGAGAAAGTAAATGAACAGAAGTGAAATCCAAATCAAATCAACATTTAGTGTGACCTCCTTTTGGCTTCAAAGCAGCATCAGTTTTTCTAGGTACACTTGTACACAGTTTTTTGAGGGACTCGGCAGGTAGGTTGTTCAAACATCTTGGAGAACAAACCACGGATCTTCTGTGGATGTAGTCTGCCTCAAATCCTTCTGTCTCTTCATGATGTTGAGATCAAGGCTTTGCAGGGACCAAACCATCAAATCCAGGACTCCTAGTTCTTCTTTAAATTGAAAATAGTTCTCAATGACATTGGCTGGATGTACAGTATCTCCCAAAATTGAGCGAAACCCTCACATTTTTGTAAATGTTTTATTATATCTTTTTATGTGACAACACTGAAGAAATGACACTTTGCTACAATGTAAAGTAATGAGTGTACAGCTTGTATAACAATGTAAATTTGCTGCCCCCCCCCAATAACGCAACACACAAAAGTGAGTACACCCCTAAGTGAAAATGTCTAAATTGGGCCCAAAATGTCAATATTTTGTGTGGTCACCATTATTTTCCAGCACTGTCTTAACCCTCTTGGGCATGGAGTTCATCAGAGCTACACAGGTCCTCTTCCACTCCTCCACGATGGCATCACAGAGCTGGTGGATGTTAGAGACCTTGCGCTCCTCCACCACGGGCACCTGCTGCCATTTTTCTGTACCCCAGTTCCTATGTTTTCATGCATTGGATGCGGAGTATACTGTAGCTCTGTGTTTATCCCAAGCATGTTTGAATGCAACACTAACTGGCTACCTCTGCTGGAAGTCTATTCCAAGCATCAACTACTCTTTTGGTAGAATAATACTTTCTAAGATTAGTTTTTTGTTTAACCTGTGTTCTTGATTTTAGCTTCATATTGAAAAAACAGCCCTCCTTAGCCTTTTTCACCCCTTTGAGGTATTTAAAGGTCTTAAAAATGTCTCCCCTTTCCCTTCTTTCCTCCAGACTGTACATATTAAAGCGGTACTAAACCCAAAAGCATACAATATATTATATTGCAGCTTATCAATTTTTAGATGTGACTACTGCATTTGTTTTCCTTTTCAGTCTTTCTTTTCATTATTTTCACCTGGTGATCCAGCCAGTAAGTCTGTTGTTCAACAGAACAAGCTGCTGCAGATGTAAGGTATTGAGACAAACCATATCTCGCTGTCTAGTGTGCTTGCAGTGATTAGCTTTTACCTCTTGCTGTAACTGCTTGTGTAACTTCAGCATGAGCTGGAGTATGGCTTCAATTTATTAGTGTATCTAAATCTGCTAGTACATCTAACACTCCCCTCCCCCGAGACTGACAATGATACTGTCCAAAGATACCCCAATGCGCCTTCATCCAGAGTGGGGGCATTCTAATACAGGGAGTGTGTTACTGGCCAGATGACCAGGTGAAAACAGGGATACTTTCACAAAGGATCTATATAGGGGAATGAGAACCTCCTTTCTCCTGCTGGTGATCCCTCTAGTGATGCATCCTAGCTCATGTATATACAGCCTATTACCTATACTTTTGACTAACTACATGTGATATGCAGCTGTGTGTATCTGGTTGGCTAAGTGACCGGAAGCCAAGGCTTTTGTCTTTTGGGGATGACAACGTTGTCATTTTTAATAGTGGGAGATGATGGTTTGTTTATGAATTTTTGACCTTTTTGTCATTTCTAATAAAGTAACCCATGTTTTAAAGGGGGGTTCTGCATTTATCCTTTAATGAAACTGCAGGTAGGTCCCTTAGGCCTTTACCCCTTTTTGTTTGTCTATGCTAGTTGGTACAGTTTTGAGGTCCTCACCTTGGAGAAATATATGGCGAGTCAGTGCCATTTCTGGGTAGAAGTATTTCGTAAAGCCCTTTTTTTACTTCCTGTGTTTTTAACCGTTTTTTGTGGTGTCTCCAGCACCACCCTGGTCCAACACATTAGTGATGTAGCGAAAAAGTTTAATCAGGTTAGTCTGACATGATCTGCCTTCAGTAAAGCCATGCTGCCTTGGGTCCAGCAAGTTGTGTGTTTTTTAGGTGATCAATAATCCTTCGTTTTAGGAGTGATTCCATTAACATTACTACAACCGATGTTAAACTCACTGACCTGTAATTGTCAGCTTCTACCTTGCTCCCTTAGCTGCTATAGCCATGGTATCGTACATCCATAGATCTCAAACTATATGCATCGTGGGAGATGAGAACTCAACCTCAATTCTGGGCCACAAGCTAAGCTTCACTGTTCTTATAGCATCACTTGAAGTACCAGTACTGTAAAACCTTGGTTTGAGAGCAACTTGGTTTGAGATCGTTTTGCAAGACGAGCAAAATTTTTAAATAAGATTTTACTTGATATACAAGCGATGTCTTGATATACAAGTAGCGTCATGTCACAACTGAGTATAAAACAGAACAGAGGCGCCTCTAAGTGTAGCAATATTATTACATTTAATGAAGGTACAACATTTAGCAAGTCACATGGTTGATGATTAAAACAGGTACATCTAAGTATTCAGGTATCTGGGGTAAAGAGGTCAGCATAGACCATCCTCCGCACCACCATCAACCTCACCCCTTCCATGCTGAGCACTTCAAGCCTTGCATTCAAATCGCTCTACTGCAGGGTCGCCTTCCTGGTCACGATTGCAGACTGACTAAGAGTCAGCAGTGCGTAGAACAGTCTATGTGGACAGCTTTACCCTGGGTGCCTGCATACTTAGATGTGCCTCTTTTAATCATCAACCATGTAAATTGCTAAATGTTGTACCTTCATTAAATGTAACCATATTGCTACACTTATGCCGCGTACACACGATCAGAATTTCGGCCCGCAAAAGACCAATGAGAGTTTTTCGACGGAAAATGCCACCGTGTGAATGCTTCATTGGACTTTTGCTGGCCGAATTCCAGCCAGCAAAAGATTGAGCGCATGTTCTTAATTTTTCGGTTGGAAAAAGTTCCTATCCGAAAATGCGATCCTCCTGTGGCAATTCGGATGCGCAAAATTCCTATGCGTGCTCGGAAACAATTCGACGCATGCTCAGAAGCACTGAACTTCATTTTCTCAGCTCGTCGTAGTGTTGTACGTCACCGCGTTCTTGACGGTCGTATGTTCAGCGAACTTTTGCATGACCGTGTGTATGCAAAGCAAACTTGAGCGGAATCCTGTTGGAAAAGCCTCGTATCTTTCTCTGATGAGAAGTCAGATCGTGTGTACGCGGCATAAGAGGCACCTCTCTCCTCTTTTATACTCTGTAGCTCCTGCTGGATTTTGCTTCTAATCGCCTTGTGGAGGCTGCAATTTGTAGATGGACATTTTATGGTTACACAATCTATCACATTGCTATAATCTTTTTATATGGAATATAAACTGAAGGGTTTATGAATAAATGGTTGTGGAACGAATCATCTGAGTTTCCATTACTTCTTATGGGGAAATTTGCTTTGAGATATATATATATATATATATATATATATATATATATATATATATATATATATATATATATATATATATATATATTTATATGTGTGCGCTTTGGATGTTGCATGTTTCCGGAACGAATTATGCTTGCAATCTAAGGTTTTACTGTATGTTTATTCCCTTGGCATATAATGTAACAGCTTGGTGAGTATCCAATACTAAAGTCACTGCTCAGACAACGTGTTCCCTAATTCATGGATCACAATCACATGGTATCACTGTGAATGTTGAGTGTCCATAAATTGCACCAGAATCTTCACATCATATACATACTCACACCCACCATTAATGTAATATAATGCAATATATAACCAGTTGTGGACATATGCAGGTGCTAACTGGTTTCGTTGGCTATATCTGGCTTTATCAGAGGTCAACCCTTTAAGTCTGAGTTTCCTCTTATGGGGTCCTGGACAAAATAGCAGCTTACCTATTCTTTGATGTGGTGACTGCATTGTTATCTTTTCTTTTTTTTAGTGCCAGTTCACACCAGACGCAGTTCCGTGCAGTTTTGTGCGCTTTTTTTCTGCACTAAAAATGCATGCACAGTGTTTTCCATGTATTCCAATTGCTCTAGTTCACACCATACAGTCGGTTTCTGGTCAGTTTCTGCACCGGAAACTGACCGGAAATTGACTGCATGGTGTGAACTAGAGCAATTGGAATACATTGAAAAGAATGTGCATGCATTTTTAGTGCAGAAAAAAAGTGCACAGAACTGAACGGAACTGCGTCTGGTGTGAACTGTCCCTTAGGCTTTTTATCTATTTTCACCTGGTGAATCCTGCAACTGACACACTTGCTGTCCTAGGGGGAAAACAACGACTCACCTCACTGTACGCTGCCAATGGCGCTGCCATTTGTAAATATGGTCAACAATTTAAGCGCTTTGGACATTTTTGTCTTTTTTAAATTTATTTATTTATTTTTATTTTGGTTTGGATTTAGAAAGTGTGTGTTCCTGCTGCTTGTGCCAACTTGGTATATGCACTCCATTGAGAAAAGAATTGATGCCACATTAAGTTAATACCCCCTAAATCTAGCTGCCACCAGTTTTTTCCATTAAACGCACATCACTGTCACTGCATTGTGGAGTGTCATTTGTTTTAGAATTTGGGACACGTGCCATAGACAGGACTACCTCATTTAATAATAATCAAGGCTGTTAGGAGTCAAATGAATTTTAATAAGCATTTTTCTGGTTTTCAGTGAGCAAAGGGTACTCATCAGAGACCTGCCACAATCTAGAAATAATTGCACTTTGTTGAACTCCTCTTTAGGTGCTCAGATCAATTGCTTTGTGCTTAACTATACTCAAGTCGTTCAAACATTTCCTCACGACTGCACAGTTGGGTGTGTTTAAATGAATACTTAAGAGCTTAGTATCACAATTCCACACAGAGGCTTGTCGATCAAACACACTCTGTGCAAGGGTCATTGTCTGAGTTTTTAACTATTCCGTGATACTACAACCCCCCCAAGGCCTAGCTCATGAGTGATACTAAGCTATTGTTACAAAGGAGCCTGTACAATACTTACCCTGAAGATACTGATCAGCGCACGTCTTACGTTTCAATACCTTATATTCGATCTATCATTAATACAATTTACATTTCAAAGAATCAGGAATTACCATTTTCAAAATGTACGTAGAAGGTTTCTATGCAGAGTAGGGTGTATTCTTAAAGAAGGCTACTTTAGTTGTATGTTTTATCTTTTGATGTGTAAAATTAGGCAAGACAGATTTTTTTACATAAAAAAACATGTATTGGACACAGACAGATTAGCAGAATATGGTCCTAGGCATGTAGTATCTTTGGCCCCCTAGCCCTTTAGTTGACATTGAGAAGGATTTCAATGGGCACAATAAGCATCAACTGCCTACAATTATATCCTCCCTTGTGAAGCAGGTGTACACCCTTAGGGCCAGTTCACACCATGGGATTGCAGTCCGGATGCATTTCTGCATGCACGTTTTGAGGCATTTTCCATGCATCCCAGTCCCAAGTTTCCTATGTTTTTTTTCTTTTGTAATGCATTCCAGTGCGTTTTTAATGCGCTCTGGTTTGCTTTTAATGAATTTTGCTGCGTTTCAGTGTAGTTCCTTGCAGAAAAAATGCTCTACTTCTGTTGACCGTACTGGAATGCACTAAAATGGTGTATGCTTTGCCATTGAAATCCATGTAACCTACTGTCCATGCATTTTTGATTTAAAAAAAAAAATGCACTGACCTGCATGTGGTGTGAACGAGCCCTTAAAGTGGTTCACAAGTTTCACGGTTTTTACCTTCATGCATTTTATGCATGAAGGTAAAAAACCTGTGTGCAGCAGCCCCCCTAATACCTACCTGAGCCCTATTGTTATCCAGCAATGTGCACAGGAGCCTCGGCTCTCCTGGGATTTGCCCTCCTTATTGGCTGAGACGGCAGCGGGAGCCATTGGCTATCAATCCCAGCCAGTGAGCCAACAAGGGTAAAGAGGGGGTGGGGCTGAGCCGCAGCTCTGTGTATGAATGGAGCTGAGTGAGCCTGTTTGGGTGCCCCCATTGCAATGTGCTTGCTCTGGGGGCATGTGGCAAGAGGGAGGGGCCAGGAGCACCGGCAAGGGACCTAACAAGAAAAAAAATGCACTGGACTGCATCTGGTGTGATCCGGCCCTAAACAATTGTGCCATCACTTAATTTCTTGCAGGAGCATGAAAGCTATAGCTATAGGGTGGCACCCTGGACATCCAACAGGCTTTGGGCTCTTGCCTAGGTTTCCTTGTGGTTGACCTGACTCTGGTTGGGCTTTTTGGTTGTAAACAACATCAAAATATCCTACAGATATTTTAGAGCCGCTATATAGTTAGTCAGTGAATGTGATTCTGGGTGTTTCTCAGTTGAACACAAAATCCGCACACAATAGAGAATTGTATAAGGTTTCTAATCAAATGGGTCACAGTTTTCCTTTTGTTTCTAACTGCGTGACTATTTCGACCACATTCAGAATAATGTTGCTATATACCAAGTCTAGAGCAGTTTTTCCTTAAATTTCCTATTGCATGCATAGTTACCATTGATTGCCAATTTAGACTTGTATATTTTGAATCAAGAACAATGCAAATTTTGGCTGTCTAAGATGGGTGATGCATGCATATTGCTACTACACCATGAGCCACATGTAGCCCTTGACCATTAGCATTTATTCTACTGGCTCCATAGGGAGCAGAACAGGGCCATGAAGCAACATGGTCACTCTATTCCTTGGCCTGCGGTCACTTAATTACAGCGCGGGCATTGCCGTGATGAATGAATGGGGGATTGCAGAGCTTGTATGTGCCAAGGTTGGTTGCGTCAACACCTAAGGCCTCATGCACACAGTGATCTCTATTACGTGAATCCAGTCATAACAAAACCAATGCTGAGGAATACAAGAGCTGCCAATGCGGACCTGTTAGGAAAGCAAAGTGTCTGTCTGTCCCTGCGTTCAATGCTTATTGAGTCACTGACTAGGAATGAGCTTGGAAAGAGGAAAGGATTGCTGCTACTCCCAACCAGCCCAGGTGAATAAACGATGAAGAGCAGCCTCAGCCTACTTGTCTCCACCAAACCACACACTCTGATGCATTTCACCCCCTCCCCAGACTTTATCATATGATTAAGCCCCGGTGGGAAGAGGCAAAATGCATGAGAGTGTGTGGTTTGGAGACATGTAGGCTGAGGACGCTCTAACTTGTTCACCTGAGCTGATCTGGAGTAGTGGCAATCCTTTCCTCTTTACATTTACTACCCCCCTGGATTGGTATCAGGACAAGCCTGCACCCCATGTTCAGGGACACAGGGATATGCGTTCACCTCTTTGTGCGGTGCTATAAGCAATCAAATAGAAATGAGTCTGAACCTGGATGTCTTTGCTGGGCCAATGAGCTGTGGGCTGGAGTTTCCTTGCCCCACTGTTGCATATAAACAAAGTGGCAGGGATGCTTGTGACATCATGGCCATGTGCCCATATTAGGTTAATGATGTCTACTTGCTTTGTGCACTGGTGCACAGTCCTGTTGGAACAGGAAGGGGCCATCCCCAAACTGTTCCCACAAAGTTGGGAGCAAGAAATTGTCCAAAATGTCTTGGTATGCTGATGCCTTAAGAGTTCCTTTCACTGGAACTAAGGGGCCAAGTCCAACTCCTGAAAAATAATCCCACACCATAATCCCCCCTTTCCCAAATGATTTGGACCAGTGCACAAAGCAAGGTCCATAAAGACATGGATGAGCGAGGGGTGGAGGAACTTGACTGACCTGCACAGAGTCCTGATCTCAACCCAGCAGAACACCTTTTAGGATGAATTCGAGTAGAGACTGCGAGCCAGGCCTTCTCGCCCACATGAGTGCCTGACCTCACAAATGCGCTTCTGGAAGAATGGTCAAAATTTCCCATAGACACATGCCTAAACCTTGTGGACAGCCTTCCCAGAAGAGTTTAAGCTGTTATAGCTGCAAAGGGTGGGCCAACTCAATATTGAACCCTACAGACTAATGCCCCGTACACACGGTCGGATTTTCCAACGGAAAATGTGTGATAGGACCTTGTTGTCGGAAATTCCGACCGTGTGTAGGCTCCATCACACATTTTCCATTGGATTTTCCGACACACAAAGTTTGAGAGCAGGATATAAAATTTTCCGACAACAAAATCCGTTGTCGGAAATTCCGATCACGTGTACACAAATCCGACGCACAAAGTGCCACGCATGCTCAGAATAAATAAAGAGATGAAAGCTATTGGCCACTGCCCCGTTTATAGTCCCAACGTACGTGTTTTACGTCACCGTGTTCAGAACGATCGGATTTTCCAACAACTTTGTGTGACCGTGTGTATGCCTGAACTTGCTGAATCCATTAGGGAAGCGTAACGCCATCATTTAGATGTGTAGTGGCCAAAGCATTTGGGGAATTCTGGTGCTAAGATCTCACCATGAGAGATGTAATAAGCCAACAACCATGTAAAACTGAAATGTTTGCTTTTTTTGTGGCATTGGCCTTTACATAAAATGTTTCTAATGTTATTGTGTAGCTGGATGGGCTATGATCTGAGGACATTACATTCTTTTAATTTTTAAAAATCTGAGCAGCAAAATAACATAAATGTCTGCATCTATGGAGGCTTTTAACAGTGCAATGTAAAGCATTGGTGACATGTCAACCCTAAGGCCAACTAGAAAGACAACTCTGGCCTTTTCAGTACATTTACTATCAGCTCTAATGCTTCCCTTTAAAATACCATACATTACAGAACACCTTCTTTGCAATATGCTTGACCTTTCTGCATTGTCTAATGTAAATGTACTGTGAATGCCATCTGCTGCTTGATGCTAAACATAGAAGAAAATATCAGAGTCACACTCCCACAGATATGTCTAGAAACTATTTAGGGTTTTGCTTTACTAGCTTCTCAGACACATCAGAGCATAAATGATCATTTCTACTACCCACCTAAGACTGATCACTGGTTTTGTAATCATAGTAATCATACCGCTTGTTATGCTGTAAGAAGGTAGAATAGATGTAGGAATATTTTGTAGCAGCACAATTGTCTACAACTATTGAGTGTTTGTGCAAGCTTTGTCATTTGTTACAAGAGCTGTCATTTGCCAGGAGGGTCCATTATTGATCGATCTGCCACTAAGAAACTGTTGGCTGATGTCACTACCATTGAAAGAAAACCTACTCATAGGAGCAGGTGTATAGGTCTTCATAAAGCTACAACAGCACTTAACTTATGATGCGATTATGCTTGAGAGGCCACTTGTTATGACAGCTTGATGAATCGGAAGGTCTGTGTCGTGGAGTACATAGCTCAGTACTTACAGTTCTGTAAAAATTTCAAGTTTGATGATCATTCATACCGTACATAGTAGTTTTACCATTGGTAGGAAACCATAACAAATCATGCCGGTGCGTTTTTTTTTTTTTTTTTTTTTTTTTACTAGCACCCATATATCTATTTGCTGCAATGTAGTTTTTAAATCCCGAGACAGACAACTTTCAAATATGCATAATCCAGTGATATTCTGGTGGCGGCTGCAGTTACATGTTCCACCCTAAAAAAAATGTTGCATTTTTAATGTATGTGAAAATGTTGCAAAAAATGCCTTTTTACACCCAAAGTGAATCTATTGGCACACTATAGAGATTACAGTGTTCAAATATTCTTAAAAAGCAGTAAATGACCTCTAAAAAGAAACACTATCTGACCTTTGTAGCTAAAGGCACCGTGGAGCAGTTCGTCCTCAAAGTTCACAATATAAGCACTGAAGTCCTTCAAATTCTCTGCGCAGCACAGCTCACTCTGCTTTCCCATCCCTGAGCATCTGGTTTTTGTTTACACTAGATATTGGAAAACCGCCATGTAGTTGATGGGAGAAGGGGAAATAGAGAGAGTCTGAGAGAACAATTTAATCAATGCCGGTGCTTCTGCTGTGAACTTTTAAGAATTAATTGCTCCACGGTGCATGCAGCCACAGTGGTATGAGATTTTGTTTTACAGCTCATGTACTGTTTGTTGGGAGTATTGGAATATTTTAATGTACATAGTCTGGGTACGTATTCTGTTTTTATTTCAACTAATAACCCTGCCTGGTGGTCTACAGTCTAAGGCCCCTTTCACACGAGGCGGGCTCCGTTTCTACGGAGCCCGCCTCGGTCCGCCGGCTCAGCGGGAGATCAGTCCGTTGATCTCCGCTGAGCCGGCGGATGACAGGTCCCTCTCTGCTCACTGAGCGGGGAGGGGCTTGTCAGGCGCCGCTGCCACCTATGGAGGGATCGGACGAAAACGGACAGCATGTCCGTTTTTGTCAGATCTCCCCCGATCCGATCCGCCAGCGACGGACCTGGACGTAGGGCCATCCGTCTGCTTTTCAGCGGATCAGACCGGGTCGGATGTCAGCGGACATGTCTCCGCTGACATCCGACGCTCCATAGACTAACATGGAGCGCCCGTTCAGGTCCGCCGTCCAAACTGACAGGCGGACCTGAACGGTCCGATCGTGTGAAAGGGGCCTAAGGCAGTCACGGTGAACGTTTTTGAGCCAGAGTGTCCAAACTGCAACATAAAACCAACTTATTTATTTCAAAGTGCCAACATTCATCGGCATGCAGAACATCTCACATCTCCACCACACTGTCAACTTTTAGCACATATGTATTGGCCTTCAGCTCACACCTCTATGTTGGTTAGTCACATCACATCAGTGAGCTACAGCACATTATACATCGCTATGTAACTCATAGCACACCTCACCCTGCATCACACCCCTCCATGCAGCTCATGGCACCCTTTCCTCTCCATCACACATCTGGTCCCCCTCTGCAACTCACAACCCCTTCCC
The DNA here is from genome assembly GCA_037952925.1 of Lithobates clamitans. Classification (NCBI taxonomy): domain Eukaryota; kingdom Metazoa; phylum Chordata; class Amphibia; order Anura; family Ranidae; genus Lithobates; species Lithobates clamitans. Next base: position 3,414,860 of record JBBGZY010000605.1, on the reverse strand, counting down.
CCCTCTGCTGTGGTATGGCAGTGGTGCAGTGACACTCATGTAGCTCGTCTTGCTTTCTCCACACCTCTCCTGCTATCACCATAGCACAGAACATGGTCACGTGGCATGGCTCAACCCTGGGCGACCCCCCCCCCCAGGCAAACAAATGCCCACTTCTCCCATGCCTTTCAATTGGCTGTTCATTCCCAGGCTGAGGAAGGTGATTGGCCACCCTTCCTGCCAGTATGTGAGTCGGTCCCGCTGCTCTTTCTCCAAAGAGTTTTCCGCTGAGTCAAAATGCTGTGTGATCTGGAGGAGGTAGGCAGTGCGGGGACACTGGGCGCTTTGTCCTAGTGAAGTGTGAGAAGCCTTTGTGTGCCTGGAGCTTCTGTGTGCCCACAGAGGTCTCTGCGTGCCAGTTGTGGCATGCGTTCCATAGGTTCGCCATCACTGGTCTAAGGTTTTAGAAGGCACATTCTCATCTACGTTCAGATGACTCAGCACCACCAAAAACTCCTCTAGGCCAGCTATGTAAATATCAACTTTCTACAAGTAGTTATTAGTATATATCACATTGCACATGCATTGGGGTTGATTTACTAAAACTGGAGAGTGCAAAATCTGATGCAGCTCTCTATAGAAACCAATCCGCTTCCAGTTTTTTTTTTTTTGTCAAAGCCTAATTGAACAAGCTGAAGTTAGAAGAGGATTGGCTACCATGCACAGCTGCACCAGATTCTGCCCTCACCAGTTTTAGTAAATCAACCCCATAATCTGCTTGCATTGGGTGATAGGGTTGGGTTAAAAGAACGTCTGTCTGATTTCCACTACATGGAGCCTGGGTTGCACTTTGGGGACAGAATTTGGATGAAATAGTACTCAATGAAAGCTCAGTCTAACATTGTTCAATTAGTCACTTTGTGAAGCACACAGATTTGCTTCAAGCATGGTTGATAATCACATTTCCCTGATCTAAAGAAGACTACTAGAGGGAGCATTTATTTATCTCTCTATGATTTTTAATAATCAAAAACTGGAACACGAAGTAAAAATGTGAAAGTCACATCAAAAATGACTTTCAGTTCCAATTACTGTGTTTACTAAAAAAAGTACAGTATTGTTCCTCCTTCTGAACACTATTGAAGGACTGCTGTGTCAGAAAATACTGTATTCCGATAGCACTAGAAGTGTAATATGTGGAATGATAATATTCAGCATATACAGCAAGATCCCTTTTTTTTATCTCACATGCATTTAGACCAAGCTTGCCAACAAAAGTGGCAGACGTTGGGACAATCTATATAACTGTTGGGGTGCTGGTGTTTGAGCTTTTAATATAAAAAAAAATTCACTAATACTTACATGGTAACACATGGTAAAACCCATTATTTATGGTTCAGTTAAATGAAGGCAAAGCTCTATACATCAGTTCAGAGGGACGTGTATATCCGCCTGGGAGACCCAGGTTTTCCAGCTCCATGGATCTTCAGTGATCCTCACACACACATCCCTGTGTGCACATCCAAGTGGAATGGATGCACAGCTTCCTACACACTGTCTGTTTTCAGAGCCATGCATCATTTCCGCACAGATTTACACAAAGGGATAAATGTGAAAATCCATTCTGTCATTGATTTTAAATGGCTGGCTGCATGGGGCTACATAGACCACTTGTGCCTCCCAGACAGAAGAACTCAGCCCTCTGCATGGGTTTATGAAAATCCTGTGAATAACACAACACACAATGACACGTATTATATGCGTGATGCTATACACATATACAGTGTGCTTTTTCATACATTAAGGCCCATTTAGAGTGAATGGGCCACTTTAATGCACCGCACAAAAATACATGCATGGGGGTGCATTGGCCCTTCTAGTTAAGGCAGTGGTCCCCAACCTTTCAGACCTCACGGGCCACTAAACTCACAATTTGCTAACATGAATTTTACATGCCTTATATACACAATGATACAGCTCTCTGCCCCCCTCCCCCTGGATCACACTGCTGCCTTATACACATAATGCTGCGGGTCTCTGCCTCTACCCCCCACACGCTCTGGATCACACTGCTGCCTTATACACACAATGCTGCGGGTCTCTGCCTCTACCCCCCACACGCTCTGGATCACACTGCTGCCTTATACACACAATGCTGCAGGTCTCTGCCTCTACCCCCCCCACACGCTCTGGATCACACTGCTGCCTTATACACACAATGCTGCGGGTCTCTGCCTCTACCCCCCACACGCTCTGCAACACACTGCTGCCTTATACACACAATGCTGCGGGTCTCTGCCTCTACCCCCCACACGCTCTGCAACACACTGCTGCCTTATACACACAATGCTGCGGGTCTCTGCCTCTACCCCCCACACGCTCTGGATCACACTGCTGCCTTATACACACAATGCTGCGGGTCTCTGCCTCTACCCCCCACACGCTCTGGATCACACTGCTGCCTTATACACACAATGCTGCGGGTCTCTGCCTCTACCCCCTACACGCTCTGGATCACACTGCTGCCTTATACACACAATGCTGCGGGTCTCTGCCTCTACCCCCCCCACACGCTCTGCAACACACTGCTGCCTTATACACAATGCTGTAGCTCTCTGTGGACCACTGGTTGGCGACCGTTGATTTAAGACATTGTCACTTTTGTTGGACAAATTAGTGTGCATGTAAAAGTGGAATGTACTTTAAAAAAAACTGTAATGAATAGAATTTGTTAGTTCTTATCATCACATGTATTACCCTCAGCTTACAATATATTTAAAAATTATTGTTTTAAAACCAATAAAAGTTGCATATTTATGTGTGATACAGTATAAGTGAGCTATTGCTGATAGGAGCGTGTTTGTTTTTTGCCCATTTACAGGAAGAAAATGTCAACCTCCCTCAGCCTGGTAAAAAAGAAAAAAATATTGACTCCAAACATGACTTTCAGCCTGTGGTACCATGGCCCCGTGTCGAGGGTGTGGAGGTAGATCTCGAGTCTATCAGGAGAAAGAATAAAGTTCAGAATGACCATAATCACGTGGAAGGGAAGCCGAACAACCAGCAGAATGTGCCACAACAACAGTTTGTCACTTTTAAACCACAAACTCTTGTGTATTCTGAACCCGTTCTTCGTCCTGGAGTCTTGGGGAATTTTGAACCCAAAGAACCAGAACCCCAGGGTGTGGTTGGTGGTCCTGGAGAAGGAGGAAAGCCATTCATACTTGGCTCTGAATATAAGGAGTCCGTTCAGGCCAGCATTAAAGAATTTGGATTTAACATGGTTGCAAGTGACATGATCTCACTAGACAGAACAGTCAATGACTTACGGCAGGAAGAGTAAGTAAAAACATTTTAATTTTAAAATATTGTTAAGGTTATTAAAAAAAATTATCTATGCGATCTTTTAATTTGGTTGGCGTCAAGCTTCTTGACTTTGCTCCAGAATAAGTAACTTGTTTCAGTTAAATGTTTGCGAACTTAATGGATAAATGCACATTCTCCAGGCCTCTTCCAATCCAAATAAAAAAAGCCCTGTGCAGGTAGTCCTAAATTCTACATAATGATTCCTACAACTCAGCACCTTTTTATTGTGCACAAAGTCCTTCAGCACTGTCCAAACTGCATAGTTAGTTTTGAAGTTACTTGCTTAGTTGCCAACCTATTCTAATCATTGGCAGGTGTCTATGTGATGGAGGACAGGGAGATGGGCCCTCTGACTGACGGTCCTCATCTCTCTGTTGGAAAAAGTGACCCTCATGTGAGCCCATGCAAGCCATTCTGCACTGGGGGGCTTTTAACACACACAAAAGATAATGGGTTGTAGATGTACAGAGCACAGAATCGAAAGTTTCATTTTTTTGGAGAGAGAAAAAGTAACATTTTTCAACAGAGATACAAATAAAGAAAAAGCACCAATTAGAGGTTCAATGGCTCCATCCCAAGACAATCCTAACGTAGGAGTAAACTCCCATGAACAATTTTTACCTGTAGGTAAGCTTATAGTAAGTCTTGCCTATAGGTACAGTAAACAGCTCCTAAACTTGCACCGTTTAGGAGATGTTTACTTGTGAAGCCACTGGTGATGTCACCGTCACATGCACTCTCAAGGAATGGCTTACTATAGCTCGTTCAATCAAAGGACCAGAGCCCACGACCCCAAAAGGAAGACTGGGTGAAGATGGAAGCCCTGTCAACGGTGACTGCTTCAAAAGATAATGCAAACACATTACAGCCCCTAAGATTTTTTAGAAGGTCAATATGCAAAAATGCCACAAATATATAAAATAGATACTTTATTACAGACCATGATTAAAACTAGGGATGCATCGATACCAGTTTTCTAAGTCTGCGTACAACTACTAGCCGATGCCTGTTTGTAGTGTCATGTGACCGTTTTTTTTTTTTTACAATAAAATAAACTTATTTGCTGTGCCTCTGCCTTGGTGGTGTAGTGTTAGGCCAGCAAACATAAAATCAATTTTTTACACATAATGCCAAGCTCACCTGCCTCTGCCCTGGTGGTGTAGCAGTAGAGCACTTGCCCAAGCTTCTGTGGTCCAGATGTCACGTCTCACACTGCCGAGCCCTGGCACAAAGTTCTCCTGCGTCTCTCTCCATAAAGGTGGCGGTTACAGTCTGTGGACTTGAAGGGATTGGTTTTAGTATCAAAGCTTGGTATCGGTGCAATGCTAGTTAAAACCAAATTAAAAGCCAGAAAATGCACCAATACAAAACATGTACGCTAAAGGTATCACTTATTCGTACATTAGTATAAATTGTGGCACACAAATGTATAGTTGTGATTAGCAGGTTCACATCTACATGTTTTGTGAAACTGTTCGCTTCATCGGGAGTTTGATGTTACCAGCCGGGTGTCTGAAAATCAGTCATCAAGATATTCCGATGATAGCCAAAAAGAAAAATGGTTGCTGTAGCCATCCATAGACATCCAGGGGTGCACAATAGAAAAGTCTATCCCGGGGGCTGTGGATATAGAGGAGCCAGCCAGCATATGACCCGGAGGGAACAAATGAGGAGCAGAGCAGAAAGGAAGAACAGAACTTTTGGCAAAAGCCAAGGACACAAGTTGCTTAATAGAACAAAATAGTGCCTGGACAAATACTCTGCTCATAACGGTAGTAGAACTAGCCATTTTTTTTTGGATAGAATAGGTTATGGTTGGAACCAGGGTGGATGAAAATTGATGATTTTTTTAAAAGAATCAAAAAATCAGATTTTTTTTTTTTTTTTTTTTTGTATGTAAAATTTATTTTAATAAAATGCTTTTGGAGTAAAAATCTATCTAAAGATTGTTTTCTATTTAAGATACATTAATCATTTAGTTTATTCAGCATGAAATGGAGCTTAGTTATGTAGCATGAGGTTGTATATTCTGTCTGCAGTATTTACATTTTTGGTAAACTCATTCAATGAATCTAAGCTTTGCAAGCTGAGATAACATGCACTGCATTGATGCATTTACACAATGTCACAGTAACCATGAGATGGAACAAAGTTCAGGAATATTCCTTTATCCCATTTTTTTGCAAATCTATGTACAGTACAAACTGTACGATTGATTCAGTTCTGATATTGCTGTTTTACTAACCTGACAGCTTATTATTCTAAATAGGAAACCTTAGTTTTGTTTGTGAATATTAAAGATTCTAACTACAAGCAAGAATAAGTCCTTACATTTTAAAGAGCACCTGTCATTTCAAATCTATTATGGCAGCGCCTGTTAGCGGGCATCCACTCAACTGCTGCCGCCACGTCCCTCACCTTGTTGTGTCACTGCCGCATCACCATCCGTCCCATTAAAGTGAATGGAACTGTCGGTGAGTCAACAGCGGGTCAGAAGAGGAGCTCCTGCGGGAAAGAGATAAGTTACTCTTTAAAAATTATCATTTAAATTGAGTTGATTTAAATCAAGCCTATTTACTAGTGATTTAGGTCATGATTTAAATTGACTTGATTTAAATCAAATCCACCCTGGTTAGAACTCAAGTAAGTTTTTTGTTTTGTTTCTGTAGCTTTGGCGACTATCCTTTACTTTCTGAGTTGTTGTCACTAGAACAGGAAGTGAGGGAAATTTACCATCTTGTCCGTAACATGGTTGGAGCCTAGAACCTCAGTTAGGTTTGTATTGCAGGTATAAAAAAAACCTAAGACAAATAGAGTAGCTCTGGGACCTTATGAATAAATACCCTGTTGCCAATAGGAGTTTTATCTGGGCTGGCAGCTGCTCTGCGCCATAGGATATTCGTCTGCTTGGTTTCTAACTGAGAAAATCTAAGTTTAAGTTGGCACACCAGATGTTGTTCGTTCGCAACATAAATGTATTCTGAAATAAAATAAAAGCTTTTTTTTAGGGAGCCGGTGTGTTGCAGGGACCAGAACATGCCCCCTTTTATTAGGGCTGGAAAAAAGGATTGGAGTCTGTTTAAGGCTCCGTTCACTCCATGTAAGTACGATTACAAGCCTCACGTTTTAGAGCAGCAAATTCATTTCAATTGGCTGCCCTATGTACGAGAAACACACAAAACAAGTCCATGCTCTTTTTATAAATTTTGCAGCACTTTGTACATCAGTAAGATGCATGAGGTGCCATTAACCGCTTGCCACCAGTATAACTTATACGTTGGCAAGGTGGCACTGGGGCCGGCGACCCGCTCCCATTGTCTGCCGGCACCCGCCGATCATTCAGCACAGAGGCAGAACGGCAATATGTAAACAAGGCAGATGGCCGTTCTGTCAGTAGGGAAGGCATAGATCCTGTGTTCCTGTAAAGCAGGGACAAGGATCCATGTCTTTCCCTAGTAAAAGCACCTCCCTCAGTAAATAAACACACTAGCTAGGCAAACAGTTAACCCTTTGATCGCCCATGATGTTAACCCCTTCCCAGCCAGCGTTATTAATACAGTGACAGTGCAAATTTTTAGCACTGATCACTATATTCGTGTCACTGGTCGGCAAAAAGTTTTTAAAAGTGTCCAACTGTCCACCGCAATGTTGCAGTCCCGTTATAAGTCGCTGATTGCCGCCATTAATATAAAATAAAAAAATAAAACATATCTCATAGTTTGTAGACGCTATAACTTTTGTGCAAATCAATCAATATATGCCTATTGGGATTTTTTTTTTTTTTACAAAAAGTTTAATTGAATATGTTTTATAGCAGAAGAAATTTTATTCTTTCAATTTGTTTTTTAATTGAATACGTTTTATAGCAGAAAGTAAAAAATGTTTTTTTTTTTTTCAAAAATTGTCTTTTTTTGTTTAATGGCGCAAAAAAATAAAAGCCGCAGAGGTGATTAAATACAACCAAAGGAAAGCTCTATTTGTGGGAAAAAAAGGACATACGTTTTATTTTGGTACAGCGTCACACGAGTGCGCAATTGTCAGGTAAAGTAACGCAGTGTCGTATCGCCAAAAATAGCCTGGTCATGAAGGGGGGTAAATTTTCCGGAGCTGAAGTCTGCTAAAGGGTCACACTTGTGGGAAAGTGCCTAACTTTGCACTCCTGCAGTGCACAAGTGTGAACCAGCTACTAAAAATCCTGTGATTTCTTTTCATATTTATGTTAACTTTGGCTGCAAGGAGAGCTGTAAACGTTTTAGTTAGCACTCATGTAATAAACGCATGTATTGAAAACGGCCCTAAAGGTTGCAAATCAAAGGCATCGCCTGCAGCTTTCCTAGAGTAGATTGTTTTATGAAGAAGAGCTTCCTCCACTATACATTACAGCACAGAAGTTTCCTATTCTTGAAGAAGAACGTGCTGTGTTTGTTATGGAGGCACTTTGCCCTGAGCACCCTTTTGCCTCACCTTCACTTAACGCCTTTCACAGATGCTACAGAAAGACTTTATTTGTTTGTCATGTTCTCAAATACTAAAGTCGCTTCAAAAGAGATGTTTAAAGTGAACACAAGTGACTTAATCAGCTAGGACGCATGCAGAGAACCGGTACTAGGAAAATAGTGCAGCCAGGGTGAAGTAAATTTTCCGCTAGTCGCCCAGAAACAAATGCGTTTTGCTATAAAGGAAGCGAGCACAAAAGACGCAGTGTGGGAGATTGCAGGCCGTAAATATGATGTTTTAGACATTGTGAGTTAGGCACTGAGTCTCCTCTTCTGCCTAGGTAGTAAAACTCAGCATTTATCCTCCTTCTACTACACAAATCATGCGTTTTTAGCCTCTGATATGAATGGTGCTGCCTGATTTTTGAAGCCATTGTATTTGCCTGTTCTAAACGTCTTTGAAAACGAGGGTAATTCTATGGGGAAACGGATATGGCTGCTCTACCCTCTTTTTCAGGAGTCGTGCAATCATTTCAGTGCACTAAGGCTAGGTTCACATCTATGTGTGTGCGTTTTTTTTAAGCCCGTTTTCCGTCACGTTTTGTGTTTTTTGATTCACATTTTTGATGCGTTTTTGGAATGTGTTAATGTGGCTGATAGGAGGTGCCTGTTGTCATGCAGGAAACGTACCAAAAATTCATGCTCACTTTTGATGCCATTCCATTAATGTCTATGGAGCCAAAAACGCTCAATGCTGTATGTAAAAAAAAAAAAAAAAAAATAATCCTGCACCTGTTCAAAAAAACGCACTGGTGGAAACTGCATAGATGTGAACGTGACCCGCAGGAACGAATGTTAAATGGACTGTAGTGCCTTTCTGCAAACCTACAAACGCACACATAGGTGCTTAACTGCAGATGCCGATCGATGGAAAATTTTCCAACATGCCCCTTTTCACTGTCATTTAAACATTCAACTTCTGTCAAGTGAGAGAACCCACACACTGATCAAAATTCAGCCAGTTCCAGACACATACTGACTGTATAGCCAGCTTAAAGTGATATTAAAGGCAAGTTTTTTGTTTTTTTTTTGTTTTTAACAACTTCAGCCCCGGAAGAATTAATGACCAGAGCATTTTTTGCGATACAGCACCGCGCCGCTTTAACTGGCAATTGCGTGGTCTTGCTACGTTGTACCCAAACAAAATTGACATCCTTTTTCCCCCACAAATAGAGCTTTCTTTTGGTGGTATTTGATCACCTCTGCAGATTTTATTTTGTTTTGTTTTTTGCGCTATAAACAAAAAAAGACTGACAAGTTTGAAAAAAAACACAATATTTTTTACTTTTTTGCTATAATAAATATCCCATATATATATATATATATATATATATATATATATATATATATATATAAATCTTCCTCAGTTTAGGCCTATATATATTCTTCTACATATTTCTGGTAAAAAAATATTGCAATAAGCGTATATTGGTTTGCGCAAAAGTTAAAGCATCTATATACAGCGATCAGAGCTAACAATAGCCACTGATTACTGTATAAATGTCACTGGCAGGGAATAGGTTAAACACTAGGGGGCAATCAAGGGGGTTAACTGTGTTCCCTGTGTTCTAATTGTAGGGGGGATGGACTCACTAGAACATGACAGATCACTGCTCCCGATCACTGGGAGCAGTAGATCTCTCTCATGTCACTAGGCAGAACAGGGAAATGCCTTGTTTACATAGGCATCTCCCCGTTCTGCCTCTTTGTGTCACAATCACGGGCCACCGGCGGACATGTAGACTGCGGGCATGCTCCCCGCCGGCAACGTGCATGCGCCCACTAGCCTGCGATGACGGAGGGACGTACGGGTACGCCCATTTGCGCAGCCATGCCATTCTGCCAACATACATCGTAGTACAGCAGTCGGCAAGCGGTTAAATAAGTTATACTTACCTGCTCTGTGCAGTGTTTTTGCAGAGTAGTCCTAGTCCTCCTCTTCTGGGGTCCCCTGCCGGCACTCCTGGCCTCTCTCTCTTGCCAAGTGCCCCCAGAGCAAACAGTTTGTTGTGGGGGAACCCAAGCAGGTTTGCTCCCGAGCCACGCCTCTGTGTGTCCATTAGACATAGAGGTGTGGCTTGACCTCGGCCCCCCTCTTTTCATTGACTCACTGGCTGTGATTGAGAGCAGCAAGAGCCAGTGGCTCCCGCTGTGGTCTCCGCCAAGGAGGAGGGAGAGTCCCCAAAGAATGAAGGCTCTTGTGCACATTGTTGGATTGCAATGGGGCTCAGTTAAGTATTAGGGGGCTGAGGGGGGCTGCTGTACACAGATGTTTTTTACCTTCATGTATAGAATGCATGAAGGTAAAAAACCTTGAGCCTTTACAACCACTTTTAATCTTTTTTCTTTCCTCCACTTCCCAATCTCTTCTTCTAACTCCTGTTTTAGCCTATAGTATAGAAAAAAGTTCCCAGGAAGACCCAGTATAATGACCTGTGGACCATCTACATTCTGTTAACACCCAGGAGAAAAAAACGTTCCCTACAAGTGAACTTCATACACTGCTGGATTGTAACAAACTGATTAGAGATCCTTATCCTTCTCTTCCCTTCATATAGAATGTTTGTCTTGAGCTGGCCGTATGCTGAGCGAATTTCCTCCTGGTTCCTTTTGAATCGGCTGAAATTGGCTCGGTTGGTAGCCTAACAGACTGCTCCATTTGACAAGTCAATGAGAAGTCAATGGTGCAACTGACTTTTGTTGAAGGAACCTGCTTAAAATTTTTTAGGTTCAATAAGATTTTTATTGTATTTAAGAAAAACAATTTTTTAAACATAAGAAGAAAACGTGAACAGTACTAGGTGCCCGACAACAGGCTTCCTGGCTTAATAGAATTGAGATGTACATAGAATGTATAATACTTTTTACTATCATCAACATATAGGAAACTAGATATCGCGACTTAAAGGTCAACGTTCAGACATATTGCTGATAATCAATTAAGTGAAATTTCCTGTGGTCCGGGTGCCCCTTTGGGGTCCTGCTGCGTCCGGGTACCAAGGAACTCAAAGTAATCAGACTAAAAGTGGAGAATTAACAGCATTCAAGTGATGGTGTCTTCTCAAGTATCCTGAATGATAAAGGTGTTCATAACTGTAGATCAGAATACTTTGGGTTATAGGTTGTGGCTATATTTAGCCGAGACAGATAGTTTAGGGGGGGAAAGGAGGAAAAGTATGAGGGGAAAAGGGCAGATGGGAGGGAGAACTGGTGGCTAACAAGAATGGGGGGGGAGAGGGAGAGACAGCGAGCCTCACACCAATGCAAAACTTCACTTTCCAGGGCTGCTTAAATTTTTTAGATGGACAGCGGCTGCATCCAATCAACCAACTGTGGCTGTCGGATAACAATAGGCCAGCAGGAGGATTCATCTGTCACTGTGGAGAGAGAAACCGTATATGGTCCGTTTTACTGCACCCTTTTTATGACAGACTGGGACAATTGGCTTTTATTATTCTCATATCTGTCTAAATGTTGCAGTAGGAAAAGAAGCACTGTCTGCATTCCTTTTAGTACAGATCTAATTTAAAGTATTTGTTAAGGAAAAAAAAAATGTTCTATAGTTCGCTCTGATGTATCACAGTAAGTTCCGCAGTGCATGTCATTTATAGAAATATGCGGTAGAATAGCTTACTTCATCATGCCGTTCGGCGCTCAGCTGACTTGCCCGCTGGTCTCCTCTCCCGATGCAATAGCTGCAGGGGGAGGTGCTGGGAAACCCCCGCTGAGGTTGGGAGAGGAGGGGAGGAGACTGGCGGGCAGTCACGTGAGCTTTGGTGCTTTGCAGTAAGCGATTATACTGCATATTTTTATAAATGACATGCACTGCAGAGCTTACTGTTCTTTATCAAAGGGAACTGTAGAAAAAAAAAATGTTTTTTAGAGCAGGAAGGGGGAGGATCAGGGAGCTAAGACTCGGAGAGGGGGGAGGGGAGAGGGGAAGACACAGACACAGGAGAGCAGGCTGCGGATGACGGAGACATGTATGATGACTCCGGTGTCAGTGCTCAGCAGGCCTGATAGATCGGTGTCAGCATAGGGCGGGGAGGGTAGAAACTGGCAGAATCCGCCAGGTATTTCAGGTGATACAGGGGGCCACATGACACTGCACAATTACTGTGCTGTATAACATGCTTTAAGGGAACAGGATTCAATTTTTTTTTTTTTTTAGGGTTAACAAACACTTTAACTTTGACAATAAGGGGAATTTATCAAAATTTAGAGCAGACAGAATCTGGAGTAGTTGTGCATGGCAACCATTCAGTTTCTATCTTCAACTTGTTCAGTTCGAATGGTTCTAAGGGCAGAAGCTTTTTTTTACTTAATGCATTCTCTGCATTAGGGTAAAAACAACTTCTGTGCACAGATCCCCCCTCATACTTACCTGAGCCAGATCTCGATCCAGCGCTGTGCCCAAGAGCAGCGGATCTCTCCCTCCTCACAGGACAGAGAGGCAGCATTGGCTTCTCCTGCATCAAATCCTGTGACAAGGGAGGGGGGTTAGCCACAGGCAGCACGACTCGGAATCAAGCCCACATGAGCACCTCCTATAGGAAGCAGCTTCCTATGTGGACACTCGCAGAAGAGGTGGAGCCAGGAGCGCTGGAAGTGGACCCTAGAAGAGGAGGATCAGGTTGCTCTGTGCAAAACCATTAGGCCTCTTTCACACGGGGATCCGTATGTCCGTTTTTCATCCTTCCGTTTTCGGATGAAAAACGGACATACAGTCATCCCTATGGAGCGTCGGATGTCAGCGGTGACATGTCCGCTGACATCCGACCCCGCTCCGATCCGAAAAGTGTAACGGAGGAAAAACCTACTTTTCCCTCCGTTTTCGGATCGGATCGGATGACGACGGACACTACGGACCGTCATCATCCGATCCCCCATAGGGGAGAGCGGCGCTCTGACAGGTCCGTCACTGCACAGTGTGCAGAGACAGACCTGTCATCTTCCTGCTCAGCGGGGATCGGCGGAGTGATCCCCGCTGAGCAAGCGGATGTTCACGGGGCGGATCATCACTGATCCGCCCCGTGTGAAAGAGGCCTTACACAGAGCAGAAAAGTGTGACATGTTTAATATTTAAAAAAAAAAAAAAAAAGTTTGCATTCCTTCTCACTTACAATCAAGCTTTGAAAATGAAAGCAGATTCTGCCTGCTCCAGTTTTGATAAATACCCCTCAGTATCTGCACGTGTTCTGTACCTGAGCATTGTATAGAATGTCCTCCAGTTTGCCCTTCTGCAACAAGAGATTGTTGAATTTTAGAAATTCACAACAACTGCAGATTAAAAGTATAAGATGTGTGTCTAAAATATATTTCTAGATGTGTGTGTATATATGTATGTGTGTGTGTGTGTGTGTGTGTGTGTGTATATATATATATGTGTATGTGTGTGTGTGTGTGTGTATATATATATAATATATAATTTTAGTGTGTGTTTGCCTCCAAGATATTTCTAAATGTATTTCTCTCTCCCCCTGCTGAGCTCTCTCCCACATGTTTCCTCCCACTGAGACCAGCTGTCAACTTGACAGCTGGAGTCCCAGTCTGTGAGCACGAGCCAATCGGAGTGGCTTCTGTTTGAATGATCGCGGTGCCAGTCCATTGCAGTGATCATTTCCTAAAACCTTATAAAACTTGAATTGTTAGTGCAGGTCACTAGTTTGCTCTGTCATCTGATATTAAGGGGTCCATTCACATGTGCACTGTTATTAAAAAATAAATAAAATTACCTGCTGGAATGAATGATAACGCCTCAAATGCACTGCAACACATGAAAAGAAAGAAGGTCTGAATGAGCCATAACTGGGGCTGCAGAAAATAATGTATATCTTTTCAGATGTCCTTCCTATTTAACCCCTAGTCTCCCTATTCATCTCCCTTTCTTGCCTTAACTAGTCTTTCTTTCCAAGTTTTTAAAGCTGAATTCTTTTTTGCATACTTAATTTGGTCCAGCCTGAACCATTGTAAGTACGTATATCTCATACCTGTGGGCCCGCTTGGAAAGCTGGAGATCACTGTAGTAGTTGGCGCTACCGCAATGATAGCTGCAAACTTCGGGGTCCTGTGCCGAGTCGCTCCCTTTCTGCACATTGACCACAGGAGGTCGCTCGCCCTGCATTGCCACCATTCACAGGACGCCTTGTATTTTAAATTCTCTGATTGGACGAGGTGGAGATTGTGACATTGCCTCCTAAGTTCATTGCTAGCCTCTGCCAACCTCAGGCTGAGGATACTTCCTCAGAGACCATGTTGGCTCATAAATGTGGTTCTGAAATGATTGCTTCAGCTTTCCCCTGGATAACATGGGCAGTTGGCACCTGCTATGAGTTTACGGACAATTTCAGACTTTCCATTTGCAGTTGACACATTTAGATCTTCATCACGCCAGGCTAGAACTTTCATAGTGTATGCATAGCTTTTAGACTTCTCTTCCATTGTTTTATTCATGAGGAGATGAATCCCTGCTGTGATTATTGGGGTGATTTTCTAGAACGCAGTAGATGGCAGATAGGACCGTTGTGACAAATGAATGGCACTGGACATTTTAGTGTGAATACAGTGTTCCTCCTGTGAGAACAGCAGTTAATACTTGTTCAGACTCCATCACAGTTTCATTGTTTCTGGTAGCTGATTCCGTCCTCCTGGGAGATAGATGGGAATGCTGCTTGTCTGGTTTTATCTTCAAAGCATCTGTTTTTGCTTTTGGATGTAATTGTATGCTGTGAGGTCATTCTGCTATGTAAAGTGATGGTGTGTGCTTCATTTGCACAACAAAGACGCACTCCCGCTTTTTCTTTTTCTCCTTTGGTTTTACAACAGCTCACTCCTGTGTAGTCATGCTGTAATTTTTAGATTTGTACAGATCCAGCATTATCGGAGAGATCAGATATTCAAATATTAGGTCGGCAAACAGAGGTAATTGATATGTCCTGACCATAACAAAGACCAGGGACAGCTCACGTTGCTATAGGGCATCCGTCACCCATGTGGAATTCCAGAACTGTCGGTCTGTTTGACTTCCATCCATCTCATGTTGTAAAAATTAGATGAGCAAGCAAATCCTATAAAAGACCAGAGCTAATTCATTAAGTTGGTTATAGACAATTTGAATAGGATGCAAACCATGTATGGGCAGGCAGAATGTACCCAAGTTGATGGAGCGATCAACTTGGGTACAACCAGCTTGCCAGATTTTTCATGCGATTATTGCTAGAGACTATAATGCCCCGTACACACAGTCGGACTTTGTTCGGACATTCCGACAACAAAATCCTAGGATTTTTTCCGACGGATGCTGGCTCAAACTTGTCTTGCATACACACGGTCACACAAAGTTGTCGGAAAATCCGATCATTCTGAACGCGGTGATGTAAAACACGTACGTCGGGACTATAAACGGGGCAGTGGCCAATAGCTTTCATCTCTTTATTTATTCTGAGCATGCGTGGCACTTTGTCCGTCGGATTTGTGTACACACGATCGGAATTTCTGACAACGGATTTTGTTGTCGGAAAATTTTATATCCTACTCTCAAACTTTGTGTGTCGGAAAATCCGATGGAAAATGTGTGATGGAGCCTACACACGGTTGGAATTTCCGACAACAAGGTTCTATCACACATTTTCCGTCGGAAAATCCGACCGTGTGTACGGGGCATTATAGTGTATATTGTGTGAACACAATGTCTGCGTGGGAGGGATTCCCCCATCAACACTGATTTTGTTGATGGGGGAATCGAGTGATTTTCTTTCCTGCAACCCGTGGTTGCAGGAAACAAGATCAGTCCATCTGGCTTGAGTTTCCATTCAGCCAGCAGGCTAAACATAAAAAACAGATTCCTCCATCCACACAAGTGAAGGGGATCTAGGAATGTGACATTATTTTCTGACAGTTGCTTCCGGTGTTGTCAGAATACACTGATAAGTGGCTAGAACCACTGAGCATCACGTTTTCCAGCCTGTCCGCTCAACAGAAGTCGATCTAAGAATCCACTTTTATCAAACAGGGAAGGGGGTACACTCGTATTGAAATTCAGTTGCTCCCTGCTTAAAGCTGAACTCCAACTTTTGATACACTTTACATAGGATAGCTTGGCCCAAATGAACTATGTCCCTCACTAACAAGTGAGGCCGATGGATGTGCGGTATAAACTGTATGTAGATGTGGCTATATACAGCATACAGCACTGTGTTCCGGGTTTGAGCCGAGACTTCCAGTCTCATTCTCAGAACATAAGAGAGTCTAACTGATCAGCGCTCAGCCATTCAGAGCAAGTAATGTATTCTAGCAATGACTACAAAGCTTCCTCTGATTGGCTGAGTCAGAAAAGCAAGCTGATGATGTCACAACCTCTGACTCAGCCAATCAGAGGCAGCTTTGTATTCATTGCTAGAATACATCACTGAATGGCTGAGCGCCAATCAGATAAACTCTTCTGTGTTCTGGGTATGAGACAGGACAATTTTGTTTTTTAGCTGGCTATACATCTCTTTCATTAAGACCCATGTTCTGACGGAGAGTAATAACTCGGGCCCAGTTCACAACAGAATGTGGTACAGGAAACCCATGTTGTGTGTGTTTCCCACACCGTGTTCAAAATGCACTGCAGTTGCGATCTGTAGCAGCTGTAAATCTTAAGTTAATGACACCCCAAACTTAGGTCACAAATGCAGTGCATTTGCCCGCACCGGATTGCATGATAGAGAAGTACCATGCAATCCGGTTGCAATGAGTTTTCAAACGTAGTGCATGAAATACTTGCGGTCCAGTGTGATTAATTGGCTGAGATCACCCTGCACAGAACTGCATGTGAATCTCACAGGAATGCACAGTGATTCCCTGGGTGAACCAGCACTCCATTCCCCCCGTCTATGCTAAACAATGTGGATGGACGAATTTGCAGTGCTGGCTACTGTATAGCATGAAGGGCAGCTGTCAGAATACCCAAACTGTGCCTGCATCTGACCGGATGTAGGCACTGTTCAGCCAAGGATTTTTCACATGGCTCCTTCGGCAAAGTCCATATGTTAGGCCAGGTACTGCCAACAGGATCACCCATGAATTTTAGACTATTCTGCAGGAATTGGACTCAATTTGTTCTGTTTTATGGCCAGCTTTAGTTGTAGCATAAAAAAAAAAACAATGTTGAGGGACATAGTTAAAGCAGAACTCCAGACAAAAACTTTTTTCCATGTCCTTGTTGCTGATCTCTTACCTTCACCAACTATATAATGTGTGTGTGTGTGTGTGTGTGTGTGTGTGTGTGTGTGTATATGTATGTATATATATATATATATATATATATATATATATATATATATATATATATATATATATATATATATAATATTAATATATATATATATATATAATATATATATATATTTTTTTTTTTTTTATATATATTCCGCTTTTATAAAGATTTTGCATAAACAGAAGAAAAAGTACAAAAACATACATCTTCTAGACCCGAAAATACAGAAAAAGAAAAGGGATTGTGGATTCCCCAAATATGAATTACATCTTAGTACACCTAAAGATATAAACCACAGATAACCAGTAATATATACATAGCGTTTACCAAGTTCCACTCCCATATAAACCCTGGGCATGAAAGTTACAAGGTTTGCACAAAGACATAAAACAAATCGGATGAACAGAATCACCTCGGGTACGGCAGATTAGACATTGCAGGGCTCCGTAGAACCAAAGTCACTTTTTGGCAATCCAAAAAAATATAAATGGGTGGCCACAGATCCTACAAAGAAAAGCAAATAAATAGAAAACTTCAACAATCAAAATAGTACATGAAAATAATTGGTCTTGCAACTATTTTAACAGTTATCTGATACCAAATAAAATTAAGAGGAGTTTTCTGCCAAAAAACAACCAAACGCTAAACACTCCTAAATGGCTGTAAAAAAATACTCCCTATAAGAAGTTTTTTTTTTTCCCCGCCAAAAGAACTTGTGTTTTTTTTTAATCCCAGTGTGCTTGGACCCTGAAGCACTAATGAATATTTCCTAGATGTCAATGGTGCATGATGTATATTAGCCAATAAGGTTGTGCTGAGCTGGTTAAGAAAAAATCAACATTTTTTTTGAAGTTGGGAAATCTTCAATTTGACTATAATCGCGTTCTCTGATGAAAATGCTCCTGTTTGTTAAGGAGCAAGTATCAGAAGGCAATAAGGACGGGGATTGCTAAAACTGAGTATTACAGCAATATCAAGGTATTGAATAGTTTTCAGTTGATAACCACAGGTATGACAACCTTAGGATTTCTGAAAGAAACAGAAAACTCCCATAGGGAGTAATGGAATTTAGCAGCTCAGTACCACGTACTGTAATATTCAGAGATCTCTACTGTTGATGAGTAGATGGAAACCAGAACACAAGGACACCAGGGAAATGCAGTGGTTGTAGCAATGTGCCCTAATGACACCCATTATATAATAGAGTATTTTCTTTTGTAATAGTTGGACACATTGTCCTGTCCATTTTGAATGGAGAGGATATCTCATTTTTAATGGTGTTTATTTTCACTGGATGTTCCTACGTATTTTCAGGAAAACATATGGCTGTAACTCATTCTGCTTAGAGAATTTGCATATTTGCTTTTATTAGCAAAAATGGGATGTCTTCCAGCATTCCCTGCCAAGATCATTTACATTCCAGCAGCAGACATTTAATGCCCACAATTGTTCTGGATAAAATTGTGTAAATGGTGTGAGTGATGTCCATGTATATAAGTGTTTACAGGCGTTTAGAGGCAGAAAAGAAAAATCCATCACTTGCATGTTCAGAAGAGAAGCATTTGGGTGTAAAAAACACAGAGCGGTCAGTAACGATAGACGCACTTAGGCACATTTGCATGTTAAGTCATTCTAATGGGCAGAATCAATTAATAAACTGGGCAATAAAATACATAAATGCAAAATGTGGCGTAAGCTGCCCTTTCCTCCCCTGGAGAAAAGGTGTCAGAAGGGGGCCAGGCAAGGACAGTTGTCATAGAGGGCAGACAGTAGTAGGAGGGTACCCAGACATGGAACAGAGACTGTAATAGTAAACTAATATAGATTTAAAAAAGTGTGAAGTACAGGTAAGGATAGGAAGCATACACCATACACTGAGATTTTTTTTTTTTTTTTTTTGTTCAGCATGGCAACTAAATAAAGAACAAATTCCTCCCTCCATACCAAACAGTCTGGATGGATGAATCTTCCACTGGGGCTATTGTCTAAACACTGCCTGCACCTGACTGAATGCTGGTGCTGTTTGTCAGACAAATTTCTACATCGGGCAGAGTTGTGCCAACAGGGCCACCCACTGATCGAATCTGGACAAATCTTAAGGCTTCATGTACACTTAGCCGTGAAGTTCTGCGGCCGCCGGGAAGCGCAAGATCGCAAAGTGATTTTGTCACGATTTTGCGGTTTCCTGCGGTCAAAAGCGCTTTATCCTAAATGCAATTCTTTCACATTCAGGAGAGGGGGGTTGAACCTCCTCTAACCGCAGCAGCTCCTAAATAGGCTTTTAAGATCATGTTTACATTGACACACAGGCTTTTATGGAGTGAAGTTTAGGAGCTGTAGTGTACATGAAGCCTAATGATGTTGGGAGTACTTCGTCATCCTGGGAAGCCTTGATTGATGCTGCGCTACCTCTTTACTAACTCACGTTTATTAGTCGTGGCTGGTCCTGGAAATAAGGTGTGGCAACCGTAGACTTCTAAGGCCCCTTTCACACTGGGGCGGTTTGCAGGTGCTATTGCGCTAGTAATAGCGCCTGCAAACCATCCCTAAACAGCCACTGCTGTTGCTCTAGAGGGCTTTCACACTGGAGCGGTGCGCTAGCAGGACGGGAAAAAAAGTCCTGCTAGCAGCATCTTTGGAGCAGTGAAGGAGCGGTGTATACACCGCTCCTGCCCATTGAAATCAATGGGACAGCGCGGCTATACCGCCAGCAAAGCGCCTCTGTAGAGGCACTTTGCGGTGGTTTTGAACCCTTTCTTGGCCACTAGCGGGGGGTAAAACCTCCCCGCTAGCGGCCGAATACCGACGGTAAAGCGCCGCTAACAATACTTTACCGCCGCCCCAGTGTAAAAGGGACCTAAGTGAATGTACCCTAATGAACAGATGGTAGTGTATGGCTATTTCCCCGGACTCCTCACTTCCCTCCTATTCCCCCTTTTTCATTTTCCCCTTGGGGTACACTGATCTCATTTTATGTTGAAGTAATTGTGGCAGGATTTACCTATAGCTATGCTACTTACACCTTACTTTCTGAACAGGTTTTGACTATGGGTTGCTTTCCTGTGTGACCTAATTTACTTTTTCTTCATTATGATACCATGTCACCTGGTTACTGTTTGTTTTGTTTATCAGAGTTGTTCCTTGTATTCTGCTCTACATGGTTTCAATAAAGTAATTCTGATTGTTTAAAAAAAATGATGTTGGGAGGACATGTGCCAACAGGGCTGCCCACTGATCAAATTTGGACAGCTCCTGGTGATGTTGGGAGAAGGAGTTATGCCGATTTGGTCTACCCACTGATCAAATTTGGACAGCTCCTGGTGATGTTGGGAGAAGGAGTGGTGCCGATTGGTCTACCCACTGATCAAATTTGGACAGCTCCTGGTGATGTTGGGAGAAGGAGTGGTGCCGATTGGTCTACCCACTGATCAAATTTGGACAGCTCCTGGTGATGTTGGGAGAAGGAGTGGTGCCAATTGGTCTACCCACTGATCAAATTTGGACAGCTCCTGGTGATGTTGGGAGAAGGAGTTGTGCCGATTTGGTCTACCCACTGATCAAATTTGGACAGCTCCTGGTGATGTTGGGAGAAGGAGTTGTGCCGATTGGTCTACCCACTGATCAAATTTGGACAGCTCCTGGTGATGTTGGGAGAAGGAGTGGTGCCAATTGTTCTACCCACTGATCAAATTTGGACAGCCCCTGGTGATGTTGGGAGAAGGAGTTGTGCCGATTGGGATACCCACTGATCAAATTTGGACAGCTCCTGGTGATGTTGGGAGAAGGAGTTGTGCCGATTGGGATACCCACTGATCAAATTTGGACAGCTCCTGGTGATGTTGGGAGAAGGAGTGGTGCCAATTGGTCTACCCACTGATCAAATTTGGACAGCCCCTGGTGATGTTGGGAGAAGGAGTGGTGCCGATTGGGATACCCACTGATCAAATTTCAGCTCTCATTTAGAGAGACACAGATAAGGATGGAGGAATTCCTCCCGCTGAGCTATTGTATTCTGTTAAAGGGGAGACTTTCCCGTCGTCAGAATACACTGATCAACATTGCCGACTATAGTGGCAGCACTAACGAAAAGAAAAATTTCCAACAGGCTGATTGTACACAAGTCGATCGACTTGTGTACAGCCAGCCTGCCCGCCCATGCATGGATAGAAACTCAGCCGGTCCCTGCTGAATGAATTTTGATCCATGTATAGTCAGCCTAACACTGGTGGAGAATGGTTTATATTGCCTGGAGATTGCCATGTGTATGGCCAGTTAAAATATATATTGGTCACAGGTTAGTTAGGCTGATGACACATGGGTGACTCTGCCGCTATTGATGTTGCTGCTGACAATTTGTTAAAATTGACAGTGATAGGACTACTAAGAGGCTGCCTGTTTAGCCCCTATAGAATTTTTTTGTCCATCAGCTGAGATGGCAAGATGTTGCTCTCATTTCTAGTGATCACGATTCAGCAGCATATGGACCAGTAACAGAGCGATGTCACGCTGTGTGTGACTGCAGAGGAGGCTATTCCATAGGGACACACAGGTGACCTTTTTAGGGATCCTGTCAATGGCGATTGTCACTAGTGACTAATGTGTCATTAACCTTAGACATATTTGTACAGTAATTGTTTTTCTGCTTTAGAGTTTTCTTGTGTTTAGAGACTATGCACTTAGCTGGTATAGTATTTGCTGCTTTGGATTTACTCTACTAAAAAAGTGCTCATAAATCAGTGTGCTTGATTCACATTGCAGCAATAAAGCTGCAGCCCGTCAACAGCAAGTCAGCTTCCTGATTGGTTGTTGTGAGTGACGGTTCCATATTATATAATCGCCATCTCCATTATGATCTGACATTTACTTATTTGTAACAATTTCACAGGGGCAGAAGTATGAAAGCACCGGGTCTGATGACTGCCACTTTCTCTATACAAGATCAACACTGACACAGAGGCATGCAGAGCGGCTTGCAACCGTTCAACAATATATCGGGGGCAAGCAATTCCAATGAACTCTGTAGCCTGTGAAGTGCTGAGGCCTTTGTTTTATTTGATATAGTCTGCCTCTATGTAGAGTGACGCTCCTACACCTTTTTATTACAGTGTCAAAGATGAGGCCAGAAATGTCCGTTTATCCGTCTCACACACTGACCTGTCCATCACATTTATCTAACGCTTGCCATATACAGCTAGATGGTGAACGAGAGAAAATCAATGGATTCCTCTATCTACACTAAAGAGTGAGGGTGGAGGAGTCTGCACTGCCAGCCAGCTACTGGAACACCAGTGACTGCTTGGATTGGTATAAAATTAGATGGATGACCGCGCTCCAGTAAGAGCCAACGTCTTTATTGCACTGATAATTGCTACATTAGCCACAAATGTGCAGCAGAAGTGGAACTACTAACACATTTCATGCTGTAGCAGTGCTGTGATTAGGTGCTATACAGCAGAAAATGCATTAGTAGTCTCACTTCTCCTGCTTCTACCAAAGTGTGGTCATCCATGTAACTTATTCTACAGTCATCAGCCGGTTCTGCACCTGAGTTAGGGACAGTGAGTGTGGACCTACCTGGAGCAGTGTTTTGTTACCATTGGCTCCTTAGCTGACAGTTTTCTGCTCTGCTCTGAATTTTATGACACCAACAATGGGGCACTATTCCCCCCACTGATACCAACGATGGGGCACTATTCCCCCCACTGATACCAACGATGGGGCACTATTCCCCCCACTGATACCAACGATGGGGCACTATTCCCCCCACTGATACCAACGATGGGGCACTATTCCCCCCACTGATACCAACGATGGGGCACTATTCCCCCCACTGATACCAACGATGGGGCACTATTCCCCCCACTGATACCAACGATGGGGCACTATTCCCCCCACTGATACCAACGATGGGGCACTATTCCCCCCACTGATACCAACGATGGGGCACTATTCCCCCCACTGATACCAACGATGGGGCACTATTCCCCCCCACTGATACCAACAATGGGGCACTATTCCCCCCCACTGATACCAACAATGGGGCACTATTCCCCCCCACTGATACCAAAGATGAGGCACTATTCCCCCCCCACTGATACCAACGATGGGGCACTATTCCCCCCTCTGATACCAACGATGGGGCACTATTCCCCCCTCTGATACCAACGATGGGGCACTATTCCCCCCTCTGATACCAACGATGGGGCACTATTCCCCTCACTGATACCAACGATGGGGCACTATTCCCCTCACTGATACCAACGATGGGGCACTATTCCCCCCACTGATACCAACGATGGGGCACTATTCCCCCCACTGATACCAACGATGGGGCACTATTCCCCCCACTGATACCAACGATGGGGCACTATTCCCCCCCACTGATACCAACGAGGGGGCACTATTCCCCCCGCTGATACCAACGACAGGGCACTATTCCCCCCCACACTGATACCAACGACGGGGCACTATTCCCCCCCCCCCCACTGATACCAATAATGGGGCACTATTCCCCCCACTGATACCAACGAGGGGGCACTATTCCCCCCACTGATACCAACGCCGGGGCACTATTCCCCCCACTGATACCAACGCCGGGGCACTATTCCCCCCACTGATACCAACGATGGGGCACTATTCCCCCCACTGATACCAACGATGGGGCACTATTCCCCCCTCTGATACCAACGATGGGGCACTATTCCCCCCCACTGATACCAACAATGGGGCACTATTCCCCCCCACTGATACCAAAGATGAGGCACTATTCCCCCCCACTGATACCAACGATGGGGCACTATTCCCCCCTCTGATACCAACAATGGGGCACTATTCCCCCCCCCCACTGATACCAACGATGGGGCACTATTCCCCCCCACTGATACCAACGATGGGGCACTATTCCCCCCACTGATACCAACGAGGGGGCACTATTCCCCCCCACTGAGGCCAACGACGGGGCACTGTTCCTCCCACTGAGGTCAACGGTGGGGCCACAGTCCGGCCCCCTAAAAATTGAAGGACAGTTAACTGACCCTCTGTTTAGAAAGTTTGGAGACTCCTGCCATAGGGGGAATTCACACAGTGGAGCGGGGTAAACTATTGTTCATCAAATGGTGTGGTCTGCAACATTTCCAGAGGCCCCTCTAAAAATGGTATCAGCTTAACCTGAGCCCACACATGTTATGCCTTTGATGATCCTGTTATCTACCCTAACCAAACATGTTCTAATATATGGGAGACTTGTTTTTGCCTTTAGTTTTTTGGAGGGGTCTCTGGGAATGCATTAGTTTATATTTAAAGATTCATTGTGTATTACTGATCTCCTGGACCAAAGGATCTGACATGTACTATCAAGTGATTGATGTGTGACAGACACTGTGTTGGAGACTACACCATTTGAGGAACAATAGTTTACTCCTCCGTGTGAATTCCCCCTATGGAATAGGGGTCTTCCTTTGGATGCTGATGACAGCGTTTTACTATTTATTGGTGTATGTTTAATAACAAGCATTGGGGGGTTGCAGAATTTCGATTCCATTCACATGGTTCCTGAAGAAGAATGCTCGAAACACGTTACGTTTTTGTATGTGGAGTTTCTTGAATAATTTTCATCCAATATGAACCAAACTTAGTAATATTTTATGATTTGCAATATTTTCGGCTTGTGTCATTTTAATCAGTGTTGTTATAAATGTCTTGGTTTTATGCCACTGTGGTTGATTTTTCTGTATGTCTGCACACAATCCACGGCTACCCTTGTCTTCGCTTGTATTGTAAACCTTATGTGGATGTAGACATCTAGCACACCATGTCCTTCTGGTAACATTGGATTATGCACCAAGTAGAATTTAGCCCATTGAGTTGCCCATTTCTGTTCGAAAGCTGGCACCGCACCTTTTTCTTTTTATGAAGATCATATCTGATGCTATGCAGTGGATCTGAATGATCAGTGGAAAAATGATTTGCTCTCGTTTTTGATCATTCCAGTGAAAAGATAAGAAGTGATTTACTTATGGGTATTTTTGGTACACATGCTCATACCAACATTTATTTAGATGTTCTGTTTCCATATACAAGCATGAGTGAAGCTTTTTTGGATATAATTTTGCAGCCCAATCTGTCAGTCATCATTTCTGCTGTATACTGTCGTATTGCGTGGGAGCTTTGGACTTGTGCGGATGTATTCTCGCCTGCTTCGCTTCCTCTCCTGCTGCAGCACGGTTGGCCCAGCATGTGGTCCGTGTGATACACGCTGTGCTTTGATAACCTTCCTTGTTTGTCTTCCTGTAAACCCTTCATACGCTGCCATTATTTTCTATGAAACGCTGACATCCGTGGCCATTGCAAAGGTCATTTTCCATTACGGTGTGGGCAAAATGATAGGAGTGTATGTATTGCACATGTGAATTTCCACAGATAAATCCTGCAAAAAAAAATGTGATTTTAATTATTTATCTCAGAGTGGTACAAAACAAATACTTCTTTTCTTTTCTTCTTTTTTTTTTTTTTTTTTAATAATAATACATTTTTTTTTTCATCAGATCACCAGAATTTTGTTCTTAGTTTGTAATGACTTGTACTGTGCAGTTGCGCAGTCTATGAACCTCTCATATGCGTGTACGGGCGTGATGGTGTCTCCCGGAGTTCCCGATGACTCAGGGTTTGGACATAATAAGCAGGCTCGGCCTAACAAATTGGCTCAAAGAGAGAGGGCACACAAAATTAGATTATTAGTTTTTATTATACAGGATTTTTTTTTCTAGCAACAATTTGTACAACACTTTACAAAATGGAGCAAGACAATGCAATATAATTCAATACAAGGAGAATCAGAGGGCCTTGCTAGTGAGAGCTTACAATCTAAAAAAGGAGAGTCAAGTGATACAAAAGGTAATAAATGTTAGCCAACCTATACATTTCCAATTCAGTCACGCCTTGTACACACTGTTCGTGTGTTTTTTTTGTTTTTTTTTTGTTCAACCCAGCGGCTAAGCGAAAAACAAAAAAACTGACAGCTCAGGTAGGAGCTGCTGTAGTAACAATCCAATGTTAGTACAGCGATCTCTACTACTGTTCTATTGCGTTCTGATAAAGGGACTCCCCGCCAGAACACTTTGGTCAGCAATCTCAGCCATTGGCTCAGAATGCCAATCAGGAGCCAGTCGGCAGGCCTTTTTCTGTCATGCCCTAGACCAGCTGCAGTAGACACAGGCCGAATGTCAGCTGGTTCCTATTGAACTGGTCCATGCCACCCGACATTCGGCCTGTGTGTATGGGGCTTACATTGTACTAAATCTGCCATTGTTCATGCCCTACAAAATTCACCCCCCCCCCCCCCCCCAAACTTTTTCTTGGAACTTCTGCTCCATTTAAGCTTGGTAGTCCAGACCAAGTTTATCGCTATCCGTATGAGCCAGAAAACTTAACAACTCTTCAGGAGCTTGGGTGTTATCCAAACTCCTCTGTACCTTGAACTCTGAACTCCTGCTTTTTTTGTACTTCAATTAGCTGCATTTCCCTTCCCCCCTGCAGCTAATGTGTACTTATTGGAGTACCGGAAAAGCAGGAGTTTGGGGTAGCAAGGAGTTTGGAGGTCCGCCAAACTAACCTCTGCCTACTAAACCATGGGGTCCAGCATTGTCCTTCCAGCCAATGTTCACCTTTTGCTGCTCTGCTCCCACACTACTATCCTAAAATATCTCCAACATATGCAGACATGTCACGTGTCTCTGCCAGGTCCCAAATATCTAAAAGATCAGTGGCATGTTAGTAGCATATGATAAAAACATCTTTTAAAGGATTTCTATGATCACAGCATACATTTTCATTTTTTAACATCAGCATTGTGATAACAACGCGTCTAGACAATAGTTCTATTTGACGATACTTGGAAGATTTTTAATGTTGTGAGTTTTGCCTGTCTGCAGGTCACCTCTTTCCACAACTTCCTGAATTCCCTGCATGCTTTGCAGTTTCCCCTCTGATGTTTACTTTTAATTTCTAAGGACTACATACCCCATGGTACCTTGCTGCCTGCAAACTGAGATTCCTGTACTGACTCCGCCTCTTGAAACTCCTCCCCTCAGTGCCTCTGTAGTTCAGAAGGCAGGCTCTGTAAATGTGTGACACAGGAGTGCCTACCCACAGGGCATAGTGATTACGTGTCATAGAATTCAAGGAAGTGAGGCTGCATTAACACCTAGGCTTTAGGAATCGCAGGCAGAACTGCCACAATTCTGCCAGCAATTACAAAACGCTCTGCTAAAATGACAAGTTGCACAATGCGAATTTCAGACGCCATTCATTTTAATGCCACCTAAAAACATGGTGCGGTTCTGCAGGCAGTTGTTGAACGATAAATCACATTGCAATCACGGCAAACCACATCGCGTTGAGCTTGTCACCCAAAAAACGTGGTACAGTGTGTCGCAAAAGCAGCCGCGGCAGAACCGCACCGTGTTTTTAGGTGCCGTCAAAATTAATGCCATCTGAAATTTGCGTTGTGTGATTCATCATGATTTTAGCAGAGCGTTTTGAAAACTCAGCCAGAATCGTATGACCCCCTCCCCTGGCCCATATGACCCCCTCACTTGGCCTGTATGACCCCCCTCCCCTGGTCAGTATGACCCCCCGGCCCGTATTACCCCCTCACCTGGCCTGTATGACCCCCCCCTCCCCTGGCCAGTATGACCCCCCCCTCCCCTGGCCAGTATGACCCCCCCCTCCCCTGGCCAGTATGACCCCTCCCCTGGCCAGTATGACCCCCTCTCCTCTGGCCAGTATGACCCCCCTCCCCTGGCCAGTATGACCCCCTCCCCTGGCTAGTATGATCCCCCCTCCCCTGGCCAGTATGACCCCCCCTCCCCTGGCCAGTATGACCCCCCCTCCCCTGGCCAGTATGACCCCCCCTCCCCTGGCCAGTATGACCCCCTCCCCTGGCCAGTATGACCCCCTCCCTCCCCTGGCCAGTATGACCCCCTCCCTCCCCTGGCCAGTATGACCCCCTCCCTCCCCTGGCCAGTATGACCCCCTCCCTTCCCTGGCCAGTATGACCCCCTCCTATCCCTGGCCAGTATGACCCCCTCCCTTCCCTGGCCAGTATGACCCTCCCCCTTCCTTGGCCAGTATGAACCTCCCCTTCCCTGGCCAGTATGAACCTCCCCTTCCCTGGCCACTATGAACCTCCCCTTCCCTGGCCACTATAAACCTCCCCTTCCCTGGCCACTATGAACCTCCCCTTCCCTGGCCAATATGAACCTCCCCTTCCCTGGCCAATATGAACCTCCCCTTCCCTGGCCAATATGAACCTCCCCTTCCCTGACCAGTATGACCCCCCCTCCCCTGGCCAGTATGACCCCCCCTCCCCTGGCCAGTATGACCCCCCTCCCCTGGCCAGTATGACCCCCCCTCCCCTGGCCAGTATGACCCCCCTCCCCTGGCCAGTATGGACCCCCCCTCCCCTGGCCAGTATGGATCCTCCCCCTCCCCTGGCCAGTATGGACCCCCCCTCCCCTGGCCAGTATGGATCCTCCCCCTCCCCTGGCCAGTATGGACCCCCCCTCCCCTGGCCAGTATGGACCCCTGGCCAGTATGGACCCCCCCTCCCCTGGCCAGTATGGACCCCCCCTCCCCTGGCCATTATGGCCCCCCTTCCCCTGGCCAGTATGGACCCCACCTCCCCGGCCAGTATGGACCCCCCCCTCCCCTGGCCAGTATGGATCCTCCCCCTCCCCTGGCCAGTATGGACCCCCCTACCCTGGCCAGTATGGACCCCCCTCCCCTGGCCAGTATGGACCCCCCCTCCCCTGGCCAGTATGGACCCCCCTCCCCTGGCCAGTATGGACCCCCCTCCCCTGGCCAGTATGGCCCCCCTTCCCCTGGCCATTATGGCCCCCCTTCCCCTGGCCATTATGGCCCCCCTTCCCCTGGCCAGTATGGACCCCCCCTCCTCGGCCAGTATGGACCCCCCCTCCCCTGGCCAGTATGGACCCCCCCTCCCCTGGCCAGTATGGATCCCCCCTCCCCTGGCCAGTATGGATCCCCCCTCCCCTGGCCAGTATGGACCCCCCCTCCCCTGGCCAGTATGACCCCCTCCCCCTCTACACCAGAATCGATGAGTCTCAAGCTGCATAGTCCTTTATTGTACCCCGTCTCTCCTTGTATCTGTAAATTCCCCCCAGAGTTTATCAGAAGCGTGCTCCGTGCCTGCACATCTCCCCGGAGTTGGGGTAAGTTGTGTCATTCCTTTGAAATCCATCAGTGAAAAGAATGGCGAAGTATAACCGCAGTGCTTTCCCCAGGTCTGACTTGCACTAAATCTGTGCTGGTTTCAGTAATTAAATGAAAGCAGACTGTAGCAAATCCCAATCACAAATGTCTGCTAGGAAGATTTACATGTACTGCACCTGAGCAGAGAAGATTACTTCATTGTGAAGAAAATCCTTCCTTGTCATCCCCTCAATTAAAGTTTGTTTGTGATCTTTGGCTGGCTTATATTTCTGGCTGCTTTCCTGAGCACATCCCGCACACAGACCTTTCTACACGTTTGGAGTCCTTCTTTAAATATTTATAATGCAATCTAAACAAAAATGCTTTTAGAGTTTGTAATGGCAGCGCAGTTTACATTTCTTAGGATAACCCGCTAGCATTTCTCTGTTTCCCATCCTGGAAGAGCCGCTAACAGAATTACTTGTTCTACTAAAGAAGACAAACCGAATTTAGTCTGTGCCAATCCCTAATTGTCAGCATAATCATTAGGCTAGGTTCATACCGCGTCTGCAGTTTCATGTGCTTCCATTGAAGTCTATGGAGCCAGAAAAAAGCACCTGTATGTTCCAAGACGCACACAAGAGAAAGGCACAGATGTAATGGTAATACTCTTTTTGGACATTATGGAGGTTATTTACGAAAGGCAAATCCACTTTGCAGTGCAGTCGCTCTAAATCTAAGGGGTAGATCTGAAATGAGGGGAAGCTCTGCTGACTTTATCATCCAATCATGTGCAAGCTAAAAT
The DNA here is from genome assembly GCA_037952925.1 of Lithobates clamitans. Taxonomy (NCBI): domain Eukaryota; kingdom Metazoa; phylum Chordata; class Amphibia; order Anura; family Ranidae; genus Lithobates; species Lithobates clamitans. The sequence continues at coordinate 3,384,745 of JBBGZY010000605.1, read as the reverse complement.
GCTGTTTTTTATCTTCCTTGCATGTCCCCCTCGGATCTACAACGACTGCACTTCCAAGTGCACTTTCAATGCAAAGTGGATTTTCCTTTAGTAAATAACCCCCTATGTGTTGGTCAGCACACGTAAATAACAGAAGTGTGACCGAGGACTGAAATCTAATATAAGTTTTAAATGTTGAAGTAAATTTCAGTGTGCTGAAAGCGGTAGTAAACCGCGTCAGTTTAAAAAAAAAAACAGAAAAAAAAAAAAAACCTGTTAAGGCAATTGCATAATGTGCTAGTATGCATTGTATACTAGCACATTATGAAATACCTTGGCACAAAGCCATCCAGGGCACACTGTTTCCTCCGAGAGGGCTGACATCTTCCCCCGATCTTTCTTCTGGGTTCACATGCTCTGGCTGTGTGATTGGCCGGAGCCACGATGATGTCACTACCACGCATGTGCACGGGAGCTCTCGGTTCTGGCATGATGCTCTGAGGATCCGGCAAGGTATACAAATGAATTACAAGATATAGCTTTACATGGGTATGCCCAGATCGAGGTGTAAACATGCATACAGACATGCGTTCCTGGACACATGCTTACGCTCAGAGCTGCCATTTCTTATTCACTTCCCACTGCATCCTGGTATTTTCAGATGTGTAGGAGCATTTAACATTTTCCTGCTCTTCCACATAATTGTCTTTGGCACATAAGTAGTTAGTCTCCAGGACCAAGCATGTGGGGAGAAGGGCGGTGGGACATGATAATCAGTGGGCAGCTACTGATTTCTGGGAGTTGGCGTCCTTCCAGTGGAAACCCTAGGAGACCAAAGAGGCTGGTGGGAGAAGCTGGGAGCATCTACTGAAAAGTGAAACGCATAGGAATATATATACCTTTTTGGATTGTAAGCTCAATGAGCAGGGCCCAGAGCAGCGGGGGATCTCGGGCCCCCTCCCTCTGCAATGCTCAGAACGTGCCCTGGACTGCACCAAAAAATTGAGGTCAGTGCGGGAAGAGAGGATCGGCCGGCCACGGCGCTGTTACGGGGTGTTATCACAGATTGCAGAGAAATGCACGGTTTGCATTGTGCATTTTGGGTGTATTTTGGTATTTTTTACACCCACATTTACTCAGTTCCACTGGCCTGACAGGCAGGCAGGGAGATGGGGAGAGAAAACAGCACATGTCAAGCCCTACCCTGAAAATAAGCCCTATTAATCCACCCTCCCACAATCAAATTTTATTCATTCATACAGAATAGAGTTCATCATGAAAATATTACTTTATGGCCACTAGATGGAGCTAATAATCCTAGGGAGCAAGTATTTCCTAGGATCAGTAGCTCCATCTAGTGGCCACAATGCAGTATACCCCTGATTCACTGTATTGCCTTGGGTTGCCCTGGGTAACATCAACATTTTATGATACAATGTGTGACCTAACTATCAAGGAGGTCTCTAAGATTTTGCTAGAACTGTCCTCAAGGCTTGGTAAATATATGGGTGAGTGGATAGTTTTGTGCGGCAGTAAGTCATTGGTCAGTGCTAAGGATCAGGTTTGTGTGGACAATGGGGTACTGCCTAACAATTTTTTTTGAAAAGTGGGAAATCCTTAATGTTCTGCAGAGCCTTTGGAGGTCTATGTCCCCGTATACAAGGGTTATTTCAAAGTAACTTACATCATCAGGAATAAATAAGAAGCCCCCAGGTTTGCACAAGTAAAAAGCAGGCTTTCCTCTCAGAATTGGATGTTAAGCCAAGCTCATAAATTGAATTGAATATCTTCTAAACACAAGTTTAATATTCCAGTCAATCATTCTTTGGCTAAGAAGATTGCCCAGAACAGCTCAGCCGTAGAACTTTTGCTTTCAACAGCAATATGATGAGTTGTTTAATTACATCACTACAATAATTGCATGTCTGATACTGCTTAATGAAATAAGCTGGCAGTAATTACTCCTGGTATCAGTGTCCCTGGCTAGTAGGCATGCAGTGCTCCTCTTGTTGTGTCTGCCTCTGTTTGTAAAGCAACTCTCATATTGAAGGAGAGTCATCCTTTGTTTTTAAAGCTGACCTCCGAAGAAAAACCATATTTATTCCAGTTATGTGTTCAGTAAAATTATTATAGCAAATCTATCATAAAGGGGAAACTAAACACTGTTACCCCTGGTGCCTTGACTTATTAATCGATTATGAAAAGAGTAATCGATTCATTTCATAATCGATTAGATGTCCATTAATCGATTCGTTGTTTCGGCCCTATTATTAATAATGTCCAGTGGGATATAAAGAACATCAATAATCCTACTTGGAATGATATTGCAGAAAAGGCTTCTGTGCCAAACAGATCTTATTCAAAAAAAGGTTTGTTTAAAAACCAATAATAATAAAAATCCATCAATAATGGTGACAGTGGTGCTGAAAAACGTGATAAAGTGCATGTGCGTGATGTCCAGTTATAACAATGCTGACGTGCTTATACATCCATGCATGCTGTAGACCGTGCATTGGTGCTCATATTCCGGTGACCCCCTAGGTATTGAATGCTCGCCTTGGAGCGTGTGACTTAGCAATTACGCTCAGTCAATACACGCTTTTGAACCACTCATGGGTTCTATACTGGTAACAGGATCCTGGGCTTCCAATGCAGTATCTCGGGAATATATAGGGAATAAAAAAACTTGATGGTCTGATATTTAAAAAAATGTATTATACACATAAATACACTCCACCAATGGGGTACTCACATATGCCAGGTGCACTGGCACAGTCTACAGCATGCATGGATATATAAGCATGTCAGCATTGTTATAATTGGACATCACACACATGCACTCCCGCTTACTGGAGCCGTCTGCAGTGGCGGAGGCAATCGGATCCTCTTCCTTGCTGGGTATGGAGACGAGTGAGAGGAAGATGGCCCCCACCCGTCTCTATACCATTGCAGGGCGGAAGCGACGTCAAAATATTTATGACATCACTTCTTTTTTTATGACAATTAAATTTTTTTTTAAATGACAAAATGTTTTTTTAATTTTTTTTTATTGCATTTTAGTGTAAATATGAGATCTGAGGTCTTTTTGACCCCAGATCTCATATTTAAGAGGTCCTGTCATGCTTTTTTTCTATTACAAGGGATGTTTACATTCCTTGTAATAGGAATAAAAGTGACACAATTTTATTATTTTTTTTTAAAAGAACAGTGTAAAAATAAAAAGTAAAAGGGTAAAACAAACCGCCGTGTGCAGAAACGAATGCATACGTGACTAGCGCCCGCATATGAAAATGGTGTTCAAACCACACATGTGGCACATGCCACGATCGGTAGAGCGAGAGCAATAATTCTAGCCCTAGACCTCCTCTGTAAGACCCCTTTCACACTGGAGAGGTTTTCAGGCGGTATTGCGCTAAAAATACCGCCTGAAAACCGCCCCTAAACAGCCTCCGCTGTTTGTTCAGTGTGAAAGCCAGAGGGCTTTCACACTGAAGCGGTGCGCAGGCAGGGCGGTGAAAAAAGTCCTGCAAACCGCTTTTTTGGAGCGGGGAAGGAGCGGTGTATTCACCGCTCCTTCCCCGCTCCTGCCCATTGAAATCAATGGGACAGCGCGGCTATACCGCGGCTATAGCTGCGCTGTACGAGGGATTTTAACCCTTTTTCGGCCGCCAGCGGGGGGTAAAACCGCACCGCTAGCGGCCGAATACCGCTGCAAGAACGACGGTACTGTTGTACCGCCGACGCCCCCACCGCCCCAGTGTGAAAGGGGCCTAACTCAAAACATGCAACCTGTTAAAATTTTTAAACGTCGCCTATGGAGATTTTTAAGGGTAAAATTTTGTCACCATTCCACGAGCGGGTGCAATTTTGAAGCGTGACTTGTTGGGTATCAATTTACTCGGCGTAATGTTATCTTTCACAATATATAAAACAAATTGGGCTAACTTTACTGTTGTCTTATTTTTTTTTAATTCAAAAAAGTGTATTTTTCCCCCAAAAAAGTGCGCTTGTAAGAACGCTGCGCAAATACGGTGTGACAGAAAGTATTGCAATGACCTCCATTTTATTCTCTAGGGTGCTAGAAAAAAAATTTATAATGTTTGGGGGTTCTAAGTAAGTTTCTAGCAAAAAAAAAAAACAGTTCTTAACTTGTAAACAACAAACCTCAGAAAGAGGCTCGGTCCTTGATGCCGCATACACACGAGCGGACTTTACGGCAGACTTTGCCTGGCGGACTGGATTTGGTCGGACAGTTCGATCGTGTGTGGGCTCCAGCGGACTTTGTTTTCTCAAAAGTTGGACGGACTTAGATTTGAAACATGTTTTAAATTAATCCATCGAAATTGAGTCCGGTCGAAAAGTCCGCTCGTCTATATGCTAGTTCGACGGACAAAAAGCCACGCTAGGGCAGCTATTGGCTACTAGCTATGAACTTCCTTGTTTTAGTCCGGTCGTACGTCATCACGTACAAATTCGACGAACTTTGGTGGATTGTATGTAGGCAAGTCCGTTCATTCAGAAAGTCTGCCGTAAAGTCCGACCGTGTGTACGCAGCATAAGTGGTTAACTAAAGCCATGAGATTTACTACTGCTATATGTGGCATATTGTTTGTAAGTGGATCTGTCAGAAGCAGTTCTAGTTCTGAGCTCTTATCAGAGGGGAAGCTGTACCGAGCCTTCAAGGTGCCACACATATCAGAGCAAACACTCGCCCAGATAATCTGAGTCTAAACAATTAAAAATAAATAGTTTAATCCAATCTGATTCTAGGTACATCTCCTCATTAGTGGATATTTATAAAATACAGAATGTAGCCCTTTATTTTGGTAGATAATGTTAAAAAAACGGACATTTCTACACTATGAATATGTCTGTATTCTATATACATCCTTCCTGTACTGTAGTGGGATATTGGATGTCACCTCGGGGACCTATGTACTTATAATAATGTCAGCCTTTTCACACAAATTTCCACACAATAGGAGGACTGCACATATTCCTGGAGCCAGATAACCAATGTATCTAAAAATGTTAGCGGACGCCTACGTTTTTTTGGGGGGCTTTCATTATTTTGCCAGAGGATTGTGTTCCCGAGTCCTGATAATTGACTGCTGACTGAGCAGCTCTGAATTCATGTGTCCACCCAGCTATACATACATTTTATGTTTTCTGCCAGACAATAAAAGTGGTCAGTGGGATTTTTTAACTTCTTTTTAAAAAGCAATTTGAAGGGAACACATCAAATTGATCACTGAGCCTTTATGCTATCCAGGAAACATTTATAGCTGTTTCTAGTCAGAGATCCCTTATATGAGGAGTGTGCTGTGTACATTCCTCTCCCTCTGCAGGATGCATCATCAGTTTAGGCCTCATTCACACGAGCGCTGGTGTCCGTACAGCGTGAATAACACATAGGTTTATGCGCTGTTTGTAGGCAGCCTATGTTAGTCAATGGAGTTGCAGCGGCTTTTTTGAACACACTCACACAGGGCAGGTACAGCCCAGAACGCACATCGTCGGCCATGCACCTGTCCCTGTCAAATGTGCATATGTCCGTAAAGCCGTTATGTCTCCATTCACTATAATAGGCTGCCTGAACACAGCTCCATGCGAATTAAAGATACAGAAACAGTCCCCTCTTTAAGGCTGTAAGGGCATTTGCATCTGTGTTAATGAGGCCTTTAAAACTGCCTAGAAAAGTTGGAATCTGATTGGTTTCTTTCAAATTTCATACAACTTTTCTCAAGTTTTCAGGGACCATCTGAATTTCGATCCACGTATGGGCAGGCTGATTGTACCCAAGTTGATCCGTAAATTGACTTGGGTACAAGTAGCCTGTCAGATTTTTGGCATACGATTATTGCATGTGGCTATAGCCGCTAGCAGTAATCATTGTGTTTTCCCAGCCGGGAAGACTTATCAGCAGGCAACAATATGTCTAAATATGACTCAGTCTTTGCCTTTTATTGTGATTAAAAAGAAAAAAGGGAATGGTTTAACGTTATTTGTGTAATGAATGAATTGCTAAAACATGATGAACATCTTCAATAAAATATTTAACCACTTCCTGCCGCCATATAGCAGAATGACGGCCGGAAAGTGGTTGCATTATCCTGGCAAAAAAATGAGAAATAATTCAACACTCAGTTGGTATCTCTCCCTCAGCGCTCATGGAAAGTATGTTTAATATTAACAAGAGCAGCTACTATAATAATAAAACACAAATAATAATAAAACATAAAAAGCAGAAATATGTCACAGCAACAAATATCATAGCTGCGCTAAAATAATCCAAACGTTTTAGGATTTGTTAAAAGTTCACTAAAATAGTTAAACAAGAATGAAGTCCACTTTATATATAAAATGAGGTAGATGTAAATGTAGGATTGTCCATCACAGAAAAAAACGTTGCAGATAGTAATTCAAAACAATCACCTCCTCCACACTGCACATGTCACAATCCCCCTAGGAAACGTACTTACCAGATGATACTGAGTTATATGCTTATCTGTCAATGGATGATGTCTGCTCACTGCATATGCTTCGTCAGATGATCCTGGGTTATACCATTGGCTTGCAATGGGTGTTGTCAGCTCTCTGCATGTAATCCATCTAGATGTTTGCTCATCACAAGCAGAGAACAAAGATACACATAGCGTAATCCAGTACTAAAAGGTATTTATTATAGGTTTCCTTAAGATTGCACACTTACAATGTAATTTAAAAAAAAAGGAGCATGTAACAACAATGTATCACAAGTCGATATACCTGACTACCTCTCACCGATCCAGCGGTGTTCCTGGGTAAGGCAAGCAGGAAAGCCGATGATGTAGGTTGCTGCGTGGTCTGGCCCTGACTAGTTTCGTGATTGCTCTAACGAAGCAATCACTAAACTAGCCAGGGCCTGACCACGCAGCAACCTACATCGTCAGCTTTACTGCGTGCCTTACCCGGGCTTGTGACGAGCAAACATCTAGAGCTGACAACACCCATTGCAAGCCAATGGTATAACCCAGGATCATCTGACAGAGTGTATGCAGTGAGCAGACATCATCCATTGACAGATAAGCGTATAACTCAGCATCATCTGGTAAGTACATTTCCTAGGGGGATTGTGACACGTGCAGTGTGGAGGTTGCATTATCCTGACTGGGCCGTCATATGACGTCCAGCAGGAAAAGCCATTAGCGCGCGCCCGCAGCGGTCAGTGGTGTGTCCTATCAAAGCTCATCACATGTTAACCAGGAAGTGCCGTTTATCTGCTTTTCCTCTACTCACGCTGACAAGGCATGAGTAGAGGAGAGCCGATTGGCTGCTCTCCTGACGGGGGGGGGCCTGCGCTGATAAACGGCGCATTGATTATTAGTGCAGACCCAGCAAGGGAGCCCACCAGGGATACCCACTAGAGCAAACCAGGGATGCCAATCTGTGCCCATCAGTGATTGCCTGTCAGTGCCTCCTAATCCGTGCTGCCCATCAGTGCCACCAGTCAGTGCCACCTATAAGTGCTGCCTATCAGTGCCCATTAGTGCTGCTTATCAGTGCCTCCTCATCAGTGCCTGTCAGTGCAGCCTTATCAGTGAAGGAGAAAACTTACTTATTTACAAAATTTATAACCGAAATGAAGAAAAACCTTTTTTTTTCAAAATTTTTTTTTTTTTTTGTAGCGCAAAAAAAAAATCTCAGTTGTGAGCAAATACCACCAAAAGAAAGCTCTATTTGTGGGAAAAAAATTATAAAAATTTTGTATGAGTACAGTGTTGCATGACCGCGCAATTGTGACAGTGCTGAAAATTGGCCCGGGCAGGAAGGGGGTGAAAGTGCCCTGTATTGAAGTGGTTAAGTTTAAAATTAAAAAAAAAAAAAAACCTCAAGCACCCCAACACTGTTCTTTTGGTCCCATTCCCTGTCACTGTCACAGCTGGACAGCTTGACTGGCATTCAAATGTGGAGAAAAATATTTTAAAAAAAGGAATGTCAATTTGTTTCTTTTTTTTTTTTTAAAGGATAAGTTCACATTTTTAAAGAAAATAATAAATGCACATCTTTTTGCATTTTATTTTTTTTTTTCATTGGGAGCTTGGAAAGCATTGCACCCCCGATCAGCAGATAGTGGGTGCTATGCAGGGCTCTTTGTGTAAGCTGTTTTATCCCGTATGATGTACGGCCAACCAGTTACACGTTAACAGGAAATGTTGATGAACTACTGCGCCATGATAGGTCATTGAGAACTACAAGCCAACAGCCGCAAAGGCTGCTGGATCTTGTAGTTTTCAATTTACAGAACTTTGTGAATGCGCGAGTTCTCTGCAGATTCTGTCAGAGAGCAGGGGGAGAAGATCCCCCACCGCCTGAGACATCGGGGAGCCGAGGAGGTGCGGGACCAGTGGATTTGTAACATGTTACACCCTGAATTTGGGTGTAACATGTTACAAAAGTTGAACTTCTCCTTTAAGTGTAGTTAACTGCAGATAACAGGCGTCTGTAGATAAAAAGAAACTGTGCAGCTCTGGCTAAAGATGAATAATGCCCTTGCTATAGGTGTGGGCCATTTATATACCTCATGAAGCCTGACCTGAAAACTCCCAGGACGTTGCTAAGTGAGGCCCAGCTTTTACTGCTCACCTCCTCCATCACAGCAGTGAGCTTTTTCTCCTGATTCAAGACTTCACATGTGCTTTCTCTCCCCTGAAGCCAGTAGCTATAAGCTCAGAGTTAGAGAGCTCACTCCTGTGATGGTGATGGTGAACATAGCTGGGCCTCGCTTAGGAATGTCCTGGGAGTTTTTTAGCCAGGCTTCATAATGAGGTACGTGAATGGCCTACACCTATAGCAAGGACGTTCTTCAACGTTAGTCAAAGCTGCACAGTTTGTTTTTATCTACAGACACCTCATACTGTATCTGCGTAGGCAGTTATTTTTGTAAAGGTCAACTAACCCTTAAAACAAATTAGTATGATGAATACATTCACCCAATGCATTATCTTAATACCGGTTTTAGAACAATCTTTTCACAATAGTGTAATAGCTTTATGTTTTTGGGCTCCTGATAGACCCGCCCATTTTCTCTTCTCTTTTATAGCAATAATATTTATGATGTGTTTTAAAGGGCTTTTGTCACATTTATGTAACATATTTATTTACCGCTCTATTATTGCATGAATTGTATTACAAATATTTTTGAAATTGAAAGAAATGTGTACAAGTACTGGATGTAAAATGCTGAAAAATTAGGGTTTCTTGATGGTTATCCACTGTTGAAAAACTAAATTAAAACCTAAAGCGGAACATCACTCTCTCAATCAACTTGCATTAATAAATCTATAGGAAACTATATTGTATTTACTTGTTTTAATTTTTTTTTTTTTTTTTTACAATTCTTCTGTTACTTCCTGGTTTTCTTGCCTAGGCAAATTTTTGTCATACATCCCAGGAGTCTTCAGAAGAGGAGGAGGGGCTTTCTCAGCTAAGCACACCCTCCTGCCTGTATGCCTGAGCTAAGGGCAGATGGATTCCAGGAAGTAAATGCTACATGAATTATCTGCCCTTACTCAGGATGGCCACAGGTCAGAAATGCTAGAGGGGTGTTTTTCAAAAGTGATTTCTCAACAAAATAAAGCATGAAGACGTGGATGGATGGGGGAGTTTGCATTGAATATGAAAAACGAATTAAATGGCGTTTTTGGTTTGTGGTGCTCAGATGCTGTGTAGTTCTGCTTTTAAAGTTTAGCCCAAATTTTTTTTTTAAAAGTCAAAACGGAACACAATTGATCTGATTTTTTTTTCATTATTTTTTAATTATGACTTAACTTTGATATTAATAAAAAAAAAAAAAAAAAAAAAACGGTTCTCTGCCTAATAACCCTCCCACATAGCAGCTTTATATAATCTTCTAGATATAAAAAATGTACCAAGCACTGGGTAAATAAATGGAAGAAGGGAGAAAAAAAAAGAGTAAATAAAAGCATATAAGAAATTAGAAAAAATGTTTCATGTATTTATTCAGCAATAGGCCACGTTTTAGATAACTATTAAAACCAGGAAATCTTTCAGTGGCAGACATTTCCAAGGACAGATCTTTACAACCTGCAATTGTCTTGCATGTTAGAGAGATGAATCGCATATAAAATAATATAATGTGATGTAAGGGAAGGGATTTCAAATCCTTGATCTATGCAGTGTCTGATGAGCCAGCATGAATAGTATATGTTCTGTGCTTGTATACAGTGTAGTCTTCAGTCCCCTCTGCTGTGCGCAGTGTAGAACGCATACACCTTCCATGAGACTCTTGTGCGTTTTCTCCATTCATCACATATGTGAGTCAGTTACACGTCAGTCCAGTGAAATCCATGACAGTTGGCAGCTTTAGGTGTATGCTGAATAACCCCATCTATTCTATACTCAGATTACCTAAGAGGGGTGTGTGACAGACGTGTCTGATCCGTGTCACACCCATGTATAATACATCTGGTCTGAGCACATCGGCAGTGGCTTCATTTTCCACACACTGGATTCTGTTACTGAAAACATGCTGGAGAGCCCAGGCCACAGACATAAAATCTACAGACTGCTCAATGAAGACTCTTCCCAAACAATACTATGAAGGGGATGAAGAATAAATGACACGTTTGGGTGGAGAGGAGAAATAAAAGCAATGTGTGATGTCATGTAATAAGTAAGGGAACATGCCCCCCACCAAGATTGGAGATGGATTGCTGACTTCAAGCCAGGCTGCTGGTGTAAATGTCTGTATTTGTATAATGATTGAAAGACAGGAAGGCAGGAAAGAGGGGCGTCTCTCCGCCCTTTATACATAGGAAACTCTGATACACAATAACATAAGTGGCCATATTCTATACTGATTTTGACATTTAACTATTAATGAATATTAAGGGCCGGTTCATGCCAGCAGCTCACGTTACCACTGGTGTGCTCTGTGAAGGAAACACAGCGATTAATTGTTAGAACGTATCACACTATTTATCTTTTTCTTTTCTTTAACGTTCTGGAAACTGACCTTTGATACCTCTATATGCACTGCTGTGTGTTACAATATGGTGTAGGGCAGGGGGCTCCAAACTTTCTAAACAAAGGGCCAATTTACTGTCCTTCAGACTTTAGGGGGGCCGGACTGTGGCCATTGGGAATAGAAATTGGCCTGGCGCAAGTAGGAGTAAACAAAGCATCTTTGGTATCAGAGGGAGGAATAGTGCCCCATCATTGGTGTCAGTGGGAAGAATAATGCCCCATCGTTGGTATCGGTGGGAAGAATAATGCCCCATCATTGGTATCAGTGGGAGGAATAATGTCCCATCATTGATGTTAGTTGGAGGAATAGTGTCCCATAGTTGGTGTAAGTGGGAGCAATAATGCGGCATAGTTGGTGTCAGTGGAAGGAATAGTGCCCATCATTGGTGTCAGTGGGAAGAATGGTGCCCCGTCATTGGTATCAGAAGGAGGAAGGAATAGTGCCCCATCATTGGTGTCAGTGGGAGGAATAGTTCCCCGTCATTGGTGTCAGTGGGAGAAATAGTGCCCCATCATTGGTGTCAGTGAGAGGAATAGTGCCCCATCATTGGTGTCAGTGGGAGGAATAGTGCCCCATTATTTGTGTCAGTGGGAGGAATAGTGCCCCATTATTGGTATCAGTGGGAAAAATAGTGCCCTGTCATTGGTGTCAGTGGGAAGAATAGTGCTCTGTCATTGGTATCAGAGGAAGGAATAGTGCCCCATCATTTGTGTCAGTGGAAAGAATAGTACCCCACTGTTGGTGTCAGTAGGAAGAATAGTACCCCACTGTTGGTGTCAGTAGGAAGAATAGTACCCCACTGTTGGTGTCAGTAGGAAGAATAGTACCCCATCGTTGGTGTCAGTAGGAAGAATAGTACCCCACTGTTGGTGTCAGTAGGAAGAATAGTACCCCACTGTTGGTGTCAGTGGGAAGAATAGTACCCCATCGTTGGTGTCAGTAGGAAGAATAGTACCCCACTGTTGGTGTCAGTAGGAAGAATAGTACCCCACTGTTGGTGTCAGTGGGAAGAATAGTACCCCACTGTTGGTGTCAGTAGGAAGAATAGTACCCCGCTGTTGGTGTCAGTGGGAAGAATAGTACCCCACTGTTGGTGTCAGTAGGAAGAATAGTACCCCACTGTTGGTGTCAGTAGGAAGAATAGTACCCCACTGTTGGTGTCAGTGGGAAGAATAATACCCCACTGTTGGTGTCAGTTGGAAGAATAGTACCCCACTGTTGGTGTCAGTGGGAAGAATAGTACCCCACTGTTGGTGTCAGTGGGAAGAATAGTACCCCACTGTTGGTGTCAGTGGGAAGAATAGTACCCCACTGTTGGTGTCAGTGGGAAGAATAGTACCCCACTGTTGGTGTCAGTGGGAAGAATAGTACCCCACTGTTGGTGTCAGTAGGAAGAATAGTACCCCACTGTTGGTGTCAGTTGGAAGAATAGTACCCCACTGTTGGTATCAGTAGGAAGAATAGTACCCCACTGTTGGTGTCAGTAGGAAGAATAGTACCCCACTGTTGGTGTCAGTTGGAAAAATAGTACCCCACTGTTGGTATCAGTAGGAAGAATAGTACCCCACTGTTGGTGTCAGTAGGAAGAATAGTACCCCACTGTTGGTGTCAGTTGGAAGAATAGTACCCCACTGTTGGTATCAGTAGGAAGAATAGTACCCCACTGTTGGTATCAGTAGGAAGAATAGTACCCCACTGTTGGTGTCAGTGGGAAGAATAGTACCCCACTGTTGGTGTCAGTAGGAAGAATAGTACCCCACTGTTGGTGTCAGTAGGAAGAATAGTACCCCACTGTTGGTGTCAGTTGGAAGAATAGTACCCCACTGTTGGTATCAGTAGGAAGAATAGTACCCCACTGTTGGTATCAGTAAGAAGAATAGTACCCCACTGTTGGTATCAGTAGGAAGAATAGTACCCCACTGTTGGTGTCAGTGGGAAGAATAGTACCCCACTGTTGGTGTCAGTGGGAAGAATAGTACCCCACTGTTGGTGTCAGTGGGAAGAATAGTACCCCACTGTTGTTGTCAGTGGCAGGAATGATGTCCCATTGTTGGTGTCAGTGGGAGATATGTCCCAAGGGCCGGATAAAGGCAGTTTGGAGATGACTGTTCTAGGACAATAAAAGGGTGTAGCTGTGGAGTATAGCTTATCTATATTACCAGCAGTTTGATGCCACATGGTGTAAATATTGTGTGACATCTGTTTAAAGGACCTTTTCTAAGGTTCGATTCTTTGAGCGTTTCACATTCATAGATTCGATTTGTTCAGAGATGGTATTCACATGTAAAGAATTGCATGTCATACGCTCCCTATTAGGCCGCCGGCTGGCTTTGTACAGCATACAATTGAAATGTTCATAGTCATCAGATGTAATTTAGGGAGTTGGGACAGTATTTCATTCCTTCAAAAATAGATTGGTTCAGCAGCAGTTCCATCCTCTGCTTGCTTCATGAAAGTAGGGCAGAGACGGGCACGGAGAAGGACAGTAATGATATACACTTAGTGAGCTTCTCTGAATAAATATTAATGAAGCGATTTGCGAGGTGGATCATTACAAAGCGTTGCATGACCTATGCCATGTCATGTGTGATTGGATTTCAGGTTTGCATTTGAGTCCGGAGGTTTTATCAGGATGCTAAGAGTAATGCAGGATGAAGTTATTGGGCTTTTACCATGGAGCTGGTCCATCTTCCAGCTAAACTCCACCGCTTGTTTGGCCTATAAAAAAAATCCAATTTTTAGGTAGTGGCTATTACAGCTCCAATATACTTTTTTTTGTTTTGTTTTTTTATTTTCCCTCTGATATTCTTTACTCTTCTTCATAGTTATATTGCATATTCACTTGTTAGACTAAATTCACACTAGCTCAGGCTCTGAAAAGTGATCCATAGTGGATCGCTTCTTAGCGTTTGGCTAGGAAGCACCTGTGACGATCCTGCCACCTCCTAAATACTTGTGTTTTTTGTCAGGCGCCACTTTACAATGGGGCTATTGCACCAGAAATGTGAGCCAAGCGTTTGGCTTGCGGTTGTAGGGCAGCCCCATTGACTTGACTGGTCAAGTTTGACGGTTGGCGCCGCCAGTAAACTTGACCTGCCGTGATAAATTATCAGTGACAGTGGCTGTGAGTACTGCGGTTCTATTAGGCGTGGAGGTAGGTATAGGCTTTTACATGCCACTTTGATTGCACTAGTAATCACTGCTGTGGATGAGAAGGAAAGGGCATGGCTTTTTCTCTGCCCCCCTCTCATGCTAGTGGTGTGTATGGCGCACAGAGTTGTAGTACAGAGCGGGAATGCGCATCTTGTGGGGACTGCCATGGGGTGACTAACAAAGGACGTAAAAAATCTAATTCATAGGAGTTATGCTCTTTTTATCTGATTTAAATTTAAAGTCAGCAACTACAAATACTGTAGCTGCTGACTTAATATTAGGACACTTACCTGTCGAGGGATCCCGCAATGTCGGCACCCCAGACGATTTTTCAAACAGCTCTAGGGTGCTGCTGCCGCCATTTCTTGTAAGGGAAACTGGCAGTGGCAGTGCATAGAATGCATTCAGGTGAAAAATTTTTTACCTTTACAACCCCTTTAAGAAAAACAAATTTTGACTTTAGAGTGGAACTTCACTCTTTCAGCCAACATGGACTATTTCTAATCCTTAGGCTGCTAGCATTAGTAAATAGGAAAGTTTATCATATTTTTTCCAACCTTTTTTTCGCTTTTCTTCAGTTACTTCCTGGTTTCCATGCCTAGGCAAGTTATGTTATACATCCCAGGAGTCTTCAGGAGAGATGGGGAGGGTTCTCAGCTCAGCCTATGCCTGAGCTAAGACCAGATGGATTTCAGGAAGTAAATGCTAAATTAATCATCTGCCCTTACTCAAGTTGGCCACTGCCAAAATTGCCAGGTGATGATTTCCCAGCAAACTAAAGCATGGAGATATGAATGGATGCATGAATGGGTGAACTTGCTTTGAATATTAAAAATGAATTATATAGCATTTTTTGTTTGTGGTGCTCAGATGCAGTGCGGTTCCACTTTAATAGCACTTTAATACTTAACACATGTTGCTTCCTAAAGTGGCCCTGTGGAATAACTGCAGCAGCCAGGAGAAAGTGAAGAGGCAGCATACCAATAAACAGGCTGCTGGAAAGGTAAGTATATTGCCTCTTCTATTACAGGTATTGTTTATAGCCCCGGAAGATTTTACCCTCTTCCTGACCCAGAGCACTTTTTACAATTTGGCACTGCGTCGCTTTAACTGACAATGGCGCGGTCATGCAATGCTGTACTCAAACGAAATTTGCATCCTTTTTTCCCCCACAAATAGAAATTTCTTTTGGTGGTATTTGATCACCTCTGCGGCTTTTATTTTTTGCCCTATAATCAAAAAAAAAAAAGCAATTTTTTTACTTTTTAATATAATAAATATCCCCAAAATTAAAAAAAAAAAAATCTTCATCAGTTTAGGCCAAAATATATTCTTCTACATATTTTTGGTAAAAAATCTCAAGCGTATACTGATTGGTTTGCGCAAAAGATATAATGTCTACAAACTATGGGAACGTTTTTTTTTTTTTGTTTTTTTTTATGGCATTTTTATTAATTTTATTTTTTAACTAGTAATGGCGGTGATCTGCATTTTTTAGCGGTACTGCGACATTGGGACAGACAGATCGGGTCCAAACTTGTGAGAGACGGCACTCAAAAACAGGTACCCATTCCCCCCTGCCCCCTGAAATTTGCCAAATGTGGCCCTGGGGGGGGGGGGGGGGGACTCGAGATTAAACTCTGCTTTAATCTCGATCATCAGGAAGAGAGAAAGAATAAAAGTGGAAGGGAGGTAAGGAAGGGCAGGGGAATTGGAGGAATAAGAATGGGGGAAAAGAAGTGGGGGAGGGGGAGGAGGGAGGGGAAAAGAGGTAAGGAAAAAGCAAAGCAACAGAAGTAGACAGTAATCATTCTGAAAGGGACTGATACCCAGTGCATCAACCCAATAGTTCCAAATCATGTCACACTTATGAGGGCGATTCCTACTGGCATATGTTAGCTTGTAAAGAGGCAGGGTCCCATTAACACCGTAGGGGGAGGAAGAGGCTTCCATTCCAGAAGAATTTTGTGCGTAATAAGCAGAGTAAAACACAAATAATCTTTTATGTTTAGTAGTCACCATACGCTCCACAAGGCCCAATAGCCACAGATCGGGATCCAGCAGGAGGGATGGCTTACCCTTTGTATTGGCAGTGTCCACCACACCATTGTAGTAACCATTCTAGTCATTCTAGTAACATTGTAGCTTGGGGCATAGCCAAAAAACATGAAAGTATAAGTACCAATATTCATTTCACATTTAGGTGTTCATCTTTAAAGGAGAAATACAACCAAAGCTTGTTTGGCTGTCATTCTGTGGATCGCAGGCTCGTTCTGTACTCCTGTGATCCGTTCTCAACTGACACCGAGCTGAAGCCTACTGTCGGCTGAAGGCACAAAACCAGTCCAGGCTGGGGAAAGATCTCCATATGGTCGAGATCCACTCAGAAACCTGGACCGGCACCTGGCTCAGCCTCTCAGAGAGCTGCTGAGAACCTGAGCCAGACCCTATTGCCCCCTCCACAGCCCAGCACTTCAGTGAGCGTGGGGGGGCAAAGCAGATTGCTGGTAAATGTCATAGAGGTCTGAGCAATCAATGGTGCTTGATCGCTCGGTTCTCAAACGAAAAACCCTAACTTCTCTTTTAAAGCTGGCCATACATGGATCGAGATTCAGCTGGTTCAGCCAAGTTAAAATTCACTTTGCAAAGAATACCCAATCATGTGCAAGGGATTTTTGTTCACACATAACTGGATGATTGAAGTTCTAACAGCATAACCCTCCACTAATTTCATTGAAGATTCAGTAATTGAGGTGAAACTGTTCTGACTTCAAATCCCGTCTCTATCATTTCCTTGCAGAGAGTCTGGGATAGTCATTCTGGATGTCAGTGATACCATGTTATACCTAATAAGGGACAAGTAAGTTTGGGTTTAGTGTGGTAACAGGTAACAAGCTTCTTCTACAAGGAGTGCTCCCTGGTCTATGGGATGTATCTGTAGGCTGTGAGCTTCTCTTGCAGATAATGCTCTGCAGTGCTTTTTATGATGGCAGGGGGTTAATATTAGCAGCCCATTCACCTGATTTCCATTGCAGATGTGTGGTTTAGGAAAGGCTCATTGTGTTATGTTTCAGTGCACTCTGTAATGAGGTGATGGAGGAGGCTGCCAGTCATTAGAGCTGAATCAGCAGCGCTCCCTAATGCTGTGAAAGCGCCGCCTCTCCTATTTATAGCTTGCTAAGCAGGATCAAACATACAACGTACATCTTCATATATGCAGTTCAGCGTACTGGATTATCATTTGACACATCTGTGCTCTTCAGAGCTATCACTGGGATGCTTGTCTATGAAAATGTGTTGTGACTATTCTTGTCCTGCTGATCTTTGCATCTGCACCCTGCTATTTGTAATTAACAGTGCATACTTGCCTATCCACTTTTCTGCTCTGTTTGTAGCTCATGTCACTGACAGCCTCCCCCGTACACATCGGAGAAGTGGCCAGCCTGCAGTGTTTATGCTAAGCTATCAAACCATTTTATTTGTCAGAGAAATCAGCTAACCTTGAGTTTATGGGAAGACTTGTTCAGCAAAGTACATAGGCTGCCAGTGCCAACTTCCGAAACTGCTGGTTGCCTCTCATGCTGATCCAATGGCTTCAGTGCCTTCTGATCCGAGCATACAGCCAGCAATGTCAAAAGTATGGATCTGCATACAGTATCTCTTCTGGATCAGAGACTTGCACTGAGTTTTTTAGTGCATTCAGCGGTTTACGGAAAAACGCTACAGTCCATTTAACATGGTTTCCTATGGATCTAGTTCACATCTGTGCGTTTTGAGCAAGTGTGTTTTTGGAAAGGGACAGGGACGTTTTTTGTTTTTTTTTCTTGCATCAGATTGTGTTTTGCCTATAATGGACTTCAATGGACCCACACCAAAAATGCAAATGTTGCATTTTTGATGCGTTTAGCTTTTTTTTTTGGGGGGGGGGCTTATAGGAACGTATGACAATTCTGTTCAGAGTGTGACTTTGATGCAACTTGATAATCTCTGGCACTCAAGTAGCATCAAAGTAGTGCAGGAACCTTTGTATCCAAAGTCACATGTTAAAGTCAGAAGGTATTTTATCTTAATGCATTCTATGCATTTGGATAAAAAGCATTCTGTGTGCAGCAGCCTCCCCGGCACCCCCTAATACTTACCTGAGCCCCATCTCTGTCCAGCAATGCTCATGAGTGTCTCGGCCATCCGGGACTCTCCCTCTTGATTGGATTGGAACAATTACTCCTTACCCTAACTTTAACCCTAGCCCTTAACCCTAACATTTAACCCTAGCCCTTAACCCTAACATGCTACTTTGGACACACAAAGGGACCTGCACAGCTTGAGTGTAAAGTTGCATAAAAGTCGCACTACATGAACAGAACTGCCATACTTTCTACTTGGCAAAAAAACTAAGAAAAACATTTCAAAAGGCATAAAAAATGCACCGCAAACCGTGCCGGAAAAATGCATCAACCGCAACCTGCATAGATGTGAACCTAGCCGTAAATATGATTTGAAGCTATAGGATCAATGTGGCCAGTAAGAAGCCAGTCGTTTCATAAGGTGAGGTCAGCAATGGCAACCTTTGTATGTCTCTCTGATTATTATTGCCTTAAAGTGGAGCTCCACCCAAAAGTGGAAGTTCCAGTTTAAGGCCTTCTCCCCAGCTCCTGTTTGGGGAGGAGGGGGGGAGCGGGTACCCGATTTTGACAGGTGCCCGCTCTCCCCTTCTGCTTAGATCACCTTAGGTGTATGGAAACGGATGTTCTCCCCCCCCCCCCCCCCAAAGTCTTCTGGGACACATGACAGGTCCCAGAAGACTTAGGGACCAGTCACAGAGCGCAGCAACACCCGGCTGTGAAGCCACAAGCTGTCACAGCCGGGTGCCCTCCATGTCCGCTACATGCATTATACAAATTTTAGCTCCTTTTCTGATAATGATGTAGACCATGCCAGTGCTTTTTCCAAAGCGAAGTGAGTGAGAGGGACCATCTTTACTGTAATCAAGCAATCAGTGTCTGTGTTATTTGCACTCAGTATGTCACTGAAGATGAAAATCAAATTGTGTGCAAACGTCTAGTAAAAGTAACGAGCCTTTCATGCAAATATT
This sequence comes from Lithobates clamitans, assembly GCA_037952925.1. NCBI lineage: Eukaryota > Metazoa > Chordata > Amphibia > Anura > Ranidae > Lithobates > Lithobates clamitans. The sequence continues at coordinate 3,365,492 of JBBGZY010000605.1, read as the reverse complement.
GACCAGGCTAAAATGTATGCTTGGTTCCACCACCCATCAGTAAGTCCAGTAAGTCATAAGTAATATTAAAGCACAACTTCAGGAAAATATGAAATTTAAAGCAGTATTAAACCCAAAAAACAAACCTTTTATTATATTGCAGCTTATCATTTCCTAGATGTGATGGCTGTATAAGTTTCCTTTTTTAGGCTTTCTTTTTTCTATTTTCATTGGGTGATTCAGCCAGCAAGTCTGTTGTTTTTGAAAAGCTTAAACTCTCTTCCATATGTATGACTTTACAGGGATGAGACAAACCATATAACACCGACAAGGGTGCTTACCATGATCAGCTTTTGATCATGTTAAACCTTTATCTCAAAAGGAAAAAAAAAATGATTTGCTGTAAGACTGCTTTCACACTGAAAGCGCCAGCTGCTCGCGCTAAAGCGCCACTTTTCGGCCACTAGCGGGGCGCTTTTAACCCCAAAAATAGGTTAAAAACTCCCGTGTTGCAGTGCTTCCGAAGAGCTTTGCAGGCGCTTCCGAAGCGCTGCCCATTCATTGTAATGGGCAGGGGTGTTAACCCGCCCCAGAGATCCTGCTTGCAGGACTTTTCCGAACTTCCCGCAAGTGCACCACATCAGTGCAGTTACCGCGATCGCGGACCCGGTGTCCGTGGGGATACCCGCGATCGTCTCACGGTGAGGAAGAACAGGGGGATGCTAATGTAAACAAGCATCTCCCCGTTCTGCCTAGTGACACTGACACTGATCTCTGCTCCCTGTGATCGGGAGGGGCGATCAGTGTAGTGTCACACAGCGCCCCTCCCCCCCACAGTTAGAAACACTCCCTAAGACACACTTAACCCCTACAGAGCCACCTAGTGGTTAACCCCTTCACTGCCAGTTTACAGTAATCAATGCAATTTTTTAGCATTGATCGCTGTATTAATGCCAATGGTCCCAAAAATGTGTCAAAATTGTCCGATGTGTCCGCCATAATGTCGCAGTCACGATAAAAATCGCTGATCCCCACCATTACTAGTAAAAAAAAAAAAATATCAATAAAAATGCCATAAAACTATCTCCTATTTTTTTTGCGCAAACCAATCAATAAACGCTTATTGTAATTTTTTTTTTTACCAAAAATATGTAGAAGAATACGTATCGGCCTAAACTGAGGAAAAAAAAAATTTAAATATTTTTTGGAGATATTTATTATAGTAAAAAGTAAAAAAAATGTGTTTTTTTTTTTTTTTTTTCAAAATTGTTGCTATTTTATTGTTTATAGTGCAAAAAATAAAAACCACAGAGGTGATCAAATACCACCAAAAGAAAACTCTATTTGTGGGGAAAAAAGGTCGTCAATTTTGTTTGGGAGCAATGTCGCATGACCACACAATTGTCAGTTAAAGCGACGCAGTGCCGAATTTCAAAAAGTGCTCTGGTCAGGAAGGGGGTAAATTCTTCCGGGGCTGGTGGTTATGGTAATGATCATCTGCATTACTCCTCGATCTTGTATCTAAATACCTGTTCCTAAGCCATCCTGCAATGTAATGGATCAAAGTCAGTTTCCTCTATGAGCCAAGCTAACTTCCTTCCCTAGGGACCAGACCTTTTCCCCTGCTTATCTTCTTAGGCATAGGTCTCCCACCACCCCCCAGAGAGAATACGGCCACTGGTAGTGTTGCCTCCACCAATAGGAGGTGTCCACATCACACAGGCAGTGATGTGGACACCCAAACGACCCCAGGAAGTAAATGGAAGAAGAATAAAAAGGTCATCATCTGGCCCACGCTTTCATTTATATGAATCTGATTTCTGTTCTAATCAGTCACCCTAACATTATTAGAGTCATTTATGTAATGCTTACATGCATTACAATCAGAAACGATCTAGGATGGCTGGTACAAAAATGAATATATCTTAAGATGGTTGTGGCCCTAATCAGTGTGATTATACCAGCTTTGTATAATTCTCTTTTGATGTACCAACATCTCCACTATGGTCAGAAGTTTGTGGACATCTCACCATCATACTTATACTAGAAAGCCAAAAATTTGGGGGCACCCTTCAAATAATTGAGTTCCAGTGAAGGGTACGTAGGTGATGCAGCATTAACCTGATGCTGCATCTGTTCCCTGCTGCCTCTGCACTGAGAACTGAGTGATCAAACACCACTTATCACTTAGTTCTCCCCTCCAGGGCTCACTGAGCACTGGGCTGTGGAGGGGTGGGAACAGCTGGCTCAGTCTCCCAGCGCCACAGCTGCGTCAGCTGCCAATCCAGGCATGTGGTTGGATCCCACCTGTAAAGTTGGGATCTTTCCCCAGCCTAGACCAGCTGGCAGACTTTAGCCCGCTGTCGGCTGAAAACGGGTCACAGGAGTGCAGTCCATAGGAGAAGCAGGGCCAAAAAAAAGGCTTTGGCCATACTTCTCATTTAAGTATTACACCCCTTGAAAAAGATTTTTGAGGGGGCAAATGTTAGCTCTTTATTCCAACAGCGCATAAAGGTAAAGCAGATAAAGATACTTGCATAAAAACAATATCATTTTTTGTCATTTATTCACTTTTAACACTTGCAATTTATTACTTCTTGTGGGCATTTTGCAAAGCTGCCCACCAGTCTTTAATATCCACTGCCAGTAGCAAATAGCCACCCCATAATGGGATTAAAATCAGGCTTGGACTAGGCCTGTCCTTGGAATTTCCTAGTCCTAGTTCGCCTCAGATCATTATCATGTTAAAGATCCATTTCCCAAACTCCCTTCTATGGAAAAATGGGAACAGGGTATAGGGGAGGTCTTGGACCCTGCAGAGTGGCATAGGCTGGCACAAAGGGCTGCAAAATCAATTATAAACACCTCCCTAATAGAGACCAGTTACAAAGTACTAATGCCCATGGTACATGGTCCCCGCTAGAATTGTCCAATGGGCGATGGGAGCTTCACTCCTGAGTTTTCAAGGGTGTGACCAAGAGGAAACAGCGTATCAAGTGTGGTGGATGTGCCCAAAAGCTTGTAGATTCTACAATTTTATCTATTCTTTCACAAGAACTAACCTGACGAAGTCCCCACAACAGGCACTCCCTGGGCACTTCTCGGGAATAATTTGTCCTGGGTAATGTTAAACAAACGCCTCTCTGCCATCCTGCAGGATAAGCTTCCCCGATTTGAATAAATCTGGGACCCCTGAATCCACATACCTGGCGTGGTCAACCTCGTCAGATCTGAGGCTAACTTCTTAGTGCCCCAGGAGAGCCCCATTTCTTCCTCTTTCTTCTCCTTTTCCTCTTTCTTCTCCTTTTCCTCTTTCTTCTCCTTTTCCTCTTTCTTTTCCTTTTCCTCTTTCTTCTCCTTTTCCTTTTTTTCTACTTATTAAACCCTTTGATAGTTTGGGGAGTGATCTAGGACCACTGGTCAACCGCCATTGGTCCCACTTCCAGTTTGCGGGCTGTGTATTCCAACATAATGACTAGCTACTGTGATCAATTCATGGCTGAGATGACCCCCTCATCTTCGATTGGGGTGCCTCCGGTCATGCAGTTCCTCTTAGGAGGATGTATCTTCTGTTCTTCAAAACTACAATAACCCAAAATTTGCAATATACAGTTTTTTCTATACTGTATTGTACGGTTTTATATCTGTATGGTTTATAACCTTAATGAAAACGATTGGAAACCCCACATTTTCATCACGCACACTTTGATTTGACACCGGAATCATAGTTGACTCAATGACTGCTAGCTGCCTAGGCCCTGAAGCAGCAAATCAACAATAACTTTTCCACGACTATGCTTTACAGTTGGTACTGTGTTCCTCTGAAATGCTGTCTTTGTTTTCCCCCAAGAATATCTGTTGTAAAGTCTAGTATACACATGGGCTGAATGTCAGGCGATATCGGCTGGTTCAATAGAAACCGGCGGACTTTCGGCTCATGTGTATGGCCATTCAGCCAGCTTCTGTTGAAGGGGCATGACTGAAAGAGGTCTGCCGATCAGCTCTTGATCAGCGGGCTCAGTACCGGATAGTTCTGGTGGGGGGCTTTTGGATTGCTTTTCAGGGGCATGTGGCAGGCAGTGTTGAAGTGATATGTTGCCTCCTAAATGCTTGTTTTAATCCCCTAAATGCCACGCTACCACCTTGCATCCATGTGCATTGCACGCAGTTGCAGGGCAGCCCCATTCGCTTGAATCAAGAGAATGAAGATTTAATGTTTGTCTGTTCGAATATGTTGAAAAAGTCAACAATTTCCATGAGATGTAATTACTTTTTTCAGGTGCAATTATATGTGGGTGGGTTGGGTCCCTGTCTGTGCAAACATAGTAGGGCAATAGCATTGTAAAACCTGTGCGCTGTTAAATATTCATGATGGTGTTAGTGTCACCCTGCTCATGCATCTGCTGAAAAGGTATTATTCATTCTAATGGCAATTATATTTATATAGGTCAGAAAGATGAGATATTATGTGTAATGAATATAATTAATCTTGGCCTTTCAGACTTTCAAGTCAAATTAATTACTATATATAGATAGCTTCACATACTTTAGGCCATCACCGGAAAACTATTTTCTCATTTACTATAAATTAATGTTCTAGTAATTATAAGTTTTATTGAAGATTAAAATAATGTAAACCATAATGTTCACTGTGACAACTTTTTCAGGAAAGGAGTATAACAGATCCTGGCTGTAGATGTGATGACCATAAGAATAGGGTCCTATCTATGAGTACTTACTGCAACATTGTAAAATAAGTTTCTACCAATATACCGTATTTGAAATCTGGACTATCGCGCAGAACAGAAATGAACCTGTTCAGTGTATTTGTGTTGCACATTCTGAAGGAGGGGCCTTTCCTGACTCTGGCGTAGTATGATCACATTTGGCGTGAGATTTATTTAGTTTATGAAGCTGCCATAAAAACAGCATAATGGTTAGCTAGCAAGACATGGTTTGACCACAGCTTATGGGGAAGAGAGGGAAGTTTATATTTGAACAGCTTTTCTGATCAATGCCCCCCTTTCTTAGGAATGGTTGGTTGGCTGCCATCTGTCTGCCCCACAGATGTGGCATCATTGCCCGATCCAGGCAAAAACAGCTATGATCTTTAAATGTTCTATAATATGTCATCAAATCTGATCCAGGTGCAGACACAGCATGGCTGCTACCTATCCCTATGACCTATAATCATACAGGAGGATTGCTAAACCTCGCTAAATCCAGGCAGATGGGGAAATACACAACTGAATGCATATATGAAAGTTTTTTTTTTTGTTTTTTTTTTTTTGCTAAAGCATTTGTAGTTTTGTCCAGCCATTGAGATTTACACTGCCCTGTCAGACTCTTAATTTGGGTGTGGGACCTGACTTTCTGCAGTTAAAGCTCAACTGCGAGCATAACCTTGCCCCTCTTGCTTACCTATATCTATTTTGATGTGATGCACTGGGTCCCGAGTCGTCTTTTTTCATTATAGAGGAGGAGTATCATTTTTTGGGTGTCTACAATGCTTCCTGGGTAACGTGGATACTTACTGTTGGCTGTTCAGCAGCAGAGTCTTCTCAGGCTCCAGGAGACTACAGAATAGTGATGCCATGAAGTGGTGACCAGTTGGTGCCTCTTTGTGACATCTTCACCTTTCCCTATACACCAGTGAGGCACACAGATGGTTGGCTTGGTGAGTAAAAAACAAACATACAAACACTAGAAGGTATTTCTATGTTTTAAGCTGCTGTAGATGTAGGAGGGCTTCCTCTGTGATGGGAGATGGGATTTGGTCAGTAAAGCTAGGTCACCACCCCTCACAAAGTCTGTGATTGCAAGGTAAAGGAGCAACAGCAGACTGGTGAGCTCATCCTTCTGCCCACTCTGCCAACAGACATGGACTTCAGCATACTTGATTGGCCCTTAGTGTTTCCCCTCCCTCTTCCTATCTGAGTTCTTCTGTATAGGGGTTACAAGGTTGATATCAAGTCAAATTCAAGAAGTTTGGGGTTAGCCAAAAACAAACATACATACTACCCTCCATGCTGCAGCATCCAGGTGACACTGCGGCTGTCCCATGCCAGCTCTAAAGCCTAGTACATACAGTATCTCACAAAAGTGAGTACACCCCTCATATTTTTGTAAATATTTTTAATATATCTTTTCATGTGACAACACTGAAGAAATGACACTTTGCTACAATGTAACGTAGGAAGTGTACAGCTTGTTTAACAGTGTAAATTTGCTGTCCCCTCAAAATAACTCAACACACAGCCATTAATGTCTAAACTTCTGGCAACAAAAGTGAGTACACCCCTAAGTGAAAATGTCCAAATTGGGTCCAATTAGCCATTTTCCCACCCCGGGGTCATGTGACTCGTTAGTGTTACAGGGTCTCAGGTATGAATGGGGAACAGGTGTGTTAAATTTGGTGTTATCGCTCTCACTCTCTCATAGTGGTCACTGGAAGTTCAACATGGCACCTCATGGCAAAGAACTCTCTGGGGATCTGAAAAAAAGAATTGTTGCTCTACATGAAGATGGCCTAGGCTATAAGAAGATTGCCAAGACCCTGAAATTGAGCTGCAGCATGGTGGCCATGGTTGCCTTTGGGAAATGATGTATGAGTGCTGCCAGCATTACTGCAGAGGTTGTGTTCTTTGTTCCTAAGATTTTATACCATTTTGATATCTTCTAGCGAGGTTCGTTGTTTAGGGAAGTTGGCTCTTTTGAAATTCAATGTCTTTGTATTCCCCTTATGTTTCCTATTTGTGTGATTTATACTGAAGCTAATTGACCTGTGGTCGCTGTTTCCTAAATTGCCCCTTATTTCCACATCCTTGATCAGATCTGTATTGTTGCTAATCAGTAGGTCTAGTAATGCTTTGTTTCTAGTTGGTGTGTCTACCATCTGACCCATGAAATTGTCTTGTAAGACATTAAGGAACTGGTGAGCCTTAGATGAATGTGCGGTTCCTTCCGCCCTGTTTATGTCTGAAAAATTAAAATCCCCCATTATGATGACACTTCCCGTGCTTGCTGCTAATCCAGATTGTGAAAGGAGGTCCGTCTCCCCCTCCTCCCTCAGGTTAGGGGGCCTATAGCATACTCCCAGTATGTTTTTTTCCCTTAGTTTCATCCCTTTGGAGCCTTACCCATAAGGATTCCACCTCCTCCCAAGCTCCCTTAGTGATATGATCTCTCACATTAATTTGTACATTATTCTTTATATACAGGCATACCCCCTCCCCCTTTTTTACCCTCTCTAGCCCTGCGATTAAGGGAATACCCTTGAATGGTTGCCAGCCAATCATGAGAGCTGTTGAACACAAATCTCTGAAAATTCCACAAAATAGAAAGCCTCCTCATAAAACAATATCTCTAGTTCTCCCATCTTGTCCGCCAGGCTCCTGGCATTGGTGAACATGCCACGTAGTTTAGACTGGTCGCATACTGTCCTCGTATTGGGTGTTCCGAGATTGCTAATAGGATTTGTTACTATACTTACCTTGGGTTTATGAGCTTCATGTCACATGAAAAGATATAATAACAGTTTTACAAAAATGTGAGGGGTCTACTGACTTTTGTGAGATACTGTCATCTTAGGTTATCTTCAATGGGAGGCCAAATGAATGTGCAATCTCAGCACTGCACCCTGGTGGAAAAAGCATGTATTGTCCATGTATTCAGTGCATATATCGCCTACAGAGATGGATCTCTCCTGCTTAAAGGCAAAAATTGTTTTTTTTTTTTAGTTTTTGATAGAGTGGAAAGGGATTAGAACCCTCGTCAGTTTTTATTGCTGTCTGTGCCCCCATTAAGGAGATTCACCCTATTTGTCCTGTTTACCATTCTCATTGAAAGTGAAAATAAAATAAAATCCCAAATTTTGGATTGTCCCCAGGAAAATAATAGAGGGGAAATCTTCCAATGGGGACACTGGTTCTGGTGATCTTGGGATCCCTAAGAAATTCCTTTAATTTGTACGGATTTTCGCTCACTTTCTGTTTGGCTATGGAACAGGAAGTGAAGGTAAATCACCGCAGTGGGGCACAGATGGCGAAAAAAAATCTGACGGTTATAAGCTTTTCTTGCTCTATCCAAATTGAAAAAAAAAAGTTTTGCCCATAGTTCTGCTTTAATATAACAGAAGTCATGTTTTATGAATATTTTGGTAAAAACGAACAATAAAAGGTGCCATTTGTAGCATCATAGTGTTTGCTTTAAATGCAGAGCTACTTTTCAACTTTACAAACTGGTAAACAAGAGAAAGGAGAGATGGTTACATATTTTCTGAGCCAAATCAATAGTTCTGACTCCTCTTGATCTCTAGCTACAAATAACCAGGGACAGCCAGAAAAGGGAAGCAAAGAATAACTTTATCTCCGTCTGTAAATGTTGAGACTTGGTGCTGTCTCTTTTCCTGCTGCCCTTAGCACTGGCCCATGAGTGCCTTATGGTAAATACAGACCTGCATGTAACACGAGATCAATCAGGACATTTGTGCCCTGGTAACCTCAACATATAAAAGTATTCATACCCCTTTTTTTTTACAAAAAAATGTCTCTATGAGCTTTGCACATCTAGAGAGAATTTTTGCCTATTCTTCTTTGCAAAATAGCTTAAGCTTTGTCAGATTGGATGGAGAGCATCTGTGAACAGCAAATTTCAAGTCTTGCCACAGGTTCTCAATTGGATTTAGGTCTGCACTTTGACTGGGCCATTCTAACACATGAATATGCTTTGGTCTAAACCAGTGGTCCCAAAACTGGCGGCCCTCTAGCTGTTGCGAAACTACAAGTCCCGTCATGCCTCTGTCTGTGGTAGTCATGCTTGTAACTGTCAGCCTTACAATGCCTCATGGGACTTGTAGTTTTGCAACAGCTGGAGGGCAGCCAGTTTGAGGCCCCTGATCTAAACCATTCCATTGTAGCTCTGGCTGTATGTTTAGGATAAAAGGAATGGATGGCTGCACACCCCAAAGTAGTAATGAATCTCTTTATTGTAAAATCCGTAACATGAATACCACCACAGGACAGGCAAACAGGTACAGGTAGACACGTTTCACACAGCGGCGCTGCGCTTATTCATGCCATAAGTAAGCACAGCGTTGCTGTGTGAAACACGTCTACCTGTACCTGCTTGCCTGTCCTGTGGTGGTATTCATGTTACGGATTTTACAATAAAGAGATTCATCACCACACCTCGGGGTGTGCAGCCATCCATTTCTTTTATCCAAATTGCACAGCCGGCGAGCCCAGACTAGCGCGCCCTGGGAGGAGTCCATTCCCCAACCTACCTGGTTCCATCACTCACCTGGAGCTGCGTTTTCCTTTCCTATTGTATTTTTGTGTTCGTTGTCCTGCTGGAAGGTGAACCTCTGCCCCAGTCTCAAGTCTTTTGCAGACTCTAACAGGTTTTATTCTAAGATTGCCCTGTATTTGGCTTCATCCATCTTCCCATCAACTCTGACCAGCTTCCCTCTCCCTGCTGAAGAAAAGCATCCCCACAACATGATGCTGCCACCATCACGTTTCACAGTGGGGATGGTGTGTTCAGGGTGATGTGCAGTGTTAGTTTTCCACACTTTCCGCTTCCGCTTTTAGGCCAAAAAGTTAAATTCTGTTCTCATCTGACCAAAGCACCTTCTTCCATATGTTTGCTGTGTCCCTCACATGGCTTCTCGCAACCTGCAAACGAGACTTCTTATGGCTTTCCTCTTCCATAAAGGCCAGATTTGTGGCGTACACGACTGATAGTTGTCCCGTGGACAGATTCTCCCACCTGAGCTGTGGATCTCTGCAGCTCCTCCAGAGTTACCATGGGGCTCTTGGCTGCTTCTCTGATTGATTCTCTCCTTGCTTGGCCTGTCAGTTTAGGTGGATGGCCATGTCTTGGTAGGTTTGTAGTTGTGCCATACTCTTTCCATTTTCAGATGATGGATTGAACAGTGCTCCGTGAGATGCTCAAAGCTTGCAATATTTTTTTATAACCTAACCCTACTTTAAACTTCTCCACAACTTTATCCCTGACCTGTCTGGTGTGTTTCTTGGCCTTCATGATGCTGTTTGTTCACTAATGTTCTCTAACAAAATTCTGAGGGCTTCACAGAACAGCTGTATTTATACTGAGATTAAATTACACACAGGTGGACTCTATTTACTAATTAAATGACTTCTGAAGGCAATTGGTTCCACCAGATTTTGGTTAGGAGTATCTGAGTAAAGAGGGGGCTGAATACAAATGCAAGCCACACTTTTCAGATATTTATTTGTAAAAAAAAGTTGGAAAACCATTTATAGTTTTCCTTCCACTTCACAATTATGTGCTACTTTTGCGTTGGTCTATCACATAAAATCCCAATAAAATACATTTACATTTTTGGTTGTTACATGACAAAATGTGGAAAATTTCAAGGGGTGTGAATACTTTTTCAAGGCACTGTGTATAAAAAACAAAAACTTTTTTTAACTTTTGTAACTTTGTAGAAATGGTTCATTGTCATTGAGGCACGTATTTTTTTTACACAACACCATATAATTTAGTCAGAACTGAAAACACTGCATTGCTTCGGTGCTCACATTGGGAAGCGTATTTGTAGTAATCCACCTTCCAGGATGTAAGATTTCATGTATTGTGCATTCCGGCTATGCGTCTGCCTTCCAGAGCACTGCTGTGCTGTTGTCACTTAATTATGAATGGAGTTAGGGAAATGAGGTATCTGAGCTCTCTCTGAAGGAAGACAATGGCATTATCTATGGTGGTGGTGAGACTTTACTGAAAGCAGTACAGATCTTGTCTTCTTTGTATGTTCTTCTATGTATGGAAATACAATCACTGTTAACTCCAGCTAAGCTGATCACAATGATGTTTGTGAAGGTGATGGTCATAGAATGCTACCACCTCAAAATGTCATCTGTGAAATCAGGAATGATTCCTACACTCGGTCCCATATATGAGACTATTACCATACTGATGTTATTTTAAGCTTAATTAAAGGATGTTTGGTGTCAATAAAAAAACATACATACTCGCCTCCATGCTGCAGCATTACTGTGATGCAGCAGCTGTCCCCTGCCAGTTCTTAGCCCAAGAACTGAGTGATTTCATGATAGCTGATTTCTCAGTTCTCAGTATAGATGTAGCTGAGAGCAGTGACTGTCCGTGGGAGGGAAGCACTGTAAGTCGGGGGGAGGGGGGGTGGGAGGTGTATAGGGGGGAAGCACTGTTAGTGGGGGGGGGTGAGGTGTATGGGAGGCAAGTGCTGTTAGTCAGGGGGGTGTGTGTATGGGAGGGAAGCGCTGTGAGTTGGTGGGGGGGGGGGTTGAGGCATATAGGAGGGAAGCGCTGTGAGTCGAGGGGGTGAGGTGTATGGTAGGGAGCTCTGTGAGTTGGTGGGGTGAGGCTTATGGGAGGGAAGCACTGTGAGTCAGGGGGTGAGGTGTATGGGAGGGAAGCACTGTGAGTCGGGGGGGGGGGCAGGGTGTATGGTAGGGAGCTCTGTGAGCTGGTGGGGTGAGGCGTATGGGAGGGAAGCACTGTGAGTCGGGGGGTGAGGTGTATGGGAGGGAAGCACTGTGAGTCGGGGGGGTGAGGTGTATGGTAGGGAGCTCTGTGAGTTGGTGGGGTGAGGCGTATGGGAGGGAAGCACTGTGAGTCGGGGGGTGAGGTGTATGGGAGGGAAGCACTGTGAGTCGGGGGGGGGGCAGGGTGTATGGTAGGGAGCTCTGTGAGCTGGTGGGGTGAGGCGTATGGGAGGGAAGCACTGTGAGTCGGGGGGGTGAGGTGTATGGTAGGGAGCTCTGTGAGTTGGTGGGGTGAGGCGTATGGGAGGGAAGCACTGTGAGTCGGGGGGTGAGGTGTATGGGAGGGAAGCACTGTGAGTCGGGGGGGTGAGGTGTATGGTAGGGAGCTCTGTGAGTTGGTGGGGTGAGGCATATGGGAGGGAAGCACTGTGAGTCGGGGGGTGAGGTGTATGGGAGGGAAGCACTGTGAGTCGGGGGGGGTGGGTGAAGTGTATGGTAGGGAAGCGATGTGAGTTGGGGGGCGAGTGAGTTGTATGGTAGGGAAGCGCTGTGAGTCGGGTGGGAGGTGTATAGGAGGGAAGCACTGTTACGGGGTGAGGCTTATGGGAAGGAAGCGATGTTAGTTGGGGGGGTGAGGCGTATGGGAGGGAATCGCTGTTAGTCGGGGGGGAGGGGGGTGTAAGGTGTATGGTAGGAAAGTGCTGTGAGTCGGGTGGGAGGTGTATAGGAGGAAAGCACTGTTAGGGGGTAAGGCGTATGGGAAAGAAGCGCTGTTAGTCGGGGGGGTGAGGCGTATGGGAGGGAATCGCTGTTAGTCGGGGGGTGAGGTGTATGGGAGGGAATCGCTGTTTGTTGAGAGGGGTGAGGTGTTTGGGAGGGAATCGCTGCTTGTTGAGAGGGGTGAGGTGTATCGGAGGGAATCGCTGTGAGTCGAGGGGTGAGGTGTATGGGAGGGAAGCGCTGTTAGTCAGGGGGGTGAGGTGTAAGGGAGGGAATCGCTGATTGTTGAGAGGGGTTAGGTGTATGGGAGGGAATTGCTGTGACTGTCCGTGGGAGGGAAGCGCTGTGAGTCGGGGGGGGGGGTGAGGTGTATAGGAGGGAAGCACTGTTAGTCGGGGGGTGAGGTGTTTGGGAGGCAAGTGCTGTTAATCGGGGGGGGGGTGAGGCGTATGGGAGAGAATTGCTGTTAGTAGGGGGGTGTGAGGTGTATGATAGGGAAGCACTGTGAGTCGGGGGGGTGAGGGGGTGAGGTGTATGGTAGGGAGCTCTGTGAGTTGGGGGGGGGAGGCGTATGGGAGGGAAGCACTGTAAGTCGGGGGCTGAGGCATATGGGAGGGAAGCACTGTGAGTCGGGGGTGAGGTGTATGTGAGGGAAGCGCTGTTAGTCGGGGGGGGGGGGTGAGGTGTATGGGAGGGAAGCACTGTGAGTCGGGGGGTGAGGTGTATGGGAGGGAAGTGCTGTGAGTCGGGGGGCGGGTGAGATGTATGGTAGAGAGCTCAGTGAGTTGGGGGGTGAGGCGTATGGGAGGGAAGCGCTGTGAGTCGGGGGGGAGGTGGTGGGTGAGGTGTATAGGAGGGAAGCACTGTTAGTCAGGGGGTGAGGCGTATGGGAAGGAAGCGCTGTTAGTTGGGAGGGTGAGGTGTATGGGAGGCAAGTGCTGTTAGTCGGGGGGTGAGGCGTGTGGGAGGGAATCGCTGTTAGTTGAGAGGGGTGAGGTGTATGAGAGGGAAGCGCTGTTTGTTGAGAGGGGTGAGGTGTATGGGAGGGAATCGCTGTTTGTTGAGAGGTTTGAGGTGTATGGGAGGGAAGCGCTGTGAGTCGGGAGGTGTATGGGAGGGAAGTGCTGTTAGTCGGGGGGTGAGGTGTATGGTAGGGAGCTCTGTGAGTTGGGGGAGGAGGCGTGGGGAGGGGGTTTGGGGGTTAGGTGTATGGTAGGAAGCTCTGTGAGTTGGGAGGTGAGGCATATGGGAGGGAAGCACTGTGAGTCGGGGGGGTGAGGTGTATGGGAGGGAAGCGCTGTTAGTCGGGGGGGGGGGGTGAGGTGTATGGGAGGCAAGTGCTGTTAGTCGGGGGGGTGAGGTGTATGGGAGGCAAGTGCTGTTAGTCGGGGGGTGAGGTGTATGGGAGGGAATCGCTGTTAGTTGAGAGGGGTGAGGTGTATGAGAGGGAAGCGCTGTTTGTTGAGAGGGGTGAGGTGTATGGGAGGGAATCGCTGTTAGTCGAGGGGTGAGGTGTATGGGAGGGAATCGCTGTTTGTTGGGAGGGGTGAGGTGTATGGGAGGGAAGCGCTGTGAGTCGGGAGGTGTATGGGAGGGAAGTGCTGTTAGTCGGGGGGGTGAGGTGTATGGTAGGGAGCGCTGTTAGTCGGGGGGGGTGAGGTGTATGGGAGGGAAGCACTGTGAGTCGGGGGGTGAGGTGTATGGGAGGGAAGCGCTGTGAGTCGGGGGGGCGGGTGAGATGTATAGTAGAGAGCTCAGTGAGTTGGGGGGGTGAGGCGTATGGGAGGGAAGCGCTGTGAGTCGGGGGGGAGGTGGTGGGTGAGGTGTATAGGAGGGAAGCACTGTTAGTCAGGGGGTGAGGCGTATGGGAAGGAATCGCTGTTAGTTGGGGGGGTGAGGTGTATGGGAGGCAAGTGCTGTTAGTCGGGGGGTGAGGCGTGTGGGAGGGAATCGCTGTTAGTTGAGAGGGGTGAGGTGTATGAGAGGGAAGCGCTGTTTGTTGAGAGGGGTGAGGTGTATGGGAGGGAATCGCTGTTTGTTGAGAGGGGTGAGGTGTATGGGAGGGAAGCGCTGTGAGTCGGGAGGTGTATGGGAGGCAAGTGCTGTTAGTCGGGGGGTGAGGTGTATGGTAGGGAGCTCTGTGAGTTGGGGGTGGGGAGGCGTGGGGAGGGGGTTTGGGGGTTAGGTGTATGGTAGGGAGCTCTGTGAGTTGTTAGGTGAGGCATATGGGAGGGAAGCACTGTGAGTCGGGGAGCGAGGTGTATGGGAGGGAAGCGCTGTTAGTCGGCAGGGGGGGAGGTGTATGGGAGGCAAGTGCTGTTAGTCGGGGGGGTGGGGTGTATGGTAGGGAGCTCTGTGAGTTGGGGGGGAGGCGTATGGGGGGGTTTGGGGGTGAGGTGTATGGTAGGGAGCTCTGTGAGATGGGAAGGAAGCGCTGTTAGTCGGGGGGGGGGGGGGTGAGGTGTATGGTAGGAAAGCGCAGTGAGTCGGGTGGGAGGTGTATAGGAGGAAAGCACTGTTAGGGGGTGAGGCGTATGGGAAAGAAGCGCTGTTAGTCGGGAGGTGAGGTGTATGGGAGGGAATCGCTGTTTGTTGCGAGGGGTGAGGTGTATTCAAGGGAATTGCTGTGAGTCGGGGGGTGAGGTGTATGGGAGGGAAGCGCTGTTAGTCGGGGGGGTCGGGTGAGGTGTATGGTAGGGAAGCGCTGTGAGTCGGGTGGAAGGTGTATAGGAGGAAAGCACTGTTACTGTATGGGAAAGAAGCGCTGTTAGTCGGGGGGGTGAGGCGTATGGGAGGGAATCAGTGTTACTCGGGGGGGTGAGGTGTATGGGAGGGAATCGCTGTTTGTTGAGAGGGGTGAGGTGTATGGGAGGGAATCGCTGTTTGTTGAGAGGGGTGAGGTGTATGGGAGGGAAGCGCTGTTTGTTGAGAGGGGTGAGGTGTATAGGAGGGAATCTCTGTGAGTCGGGGGGTGAGGTGTATTCGAGGGAAGCGCTGTTAGTCGGGGGGGGGGTGAGGTGTATGGGAGGGAATCGCTGTTTGTTGAGTTGAGAGGGGTGAGGTGTATGGGAGGGAATCGCTGTGAGTCGGGGGGTGAGGTGTATGGGAGGGAATCGCTGTTAGTCGGGGGGGTGAGGTGTAAGGGAGGGAATCGCTGATTGTTGAGAGGGGTGAGGTGTATGGGAGGGAATCGCTGTGAGTCGGGAGGTGTATGGGAGGGAAGCGCTGTGAGTCGAGGGGTGAGGTGTATGGTAGGGAGCTCTGTGAGTTGGGGGGGGGGGGCGTATGGGTGGGTTTGGGGGTTAGGTGTATGGTAGGGAGCTCTGTGAGTTGGGAGGTGAGGCATATGGGAGGGAAGCACTGTGAGTCAGGTGAGGTGTATGGGAGGCAAGTGCTGTTAGTCGGGGGGGTGAGGTGTATGGGAGGTAAGTGCTGTTAGTCGGGGGGGTGAGGCGTATGGGAGGGAATCGCTGTTAGTTGAGAGGGGTTAGGTGTATGGGAGGGAATCGCTGTTTGTTGAGAGGGGTGAGGTGTATGGGAGGGAATTGCTGTGACTGTCCGTGGGAGGGAAGCGCTGTGAGTCGGGGGGGGGGGTGGCGTATAGGAGGGAAGCACTGTTAGTCGGGGGGTGAGGTGTATGGGAGGGAAGCACTGTGAGTCAGGGGGGTGAGGGGGTGAGGTGTATAGTAGGGAGCTCTGTGAGTTGGAGGGGGGGGGCGTATGGGAGGGAAGCACTGTAAGTCGGGGGCTGAGGTGTATGGGATTGAAGCACTGTGAGTCGGGGGGGTGAGGTATATGGGAGGGAGGCGCTGTTAGTCGGGGGGGGGGTGAGGCGTATGGGAGGGAAGCACTGTGAGTCGGGGGTGAGGTGTATGGGAGGGAAGCGCTGTGAGTCGGGGGGGCAGGTGAGATGTATGGTAGGGAGCTCTGTGAGTTGGGGGGTGAGGCGTATGGGAGGGAAGCGCTGTGAGTCGAGGGGGTGGGTGAGGTGTATAGGAGGGAAGCACTGTTAGTCGGGGGTGAGGCGTATGGGAAGGAATCGCTGTTAGTTGGGGGGTGAGGTGTATGGGAGGCAAGTGCTGTTAGTCGGGGGGTGAGGTGTGTGGGAGAGAATCGCTGTTAGTTGAGATGGGTGAGGTGTATGAGAGGGAAGCGCTGTTTGTTGAGAGGGGTGAGGTGTATGGGAGGGAATCACTGTTTGTTGAGAGGGGGGAGGTGTATGGGAGGGAAGCGCTGTGAGTCGGGAGGTGTATAGGAGGGAAGTGCTGTTAGTCGAGAGGTGAGGTGTATGGTAGGGAGCTCTGTGAGTTGGGGGGGGGGGGCGTGTGGGGGGGTTTGGGGGTTAGGTGTATGGTAGGGAGCTCTGTGAGTTGGGAGGTGAGGCATATGGGAGGGAAGCACTGTGAGTCGGTGGGTGAGGTGTATGGGAGGGAAGCGCTGTTAGTCGGGGGGGGGGGTGAGGTGTATGGGAGGCAAGTGCTGTTAGTCGGGGGGGGGGGGGTGAGGTGTATGGGAGGCAAGTGCTGTTAGTCGGGGGGTGAGGTGTATGGGAGGGAATCGCTGTTAGTTGAGAGGGGTGAGTTGTATGGGAGGGAATCGCTGTTAGTCGGGGGGTGAGGTGTATGGAAGGAAATCGCTGTTTGTTGAGAGGGGTGAGGTGTATGGGAGGGAAGCGCTGTGAGTCGGGAGGTGTATGGGAGGGAAGTGCTGTTAGTCAGGGGGTGAGGTGTATGGTAGGGAGCTCTGTGAGTTGGGAGGTGAGGCATATGGGAGGGAAGCACTGTGAGTCAGGGGGGTGAGGTGTATGGGAGGGAAGCGCTGTTAGTCGGGGGGGGGTGAGGTGTATAGGAGGCAAGTGCTGTTAGTCGGGGGGTGAGGTGTATGGTAGGGAGCTCTGTGAGTTGGGGGGGAGGCGTACGGGGGGGTTTGGGGGTAAGGTGTATGATAGGGAGCTCTGTGAGATGGGAGGGAAGCCCTGTGAGTCAGGGGGGTGGTGAGGTGTATGGGAGGGAAGCACTGTTAGTCATGGGGTGAGGCGTATGAGAGGGAAGTGCTGTTAGTTCGGGGGGTGAGGTGTATGGTAGGGAGCTCTGTGAGTTGGCGGGGAGGCGTATGGGGGGGGGGGGTTGGTGGTGGGGTGTATGGTAGAGAGCTCTGTGAGTTGGGAGGCAAGCGCTGTAAGTCGGGGGGGGGGGGTGAGGTGTATGGGAGGGAAGCACTGTTAGTCATGGGGTGAGGCGTATGAGAGGAAAGCGCTGTTGGTCAGGGGGTGAGGTGTATGGTAGGGAACGCTGTGAGATGGGGGTTGAGTGTATTGGAGAGAAGCTCTATGAGGTGAGGTGTATGGGAGGGAAGGGCTGTTAGTCAGGGGGTGAAGTGTATGGAAGGGAAGTGCTGTTGGGGGTTAAGTGTATGGGAGGGAAGCTCTGTGAGTTTTGAGGTAGGTGGGGGTAAAGCATTTTGAACAGGAAACAAGGTGTGTTATTGGAAGGCGATGTGACCAGAGGTAGGTGAGTGACGGTGAAGCACTGACTGAGGACAAAGTAGGTGGGATATAGGCATTGTTACTGAGGGGGGAGGGGTGCTGTGACCATGGGACGAGGTGAGTGCTCGGGACGAATGTGGAAGAGGTGGAGTGAGAACACAAAAGGCAGAATCCTCTATTGGCAAAACTGTCTAAGTTTTTATATTCTGAGATGAGGACTACATTTTTATTTTTACTGACAAAACTGGTTGCTAAACATATTAGACCATTTGATTGTGGTTGTTGCACATTCAATTTTTTTTTATTTCTTTCCTTTTACACAAAATTCATACTGTAAATTTATCATTTCATAGTTACATAGTTAGTAAGGTTGAATAAAGACACCAGTCCATCCTATCCATCCTGAGTGAGTGTGGGTGCGTGGTACACTTGTCCCTATCCCTGTACATTGTGTCTCTTTAAGATGCTCATCTATTGTATCATTTTAAGGTACCCATATAGAGCCATCAATTTACGCAGCGCTCCACACATACACTGCACACTCACATCAGTCCCTACCTTCAAGGAGTCCACAATCCAAGGTCCCCAACTCACATTCATATACTAGGACCAATTTTTTTTTCGGACCGAAGCCAATTAACCTACCAGCATGTCTTTGGAGTGTGGAAGGAAACCAGAGGACCCGGAGGAAACCCACACAGGCACAGGGAGAACATACAAACTCCAGGCAGGTAGTGTCGTGTTTGGGATTTGAACCAGTGACCCTTTTTACTGCTAGGCGAGAGTGCTACCCACTACACCACTGTGCCGCCAAATTTCACTGTATATATTAAAAATTCATATGTTTCTCAAATTCAGACAGATACCATCATATAAAATAAAACATGGTCACAGGCATATAAAGTAAACAGAAAAAATAGCTACGTTTTAAAGGCATCAAATAAGCTTGCTCAGGTATATTTTTCCAAATGTAATCCCTGTCATATAAAAGAGAACAACTTTCAGACACGATAAGCGTAATTTACTTTTGCGGCCTCTTATCTGCTGTCAGGCCGAGAATCCTCACTCTAATACCAAGTTATGTTTTAACCTCAGGACAACATATCCAGCCATAATTACATGGTGCTCCAGGAAAAAAGAGATTAAAATGTCTGCAGACCTTTTTGTGGTGCTGAACAAGAATATTGTAATTGCTGAAGGAGCTGGGAGGGAAAAAGGACAAGTCTTTCTGGTGTAAGATAGTGACATTGCAGCATAGTCACATAATGCATATATTACCCACCAGAGTAATAACGTGTCATGTCGGGAAAAGGCTTTCTGGACAAAGTGTACCAGTGACAAGCTGCTGTCTAAACTGCAGTGTTTTAGGGTTAGATGTGCAAATCGGGAGCTTTCATTATTTTATTTAAAATCACAAACCTGGGTAATCTGAACGAATCTTATGATGCAAAAACACACAAGTACAGCCGTGGCCAAAAGTTTTGAGAATGACACAAGTATTAATTTTCACAGAGTCTGCTGCCTCTGTTTTTATGATGTCAGTTTGCATTTACTCCAGAATGTTACGAAGAGTGATCAGATCAATTGCAATTAATTGCAAAGTCCCTCTTTGCCATGAAAATGAACTTCATTCTATAAAAAAACATTTCTACTGTATTTGCGAAGAAGCCTTCAGGGCGCCCAAGAAAGTCCAGCAAGTGCCAGGACCGTCTCCTACAGTTAATTCAGCTGCGGAATCAGGGCACCACCAGTGCAGAGCTTGCTCAGGAATGGCAGCAGGCAGGTGTGAGTGCATCTGCATGCACAGTGAGGAGAAGACTTTTGGAGGATCCCCTGGTGTCAAGAAGGGCAGCAAAGAAGCCTTCCGGGACAGACTGACATTATGCAAAAGGTACAGGGATTGGACTGCTGAGGACTGGGGTAAAGTCATTTTCTCTGAATCTCCTTTCTGATTGGGACATCTGGAAAAAACCTTGTCCGGAGAAGAAAAGTTGAGCGCTACCATCAGTCCTGTGTCATGCCAACAATAAAGCATCCTGAGACCATTCATGTATGGGGTTGCTTCTCAGCCAAGGGAGTGGGCTCAATCACAATTTTGCCTAAGAACCCAGCCATGAGTAAAGAATGGTACAAAAACATCCTCAGTGCAACTTCTCCCAACCATCCAAGAACAGTTTGGTGAGGAACAATGCGATTTTCCAGCAAGGTTCTCCATCATGCTGGAAATAGAATCATGCTGGAACAATGCTATTTCCAACATGACAGAGCAGCTTGCCATAAGGCAAAAGTGAGAAGTGGCTTGAAGAACAAAATGGCAACATTTTTGGTCCATGGCCAGGAAACTCCCCAGAACTTCATTCTATTGAGAACTTATGGTCAATCCTCAAGAGATGGGTGAACAAAAAAACGAATTATGACAAACTCCGAGCATGGATTATGCAAGAATGGGCTGCCATCAGTCAGGATGTGGCCCAGAAGTTGATTGACAGCATGCCAGGGCAAATTGCAGAGATCTTGAAAAAAAAGCTAACACTGCAAATATTGACTCTTTGCAGTGTAATTGTCAATACAAAAGCCTTTGACACTTATGAAATGCTTGTAATTATACTTCAGTATACCATAGTGACATCTGACAAAAAGATCTAAAAACACTGAAGCAGCAGACTTTGTGAAAATTATTATTTGTGTCCTCAAAACTTTTGGCCACGGCTGTAGATACCTTCAAGGAAAACTGCAGGTCATAATAGTATTTCCAGGGATAAAGGCCACTGATGTTAATTGAAAACAGTCTCCTGTTAAACTTTACTATAAGGTCTTATTGACAAATCAGGAAGAAGCTAGAAAAATTTGAGATTTCCAAATAAATTCAGCTTCTTAGATCTTTGGGTCCTATTTATCGTTTTCACAATCGTACACCGATAAGCCATAACATTGGGGTTGATTTACTAAAACTGGAGAGTGCAAAATCTGGTGCAGCTCTGCATAGAAACTTACCGGCTTCCAGGTTTTTTTTCAAAGCTTAATTGAACAAGCTGAAGTTAGAAGCTGACTGGTTACCATGCACAGCTTACCATGCAGAGCTTCACCAGATTTTGCACTTTCCAGTTTCAGTAAATCAGCCCCAGTATGTCCACTGACAGGTAGAGTGAATAACATGGATTATCTCATTTGCTATGGCATCTGAAAGTGGGTGGAGATATATTGGGCAGACAGTGAACATGTTTTTCCTGAAGTTGATGTGTTTGAAAGCAGAAAAATGGGCAAGCGTAAGGATTTGAGTGACTTTGACAAGGGCCAAACTGTAATGGCTAGATGACTGGGCCAGAGCAACTCCAAAACTGCAGCTGTTGTGTGATGGTTTCCAGTGATCAAAAGTGGTCCTAGGATAGAAAAAACTGTGAATTGGTAAAAAGTTCATGGGCAGCCAAGGCTCATTGATGCACATGAGGAGCAAAGCATGGCCCATGTAGTCTTATAGAGCTGCTATAGCTCAAATTGCTAAAAAAGTTCATGTTGGTTTCAATAGAAAGGTGTCAAGATACACAGTGCATCGCAGTTTGTTGCATATCCATGTTGACCCGTGTCCACAGTCAAAAGTGCCTAAAATGGGCACATGAGCATCAGAACTGGACCACGGAGCAATGGAAGGTGGCCTGGTTTGATGAATTCAGGAATGGTTTGAGGCAAGCAATGAGTTTGAGGTGTTGACTTGGCCTCAATTCTCCAGGCCTCAATCCATTTGAGTATTTGTGGGGTGTTCTGGAAAAACAAGTCCAATCCACGGAGGCCTCACCTCACAACTTACAGGACTTAAAGAATCGACTACTGACAGCTTGGTGCCAGATACCACAGCATACCTTCAGAGGCCTGCTAGAGTCCATGCCTCAAAGGGTTATGGTGGGTGGTCATAATGTTATGGCTGATGGGTATGTTTTTATAAACATGTATATCTTCTATAATATAGTGTGCGTGTATGTATATATCATTTTTTGTTTGCCTGAGTTTGTCACAGGTTGAAATCAGTTTTTCAAATCTGATTTTTTTTTTTTCAGAGAAACTAATATTAGACTGTGTTGCTTTTGTTGGCACTACTGAATTTACAGTGGACTGGAGTTAATGAGTCTGGTTTTATTGTTCTGTACACATCTAGTAACCACGTATCACCAATGTTTGTTATGCAGATGAGATTAGATTCAGTAATGGAGTCCTACATAGTTTTATAATGCTTAGGCCATGCATGCTTTGTTCTTCCTATTGTTTTGCATGTTGTGGCATAAATATATGTGTCCACTAGATGGCAGACTTCAGCAGTGTGCACCCTTTCTATAGAACTACACAGCCTTATGTATGCAGTGCACAGCAAATGTTGGAGGAATGTGCCTGTACTACAGGCTTGTCCTTAGAATAGTGATCTGCACATTGCCTAATCTTCTTTGTTTTCTGAAATGAGAACATTTCCCTAGTGCAAAGTCATCATTCCTTCCTAAGGAAGACTTTATTATCGTATTTACCAGTGAATTTTGGTGTTTTAGTTATAAGGGTCGATCCTATTTCTGCATCTATATGAATCCTATTATTTCTACAGTATTGCAGGCTTTGCTGTACATAAGGTCTCTGGTTAGATGTTTTTTGGGACAAAAAAGTGAGAAAAAGAAGAAACCTCCTGCCTTATATTTATTTTTTTATTTATTTATTACAGGCATTTATATAGCAATTCAGTTCATGCAACGCTTGACAAACTGTACATACATACATGCACATGCTAGGGCCAGTTTGGACAGGAACCATTGTCATTGGAGTATGAGAGGAAATCCATGCCAGCACAGGGAGGACATGTCCTGACCCCCCTAACCTTAGGATATTCTTAAAGTGGTTGTAAATCCTTACATATATAACCAGTGAAATGACTGGACTCGGGTGATACAGAGTTTAAACAAATCCTCCTACATAAGTTGGACCTGTTTATCTGTAGTTTTTTCTTCTCGACATCAGTTCAACGTGCAGAATTTACACAGGATCTCTCAGCTCTGAAAATAAGAGGATGGAGAGCTGAAGTTACATCAGTGGGGAGAGCTGATTGGAGGGAAGGGGCACAATCCCCTTTACACAGCTCACAGGAACAGAGCTGAGGCTGTCAATCTGCTGGAGGTCCCTCCCCTGTCACCATTTTTCTCTTGGTGTCAGGAAAATTGATCAGAAGTGACTCATACAGATAGTAGAGTATTGCGACAGCAGACAGAAATGACACTTATTGCTCTTAATGAGACAAGTACACACTATATAGAGCAGTAGTCTCCAAACTGCGGCCCGGAGGCCAGATGTGGCCATTCGGCTGCCTTTGTCTGTCCCTTGGGGCACTATTCCACCAATTAACGCCAGTGATGGGGCACCATTCCCCCTACTGGGATGTGAGAAGATGGAAGTGCTTACACACCTGTGTTCATTCCCCTTACTGACACCATCAATGGGGCACTATTCCTCCTATTAAAACCAATGATGGGACACTGATGCTGGGGAGTTTTATACTCTCAATGACCACAGTCTGGCCCCCCTAAAGCCTGAAAGACAGCAAACCAGCCCCTTGCTTGGAAAGTTTGGAAAACCCTGCTATAGAGGGATATGCTTTGTCCATATTTTATGTCTGAGGTTTACAACCACTTACAGCCCTCGTTCACACTGAAGGCGGGTTTGAAATTGTGCGATTTTCAAACCCACATTTCAGTGCGAGTTCGAGGAGGGGGGGGCGACTTGAAAGCCATTGTGCGGGTTCATGCACAAATGTCTATTGAACTTGCCCCCGAAGTCGCAAAAAGTAGTGCAGGGACAGCCTTTGAAAATCGGTGCGGCGCTGCAAAGTCAGCGGCGCACCGATTGGGACAGTGCCGTTGCCGGCAATAGGCTGTGATTTGACATGTCATGATGTGAACGGGCTAACACAAAGAATTAAATCCCCGGGGTTTCCAATAACAGATAACTATCATTTTCAGACCTGAACATTGGCAAAGGTATCCTATTAGATTCATTAGGGGTCTCCTTTAATCCTTCAAACTGAAAACAAATCCCTTCAAATTTAGCCTATTTCTAGTCCCTAAATGCAGGACTTGCTGGACTGAATCGATGGCTTTGTATTTTTGTGCCACAAAGGTATCTTCCCCAATGGGTTTTAACCACAGTGTTCTTAGTTCCCATAATTTATGTGGCTTTCATGATGAAATTTCGATGACCCTGCCCCAAGTTTTTTTATTGTAAAAAAAAGTTGCAAAACTTGTCACATGCAAACCAAACCCGCTTCCCTTTTGGGAAAAGAGTTCCAAGTAGCATTTCATGGCTTGTGCACCCACCGTACAAAGAACCCAGAGATGAGACCTTGTTTCTTTCCATGGACTAAGCTGCAGATAAAAGCCAACTCAGGAGTCATTGAAGGAAACAACGTTCATTAGATTGCTTGCAGATGCTGGAGGAGAGAAGGCGATTCTTCTACAAGAGTGGGGTTTTATGACTACTATAGCAATCAAACATTTGTTGCTGTCTGTCTTGTCTCTCTTGAAGGCATGGGTTGTTGGTTTCCTCCGCCCGCCCCTCCTCCCTTCTCAGTAATACAAGTTGGAGCAGATGTTTCTGCTCTTTGTCTGGGGACTTGAAGTGTGCAAGCATGCTTTGAGTCACTCTTCTCAGTTATAACGGTCTATGCATGATTGAGACAAACGTTTTCTACACTCTGCTTATTTGTCAATGAGGATGTTACCATACGCATACCGCTTGTCGGTGCCTTTTGCTTTTTTTTTTGGAGGTTTGTTGCAGAAACTGGGGGAAATATTAAAGTTTCTACAAGAAGAATATTTTTGTGAATATTGTCTGTGCCCCTCCAGGGCAGACTGTCCAGGCTTTGGTTGTTAGACCATGGTGTCCTAGATGACCTTCTCCCAGGATTGTGGAAAGGGGGGAGCTTCTATTTTATGTAGAGGTTGTGGAATACCGTTCTATCCAAAGAACTATCCACCAATGAACGTTTGTAATTCTCTTCATATCCCCTAATGTTATTATAATACACAATTTGTATAGCGCCAACAGTTTGTGCACACGAGGGCAGACAGTACAGTTAGGCCTCTTTCACATGGACGATCCGTATGTCCGTTTTTCATCCTTCCGTTTTCGGATGAAAAACGGACATACATTCATCCCTATGGAGCGTCGGATGTCAGCGGTGACATGTCCGCTGACATCCGACCCCGCTCCGATCCGAAAAGTGTAACGGAGGAAAAACCTACTTTTCCATCCGTTTTCGGATCGGGTGACGACGGACACTACGGTTCGTCGTCATCCGATCCCCCCATAGGGGAGAGCGGCGCTCTGACAGGTCCCCGCTGAGCCAGCGGATGTTCACGGGGCGGATCATCACTGATCTGCCCCGTGAGAAAGGCCTTACAATACAATTCAATACAGGAGGAATCGGAAGGCCTTGCTCATTAGAGCTTACAATCTAGAAGGGAGGGTCAAGTGATACAAAAGGTAATAACTGTGGGGGACAATCTGATGGAGAAAATCAATGTACAGTTGTTAGGCGGGGGGCAGGATAGGCTTCTCTGCTGAGAAGGGTTTTCAGGGATCGTCTGGAGGTGGACAAAGTAGGAGATAGTCGGACAGATTGAGGTAGGAAGTTCCAGAGGATGGGAGAGGCCCCTAAATTGCTGTAATAGTTTAAGGGATAAATCTACATCATCTTAACAATTTATCCACTTGATCGTCGGAAGATTTTCCCCTATTCAAAACTGGGCATTTTTGGCTGTTCAACACTGTGCTACTTTAAGACCCCTTTCACACTATTGTGCTAAAAATAGCGCTTGCAAAACCGACCTGAAACCGCTGCTGCTGTGTCTCCTGTGTGAAAGGCCGAGGGCTTTCACACTGGAGCGGTGCGCTGGCAGGAGGAAAAAAAACTCCTGCAAACAGCATCTTTGGAGCGGTGTATACACCGCTCCTTCACCGCTCTTGCTCATTGACATCAATGGGGCGGCGCGGCTATACCGTTTTAACCCCTTTTCGGTCGCTAGCAGGGGTTAAAACTGCCCCGCTAGTGGCCGAATACCGCCGCTAAAACGACGGTAAAGCACCACTAAAAATAGCGGCGTTTTACTGCCCACGTCCCCACCGCCCCAGTGTGAAAGGTGCCTAACTGGCAATTGCATGGTAATGCAACACTATACGCAAGTTACATTTTTAACATTTTTACTGTCTGCTATAAAACCTATCCAATTCAAATGTTAAAAATATTCTAATTTCTTGATGAATTTAGGCCAAATGTTTTCTGCTCCATCTTTGGTAAAAAAAAAAAAAATCCCAATAAGTGTCTATTATTTGGTTTGTGTGAAAGTTATAGCATCTGGTATAGATACTGGAATTTTTATTTCTTTTTTCATTTATTTTGTTATATACTAGTAAGGCTGCTTTCACAGTGAAAGCACCACTTTTTGGCCGCTAGCAGGGCGCCTTTAACCCCAAAAAAGGGGTTAAAAACTCCTGTGTTGCGGCACTTCCGAAGCGCTTTTCAGTTGCATCTGAAGCCCTGCCTATTCATTGCAAGGGACAGAGGCATTTTGGGAGCGCTGCCTATTCATTGCAAACTGCCCCAAAGATGCTGCTTGCAGGACTTTTCTGAACGTCCCGCAAGCGCACCGCCCGGGTGTGAAAGCACCCATTGAATAGAATAGGAGGCAGTTTTCAGGCGCTATTTCTCACGCTAAAACGCCTCAAAACTGCCTCAGTGTGAAAGAGGAGTCGTATAGTGGCAATCAGCAACCTATAGTGGGACTGTGATAGTGTGGGGGGGCAATCTGACACTAGCAGACGCTGGCTGGGTGGTACACTAAAGCCTAGTACACACGGGCTGAATGTCAGGCAACATCGGTCGATTTTCTATTGATCAGCCCATGTGTATGGCAACCAGTCCGACACAGAAGCCAGACGAAAGGGTCATGGCCAAAAACTGTCTGCTGACCTGCTCCCGATCAGCCGATGGCTGAGAGCACTGACCGGAGTGTTCTGGTGGGGGGGCTGTCCTCCTTCCAGAACAGAATAGCTCAGCAGGGGAGATCATTGTACTAACATTGGATTGTTAGTACAGCGGCTTGACCTGAGCTCTCAGGTTTTTTTTTTTTGTTTAACCCCAAAAAAACACGAATATTGTGTACCAGGCTTAACTGACATTGTCATCAGTAGTGACATTAATACAGTCATCAGTAATCAGTCATCGCTAATACTACTAATACTAAACCTGAGAGATTTCCCAGGTTTCCTTATTGGAGGATTCCCTTTCTATTTTTGTTCTGTCAATGGACATCAGGACAGATAAAGAGGGTGAATCTACCTACATACTCAACATTCACGAACCCATTCTTTCTGATTGTCCCTGTTCACACTGGTGTGCTCAGTCACTCCATGCCCTATGCTCAAAAAAGTATACATGCATTAATTGAGGTATTTAACCCCCCAAAAGTAATATATTTCACCTTACCAATCATAGATGTGATGGCTGCATTTGTTTTATTTTTTTTAGGCTTTTTTCCCCTCTGTTTTCACCTAGCGATCTGGCCGGTAACGCGTCTCCTGTATTAAGGTCCCCCATTTTGGATGAAGGAGCACAGGAGGCAGCTTTGGACAGCAGCATTGCCAGTCTTGGGGGGTTAGGAGTGTTAGATATATTGGCAGATTTAAGTACACTAACAAATTGAGGCTAGCTTCAACTTCAGCTTACACTTTATTGCAAATTACAGCAGTTTTTTCATTTTGGCATAAAGGCTTTACATAAAGGCTGATCGTTGTAAGCACCACTGTCAGTGTTGAATAGTTTGTCTCATCCCTGTAACTGCTACATCTGCAAGAGAGCTTGTTCTTTTGAAAAACAGACTTGCTGGCCAGATCTCCAGCTGAAAACAAGAAAGAAGAAAGCCTAAAAAAAAGGAAAAGAATGCAGCGATTATATTTAGGAATTGGTAAGCTGCAATATAATAAATGTTTGCTTTTGGGTTTACTAGCGCCATAGACTTTAATGGGAGCGTTTTTAAACACATGACACCAAGACAACATGCTGCTTACATTCTGCTCAGGTGCGAATGCAGGCTAAGATGTCCATTGCGTTTTCATTTTTGTAGAATCTAAAACTGCCGTTTTATGACTGCATTTCATGGTACATAATCACTTCAAAGTCCTGCTTCATATCCTACAAGGTGACAGATATCAGAATGTAGACTGTCAGTAAGTGTACAAGTAAGATATGATATGTGTAGCATATTCTCAGTAATATGGGATCTATGTACTGCAGTACTCTCATTGTGACAAAGTCTGTTTAATATTTTATCTCCACTCTCTGGTACAGTAAAATGAAAATGTATATGCTTTTCTATCTATATATTTGTATAGAATAGCCATTAAATATTTTCATATACAGTATCTCTCAAAAGTGAGTATACTCCTCACATTTTTGTAAATATTTTATTCTATCTTTTCATGTGACAACACTGAAGAAATGACACTTTGTTACAATGTAAAGTAGTGAGTGTACAGCTTGTATAACAGTGTACATTTGCTGTCCCCTCAAAATAACTCAACACACAGTCATTAATGTCTAAACCGCTGGCAACAAAAGTGAGTACACCCCTAAGTGAAAATGTCCAAATTGGGCCCAATTAGCCATTTTCCCTCCGGTGTCATGTGACTTGTAGTGTTACAAGGTTTCAGGTGTGAATGGGGAGCAGGTGTGTTAAATTTGGTGTTATCGCTCTCACTCTCTCATACTGGTCACTGGAAGTTCAACATGGCATCTCATGGCAAAGAACTCTGAGGATCAGAAAAAAGAATTGTTGCTCTACATAAAGATGGCGAACCTTGGCACCCCAGATGTTTTGCAACTACATTTCCCATGATGCTCAACTGCACTGCAGAGTGCATGAACAACATGGGAAATGTAGTTTTAAAACATCTGGAGTGCCAAGGTTTGCCATCACTGGCCTAAGCTATAAGAAGATTGCCAAGACCTTGAAACTGAGCTGCCAGACCAGTGGCCAAACCATACAGCGGTTTAACAGGCCAGGTTCCACTCAGAACAGGTCTCACTATTGTCAGCCAAAGAAGTTGAGTGTACGTGCTCAGCGTCATATCCAGAGATTGTCTTTGAGAAATAGACGTATAAGTACTGCCAGTATTGCTGCAGAGGATGAAGGGGTGCACTTTTCCTCTATGCTTAGATGTGAACGGGGCCTAATAGTGGAAACATCATTGAGGAAACTCTATCTGAAACTCCTATATGGTAGCTCAGCTGAAAAAAGTTTGCCAAGGATGAGGGGATAAGTCCCCAACACAGTTCTGTCAGCACTGAAAACCATAGGGCTTCAAGACCTTAAGCCTGCCATACACACAGGGCCGTAATAAGAAATCGTGAAGCTCCACACAGCCTACCTGAGCGAGCAGGGTAGTGAGCAGTATGTAGTGACATTGCACTGAGCAGTATGTAGTGGCAGGGCAGAACAATGGGCAGAGTGAAGTAGGACAGAGCAGTGGAAAATTTGTAGCGGCAGAGCAGTGAGCAGCGATAGGGCAGGGCAGTGAGCGGTATCTAGTGGCAGGGCAGGATCTGAGCGGTATGTAGTGGAAGGGCAGAACAATGGGCAGAGTGAAGTGGTAGGGCAGGGCAGTGATAACTTTGTAGTGCGGAATTGCAGGGGATGGCATTGAGCAGTATGTAGCAATAGGTCAGGGCAGTGAGCAGTATGTAGTGGCAGGGCAGTGATAAATTTGTAGTGTGGGTAGTGTGGAAATGCAGGGGATGGCAGTGAGCAGTACGTAGAAGTAGGGCAGGGCAGTGAACGGTATGTAGTGGTAGGGCAGAACAGTGAGTGGTATGTAGTGGCAGGACAGTAAGAAATTTGTGGAATTGCAGGGGGGTGGCAGTGAGCAGTATTTAGCGGTAGGGCAGGGCAGTCAGTGAGTAGTGACCAGCCCCTAGGTTATGATTCTATAGCCATTTGTTTGTGTTGCAGTGTATTAGGCAGGATATGAGAATTCCAAGGTGCTCTGTACAGGGCACTAATGAGAGAATATACAGGGGACCGAGGGAGCAAACTGCTCTTTGAGGGGAGAAGTGAGCCATTGAGACTACTGGGCCTGGACCCCACTGCTAAACCCATGGAGCCCAGTATGGCGGGATAGGGACTCCAACCAATCAGATGCATACAGCTGCGGGTGGTGGTTGTCTGGATGCAGTAGTGGATAGGGGAGATTTTCTTCCCCCATGCTGTTTAGCGTGGATGGAGGAACCTATTCGATTTTCTCTCATTCAGCTTCTGGGCTTGGCTTGATAAATCTCTGCAAATGAAGTCAGTGCTTCATGTATTGTAGCCATTGGATCAGCATGCCAAGCAGCTAGAATCAAACTGTATTTCTTTGTTTTTGGAAAATCCAATTGTTATTTAGAGTAATGCCCCGTACACACGGTCGGATTTTCCAATGGAAAAAGTGCGATCGGATTGTGTTGTTGGAAATTCCGACCGTGTATGGGCCCCATCTGACTTTTTCCGTCGGAATTTCCGACACACAAAGTTTGAGAGCAGGATATAAAATTTTCCGACAACAAAATCCGATTGTTTAAATTCCGATTGTGTGTACACAAATCCGACACACAAAGTGCCACGCATGCTCAGAATAAATTAAGAGACGAAAGCTATTGGCTACTGCCCCGTTTATAGTCCCGACGTACGTGTTTTACGTCACCGCGTTCAGAACGATCGGATTTTTTGACAACTTTGTGCGACTGTGTGTATGCAAGACAAGTTTGGCCCAAAATCTGTCGGAAAAAATCAGATGGATTTTGTTGTCGAAATGTCCGATCATGTGTACTGGGCATAAGACTTGTATTTTCAGAACATTAAGGACTCCTGCATACACATCATTTTTAGGAGAGTCTGACATTTTTTTCTGCCTCTAAACGTTCCTCCATGTTGGCCTATTTATCCACACGTACATAGGCGTTTAGAGGCAGGAGCATTTTGAGGTAGGAAAAAAACCCTACTGCCAGGGCTTCCAAGAGCAGCTGCATTTTGTCAGGACAAACTTTTGACAAGTGTAGCATCTAAACGCACATTGACTTTAGGCGTGTTAAGCGCTTGAATGTTAATTCATTTAATTGGCCAGAATTCTGGCCAATTAAATTAATTTACGCCCAAGCACTTGATGTGCCTAAATGCATTTACATGTGTCAAGGGTTTTTCTGCAAAAAACAGGGCTGAAAAGGAAAAAAGGTATTTAGGAGGTTAGCGAACACCCCAGGTGCATGGGGCCTAAAGCAAAGTGAGTAACATGAAGGCCAGGTAGCTGGTATATTCAAAAGGAGCTCATCAGCATTGTGCTGCTTAAAGTGTTACTAAACCCACAACAGTAAAATCAGTCTGTATATGCAGTAAAGCATGCTTGTTATACTCACTGTGGAGTTAATCCTCTGCATTGTGTAAAAAGGCTGTTTGATCCTGTCTTCTCTGATCCTCCCCTTCTATTTTTTTTTTGGGTGCACGTGAGCAGCACAGGGCCAATTAGCACTGTCCAGGCAGAGGGTCAGGGGTTATGCATAGGACAATAAGAGGAGAATGAAAACTCCTCCTACAAGCTTTACCCAGACACTGATAGAAATCCGTGGTGTAGTGGATAGCACTTTCACCTAGCAGAAAAAAGTGTCGCTGGTTCGAATCCCAACCATGACACCACCTGCCTGGAGTTTGCATGTTCTCCCTGTGCCTGCGTGGGTTTCCTCCGGGTACTCCGGTTTCCTCCCACACTCCAAAGACATGCTGGTAGGTTAATTGGCTTCTGTCTAAATTGTCCCTAGTATGTATGAATGTGAGTTTAGGGACCTTAGATTGTAAGCTCCTTGAGGGTAGGGACTGATGTGAATGTACAATGTATATGTAAAGCGCTGCGTACATTGACGGCGCTATATACCTGAAATAATAAATAAATCAAAAGACTGCTATATACTGCTAATGAGAAAAGGTATTTAGCAGTTTATATTTACTAAAACAATTGCATTTCCATGTTCTGTGTACTGTGGGAGACCAGATATAGTGACTGCAGATCTGGGTTTAGTAACTTGAATTTTTCATAACATCCTTAATTCCTTTAGAGAAGTAATTAGTTAAGGATGGTGATAGCAATGTGTTTTTTATGAAATATTGTATATTTTCACAAAATAGCTATACTTTCACTGATCATGTACATTTGTTGTTTGTAGGTGCAAGTACTGGCATTATGATGAAAACCTCCTGACATCTAGTGTGATCATTGTCTTCCATAATGAAGGCTGGTCTACGCTCATGAGGACTGTTCACAGTGTTATCAAAAGGACCCCTAGGAAATACCTAGCTGAGATTGTCATGATAGATGACTACAGTAACAAAGGTGAGTTCTGAACAGCTGAAGGACATAAAATGCATAGCTAAAGAAACATTACCACATGTACAGCCCTCTGCTTCAGTCTTGGGTAGACTAAACTAAAACAAAATTGTGAACACCTTACCAAAAGAATGGCTTGCTCTTAACATAAATTACTTTCTAAAAGCAATTATTTTCTAAAAATAATAGAAATAGTTACAAATAACCTTGCCTTCTTTTATATGGATGCTTAAAGTGGTTCTAAAGCCTAAACTTTTTTTTCCTTTAATGCATCCTTTTCGGTCAGTCAAATCCTATGACGAAGAAGCAGGGGGCGTGGCGAAGCCACCCTTTGTGTGTCTATGGACACAGACAGCACGGCTTGGGATCAAGCCCACACGTGCTCCCCCATTGGAAGTGGCTTTCTATGGGAGGCACACAGAAAAGAAGAGAGGGCCAGCAGCTCCGGCATGGGGACCCCAGAAGAGGAGGATTGGGGCCTCTCTGTGCTTTTCTATTGAAAAAAAATAAAGACTTTATGATCACTTTAACTTCCAACTCTCCCTTTTATTTAGGGAAACTGATCTTCTTAAGCTCTCGCTCCCTCTGTCCTCCTCACCCACCCCTCTTGACAATCTGATGTATAGCGTTTTATAAATACATGTTCTACCTAACTTGCAGAGGTGTTCAATTGTAGTAAAAGTTAATCCAGCATCTAAATTGTCAGTTGGCAATTTCAGGTGCTGGTAATGAAAAAGCACCTCCCCATCAATAATTGCCTTAGTCCCATCTCAATCCAGCGAAGTGCACGTGAGCCTCAGCTCTCCCAGTCTCTTCCTTCTCATTGGCTGAGACAGCAAAGGTAGCCATTAGCTTCCACTGCTGTCAATCGTAGCCAGTGAGCCAATGAGAAGAGGGCAGGGCCAAGCCACACTCTGTGTGTGAATGGAAACACAGAGCAGCGGCTCGGGAGCGAGCCTGTTTGGTTGGCCCTATAGCAAGCTGCTTGCTTTGAGGGCACTAGGCAGGAGAGAGGGGCCTGGAGTGCTGGTGGGGGACCCGAAAAGAGGAGGATCGGGGCGATTTTGTGCAAAACTATTACACAGAACTGGTGAGTATAACATGTTTGTTTCTTTTTGTTTTAAAATAACTGAACCTTTAGTATTACTTTACCTACAAATCATTTTTTTGCACATGAATCCCTCATGATCCACATGACTTAGAGTATTGGGTTGTGTCCTTTGCTTACATACTTTGATCTAAAAGGAGTCCCTCTTTCACGTAAGTGCCGGTTCACACAGGGGCGACTTGTCAGGCGACCTAGCCGCCTGACAAGTCGCGTCCCGTTCTGTACTACGGAACCGTTCTAATAGGAGCGACGCAAGTCACTCCGACTTAGAAAAAGGTTCCTGTGGTATTTTGGGGGCGACTTCAGGCGACTTGCATTGACTTCTATACAGAAGTCGTTTTGCAAGTCGCGGCTGAAGTCGTGTGCAGGTCGCCTCGGTGAGGCGACCTGCAAGTCGTGCCGCCCCTGTGTGAACCGGCACTTAGGGAAGTTGAGTGGATTGGGAATTCCACCCTTTATATTAGTTTTAGCGGTGCTTTACCTTTGTTTTTGCGGTGCTTTTTCTGGCACTAGCAAGACACTTTTAACCCCGCTAGTGGCCGTATAAAAGGTAAAAGCACCCACAAAGTGCCGCTGGCACTTTGGCGGCACTGCCCATTGATTTCAATGGGCAGGCGCGCTTTGGGAGCAGTGTATACACTGTTCCTAAATCGCCTCAAAGAAGCTGCTTGCAAGACCTTTTTTGAAATCCTGCCAGCGCCCCAGTGTGAAAGAACTCGGGCTTTCACACTGGGATTCCAGATGAGGCTTTTTACAGGCGCTATTTTTAGTGCTAAAGCGACTGAAAAACGCCTCCAGTGTGAAAGGGTTCATAATGCTGAATGGTATTGCTTGAATGTAGTGTAATGTGTGTGCAGCCAGGCCTTCCCTGGTGTGACTGGATAGGTCTATGTGGTGTTGATACTCAATGAGATTATCGGACAAATGATCGTCCAGTTTTTTGGGGTTTCTTTGCATGCTAATCTCAGATTGAACCTGAAGAGTTTACCAAAGTCACAAAAATTCTCATACGATAGAATAAAAAATAGGAAGTGATGTCATGTGTTGTGTTGTAATGTACTGCATTTATTGGCGTATAACACTCACTTTTTCACCATGAAAATCGGGTGCAAATAGTGTGTGCGTGTTATACGCCAATACTTCAATTTTAGCTGCCTCTGAGGGGACAGAGAGGGGGGTGGTATGTATGTAATCTCTCAGATTACATACAGTGAGAATCTCCTGTTTACTTGGCGGCCTCTGTAATAGGAATTTCCGTCTCCTGGGCCACCATTGGACTACTGTTCTGTCTATCATAGGAGATTCTCACTGTATATAATCTGTCGGCACTCGTCCCGCCCTCCTCCCTGTCCCCTCTGGGCTGCAGATGAGCATCAATCAGGCTGCACTGATGGCAATGGTGAGGCTGCTGCATTGATGGCAATGGTGAGGCTGCTGCATTGATGGCAATGGTGAGGCTGCTGCATTGATGGCAATGGTGAGGCTGCTGCATTGATGGCAATGGTGAGGCTGCTGCATTGATGGCAATGGTGAGGCTGCTGCATTGATGGCAATGGTGAGGCTGCTGCATTGATTGCAATGGTGAGGCTGCATTGATGGCACTTGTGAGGCTGCAGATGGGCACTGACCCTTATTTTGCTTCAAAGTTCCTTATTTAAAATGTAAGTTTTTTTTTTTCCTGAAACTTCCCTGTTAAAATGAATGTGCCTGTGCGTGTTATATGCCGATAAATACGGTATTTGTATTGCATTTTCGAACGATAACTGCACTGATTAAACTAAAATTGTACGATCTGGCATCGTACAAAAAAAAAAATTCGTGCATGTCCGAACAAATTTTAGATGAACTGTCCTGATCGGCTCTCGAAAGCTCTGTACTAAGAATCATATTATCGTACGATCGTTCCAAAATGTGTATTTTTCATACGATTTTCTGATGGTGTACGGGGCTTTAGCAGTCTGCTGATTCTTCCCTTGCAATCCTGTACAGCTCAGGAAAGTGGAACCATTCAGCCATTGGCTGTCTCAGTCAAACCACACTTAGCATATCTCTTGTGAAATGAATAGAGTTGTCTCTTGCTATTAAAGCATCCTCTGAGGATTATGTAAATTACCATAGCGTCTGCAAATAAGCTATCAGATGCATTATTTCATCAGCTCTCAATGCAAATGGCGTTACTCAGTGCAACACAATCAGTTGTTTATCCTGTCAGACTTGTGCCTGCTGTCCTGGCTGCAAAGAAGGATATTGTGCTTCATGATGCAAAAAGACAGACATGTGATGTAATGACGTTCGCTCTCTTGTGTGTGTTTTTTTTTTCTTCAGATCATTTAAAGGGAAGGCTGGAAGAATATATCAAACAATGGAATGGCCTGGTTAAGGTCTTTAGAAATGAACGTAGGGAAGGTCTGATTCAAGCTAGAAGCATTGGCGCCCACAAAGCTAAACTAGGACAGGTAAGAGGGGGTGCTCTACCATGTTCACCATTATCTGAGGATGTGGGAACTACATGTTGTATAATAAACATTCCAGTTATACGAGGTCAGACATAAATCCACACTTATTCTCTAGTTTGAGTTTTACAACTGCTACACAGAAACCAAATCATGGCAGCAGACTGCACATCTCTTCAAATAATGATATCACAATACTGCAATACTACTTCTACATACAATGAAGGGAAACAAGAATCCGCATGGAATGTAAATGAAAAATAAGTGCAAGCCATGAATGAATTGTAAAATAAAGTTCATAATAATGGCAAGATTTTTTTTTCTTTATGGTAGAGAGAAAGACCTTCTATTGTTAAAGCCTAAGGCCGGCCATACACGGTTCAAATAGTTTCTAGACAGGCTGAATGTACCGGTACAACCAGCCTGTCAGATTCTCTTATGACTCAATTTAGCTGGCAATATGTACAGTGCCTTTAAAAAGTATTCATACCCCTTGAACTTTTCCACATTTTTCATGTTACAACCAAAAACATAAATGTATTTTATTGGGATTTTATGTGATAGACCAACACAAAGTGAATAATTGTGAAGTGGAAGGAAAATGATAAATGGTTTTCAAATTTTTTTACAAATAAATATCTGAAAAGTGTGGTGTGTATTTTGTATTCAGCCCCCCTAGACAATATTTTGTAAAACCACATTTCGCTGCAGTCTCCACCAGCTCATTTTTGCCCATTCTTCTTTGCAAAATGGCTCAAGCTCTCTGATTGGTGGAGAGCATCTGTGAACAGCAGTTTTGTCAGCAATTGTCTTGTCTGACAGATTCTCAATTGAATTGAGGTCTGGACTTTGAGTGGGCCATTCTAACACATGAATATGCTTCGATCTAAACCATTCCATTGTAGCTCTGGTTTTATTTTTAGGGCCATTGTCCTGCTGGAAGGCGATCCTCTGCCCCAGTGTCAAGTCTTTTGCAGGCTCTAACAGGTTTTCTTCTAAGATTGCCCTGTATTTGGCTCCATCCATCTTCCCATCAATGCTGACCAGCTTCCCTGTCCCTGCTGAAGAAAAGCATCCCCACAACATGATGCTGCCACCACCATGTTTCACGGTGGGGATGGTGTGTTCAGGGTGATGTGCAGTGTTAGTTTTATGCCATACATAGCATTTTGCTTTCAGGCCAAAAAGTTCAATTTTGGTCTCATATGACCAGAACATCTTCTTCCGCATGTTTGCTGTGTCCCCCACGTGGCTTCTCACAAACTGCAAACGTGACTTCTTATGGCTTTCTTTCAACAATTACTTTCTTCTTGCCACTCTTCCATAAAGGCCAGATTTGTGGAGTGCCCAACTAATAGTTGTCCTGTAGACAGATTCTCCCACCTGAGCTGTGGATCTCTGCAGCTCCTCCAGACTTACCATGGGCCTCTTGGCTGCTTCTCTGATTATTGCTCTCCTTCCCCAGCCTGTCAGTTTAGGTGGACGGCCGTGTCTTGGTAGGTTTGCAGTTGTGCCATACTCTTTCCATTTTTGGATGATGGATTGAACAGTGCTCTGTGAGATGTTCAAAGCTTGGGATATTTTTTTACAACCTAACCCTGTTTTAAAATTCTCCACAACTTTATCTCTGACCTGTCTGGTGTGTTCCTTGGCCTTTATGATGCTGTTTGTTCACTAAGGTTCTCTAACAAACCTCTGAGGGCTTTACAGAACAGTTGTATTTATACTGAGGTTAAATTACACACAGGTGGACTCTATTTACGAATTAGGTGACTTCTGAAGGCAATTGGTTCCACTAGATTTTAGTTTTGGATATCAGAGTAAAGGGGTCTGAATACAAATGGACGCCACACGTTTCAGATATTTATTTGTAAAAAAAACTTGAAAACCTTTTATCATTTTCCTTCCACTTCACAATTATGTGCCACTTTGTGTTGGTCTATCACATAAAATCCAAATAAAGTACATTTACGTTTTTGGTTGTAACATGACAAAATATGGAAAATATCAAGGGGTATGAATCCTTTTTTCAAGGCACTGTAGGCATACAAGGAATTATGCTAACAGTTCAGTCATGTATTGTGCATTTATTTAAAAACAGCTGAATCTTGTTTTAACCTTTTTTATACTTTGGAACTTTTCTAGAAAAAAAAAGGACTACGGTAATAATTTATTTGAACCTCTTTTTTCGTATGTTTCACGATTGTAGATTGTTTCACTTGATTGTATGTGGCAATGATCTTGAATTATCGTGACATCACAATATTAGGAGAGCTACATTATACTTTATTTCTGTTTCCCGTTATATCAGAGTTATGTACAGTCTGATTTCATCATTTACAATTCTATTGATACATCTAACCCTGGTTGAAAACTCGAGCTGATAGTTAAAAATTGGAGCAAAGAGCCACCACTCCTTGCTTTATTTAGAAGAAGAAATCTTATGTAGGTTCATGGTCTTCCGTTCTAGTATATCTGTTGTGAATTTTCAGGATCAATTTCTTCATAGTGTCTGAAGCTACAGAAGTTATTGAGGGCTTGTTTTAAAGCAATCCTATCATGCAATATACATTTTTCCAAGCCTATATCTATTAATAAACAGCGTAAATACTTTTTACCTTTCCTGTTTCCCACACCACTAGACACCACTCTTTTCAGTAGCAATCATCCTCCAGAGTCTGCACTGCCCAGGATATAGTCTAAAGCAGGGATCTGCAATAAGCGGACCTCCAGCTGTTGCAAAACTACAAGTCCCATCATGCCTTTGTCTCTGGGTGTCATGCTTGTGGCTGTCAGAGTCTTGCTATGCCTCATGGGATTTGTAGTTCTGCAACAGCTGGAGGTCCGCGAATTGCATATCCGTGGTCTAAAGGGTCCCCCCACAGTTCACAGTAGTTCCTCTCTCTGACCCCCTCCACGTCAGAATACAGCAAGAATAAGTACATCAGAAGGAGGAATCAGTAAAGGTTGTAGAGGAACCAAAAGATCAACACTTATGGCAAGTGTCAGTTTCCCTGTGGACTTTGAAGGAAATTTTCAAAAGAAGGGACTGGTCTTAAAGGTGAAGGCACCAGGAAACGTAAGCATTTAAACTATTCTTTTAGGAGTATGAATTTGGGTAGGGTCACTAGAAAACTAGTCCTCCTTGGACTGAAGTTTATAGACTCATTACCTGCTTGTTAAGATTATGTAAATATCCCTTGCCTGGGTACAGTTAAAGCATTTACCCTTTAAGGTTCCAGTTTACTTTTGTTAAGAAAAAAATTATATATAGCCCCCTGTCCTTATCAAATTGTAAATTGAGATACAGCTAGTCTGCTATCAGAAGCAGCCAGGCTGCATAGCATAACGTCTTTTTTTTTTTTTGGAGTACGCACAAAGCTTGGGGTTGAAGTGGGCACATTTGCAATGGCTGGGACTGGCGCATGTATGTTTGGGTTTTTTTTTTTTACAGGATGCAGTAAAAACCTGCAGAGACATGAACACCACCCATCCCAGCCTGCAGAAATGTGAAGTCCCAATTGTCTGCAGCTCACATCTGTAGTTGTATATTTATAGTAACCCTCTGAGTATTGTTAATATATGATTAAAACTAAAACAATTCAGATGACTAAAATACGATTAAAACTAAAATGGCATTTTAGTCAAAAGACTATGACTAAAACGAAGTCGAAATTTGACATCAAAATAAGCACTAGTTATATATCACAATGGCTAAATCTGTGTCTGTAGTGCATGTTCAAACCTTAAAGTGTTATTAAAGTCAGATTTTTTTTTGTTTTATTAAAATAACAAACATGTTATACTTACCTGCTCTGTGCAGTGGTATTGCACAGAGTGGCCCGATCCTCCTCCTCCTCCTCTTCTTTCTCCTCCTCCTCCTCGGGTCCCTGGCGGCGATCTTGGCTCCTCCTCTTCTTTTTAGGACAACCATAGCCAGCCACTTGCTATAGGGAGAAACGTTGTACATGCACTCCCGCCCTGTGTGTCTATGGAGTTGTGCTCCATAGACTTACACAGCGGGACTTAGGCCCGCCCCCACTTCCTCTTCACTGCATTTGATTGACAGCAGCAAGAGCCAATGACTCCTGCTGCTTCTCGAATGCTGTGTGAAGAGGAAGTAAAAGGAGAATAGATGCAGCCGTGTACAGCACTGATCTCTTCTCCCCTCTCTTACTCTTCACACAGGGAAGGGGGGAACAGGGAAATTGAAAACTTTTTTACCTTAACCACTTGCCGACCGCCTCACGCCTATATACGTGAGCAGAGCGGCACGGGCAGGCAAAATCACGTACCTAGTACGTGATTGCCTTCCCGCGGGTGGGGGGTCCGATCGGACCCCCCCCCTGTGCCAGCTGCGGTCGGCATTTGGTTGGGAGCGATTACAGACGTGGGGGAGACCATCCGATCGTGGCCCCCCCCTCGCGATCGCTCCCAGCCACTGACAAACATCCCCTGCCTCTGTATAGTACACAGAGGCAGAGGATGTGATGTCATCTCTCCTCGGCTGTCAGTTTCCGTTCCAGCGCCGAGGAGAGATGACATGTAAGTAAGTGCACAACACTACACAACACAGTAGAACATGCCAGGCATACAATACACCCCCGATCCCCCCCCGATCGCCCCCCGATCCCCCCCCAATCACCCCCCCCCCCCTGTCACAAACTGACACCAAGCAGGTTTTTTTTTTTTTTTTTTTTTTTTTCCTGATTACTGCATAGTGTCAGTTTGTGACAGTTAGCAGTGTTAGGACAGTTACTGTAACCCCCCTGTAGGTCTAGGATACCCCCCTTACCCCCCCTAATAAAGTTTTAACCCCTTGATCACCCCCCCTCACCAGTGTCGCTAAGCGATCATTTTTCTGATCGCTGTATTAGTGTCGCTGGTGACGGTAGTTAGGGACGTAAATATTTAGGTTCGCCGTCAGTGTTTTATAGCGACAGGGACCCCCATATACTACCTAATAAATGTTTTAACCCCTTGATTGCCCCCTAGTTAACCCTTTCACCACTGATCACCGTATAACCGTTACGGTTGACGCTGGTTAGTTAGTTTATTTTTTATAGTGTCAGGGCACCCGCCGTTTATTACCGAATAAAGGTTTAGCCCCCTGATCGCCCGGCGGTGATATGCGTCGCCCCAGGCAGCGTCAGATTAGCGCCAGTACCCCCCCTAATAAAGTTTTAACCCCTTGATCACCCCCTGTCGCCAGTGTCGCTAAGCGATCATTTTTCTGATCGCTGTATTAGTGTCACTGGTGACGCTAGTTAGGAACGTAAATATTTAGGTTCGCCGTCAGTGTTTTATAGCGACAGGGACCCCCATATACTATCTAATAAATGTTTTAACCCCTTGATTGCCCCCTAGTTAACCCTTTCACCACTGATCACCGTATAACCGTTACGGGTGACGCTGGTTAGTTAGTTTATTTTTTATAGTGTCAGGGCACCCGCCGTTTATTACCGAATAAAGGTTTAGCCCCCTGATCGCCCGGCGGTGATATGCGTTGCCCCAGGCAGCGTCAGATTAGCGCCAGTACCGCGAACACCCACGCACGCACCGTACACGCACCATACACCTCCCTTAGTGGTATAGTATCTGATCGGATCAATATCTGATCCGATCAGATCTATACTAGCGTCCCCAGCAGTTTAGGGTTCCCAAAAACGCAGTGTTAGCGGGATCAGCCCAGATACCTGCTAGCACCTGCGTTTTGCCCCTCCGCCCGGCCCAGCCCAGCCCACCCAAGTGCAGTATCGATCGATCACTGTCACTTACAAAACACTAAACGCATAACTGCAGCGTTCACAGAGTCAGGCCTGATCCCTGCGATCGCTAACAGTTTTTTTGGTAGCATTTTGGTGAACTGGCAAGCACCAGCCCCAGGCAGCGTCAGGTTAGCGCCAGTACCACTAACACCCACGCACGCAGCGTACACCTCCCTTAGTGGTATAGTATCTGAACAGATCAATATCTGATCCGATCAGATCTATACTAGCGTCCCCAGCAGTTTAGGGTTCCCAAAAACGCAGTGTTAGCGGGATCAGCCCAGATACCTGCTAGCACCTGCGTTTTGCCCCTCCGCCCGGCCCGGCCCAGCCCACCCAAGTGCAGTATCGATCGATCACTGTCACTTACAAAACTCTAAACGCATAACTGCAGCGTTCGCAGAGTCAGGCCTGATCCCTGCGATCGCTAACAGTTTTTTTTGTAGCGTCTTGGTGAACTGGCAAGCGCCAGCGGCCTAGTACACCCCGGTCGTAGTCAAACCAGCACTGCAGTAACACTTGGTGACGTGGCGAGTCCCATAAGTGCAGTTCAAGCTGGTGAGGTGGCAAGCACAAGTAGTGTCCCGCTGCCACCAAAAAGACAAACACAGGCCCGTCATGCCCATAGTGCCCTTCCTGCTGCATTCGCCAATCCTAATTGGGAACCCACCGCTTCTGCAGCGCCCGTACTTCCCCCATTCACATCCCCAACCAAATGCAGTCGGCTGCATGAGAGGCATTTTCTTTATGTCCTCCCGAGTACCCCTACCCAGCGAACCCCCCCAAAAAAGATGTTGTGTCTGCAGCAAGCGCGGATATAGGCGTGACACCCG
The DNA here is from genome assembly GCA_037952925.1 of Lithobates clamitans. Classification (NCBI taxonomy): domain Eukaryota; kingdom Metazoa; phylum Chordata; class Amphibia; order Anura; family Ranidae; genus Lithobates; species Lithobates clamitans. Next base: position 3,323,203 of record JBBGZY010000605.1, on the reverse strand, counting down.
CTATTATTGTCCCTCCTGTCCTGACAATCCTGGTCTTTGCATTGGTGAATGTTTTGAACGCTACCATGCACTAGTTGAGTATTAGCGTAGGGTACAGCATTGCACAGACTAGGCACACTTTCACAGGGTCTCCCAAGATGCCATCGCATTTTGAGAGACCCGAACCTGGAACCGGTTACAGTTATTATAGTTAGTTACAAAAAAAAGTGTAAAAAAAAAAAAAACACAAACAAAAATATAAAATAAAAATAGTTGTCGTTTTATTGTTCTCTCTCTCTCTATTCTCTCTCTATTGTTCTGCTCTTTTTTACTGTATTCTATTCTGCAATGTTTTATTGTTATTATGTTTTATCATGTTTGCTTTTCAGGTATGCAATTTTTTATACCTTACCGTTTACTGTGCTTTATTGTTAACCATTTTTTTGTCTTCAGGTATGCCATTCACGACTTTGAGTGGTTATACCAGAATGATGCCTGCAGGTTTAGGTATCATCTTGGTATCATTCTTTTCAGCCAGCGGTCGGCTTTCATGTAAAAGCAATCCTAGTGGCTAATTAGCCTCTAGACTGCTTTTACAAGCAGTGGGAGGGAATGCCCCCCCCCCCCAACATCTTCCGTGTTTTTCTCTGGCTCTCCTGTCTCAACAGGGAACCTGAAAATGCAGCCGGTGATTCAGCCAGCTGACCATAGAGCTGATCAGAGACCAGAGTGGCTCCAAACATCTCTATGACCTAAGAAACCGGAAGCTACGAGCATTTTATGACGTAGATTTCGCCGGATGTAAACAGCGCCATTGGGAAATTGGGAAAGCATTTTATCACACCGATCTTGGTGTGATCAGATGCTTTGAGGGCAGAGGAGAAATCTAGGGTCTAATAGACCCCAATTTTTGCAAAAAAGAGTACCTGTCACTACCTATTGCTATCATAGGGGATATTTACATTCCCTGAGATAACAATAAAAATGATTTAAAAAAAAAAAAATGAAAGGAACAGTTTAAAAATAAGATAAAAAAATAATAATAATAAAGAAAAAAAAAAAAAAAAAAAAAAAAAAGCACCCCTGTCCCCCCTGCTCTCGCGCTAAGGTGAACGCAAGCGTTGGTCTGGCGTCAAATGTAAACAGCAATTGCACCATGCATGTGAGGTATCGCCGCGAAGGTCAGATCGAGGGCAGTAATTTTAGCAGTAGACCTCCTCTGTAAATCTAAAGTGGTAACCTGTAAAGGCTTTTAAAGGCTTTTAAAAATGTATTTAGTTTGTCGCCACTGCACGTTTGTGCGCAATTTTAAAGCATGTCATGTTTGGTATCTATGTACTCGGCCTAAGATCATCTTTTTTATTTCATCAAACATTTGGGCAATATAGTGTGTTTTAGTGCATTAAAATGTAAAAAAGTGTGTTTTTTCCCCAAAAAATGCGTTTGAAAAATCGCTGCGCAAATACTGTGTGAAAAAAAAAAATGAAACACCCACCATTTTAATCTGTAGGGCATTTGCTTTAAAAAAAATATATAATGTTTGGGGGTTCAAAGTAATTTTCTTGCAAAAAAAAATTATTTTTTTATGTAAACAATAAGTGTCAGAAAGGGCTTTGTCTTCAAGTGGTTAGAAGAGTGGGTGATGTGTGACATAAGCTTCTAGATGTTGTGCATAAAATGCCAGGACAGTTCAAACCCCCCCCAAATGACCCCATTTTGGAAAGTAGACACCCCAAGCTATTTGCTGAGAGTCATGTTGAGTCCATGGAATAATTTATATTGTGACACAAGTTGCGGGAAAGAGACAATTTTTTATTTTTTTTATTTTTTTTTGCGCAAAGTTGTCACTAAATGATATATTGCTCAAACATGCCATGGGAATATGTGAAATTACACCCCAAAATACATTCTGCTGCTTCTCCTGAGTACGGGGATACCACATGTGTGAGACTTTTTGGGAGCCTAGCCGCGTACGGGACCCCGAAAACCAAGCACCGCCTTCAGGCTTTCTAAGGCCGTAAATTTTTGATTTCACTCTTCACCGCCTTTCACAGTTTCGGGGGCCATGGAATGCCCAGGTGGCAAAAAAACCCCCCAAATGACCCCATTTTGGAAAGAAGACAACCTAAGCTATTTGATGAGAGGTATAGTGAGTATTTTGCAGACCTCACTTTTTGTCACAAAGTTTTGAAAATTGAAAAAAGAAAAAAAAAATTTTTTTTTCTCGTCTTTCTTTATTTTCAAAAACAAATGAGAGCTGCAAAATACTCACCATGCCTCTCAGCAAATAGCTTGGGGTGTCTACTTTCCAAAATGGGGTCATTTGGGGGGGGTTTGTGCCACCTGGGCATTCCATGGCCTCCGAAACTGTGATAGGCAGTGAGGAGTAAAATCAAAAATGTACGCCCTTAGAAATCCTGAAGGCGGTGCTTGGTTTTCGGGGTCCCGTACGCGGCTAGGCTCCTAAAAAGTCCCACACATGTGGTATCCCCGTACTCAGGAGAAGCAGCTAAATGTATTTCGGGGTGCAATTCCACATATGCCCATGGCCTGTGTGAGCAATATATCATTTAGTGACAACTTTGTGCAAAGAAAAAAAAAAAAAAAAAAAAATTGTCACTTTCCCGCAACTTGTGTCAAAATATAAAACATTCCATGGACTCAACATGCCTCAAAGCAAATAGCTTGGGGTGTCTACTTTCCAAAATGGGGTCATTTGGGGGGGGTTTATGTCATCTGGGCATTTTATGGCCTTCAAAACCGTGATAGGTAGTGAGGAGTAAAATCAAAAATGTACGCCCTTAGAAATCCTGAAGGCGGTGCTTGGTTTTCGGGGCCCCGTACGCGGCTAGGCTCCCAAAAAGTCCCACACATGTGGTATCCCCGTACTCAGGAGAAGCAGCTAAATGTATTTTGGGGTGCAATTCCACATATGCCCATGGCCTGTGTGAGCAATATATCATTTAGTGACAACTTTTTGTAATTTTTTTTTTTTTTTTTTTTTTTTGTCATTATTCAATCACTTGGGACAAAAAAAATGAATATTCAATGGGCTCAACATGCCTCTCAGCAAATTCCTTGGGGTGTCTACTTTCCAAAATGGGGTCATTTGTGGGGGTTTTGTACTGCCCTGCCATTTTAGCACCTCAAGAATCGACATAGGCAGTCATAAATTAAAGGCTGTGTAAATTCCAGAAAATGTACCCTAGTTTGTAGACGCTATAACTTTTGCGCAAACCAATAAATATACACTTATTGACATTTTTTTTACCAAAGACATGTGGCCGAATACATTTTGGCCTAAATGTATGACTAAAATTGAGTTTATTGGATTTTTTTTAGAACAAAAAGTAGAAAATATCATTTTTTTTCAAAATTTTCGGTCTTTTTCCGTGTATAGCGCAAAAAATAAAAACGGCAGAGGTGATCAAATACCATCAAAAGAAAGCTCTATTTGTGGGAAGAAAAGGACGCAAATTTCGTTTGGGTACAGCATTGCATGACCGCGCAATTAGCAGTTAAAGCGACGCAGTGCCGAATTGTAAAAAGTGCTCTGGTCAGGAAGGGGGTAAATCCTTCCGGGGCTGAAGTGGTTAATGCAAACAATGCATTAAGGTAAAAAATGTTTTTAGGTTTAGCAACACTTTAAAACCATAAATAACATGTTATTAGATTTTTACTCCAGGAGTATATAAGGAGTTTGGAAATTCTAGAGAAATGCTCAAATAATGCATTACAATTTAACTAAACCCATTAGAGTTTAGTCGAATAAGATGTACTGTAGATTTAAATAAAATACGACTAACATTAAAACAATTCAGATTACTAAATGCAACTACAACTAAAATGGCATTTTCTTCAAAAGACTGACTAAAGTATAGAGTATAGAGGTCTTTTTTCCCATATATGTTCCTTCTGTTTGGCCAGTCACCCAGTATTAGACCATGTATGGCTTTTACATGTGGTCAGATTTTCAGGGACAAATTGTAAAAGTCCATAAGAAAATATATGGTAAGAACTCTTCATTACTTGCAATCTTGGAGATCATGTTAAATGTCTTTTAAGGGCACACAGCCATCTACTCACTTTCTTCCGAATGACCCCCCCAGGTTCATGGCTTTATGGTTAATTGTAACTCGTGCTAGTTAATTGTAAATTATGCTAGACATCACTAATTTTACTGAATAAGTGAAAAAAACAGACGTGATGATGTGTTAAGTGTTATGCAATCAACCAATCAAAATTGTTTACAAGAAGTAACCTTAAAGCGGTGTTATACCCAAAAACCAAAATGTATTATATTGCAGCTTACCAATCATTAGAACTTTACATGTACTAAACACTTCCTGTGCCGCACTGTTAAGGAGTTAATGAAGTTACATTGTTCCAAGCTATGTGTGACTACTATAGAACACCTCCATCTCTGTTATGGGAGGGAGGGGAATGTGTTGTGTAGCCCTGCCCTAGGGTGACAACCCTACTTCTCCATAGATACTGTAATGTAATTGAGCATTGGCTCCCTGACAGGAAATGTGTTAGTGGCAGAATCACCAGGTGAAAAAAGCCTTATGATTAAAACTAATGCAACAACCACATCCAGTGACTGGTAAGCTGCAATATCTTTTTTCCTAGGGTTTTATACACTTAAAGTATAACTAAAGGCAAATCCTTTTTTTTTTTTTTTTGGATGTAGTGGAAAGAGATTAGAACACCTGTCAGTTTTTATTGCTGTCTGTGCCCCTGCTAAGGAGAGTCACCCTCTCTATTTGACCTGTTTACCGTTATCATTGAAAGTGAAAGTAAATGAAAATCCCAAATTTTAAGGTTGTCCCCAGATAACTAATAGAGGGGAAATCATCCAATGGGGGACACTAGTTTTGGTTACCTGGGGGTCCCCAAGGAATTCCCCTAACGTAATTGTAATGTCTCGTTGTTTGTTATTTTTAAAGCAAAAACAAAAAAATGTTGTACTTACCTGCTCTGTTGCAGTGGATTTGCACAAAGCAACCAAGATCCTCCTCTTCTCTCCACTTGAGCTCCTGGCCCCTCCCTCTTGTTGAGTGCCCCCACAGCAAGCAGCTTGCTGTGGGGGCACCCGATCCGAGTCACAGCTCCCTGTGTCCATTCAGACGCGGAGCTGTGCTGTGGCCCCACCCACTTACTCTACTTACTGATTGACTGATTTTGAGTGACAGCAATGGGAGCCAATGACGCCACACTGCTGTCTCAGCCAATGAGGAGGGGTGTTCCTCGCTGGATAGAGATGGGGCTCAGGTAAGTATTAGGGGGGCTGCTGCACACATAAGGCTTTTTATCTTAATGCACAGAATGCATTAAGATCAGGGGTCTCAATCTGACGGCCCTCCAGCTGTTGCGGAACTACAAGTCCCATGAGGCATTATTAGGCTGACGGTTACAAGTATGACTCCCACAGGCAGAGGCATGATAGGACTTGTAGTTCCGCAGCAGCTGGAGGGCCATCAGTTTGAGACCCCTGATTAAGATGAAAAACCTTCTGCCTTTACAACCACTTTAATTTTCGGGGATTTCCTCTCACTTCCTGTTTGGCTATGGGACAGGAAGTGAAGGAAAATCTCTGCAATGGGACACAGGTGGTGATAAACAATCTGCCAGGAGTTATAACCCTCTCTTACGCTATCCAAAATGAAAAAAAAGTTTGGCTTTTAGTTCCACTTTAATGCTCTTTGAACATCATAATTGCTCTTTGCTTTAGCCCTGATTAGTCTAGATAGCCCTCTGTTTATTTCACAGGGGTACTGATTTCCAGTAAGTATTTTAATGGTTATGAATTAGTGAATAATGCAATGTTCACCCTTGTAATGTTTTGCAGGTTTTAATTTATCTAGATGCACACTGTGAAGTGGGAATTAATTGGTATGCAGCATTAATAGCCCCCATAGCCCACGACAGGTAACGTTTAAATGTTTGTTAGAAATAATTGTGTTGGCTTGCAGTAAACAGGGTGCATCAGTGGCAGGTTTAGGCCACAAAGAGATGTAATGCATTAGCTGTAATTAAATGTAATGAGATGCTGAGAGGCAGCATAAATGATCCTTCTATGACCGTCACACATGATGCTAACACTGGTTACTTCATTTTAAAAAATGGGCTTTATTTGTGTCAGCACCGTATGTACACCTTTTGCAGCAGCTGAAATTACCTGGCAGATTTTCCGTGTTCGAATTTCTTCCAAGTCAAGGCATCATGGCAGTGTAGTGTCAGCAAATTACACAGCTAGACTGACAGTTCTGAGCAAAAGCCTTTTCCGCAGAGTTCTGCTCTGTCTTCTAATGTGCAGAGGCCAGTAATCAGACCATTATAATGGGTCAGGAGCATTACATGGTTATCATTGCTGTACATCATTTACTCTAGTACGGCTTCCTACTGGAAGGTTTCATTACTTCAAGGGTTTTTCACATTATTACTGATATAGCACCAACATTTTCTGTGGCACTGTACAAAGTGGAGGCATTTTAATCTGCTGGTGTGTGATAGAAATAATGTCACAGTCCTTAGGGCTGCTTATAAAGCCATTGCAGGATAGAGCACCATTGCTACAAGGGGGGGAGGATAAAAAAAAATTAAGAGCATAGGTATCTTACCTGGATTTATATAGCTCCAAAATATTATGTAGCACTTTATACAATACATGGAAGCATTTCTCCCATTACACATACAGTACAATACACTTTGACTTTCTGAGAAAGAAGATTATTACTTTGCTCTTTCCAGGCCTTAGATCTACACAGCTCTACCAGACAAAAGAGCCAGGATGGTGAGCTGACTTTTCTCTACCTCACTTAAAGTGATTGTAAACCCTTTACATATACCTAGTGAAGTGACTGGCCTCAGGTGATACACAGAGATGAAACAAATCCTCCTACATAAGTTGTACATGTTTATTTACAGTCATTTGTGCTGTTTATCCATGTAAAACAGAGATGCCCAGGCAGTTACGCACTGTACAAGCTGAGAGCTGATTGGAGGGAAAGGACACCCCCCCCTTCACACAGGAACAGCGATAAGGCTGTCAATCAGCTGGAACTCCTTTCCCTGTCACCTATTTTCTCTTGGTGTCAGGAAAAGTTGTCAGAAGTGATTTATGCTGATAGCAGAGGAACTAGACAACAGAAAGAAATGCAATACATAAGCTGGGTTCACATATGTGCGGCTGCAGTTTGCAGTTTCTGTTCAGCGGTTTAGGTGCAGTTCGGGGATGAATTTTTGCCTGAATTCGCACCTGAACCGTACCCAAATACGCACAGGACCCTTTTTGAAACCGCACTGCGGCTGCCCCGGACATGTGTGAACCGGCTCCATTGAGAGCCAGTCACATGTCATGCGAATTGGATGCGGTTTAACATGTGAACCCTGCCTTAGTGCTTTGGAGAGAGGCAAGTAAATACGATAGAAACGTGTGCTTTGTTCAGATTTCATGTCTGAGGTTTACAAACACTTTAAGCAACACATTTTGGTCACGTCCATTGAAAGCACGTGTAATAGGTTTTATGTCGTGCAATTTATTCCATGGGAAGTGCACTGAAAACACAGCAAGCAGGATTTTATTAGAAGATAGATATATAGATAGATGAACATGGAGCCATTATAAGCAACAAACTAGAACTTTCTATGAGTTTTAGGTGTAGGTGCCCTAAAGTGCGCCTAAAGAACGGAAATAGACGCAGATCCGAGGTGCTGCTAGGTGGCTCTCTGACACAAATAAAGACTTGGTAACATTTACATTCACATAGCACCAGCCTGGACATAAAATTGATACATAGCTGTAGAGTATATTAAAATCAACACTTTAATAAGCAAAACAAGAATGGTCTATAAACTGGAACCGGTACACTTCCATTATAGCTGTGAATTGTATTCTAGTTTTTCAAGCGAGATTTGATTACCATTACAATGTTTGCTGCAGGTTTCTCAGAAATGTTTTATTCACATGGATGTGAGCCGATTTCCCTTTGGCTTAGTTTTTTGGTACATTTTCATTACTGTTGAATAAGCATGCATAGCTGAAATTGGTGTGGAAGTCTATTTCCTCACACAGTTATGACAACTGACTAAATGAAAGACCTTCCACATAAATGCTTTCTCTGCATTCTTGTTACGCCACATCACTGTGGCTGCAACATAGGCTTGTTTCTTAAAGCGACACCTAAAACACAAGTTGGTTATTGTAAAATCATTGTTAATATGATGGGTATGGGCACCCAACATTCATCAAACTGCAAAATAGTGCTACAGTATGCACAGAGGCGTAGTGGTCATAGAAGCCACAATTTCTGTCATTCAGACCCATACCACAAACCACTTGTGAACCATGTAGTATATCCTAGCATACATACTGTGAAAAAAAAATATATATTATGTATGTGTGTATGTATGTATATATATATGTGTGTGTGTACAGTAGAATGTTCCTCCAACAACTGGCCTTATGTCACTTTAAACCAGAGGTCCTTGGCTTTTGCCAGCTCATAAACTATATCCAAATGTAGCAAAGCAGTGTAACGTTTAGGCCCCTTTCACACGATCGGACCGTTCAGGTCCACCTGTCCGTTTTGACGGCGGACCTGAACGGGCACTCCATGTTAGCCTATGGAGCGATGGATGTCAGCAGAGACATGTTCGCTGACATCCGACCCCGTCCGATCCGCTAAAAGCAGACGGATGGCTTTACGTCCAGGTGTCCGTTTTCATCCGATCCCTCCATAGGCAGCAGCGGCGCCTGACAAGCCCCTCCCCGCTCAGTGAGCAGAGAGGGACGTGTCATCCGCCGGCTCAGCGGAGATCAACGGAGAGATCTCCCTCTGAGTTGGTGGACCAAGGCGGACTCCGCGGAAGCGCAGTCCGCCTCGTGTGAAAGGGGCCTTAATGATCCTGTACAAAGTGACTTAGGGCTCCTTCACACGGATGTGTCTGTGTACGGAGCCCGCTCTGCTCAGCGGGGGATCGCTCCGTCGATCCCAGCTGAGCAGGAAGATGACAGAGTGCAGGGACGGACCTGTCAGAGCGCCGCTCTCCCCTATGGGGGATCGGATGAGGACGGACCGTAGAGTCTTCAGATCTAAGGCAGTGGTCGCCAACCTTTTGGCCCTCACGGACCACCGAACCAGCAAATTTGAATTCCGCTGACTACTAACATGAATTTTACATGCCTTAGATACACAATGCTCCGGCTCTCTGCCCCCTCCCCCTGGATCACACTGTTTTCTTATACACACAATGCTTTGACTCTCTGCCCCCCTCCTCCTGGATCATACTGCTGCCTTATACACACAATGATATGGCTCTCTGCCCCCCTCCTCCTGGATCATACTGCTGCCATATACACACAATGCTATGGCTCTCTGCCCCCTCCCCCCGGATCACACTGCTGCCTTATAGACACAAGGCTCCGGCTCTCTGCCTCCCTCCCCCTGGATCATGCTGTTTTCTTATAGACACAAGGCTCCGGCTCTCTGCCTCCCTCCTGCGCGATCACACTGCTGCCTTGTACACACACAATGCTTTGGCTGTCTGACCCCCTCCCCCTGGATCACACTGCTGCCTTATACACACAATGCTCTGGCTCTCTGCCCTCTGGGTTGGCAACCACTGATCTAAGGCACTGATCAGGCATGATTAGGAGTAATTTGGTGGTGTCGCTGTTGTGTTGCCCATTGTTTTCCTTACTGGAGGCTCTGACCTGGGGAAGCCAAACCCTACTTCTACTAAAATGGTCTCCTCCACATACAAGGCATGATAAGTCAGTACTGGGTAAAAAAATCCACCAAAGGAAGACCACAGGCAAAATTGGTAACTAATCCTTTGGCTTCTGCCTGACATTTTTGGTTGTAGCTTCCAGAGTTCAGTTCTTCTTTATTCAAGCTGTCCACAATAATTGTATTACCGTATATACTCGAGTATAAGTCGAATTTTTCAGCACATTTTTTTGTGCTGAAAGTGCCCCCCTCCACTTATACTCGAGTCAAGCACTTTTCTGCAGCAAAAAATTTCATTTTCCGAACCGACTTTGGGGCCCCGTATCTCAGGGCCACTTGGTGCTAGAAACCCCAAATTTGGTATGCAAACCCAGTGGACATGGTTCCACAACATATCCAAAGAGTTTCTAGCTCTAAGTGGCCCTGAGATACGGGGCCCCAAAATCGGTTCGGAAAATGTCATTCTCTGCTGCAGAAAAGTGCTTGACATTTTCTGAACCGATTTTGGAGCCCTGTATCTCAGGGTCACTTAGTGCTAGGAACCCCAAATTTGGTGTGCAAACCCAGTGGACATGGTACCATAACATATCCAAAGCTGGAGTTCCTAGCACTAAGTGGCCCCGAGATATGGGGCCCCAAAATAGGTTCGGAAAATGTCATTCTCTGCTGCAGAAAAGTGCTTGACATTTTCTGAACCGATTTTTGGGGTCCTGTATCTCGGGACCACTTGGTTCTAGAATTCCCAGCTTTGGATATTTTATTGTGCTAGTTCCACTGGGTTTGCACACCACATTTGGGGTTCCTAGCACTAAGTGGCCCCGAGATACGGGGCCCCAAAGTCAGTCAACTGTGTCCATCTGTAGCAATGTCATTTCGGGACACTTTGGGTTCAGAGACCCCAAATTTTGGCTGCAGCTAGGGGGCATCTAGGAACCCCTAACTACCGAGTTTGAAGTTCGGGGGACCTATGGCTGCAAATGGGTGCAGTGAGGCATGCAAATCGGCACAGTGAGGCTGCAAATGGGCATTGTTGACCCTCTTTTCCACTTACAGTAGCTGTGCATTTCTCACCCTCGTCTTATACTCGGGTCAATAAGTTTTTCCCATTTTTTTGTGGTAAATTAGGGCCTCGACTTATACTTGGAACGACTTATACTCGAGTATATACGGTATTTTTTTACAGGGTCTTATAGGTTACTGCAATCTAAACCTCTTCATCACTCTTTGCTCTGTTCCATTGAATTAATTTGTCAATGTGAGCAATAAAAAAAAAATCAGCTTTATTAATTATAATTTTAAACATTTTAATAAAAGTGAAATTGGATAAATTTGGAAATTCCTGCTTCTGAGAAGTACGGTATATAATCCCTCAGAGATCCAAATATGCACTAAGCACTTGCGGAGGCAGGTAGTGTGTGTGTGTGTGTGTGTGTGTGTGTGTATAGATATATAATATAGTGTGTGTGTGTGTGTGTGTGTATATATATATATATATATATATATATATATATATATATATATAATGTGTGTGTGTGTGTATATATCTATCAATACATTAACACCGGTGATCTCTACAGAGCCTCATTTGAAAAATATTCAGCTACATTTATGAAGCAGTCAGCAAGTGCACTTAGCCTTATATATTAAAACTTTTGCTTTCTTCTAATTGATATGTTTATTGCTTTACCTTGTTATGTACTGCCTAATTACATTTTTTTTTTTTTTTTGTCCTTGTTGTGAATGTTTTATTTTTTTTCCTCCTGGAATCCTGGCAGAACTGCTTGTACTGTTCCTCTAATAGATTACATTGATGGCAATGTTTATACCATCGAGCCACAGCAAGGTGGGGATAGTGATGGTTTTGCTCGAGGGGCCTGGGACTGGAGCATGTTGTGGAAACGAATTCCATTAAGTGACAGAGAAAAGGCCAAACGAAAGCATATAACTGAACCTTATTGGTAAAGAGTGTGGTTTTTATCTTTAATTTCCATGTTTGTCTAAACATTTTTTCCATTTTTTTTTATCCCCTTTCCCTGTTTTTCATCCTTTTTGTTATGTGTGTCCTTCGTGTCAACCCCTTCTCCCATCCTGCATCATCACAACTGGAATAGAACCGCATGCACTGTACCTCTGATAGATGTCATAAATGGCAACAGTTATCAATTATTACAACAAGGGGGAGGTGATGAAGATGGGTATGCTAGAGGAGCATGGGATTGGAGTATGCTATGGAAGCGGGTGCCCTTGACCAAAAAAGAGAAGGAAAAGAGAAAAACAAAAACTGAGCCATATCGGTAATCACTAAACCACTTACAAGTTTCTTTTCCATATGACCTACTAATGTACTTATTCTCTATGAATTTTAAGCCACAGTCCTGTTTAACTTGAAGCCATTTATGACTAATTTATAGGTTTTACCAAGATGTGATCAGTCTTAAAATATGAATATTCCTATGTACCACTTAAGTTCACTGTTCTTTTGGATTCATTAGGCATTACTCTGATACCCCCTTATATGTTCAATCTCTTAAGCCAGCCAAAGATGGAAGGAATCTCGTTCAGTTCTGTAGGGACCAGCCGAGATCCAATCCATCTATGGGCAGGTTGGGTGTACTGAAGTTGATCCATCAATCGACTTCAGCACAGCCAGCCTATTGGATTTTGTTCATGCGATCAGGAAAGGCTCTTTGTGGTGGAAGGAAAGAAAACTGCATAATCTATGGGCTGCTTTAGGAAGCCATATGTACAGTTATCTGAAGACCATGGGAGCAGCCTTATCAACATGCATTTTATGTTGGAGGTGGGCACCATGGTCTGCAGACATGGCAATGTTTATAATGTCCAATGAATTCTAAAAAATGCCAATTTTGGCTTCCTTTCACCCAGCACCAATGGAGCTCACTGGGAGCCACACTTAAAGTGGGAAAGCTGAAGTGAAGGAGCCTTCTCTGCTGTTGCATTGAGTAGTCCAATGTTTCATTAATGGAAATCTCCTTTTAATAACCATCATTGATTAACAATTGTTTCCTTTCAGTAAGGAGTCTTTCAGCCCTATTAAAGTATAACTAAAGGCAAAACTTTTTTTTTGGGATAGAGTGGAGAGGGATTAAAACACCTGTCAGAGTTTTTATTGCTGTCTGTGTTCTCATTAAAGAGGAACTGCAGTATGCTCACATAATTTGTAATTAAAACATCTTTGCTATTCTGAAACTTCCCTCCAACTACTTGCCAAATATGCTGCATAAATCTCCCTCCACTAAGTCTGGCTGCATCCATTTAAGCTGTTCACTTCCTGGATCTACACACAGAGGCACACCTCCAGCCCTGCAGCTCTCTTTGGCCCTCTTATGACTCACCCCCCCCCCCCCCCTTCCTGGCAAACTCTCATGAGAGAGCTGTGCATGATGTCATAAGCACAGGCTAATCACCATACAAGAAACAGGAAGTGGGCTGTAGGGCTGTATAAGGTATTTACTGACAGAAAAAAATGTTTCACTATCCAAAGTTAAAACAACAAGGGCAGAGGATTTAATAGAGTTGAAATAATGACTGAAGAGCTGCTTTAAGGAGATTCCTCCTCTCTATTTGTCGTGTTTATCATTATCATCATTGAAAGTAAAAGATAATTCCAAATTTTGGGTTGTCCCCAGAAAAGTATTAGAGGGAAAATCTTCCAATGGGGACACTAGTTCTGGTGAATCCCTAAAGAAATCCTTTAATTTGCAGGGATTTCCCCTCACTTCCTGAGTGGCTATGGAACAGGAAGTAAAGGGAAGTCTCCAAAATGGGACACAGATGGTGAAAAAAATCTGACTGGGGTTATACCCCTGCCTTGCTCTATCCAAAATAAAAAGTTTTGCCTGTAGTTCTACTTTAAGGCATAAAGCTTTTATATTTTGCTGTGATTTTCTTTACATAATCAATAATGGTTGACTTTGGGCACCATATATTAGAACAGCAGTCAATGACATGGATTGCAATGGTCAGTTTTGTAGTTCAGGTAAGAAACTGACATAATTTGAAGTTTTAAGGTAAGCACACATAAAATATACATAGTGTGTACTTTTCTCTAGTAAAAGCTTTCAACCCAAATGGGACTGAGGTATTTTCTTTTACTGACAAAGTGGCTTAAAGTGAATAGTCCTTGCCATGCATTGCTGTTTCTCTTTGACAGTCATGGACTGTTAGCTTGTGGCTCATTTTCTCTATGGACATAGCTTGTTCTCAGTTCACCTGGCACAGAGAAGCTTACTGGTGCTGCAAACGATACGCTTGTTTACCTTCTAATCATTTCCAAAGTCACCCCTCTCAGCTTTTTCCTTTTTACTCTTATGTGCGTGTATGATAAATGTGCTCTATAGAAATGTTGTGTATTCTACACTATGAGAGTGCTATTGTAAGCAGAATTTCACTAAAAACTATGACAATGCAAATCCACAAGTCCATCACGAATTCTTCTCTAGTTACCATGTTATTTCCTGCAATGTCATTTTTCTTTTAATATGTACCAGCATGACCCAGCCTACACACCTGGCACTGTTATTCTTTGTCTTTTTCATTGTCTTTGGCCTTTTTGGTGTCAATTTAATTTGTAAAAAGATGAAACAAAAATGTAAGACGGTTCCTAACATTGAGGCACTTTTGATATAATAACTGTCGCACCACATTACTACATCACTATTCTCCAGACACCCAACACATATTTCAGAACAGGTATACCCGATGTATACTGTATATTCCTCTTTGCAATGTTGAATACACGTCATAATCTATTTGGTAACACTAAATTTCTGTAATTTTCCCATTGCCATATAAGAAAAAAGTTAATTTAAATTGAAATTAAAATGTAGCTTTGTGTTCTATATCACTAATCTGCAGCCATTGAATGGAAGGTGACCGTACAGCAATGTGGTCTTTTTTCAAAGCGGCAAAGAGAGAATCAGAAATAGATGTTTGAACCATTTCTGTGGGTCACAGCCTAGAAGTGAATTTAAATAAGCTCATGTGTGCAAAACTGAATTTCAGAATTTATACAACAAGCTATAGAAAGGACACATTATGTAATGTTCAACTTCTTTCACAGATGGAATTCAGTAGAGAGCCTATCTTCTGGTATAGCCATTAGTAAAAGATATAAAATCAGGGCGCTATTCTGATCATTGGGGTTTCAGGGTTAGAACCCGATGAAAGGAGTGAACTAGAGGATGACATAACCTCTGTCCTAGGGCTGCTAGAAAACAATGCCTCCCAATACACATTCCATCAAATGTTCTGTCTGCACTCCTTTAGAATGGACATCATGTCTATGCCCATGTTTTGCTGAGCAGGGCACCTACCAGGTTGGTAGCAGGCTTTCACTATAGGGTAACATTTATAGGGAATTATACCTGTCAAGGTAGGAATATGGGAGCTGCCATTGATGACTTGTGTTTGAAAAATGTTTGCTCCAAGGCTGTCATCCTTACTCTGGCCTTACTTAATTAGTGAGTTGATATTGAACAAGCATTAAGCCTGTGAAGTTTCAGGACACCTGATATACACATACTGTATGTGTTCTGGGTCAGTGACTTATAAGGTATTGAAAAATGGGTAAGGCAAAGGATTTTGGTTCTAGAACTTGATCTTGCAAACACTAGTCAGCAACGGCAGAAACACAAGTCTGTAATTTATTTCCTGGCAGGTTTCTGTTTCTGTCCAGACACTTTCCTAGCATACTGATAGCATTTATTACTAGCCTAATTCCCTTAGGATTACACCGTGCTTACAGTATTCATGATATCTAATAAAGCTGTTTAAACTTTACTGGATGCCCTGTAAAAAGATATACCTGACCGTGAGCATTCCATAGACAGTGGTAGATTACAGTTGTCACAAGCCAAAAAGCAGAAGTTAAATAATTCTCATTAGATATAATGGTCCTTCCCGTGCCATTTAGTATTACAGAAGTGTAGTTGCTCTTCAAAATAAAACTGTGATCACTAATCACCTAGAAAATATACAAAAAGTAATTTATGATAGTGGGGAGATGTACTGCAAGCTGATCACATAAAGTCCATTTTGGGCACCTCTGCCAAGTAATGTATCGACAGAAGGGGTGATGTGGTGTGGTGGCACAAACCTCTGATGGGCCTTTTAGACCATAAAGCTTGTACTGCTTCTCCTCGCCATGTCCCACCTAGGATGGAACAATCCCCTGATAATACTGGTGGGGGGAAGTGTTTAGGTGACTTACAGCACAGGGAGAACTTTATGAGTATTGAATTGCAATGTTCCCATCCTAGCTATGCAAGTAATGTAACTGCATCTTTACTCGTATGTGCCTTAAGGGCCCTCCAAACCCAGCGTATGGTGAATTTTATTAACCTACGTGAAGTTTTTGAATTCTCTCATCTACCCTGACCCTTCCTACAATGTTCTAAGAAAAGTGACCATCTGTTTACATACGTGTCTATGCAACACATATCCCTAAGCGGTGTAGTAGATGAGTCAGTCCTGTTGAAGACTACACAGCTGAATCGGCCTTTCAGCTGATAGCATTATGGGAAGCCTCAGGGCCAGACAGGGTAAGCCTGCCACAGATGAGTAAATTGCTCGATTTCCTCATCAACACTGTCATTGTTGATGGGGGGGAATGCCTCACGTGGAGCTATTGTGTTCCCCCAGCAGGGATCCATCCCTGTTGGGAGAACAGTGATTATTGCTAGCAGCTATAGCCACTGGCAATAATCTCATGCAAAAATAAGACATGCTGGTTGTACCCAAGTTGATCTATGGATCAACATGGGTACAATCAAGCCTGCCCATAGATGGTTCGAATCTCAGACAGTTTCTGCTAAACTGGCTGAGATTGGAACAATCTATGGCGGGGTTTACACTTTGAATAATCAAGTCAAGGTCTACATACAATTCACATCTGGATTCATGGGGACTTGGGTAACACAGAAGACTGAGAACATTTAGAGGTTCAGGTTGTTAATGGGGTACATTTAAAGTCTGCGAACAATTAGAGGTTTAGGGGGACTTTGATTAACACAGAAGCCTGAGAAGATTTAGAAGCTCAGGGTGATATTGGGGTACATAGAAGACCGTGAGCAGTTAAAGGTTCAGAGGGCCGTTGGGGCTCACAGATACTTTTGAACAAATAAAGGTAAATGAAGATACTTTTCAACAAATAAAGGTAAATGAAGATATTAAGTGCCTGCTATAAAACAATACAAGTTCTGAGTTATTACTGATGACAGGGTGAACTTCAGGGTCCCTTGAGTAACTATAGTTCTTGCAGCAAGCATAACCTTGAAAAACCTTGCTGCTGAATGGGGTGAAGAGCACCAAGTCTTCCTCTTAATTAACATTTCTAAAGTGGAATGACAGAAAAAAGCTCAACTTTATACAGGAAAATCAAAGGCAATAGTTTTCAGGAGATATTATTATTTCTGTTCTCTAAAATGACACAAATGACAGAAAATTCTTTTAAAAGCCATGTCTGCTTCCAGCACTTCAATATCTTAAACAGTTTGCCTAGTCTATGGCCTACTTGCATTAAAGGAGAATCATTCAATCAGACAAACTAGTCTTTTAAATGCATATCATGGTTTGATTATTCTGCGCATGTTATTTTCAACTGCTCAGTCAATCCAAACCTTTAGGGCAGAATAAAAAATATTTCTAAATCATTTGCCTGACTTTTTGTACCAGTTTCATAAAAACGAATCACTTACATTCGTAGGTCATTGCTGTAAACCAACTTCCCATAATAATATTCGGTGCTGTGCGTTCACTGTTCACATTCATTGTTTAGCATATATTATTTAACACTCAAAGCAGTTTAAGGCTCGGTTCACACAAGGGCAATCCGACTTACAGCGCGACTTTGCAAGGCGATTTGGAGGTGTCTTCAGCACGACTTTGAGCGACTTACAACGTGACTTCAATTCGCCTCCAGGACAGGCGACTTTGCCTGTGGCCAATCAGAGCTAATCAGCTCTTGTGACATAATTGTTGTTCCTGTTCTCTTCCTGGGTAAATTCTTTTCTTTTTCCTGTGAAGTATCTTTACTATAGATGAGGATCCGACTTGGAGGTGACTTCCAGTTAAATCTATGGGTACAATTCGCCTAGAAGTCGCCTTGAAGTAGTACAGAAACCTTTTCTGAAGTCGGAGCGACTTCAGTAGTGTAAATTTAAGATGGCTCTCATTAACTATAATGGAATTTCTTATGTCCAGAGACTTGGGGCCGCTTGAGGTCTGACAAGTTGGATACCAAGTCGCTGTAGTGTGAACCGGCACTAAAGAGAACCAGTCAGGAATAGACATTTTTTAACCATTTCAATCTTCACTGTTACAGCCCAACTGAACGTTTAGGTTACATCACCTAAATACATTGCAGGTGCATCAAAACAAAAGGCATTTAAAGGGGTTGATTTACTAAAACTAGAGAGAGCGCAAAATCGGATGCAGCTGTGGATGGTAGCCATTTGGCTTCTAACTTCAGCTTGTTCAATTAGGCCCCTTTCACACTGGCAGAGTCCCCCAGTGGATCCGCTCACTTATCAGGGGATCTCTCCACTGATACCTGCTGAGCAGGCGGATGACCGCTCCGCGTCTGCTCTGCTTATGCAGAGTGGACACAGCCCACTTTCCTCTATGGACAGTCAGATGTAAACAGACCACCTGTCCGTTTACATCCGACTGTCATCCGATTCCCCCATCCGTCTGTTTTTTGGATTGGATCAGATTTCGGCGGGTGTCAACGGATACTGGGCACTTTCCCCCTTCTTGCCCAGTCCAATTTTCAGCTTTCAGCGCTGTCATATTTTGAATGACAGTTGCGCGGTCATGCGACGCTGTACCCAAAATACATTTTTATATTTTTTTTCCCTCACAAATAGCTTTCTTTTGGTGGTATTTAAACACCACTGGGGTTTTTATTTTTTGCACTACAAATAAAAAAAGACCAAAAATTTAGGAAAAAAAAAACATTTTTCTTAGTTTCTGTTACAAAACTTTTTAAATAAGTAAGTTTTCTCCTTCACTGATGAGGCTGCCCTGATTAGGCAGTATTGATTGGCACTGATGAGGTGGCACTTATATACAGCACTGATAGTCGGCAATCATTGGCGGCACTGATGGGCACTCTTGGTGGCACTGATGGGCTATCATAGGTGACACTTATAGGCGGTACTGATAGGTGGCACTTATCAGAAGGCACTGGCAGGCATTGATGGGCACAGAGTGCCATCCTAATGGTCACTGATTGGCACCCTTGGTGGGCTCACCTTGTGGTCTGAAGTGGGTATCCCTGGTGGTCTGAAGTAGGCATCCATTGTGGTCTGAAGTGGGCATCCCTGATGGGTCTGCACTGATAATCAATGCACTGATTATCAGCGCAGACCCCCCCCCCCTCCCCCTGTCAGGAGAGCAGCTGATCAGCTCTCCTCTACTCACGCCTGTCAGTGAGAGTGGAGGAAAAGCCGATAAATGGCATTTCCTGTTTACACTGTGATCAGCTGTGATTGGGCACAGCTGATCACGTGGTAAAGAGCCAATGTCAGAGGCTCTTTACCTAGATCGGAGATGCGGTGTGTCAGACTGACACACCACAGCACTGATCGCCACAGGCATGCGCTAGCAGCTTATCCTGCTGGACATCATAGGACACCCAGTCAGGATAATTAAACCACTTTCTGGCTCTCATTTTGCTATATGGTGGGCGGGAAGTGGTTAAGTTTTGACAAAAAAAAACCTGGACCCCGATTGGTTTCTGTGCAGACCTGCACCAGATTTTGCACTCTCTGGTTTTAGCAAATCACCCCCAAAGTCTTACAGTTATTTTTGTTTAGAAAGCAGCCACAGCCTGAATAGAAAAGCCTGTCCCTAGACAGCATGCTGCAAGAATCAACCCCTGCTCTTTATGTGGAAGCAGTGCAGAGGTCCAGCACACCACATGCTAAGTCAAACCTGTACCTCTGCAATCCGCAAAGCTCATTCTTATTGCTCTTTGAAGAGCTTGTTTACTGACTCAGTAGGGGGTGTTGGACCTCTGTAGAGAGTCCACTGCTTCTATGTGGAGAGCAAGGATCCCTCTCTGCAGAATACTCGCTGGTGACAGGCTTTGCTACTTAGAACCATCACCCATTATCCTCTGGTCTACTAGGGAATGCATAAATATAAAAATAAAGCCTTTAGTTTTCATTCATGTAATTCTAGCAGCATCTAATATATATAAATTATAATTATATCAAAAAATTATTATTGTTTTTTTTTTTTTTTTTTTCTTTTGAGTGTCTGTTTTCAGCACTGAGCTTAGGAAGGACAGCATTGCACCTGTAAATAACCAAAAAACAAGTAAGATGTACAAAGTAAGACTGCACTATTAGAACTATCCAAAACTGATTACTGATCTTAAAAAGGTTGTTTGACGGGAGTAGTGCCTATAAAATGTTACTCTGGCCATAATTCACATAGCCATATAAAAAAAAGCTTTCTTGATGTGTGTGTGACATACATAGTGACCTATACTCACCATTCTTGCCTCCCTTTCAGCTTTGATTATTGCAGCTTTTTATATGCCATTTCCAGCGCTCTGTGCTTCACATTGATATCCTTTGCTTGCTGTGCTTGCTTGTAATTTGTATTATACTGTCCTGATTGTACCAGTTTTCCTGATTTGTTACCACTTTGCACTGTACTGTCCCAGTACTGACAAACTTTTTTACTGCAATCATTCTGTAGGTCACCTGCCATGGCTGGAGGATTGTTTGCCATTGAGCGAAATTATTTTTTCGAGCTTGGGCTGTATGATCCAGGTCTTCAGATCTGGGGTGGAGAGAATTTTGAAATCTCTTACAAGGTAATGTATATTAGGAGTGCTCATTTCTTTTCCATGATATTGCAATTTGTTCTTGGACATATTTAATAGGGCAGTGCAGATAGCATTAATAAAATGCAGACACACATAGGAACAAATACCGTACTTCCTCTTACTGTAGTC